>CM036253.1:19035218-20497718 GCA_020698575.1 Bostrychus sinensis | reverse complement strand
GAAGCAGCACATAGTTCTATGGCAATATACTGGAACTGGCGGTCCCTCTCAGTGCAGAAGTAGCGGATAACATTTGGATGCTCATCGGACTCCCTGAGGAGTTGAACCTCTCTGTCAGCAAAGCTGAAGCACTCAGGGAGGATTCTCTTTACTGCTACAGGTCTGTTGTCAAACTGACCCCTTTGTGGAGAAACAATATTGTTTAATCGGTGCATTTTTAACTAAAACCATTATCAAGAACAGTGTTATGTTGACTAACCTGTACACAATAGTTCCTTCTGCGCCATGACCCAGGACCTCTTTAGGATGGAAAGTTATGTTGCCCACTCTTACCACACTGGTTTCCTCTATAGGCAAGGAAGGAAATCTATTTTAGTAATGAACTAAACCTATTTTGATTTCATGAATATAAGCAGTTGTTTGTTTTTACCGCCATCTTCATGCTCATTGGCAGAGCTTCCCATCTCAGACACAGACATATTTGAGTGGTTGGACGCACGGGGTGTGACATTGGGGCTGCTGTGGTCAGAGCACTCAGAGCGAAGGTGGGCCACTTCCAGATAGTCACTGTCAGGAGCTAAGGCCAGACCAACATCTGAGGTGGGGAATGGCTGCTGCCTCTGGAGCAGCTCGAGTTTCTCCTCCATCTGTCGCTGAAACTCCTGGTGCTGGAGCTGCTGCTGCTTCTGCACACTCTGCAGCAATAAAATCAAGTCAGGTTTATAGCGTCAGAATAAGTAATATATCTAACAGATCCCCTGGAGGCATTCTCACACTTGCCTTGGGGTAGGTAATAACAAAAGCCACCCAGCCAGCCAAGAGGAAGGTGGAGAAGATAATAGTAGCCATATCTTTGAGCATAGAGTCCACGGGGGCCTCTGGCCTCACAGAGCGACCACTTGCTCCAGGTTCTTGTATTGAAGTTTCAGGAGGAGGTGGTGGAGGGGTACCATCATTCATTCCACTTTCATTCACCTTCTGCATTAGAGAGAAAGGGACAAAAGGCAAATAAAATTAGCAAAAGAAGGCCAAAAGGAGCATTTAAAATACACCGGAAAATTTGGAAAATCAACTAATTTGAATGTTCACAAATACCTCATCTATTTTTTTATCAGTAGTAGGTGGGATGACATTGCCTTGATTGCGAGGGAAACTGTCAGGAAATTTCTCCAGAATCTTATGGTGAGCTTCAGGAGGGGTCTCGTGGTGACCTGAAAACAAATGGTCGAGTCATGTTAAATATTAAATGTTATAATATATATATCCAGCAGAGGGCAGTGTTGCATACAATATTAAAAACACAAGCTAGCACTTGCTCTTAACAGTTACAGTACAATTCCTAACATACCTATCAAAAGCAGGTAGTTCCTCATAAAGTTGATGCGATTTCTCTCCCGGAGTGCAGCATTAAACTTGACACTGGTGCTTGGTGTGATGACACATTCCTTGTCCTCTTCAGTTTCCTGGCTGTCTGGTCCCTCCAGCATGGGAAAGCTGCTCCCACGAGGCTGCACATAGACACCAACAAATATTAAAGCTATACAGTTCTGTGCAAGACAGGTTTTTAAAAGGCTATGAACAAATAAAGGAGTGTCAATGTATAAAAATTCATCAAATCACATATTCAAAATAAAACCACTCGAAGAGCAGAGAACTATTCCTATCTCACAATGGTAATAGTGTCCAAACCTTCTAGTTCAGTGGTAAATGCTCTTTCCTCTGACAACTCTACAACTTCCTAAACATCTCACAATGGTAAATAATCTACTGAAAATAATCTTTAACCCTAACCCTCGTTTAGTGGTTTTAGCTAGCATCTTTGCTCTGCATCGCAAAATAGTAAAGAATCTCTCACAACACTCCTGAATCTAAACAATCATCTTGATTCATACCATAATAATTGTGTCTATGGCCTATTACAAATCGTTCCTGAAATGTTCATAACAAAATTTTAAAAAAGGAAATTTTGCATTTATTAAAGCAGCCTTTCCCAAAGTCGAGAGTGGCGACCCCCTTAAAAAAAAATCTAACAATCCCACATGGGCCTCCAACAATGACACATAACTCTATTCAAAAGTCTGTCATATTTTCCCCCACAGATTTCTATAAAAACATTACAAAAAAAACACTGATGGCTAAAAATGGCATGCATGGAAAATCCAGAATGATATGTCTCTGTATTATTATACAGAGAAATATCAGTATGGTCACCCCGCCAAATCCCAAACCGTACCGTGCATTTTGATTTGTTTATTTAAGTCACGTGTTCTTTTGCAAGCAGCGTCCTCAACAACAACAATCAAGATGGCGCACCCAGGAGCTGAGAGATTATTTCATTCAGCGATAAATTCCGTTTTAAATGACCAAAAATATATCAAGTCATTAAAACTACAGCAGCTTACTGCACTAGAAGCCTTTATTAAAAAAAACAAAAAAAAACGCTGGAATTCCCAGGCAAAAAAAATGGCTTCAAAGTGATATTTTTAAATAAGTACTTAACTATACTTCATTTCACACTCAATTTCTTTTTATGTACCTTATGTACCTAATGTAACCTTTGGGGGCCCACCTGCAGTACAACTGCGGCCCACTAGGGGGCCCCAGACTCCACTTTGAGAACCACTGTATTAAAGCATTAAAATTTTGCACAGTAATATACATCAGTCTCATAAACTCTGTTGTGTATTTCTTTGGTTTGGTATTGTATGTTAAAATATGTAAAAAATAATGAACAATTTTGTTCATTACTTACCACCACAGTAACACCATCATGCACCAAGGAGGGTGAGGCATAAAGACTGGTGGAATATTTGCCCACGTACAGTGTGGCCCTGAGTGAGGATAAACAGGCAAACATTTTGATACAAGGACAAATACTCCAAATATTATTCAAGGAATCTCATAAGCCAACCATCATATTAAAACATAAGTGAAGTTATCTGTCTATGTTAACTATGTGAGGTTAACACAACATTGTTCATAACACTTCAAATCACTATCACTACAAATAACCAGATATACATGTTACTTGGATGTAGTATTATTTCACACTGTAATTTAGAAAAAAAGCGTAGAGAAATTGACTTATTAACATTTAGCTGAAAGAAAGCATGAGGAATGTTTGGCAATCTTCTTACATGAATTTGTTCTTGGGCTTCTGCTCTTTGGGGAATGGATACTTCCACTGGGTGATGCGGCCGACGTCTCCTGACATGAAGGTGAGGTAACGCAGGGTTTCCACAGCAACATTTGTATGGGGCACCTTCCGAAGGCCCTCGCGCTGCCAGATGTACATGGCAACCACTGGAGAGTTGTAGTTCTGAACCCATTGTACATCTCCAGTATCGCTGTCCACAGTTACCACTAGGCCATCACCATTGGATACAAAATGGGCCATTTCTGTTCAATGAAAACCATGAAAGCAATCATTAATGCAGACGCCAATGCAATTTAAAGAGATGATCCAGTGAATGTGGGGACTTACTGTATTTTGTGTCATCGTCAGGAAGAGTAGACGCGTAATCAGAATATGTGGCATTCCAGCGCAGCTCTCTACTTTTGGTGTCATACATAGTAATGGTATACTCTACAAAAGAGAGTAAAGGGTTTGTTTTGCTGCAAATGCAATGTGGTGCAAAATACCCTTGTCATTGTAATCCCGTTTTTCTAAAGACATCTGTCACAAATGCTTTTGGGCAACAAGGTGAGGTAATACTTGACACCAGGAACTACAGGGCTTTTTTGTTGTAGGGCTATTGTCTACAGTTAGTTTCTCACACACAAAAAGGTGGGGGTAGTGATGGCCATGGATACATACACCGATCTGACATAACATTATGACCGCTGACAGGTGAATAACACAGAATATGTCTTCACCTGTTAGTGGGAAAAGATTTGAGCAAGTTTGACAATGCAGTGCAGTGGTCACTCAGTATACAGTATAACAAAAGAAAAGCCTAAGGAAGTACAGTAATAAACTGGCAACAGGTGATGGATGTAGTGGCTCGTGTGGTCTGATCCAACACATGAGCTACTGTAGCTCAAATTGCTGTTAAAGTTGGAGTTAAAGTTAAAGCTTGAAGGGTACACAGAATACACAGTGCATCCCAGTTTGTTGCATATGGGGCTGTATAACACATAACATTATGAATTGACCACTAATATACTGTAGGTGGTCAAAATGATATTCCTGTTCGGTGTAAGTAAATAAAACTATTTTAATCAACAACACACATAAAATATGACAATTGGTTGTAAACGGGTGCTGTGGCTGGCTGGGCTTTATATGCACCTGTGCGTCCCAAGTAGAGCAATGATGAAGATGGACAAAGCATCTCGGCAAAGGAGGAAGTCAGGGTCTGCTGCTTTTCCCCAGTCAACAGGTCCACCACATACCACAAGTCCTGCTTCTTACCTGTGAAAACACACAGTTCACTTAGTAACTTTTTAAATGGCAAACCTAGGGCTACCACCAACATGGATAACTTCAAAGGAGTGTGGCTTCAAAATGAAATTGACAGTCGCTACAAAACATAAGCTGATTTATTCATGGTGGGAATATATAAACAATGAAGCCCTACCAGACCTTTATATCGCTCACATGCTTTGTGCCAGTAGCAACTTCAGTTGAGAGAAAACAAAGGGCTTGAGATATGGGGAAAGGCAAATGTTACCAGCTTCTCTTTGAACAATGAGACTCAGTCAGATTGGAAGATTACCATTTCTCTGTTAACTGCTGTAAATTCAAAAGAGCACCCGCCACAACCACTGTGTGAAAGGAATTAAAGATAAAGCCAGGTAGTACTAACAGCAGCCGGAACAAGTAGGGCTTTTTGTCATCTTTATGGATAAAGGAATTAATCAGTAGAATGGTGTACAGCTCAGGTTAAATGTCACTAGCACTGGCGTACATACAAAATAAATATAGTTAGATCACGGAAGAGGTTGCCCGTCTTCAAAGCTTTCTTGAGTGCTGAACCCATATATAAAGAATTAGTCAGAAGGGTGATGCGTTTCGGCCAGATGCCTTCATCAACACTCTGATAAAAGGCATCTGGCCGAAACATGTTAGCGGTTACCTTTCTTGATGTAGCCCAAAAAATAAAAACAAACTAATGTAAGTATTTCCCCCCAAAATAAATATAGTGTTACATACCCATATAAAGAACTCCATCTGAGCTGCGACAAGGAGAGGCTTGGACTAACTCAGGAATAGTGAAAGGTAATTTCTGAAAACAAACAAACAAAAAAAAAAAAAACATGAATGGTCTGGGATAGCAAAATTACAGAAACTGTGTTACTTTTAGCAAGGGAGAGGGAGAGGACATTTTTAAATTTTCTGCAGAATGGGGAAATGAGTAGTGTGTTTTTTTAACAAAGGGAAGAGATTTTTTGGTGAAGTTATTTCCTCTTACCGTGAGCCCTTCATTGTTTTTCCCTCCCAATGAATACAGGCTGCCATCATTAGGGTCTGGCAGGAAGGCGGGCCTAAAAAATAAATATACAAAAATAATTTTACATTACATGTTGAGGTGCATTATGTAAACGTAATTATGAGTGACACATTACAAGACAAGCAGGTTTATACTGGGTTAGTGACTTTTGTAACAGACATCTGAATTGTATACGATTATGGAGACAAAAAAATTACTTACTCTGCAACATGTGTGGGGACTTGAAGAACTGGATCTGTGAGGAGGAAAGTGAGCAGACGTTATTCAGGTTTGATTGACCTGGGTGATTGACAGTCAGGTGCATTTAAACCATTTAAAGAATTCTTTTACTCTAAATTAACCACTCATGTAAATGTGTTTGAACTATCTGTAGCCTAAGTAATGCTAGATGTTTAAATACTGGCTTGTTTTTTCAAGCCAAGAGCCAATACATATAACTAAACCTCCACAGGTCCAAGACAAACACACTCCTCTGTGCTGTGAACACAGAGGGCGTGGGCCAGATGGTGCTGATCTCTATACATAGCCAAGGGGGGTCATCAATAGCCTAGAGGTGAGCCTAGGATTACCTAAAGGTGGGCAACTGTCACCACTCATTATAGACTGGGGTGATAAACCATTGTTGCATGATGCCAACAATACTACTAACCCAGTGGGTGGATACTCAGAAAGACGTTTGCCGAAGACACAAGAAAAGACATGCAGACAATAGAGTACATAGTTGTGTTTGTGCTAGGGAGTGATTTTGCTTGTGGGTGTTGAACTGGAAAAAAACAACAGGTGCGTACAAAGCCAAGCCCAGAACTGGTCAAATTAATATGCAATAAATCTTCCAGAAAAACAGATGATGCGGAGGAAGCAGCCTGTGCTTATTAATGATTTGAGTAAAGGGTAGACAAGCACAGAGTGCAGTTGTTTTTCTGAGCAAATGTTTTTTTAACAAGCCAACATTGCAGCCTTTGGGTTGTATACTGAGCTAAGCTGGTGTAAAAATTGTTTAAAATTGTTTTATTTAATTTGTAGTAGGACAGTGAAGCAAGCATTATTGTAGTAGCTTGATAACGCCGCGGCAAAGATAAGTGTTGACTTCCCAGTTACTACACTGCTACACATCTGTGTAAAAAGCGGATCAAGGTTTCAAAGAATTCTCTAAAGTAAGGTCAGGTGTCTTTTTGCAAAGCCACAGTGACCTGGGACCTGTCCAAATAATCTTTTTAACTGTGTCCAAGAGAATGTTTGTGGTAAATAAATACATTCTTCTGATGTTATGTCTACAAGGGAGGACCACTTAAAAACTAACCACGAAAGCAATGATAGATTTTTGCTGGTGGTCAAAATCAGAAAATAGCAGAAATATGGGAGAAAAAAAAAAGTTGTCTGTTGTCTGTAAAAAAAATGTAAAACATCAAAGGTTTGTGTTTATTTGAGTGTGTTAATGTTAGGCATTTTATTGACAAAATATCTCCATCCTTCATGCTAGGTGCAGGTGATATGACAGCTGAGTATGGTTGGGTACCATTCAGATTTGTTTGATACCAGTACTGGTAACAGAGCGATACGTTTTCTGATACCTATGGTATGCTAATTCATCTTTTACAATCAAAAAACACAATAATATTGAATAAAAGACCAATTTTTGGAGCAGAATTCTTAGCTGTAAGTTAAAACCAGTAGTTTGTATAATTTATTGTGTTATTTATTTGATTCATACATGGAAATGAACATTAAACATCCCATTAGTTATTAAAACTTGGTATTTGATAAAAATAACTTTTTCGATAGCAGTAGTATTGAAACTTTTCTTTTGATACCACAAATGTATCGTTTAACGGTACCCAGTCCTACAGCCGAGCTTCTTGCCCCTGCCCACTCTGTGCTTGATTGCACCCTGTATTTGTCCCTGCTGTAAGTTAATTATTATCCAGTTTCCATGTCTAAGCATGAACTCCATGATGGGCTGCTTAAAAGTGCTCGACCAACAACTGGGTAAGTAAGCATAAATAACACTAGCACATCTCTTTCATTGATGAAGTTGAACTACAAACCTTCTTTTAGAGTCCACTTGATAGAGCCCGATTTCTTGCTAACAGCATGAAGATTTCCATCCAGAGTTGATACAAAGAGCAGACTCTCAGGAAGCGAAACAGTGCTGGCACTGCAAAAACAGCCCTACAAAAACACAAAAACAAGATTATGTTAAAAAGGCAGACAGAAACAAATCAGAATTTTAATCAAGTTGAATTTATAATAATTGACATCAATGTCAAAGTGCAGCATTGGGAATAATGTAAGCCCTATGCATGTGCATTAAATATAAAAAAAAGCTAAAAGAGATAAATCTTAACAGTTTGTTCATCCTTCTAAACAAGTAGGCTGAGTGTCCTTGTGGACACCGCTCTGGCCAATCCAAGGAACTAGAGTTCTAATGAGACTTGAGTGGATAAAATGACAAATGGTCTGCACAAGCTGTTTGTAGACAGTAAAACCTCTACCCTGAAAGCAACTATATAAAACAGCCATAAGATTTGGCTTATACTAGAAACACCACCCCTGGGCCACATGTGCACTAAAGTCAACTATTGGGAGAAAATGATCAATCTTTGATCACTCAGATCTGATGCTTTTATTCTAAAAAGAACCCTCATTTAGCTGCTAAACCACATGAATATTGGTGAGCAACTGAGTGATCCTCCTGAACAGGGCCCTGGAGACAGTGCAAGTAGTCCTTGCACTTAATGCAAATGACAAATCCATGATTGCTCACATACTCTTTACAGCAGGTATTAAAGTGCTCTTAAGAGATGCTAAACCACTTAGGTTTGTTGGTCAGGCCTAAACTTGTGGTGAGGGCAAATGCAACCATAATGTATGTACCATCTCCAAAACCAATGTGATACTATTTATCCATGCAGGGCTATCAGTGCATTGTGGATAAGAACATACCGTCTGTTATTGTACTCACTTTCATCTGGTTAAACTGTAATTTGAAACAATAGCAAGCAAATGACAAAAGTGTTTAATAAACTGAAACATTGTTTCATCCACATTACAAAAGGAAAAGGAAACTGTTGTTCAATCCTCTGCTGCACTCTCACATGCAGTCAATACTGTGCACCTGTGACAGTTCCCATCAACACAGAGACTACACATGCATCATCCAAATCAACAACATAAAAAATAGCAAAAGCAAACCTATTATCAGTGAAATAGAATATTAACATTAAACTTAACTCCTAAATGATCGGCATGTTATTTATCAAAAATATCAAAGTACATATAGAACATCTTCCCCTCCAATTCTCTTCTTCAGTTTGCTACAGTGAAATGTTTTGCAGTTGCGCAAGTGTGTTATATAATACAAAAGGACTGGGCGAAACCAAAATCCTGACCAGTTCTGAGGACTCTGTGCTCTATTCTCAAGGAGCCCAAATGTTGTTTGAAGAGACAGGAAAGTAATGTAAAAACTGTTCATGTACAACACGAACACAGTAGATCAAACCCTAATGCGTAAGAAAGATAGAGTTGCTACGATTAGTAATGCATTAAATATGATCATTTCTACTCCAAAACATTTACTGATGATTTTATTCTATGAGCAGAAATAGTTTTTGCTCATATGCTTAATCTGATCAGCATGAATTAATGGCTGTCTGTTTGCACCTTGCTTGGTTTTCACTATCACAGGAACCAAAAACACCACACATTTGGTCTTGCTATAGGAAGTGTGATTGCAGACAAGTTATTAAGAATATGTTGCAACATTTATTTATGCAATTCACTGTGTGTACCTGAGAAAGTTTTGAGGCTCCGACACAACCCTACCAGTTTGAGACTTCAATGTACATGTATTTTACACATAACCAGAGATCTTTGATTGCATTCATCTAAGTGTAGCATGTATTGACTTTTCCTAAAATGTTTAAAATACTCCATTTAGAGACAAAGTTGCTCTCTTAGGCTGTTGCTTCATTCTGGACGATGCCACATGTCAGCCCTTGTTCACACACACATTTCAAACTCAATCTGCCATTGTGATAAGATAGCAGCAGATCACATTTTTAACCAAACTCTAGTGCATTCAGAGGCTTGTCAACACAGAGTAAACACGTGAGCCAATATTGACAGACAACTGTGAGTAATATGTTAAAGTTTGATTAGTTTATGCTGCAATTGAGGGAGGTTTGGTATAAAACAAATTAAGGTAAAAAAAAAAAGTCTAACGCTTTTACACTACACACTTGAGTCACATTGCATAGATAGCTTATCATTTCTACCTCTCTTTGCACAAACAGACCAGTTAACTGGGCAAAGAAAGCCCCTGAGAGATAATAAGGGATTAAAAGGCTATTTTAATCTGCTGCTTAGTTAGTTCAGTTATTGTGGCAACTAACATCATAAATATGGAGTACTAGGCTTGCTTTCACAACAAGTTAAGCTGTAATATAGATGCCATGCCTTCTATTTTGCCCCTTTCTTAACCTGTTACAGACAAATTTGTAATTATGTCATTTTTACAAACATTAGACATACTGTATCTCAAATAAACTCAACAGCCACATTAGCAAAAGGCAGTACAAAAATACAGTACAAAAACGTTGATAAAGTTTAGTCTGAATAGAAAACATGCAAGCACAGACAGAAGCAGTGGCAAGGGTATCCCCCCCAAAAAAGACAATGAATGAACAACACAGACTCGAAAACCGTGAACAGATAAAACAGCTTTATAACTGCTCAAAATGAAATCGGTGGCTATATAAGGTGTTTCGTTTGTTATACTGCGTACACGTTAAGTGGTACAAGACATTTTGAGCATTGTAGTAGTATCTCCGGACTGTGGTGAGTAAATGTAAACAAAAGTACATTCTGCCCATACATTCAAGGATGTCTCTAAAACCGGGCAAGTCCAGTGCTCTGTGGAGGCTCTGGGAAAGTTTGTTTTTCTGTAGATAAATGACTACACCCACGTAATAATGGCGATGGTGTATCCAAGAGACTACTATTGCTGGATAAAGTGCTTTGAGCTAACCCACCGGCTAGCAGTAGCTTGTTTTATATCAGAGCGTGTGTAGCGCTGTGGTGGTCAGGACACAGGAGTGCGTTTGTACTGTCTACGGGGGTTAAGTTACAGAGTTTAGCAGATAACCCCACAACAAAAGCTAACTTGATGTGGCCTTTCTTACCTTTTGTGGAAGTCCAAAGCAGCAAAGCAATGCCAAAATGCACCACACCAGGGCCCGACTGCTAATCGTCCAGTCCATATTTTGTGGTCTCAAACCGGGATAGACAGCTTGTCCGTAAAACTGTCGCCTACATAGAAAACATTAAATCGGCAAACTAGCAAACGTTGTCAAATCGCTATAAACCTTTAAACAATAAAAGCTTTGAACCACAAACACTATACATGGCGTTAGAGTCACTTCTTCCTGAAATGAAAGCCGTGGGGGTTGGACTTTGGGATAAGTGTCCACACAGGAGGAGGAGGGTAGACGCAAATGTAGAATGAGCCAATGAGGAGAGCGGGACACAAACCGGAAACAGTATAAACCACTTCCGGAGAATGCTTTTTTTTTTTTGTTGTTGAAGTCTTGTAAGCATGTTTCTACTCTCTCCAGAAAGATTCCGACAATTTTTTTTATTAGTTATGGGTCTCAGAAGTAGATGGCTAACATGTTGTATCTACAGTTCTGTTACATGACTTGAATTTTATATCTTGTCTACTTAATTTTTTTAAATATTAGGCCGCGTTAATTCATGGAGGCCTTGCATGAACCAACGTTAATTGTTTAGGTTAGTGTATTTATTATTACAGTATTTGACAAATGTTTGGTTATAATTTAGTTATTTGCTTGCATATGTTTGTTACCATACAGGTGGAAGAAATGGATTCCTCGGGCCGCTGATTTGGTGTGATTTTTTTTTTAAGCACGTGGTCAAACGTGGCGTAGACATGTGGTAAGTGAATTTCGCAGCTGAAAGTTTTTTTTGTTTGTTTGTTTTTAAATTATGCAAGGAATGATGATTTATGTGCGTTAGACTTCTGATGTTGAAATGAAGTCATCTTTTAAATCTGACTTATTAAGAGCTACTATGACTTCTAGAAAAAGGAACACATCTAAATGACTGAATGAATGTTTTAAATGAATGTTTTATTCTGCAGACCTGACTTCAGTGCATACAGACAATGGAACGACGGTATGGTAAGCATCAAATTAATAAATAACCTATAAAAGAATAGTTTTGTGTTAGACATCTGATGCAATACTGAAGACAGTATAAACCTGACAAAATACTGTATTGTATTTGAAAGAATATTCTTTTGGATATCTTGTTTATGGAAATGTTTTTGTTTCCTGTAGGTAGTTCAAGAGGTTGCTCCTCACTTTGCCTGTGTAAATCCTGCTGAAAATAAATTCTGTTTTCTTATAAACCCCAATTTGACATGTGTTTTGGTTTGTATTACAATAAGTCAATTCTGTATGTAGGTAGTAAATGAAGGGCCATTGGTGTGTCATGAGTGACAAGATGGTCAAGAATGCAAAATAACCCAGTCTTGTCATAACTGTAAATTTCACCTTATTAGAGTCACATTTTTTAACATGAGATTTTCAAGTATGCAGATCTATTTACTTGCACCTTAGGCCACAAAAATTTCAAGCAAAAGGGTTTATTGATCCACAATGATCAACTAACATTTTGTGACATCACTGAACACAACAGTAATGTTACCATTTTATACACTGCAAAAAAACACCAAAAACCTGTGAAAACAATGGGCCTGTCTTAAAACAAAGTAATGGCACAACACATTTCCTCTTCATTCTCACACAAAACAAATATAGTGGCTCACTATGAAGGAATGTTTGATTATTTAAAGGCACTTTCTGCCTCATTACACTTTGACGACAAATACTAAAACATAAAACAGAGATTCACCTGTAAAGCAGCTGGATGTCTTGGCAGATTGTAATAGGCGGTTGCTCTAGTTGGTTGGTGACAATACACACATACAGTACTGAAAGAACACAATAAATACTAAACAGCATTCATTAGCTGGATGATTGCTTACAATAATAAATAATATGGCTGATATCCAGTCAAATGAAAACAAGGGTTTTTTTACCACACAAGTCTCCTGATGTTGTGATTACACACCTGTACATTACATCTGTGTTTAAAAAAAAAAAAAAAAGATTCAGTGTTCAAACTATTAGCAGTTCAAGTCAGTCCCTGCAGTTCTCTTCACTCAATTAATTGCTTGTTTGTCACTGTTTACACACAATCTATACACAACTCTTTAAGAACTGAAAAAAAAATGCTTTGGCAATAAAAGCAGTTATTACTTACTTTCAACTTCAAATAACATAAAATGTTATGAAGCACAAAGCCTGAAAGCACATAGTTATCAAATATCTCCTCACTTGCAACTATGGAGCTGCATCACTGTTTTTACATTCATCAGACCTAGACATTGTTGAGCTGCTGTGTTTGTAGAGAAGTTTGTTTATAGTTACAACCCTTAATAAAGCCAGTTTATGTACCACCCTGAAAACATATATCTACCTTAAGCACAGGTTGGATGTATTGCCTATCTACAGCAGGTGGTGGTCTGGAGCCTTTCAGATGGACACAGTGCCAATGATCTGTTTGCATATGTGACACTTGGCACAGGCAGCTGTGAGAAAAGTTGTTGAGATCCCTGTTAGGTGTGTACATGAATATGAAGGGCCTCTGAACAAAACCACAAAATGGTGAGAGCAACATTCTCATTTTTCTCTCACTCAAATAACACACTGTTTAATGGAGGCCTCGAAAGTCTCACAAATTTGAGAAATAAAAATAGTTTGAAAGTCACATGTTTGGCGCAGCTGTACATCACAGGTATTATGGTTCTGATTACATGTGATGGCTATTTGGTGACCCTATCCAGTGATATCTGAGTCATGTCATTTTGGATTTCCACCAGTTATACTTTCAGTTTCAAGAGCTTCAAAGGCAGCCACCGGCAATAGAACAATAATGAAAAATAGATGAGAGTTGGGGCAACACCCACTGTTGCACCTGTAACTGCTGATGGGGCAGGTATTTGTCATTATTACCATGGTGGTTTAAATATCCTCCAGTGTACACTGCGTACAACAGTATTCATAACTCAGAGACCTCAGACTCCAACAGCTCTGGGTCCTTCAAGGCATCGTTTGTCACAGTAACCAAGCTGATATTTGAGCGCATGTCCATGGCTGAGTGCATTATGGGGAGCCACACGTCATCCATGTTTGGCATCACAAATATTTTCTGTAAGGTAAACAAAAATTTAAGTCAGTTGCCATTGAAACATAATAGGTTGTACACCATCAATTTCGCTGAATCAGAAAAACTAAGTAAAAGAAAAGTAAAACTAATGTTCAGAAAATTGTGTTCAAAACAGCCATTAAGGCTCCTATGTATTCACCACTGTTAAATGATATCTATTCTACTGGAAATTGTTTAGCTCGCTACATAATAATAACTCAAGCAGAAATAAATGTAGGTGTGTGGTAGGACAGTTTGCTCTTCAGGTGTGCATCAAGGCCATTATCACAGGTGAATCATTACTGTTGCTTTCGGGGTAGAAAAGCAACAAGCACCTTATTTGAAGAGTATGACAGTAATACAGTTGAGTAATACAGTTGTGTTCAGAATAATAGCAGTATGTGTATCCAAGTGAGTAAGTCTCAAAATCCTTATTCTAGCTTTTATTTTCACACAAGCAAATGCATTGAGAACATTGCTTTTCTATTCCAAATCAAAACATTAACAAAAAATAATATAATCTGTTATTCCTTTACAGAAAGTGAAGAAAAAAAGCAACATTAGGCTGTTAAAAAAAAATTGCAGTGTCTGCACTTTTCTTAATAAACTCAAACATTAACTATATAAACTGAAAAATGCTTTAAAATGTTGCTCTCCTGTGGATCTTGGAATTAATATTTAGTTGTATAACCACGTTTTTTAGATTTGCTCCTCCATCTGTGAAGCTTGGAGTCCACTCATTTCTGGGGTTTTTTGAACAGATACTGCAGCCCTTGACAATTGTACAACATTCCACAATTCCTCTGGATTTCTTGGTTTGGCCTCAGAAATAGCAGGCTTAAGGACACCTCACAAGTTTTCTATAGGGTTAAGGTCTGGGGACTGTGCTGGCCACTCTATAATGGTAATTTTGTTGGTCCTGAACCAAGATGCTGCTCTTTTCCTGGTGTGTTTTGGGTCACTGCCTTGTTGAAACACCCATTTCAATGGAATTTCCTATTCAGCATAAGGCAACAGTATTTTGATATATATATATATATATATATATATATATATATATATATATATATATATATATCAGTTTTTTGCCCCTTTCTATTAGTTATTCAAATACAAAGCATTAGCAGCATACATTTCATGACTGCTGGGTCTATTAGTATAAAAATTATTTGCCATGTAGAAATGATTGTTTTGTGATTGTTTTGCTTTGTGGTGTTGGACTGCTGTTATTTTGAACATAACTGTACACTGATCCTATAGTACTACATCACAGCTGCTTTTATGAGTGGGAGCATTAAGGAAAATATGAATGGTGTGATTGAATGACTAAACCTTTACTTACTTGAAACTCCTGATTTAGTTTTTTCTCAATCCAGTCAGTCACATGGCCTAAGGTAACCTCTCTTTCACCCAGTTTAGGCCTCGCTTTGAGTTCCAGGTGAGGTGGAGTCCGAAAACCATACCTGACCAAGAAGAAAACAGTAGTGGTTATTATGTTGTGATATGCTTTTAAGGTATAAACATAGACCTGTTTAGCCGTGTAACTGCTGTGTGCCTGCATTTGACCACCAGAGGGCGCTATCTCAAGTTCTGAGAACTATTCTAACATGCACTTATCAACACCATCCTAGTTTTTAAGTAACACCTCCTAGAGAAAAAACATACCATATCCTATCAGTAGGGGGAGGTGGGATGTTGACAGCCAGCGTCCCCTTACACTCCTGCACCTCCACAGTGAGCAGCAGAGGCGTATTAGACACTTCCTCCATCTTCTTCTTGATGAACTCAGTTTCTGTAGCTTTCTGGAAATATTTTGATTTGGCAATTTTATCCACAAAACGCATGATTTTGCTCGGCCGGTGCCCTCCCACATAGCTTCTAGAAAAAAAGGGAAAAAAAAGAGGAGGAGGGGAGGCAAGAAGTGAGTCAGGTTCATAATTAATTCATAACAGCATCTCCTGCTTCTTAGCACCCACAATGATGCTGTGTGACTAACGTTACATCAACAGTAAGCAATTGAACATCTGAGAATGAGTGGGTGGTACAGGTGGATTGAGAGGCCCGAGCAGCGTGCTCAGTTATACATTTTTGTTCAGTTCATTTTGGATTTGTGTGAAATTAATATCGTTGAACTCACCCCTCCCCTCCGGGTAAAATGGCTTTGTCACTGAGGAGCTCTGGCGGCTCCTCCTCGTCTGATGAACCAGCACTTGATGATTCCTCATCACTGTCTGCTAAACAGTACGTTCTTGGCCTGGAGCTGTAAGGCACACAGATATACACTTATACCTGGCTGTTTGCTGTTTTAAGCCCACAAATTGTCAGATTTGTTTTTTGTGAAGCTTGCAGTCATTAATCCTTTTTAGTAAGACAGTCCAGGGAAATGAGTATATATGAGCATATTTTCTCAAACTCACCAGTGATTGTGTAAATCCACAAGGGTAAGCATACAAAGAGAGGATTGGTGTAAGAAGAAAGAGGTGGAAGAGCCAGCAAAAACACACTAATATAAGAAAACTAATATGGCTATAGGTTTGACTCTAATCCTACTAATACACAGTCTCATGACATCTGAAGAACCACTCTCTAAAAGCCCTTTCTAATCTATTAAATTTGATAACATGCCAAAAATGAGAGTCTCACCATTCTTTGCCATGTTCTCCAAGCCCCTCGCCTTCCTTTCCCAGACGAGCCAGGTTCATCTTGGTTTCTAACGTCATGAGGAAGGACCCTGTGTAAGTAACCTCTAAATCAAACCACAAACCTAAAGAGACATAAACATTAACATTAATTCATGAGAATGGTGATCTGTATTCACAGGCACAGAATCACCAGTAGGGTTTGTGATTCCTATTGTCTTGCAAAGACACTAGGAAGAGGGGTACCCTTATTCTAATGGTTGATTTAATTTTTCATCACCAGATGTTTGCTCATTGAACACAGTGCTTTGACTCTTCAATTCATTCACCACTACCCATAAATGCTCATTTATTCATATGTGTGTGACAGCAATTGTTAGTGAAGATCTAAAGCAGTAGTCTGTGACTTGAACAAGACACACAGGAGATGGTCTATAGTCGATTACAGATACAGACTTATCTTTGAATACAGGTCTTCTTGGTCAGTGATTCTCAGCTGGTCTAATTGTGGGACTAATTTTTTATCCTTGATTTAATTCACATTTGTAATTAGTTTTCCAAATTATTTTACTATGGATTTTATGGCACATGCATTTTAAAAACCTGTCTCATAATTTCATAATTAAAAATAAAACATAATGAATTTACCATAAGGGTAGGAATAAAGGTTTGATTTTTATAATTTCATACTAAAAAGGATTATTACAGCTGCAGCACCCATTTAAGTAGGTGTCCAATTCATGCTGTAGCTTACCCTACTTTTCACAACAAAATCCCCAATACAATACAACCTGAATGAATTGCCACACTAGACATACACATATGTACATACATGTACAATTCCACATATGCACAATAATGTTAATAAAAATAAGGCATCTACATTCTCAACATCCTCAACACAGCATGCAGAAAATGTGACATCCATCGTGTTACTATCTATGGACATGTTCTTCAGCACTCCACAAGACGCCATTACTCAGATACTAATTATGTGCTTGGATCAACTGACAAAGCTTCATGAGTAAATGTGTGGGTGTGTACTTTCACAGACAGAACACAGTAATGAGCATCACACTCTCAGCTGTGAATTGTGGCTGCCAGGGGAATGGGGAATATAACAACAGAGACAATACTTCTGAATAAAAACAGTAGATATGCATTACATGATGACTTCCAGGTGTTTTTTGCAAACAAACCAAGCCACTTGGCCCATTCCTTTTTTACAGCTCATCAGTGAGTAAAAGGCAAATGCAGATTTACTGTGGGTTTTAAATAAACTATACCTTTTTGGCATAATTTGTTATACTATTTTACTGTTTTCTGTGAGCTGTGATTGGCTCATGGCTAAACCAACTAAATGCACCCAGAGAGCACAGGCCTCCACCAAGTCCTTGGCCTTATCTTGCAATTGTACAGCTAAAGTACAAAGAAAAAGTGTTCCCATTGTTTTATTGAGCAAAGCAGCCAAGATAATCTGTAATTAGTGTAATTAATAGAGCGCAGTGTGCTGGGGGAATAGACTTAACTGTAGAAGAGTGAAATTAATGATCGTAAAATGTCTTAGTACAAAAGAAAAAGAAAAAGTTGTAAACAGAGAAATAGCAAAGCTGTTGTGATTTCCAAGATATATGCGAACATATGAAGTGAATTAACCCTACCTTGGTGGTCCACAGTAGGACTGGAGGCATGGAGGATCTTAGGGATGGAACAGCCCATGTCTAGTTCTGTCAGAGTGAGCTCATTCATAACATAAGGCAACTGAATAAAGAATAAACTTAGTTACAACAAATGCAAACCAAAATTTACAATTTCAAAGTGTGCCCTGCATCACATCACTACTCACTCTGATCTTACTGAGCTTCATTTGTATCTTTTTGGAGACGACATTGGCCCAGTACTTCTCACCAAGAAAATCCCAGAATATCCTTCCCAAAAAAGCATTGACCCAGGCCTCGGGTTCTGCAGGTGGTTCTGAAATCCTTTGTTCCTGAAGGACAACACGCATAATAGTATGTCACATTTATTTACTTTATATATTTATTTTGTTGTGAGGCCAGAGCACCAACACAACCCCAAATTTGTACTTTTAAATTCCCACCACAAATAACACCAACATCATCAGCCATACTGTCCATTACATACTACAATAAGCCAGTGTTTCCCAACCAGGAGGATGGGGACCCAGGGGAGTATGTGAGCACTTTGCATGGGGTACTTAGAGTTTTTTCATAATTTATTTCCATATTATTATTTCCATATTCACAATGAAGTAAGTATAACATGTCTTTGTTCAAATTAGGACAGCACTTACGAGATTAATAATCATAAGGAGGTACTCAAGGTATGACAAAAAGCTCAGGGGGTACCCAAGACAAAAAGTGTGGGGAATCACTGCACTAAGTTATTCTACTCTGTTTAATCTTACTTGCCTTTTTGGTGGCCTTGGGGCTGCTCTCAGGGCTGTTCCCAGAGCTGTCCTTGCCAGTTGGGCTTCTAGGCAGTGCTTGCGTTGAGACATATTTTGCCATGTAGACGTTATAGTCCAGGAGCACCTTTTGTTTGGCCCCAGTGGTAGGACAGGGTTGCATGGTGGAGGGGTCTTTGCTTCGAGCCGGGGCCTGGGACACCTCCTCCAGACTTCCCCGGCTGCTGCTCCGGCTCTCTGTCTCCAGGCATGCGGTTGACTGGGGACTGCTGCTGCGGCTGTGGGCTGGCAGGAAGGCTACAACAAGACAAATGGGCAGAGTTGGTGGAAGTACTCAAAATCTAACCAGCTAAATCGACATATTGCCAAGCATATCGTTATAGCAATACTAAATATTGTGATTGCATATACAGTACATGTTTTTGAAATATTGTGCAGTATTAATGGTTAATAAATAACACAATTACATAATAAGTTGAGGACAAATGAACAGAGGTGGAAAGAAGTAAAAGTACTGCTTCAGCAAATATTATTACTCAAGTTGAGTAAGATTAAAAGTACTCAACAACTCAACAAAAACATTCTTGAGTAAAAGTAAAAATGTACAATTTGTAAAGTGAAAATTTTACTTAAGTAGAAATGAGTTACTGCTGTACTAACACTACTATTTCTATTACAAATACTACTACTATAACGACCAACTTTGCATCTTGTCAAAAATACATTAACACAATTTTTCCTCAAAATTTACTCATGTAATTAAGTAGTTTAGTAAAACTAATCAGAAAGTGCATATTCTTTAAGAAAATTATTTGACTAAAAATATCTAATTACTTTCCACCTGTGCAAATAAAAAAATGGTGAATCCAGTTAAGGAGAAAGCAGAAGGTTAATTTGATGCAATTATGCGTGAACAACAATTCGTCATTTCAATCAACGCATGAATTTGCAAATACATAATTCATGCTCAGCCAAAGGGTTAGCATCTATTTTGCATTTATTTCTCACAACACTGAGCTTCATATACCCATCTCCTTTCTATGACTCTAATATTAGCAATATAATATCCATTCATACAACACCCACTGTAGCTATAAAACTGCTTATGCTCTATCTGTTATGAATACACTTTTCAGTAATCTTATTCATCATCCCCAAGTCTACACTTGTGTTTTCTTTTCAATAGGCCTTATCCTTGCTGGCTTACATCCAGTGGGACCAGTGCTGCCTCTCTGTGTATGTAATCCTGCTGACCCATTCACACCCATCTTTTCATTCACTCAAGGGGATTGCCATTGCCTAAGCTAGGTTTTACACACACATCTGATGGCTGTGCAGTAACATACTTGCAAGAATGACTGTGAGAAGTGATGTGTGCATTAGGGCTAATAACCTACGTGTTATTTAACTAATTCAGTATTGCATAAATTTAGAATAAAGTTAAATCAAGGTACTATAGAGACTAACTTGTTGAGCATCAAGCCATGTAAGCATGTTATAACCATGAAAAAGAACTGACAAATCTGTGTATCATTGAAATAATTATATAAAAGCAAGTGATATAGTAACACGCTGAGCATACTGCAGTTGTATATATTTGTATATGTATATGAAAGCAGCTTTTTATAATACTGAGATGTAATTGCAAGAGTGATTAATTGTTCAGACCTAGTGTGCATGTAAAAATATTAAAAAGATGAAAGTGTATATGCGTATCATATCTCAGTCTTACCACTCTTGCAGATTGCAGGCAAACTACCACCTCCACATTCTGACTTCATCCTAGACACAAGCAGAAATCGCCGAAACCATTCCTCTTTTTCCCGACCGGTTCTCCCAAACAGATAGATTGTCAGATCTCCTCCTCCTCCTCCGGAAGTTGGCCGTTTAGGTTCCTCTGCTAATCCTTCCGCTTTCTCACATTTGTCCACCTTTTCTACCTTGTCACTGAGTGCTGTGGGTTTGTCCTCCACAGAGTCTGGTCTCTCCCCCTGAGCCTTAGACAGGAAGTCATCCTGTTTGGCCAGCTCAATGCAGATTGGATATTTTTTGTTCCACACTCTCTTCCTTGCCAGACTCTGGGGCATTAGGTAGATCTGTAATTATAGATGGACATACAGTAGATGATTAAATACAGCAAAAGCAAGACAAAACAACATACCAGCGCTGCAAGAGACTAAATGTATTGCATTATTGTTATGGTTTTCCATCTGACAATTTATTCGCAAAAGTGTCTGGAGTTTTAAATCAAAAAGTTATGAAAGAATAAAAAACTTAAATTAAATGGTCAGTCCTAATTCAGGGTAAGGACTAAATTCCCAACTAGCAATTCAGACCTGGTTTAGTCTGTAGTAAGTTTTGATTTAGCCCCAGTTTTAACCCCTAATCCAGGGCTTTATATCTCTTTATAAATTACAATTGAATTTAACTTTTACTGTGTCTATGGTCAATAAGGCCTTTATGTAAGGTTATCCAAATATCGACCACCATACTTTGAACATAGCTATAGCAGACTGCATGTGTATATGATAATATAGTGTAGCTCTAATAAATAACACAATAAACAACAGTTGAGAGAAACTACAATTATGCATCAGCTTACGGTTCACAAAATCATTATTTGTCAAAAATGTGAAATATGATTACTGCAAACAATAAATGTATTTTTATTGAATAATTAGTTGAATAATTGTTGCATAATTTTACGTTTTATCTTTGTATACAACTGAAATGTATGTAAGTTTTTACAATGACTGTATTTCTGCATAATATACAAATATGATATAAGATTTCGCCTCTTTTGCCTTAAGAAACAGAGTTGGACACACATTGGACTTGTAGCTGTGTGACCAGCAAAGAAATTCACTCCATGTTTACTTATATTATGCCATACTCAAAATGAGTAGCACTGAACATGATCTATTAGGAAACATACACTCAGGCAAAGGCAAACATCAGGGGACGTGTGCTTCATGTCACAGTCATTTAGAGTCATTGTCAAGCAAACAACTACATACATACAACTCATTTCCAGAGGCACACACAACAATGTTTTAAAATCGTCATAAAAAAATTACAAAGTCATTGCACCTTGCTATCTGTAAGGTCATAGATCTTCTGGCTGATATATGTAACATCGGGTTTGGGTTCGTTGTGTGTGGCGCGGCGGGAGATGTTGCGGTTTGGTTTGGACAGACGCAGCACAGATCCCTCCAAACGCACATAGACAGAGTGGGTGAGTGTGGCGTGGTACATCTCAGGGTCATAGTTGTTGATCTCATTCATCCAGCCCTAAGAAATCAGAGAGGAAGTGTCAATAGGCTAACATCTCCCCTGAGTCAAAGGGTTAAATTGAAAGCGTTTTCATTTAGGGGCTCTAGGGACCATGCCCAAAAGGAACAGCTGTGCCCCCAGCATATGCCCCCCCACCCCACCCCCACCCCCCACCCCCCTTTTCGCAGCAGTAACAATAGAGCACACACAAATGTATACTTCAAAATAACCATGTTTTCTTTTTTTTACCACAGCCTAAGAGGTCTTTCCTTTTGCTGGCATTGACTTGTTTGTTTGTCTGTTAGCAAGATAACCCAAATGTTAAGGTCAGATATATTTGTGTTTTTGGTAGTGATTCATATTGATTCAGGAATACACAATCCTTGGCAATTGTGAGATAGGGACAATTTTGTCTGTTAGCAAACCAATTCTACATGGATTTTTATGAAACTCCCCAATTAGGAAATTAATGCATGATTACTTTTTCCCACTGTAATGAACTGTAATGTCTTGGAGGACGTCTGAACTCTCAACTTCTTTTAATGGAATAGACGTTTCATCAAATTGACAGAGCAAAGAAAATGTACAGAGTATAAATGTTAAACAAGTACAAAGACCCTTTCTCCCTGCATTTGCACAAGTTCATATTCAGTATTCCACACACAGCTTTGGGTGTTTACATGTAGAACAAACCTGAATCTAGCACAATAATGTCACATGCCTTTAATAAATAAAGTTCTCCTTGGCAATATATGCACACAATAAGAAAACAATATGCACTTCTCACAGTTTGGGAAAAGTTCAATGAACATGCTATTTTTTTTTTTTTTTACTTCCATGCAATAAAGATCTTGTTATTATTATTATTATTATTATTATTATATCTTATATGTTAAAGAATTTCATACTGTTACTGTAAGTAATGGGTGTCCATATCCCATTTCTTTGTGACAAACATGGAAAATTTATGTCGGTTTCATAAAACAAATAATCAATATTATAGGGCTCACCTTAAATATTCCTGGTTCCTTTATGTCCAGCTGAGCCACATTCCAGTTGTCTATCCTTCGCCGGCCTATCCTCATCCCGGAAGAGGACAGTCGAGGAGCAGACAGCCAGAGAACCAAGAGGGCTAGCATAAAACCTGCTATTACCCCATGTATTACTGAATACATGTACGGAGGCAAAGGCAGGATCAAATACCAGTAAACTAACTGTGTTAAGAAGATAAGACCTGTCACTGGGATAGATTCTGCTTCATATTTGTCCTCTTCTAAGTCCAGTTCAGACAGTTCTGTACTAACAGTCTGGGGATGTCTGGAAATTGGGTGACTCCCATCAGGAGTTTCTGTATCAGTACATATGTCAAAATCTTCACTGTATAATTCACAGAAGTCTTCGTCTTCCTGTCGGGCTACCAGAGCGGACATGGAACAGCGTCCCAGCGTGAGAGAGGGTGACTTAGGCAAAGTGGATGAAATAGTGGGCAGTGATGGAAAAGAAAAAAAAACAGAATCTGGTGGTTTCCCTGTTGGCGTTTCTTCATCCTCCTCAGCCTCAATGCTCTCTTCTTTGATGCTGTAGCTGCTGTTTGCCTCGGTGTGCCCGTTTACTGCCGCCACCCCACTGAGTTCGGACGCACTGGATGACAAGGATTTGGCCCGATGAGCCGCACCCCCACCTGTCCCGCCGCTCTCATCTCCTATGATCTTACTAAAGAGCTGCAGGGGGTCTGACATGACCTCCGAAAGCCGCCGTTTGGTGTCTTCGATTTTGGCTTCCACCTCTTGCACCTTAAAAAACGACCTGCCGTCCGGTGACATGATGGGAGAGGAGGGAGCTGTTTTGGAGTCGCCCCCTGCTTGGGTGACACTGACCGGAGTGGTCGATAGGCGCGGCTGGGAGAACTGTTTGAAAAGCTGCATGTTGCGAGGTGGAGGTCGCGAGGGCGGTATGTGCTGGTAAGGATGAGAACCTTCTTGATGTTCTGCCTTTGAAGCGTCCGTGCTTAGGGATTTGACAAAAGATTTCATTAAGTGGCGATGACGGGCGTGGGTGGGTGCAACTGTAGTGGGCACAGGTGGCGTTTCTCGGGACTCGACCTCATTGGATAAGGATCGGACCAGGCTCAGGAAAGGTTTGGAAGAGGACAATTGTGTGGACTTGCAAGGTGAGGATGTATTGGAGCTTGTGGAGGGATTGGCCAGGGGTCTTTCAGTGGGCCATGATGAGCTGGTGTTAGCAACTATGGGGTTATGGTGGGACTGGGATGACATAATGGTCATGGCTGCTGAGGAACTGGAGGATGAGATGTTTAATACAGCAGCCCCAGATGATGGTTCCTCTGCTATCTGTTCAAACAGTAGCTCCTCTTTGGCCTCCAGACCTGTTGTGACACTCTCTACCCTCTTCTCTGCTGTTTTTGGAATGTACAACTCCTCTTCTTCGTCTTCCTCTTCCTTCCCCAGAGCCGAGAAGTGGATGGTGATGGTGTCCCGCGAGTGTGAGCGTTGAACCTGGAGTTTTGGGCCAGGGATCTGACGCTGGGGCGGGGTGTCCGCATGTTGGCCACTCCCCCTGCTGCTGCTGCCCTGACTGCTCATCACCAGCCTGCACAGGGCTCACAGCCTGCAAACACACAGGAGAGGCACATTTGGTTTAGTACTTGTGACACAGATATTGTGTTTGCTGACATCAAAATAACTTTACATTCACAATACATTGCCTTACTACAGACCATTTCACAGAAAAGCAAAACAAAGAGGAGAATGGACAGGTACAACTGTGCTCCACAATCCATTAGCCTTCATTATGCAAGAATGTGTCTGACAGGCCAAGTGGCTCTAGGCCCTGGCCTCTCTCTGTTTTAACATTACCCTAATCACTCACTTGCACTGACTATGGCAACATGATTAATGGGTTACTTCAGAGCAGGGATCCTTGAGGAGAGGCCTGTCAACGTTTAGCAGTGCCCCACTCCCTTCTCAACAGGGGGCACTGCACAGCCGACTGAGAATGTGACAAGAACTGTGAAGCAGTACAGCTGCTGACACAAATAAGAGGGCAGTATAATTAAGAGATGTATGTTTGTCACTCTGTATTGATTTTGAATTTTACACTGTTGCTAATTATTGCTACACAAACACACCACCAAGGCACTGTCCATATTGTGTAATGGTAGATATAGAGCCAGATCTGGGCAACAAAGCCCTTATATTGTATCTCACAATTGTGAAGAATGCACTAAAACTAATCTTCTCCTTTACTGACCCTTTGTGACAAGAGTTAGTCTCTTTAAACTCGCTTGAGTTTCACTTCTATGGGCAGAACAATCACAGGCAGAGTAACCAATCAGAAAAAACAAACCGCTGACCAGTATCCAGAACAAACATGGCTCTTAGGTAGAAGTCAGTTTGTTGAATATGGTTGTTATGTCGGATGTCAATGGGACTTTACTGTTGTTAAAATGCCAACAAGACAAAGACAAAAATCACACAGAGGACTGAACAACAACACAGACTTCAGCAGGATCAACAGGTGACAAAGGAAAGAACCAAACATTGTTATCCGGCACCATCTTGGTTATTTTGGATAGGAGATTATCTTTTGTAAGACCCGCTAGAGATAAACAGATGTGATAGGTCAGTATCAGGCTAAAATATGACCAACCAAACAAACCAATGGCCACAAAATTATTTACAAACTTATTCACGTAAATGCATTAAAGTCCAACCCAGGTCTGATTGTGCCATGTAATTCCCCTTTCTCTCACTCCCAGTTACCAATCTACCATCTCACTATTGAAAAAAAGTGTGTTATTTTCAGAAAGAAAATGCACTTTATCTGTTTCCATCCAGGCATTACAATATTCATAGAATAACTACAGTGGAAGTAGCTGCGCTTCAGTGGCTGCATAGACAAAGGCGTCTATTGTAAGGTCTCACTATAGAGGAACCAAAGCCATTCATCATGCAGTAATTCCCCCCAAACAGGCCAAGTGTTGCTACTAGGTTATTGTCCCTGTTTATTCTTCCACATCACATACTGTAGACCGCATCATCCTCGGTTAGCCCTATCAAAAAGACATGCACACAAATATGCCGTTCATGTCTCTCAGGGCTTCACTAAAATTGACCAGCAATGGCAGACGTAGGGATGTAGCAGTTAGTTCTGGTGATTGTGTGCCTCCGAAACCCTAAGGGGTTCTGCTTGGCACTGTGTCCAGACATTGTGAAGTGAACTAACAGAGCATTTGACTTCCCCTGCCAAGCCATTTACAGTGCTTGTATCATTCTGGCTATGTGGGGTGTGTAAATTTGTCATGGCTACACTGGGAGCACGGCAAATTCAATAAAAGCAAGAAATTGAGAAACAAAATAAAGAAAGGTGAATCACACTGGGGGTGTGTGCAGAGGCTGAATATTTCCAAAGACAAGATTTTGAAGTGGTGCCTAGAAGGGAGGCTGTATGAGACCAATAATAGCATGTTGTAATCATCACAACTGCAAGGGCAGATTCACTATTAAATACACAGTTGCTATATTTAGTTTTTGAAATATTTATGCAGGTCCTCTCTGTATTACATTAAGTTCTCTCCAAAGACATGGATGTGTTAGGTGAATTGATTGATCTAGTGGATTAATGAGAGAGCTAATGGTTGTTTGTCTGTGTATGTCTCAAAGTATCAGCCCTAACTGGCCATTGTCCAAACTGTACCCCGCTTAAGGCCCACAGTTGGTGGAACAGGCTACAACCACCCAAAGAAAGATGACTGCAAATTGGCCAATTAATTAACAATTGACCAACACACTGTATGTAAAAATAAATCCAACCACAAAAGGTCACATGCCAGTGTAATCTTTTGGTCGGTCCCAAACTTAAATAAATGTAGAGAGATAGGAAGTGAATAATTCGAAGTGTGTTGACCCTGGAAAGGAAAAATCCACTACTTACTACAAAACAGTAATCGATATTCAAATTTACATAGAGCCACATACACGCGAGTTTTTGAGTAACTGACTGAGGTCCATACTGCTTTATGTTTGCTGACACATGGCTTTTGTTTGGTGTTTCTGTAGAGGACAGACAGGAGAGGAGACTGGCACAGAGACAACACTCATCCAATTAATCAAAGTGAGCAGGGCCACTCTAATCAGCTAAAGCCAGTGTCAGGGAGACAGGAGTGAAGAAGGAGGCAGATCAAGAGCACACTTGTGAAAGGGAAAGACTTCAACATCAGAGCGAGAATAGATGAAATGGACAGAACATCTCAGCAAACAACAAGAGAAGGTTTTGTATGTTTATATAGCTAAGACATACTGTATAAACCTAAGAGTAAGGAATATGTAGGCTAATTAGTATAAAAAATGAATTTTTGTAGTGATCTTTGCAGCATTTTTGCACATGTTGATTGCTACAGAAGTCCCAGCTGCTAGACATGGGGCCTGACAGATGTTGAGGCAGATTCCATATGTGCCAATGTGTTTCTGAAAGACTCCAGCCAGAATGTGATGGATGGGCCGATAGTTTGAGACTGTCACTGCCTCTAACAAATATGAGTAGGCTATAGTGAGGAGCTTGAGGCTGTCAAACCTGGGAATGAAAATTAGGTTGTCAGGCTGTTCTACAAGCTCAAATGTCCAATAACCCTACATAATTACATTTTTATTTTCCCACAGTTCCACCTAAACATGCATATGCTCAATCACAATGCCATTTCACTATAACTTGGGAATTCAACCACCATCAGAGAAGGCACATACCTAATACGTTTATAAAACCAATAAAACACTATAATATTTCATGCTAACATGAGCACTTTTTAGGGTGCTAGTACAAAACCTTTATTATGGACATAGGAAACTAGAAGCACTTGAAGAGCTCAGACTTGGCACTGGCGCTATCTTGCAATGGGATATATAGAGACAGTGCCCAGACAGGGAGTTTGGGATGATCTAGTTCAGGGGTAAATGCTCAATCCATTGGGCAACAAAGTCCTCATGTCATACAATGACAAAATTTCACTGAAACTAGTGCTTTGTTTTATTACTTTATTACTTATTTACTGATGCTGGTATGGGCTACAGAATACTTCGGTCCAGATTCACACCAAAAACAAATAATTTCCTCTTCAGCCCATTATGATTACTGTTATCACTGTTGAAACGTAATTCTTGTCTAATGTATAATGTTATGTTGAATTTTCAATAAAAATGATCAGTTCTAATCTTAATTAAAATCAACTTGATATAATTGCAAAGTTGCACATTACTTCTAAACTATACAAAGGCTTGTCTTTAAATAACAAGTCAAGTAAGATCCTCAGCAGGTGTGGAGGACACACTGACACAACCACCACCACTGAAGGTTGTAATGTTTTCACAGCACATCCCACAGAACCAGACAAAGAACATAATGAAGCATAAAAAACAGAAAAACAAATGACTGTGATAAATAGGGCAGCAAAAACTGAGAGTTGCGTAAATGAAAGCAGACAGGCATTAAAGTGCAGAGTGACAGTAAGTAAGATAAATCATGTTAGGTACAGAAACACAAAATAAAGGTGCAGCAAGAACAAAGGAAAAAGTAGAACTCAAAAGAATTCACAATATAATCTATACGTAGGACAAAAAATTGACCGTCAGGACAGATTCTCTAAACAAATGTAATGCACTTTAAGTCCAAGTCGCCTCTAAAATAAAACAAAACCATTCTAAAGGTGAAAAATAACCAAAGCGAG
The DNA here is from genome assembly GCA_020698575.1 of Bostrychus sinensis. NCBI lineage: Eukaryota > Metazoa > Chordata > Actinopteri > Gobiiformes > Eleotridae > Bostrychus > Bostrychus sinensis. Next base: position 20,468,897 of record CM036253.1, on the reverse strand, counting down.
GCATTACGGGTAAAAGGTGACACAGTGCCTTTTGGTAATTAGCCCAGTTGTCAAGGAAGCTCTGACCTGCTGCCAACAGAGAGGAAGCAGCACAAAGGACATCCAAAAATAACTCAGGGCTCTCAAGGTGTTCATCCCATAACCGCAGTCTGGACACTCACTCAGAGCCCAGAAGAGAAAGAAAAACAGAGGAAAAAGGGAACGACAATGCCGTGGGAAATATGACTTTCCAGGAAAAGGCCATAGTCGTTTATGCATGGTTGCTCTTTCCACAGTGGAGTCTGCTTATGTAAGATTGTTTGTATTAGCATAAACTGGAACATGTTTATGTAGTGACGACTGGTTTTCAAGATCTTGTGTAAATAGTATCCACTGTTTCACACTGGAGCAGCCAGTGGTAATTTTAGTCAGAGCAGAAAATGCGCTGAGCATCAATGCTGTATTTGTCTGCTCTGATTAATGCAGCTATCTTTTACAAAAAGAGTAATAAAAAAAGATAAAAACAAAAGCAAAACAAAAACCAAAAATACTGGTTCAAACTGGTTTTCCTCACCTCTCTGCCTAACCCTGAGTCTCATCAAACCATGGCGTCATATGATGGGGAGGCTAGTTACCATGACAACAGTGAAGCTTATATGTTATATTCTTGCCCTTTTGTTTGGCAGCTTGTCTACAGGCTAACCTTGAGGTATTTTGTGTTTGGATGCTTAGGCATTAATTAATTCCATTGTTATTGTAATAAAGTAGAACATAGGTAACAGAAACAATGAGGTTTTTTTTTTTGTTTTTTCTTTTTGGCAGAAGTCTGGTCAGGATGGCAAACTGCTAAAGCACATTCTTTATCTTGTAGCTGATCAGGAAGTGTAATGGTTGAATTATAGTGGCATCTAAAGCATTAGAATGTCGTGGAAGAGTGTAATTCAGTAGTTCAAGTCATAAACTGAAATGCATATACTGTTTTATACACTGTAGTTTCAGAACGCACAGAGTGAACATTTTCAAGCATTTTTTAAATTTATTTGTGATGATATGGCTTACAGTTAATAAAAAACTAATATTTGGTATCTTTCTTGGTAATATTAGTTAGAAATATTTCTTCAATTTCTATGATATTTAGGTTATTTGAAATGTACCTATACTTGGATTAGTCAAAATCCAGCAAATAATAAGTCTAAAAAAAAACAGTACAAAAGCATGTCAAATAATGTCAACTAGGCATGTCGGTAAAATGAGAGCTTTTAGGCCACTAATGGAGAATATCTCAAAGATCCTTGAGCACTTAATCAATTAATAACCCTAAATTAAAGCTGTCTACATCAATACACTTTTTAATGACAACCTCAGCTGTTGATATCTCCTCTGTAAATAAAAAAACACTCTCCTTCCAATCATTAAGTCTGTCATTTGCCTAAACACCATATGGTCTCCTTACACACAAATAAATACCAGATTTGTGGTGGATACTGATGTCTGATGGCAAAATAATAATAATTTGACAGTTTATAGATCAGAAGGTAGAAATCACACAAACACATACGAGGGGATCCAAATATATTAACAATCTATAATCTGCGGAAAAGCTGCCAGAACAGCTCACAAACAGCTTAGGGGATTAGTATTAGTCATAACTCTCCCAATTACAAGAAGAACCCAGTGATGTTGGACATAGAAAAACATGGATGTCAATGTATTTAACGACTGAGGAACAAATAGCAGTGACGTTTTTGCTCTCATTTGTAGAAAAGTAGAGTGGATCTTTCTACAAACCAAAAACTGATACACCTTCAAAAATAGTAAGGCATGAGTGTATGTGGATTGCTCTACATTTCACGATTTTCGGCTTTTCAATTCACTAAAACTGACAGTGCTATCTTCTTCTGTTGAAACACTGAGCAACCAAAATATGCACTATCTATCCACTTTCTTCCAATTTGAAAGTGTATATGCATGCTGTGGCTTCTGTAGCAAGACTTTTATATTTGCATAAGGCCTTCATAAAATGTCAAAATCAGATCTCTTCTCATAACTGCAAAAAATCATGAGTAAAACCAACCTCTCACAACGTTACAATGTTTCAAATGTCACTAAGTCAAACCCATTACAAGAAAACGTTTAATATATCTAAGCTTCAATCACATGTCTCAATGCTAGCCATGTAAAAGTAATTACAAGCTATGAATGACAGGATTAATTGATTTTACTATAAATATCTCAGAAGAATAACCATAAGAATGTTAGAAACAGAGTAACTGGACAGTAGTTTGAGCAAGGTGCTGTTGAGATGTGCATATGGTTACTGGTTGTAACTCCAGTTCTATGACTGGGTTCTATGAGTTGAAAGTGTTTCATCTGCTGTTCAAGGCTGTATGTGTTAGTTGCGGCGATGACTGCATGTTGCAAACTCAAGGCCTATGCCTATGGGCCAAATCTAATCGTTAGTGCATTTTTAGTATTTGTACGTAGCTAATCAATAAAAAATAAAATAAAAAAAGAATAAAAAGACTGGGTAAAGCAGACTGACAGTTGAGCACATTTAAACAACAATTAATTCAAAGTTAAAATAAAAAAGTTAGTCATATAGGTATGTCAATCTATTCTCCCCAACTAGTTAGACAGTGAGGGCAAAAGTGTGAATAAAGAACAGAATAAAAATGCTTCCATGTGACAATTCTCAATACTGTATATATTTCCTGACACTAAAATTTTATATTGTTACATCCATTTTGAAAGTATTCTTGTCTATTCTTTGTCCACATTATGGAACATATTATATACTGCAACATTATACCCCATTAATAAGACACCATGGATTTGTCTACATCAAGTATCGATATATAGCTATATCCCAGTCTTCATTTCATAAAGCGTATGTATCAAACCCTGAAGCAGCTGCCACACTGTTTGTTTTGTGCTGTCAACATCTCTGTGTGCGATCTCGTCAGTCAGGACTTCCTCCCTTCACCATAATGTTAACTTCCTGTTTTGTGAGATAACCACATAAGGAGGAAAGCGCCACCCATCAACATTTTTCTTCAGCAGCATAAAAACAGAAGTGCTGAACTAAATGTTAGGGTTATGGTCAGTCAGCTAGCATATTATGGAACATGCATACTAGTTTTATGTCCTATAAGATGACATGAGCCTGGCTACTCTTTATTAAAACCTCATGTATTGTGTGTTGTGTGTTAATACAGTATATATGAGTCATTTAATATAGTAGGCATTGTAAATTTATGTCATGTCCCCCTGGCTCTTAGATTTACATAGAATCCACCTCATAACCTATGTGAGTATGCATGAAGAACTCCTCCACATGCAGGTTCTTTTGAACATGAGAAGTTAAATTATTAGTAGTGGAAGTATTTATTTAGTAAGCAAAACCAGCTTGCAGCACATAAGCATCAGTGCAAAAGTTGTCATAGTTAGTCCGCACATCTCCACTGATCCAGTTTTAAAGACAGGACCCTAGGGCAAGCTGCTTCTCACTCACAGTTGTCTGGCCAGAGACCATAATATCTAAATGTATTTAAATTTGGGATGAACTTTATTTCTACGTGCAAATTCACAGCTTGGAGCCCACAAACAAGTACTACACACAGACACAAAGTACAACTATAGCAACACATCTCACTTGTGCACCATTTCTGTAGATCGCGTTGTCTCTGAAAGCCTTGTGATTAAGAGCCGTCCAGCCCCTATTATCACCAAACAATTGCTTATTCAGACAGTCCAGCTGCCACTGTTTGCTTTTATCCTGGCAGCAATTTGTCTAATTAGGCTTTAGAAACTATTCCCTTCAGCGTACACAAAACAAAGGGATTTATAAAGCAGCATCTAGAAATTAACTTACATGTTAATTAGAAGAACTGATAAATTTATAATAAAAAAGCAGATCATATATATATATAAAAAAAAAAAACACAGAGGAGCAGAAAAGAGAGGGCCTACCTCGAGATTTTAGAGACATTCAATCTTCTCCTGCAGCACTGCCGGCACTGACACAGGCCCAGCACAGCCATGGATCATGGCGCTGACATGCCTGGGAATAAAACATAGTGGGGAATAAATCTGTTACAACCAGGAGACAGAGATGACTCATCTCTCTAAACTAATGTACTTTCAGGCCAAAGAAGACACTATTATACATTAAAGAAAGCACTAACAATCCCCACGTGAATGCATCCGCCTCCTCAAAACAAGTTCAGATGAGGACAGCCAGAAAAGCACAAATTATGTAACAGTCAAAGAAACTAGAATAGACTAAAATGATCTGAGGAATAAAGAGGGAATTGTGCCTAATTAAGTGACATGGACATCAAAGTCTAGTTAATGTCTCGTGATGTTTTTGTCTTAGACACTGGGGAGGAGCTGTTCACTTCACAACAAGCTCCCTATACACTCCTATTCAGGCCAGCATTTTGATTTATAAACCAACAGTGACAATATATCAGTTTGGATCAAATCATGGTGATACTGATAGATATTTGTACATAGCATACGTACATGCAGACTGCTGGAAGCACCATGGCAGCTTTATTTATGACATTCTCTACATTCATTCTTCTATTGCAGCGAACATAGGCAGGCTACATTTAATTATGAGTCTGGGCTTTTAGCACCATTCTAGTCCTTTGTCTTGTCTACATCATATATGGCTATTCTAGTATAGGCTACATACACTGAAGCTGATATAAAGGAAAATAAACATACCGTTGTCTTACCGTTGGCTCTTTATTGCATCTTTGCGTGCAGGCCACAGAGCATCATCCTTCCAAGACTCAAAATGTGCGTACTGCGATGAGAATCAGCGGGAGGAGAGCGGTGTTCTCTCCGCAGCCCCGGTGCGCACGGAAGAGAATACGAAGGAGGCTACGGCCGTGGGCTAGCTCCTAAAACGAGCCCGCTCTACTGCACTAGAGCAGCCGTGGACTGTGCTCTGTGAATGAGAGCTGGTAGGTGCCACACCCCCTCTTCACGGTCTAAAAGCTGTTTACACTCGGACAAGCTGATTCATATTTGATTGTGTTGCAGCAGCACAGTGTCAATTGCGTCATGGCGTTGCAGTGTCAAAAGACGCGGGTTTCCCTCCACAAACAGCATTAGTAGCCTACACCCTGCCCCCCGCTACAGCTGAGGAATGCCCCAAAGCACAAAACAGGAAATCAGTCTAGATAACGTAGTGCTTAATGTTATTAAAAATTGTCTACATCTTAAAAATAAAAAAGATTCATCACCAAACTCAGTTTGTCTGAGCTCATTTGTTTTATTAGAACGTGCTGGCACCTAGTGGCCAGACGCTGTAATGTCCGCTCAGTCTGGTCTCGTGGTCTGGCCATGGTCCTCTTATCATTCTTGTGTCACAACAGGACATGCACACGTGAGTGATTGATTTATCTTTTTTGCCCGATCCATAAAGGGATTAAATATGTTTGGACTGTTTATTCAGAGAAAATAAATTAAAAGAGCATTCTGATCTGAGAAGGATGCAGCTTGTGGGCAACAATGCAAGAAGACACAACTTCATCAAACACTTTTCATGTATTAGCTTTATTTAATTATTTTATCGATTTGCTTTCTTACAATTGTTTATTCTTTGTGGGGGTACGCAATGGAAAGTTTAAGTATTAAAAATGTTCACTTGTAATTGTACAAGACTGCCTCTGTAACGATTATTTGCAATATTAGTTATACATTGTTTAGCAGCGCCACCTACCGGGCACATTGCGCACACGCACCGAGGACAGACAATACAACTTTTTAAATCTTTTTTTTTTTTTTTTTTTTTTTTTTTTTTTTTTTTTTTACATGCTTACCCTTTAATGTTGTGATGCTGTAACTTCAGTTCAAAAGGAAGAAGAGAGAAAGTGGGTCAGTGATTATAACAGAGCCGGGGACTTCAGTACAGCTCCCTCTACCTCTTGAAAGTTACTTAGCAGCATCATCACATCAAAGCCCTGAGGAACCCCCGCAGCTAAACTCTAAGACCAGTCCATCTCCACTGCTCTAATAGCCATCCCTTTATGAAGTTCATAGAAAGAAAAAAAAAATAATAAAAAAATCCACTCCTCACCAGATCAGTGCAGGAGCTAAAAGCAAGAAAAGCGCCCACTGCCACCTCACTTGGACTCCTTTGAACCTGACTGTATGCAGATTAAACTGGAGTAAGCATATGCATGTAGCTACGAAAGAGAGAAGAATCCATCTATTGCCTATGTGTACATGTGCGCACGCTTGAGTGACCTCCTTTTAATCCCATCACAGTAGGGGGGCACATCAAAGCCATATGTTCTGCCTAAACCGTACAAGAGGCGACATCCTAATCAGGAAAAGCTCAGATCTGACATCACCTTTTCAGTGCTGCTCTCTACTCCAACACCTATTTAGAGAAGATGGGACACTGTGGAAAATGTAAATAAAATGAATAAAAAATACACATGAAAAAAATATATAGAACATACATACAACAACAGTTCAGGGGTTGAAAATTGAGATATTTTACTAGTAGAAGACAAATAATGGGTCGGTTTAAGTTTTAAACTAGCAACACATCTCAAAAAGTTAAAACTTACTATACTATACTACTACTATAAAAAATGCCTGGAGTAGCAATTTTCAATAATAGTAATGGGCAACACTTCAGTGAAATGTTACTCAATACTCAAAATATGGATTCATCTGAACTTATTCCTGATCCATGCAGTGATTTTCAGTACAGAATAATGCATGTTTCTAATGCAATGGAACTGAGCATTTTTTGCTGCCATCAAATTGAAAATGTACTCTTTTTTTTTGTGAATTTGCAGATTTTATTTACTCATTACTCTGTTTCTGTTTCTGTTTTACACACAAAGTTATTTCTTTTTATTTTGTCTGTCTTTGTTGTGTGTAACCTTTTGATAAGATTGAAATAAAAAACAAGATTGTAGATATAGGCCAGTGTAGTTGTGAGGGGAGGTTGTTAAGATAGGCGGAGGCAAAAAGGGGAGTAAGGTAGCATCTTTTCATGCTAACTCTCTAGCATTAGAAATAAATGTCAATGTTGAAAACAAAGCATAATTTGCATATCACAACAACCATCTCTCCACCTTCTAATCAGGTCTACTCGGAAGTACGGCTGTGTTCTTATAAAAAAAATATTGAGTGCAGGAGAAGAATAAACTTCACTTCACTTTGAAAGCTGTTTGAAGTTCTCTGCCAGAGTTCAAATAACACTAAAACATGTGCATGGCATTAAGTGGCTGATTTGTATTAAAAAGAAGAAAGGCAGACGGACGGAGGGATGAAAGGAGGTCACAGAGGGGAGAACTTTCTGGAGCTGCTTAGACCCAAATCCTCTGGATCTCATGTCACTATATAGAGAAGATACAACTTCTTTAAGCTTACACTTTGAACTCAGGATGTGTGAGCTGCTCAAAGCTGAAACATAGTTATGACATTTTTGGTCATCTTCATGGACTGTTTTTTTTTTTTTTTTTTTTTTTTTTTTTTTTTTTTTTTTTTTTTTTTTTTTTAAAGAAGCAATGTCACATGTTCAAATTAATGTCCTGTTAAAGATGCTTATAACATCACAAGTGACTGAGGTGCATCTGTGGCCCACCTGGTCAAGTGCATCACACTGCTGTAATGGCTTTGGATCAAATCCACTCTCTTTCTAACCCTAACCCCTATGTCCACCATCACTATCACTAGAGGTAAAAGGACAAAACTTACAGGGTTCACTCACTTTATTTTACCTTCAGATGAAAATAATTCAGAAACCTGAAACAAAGCGTTGTATACTTGTGGCCATATGCTGTACAGAAGCCTAGATGTATCTGTGAACTTCTACTTGAGCATTAAAAGTTATTCAGTAGATCATAACAACAGATCCAAAGGTCACTCACACACTTCATCATTTTACGGCGCTCATTAACAGTGGCTGGACTGTTATGGCTGGGGCAGAAGCTTTGGATACCTACCAATGCCCTGTGCATGCGCCCCTCTATGATACTCCTTCTTGGCTCAGATGCTGGTCTCAGCGGTGTGTGGGTTGAGAACCACAGACGTTCTTTCCCATGTGTAAAGTGGACCTCCAGCAGAGCGCCTTCAGCTACTCTGTATTCTCAGAGTCTAGTCTTTGGACTCAATTGTAAAGCCAGGCCCTGGGAGGCTCCCACCTCCGCTCTGATCCACTCAGGTCTAGCTCCACAGAGGAGGCTGTCCTGCCAGCTCCTTTATTCCAGCGAGTACACACCAAGGCCCGGCCAAAGCCGGACTGACAGTCCCCCGTTGCCTTCAGAGCCTGGGTCTCATTTCCTTCTGCAGCCGCCCACTGCTCTTCTCAGCTTTTCAATCTCCAACGCAATTAGACTGGGATCCCTTTCTTTTGTCGCCTGTCCACAGAAATAGAAAAGCTGGAGGATGAGAAAAGAAGAAGGAGGGCCAAGTTGTTGTTGTTGGTGGTGGAGCTCAGGCCTAGCCAGGAGCCACTTGTGAAGCTCTGGGTATTAGGACTCACATGGTTTGTTTGGAAAGACTTCTCCAGGGGCCAAAGTGGGATTACGTTGCAGATTGCGAGTTCCCATGGAAGGGGCCTATACCAGCAAGGGCTTTGGTGGGTGGGTTTCAGGTTGGGGGCCATAGAAGAGGTCTTTATGAGTTGGGGGTCTGGCTGAATGGAAAGGGCCAACTCCCAGCATGCTGGCTCTCCATATTAGATGGACACAGAGAGGCTATTGAAGTTCCCCAGACATCCCCCTTTATTTCTGCTCCTTTCTCTCACTCTGTCTCGGCTCTTGAAGGCTTAACTGTTCACCGGTCATTAAAAGAGTACAAGACACTTCTGAGGGCCAATATGACTAAAATAGTTAATTTTTATGATGAAAATAGACTTTGATTTTGTGTAAAAATATATGGATATCTAACAATGACTGACCTGGGTGTATCTGACAAGCCATAATCTGCCAAAATCAAGTAATTAAAATCTGGATTTGTGTAATAGTATATGGTTACTAAAAAAAGAATGTTCGCATTTTTATTTAATGCACCAATAATGTTTTTTAAAAATATATATTATATGTAAATGAAAACATCTGCCATTAGAAATGAATAAAAACCTTTACAAAAGCATAGACAAATAACATTTTTCTCAAGCTTATTCTTGTCGGCGTTGAATGACCATTTTTATTGGTGGAGCTGTCATGTGACCAAGTCCAGCTCTGGACTCAGCTTCTTTGTTTGAGCTCTCCCAAAGCATGAAATCAAAATATATGTATTTAAATAAAACAGTTTTAAAAAATCACTAATGCACCAATGAGACTAAGCATTGAGGGACCACAGACCTCTGCCAAGGCATTGGCCTATTTCAATGGTGAAGGTTTTTTAAAGTTATATTTTTATCCTTTACTGACGCCTTGTGGTTGGAGTTAGTATCTTTGGAATCATATTGCAAGGGTACAGAATCCTTAGAAAATGCACACCCACAGCAAAAAGCTATTCATCCGTGGCTCATTACTGACCTCAAAATGTAATTTTTTGTAAAAAATCAACAATTAGACTTTTTGTGACCTTACTAACAGACTAACAACTCACCCAACCATTAAACAAACAAATCAATGCCAAAAGCAAAGTAATGTGAGTCATGTAAAGTCATCTTCTGAAGGTGAGCAGTACTACATGCTGATGTCTCTGTAACTCAATGCAGCACTCAAGTGACCACTGAGTTTCCTACTTAATTAAACAGTCATTCATTAAGCAGCATCATTGCTTTCCAGATGTCGCACAGCCCCCCTTGCTCTTCAAAATCTCCTGTCACCTATAAGCTGCCCCTACCCCTCACCACCCTATCTGTCTTTGTCTGCCTCTCCCCCCTCCCCAGCCGCCTCCAGCCATACCGCTTTGAGCCGTGCCGCTGTGATGCATAAATACATAAATCTGCTGTCAGTGTGCACATGTGTGTGGCAGGGCACGTAGACATATAGACGATGGGCCGGCAACCCCACAGGCAGACCTCTTTCATGTGTCACCGGATCACAGCCGCTCAATGTTTACAGAGCATCCAGACAGACTCCCACCCCATCCTACTCTACCCTCCTCCCCAGAACTTGTCACCCCTAACTGGGACCGCTCAGGGACAAGGGCTTGGAGTCAGGCTGGAGGGGCTGGAGTCAGGGTTGGTCTGTGATCTGACTGAGACACGATGGAAGATACAACGAGAGGTCAAAGGTCAAAGAGGCCATAAACAAGTCAGCTGACCTCATGTAATGTGGTTCCATTTTACCAGTTCTTCAGCATGGTCTTGATTTAATGTTGGCTGGTGTCAGTGTCATCTTGTGGTTTTGCAATGAATGATTGAAAATGGATGGTCAGATTTTGATGAAATCTTAAAGGGGACCTGCTAACTTGACTTTTCTGAGCCTTTTATCCTATTATTGTATACAATGTTTCCTCATCAAAAATATGCCCTGAGTTGAATTTTGTTTTATTCATGCTGAGGCACTGACCTTTTCAGGAACTGAAAACACTCAGCACCACTCTCTGTGAGACCTACTATCCCCACCTTCCCCAGGAAGTGCTCCTGTGTGTATCTAAAGCACCATACCATCACAGAACCTTTGAATACACATACTGATCATTTCAGTGCTTACAGTGCTGCCATGAGCTAGTCAGCTATTATCTGCTTCATGTTACTAATGTTACTAAAAGCTGTGCTAGCCACCATAACTCACTCTGTCCACCTCCCACCATTAGTAGGCTACGCCGCACTCTGACAGACTCCTCTCATGCTTGAACTCAAATTCTCCCAACTGTATTCACAAGGGAACTCAAAAAAGACGACCGGGGACAGCACTGTCTATAGAGGGCTTTAGTCCGAGGAAGGCTTAGTGCTATGGCAGCTACACTCTTTCTGCACTCTTGCTACTACTTTCCATATTTTGCAGCCCCAGTGTGGGCTGACAGAGTACACTGGGTATGGCCAGAGGCCCTGAAAAGGACAGGCATCTAATCCAAGAGTTTTCAACAAAGAGAATGTAACAGCTCACCAAAATAAGACCTTTTTAATAAAAACAGATTATTTTTAGTAATAAAACGTGAACTGCATGCAGTGGTATCAGTGTTGGGGTGGGGGTGGGGTGGGGGGCAAAAGCTGTCATAGAAGGAACACAGTGTTTATTTTTTATATATGAGCTAAAATTGTCCTCTCACCCTCCGTGGGCGGTCTCATCCATCCCAGCTCGGGTCCTCTGCCAGGGGCCTGGGAGCTTGAGTGTTCTGTGCAGTATCTTTGCTGTTGCTAGGTCTGCGCTCTTCTGGACTGAGATGTCTGACGTTTTTCCTGGGATCTGCTGTAGCCACTCTTCCAGTTTGGGGGTTACTGCCCCGAGTGTTCGAATGACCATGGGCACCACTGTTGCCTTCACTTTCCAGGCCTTCTCAAGTTCTTCTTTGAGACCTTGGTATTTCTCTAGTTTCTCATGTTCCTTTTTCCTGATGTTGCAATCGCTGGGAGTCAATTGCGATGTCAACCACAATGGCTTTCCTCTGCTATATGTTCATCACCACAATGTCCAGTTGGTTCGCCATAACCATTTTGTCGGTCTAGATCAGGAAGTCCCACAGGATCTGAGCTCGGTCATTCTCCATCACCTTTGGAGGCGTTTCCCACCTTGACCTCGTGACTTCCAGACTGTACTCTGCACAGATGTTCCTGTACACTATACCAGCCACTTGGTTATGACGCTCCATGTATGCTTTCCCTGCCAGCATCTTACACCCTGCAGTTATGTGCTGGATTGTCTCAGGGGCCTCTTTGCACAGTCTGCACCTGGGGTCTTGTCTTGTATGGTAGATCTGGGCCTCTATTGCTCTGGTGCTCAAGGCCTGCTCCTGTGCAGCCATGATCAGTGCCTCTGTGCTGTCCTTCAGTCCAGCCTTTTCTAGCCATTGGTAGGATTTCTCAATTTCAGCCACTTCAGTTATCTGTCGGTGATACATCCCATGTAGGGGCTTTTCCTCCCATTATGGTTCCTCCAGCACCTCGTCCTCTGTGTTCCACTGCCTGAGACATTCAATGAGCACTTCATCCGCTGAAGCCATCTTCTTGATGTATTCAAAGATCTGGGATGTTTCATCCTGGACAGTGGCAGCAGGGACAGAGCATGCCACATTTGATGGTGGTCTTCCAATGCCTCATTGAGTATGCAAGGCTCTTAGAGTACTGTTGATGTTATACATCTCCAGGCATTCCATGATCCATGTGTGTGGCATTGAGTCATAGGCTTTCTTGTAATCAATCCAGGCTGTGCACAGATTAGTGTGTCTGGCTTTGCAGTCCTGAGTGACTGTTCTATCTACCAGCAGCTGGTGTTTACCTTTTCTGGTGTTTTTACCAATGCCCTTCTGTGCTCATGTATTGATCCATGTGCCCGCTTATCTTACCCGCTATGATGCCTGACATGAGCTTCCATGTGGTGGGGAAACAGGTTATTGGCCGATAATTGGATGGGATTGTCCTTTCAGGCGATCCTCCTCCTCTGATTCTCCGGCCTTTGGTTAGCCATTCAGGGTGGGTCCCATCCTTTAGCAGCTGATTAATTTGTGCTGCCAGGCGCTCATGGAGTGTAGTTAGCTTCTTCAGGCCCTGTCCAGTTTTTTATACCTGAGACTCTTTCTTTGGGGCGGCAGTAGCTCAGTTGGTAGAGCCGCTTGTCCACTAACCAGAAGGTTGGTGGTTCAAACACCACTCCCACTGTTGCATACTGTTGTTGTGTCCTTGGGCAAGACACTTAACCCACCTTGCCTTCAGTGTCTGTGCACACCGGTGTATGAATGTGAGTGTGTGGGTGAATGGTTCCTTGATGTAAAGCGCTTTGAGTACCCATGGAGGTAAAAAAGCGCTATATAAATGTGACCATTTATTTCATGGATGTCTGCCACTGTGATGGTTACTGGTTCTTGTTCAGGGAGGTTGCTGTGGTCTGCTCTAAGATCCACCAGCCACTGTGCACCACTGTTGTGTGATGCTCGTCTCATATGCCTTTCCAGTATTGTTCAGTCAGCCCAGCCTTGGCGGGTCTGCTCTGTTGTTATTACCCTGCCACTGAGAGTACACTTTAGCTGGTTGAGTTGAGAACAGCCGGTTTATTCGCCTTGTTTCAATTTCTCTCGTGTACCTCTTTAGGTGGCTGGCCGAGGCTTAAGTCTTTGTTTGGCGGTTTCCAATGCTTCAGGTATGGGCATATGCCTGTACATCTTGGGTACTTGTTTTTTCATTGCACCTTTCTAAAGCTCTGACAGTTGGCTCACTTCTCTCCGAATTTTTTTCCATGGTGGATATGGATCTTTATAGTTGCTCTTTGGTCGATAACCAAGCACCTCAAGGATCACTGCTGCTGAAGTGTATAGCAGTTCATTGATTTCAGTGATGGTCATAGTAGAGATTGTTCTCAAAGCTGCATTCACGTCTTCCAGGAGACTTTCTGATTGTTGCCTGGTGTTCATTTTAGCCATGATCTTATCTCTCAGGTCAGTTGCTGCCTCGCTCAGGTTGTGCTTATTGGGGCAGTTCTGTCTTGTTCCAGTAGCCTGCTTCTCATCAAGGTACTCTGGTTCCCCAGCACCTGACACAGACCTTGTTTGACCGGGCGATGTCTGAGGCGGTATGTCTCGTATTTCTTTGTCTCTCATCATTATATGAGGTAGGCAGTAGCACAAAGGGTCTTGCCTAAGGACCTACACTGGAAGTTGGTATTTGCCCTCGCTGGGATGTGAACTTGGTCCCCTGCATGAAAGTCGGCTGACTCAGGTTGTCACAATCAAAACAAAGTGAAAAAGAACTCTTTAAACAATATCTTCTATGAATTCGTTTAACTTTGTTTTGCTTATGGCTAAATGGATATAGAATTTACTCCTGAACTAGGTGATCCCCAGTTTAACTGCATGTCCGGGAACTATATGTTTGCCATTGCTAGATATAGCAAATGGTTCTAGTTCTTCATTATTTATATCTAGCCATTTTGACTTTTTTTTTTCTGGAAAAAAACTATTACTGATATGATGTAGTAGTGTTAAGCTATATTGTTTTTTTTATTTTGTTTTGTTTTTATAAATTGGGCATGAATCTAGTATTTTTTCTATTGAATATTCCATCAGTAAACTAGTTAAGGACACAAGTAAAAATGTGTTAACTCTGCCATGTTTGACTTTGACTGCCTAATATACTTTAAATCTTGCAGTAACAAATTGTTGAAGTTTGTGTTTCTTAAAACAGTCAAAGGTAAGGAAAAAACAGAAAGAGGAAAGCTCTGAACACAACAAAGCATGTAAAGGAAGCATTTTATCCTGCTGTGTTAAATTGGGTGTGGCTACAAATGATTCTGAATCCCCGAAAAGGATAAGAAAACAAACCCACATGTGCACATGCACTTGCTCGCACACACAACAAAAACAAATTAACATCTAAAATGCTTTGGCTCTTTTTAACCGTTCACTTCAAACCGTCATCAGGCCTCTAATGGGGGGCAAGTTCAAAGCTGCACTAGACTCCCGCTGCTCTGCTGAGATGGAGGAACAACACTTTGGTCTCTTTCTACCCTCTCTGTTTGTTTATCCAGTGCTTTGCTCTCTTTCCCTGTTTCAGTCCATCTTTCTCTCTCTTTTTTTCATCTCTCCTTCCTTTCTTTGACAGGAGCCTTTACTTTATTTAGCAGCAGCATTTGGTTTTCCTCTGTCTAGCACTGTTTCATTCTGCAATATTTGATTCAACTGAGCTTGTTTTTTTTTCTGCAGTGTGCTTGTTCTCTCCTTCTATCTCAATCCATCTTTCATCATATATGCCAGTCTTTCAAATCTGACAGACATTGATCAGTGGGCAACAGCGGGGTTGGCGTCCTGGTGTAAGTTTGTTCAGAATGCCCCATCTAACCCTGGATCTGAACAGCTTTGAGCTGCAAGCCCTCAAAAGACAACCACTGGTCCGAGGCAGACAGTTGCTCAGCACTGCCCTGCAGAAATCTGCCCGGATCAAAAAGACTTCTCTGCTTTTCTAGTCTCTTCTTTTTCTCTTTCAAAGATGGCACTTCCACAAATGTTTAACTCCAGCTATCTTCTCATTAAGAGGTCTTCAAAGGATCCCATTGATGTAAAAGCATCCATTTGAATTTGTAATCACCCTTTG
Organism: Bostrychus sinensis; assembly: GCA_020698575.1. NCBI lineage: Eukaryota > Metazoa > Chordata > Actinopteri > Gobiiformes > Eleotridae > Bostrychus > Bostrychus sinensis. Next base: position 20,453,743 of record CM036253.1, on the reverse strand, counting down.
CTGTGCGGCTGCTGTGCTCAGCGTAATTTCTCCTGGATTTTCTGATAGCCGCCTCAAAGAGCTAACAACCCGTTTTTCTCCTCTCTATGAAGCTGGATAAAGCAAAGTAAAGGACTTTATCAAAACTTTTGGAAGCAGGGAGGTGCATATTTGTGAAGCCCTTGGGTTTGTTTATATATGCTGACAAAGAACGTAAGAATATATATATAGAAAGTGTGCCGACAATTCACGCAAGATGATAAGCGTGGTGAGAAAGCCTCTAGAGCTGGATAAGGTTTGTTTGAAGATTAAAAGTTTCATCGTCACCACAGGATAGGTTATTTTCATGAAAGGCAATGCAGTGGACTTAAAATTAGTTTGTCTATAGGGGGGGCCTTTGACTGATATACTCTTTAATGGAAGGGATTTTTAATATTCCACTGTATAAACATCATGAAGACACACTTCTCCCACGTCATGAACTTGAAAAGAAGAACTGTTCCTGGAAGCGACCTGAATGCGTATTGATCCCAGACTTCGTGCTTCTGTTGACGTGATGGAGAGCCACACTGTCACTTTCTCACTGTAAGAGCAAACAAGGGGAAAAGTTAGTATGTAAGATTTCAAGGCAAAACAGACCATAGTATGTTTTCACCATTTTCGGCTCACATTATTCCCTTACCCACGGTTTGCTTTGTCTTCAGCCAAAGCATGTCTGTCTATCTGTCAAATTACCCCTTTACCTAGATCCCCCTCAGAAAGAGGGATTTTAAATAAACTCTGAACATGTCAAAGTTATGAGCTCTAAAAAATGTGTTAAAGATCAATGGGGAGCTAATGCAAATGCTGACAAGCTATCATAAACCAGCTATGACAAGGTAGCTTTAGCTAACTTTATTTGTGACTTTTGATCTCCTGGTTTTCCAAATCAAATATTTCATGTCCACTTTTTTGCACAAGACAACATTTACCTAATACCAAGAAAGTGATTTTGCAACAGCAAATCTCAAGTAATTTGGTGTAGTTGTATTTTGTGAATTACCAATGTTGCAAACAATATTGCTCACTTGTTTTCTGCCAATAATAGAGGTTGGAAACCTCATCATGAAGTGACTGTTGAGCGTCGGGTCCATCATATTTGGGTTTATAAATGGAAAAATTTAAGAGAGATGCATTTTCACGGCGGCATAAAAAAGTAAAGAAATGAGCCTTGAAAAAACTCTTTTAACTGTTTTGTCACTCTTGGTTAATATTTATTACACACTAAAGTATCAGAATACTTTTGTTTAAACGCTAACGCATGTAGGTTTACATCCTGAATTGTTCCATTGTTTTACTATTGGAGTGGACCTTCCAATATTAATAGTGTATAACTTTAACAATTTGACAACAATGACCCACATCAGCCATGAAAGGCAATAACCTGCAGCATCTCTTACTACACCACAAGCACAACTATTGATGCTAGAATAACAGGAATAATACCTTTAATTTGCCACCTACTATCTAGTCAAAGAAGCCTACTAAAAAGAGCTTGCATTCGTGTTCTTGACAGCTTGAGTGATCACTTGTCCCTAAATGCTTTGTTATGTGACGACACGTTCCCGATCTCTATAGGCCTACAGAAGTTAGTTTTACAGCTTAAAGCTTGGCACAGTATAAACCTTTTGTAGTCATTATTTGTTGTTAATGTATATCTACTGCAGCTAAATATATCAATGTGTTTACTCAAATCTTACCATGGAAATGTAGGCCTGTCTTCTTGTAGTACATGAATAGCACTTTTTTTTTATAGCTCGTACAATTTCGACAGAACACTACTTGTAGTTTGAGTAGAGTCCGTTGACAGCTCAGAAACACAGAAATACAGCAAACACTGGTTTTATTAAAGCTAACTCCAGCGGCTCTATTGATGCGGAGAGTCTGATCCTATAGTTTTTCCTGTATGTCCTATTGATTCCTCTCTTGACAGGCTCTGTCTACGTTTTCTTCTGTTTGACTGAGTTATATACAGTTCGGTAAGCTCAATGGTGGTTGGTTCTTTGTGATGTGGGCATCTACATCAAGCATAAGAATTTAAACTTTCTTCACACTTTACATTGTGTGTAACCAGTTTGTTAGGGGAAAACTAAAGAAACACTCAAGAGGTAATCTTTTCTTTACCAACCATGATGTTTATGCACTCAACTGTTCTACATGTGCTTTGGTGTTTTTAATGTAGGCCTATGTTATCTGGAGCCTGAAGCTGCATTACCCAAAATTACCTTCTGTCATGGTCCAAATGTGACCCCCAAATCATAACATTATAACATTTTAGGCTATTTTAAAAAGGTAAAGCAATTGGTTGCCATAAATTTCTAGCTCTGAGTTTAGCGTTAGACTGGTGAGATTCTGCATTTACCTCAGAGTTTGCCTTTATGGTTTTAGATTGTGAGCTATTTAGATTCAGCATGAACAAGCCAAGTACACCAATCAGTCTGACTTATATCATCCCCTTAGAATTATAGGGTTCAATTTTTGTCAAAATTGAGTTATACATATATTCTTCTATATGAAGGGTTTTTCACAGTTTTATCCGTTTGTTTTTTGTTTTGTTTTTTTATTTGGGAAAATAAAAAGTTATATCTGCAATGTCAAACATTAATTTGGTAAAGTTAATTTAACTTTAGAACAGACACCAAAAAAGGCTAGTCAGTTTTATTGGTCTGGAGAATGAGAGCTGAACATATAAAAAGTTTACAGTATAAGCTAACTGTAGTCTATGTTATTTTTACATTGAAAAAGTATAAACATAGTACAAAAAAATAATGTGGTATAGTAAAAGTATATTTTAATTAAATAAATTAAAAATAGAGCTGTTGCTTACATGTGTGTAATGTGTAATGTAGTCTTAAAAACAGTTAAATTATAAAAATAAGTCGACTGCTAAAATAAAACTTACTGATTTTTGTATGTTTTTTTAAGATAGAACCTTATAATTCCAACTGAATTTTGGATACTCAGAATTAGAAGTCCCACTTCAAAAGTTTCAAAGATTTTTAAATTATATACAGTCTCTTAAAGGTGGCTTTAATTCCATTGTATTAAAGAAATGTTTTCCTGTTTTTTGCTATTTTCACGGTCAAAACTTTAAACATAAATATCTCAGAACTACTCAGAACGCAGATAGAATTGTATAATTCTAAGAGGACAATATGTGAGCATGTAGCCCAAATTTGTAAGTACCTCACCCCCCACCCCCAAGTGCAAAAAGTATAGATAAGATAAAGGATGTTAAGATCATCCTATTACAACCTGCTATGTTGTAAGCAAATTGTTTTCATTAATTATAAAAAGCATAAACATTTGAGCAAGATTTTTTGAAAACTAATTGAATTGTTGTGCACGTCATGCTTTCTATCTGTCGTCTTGAGTTGTTAAGCGTGTGAAGAGACTTGAACTGGCGGCAGACGTGTCAGGATCAGTGGACTCCCTCCTAATCCTTTCCCGATGGCCTTTTCTCACTCCCAGATGGAGACTGGAGACTCTTGACCTTTGACCTGTGCCACTAAATCAAAGTCATTGTCCACGAGGCAGATGGGCCGCCCCATCACAAATACACTCACACACAATACAAGCAAATGATCCAGTGCTCTCACTTTTACACAGGCTCTAAGGAAGTTTGAGTGCTGCAGGTATTATAGACCTCATTGATCTGCTTTGTATGCATGCATCCCTTACATTCTTAGTCTACGTTCACATACACACACATACACACAATATAATGTTCTTTTGTGGAGTATTCCCTGTCATCTGTGTCCTTTTTACCGGGCCACATCACAAAGTGTCTGCAACTCTCCTACACTTTTGTTTTTGACTTTGTGTCTCTGTGATGTGGCTTTGCTCTTTCGGCTGAATAAAACACAGGCTTGAGAGGAAGATGGAGTCAAATACAGTCTCCAAGAGAAGAAAACTCACAAAGACAGTGAGACGAGCCAGATGTTTTAATTCAATAATCTGTTTTTAAGTTTCTTTTGCCACTGCTATAAAATATGTCATGTCTGGTTTATTGATACCAACTTTATTATCGCCGCATGTTTTTCTATTGCTATCCTTGTTATTCTACATTAACAGTAGGTATTTTTATTGAAATTTGGGATAAACTGTTTAATCACCAATATGTAATCTGAAAAAAAATCTTTAAGATGTCATAAGCTTTATTTTAAAGAATTTTAATAGACAATAATGTTCAGATCACACTCTTTAGCTTTGGCCAATCATATGCTTACAAAGAAGGGTTTCTCAAGTTAAAGGCACTCTCCCATTGGCTGGTGGGGCACAATGGTAAAGATAGTGTGCCAAAATCTGGACTTAAATTTGGGTTTTTCTACTTCAGGGGTAAATGTACACTGTTCTTGTATCGCACAATAATAAAATATTAAAACAAAAGAAGTTCCCATACTGACCTCTTATGGTTGGAGGTAGAATACTTGGTACCTAATCCTGAACCTGAACTAAGCTCTCCTGAAAATTTCACCAAAATCTTATTCTTATATTTTGGAGTTATTTTGCAAACAAACAAAGAGTACCTATAACAGTACATATAATAACAGCAGAAAATGTTGCTAGGACATTTTTAAGGGGGTGAGGGGTGGGCCTGGCACCATGACGGAAGGAATTTTGAGGGTAATGCAGCTCTAAGTCCTTTCCTCACATAGACACAAACAGACCTTTGAGGGAGTGTTTTACACAAGCAGCCGAGCAGCTTTTTGTGGCTGGATTCCCTCACACAGACGTGCCGCGGGCCCACGCCGCACCGCCAAGGTCCTGCTCACTTTGTTGTCCTCACAGCAGGCACCTGCATTCCTCGCATAGCTGTCTCCCGAGTTTCAGAAACAGCGCGCTATCTCCTTGTCTGCCACTCATACCTATGATAGCTTGTTGCTTAGAGATGGAAAAGAACGGGGCCAATACAGAAAGTGAGAAGAAGGGGGTCTAAACAAAGACAAAGGAGGAGGAGAGATAAAAGTAGATAACAGGACTTATCTAGTTTGTTTAGGATATATTTTATAGTTGTATCTAAGTTTTACGGTAGGCTGGAATGAGGAGTGTGAAGTGTGTCTGTTTCCTTAAGCAAAAGGCATCTGAAACATCCCTAGAAGTGCACTGTACCATTTTTGCTTTTGGTCCACTTTTCAAAGGCTGAAGTGAAACACAGCAATCTCTTGATACATATTTCTAAGCCAATAACTACTACAATATATGTCCTACCTATGTTACACCCTGTTTTTTATGGATTTACTATGTATTGCAGTACTACGATGTTTTATCTCTAGCCTTTTTAGATCAGAATTTACTTAGCAAAAGTTCTAAAATGAACAGTATCATATATAATCCTCTGTAGGTATAGGTCTTTCATAAAGTATTTTCTTTTTTCCATAATATACAGTATGCATTTTAGCTCCAGAAGCATGCTGCTGAACCTTATTTTCTGCCATTTTGTAACCAGTCACATGACTTCATAGAAGACTTGTGTGTCATCTAATGCAGAACAAAGATTACAAAGCACACTGAGTTTATTACATCTTGGTGATGAAGGCTTTGAGTTATTACACTGGTGTAATTGGAATTATCGACAATAATTTTTCATGCTTGCATTTTAATCATAAATGTTCAAGTTTTTAAGCATAACAACACAAATCTGTCATTTTCAGAGATAATGTGCTTCACAGTTCTGGGAAATGTTTAAAAAGGAGGACATGCTGCAAACGAAGCCAAACCTCAGATAAAGCAACCTTTGGTAATATTTTGAGAGGTTTTTTGAAGATACAAGCAAGCGTTGGTGATGAAGATAGATTAATACGTGATTTACAGCACAGTTAGATGTGTTTGCATTTTTCAGCTGCCTGCGAGCTTGATGTAAAACATACGCTCTCTACTGGCACGCAGCGGTGGAGGCAGTTGTTGTGAAAGTCTGTCATTTTGAAAACAAATCCATAACAAACTTCTAAAAGTTGTGCTCTGTGGTTACAACACACACTGGTCCTTGAATATGTTTACCCCAACACTCCATCTGTGCACACTTTTTCCTTCAGGAATCCCAACATTCCCGTTTCCTCCTCGCCTGGCTTATTTATCTTTCCCTCCTATCCCAAACACGCTGCTCTGATGTTAAACTTCAGCATCTTCCCTGGTGACGTCACGCTGTTGTTTGGCCCAAGGTTTTGCCTTTGAAGCTAAAGGCTGCCCTTGAAGATGCCCCCAATGCCTTTTGCCCTTTTTTTCATTCATTCACTTTCATCCAGACATCAAGGCAGATTCCTAACAAGCGTGTTATTTAGACAGTGATGTCATGGACCTGGAGACTGCGTGTTATGTCTGCATCAGAAGGGACCAAATGAAGGTTAGAGCCTGGCTTCAACATCCAAAATGAAATGACAGTACCCTCTTAAATCTATTGCTTTTCTCAACTCTTTAACATATGATTATACAGATGTATTCAGTTACTCCTACTCAGGTTTGGTGAATGCTGCACAACAAAAATCTTCTGTATGTTCACTGTGTAAAATGGTATTTAAACTGAAAAACACATTTGCTAGATAAAACCACGAAAAGCTATAACAATATATGTATTTTTATAGCATGAGCAAAATATATAGTGGGTCAACAGTCCTGTTGGTCTATTACTGGTCTATTACTGAAACTAAAATGTTTTCAGGCATTTCCTTAAAGACCGAATGCCCTTCCACATACTGTACATTTTTGGGCACCCAATGGGGAAATCAAACCCACGACAAGGGAATGAACTACTACACTACCAGCGACCCAGCTTAAAGAACAGATAATGGAGGAACAAAAAATGGGCGGGTGCTAATTGTAGAAGGTGACAGCAATTGTACCAAATTTAAGGACACAACAACACACACAGATAATTGAGGGTTTGGATGACAATGTTGCTTCCTTTGGCATCTCACTGTGGGCACTCTGATCTGGACCTGTCTCTGAAACTCGCTGCCTCATTAATGATCCAGTCAACTAAAAGCAGAAAGTGTGCCTCCTTAAAGGCGTGACATTCTGTCGATATTTAAAATGTGGCAGTGCCAAGTGCCACACTGATCCAAGCCCCGGAGCCAGTGCTTTCTCACATTTCAGCCATGACTGGGCCAAGGTGAGACAAGAGCTCCATGTACGACAAAGAATGGTGTGTGTGTCTGTGTGTTGTTTGTTTGTTGTGTGCTTGTGTGTTGATTGTGTGTTGATTTATAATTTGACGCTGGCAGATCGCTCCAGGGAGAAGGACCCGTCATCGTGCGGTACCAAAGACGCTGAGGCAAAGCAGCAGCACACTTGTAACAGGTTGTTTTATGCCAAAACAAGAATTAATCACATTGGACTGGGGCAGGCACCTGCTCTCATCAGGCCTCACCAAACACAGGCCAAGTCTATACAGTGAGCTTCAACCACGCTGCTCCACACCGCTCCACTGTCACACAGCACAGCCCACTGAAGCAGCACCACTCTATTTTTGAGTAGAGTGGATGATGATGAGGCCACACACGTTTTATGCCAAGTGCTCAGGGCTGGGGAAGCCAAGAATACAGTAAATAAAAGCAGAGTGTGACAGCAGGAAAAGAAAGGCGGCGCAGGTATTGTTTGGAGTGGAGCGTGCTGTTTGTGCAATGGATTCAGAAGTTTGTTCCAAAGTAACTCAGCCCCTGAGGGAGACATATCAGCACCATGCACTGCATCCTAAAATCAGCCCCTTATAGTATGTAAATACATCAGGTTTTTACTGTGTGGAGTGTTTAACTCTATAAATGCTTAAAAACCACATGAACACAAGCATAACCAAGGACTTACTGCTTTTTTGACTTTATTCTTCATTATAAGTAATATTTTAGCACAAAAGAGTGACAGTGCTAATCAACAGTAATAATCTCAATGCAAAATGTAAAAAAAAAAACCAATTATATGAAGGACCTTCTGTCTTCCTTCTTCTTTCCTTTGGGCTTTTGCCCCAGCAAATCATCTGCTGCGTCGCGTGCAGTGATGTGTATATTGATTTGGCATAGATTTTATTGTAGCTTATTTTGAAGGTTTCATTAATTAAAGTCAGCACCAGCCTTTCACTCAGCTGAGCTTATTTGTGCCTGTAAATGTGAGCCATGCATTTGACCACACTTGTAAATTCTTCTCAAATTATCCACACATGAGCAGAACGAGAACATCATGATGAATTTCACATCCTTTAAACTTGTGTTGCAACAGCCTCATCAATCAGAAATGAAAGCCGGATGATGGCATGAATGCTTAATACTTGTGAATGTGGATCTGGCTTTGTGGAGGAGTTTTAAGATACACACACAGCCCATCATAGCAGCTCTGGCCCAAGCCTCCATATGGGGATTAGGCGAGCTTTGTTAACATGATGTCAAGCAAACTTCAAAACAACCCCCATCCCTTCACTCTGCCCCGAACGTCTCCTTCCAACGCCCTCTCACATCACAAACACTGGTGATGGTCCACGCTTAAATGAACGAAGATTCGTTTCAATGTTTTTGTTTTTTTTAAGGTTATGAAGTAGTATCAGAATTGTTTGGATTTTTTCATGCTGCATTACACTGTTCTCACCACACACCACACAAGACAAATGTAATGTGGCCCTCTGCTTTAGGACCTCATTTTATTCCTGATCATTTTATTGTGACCCACAGAACCAAAGTTATTTTTGTAAATAATTAGTTTATGACAACTTGCATTTTAAATATCTTTCATCCATATTATGTAATTAAGAAAATTTGGACTTCAAATTAGCAGAACCTGGCCTACCCCTTGGAAACTACTGCCTTAGAGGCATGACACTATACCAATGCCCAAACAATGGCCTGCAGCGTAATCAAAACATTCTGTGTTCACACAAATATGCAATGTGTTAAGACGAGGTGTGCATTTCACAACCAGTCATTAAACTCAACTTTTTCATGTTTTTTTTTTTTTTTTTTTGTGTGTGGAGATGCACTGATAAACTTGTATTGACTTACTTGATACTGAGCTATCACAGCCGATTATCTACAGTGCATCTGATAAAAGCGGAAGATAATCTTCTACCAAAAATAACCAAAATGATGCCTAACCTCCACCATAATGACCACATTCAAGCTGGTTTCTTGCTGTCACAGTCCAGAAATAAGTAGAGTTAGATTAAAATCCTTAATAATAAAGTCTCATTCTTGTGCTGGGAGCGTTGGTCTATCTCTGAACTAACACTAGATGTTTAAGGTAGCACTAAACTTTGATGGTGATATCATATATTAGTATTTAGTGGTGGTCCACTTTCACATTTTCTAATAAATACATAAGCTATAGGTGTAGAAAGTTTTTCAGATGCAGAAAAAAAAAGGTAATGTCTTTAATTCTTTAGTAATTCTAAGACTCTATTTAGCCCTTAAGCCCAACATGTGTGCGTTTGTCTCCAGAGTTGGCTAATTAAGCCCGAGTGTGGAGGGGCAAGGCGACCCCTGACATGATTGATTGTGACTGCCATAGTTCTCGGCTGGGTGTCTCTTTGGGCCGGGTCTCACATAAAGGAGTACACAGGCCCAGTGTAACCTTGGCTCGCTTTGTGTTCCTGGGTCCTGCATCAAAGACCTGTCGTGGGACATTTGCATTTTTAATCAGCTGCCAGGGGCCCGTCCTGGCTAGGGATGCAGTAGGACTTTTATCAAGTGAGATGCACGAATAAATCCAATGTGAAAAAGACACTACTGAGCATATGCTGCACACAGACGGCTAGGCACAAATATAACGCTGAGTATTCAAAACATACAATCAGAAAGACAAGTTAGCTCTTGATTAGGCACATTTTCTCCCACAGCTAAGTGCCTTATATACAACCGACTTTAAGAGCCATTTGAAAAAGCTTGATTAAAAGACAATGGGTGAGATTGGCAGCTCTGTGCACACTTCCTTTTTAACCCCGTTTGTTTGAAGTGGTTCTGTGGCCTCAAAACAAGTGCATGTGTTTCCCAGGCTGCACCAGAACTTTACAGTGACAGACTGTGGACGGACTTGTCACAACACACGCTGACACCCCCCACCCCCCATAAACATTAATGTCTAAGAAATTAACATTCCTGTCACAGCATGCTAGGTTAATAAACACCACCCATCATCCACAAATACAAGAAAAAAGGAAATATTTGTTCCTATACTCGTCTCTTGTGCCTGGAGCTTGCTTCGTAGACCTTATCTTGCAATGCTACAGAATTCTGACGGTGATCTACACCAGTGGTTCTCAACCTTTTTTGTCTCGTGTACTCCCTGGACTTTTTTGTTATGAGTTCTCTCTCCACGCATACATGTTGATAATTCTATAAAATTGTAATGACTAAACTTAATAAACTTAATAAACTAAAATTGGACCTAAACTAACTAAACTAAACTATATATTTGAATGTTCAATATTAACAAATAAAAAAAATTAAAAAAAATTCTTACACTCATAATAAATTCACTACAAAGAAAAACTTAAATAATTTCAGTGACTCCTTTGAAACAAGCTATTAAATCTAAAAAACATAACAAAATATAAATAATAATAAATAATAATAAACTAGCGGTTTCACTTACGTTTTATCAATGAGACAGCTGAGCATGTCTTTTACAGGTTTCAGTAACTCTATATAAATAGATCGCAAATATTTTTCATCTTGGTAATAAATTGTGAAATAACTCCAAGTACCTCCTGCAAAGTGCTCACATACGCCTAAGGGCAATACTTCACTGGTTCATTACCATCACACAATTTTCAGCTTAAAAAAACAAAAAAAACAAACCTCAAAACCATAAGGTAAATATACATATAGTATAGTGTATTGGTTATAGTAACTTTTTTTTACTGTAAATGTAGGTACCTTATATCACCTCCATTTGAAATACACTAAGTTTAAAACTCTCACAAAACATTTCCAACTTGAGGCTAAGCTATTGTTTTTCACCAAAATCTCAAGAAATGAATAAATAAACTCATGCCTTGCACTTTTTTCTCTGGCTGATCACTGAGAAAGCAGCGTCGGGGGCAAACATATGCCACTTGCACTGTGTGACGAGAGCATTAAATCTTCATCACAGGAGAAAGTCTTTTATTGGCAGCTGTAGTTTCGACGCAGTGCCAACAAGTGCCAGAGGACAAAACAATGGCAGTAATAAAAGAAGAAAAGCAGGTTTAACAAGAGCAACACCCAACAAAAGCCCATCACAACACCAGCAGCCACACGGAAACAGGAAGCTGAATATGGATTAGAGGGATGTTATCGGGATCAGTATCATTTGCTTGTGTTTTTGTCATCATGGCTTGGAAAGAACCTATAGTAGGAAATAGTTTGGCCAATATTGTGCAAAAAGGTTTTAAATTATAAACTTTGATCAACCCAGAGTTATAAAAAATCTGCCTTTCAACCAATGTCGCTCATGCTTTGCAACAGAGAGCATTTGTTTAATCAGATGCCACCTATGCTTTATTATCAATGATTTTAAATATATCTATATGAGAAATTTCAGTGCATGCTCACAGACATACAATGGACACTCCCTTGTCTGATTGGCCTAAACAATCAAGTCATGGTGTAGGGAAATGCTGCTGGAAAGGTGGTAATTTCCAGTGCTGGCTAACACAGTTTAAAGAAGCTAAGTAAAAATCTTCAATGCACGCATGCCGGACCCACCTCAGCTATGTCTTCTCAAGCGCCAAGGCACCCAGCAGAGGAAACTCATTTTGGCCACTTGTATCCGGGATCCTGTCCTTTGGTGTAGGAACATAGCTCCAGTAAATTGAGAGCTTTGCCTTTCGGCTCAGCTCCTTCTTCACCATAACAGACCAATGCACTGACCACATTACTGGGCACGCTGCACCAACTGTCAATCTCACGCTCCATCCTTCCTTCACTCATGAACAAGACCCTGAGATACTTCAACTTCTCCACTTGAGGCAGGAGCTCTCCTCCAACCTGAAGACAGCAAGCACCCTTTTTCTGTCAAGAACCATGGCCTCAGATTTGGAAGTGCTGATCCCAGCTGCTTCGCGCTCGGTTTTATTTTCTTCTAGAAGTGCAAAAAAGGAGCCAAAATGTCGTTTTTCGTCCAGCTAGTGATTAGAGTTGGAGGTCTATTGTTTCTTACTGTGTCATATTGCCCCTGTAACTATGTTGAAATTTGGATTAGCTATAAGGTGTGTCAACAAAGAAACCCTTAAAACAGCAAGCAGAAAAGGACTAAATCACCTGCAATGAAAAGTAAACATTAAGCGGAAGACAGACTTTCAGTATATTCAAATGTGAAACAGCTAGAAGTGAGTCAGCTCTCACCTTCACATGTAAAGGGTTGCTTTACTCTCTGAGATGCAAACGGATGTACAATGGTGGGAAGATTGGCTAAATCTCTGCTCATAAACAGACCGCCAAGAGACTTCCAAGACTTAATATCCCTTAGAAGTCCATTATCTCTTCCTGGCAACTTGCATCTCAGCAAAACACATAATCCTGAAATAAAAAGGAGCTTTAAAGCAGAGTCCAATCCTTGCATCTTTCACTTTTACACAGACCTTAACTACACCTTATCAACAGCGTGGGCTGCTGAAACAAAGACGACTGTTTATGTCCTTTTTCTTTCTTCTTTTCGTGATATAACTCCTATATCCACACGCCCACCCTGGCTGTGCCTTTGATGGATGACGTCTAGATTCGGACATTGTTTGAAGTGACTCATCAAAGCAGGGATTGGGGCTGTGACAGGAGCGTCTCCTGATGTTTCTCTGGCTCTCCCGCTGACAGCCAAGCGGACACACAGTCAGGAGCCGGGAGGTGACCACTGGAAACTTTTCATTTGATCAACTGATAGGGGCATACTGGTCCTTTCTCCAACTGGCTTCAAAAGCAGGCATCAAGAATATGGACTTGGTAGGATGCATATGCTGAGAGAGGTCCCCCGATGGGCTCTCCTCTGTATGCCTGACATAAAGGAGTTAAAGGTGTGTCGGATCGTGTGTGTAGTGCTCCGGTCGAGATGAGGGAAAGATGAGAAGCTCTCAGCAGTATCCGGACGGACTGACTTTAAAGAGACTGTTCTCTGCCTTTCGAACCTGTTAACTCCGGCTGATAAGACGAGTCACACCTAGAGGATCATGGGAAAGAGAGAAAGAAAATAAACTGACAAGCCTGTGGAGGAAGATAACTGTCATTCAAATAATCTGCTCCAAAATGTCAGAAAGAAATGTTGTTAAAGCTCTCTGAATAAGTATAGCTCTACTGTTGTGTCATAAAGTTTTAAAGTTGTCAGCTGTCTTCCATTTCAGAGACCCTTGTAGTGTTTTTAATCAGATCAGATACTTTTCCAAGAAAGGTCCCATGAGCAAACAGACCACAGTACATTTTCGATAGAGGAATTAACATTATTGCCCAAATATCCCAAATTGTGAGTAACCAAGATGGTAACTGACAACCAATTGACTACATATAGAAAGCCCGTTAGTTTTTTTGATGCAGCAATAGGTTTCTTAATTTTTATTTTCTGCACTTACAGACATTTGGCAGACCACCATAGTTTGTCAGTGTATGCTCAGATTGAATCTATTTAGCAAACAGAACTGACTAAGATCTGGGTGCTATTAATTCAGTACCACATTTTGACAAATATATTAACAAGAATGAATTTGTGCCTCCTAAAAATATCTTTTTTAAATTGTCAAACTGTGGGTGTCACAATTTGTCACTTAAAGAAATGTCTACAAGAAATATCCTTCAGTTAAAGTAAAACACATTACATTTCGAACCGGTTGTCTGCATGGCCACATTAAAGGCAGAGCAGTGCATTTCTAAACACTGATACACACTCTCCCCCACTAGTTAATGTGGCTGGCAAGATGGTTCATATGGCAGCAGCGATGGTGTGGCATGCAGGCAGCACATGGGAAACTTTAGCTAGTTGAGCTAAAGAGTGGTGAAATGACTGCAGAGTCTACAGATGCAGTTCAAAGCCTATCAGTGTTTGAATCTTAACAAGAAGGAAAAAAGGCCTGTGCGCATAGGGAGAGAGGGCAGAGCCTGGCTTAGATCTTCAACCTCTGTGCGCTCACATGCACACAAAGTCACGGCTCAGGCAAACATATGCAGCAACATCAAAACGCTAACATTAAAGGGCATGCAGACAATCACATCAAGACGCACAGCGAGAGCCACAAGAGTGCTGACACACAAACATACAAAAACCAACACAAGCGCACACATATGAAGCAGACACACACACACAGTCGCGGCATGAGCGCTGTCCCTGGCCGGCCAGCTGTGGGAGGTCACGCAGACATGACAGTGGTGCTATCAGGCCAGCATTAAGGCCTGCCGCTTTAAACACAACCTTTTGAAGTCACACCAAAGTCAGACACTACGATCTCTCATCTCCCATCTCCCTTTTAACACTGCAGTGCAGACATTTCATTCTGCCCCCCTTTTCATGCTCCCGGCTTTGAATTCTGCTTTTTAAAAAGACTAATTTTAACTTCTTCAAGGCCGGAAAAACAGGCAAAGGCGTGTCGTTAAGGTTCTTCTGCCTGACGTGTTTCTCTTTCAGCGTTCAAAGGTAGCCAGGGTCCACAAAGTAGCGCTGGTCCTGTGATGTTCAGTGTCAGCAGGCTGCTAAATGGAGTGCCTTTAACACGTCTTGCACATTAGCTTTTATCTGGAGGGTAATACATGTTTAAATTATCCCATTAATGCATGCATATTGTGAATTATCATGTTACCGAAGCATCACAAAGAATTGACATTTCTACATACACTCTGGTAAACTGTTGGGATTTTTCCCCCAGGGCCAGTTGTAATGTATCATATTAAGTGTGTCACTCCAGTTTATTGTGGTTTGCCATAGGCATTTCCAGCTCTACTGCAGAGATACTGCGTAGATTACTGTCTTTCATGAGTGAGCAGTTGATACTAATTTGTTCTGGAAGCAACTAAGCTAACTTGTAACACATGTCCACGACGTCACTGAGCTGCCATTGGTCTCACCACACTTGTTTTGCAGTCCACTGCTGTAATTCCACTTCCTGAATTGGATTTTATTTGGGAGCTAAGAAAGTTTAAAAATAATGAAAAACACCAACATTAGTCATAATTATCACCATACATTGCTGTATATGAGGAATTGATGTTACTGAATTAAATAAAAATGCATTTGTTATCATCCCCAAAATGAGGACTTTCACTGGGACCATTTACAGCTATTTCTAATTCTAATTGAACAAAGATGAACTGGGTGGTGACAGGCTGAGTTTGAGATGCAGTAAACCCATCATCACTGTTCCAGCCCACAGCAAATCGCCATTTGTTTGCACTGGGGTTGGAACAGCCAACTCCTTTTGCTGTCTATGTGCCTCTTTTGACCAACAGACACACAGCTCTCCTCTGTAGCTGACCCAGGCTGATTTTTCTGTTTACTCCACTCAGTGTTTCAGTGTTGAACAGATCAAACGGGCTGCTAAACTCTGGGTTTGTTTACTCCGGCTCTGACCCACGCCCAGCCAGGGACGAGTGAGCACTGACGGTTTTTCCACTTTTTATTTCATCTGGATCACAGGCTCGTCCTCCCTCCCGTCCTCTGCCCTCTTTGCCCCTGAAAAGTTTTGTTCGACAAACATCTTTGCTTTTCACACATTTCCTCCTTATGTACTTATTTTATATGGCTCAATCACCTTTTTATTTTCTACTTGTATGTGCTCTCAGTTTATATTTAACATACTTACAAACCTTACATGCATGCTTGAAGCAGCATTACTTGATTTTACTTCAGCTGTTCCGCCTGGTGTTATGCCAAAATCTGTTACCTAGTGCTCCCAACACCCACAACAACTGCATAACTACCCTGTGCTGCTTTTATTAAAGAAACATCCAAGACTGGACCAATTTGTCAATACAAATTATGTGACATCAAATTGTTTGGAGCTTAACATAAACCTCAGCATTACAAACATTACATTTTGAGCTGAACAGTTATAGAAGAAGAGCAAGAGATCATCAAAGACAATTTCTCTAACCTGTCTGCACAGAGCTAACAAATTGAACCCAAAGTTGCACGCCTTTGAACTTTGCGCTCTTGGGGCTTAAGATTCGTGATCAGGTCCACACTCAAAGCAAGTTGAGATGAATGATTGTCCAGTCTCAACCTACAATGGGACTAATGCTGACATAATAAGATAAGTTCTTGAGTTACCCTCCAAAAATGAGCAACAGAAAAACCTATTATTTCTGTAAAAAAAAGAAAAAAAAGGATTTTGTCTTTGCAAATAAGACACAGTACCTGAAAAAAATGCCAATAAAGCTCTCTCATTTTATGGATGAAGTTTTTCTCCTCAACATACAGTGCATGTCAGCTTTAGTTTGGCTTTATTACAGCAGGAATTCAAATATGACTTGATAAAGTGGAGGGAAGCTTGTAGATGACAACAAGAGTAAGGGAATTACAAAACAGTTCAATAAAGTTGTGCTGATCACTTCCTATAAAATGCTTTATGGGAACATTTTAGTGTTTTTGGGGGCGCTAGCATGTAAAACAGCTCATTACCCAGAGGGCTTTACAGTTACGTGGGTGTTGGTAGTATCTTACAGATGAGAGGTGGGCTGTGGTTCCCAGTGTAACTTGACTTGATACAGTGGAGTGGTTTCAAAAGGGCCCAGAGGCATCAAACTAATATACTTCCATTTAATTAGTGCCAAAAAGAAACCTTACCTAGGACGTGACTGTATGTCTAGTTTGTTGTGGTGCCTTCACTATTATATGCTATTGGTTTACATAGAGGGGCATCCATTTTGCTTGATAAGAAGTTTCAATTGCACATGCAGGTTTGTAAGCCAGACCAGCCAGCTCCTCATGCAGCGCCCAAACAAGAAACACATGTCTGTAGCCCCACTTCCTTAACTCCACTTCCCTTTTCTCCGCCCCATCTTCATGCTACACGCTCTCCCCAAGCCCTCACCCTGGGAAAAAAGCTCAAAGATTCAAAAACACATGTGGTTAGCCATAAAACTTCACATGCACTCTGTGTACCCCACCTCCCCCCTTCTCTTCCAACCCCGAGTTCCCATCTCCCCCTTCCACACATAGACCTACAAGGAGGCTGGAAAGTCATACACAAGCACAGACAATAGGACAGGAGGAAGCAACATTGGGCAACAATCTGAGCTGTCTGTGGCGGCAAGCAAAAACAAAGAGGTTCAGGGGGGGATGATGGGACAATGGTGACAGTCAGAGAGAAGGTGACTGCAGGCTACCATTCCAGGACAGGCCCAGAACAATGCCCGTCCTGTGGCTTAGCGGGGCGGCGCTGAGGTGAAATTTAAGACAAACGTAAACACCAAAGGAGGACAATGGTGCATGCTCGCTTTACAAAAGATGTGTTTCCTTCAGCTGCGGGGAGGCTGCACCCAGAATACCCCAGCGTCATGATAGCGGGACACTATCATAACTCAAGTCCTCGGCGGCCTTTTAGCAGCGCACCATCCAACACCAACGTCCCGCTCCGATGGCAGATAGGATTTCTGGCCCTTAACGTGCAAAAGCCCTGTCTTCTCCATTTCCTAAAGCATTTGTGAGACACATAATCTCTTCAGATTCTTCCGAGGAGGGAAATATAATGCCTTGGGGCCAGTCCTACAAAAGAAGTTGGGACTGGGCTGTACTGTCAGATCAGTATTCATTTAGTATTTTTTGGATAAATAGTAATGCAAGCTCTTTTAACTTTAAAAGTTTATAGTTGTCTCCTATCACAGAACAAAAAGTCTGAAAAGCACCAAGACTATCCAAGACTAGGCACAGCTACTATTGCCAGACTTGGTCTACTCAGAAGTAATTCAATGTCAGATGTAGCTTAGATCAGCGTAATAACATACTTTTTTATGCCCTCCTTCAGTATTGCCATCCACTTCCTATCCAGATTGGAAAAGGAAATTGAAAAATCTTATTGGCCGATTTTCCATCTTGACTATATGTACAACACTGACATGGCGGCTAGGAAATAGTGGTAGTAGTAGTTACATACAGTACACTCACTTTTGCACTTCTGAACCTTTTAAAGTTGCATACGTAAAAGTGACCTGAACAGACTTTTGATTGACAAGAAAGTTAATTTTAACTCAGACATGTAAGATCTCACTCAGAGAGCACAGGCCTCCTCTAAGCCATAACACTGGATCCAGACAGTAATCTAAATCCATACCAAAAACAAATCATTTGTTCCTTTGCCCGTTACTGGCCAATCTGATCTGTTGATATTAGAGTCCCACGACAACAGATATTCACACTACAGACTTCTCTAAAACATAAATACTGAACAACTTAGAAAAAACTCTTGGATTAGGTGTTTATCAAATCATAGCAGGCCCAGCATTTTCAAGCAGACATAAAAAGTATATCTCCTAAGTGTGTCCTTATATTAACCAATGCTTATTTCTATATTTGGTTTCAATGAGTCCATAAACTCAATCTCTTTTTGATGGGTAGGTTTCGGTTCTTCTTGGCCAAGCATCTAAATAGTGGCTTGGAGCGAAAGTCATGTGATTGTTCACATGGTAGGGGGCTCAGCTACCACCGCGGCGCCTGGCCTGGGTCCAGACAAGGGCCCCTGGTTGACCACAGTCCCAGGGCTGTCTGGGGTGATGCCTGTGTGGAACAAGCACCATGGCTGATCCAGGTTTCAAATGATGGGGTTCGGGACCCAAAATTGGGGGTCTCACTCGCTCGTATCCGTCTATGGTGAGATGATTGAAGTGTGTATGAATGAGGTTGAGGTCAGTGGTGACGGTGAGTTTTTTCCCATGGTCTTCAGATTTAATAGCAGAGACTATCATACATTATGCCTAACTTCATAATCTTTCCCCTCAGCTTTTCCTTTCTGGGGTCATCACAGCAAATCATCTGCCGCAGATGAGTGCAGAGTGCAGTAATTTGCATATTAAATTGGCATAAGTTTTACACTGGATGCGCTTCTTGTAGACAAACTCTTTCCGATGCTATACAAAGAAGTTAGTCTGGTACCTCTTTGCTCAAGTTTCGTTTCTGAGGGGGAACAATGAAAGGCAGAGTAACCAATCAGAGAAACAAAGGGTGGGACATAAGCAGTGCACCACTGACCCAAACAAATCATGGATTCTAATCATAAAACACCAGAATACGACGTATCATGAGCAGCTCTGTTCTTATTTCTGAACGGGGACAGCATCAGAAGCCAGTTGTACAAAGACTTGTGGAAAAAGTAGGGATTTTTTATGTGTTTGTTACATCGGATGCCAGTGGGATTTAACTGTTGTTAAAATGGCAACAAGAAGAAAAAAAAATTACACAGAGGACTGGACAATAATATGGACTTCAGCAGAACCAACAGGTGACAAAGGAAAGCACTAAATGCTGTTAATCAGGTCAGAGAAGTTTTTAAATTAGCGTGGCATCTAGTGGTACCTTGCTTACCTTGGTACCTCATGATTTTGTAAGACAAGGCGCGAATAAACAGTGTAACAAGCCAGTGCCAAATCAAACCAAAGGAACGCTTTGCTCCGAGAGGGGAACCAGACTGTCCTGTTGCAAAAAGCAAGTAGAACAGTCTGGCTCGCCAGGCTATGACTCAAGTACACTGGTTTGTGACCCTCTGTGGCTGGATTATCATGCCTTACTTCATAAAGTCAGATTTAAAAGTTACAGTTTAACACTTTAACCAATCACCAATCATGGCAGATCCACTTCCTGTTTCTATATACTTATTATTCCATATATGGGCAGGACAGGTAACAGATGTGCCATATCATAGAAAGGAAACAACGGCATATAGAGTTGAGGGGGGATGGGGGATTGGAGGGTGGCATTTTGGCACTGCCAGTTTGTTAGAGCCTACATCTACTGTTGACTGAGAGGGGCGCAGTTGGTGTCAACATACTGTACATTGGAAAAGACAGAGTTGGGGGCATGAATGCATGGATGGTTGGTTATTCATTAGCATGGAAATCACCCTGGCTCACTTAGCATTATAATATGAAGCATTTAATAGGCTAAAACTGTGACCGTAGGAGGTTATGTTTTGGCTGGCGTTGGTTTGTTGGTCTGTTTATTTGAAAAGAAGTGTTTGGATTTTCATCTAGGAATTTCATAAGTGATTTAACATGAGATAATCCAGCTACAAGGGGACAAAAGCCAGTGTGCCTGTCCTAAGCCCTGATAAATAGAGAGGGTTGTGTCAGGAAGGGCATCCTATGTAAAACCTATGCCAAATCAACATGCAAATCACTGCACGCTAGAAGGCAAATGTTTTTCTGTGGTGACCCCGGAAGGGAAAAGCCAAAAGGAAAAAAGATTTATCACTGTTTTGGGGCCAATTTTGTTTCTTAGCAATAAAATGCAAAATATTAGACCAATATTGTAAGAGACTAGAAAAGCATGGTAGAGACAGATAAATATTAGGGTTCAAATCCCCAAAAATCCACAAAAAAAATAAAAAAAAATAAAAATAAAATAAATAAATAAATAAATAAATAAATAAAAATTAAAAAGAAAACTAAAATCAGCCACAGGGTACGTTTTAGTCTGGATCCAGGGTTGAACTGATCCATCTGAGTGTTTCTAGTTTCCGTATTGTTTTTAAAACTATTACTAAATCAAATGTGACGTGCGATTATTGCTCTTTTCACATCCTCCCATTCTTCCTATAACTTTTAGCAACCTTCAAATATCCCAAAACCTTAAAGCCCACCCACAAAAGGTCTGACCTGCTTGAATAGAAGTCTTGAGTGCAGCTAACCCAGCACACCCTTTACAAAGTTGACCTGTCTAAAATGGGCATCTATACAAAGACGGGATCCCGGGTCTTCTGACAGAGGAGTGGTGCTGAGTGAAAGACTCTTAGTTCTGAAGGGTCCAAAGGATGGCCTTAAAGTGTATGCACTGACCTTTGCTGATGAAAGCCCTGAAAATGGTATTTTAACAATATCTTGATGCCCTTTCAATATGAAAGGCAGCATAGGCAACGCTCTTAGCCAATAGGAACTTAAAAGAGAACAGGGTGAGTGGGAACTGAAACAGATCACTGTGGAAGGGTATCAGCCAGCCACCGAGCTAGTGCATATTTAAACTGAATGTTTTTACATCCTCATGTAGTCTTATTAAATTATGCTAGGGATCATCCATTTGATGTGCTATTACATTGCCTCTTTCATCTTACCACATATGCAGTTCAGATGGCACAAGATAAATTTCAAATCTTATCACAGGGCACAATACCTATACAGTTTTGCCTATTCATATTTTTGTAGATAGTTAGAATTATTCCCTGTAGCCAAAAAGCTAATATATAAGAGGAAGTACCCATGGTTTGAGTTTTGGTTCATTTGTTTGGACAATTTTAGCGACTCCAAACTTAAGTGTTTCAAGTGTTGAAATTGGTAAGACTATTTATGTGCATGCATCACAGGTCTGTCTTTTAATGTACTAAAATTTTACCTACTGAATACTAAGACTCACTTCACTACAGCAGGACTTGGAGCTCCCTGGGGAGACCCAGTTTGTCTGGAGGGTAATTGGGTCTGAGCAAAGACCACAGAACACAGATCATCAAGGGCCACAGGAGGCCAACTGGTGGATTTAAATAGCTGGGTGAGTTCACTAGTAGCATGAATTTGCCAATTGTCTCATTAACACACACTTAAATTTCTCCTCATTCTCTCTTACACTAAAACGTGTGGAGGCTCTGGTGGCCAAATTAATGCTGCATGTTTTAATTTCCATCAGGGAGTAAATTAAAAGCTGATAATGGATGCAAATCTGGCAGAGATTCCTCGCTGGATCCACTGAGCTACACTCCACAGCGGGGTGTGTACACTGTCAAGTCTGCTCTGCTACCAATTAGCACAGAAAATCACACAAACGACAGGAAGTCATTTAGTAATTTGAAAAATAGAACATTTTAATAAAGGCTACATCTCTTCATAATTACAATAATTAAAGTACCGAGGCATCTTTTCAACTGAGCTCTATAGAACGCATAATTTACAGTTTACAAGTAGAGCCAAGGAAGCCATGAAAATATTATAAAACAAACATGATGAAACAGATGCTAAAGGCATAAAAATATCTTTTCAACATAAGTACCCTTGGAAAATCAAGGGAATAACAAGACCCTGAAAACTGGGTAACACACGGCAAGAATCCATGTAGGCACAGCTACTGTACTCGATATCACTGCCACACACAGTGCACACACACATCTACACACACACACGCACAGGGACACTTTAGAGCTTCTGTTGGGAAATATCCTTAATGGTGTAAACATTTTAGGGACTCCTCTTCTGTAGGCTATTTGTGCAATGCCCACGCCACTGAAACAAAGGCACTAAGATGCGACCAATGAAGGCTATCACTGAAGAGTCCCAGAGCAAATTCAACTTTAAGAGCATTTTCATTTCATTTTCATTGTACAATCAGGGCCCTTCAGAGCAGATGGGGAACTGCAGTAGTAAATATATGATTTAAATCTTAGGGAGTTATTAAGCGTTCAGCTCTTCCACCAGGAGACCACAGACGTCTCAAACAGGAGTTTTTGCAGAGGTATTTTTTAAGCTTACATTATGTTTTCTTTGCTGGAAACATCACAGATATAGAGAAATGAACACTTCTCAATCTCCAAGCAGCTTGTCCACAGAGGAATAACAGGGTTAAGAGGGGGAGATTTCCAATAAATAGCAATAAAATCATTACACAGCAATACAATGATCACAATACAATGTATATGTGCATATACATAGAAGTGGGGCACAGAAGGGGGCAGCAAGGTCCCACTGCCTTGAGTCTTTAAATAGTGGTCATTCACCTCCAGTCTCTACACTTGTCTTCCTGTGATGATATAGTTCAAATGAGTTCATAGATGTCCAGTATTTCTGACATCTCAGTCCAACAATGTCAGCATAAAAGACACGATTAGATGGTTTGGGAGTACATCCACAGTGTAGTGAAATGTCCACAGGGCAGCTTCACTCCATCCTCTCCACTTTCCCAAGGATCTTTCCTTCGTACATGGGCAGTAGTGAGCAGTCGTCTGACACTTCTTCAAACACAGCGCCGCACTCGAACTCATCGCTGGCTTTTTTGAAGTAGTACCTGCAACAGAAAGACAACCACAATCTGTTAATTTTTGTAATCTAATTTAAGTCTTCATAGCATTTTATCACACAGTTAGGACAATTCAGGTAATTCATAATACTTACGCCCCTTGGCTTGTCCCTACATTACTCTCAATTAGTCTGACCTAGCTCTGTTTTGTTGAATTTGATGCCTAAGAGTTTGTATACTGTGACTTTCCCAGTTGGTCTTGGGAGCTCTGGTTGTAACTACAGCAGGGCCAGCCGGCCCCCAGCTTCTCGTCAGCCATGACTTCATTGGGCCATTAATGATGCAACCCCCCCATCCTCATTTTAGAGGAAGAGAAAGCAGCAGGGGTGATCTGGTTTAGGGGGGGTCCAGAATTCACTCATTAACTATGTAATGGAAAATGCCTGAGTTTGCTGCATGTGTGGGGTGGCTGGTATGTACGCGTGTTTGTGTGTGTTGGGAATACTTTGTTTTTAACGAGACAGAAGGCTGACAAAGTTAAACATGCAATTCTTATAAAACTAGAGTCTTTAAAAATGATGCAAAGGAGCCTGTGTGCGCAAGCTCCAATCAGAACAAGGGTGGCGACTAATAAAACGCAGCTGCATTGAGAATTCAGGAAAGCTTCAACTAAGAACAGTGCGTAGTGTAAATATGGCGACAAGGCATCACTGTGTCATCCTGGAGTTGAGGGAAAAAGATGCTTCTCTTAAAAAGCTTCCCAAAGTCATGCTTTTTTCTGCTGAGAGACAGACACAGAGAGAGAGGCTGAATTTCCACTGGAACATGTTTTATGTGGCTAGATCTGTTTTTTCCCTTTCGCCGCTCCTCTCTCTCCATTTGCTCTGACATCTGGCACCAATATCGTCTGGCAGGGCCCAGCAGTACTGTTCTTTGTTGAATCGCTGCCATGTTGAAATGACCCAACTCCACACATTCTCTGGCTGCTATTAAAGAGCTGCGCCATGCTCTCTCCAAAAATGTGGATGGTATGACAGGAGTGGAGACTGCGGCAGGTCGGAGAGCAAGAGATGACGGTTTAAAAGAGGGGAGGGGATAGACAGATGTGAGACCCCTGCTAAGTGCTTGTCACATGTGCTCAAGCTAAAGCAGTGCACACATCTGGACAGGAAGACTCTTCTGTAAAATCATACTTTAAAACCTGTAATTACCAACACAATACGCACAATAACACATGTTTAACCTTTAGAGGCTAAACATTTAATGCTTGATCTCATCAAAGTCCAAGTCGACTAACACATTCGAAGCTGTGCGGTCTCAGTCAGGGCTCTGTACTGTGACAAACAAGCGGATCTGGCATTTAACAGTCTGCCTTTCAGAAATATCCATAAAATGATTACAACATGTGTAAACAGTGTGCGTGTTCGCCGCTGGTACATTGGTGTGTGTGCAGCGCAGAAAAGAGAGCGCCTGATAGCATCAGTGAAGAATTTGCACGCTGGCCATTTGTGTGAGTCTTTGTTGGTCAAAATGAAAGAGGCCGGGGCTTCAAAGCCATGTGTATTAAGTGTGCCTTAGCATGGAAATCAATACCAGATGGGACCCAAATCGCTGCAGTTCAAACTCTCTCACTAACCCCCCTCTCTCCCTCTTGTCCCTTCCTTTTCATGGCAGACTCTTTGGCACACACACTCACAGAAAAGCCCCACAGAAGCCAGTGTGGACTGCACACATCGACACAAACACTGATAAGTGCTCCACGTAGGCCTGATAAACCAGGAACTCAGCTTAATGGTTTAAGGTCACAATTCACAAAGAGTGTCAGCGGCAGGCTAATTCTTTATGCTGTTTCATGTTCTAGCCTTTTCGGACAATGCTGGGCGATTTTAAAAGAACGATGTGACAAGAGATTTTGTTGTATGACCCTGGCACAATCACAAACTAAGGAAAAATCTTCCTTAGTTTTCCTACAGTAATATTTAGGAAACATCCAATAAACAGCATTATATTCTGTACACACCTGTAGTTGCCCTTCTTGCGGAGCTGCTCCTTAAAGTGTCCCAGAGTGAGACTGTGGGTCTTCATGGTCCTTCGATATGGGATCTCCTCTCCACAGAAGAAATATGTCACCACTGTCTCTCCACTACCACACGCTGCATGGTTTCCCAAAGCCTTCTTATACTCCATAATTCTGTACACACACACATTAGACGCAAGTTAGAAGATGTTCGCACCATACTGAAATATATTATATGATGAAAAATCAGGGGTGAATGAGCTACAAGTGTACAGAAGACAGAATTAGAAATACAGTACTGAGTAAGAGCAGAAATTGAGAGTGACCCTGTGCTTGTGTTGGTTGTGAAATCAGAAGGGCCACAGTATTATCAATTCCCCTTCAGCTATTTCCAAGGCTTTGTAGGCCCACTTCAGAGGAGCGCTCTCTCTGCTGCCAGCTTAGTGAAGGACAGCCAATAAAAATTATACATATATATGAAAGCCATGTCTCAGGCAGGTGGTGGTGACTACACTCTCCACATAAGCTACAAATACACACGAAGGGTCACCTTCTACTTCTATACTGTCTAATGGTGTGGAAATTTCTAAAAGTGGAAGCGGGCGACATGGAGGAAGAGTTAAAAGGCAGAAGTACACTGGCAGGTGGAGGCTATGGCTGAGAGGAGGAGGTAAAGGAGCAGAGATGAGGAGAGGACAGGGAGGCATCGTACTCTTCAGATTGGACGTTGGGACCATTTGAGAGAAGGCCAGGGGTGTTGGGTTGAGGTAGGGGGTTCAACGCCACACTCTGGACAGGCACTAGGTGGCTCTTCTCACGTGGGACGCAGGATGTGGAATGTCTGGTAAAAAGGAAGACAGTCAGTATGTTTACACGTGGAGTATAGATGGACTATATGTATATAGCTTAATTTAGACGCAACAGGAAGATTTCTCATAGACCGAGCTTACATGCAGGTGAGAGAATTGAACGTCTGCTCAGCTTAGACCAATTACAAACAACAAAAGTCCAAAATGTATTCCTTTCTAGGTAGCTGTGCATCCTAACAAACACATAAATGCACCATAAGCTATATCAGTCAAGCTTTCTTATCCTAAAAACACCCAGACAGGTAGCAACAGATTGATCAAGTATAGGTCTTTGCTAATCTAAATGTGCATAAGCTTTGCGCTAACTCAGACCTTAATCACCTTAAAAGCTATATGTATGCAGATATGAGTCTATGAGTCTAAAATACGACCTCTACATGCAGTTTAACACTGTTGTGATAGGGCAATCGTTAAAATGTCTCAACCTCAATGTAAATGCAATTGAAAAGACTAATTTGTTGTAACTCAAACAAATAACAGAGCTCTGTGCACCTCTGCTTGGTGGTCTTGGTGGAGACCTCCTCCAGTCTGCGACAGGCTTCCTCCAGCTGGGCTAGGGTGTTGGGTGGGGGCAGTGGGGGCATAGCCGGGTCCTGAATGAATGGCTGGGCTGGCTGGTGGCTTCGGAGATGTCCACAGCTTCCACCTCCACCCCATATGTGAGTCTGGGTTGAGGAGCTCCCAAATGACTTTTTGGTGTTTTGGGCACTGGAAATAGAGCGCCAAATGTAAGACTGTGACCATAACTTTATTACAAACTTTTAGACAAACCTGAGTGCTCACCTATGAGGCTTGTGCCTGCTCTGTCGTTTACTCTCCAGAATCCACTGCAGCACATTTTGGGTGGGGTCTGTTGTGTCATTGGGCAGCTGCAGAGCTCCACAGTCCTCCATGCACCTCTCTGCGATCCCATCCTCAGCCCCTGACCGACACATGCGCCTCGACAGAGAACTGGATCGCCTGAAACCAATGATAGACTTTAGAATAGGCATGTTACACTCAAATAAATATGTAAAAACACCCAAAGAGAATATAACTGACCCCATGGTGTTGTCAATAGAAATGGCCCCACACATCTCTCGTCCCAGACTGCGACTGCGTTGGTAAGGGGGACACGGCTGGCATTCAGAGCTCGAGCATAGACTGTGAACTCTGAGCGCTGCCTCTCGTTCGATCTGCTCCTTGCTTTTGGGACTGGCGTGGTGGTGGATGTAGTGATGGTGGATGTGTTTGGTGCTCTGCCGACTTATGAGTGTCCGGTTTGGCCCTAGGGAGACAGTGATAGACCCCTGCTCAGGTGAAGACACAGATGTCGTGGTTCGCACCAAGCCCTTCAGTGTGAAGCCTGACAGAGCGAGGGGCCTGTGCTCAGGGGAGCTGGAGCGAGGCGAGTGACGAACGACAGCGGGTGACTGGCAGCCAGGAGTCTTTAGGACACGAGACAAGTGCTCATCCAGGATGGCCTGGGGGTCTTCATCTGAGGAGCCCGATAGGATGGACAGTTGGTGGTGAGAGAGTTGTGGAGAGCTTCCCAAAATCTCAGCATCTTCTCGTTCATCTTCCTGTAATAAAAAAAAAACAAGGCATTGTCTTCACACTGAGGAGAGATATGACCCATGCTATTCTCCAAGGTCCTCACAAACCTCCTGGATCTGCTGCAGCCTCTCTTCCCCTCTGTCCTGCTCTCGCTTCAGGCTCTCCAACCGGGCAATGAGCTGCTCAGCAAACTTAGCTGGCTCCACTGGGACAACCTCTTTTGGAGGACGGCGAGTACGCTGTGGGAAAAAAAATAATATTAACATTAGTGCTTTGGAATTGGATACAAAAACCTTCATACATAAACCTCATCATGTCTCTTGTCTGTGCCATTTCTACAGCAACAGAGTTCCCTAAGAGCAAACTTTTGGTTCATTCTTTGTGTGTATAGTTAGACACACAGTACTTTCTAAGCGGATGTGTAAAAGCAAATTCTTGTGACTTTTCCATTTCCATAAACATTATGGTGGAGTAAACGGCTCCTGAGGCTCTACTAATTAAAAAAGACTTTTGGGATGTTCCAGCGGGTGCTGCGACGGGTGGCAGGCTTGGTGTACGGACACATCAAGCCAGGCCTCTGCTGGTTGCCACTGTCATCATCAGTAGGCCTCTTTAAAGTCAGAGCACTTCAAAGACTTCCTCGTCAAATATCAAACACTCAGTGGGGGAGAGTGTGGTGGCAGAGGGAAGGACGGAGCGATTGATAGATGGAAGCACTGGCTTTACATCTAGGAATAAAAGGCGTGCATCGACAGGGGGTGGAAGACAACTCCATGGAGGACAGGACAGAGGATTAAAAATATGGAAGTTCTGATCTAGAGATGTGGGCTCACAGGAGGTGAGAAGAACAAATGAAAAGGAGAAGGTTTGTCAGAGAAAGATAAAGGTGCCAAAAATGGATCAGAAAGGTTGAGCTAATTTACCCCCCTCTGTCGTCACAGTGGGCATCTTATACAGTGGCAGTACCATGTATGTGTGCACACTTATCTGACATTATTAGCATTTGTGTACTGCCCTCTCTCTAACTGTGCTTCTTATGCCTTTGTAGTGGGATGAAGGAGAGCTAAAGAAGAAAGGAGCACGCTTTGATGAAGCCTGGGGCTCCTGCACCATGGAACTGGCAGTCTTTGCCAAAGATCAGGCAAGCACCAAAAACAATGACATTTCAAAATGAAGGCAAAGAAAGATTGTTATAGAAGAGCAGTAACTGATCAGTGCAGCCTGTTTTCTGCATGCCTCTAAATTAAGAGTTACAAAGTTTCAAAAAAGTATAACATTAACCTAGACTTTCATTTAGACTCACTTTTTAGCCCAAGTTAGCATGTCTTAAGCTGACCAACTGAGAGCTCACATGACTTTCTCAGATCCTCCACATTTCGGGGGTGTGAGGAGGGGGCTGGGGTACTGTGGAAAAAAGGACCAGCTCTGTTGGAAGTTGTCACTTCCTTGTGCGTTTGCTCCATTCATCCTTGGATCAAAGCCTTGTGTGTATGTGTGTGTGCAGAGTGTCTGAATATCTTTGTGTTTTTGTCAGAGAACGGGGCTGATTTCAGAGCCCGTGGGATAAAGCGGCAGAGATCTTCCTCATCTCTCCTATTCTCCATATTTACAGCATCGGTAGGGAAGAAAAACCCTGGTGTGTTCGGAGCGGCGCGGCGATAAACAGCTTAGAGACCTCCCCGTCTCCCGCAGACTTCAAGGAACCCTAATGGGGGTGTAGGTGACACCAAAGGTAGAGAAGGGCCCTGTTTGAATGTGTGTGTACGAGAGAGAGTTGGAGGCTGGGTCTTTGACGTTACCCTTCAGATCTTTGCTGGTGTTGTTGAATTGAGAATGCCGAACACACTTTGTGCAATCCTATTCATAGAACCCAGAGAGACCCTGAGCAGAGGGTGGTATGGAAATTACACTGTGGGGCCCAGGTTCAAAAAGACTTCTGAACACCAGTGTGTGCTTGTGTACTTACAGGAAAGGCAGGCAGAGAGACTTGGCTGTTCATCCTCATGTTTCGCTGCATCTCTCTGTGTAGCTGTTTTTTGGAGCCCAGTTTATACGGAGGGATGCCATCTCTAACAGGGAGACACACCAAAACTTAGCTAAATTGACACATTGCATTCAGGAAGAATAATATTAGGAGTAAGGGCAGACAACAACAGACATGTAAACTATGTAAACAACAGACATGCACGTATAGCAGGTTTGAACACTCCCAGTGGTTTGCATGATTGTCAGTGAGGTGGTAGAAAAATACTTCCAACTGCACAAGCTACTTCTATTAAATAAATCACAACACATGAGCAAAGTACCAAGCTGTAGAGTTTAAGTTTACCAGAAGACAGTATTAGCATTAGCACTGTTCCATAGCCTACTAATGGTAAACTTTGAAAAAGCCTGAGCAGTGAAAGGCCTTGGATTGAAACTGAAGCACTTGACACAGTAAACCGTGCCTTTTTTCCAATGCTCAAGAGCATTTTCTCGGTGACCTAGCCTAACCGAGGAGCACTTTTCCACTTTTGCTTTGAAATGCCACAGTCATGCGCATAAGCAACCCCCCTCCCAATTTTCATTTGGCAAGCACTGCCGCAGTCAGCCTCTGATCTCCGCACATCAAAAGGCTGGTTTGTAAGATAAGGTAATGTTTGAAGTCTGCGCAGCTGCATTCCCTAGCGTCCAAGCAAATCCATAAATAAGATATAAGCAACACCCCTCCCTCCCCTCCCGCACCACTTTCTTTCTTTTCCCACCCATCCGCCTCCTCCCTGTTACTTCTACTTATTCTTTTCTTTATCTGAAAAGTCAGATTTGAATGTTTAAGGCTCCATTTCACTGACCTACAGACAAGCAGATATTGTGATCAAGGCCAGAGCGGGCAGGAAATGGCTGAGGCCGTCCTTGTGGCTCTGGCTTTGTCACTGCTCTGAGCAAAGTGCAGCAGGATCGGACTGTACGGGACTCGGCCTCTTTGAAGCTGGGCTGTTTAGAGATATGCTACAGCAAGAGACTCCCTGTGGTAAAACACTTTATAGCCGTCATATTCTGCTGTAATTACGACAGTCATATTACTAAACTGGTGCCTTAGTCATAAAGCCGCTGTGAACCTTGTCATTTCATAGATGACATCAGGCCTTGACATATCTCTTTTGGGATGAAGTAAAGAAGATCATGTACCATAATATTTATGTCCCAAAAGCTGCTGACCTGAGCACTGGCCTTGATGTGCACAATGACTTTACCGCGCCTTGTCAGTTCAACATGTGATTACTCCAAGTAATTCTTTAGAGAAACAAGGCCTTTTGCACGTACTATACAGATAAGGGCTACCCGCATGTGGACATCCTTTTACTGTGGGCAATTATCACGCTGGTTTATGTGGCAAGATAAACTTCTGTAATCATCAAGTAGAAATCATCCTTGATTTAATGAAAGATTAATAATCATATTTTTTCTCAAGCAATCAATCCAACTGCTCATTTACTTATCTGCCTTCAATCCTGGTATTTTGCAATTACAGTAAAAGCAGACCGACTTAGTTTGCTGAATCATAGTTCATGTTACATCGTTCATGTAAAAAGCGTATTTCCATTACAACATCTTTCCAGTTTAGCTAATATAACCAAACTACTGGAGACCATTGTTTTCAAACTTACACACTGCTGTCGGTCACAGACATGGAGTCATCTGTCAGAGCGTCACTGGACACCTCGCTGTCGTTAGTGCTGCTGACGGGGGCGAACGAGCCCCCTCGGCACTGGGTCAGAGCCTCTCCTCTCCTATACGATCTGCAGAGGTTTTAATGACAGAGCTAGGATTAATGCACAGATCACAGACAGTGTCCAACAGGTGGTGGACATGTGGTTGTGGAACATCATGTATGTCAAATTGTGGATCGATTCAGTTTTTAATATGTGAGAGATAAACGACACTTCAGGGCATGTGATCAAAGTCGGGAATGTGCTCGTGTGACCTTGACTGCCATGAATTATTCTAATCAGCTCCTGTAAAGCCTGGCAGCCTACTTCCCCCAAACACCAGTTCAGCTGTTTGTATACAGTGCAGCCGCTCTGGGGGAAACACTGTGCTTCCTTGAACTTGTATTTCTGTCTTTCCACTCCTCTTATTCACACTCACTCTTTCCTCAGCATTTGTCTTGTGCTGTGGGTACTAATGGCACAAGAGGAAGAGAGACAGTAAAGAGCAGAAGTGTGGGTCGTAGTAGAGAAAAGAGGAGAGACAGAGGCAGCATGACTGAAGATGTAGGCCCCAAGCTCTGGGCTGACCTTCAGAGAGTCAGGTATTCAACACAGCTGGCCTTGCATTCTTCCTCCTGCCTCTCATTTATCCCTCTGTCCCTCCCTTTCTTTCATGTGGAGTTCCCTCTCCACCTTCCTCTACTGCCTTTCCACTGTTTTCCCCTTACTTTCACTCCAGAAGCATGCCTCCTAGTCCCCATCTCAGAGTTTTCAAAAGCAAAAGATGATAAAAGTGGAGAAGGCGGGGGAACAGCAAAGGAGAGAATCAGAGGAGGATTGACGCAAACAAAAAAAAAGAGGGAAGGGGAGAGTGGGTTGGGGTGGTGTTGGTTCTGTGCTGTAGCTGCTGCTGTTCAGGGTATGTTTTCTTCTAAAAATGGAGTTAAATGAGAAAAGGTGAGGAGAGGAGAGCGGAAAAGAAAGAAATGAGTTCCACATGTTTTGAATGAGTTTGGTGACAATGGGAGGCACCAGGGGATACATTTCAAAGGAGCTATTTTCTCAGTTTGGCCACCAAGCAGCACATTAAATAGACACAGGCTGTCAATTCTACTATCCACAGGTAGCTGGCACTTGGCTAACCCTGTTCTGGGCACTGTTTAAACCATAGCTATAGAGCACTGCAACACAGCTGCAGCTCTAAGGATCTAAGGACAAAGTAGTACATGGAGAAACTAGCTATCTAGCATTGCTAGTATATTCTTTGGAAGAAGCAGTATACTCTGAATCCTTCTTTCTTGCTCCTTGATAAAACCAATCAATGACCAAAACTAGGTTACAATGCAATACAATGCAGGGTCAGGGAAAGGAGCATGAAGTGAAAAAACACTGTAACTCAAATCAGCTGCAGATGTTTTTAAGTGTAAGTGCATTGTATACTATGTGTTTACATTTATTTAGTCTACAGACGGAGTAGTACTCTTACCTATAGCTCCTCTCCATCACCTCCACTGTCCTCATGGACATGGGGGCCCGCTGCACATTGATAGGTAGTCCAATCAGGGATTTGGTTTTTAAATCACAGCTCCACTCCTCCTCCTCTGGCAATGTGGACATGTATCCACACACTGCCTTAAGATCGGCTAGGCCGTTGGCACTGACATGACTAGGATTTTCTCCCCCAGTCCTGACATACTCCAGGTAAATGTCAGAGGTTAGAAACAGCTGGTAGGCGTTCTCCTCCATGTTGCTTTGAATCTCGGTCTGAGCCTGGTCGAACATCGCAGAGTCTATGTGCTGCTTCTTGATATTATCCCTTATGAAGGTTTTAGTAGCAGGCTTGAGCTGTTTGGCAACAATGCTGTCATTTTCAATGTAGCGCTTGTAAATAGCTTTGGCCACTCTCTGTGTTTTGGAATCTTTGAGGTCCTTTTGCCTGAAGCCATTGCAGGCAAACCAAAAGTCTAAAGTATCAACACACTGCTCTTGCTCCAGGAATGTCCTGAAAAGAAGAGCACCATCCTGGTCTCCAAGGAGAGAGTGCAAAGATTTAGTCCACCGGGACAGCGGTGAATCTGGGGAGGCACTCCCCTCTGGCTCCCCAAGACCATCCTCATTCCTCCTGGAGGAGCTCGGAGAACCCAGTACAGCTGATTTGGGAGATTCCAAAGATTTCATCATTGCGAGTTTGGTGGGGTAGCAGGGCGCATCGCCCTCCCCCCCAGGCACTGGGGGTCGAGGAGCATCTTCTCGGAAACTACTGGAGATATGGTCCATAAGCGCCCGGCTCATGGCTCTGAAGGCAGCAGCGAGAGCTGTGTGTTGTTGCCTCCACTGAGCGTCTACTGTAATCTCCTCACTCTCTTATGTCAGCAGGGAGCTTCTCTCAGGCTGCCCGTCTTCTCTCTGAAACACAAAGTATTGATCTAATCAAAACCAGATCCGCCCCAACTTCAAAGAGCCACAGACACAGCGAGAGTCTTTTCAGACCCTTACTGACTTTCACACAAAAACACAGCAGTCCAAAGTAAAAGCAGAGAAAAGTGTATGCGCCAAACATCAACCAAAACATAAAAAAAAAACCTGAGCACAACTAGTCACTTACCATTCAAGCATGCCAGCGCATTAAAAGTGAACTAAAGCTTCCTGATGAACCACAGCTTATGTCAGGATAATAGCCGGGCTCTGTCATACGCGCACAACCTGCTTCAGCTCATGGCACTTCAGCATTGCACCCAGTTACAGACAGCTACATCACACCAAAATCAGAGCCACACGTTGCTACCTGTAGGACCCTGGCGTGGGACAGAGTCGTTGAAAAAACGTGCCCAACTGTTAGACAGAAGGCAGTAGTTCACAGTAACCACTAGAGCATAGCCCGTGTCTATTATCCGTAGTACAGAAGATTACCATCACAGATAATCGGTCGATCACATCGCTACACCCTTCATTAACGCTGCAGATGTGCAACACTGCAGACTCCACTTTAGCGTGCTCGGTTTCAAACTTCACTTCACATAAAAACACAGCCTCATACAGAAACACCACGAAACAAATGCAGGTCTAATCAAGCATGTCACTTTAGGTGGTAATACAGCCATATACCTTGGTATCAAGCCCAAATAAGTTATTGTTTTCTGCGGGTTTCTAAAATGAATTTAAATGTTTAGTAGCGCTCACAAGGTCCGATGTTAAAAACTCCAAGTCTCAGCTCTTGTGGGGGAGGACTTCCAGCATAATAAACTCAAATCTATAGGCTACTTTACCTTTAAAAATATATAGTCAAACAAATGACGACCGAAAACGGAATGTGTGATCACTTTCAATCGTTTTTTTCTTTTTCTTTTTTTGTTTGAAAACAGCATAAAAGACGACCATTTTGGACAGAGCATTACTTCAAAGGCAAGTCGAGCACATCAAAGGGAACTCCAATGGGGGCCAGTTTGAGGAGGCACACTCTTGTAACTTACCATCGATCCAGAGTTTTCTCGACTCAAATTAAAACTCCGGTTGTTTTTATCCACAAAAAGCGAGAATAATCCACAACAGTCGTCTCCGCGGCACGTCCAGATAAAGTCCGCTCGGTATAAAGTAGGTGTACGGCGAGAAAAATGCACCCGAGAGGGAAAAAATGCCGCTTTTCTCCCTCCTCCCTTTTCCTCCCAGTGGTTTCAGGCTGCCATGCTGCACGGCGGCTCTCTCCTGCAGGCGACTCCAGCACCAACTGAGCTGAGGCTGGAGCAGCGCACTTCAAAGTAAGGAACCGACTGCCGGGTCCCGGAAGCTGCATAAAAAACAATTGCGGCTTAATGTCCCAGAAAAAAAATCCAAGTGACGCTCTGATATCCACAAACACACTGCAGTGACTTAGACAAGAGCGTTTCAAATCATTGGTAGGTTTGGCTGAAATTTACCAGGCGTCTGTCGCGTTTTACCGAGCTTTTTTCCCAGATCACGAAGTTACCGCTACATTGTGAGGACCTTATCAAAGAAAGGCAATCTTGAGCCAACTCCCCGAGGCTTTGGAGCGTCAGAAGTTACTGATCTGCCGCCCCAATAGCATTATCGCTACAATCCCTCTGTTGCTACATAAACTTTAAAGAAAGATGCAGGGATCGCTTCTTTTTTACAGCCCGCATAGTTTTGAGCTTAAGCCAGGGGGTCCTTGGGATGCACAATGCAAGCACCGACGTGTAGGCTATCATAAAAAGGCTAGTGGATTCAAATCCTTTTAAGACAATCTTGCACAACAAAGTGAAAGCCAGTGGAAAAATAATACTGCTTTTATCTGTTGAATAAATACACAGGTTATTGCATTAAATTAACTGCTTTATGACGGACTATCTAAGTAAGAAAAAGCCTATTTAGTCTTTTTATCCTACCAATACACAGTAATGTACAGAGTGTTGCAAAGAAATAAAATCATATTTCTTTTATCACTCTACAGCTCCTTCCAGTGGCAGAAACGGCACACTGACGCTGAAAATGTTTGTTCACAGAGGATAAGTTCCCTGAAGGCTGTTATTGTATCATTGTGAATGACTGAAAAACTGTATTAGTGCCTGCAGCTTTGAATACAACTCTCTGTTTTGTGCATACACCCTTTAGATTGCAGCATGAGACTGCAGGCAAAAGGCATGAAGACAGTTGAGACATTAGTTACAGATAGAGGAGGACTTGAGATGGCATGCAAACATTTCAGACTTTATAGATTCTTACTTGTTTCCTGGTATGTTTTTGGACAGAGCTAATAGTGTTTGTGATTAAATGAGCCACAACAGGGGAGTCCTTGTACAAAACAAATGTCCTGCAAAAGAAGTCTGTCACTGTTGCCTCAATGGACATAGATTCAAAAAGCTGAGTACAAAGACAGTAGCTTTGATCAGAGTGTTTGCTAAAGGTCCTATGAAACTTTCTCCCTTGATGCTTCTTTTCCCATCAAGGTGAATAAAAGAGGCAATTGCTATAGAAGAGTGTGCGATGACTAAGAGCTTAGTCATGATTCAAAGCCCACTTATTTCCATATTCTCTGTAGTCAAAAAACATCAAGCTTGTAGGTCACTGATGCAGAAGATGTAGTGGAAAGCACATAAAAGATTTCTTCTCCAATAATTCTAAGTTTCTGCCTCACAAAAGCACATAAAAGTATCATAAACTATTGCAGTAAAGCTTTCTCTTTCAGATGTGTGCGACAAAAAACAAAAAAACAAACAAAAACAAAACAAAAACTGAACTAGCCAGTGACAGATTGGCCAAGAATGTGTCTAATGGTCTAAAAACAAGTGAGTATTGTTTTAAACGCTCGACTTCATGTTGTGCTGCTGAACACCTCTCCGACCTTAACTGCAATAGTCCCACAATAACCCATTACCCAGGTGTCTTACCTGCCCAGTCGGGGTAAGGAAGTTTTCAAAGGCGCTTTAAAACTGTGATTATAATTGGACTAAGGCAGTTACTGAAATGTATCTCCCTGCATGTAAACGTACTGAATGTCAGTCTTTGTTGACTTTAGTGGGCCGTGCTGACCCTGACAGTAAACACACCGGGGTGGAGACCATCACCATGGCGATGGTGTGGACCCCCTGCCGGTACCAGGGGCCATTTGGACCTTAATGTCCAGCCCTGTGACCTGGAGGTCCCATCCTGGCATGAGTCCTCTCTGCTGCCCCTTTAGGAGGTGACCAGAGGTGTCCTTGGCTCCTGGCCCCATAAAAAAGACCCTTAAAAGAGGGCCGCGGGGGGGAGAGGTAATGGTTTGTAGCATCTGTCTCTTTGGGCAGATAATATTACAGGGACAGGTCATTTTCAGCCTGACTACAAAGGGATTATAAATAGAGAGGGGCAGGACGTAAATCACCTCCAACTTCATTTATTTGGGTAATGTTTACAGCTTCTTTTTAGCATAACAAACACACAAGCCAAGCCCATTTTAGTGCTAACTTATGGTACATGTTATTAAATGTTATTAACTCCACAGCTCAACAGTTATGAGAGCTGCTGAAGTTTTTACGGCGGCGTTATATGGTCGGAGCAGTCTGGACAGTTGTAGCTGCTACTGGCCACCTCAGTTTGGTCGTAAACACCAGTGAAGGTGAGTGTCTGCATCTAAGGCTGCTGCAGCTCTGAATTACTGTATTGTTTGCCATTTGTTTCGGCTCAGGGTTAAACTCTTTGCTGGACCCCTTTGAAGTACTCATCCCTTTATCTCAAGCCAGGGCCAAGAATTTTTGGGAGGACAATGGAAAATGAAACCAAGAGGAAAGCTTATGGCAATTATCAACCAGGGCCATGAAGAGGAAGTCAGCTCAGGCAGACAGAAAGAAGTGCAGATAAAGATGACAGGAGCCAATGTAGGACAGGAGGTTACTGTTTCAAGTTTGTTTGGTGTGTACACACCCGGGGCAACAAGCGGCTGCCGGAGAGAGGAAGTTCTTCAAAGTAGGTGACAACAAGGGGACAATGGCATCAGAAGGGAGCAAGGAGCCAATGAGAGGTGGTGGTGAGGGTCAAACCGCAACACGAAGCTGGACCTAAGAGTGATAGAAGAAGAGGATGGCACGAGACGGACGAAAGAGAAGAGAGGAGAAGTGCCGCTGTCAGCACTATCAAATGGTGCACGCAGAGCTGGAGAAGATACAATTAAAGTGTGGAGTTAAGTCAGGCTTTGAAGTTGGACATGGTGCATAACAGCCTTAAAAGTTAAGGAAGGGCAACAAGCGGCAGTTTGTTTTGGGGCTGTTTTAAAAAAGGGGGCTTTGTTTTTTAGTCAGCTTACGCTGATGGTAATCAAGTTACTTTGAAGCACCAATGTAAAATACCAAAAGAAGTGTAGGAGTCTACATTTCCATTTGATGATGAGATGACTGAATGGAAGATACAGTATGTCATAGAAAGGGCAATAGAGGTGAGGCAGTGGAAAGAGAAAAGAATTAAAGATGAAATAGGTAGGGGATTGGCAGCCGAGTAAGGCAGAAAAGAAGCTGATGGAAGGGGGAGTCGTTGAAGGTTATTTATTGGTTTTTCCCCTCGTTTTAATCCCATTTTGCGCTTGACTTTTAAGTCGAACAATGTATAGAAACAATGTCGGATGCACTGTCTAATCCCGTTTGGGCCATGAAGCTCACTCCACACTGACAGTAATGACTTTCATTTCCTCCACCGCTCGCGTCCAAGCACCATGCAGACACAGACCGGACGCCACTGTTCTGCCATGCTTGACAGGGCAGCCATCCCTCTCTGAATCAGTCTTAACCTCAACCCTGGCTCCTCCACTCATCCTTAATCCATCGCTTTAACCCAGTCTTCCTCTTTCCTGACTCTGAGTGCACAGCTCCCAGACTGGCTCAGGGATGATCTGTTCTTCCATTCAACAGATGCCTGATTTTATCTGTATTCTTCCTGCTATTTCACTGGGAGTGTGACGTGTTGCCAGAGCAAAAAAAAAATGGCTAAATTAAACCTCCACTGTTCAAACCAGTATGAGCACATGCTGCTTACAGTGCCTTTAAGTGTTAGCCATAGGAGACAGAGCATGTTGATCTTAACTTGAGAGTCAAAGATCACCCAATTCCATGAAGCACTCTTAACTTGTTTTAATAGAACAAGAACAAGTTTTAGTCATGGTTGGGTTTTATTGAAATTTCCAGGAAGTCATTAAGGGAAAAAGAACAAATGATTAGTTTTTGGTGTAGATCGGGAACATCTCTGGATCCATTGGTGCCTCGGTGGAGGTCTGTGTTCTTCAAGTGCTTTAGGCTTGTCATTATTATTTTAGACGCTTTTGTATACAGGATTCCCCTTGCTTGATTGATTGTAAGACTCAACTAACTCGGACTTGGACACTTGCAAGTCACACTTTTGTCAAGTATTTTATACAAATTGATTTGGACTGTGCAAGGACCCTTTTTTAGTTGACTCAGTCTTGCACTTCAAGAAGACTTGGACTCTCACTTCAAGTAATGAATCGAGTTGGATCAGTCTTCAGTGACCCGGACTCGAACACTTAACGCAAGCTCAAAAACTGGTAACCCGACTACAACACGGTTGTTTCCCTACATCAACCAAATAAAGAGGTAGCTGAACTCTTGTCTGTATGAACGTTTTTGGAAAATGCTACAGTGTGTTTACTCTAGAAATTGGAAAAAAACATTTATATTTGATAGCTGAGCATAACGACTGATAAGAGGACGGTGCATTGTATCTGTTATTACGGTAACAGCAGTCTACGTAAATAGTAAGATATTTAGAACTAGAGTTTGCATGAATTATGACATGAAAACGGGATAAGACGAATTAAAGACACGAGTAAATGGGACAAACCTCCCACACTGTTTTAGCGGCATGGTCCTCAGTCCCTCTGTTCAACCCACACTACACCACACGACAGCCACTATATGCAACCTATAATGGCTGTTTTTGCCATGTTCTTCTAGCCTCCAACCATCTAGCGCCTCTATCACCCTCCTGCATATGCTTTTCATAGCTCCTTTTGAGTGACAGTGTGAAGAAGAGAGGAGAAGTCACTGCCATAAATACCAAGAAAGACACAGGCTAGATGTTAGAAGACAATAAATAGTGAAGGTGAAATGCGTTGGGGGCGTTGGCGTTGAACTTATTTATTTATGCAAGTGGTGTGCAGCAGCCATTGCACACCTCTTAGCGCCTGACTCAGAATATACTCTATAAAAAGCTCACGTACAGTGCCTTGTCAATCACCGCTGACGTACAGTCAATCCTGCACGCCTGTCATGAGAGCTGGAGAAACACACGTCACATAGAAATCATGAGAACTCGTCGGGAGAATAACCTCACATCACCCTGATTAGTGGTTTATGGGGTCCAGTGAAAATGCATGGATGTTCTGTAAGTGTGTAATGATTTGAAATGGTGTCAGAGGCAGATGGCTGGAAACTTTAGCGAGGGCCCCCGATTGGTCTGCAGTGTTTGTCAGACAACAGTCCGCTGTCTGATGTGGCGATAACCAGGAGGAAGCGCCAGCTTTGATCCTTAATGGGGCCATGTCGGCTTTGTGGAAATGACATTCATGCCTAGTATTTACACAAGCACAATTATGGAGGTTATTTTGGTAGTAGACAATCAATTAGAGTGAAACTATGTCAGGCTAATAGCAGAGATTAAAAGAGAGGTTATGGCCAGAGCCTGTTTGGGTGTAAATGAACAAACACAGGGCAGCTTCATGATATCGTGTCCCTATACAACATTGGGTGTAGCAAATGCTGGTTGTTGTTTTTTTTTAAAATAAAAGTATAAATCATACTGTACTGCGCAAAAGTCTTTAAGGTTTTAAGAAAGATCATGATCAAAGCAAGGCATCTCAATGTACAAAAATTCTGAGAGCGTAGACCTCTGCAAGGCACATCTTGGAATTGTAAAATATAGTGCCCAGATTTGGACTCAAACTCGAAGATCTTCTAGTTCAGGGGTAAATGCCTTTGCCATTAGCACACAAAACCGTTATATCTCACAATTGTGAAGAATGTACTAAAACAAATCACTGGTTTGATTGTGAGTAAAGTTAGTAACTTCAGTTGCATGGGTATCTGGAAATGGTACAGAATCTCTAAGAAAAACATGCCTGCATCTAAACAGTAATCTGGATCCACACCAAAATTACACACACAATAATTTCATCCTTGGCAGATTTAATAACAAAAATTCTGTATCTATTAAAGCACTTAGTTAACAGCATTTTTCACACCTCACAAAATTTTGTGCACAGTTTTATATACCCCCGAAAACAGTTTAAAAACCCTTTGTGTTAGTCATACCAAGGACACACATTTATAAAGTGGACACATACTTTGAAGCCCTGAAGCCATGATTGCCACATAAATATATTTAAAACAATCACTTAAGTTAAAAGTACATCAATGCTTTTGCAGCTAAGATGCTGTGTTGCAACCATCCACTGTGCACAGCGTCCAGAAACAACAGCCCCTACAAAGGCTTCGTGCTGAAAGCATAAATTCCTGTTTCTCAGATGTCACTCTGACAGTCCTCTCTTCTTTCTGCTTCTTCTCATTCTTTCTGTGCCTGGGCAGCAGAATCAGCACATCAAATAAATACAGGGAAGGATAGCGTTTCATTTGGAGACGGCAGAGCAGGTCACGGACAATGGGAGTACGTGGATGTGCACCAACTGTGGGTGTTAAAGCAAGCAATCCCAATGCAAATAAGTGCAGGGGCTCTTTGAAATCCTATCTGATTGGGGAATGTAATAACGCCTCCAAACTGTTTTCCAGGAACAAAAATGTATTCTCTTAAAATCATCAGTATTCAAGACTATGCATTCTTCACCTACCAGAGACAGTGGTTCATTAAAAAGCCCCTCTCTAGTTTGCCAAATGTTATTGGCATCATAAAACCGCTGCACTTTGGAGATATCAATGAAGACGCAGTGGTCATTTCTCAGATTTCAACATTTGAACGCTTCGGTTTGGGTTTTAAGTGGAGCCGTTGGTCTAACACAGAGCCGTGGCAGCAGCAGAAAAACTGGGCCCAAGAACTGTAGCATTTGGCAAACGGTTCAAACAATCAACTCGCGGCGCTCTTTATCGGACCCAACCACGAACCAAGTCTTTAAAGTTCAAGTCAGTGTTTAATAGCAACAGGGGAGATGGTGATTCAAGGTCTCCGACTTCAGTGCAAAAGTTTCAAAGCTAATCTCGGTTAGCATGCATGTTGTGGGCAAAGGAAAACACAGGCAGCAGCGTGACTTCCTCTAATTGATGGCTTAATACTGATGCTTCTGAAGATGAAAAACATGGCAACAGAAATGATGCAAAGTGTTTTATTTAATGAGGCTTGATAGCAAAATTATATCAAACACATACTTCAAAACAGTTCAACAATGTAACAAGTACAACAAGAGGGAAACATAAAAGATGAGCCATGAATAAATATTTCATATGTTAAAAACAATAAAAAAACAACAGGATGTAAAATGATGCATGTAAATAGCTGCTCACTTTTGGCAATGTTCTTCATTTGTGCAGACAGGGCCAGAGTGGCTCACAATGTTACCTGTAAAAGATAAACACAAATTTAACCCAAAAATCTCTACAATCTTTGATATTTTAAAATGATAGAGTAGAGTGCAATGACAGAACAGGCTATGCAATGACTGAGAGTATCACTGACTAGGTACTTATTACTGTGTATGTGTAGATACATAAATGGCTTGTACCATGTGATGAATGGCAGGCAAATCAAAGACTTTAGCTGTGGAGGCTGTCATAGCCTTAGACTGAGGCATCCAGTGGATTTGTGTCATAAACAGTGTTCAACACATACAGAGCTGAGTGAATTTAGATTATCTCAAGTACAACAGAATGAAATTCACATTGAAAAAATAAACATTGGACATTGTAGTGATAATAATCAAAATATTTTTTTCCATCTATGCAGCCATTATATAGAAAATTAGATTTCAACGGATGACTTGACAATATGTCAGACGGCACACACTTTTCTTGCAGTGGTTCCTACAGTGGTTCCCAAGCACTGCGACCACAAAAGGGGTTAGCCAAAGATTTACCCAAAAATTATATCACTTGCTATGCTAAGTACACAAAGTACACAGGACCTTGATGTAAATAAAATTATAAGAGCATTATGCTTAAAAATTTTATTTTATTTTTTTAAATATAGGTCTAATAAAAAAGTCATAGATTATATGGAAAATAAGGATACATTTCTTTTTTGATGACTGACATGTAATTATTTTTTACTATTATTGAGATATCACTTTAGAAGGTATG
Organism: Bostrychus sinensis; assembly: GCA_020698575.1. Taxonomy (NCBI): domain Eukaryota; kingdom Metazoa; phylum Chordata; class Actinopteri; order Gobiiformes; family Eleotridae; genus Bostrychus; species Bostrychus sinensis. The sequence goes on along the minus strand of CM036253.1, from coordinate 20,410,761 downwards.
AGCCCTCTATGGTCCTACAACATATGTCACAGGTTCCTATAGAGTCTAAACAATGGTGCTGACCTCCTGCTGCGACTGGCATCCAGATCTTCCTGCAGCAAAGTCGCTCTCTTCTGAAGGAAATTAACCTGCAACACAGAGCCCAAACCAGTGCATCAAAGAAAGGCAGAATTCTCCCTCCCTGGGTCATTACAATTAGATTAGTAAAAGAGCAGTGCCACAGAAACTAGATCAGCAAAGGGAAGATGAGGACTTGGGCGAGGAGAGACTTTAGAGTGGACAAGGTCAGCTGGAGAGAGGAAGTGGAAGAATAGCCTGGTTGTTGAGAGCAGAGGTCATGACAGCAGGGGCTAGGGGTCAGCACATTAGGGCACCAGGGTTAAGGCACTAGGGGACAGAGGGCACATTATGAGCCAGGTTAGTGGAGGTTACTGCAATACAAGATGAGGCAGCACTGCTTCTTTTGTTCAGCTACAACGTGTGAGTTTATTTATGAAGTGTCTTTGGTCCAAGTGAAAATAAACCCTGTCTACATCTACATCTACAAACTGGTAGAATAATCACAGCTCCCAAAAGAATCGCTATTGTTTTGGGACTAGCGTACCACAGCCCAGGGTAAATTCCTTCCAGTGGGGGAGACCTCAGGGAAAGTCTAGCATTTCATTTGGCACCTCACGCTGGTAAAAAAGCAATGAAATGTGGTCAAGTCTCTTAAGATCTGAAGATACACTGCACCTTTCACCAAAAAAATACATTTTACACTTTTCTCATCAAGTTTCATCTTAAATTTACAGCTTACTATGTGTCTTAATTGTGAAATTATATGTGGGCAAAGATAATAATAATCATCACTGCATGCTAAAAGGCAGATGATGTGATGATGTGCAACTTATAAATAAATGAATAAATGAAAAGCACAAAGGAAAGAAGAAAGAAAAAAATATGGGATCTTGCAACATTATTATTGCAAGCCATTCAGGATATATACTGATTAGGAAAACCTAGTTTACAATAAAAAAAGCCAAAACAAGCCTCCAAATAGTGGCCATAATACAGCATGATTGTGGTTGCTGGAGTGAGGAATGATTTACAAAAAGATGCCAAGTAATAAAGTTGACCTTGGTCTTCATCTACACTAAAATCTCTGACAGATATATTCATACAGAAATAGCTGACATTGTTTGAAAAAGACTGAGACACTTGTTACATGTTTTGGCAGTAGACTGACTGACCTCACCTATGAAGTTGCAATGGACACAAATCATTCATAATTCAACTATGATCTCATATTAATTCACCTGTGCTTTGAGTGAGGTGATGGTATCCTCCAGGTCCTGTCTGAGTTCAGATGGCATCAAGCCTTTAATTCTCTCCTCGTACTCCTGCCGTACCGCTGTCACCTGAAAAACAACACGCAAAAAGGTTAAGTCAAATTTAGCAGTAAGATGTAACAGATTCAAAAGATCTATCAAATCAATACATCTGTGCTAGGGCTGCACAATAAATCGCAAATATATTGTTATTGCAATATCAGCACACACAATATCCATATTGCAAGTAACTTCAGGTATCGCAATACTGTTATGGTCTTCCATCCAGCAAAAAATTACACTGTCAAAATATGTGTATCTGAAACCTTAAATCTGAATATGTAAGGCCAAATACTTAATTAATTTAGTCCTGATTCAGTGCTAAATTTAGATCTGGTTTATTCTTTAGTACGTGTTTAGATATCGCCATCACATTGACATTGAAATATTCAACATATTGCATGTTTTTCTAAGATTGTGTAGCCTTGATCTGTAGAAATAAGCTGATATTTAGATGATAGAGAGGAGTTTAATTATGTTTAATTATAAACTAATGATCAGTTTGAAAAAAAAAATGCTTCCTAAGTACATACACATGGGCAGCTGCACATAAATGAACAGCTCTATTATAGAAGCCAGACAGTGGGTATCCCCTCTTTATTCATAGCTCAGAGTATTCCCTCACTCTTCACAGCCCCTTCACATCTCCACAGGGGGTCCACAGCCTGGCAGGGCTCTCTCAGTCAGCACTGCTCCCCCTACTGGCTGCTCACGGGCGTAGCCACGTCTGACACAATGCGCCGCTCGGGTTAGTTGCAGCTGGCTTTGGGAGACCGCAGGGCCTCCATGGAGGGCAGAACACATCAAACAAGGCAGCAGCTCATAAGCTAGTAGCACTAGCTCCACTGGGGAGGACCAGAGGAAGTCTGTCTGGGGCTAAATTACACTGCACTAAAACCAAAGTCTGATTATAGAAGTTGAAAAGGGTTTGGTTAGCGCAACCCCCTTTTTAGCCACAAACACACATGAATGGACACACAGAGGCATACACACTTTTACACAGACATTTACAACATTCTGAAAGAGTTGTACAATCAATTAATCCAGTGCTATTTTAATGAATAGATTTTGAAGAGGTAAGAGTAGAATTGGGCGATGGGCTGTGAAAAGTTTGATTTCAGGCACATACTTCAAGGTGTAACTAGGGGAGAGTCCAGGCATTTGAAGCATACATAATGTGTTTGACAGAGCCAACCGACGTCCAGCGAACATTAAGGAGATCTCCGCCTCTTCATCAGCCAAACCTTCAGAGTGAGGGGAGCGTGAATGTGGTGGGGGGAGGGAAAAAATTGGTTTTCCTAAAATAATTTTCCTGTTGTGGATTTAACTGATTGTTCTGGCTTTGGCTAATTAATCTTCCTGGGCACAATGAAAGGGGATTGGGAAGCACTTCAAAGCGAGCCACAGCATAAATGATCCCAACATGGAGCAGCTCACTTTGTCTCGAAGCAGCGTGCAGTAGATTAGCCTGCCACAACTTTTTGCCAGTTTTTTTTTTTTTCAGGCTCCTTCTGCCCTGTTTGTTTAAAAATGTTTGGATGAAAACACTTGAGATCTCATGTCCTTTGTACCCTGTGTGAAAGACTTCAGGCTAATTTCAGAGTAGCGCTTTCAAACAAGTGGCAAAAATGGTTTGGAGAAGCTTTAATTTGACTGTCCAGGGGTTAAAAAATGAGCCGATTTTCAAAATGCCTATCTATCTATAGCATCTTCTGTAGTCATAACAAGATGGCAGGCCAAGACAAAACACACTCTGCTACCTCAGACCAAAGCAATAAACAATGGTTGAATAAACACATCCCTTACCAACCGCTCTGAATATAAGTCTTGATTCTTCAAAAGCCCAGCTCCTTAGTTTTGCATTCTTGGTTCATGTATGGTGCAGTCGCTGCGGCAATGAGAGATCCGCTCGGGCCTAAATTACAAGCTCCTTTGTGGTGATGCTTTCTCCATTTTGCCTCCCATACATTAGGGCCAATTCACCAAGACACACGGGCCAGCAGGGATGATTGGAGAATGTACATAAAGTATTAAAGCTAATTGAAAAGGATGTGAGATGATTCATACATTTTCTTTAACTTATTTTCAACTGACAATTTTAGATCCAGCAATTCACCTTACATGTTTTTGGATGGTGGGAGAAGTAGACTCAGATCACACCCACAACCTCATTGCTGAGACAAACGAGTGCAGGCCTCGTGAGATGTGTAAATGTATCAGAGGAAATCTCTGTTACCTGGCATGTGTCCTAACAACTGTGTAAGTAACAAAGTTATACTTATCCTATGTAGAGGTGTATATACTGCTTGTTATAGATCACTAAAGGAGTTGCAATCATGTCTTTCCACAGTAACTACGAAGAACTGAGCCATAGTTTACAATGCAATGTGTGTGGGTGGAAGCAGCAACCTTTTTCATAACACACTCTCTGTTGTGGAAACTTATGGAACGAACAACCAGAGCAACCAAATGGCAATTCAGTCTCCAAATTCATCTCTCAAAGTCCCCCAAGATGTCTGTCTCATCTTCCTTTCTATGCTGTATCCTCTTCCAAGGTTCTCTTCCATTACATCCCCACCACACATATAAACATTTTCTAGTCTTTAAGCAGCTTTTATAGCAAAGACATGTTTGTTTTTCTGACAGGTGGCAACTTAAAAACACCTCCCCTTCACAGTTGAGACAGGTGTGTTTTAGAAGTATAGCGCTGATCAAAACTGCTGTGAGCCTTTGGTCATTGATGGACTTCAAATGAGAATAAGCAGGAAAGAAAGCAAGAAGGAAAACTTAAGTATAAAAAAGTGTGCCAATCTTTCCCAAAGAAAGGACTTTGACTTACTGCAGGGAAAATCAGGTTTCATCTGCACAGCTCTCTTTAAAATCAGACTTTGTTCCTGATGAGTTTCTCTACCGTTTTGAAGACAGCGAGAGGCAGCAGTCGTTTTCCCCTCCCAGTCATCTTAAAATGACAACATTTCATCTATATATAGTCTTTAGATTGTGGTTTCGACTTCCCCTTGCGTTTGGTACTGTCACATGGCTGGGTTTTTGACAGCTGCCAGCAGAAAGGAACAAGCCCTCAACACTTGCAACGCACGAATGAAGTTTGTCACGACGTTGGGAAGCTTGATGTATGCTAATGAAGTGGCTGTGTGTGTACATGGGGCGGGGGTAAAGGAGCTGCTGGAAAGACATTTTTGATATACCCCCTTGTTCCAAAGTGTCAAGAACAAGGGGTACATGAAAGATGATGCCACTCACAAAGTTTGCACCTCTGCATATGCTCCGGAGTTCACCGAGGAGCGATTTGAATTCAGAAACATTTGGATGCAAGAGGGGGGAAAAAGTGTTTCATGAAATTGAGGAAAAAAAGGAAGGAGAAGATTACAAGTGGCTACAGATCTTAGTGAAGCTGTTAGAAGTGTGGGAGCTGCTGATGTAATGCGCCTAAAGAAAAGACAACTACACAACACATCTCCAAATCTCGCATTAATACTGAAATAAGAACAAAAAATTATTTATTTTTTATTCTACATCTTCTACTAAGTTGCAGGATAAGTCTAAGATGTTTGCAGTGCCCACTATACACTACTGTACAAATATGTTGGACAGGTTTTTAAGATAGGCTATGAAAAAAACAAATTGTACAAAAAAAAAAAAAAAGGCACTGGTCCTATCTTGTAATGGTCAAGATATATTGCCTAGAGCTGCACTGGAAGATCTTCAACATTCTTTTAGTGTCTTCAAAAAGAGTTGAATGACACTGCTGATCTGCCATTATGGAATGAAGGGCTAAAGCAAAAGCAACATCTGTGTGAAATCTGGGCAGAAAGGCTGTGTTAGCGTGTAAGGGTCAGATTACAAAGACACATCTTGGCAGATAAACTAGGCCACTATCATTGTGGGGACGCAGTGAGAGGAGTCCCTTGGAGTTATTGTCACACGTGTACGCTAAACAATGGTAATGTATGTATCGTATTGGGCTACACAAGCACTACACAAGAGAGGCTAGTGACCCACCCTTACCTGACCAGAGATCAAGAGCAGTAATGTCTTTGGTGATACAGATACATGAAGGACAGCTTTAGTTTCAAGACACTAGCCCCAACATTGTGAATGAGCTCAGTTCAGTGAGTGATCATTTTCATGCATAAACCTAGTAACCCTGTAAATGAAAACCAAAAGCTTCACCTGAGACTCACTTTATGTTTGTGCCTTTGGACTGTAATGTTGTCGCAGTTTAGCAGTCTGCTCCATTTTAGTGAACAGTCAAATATGTAAACTGATACCAAATGCTTGCTCACCTTTAAAAAACATCAGTACTCACTAATTTCTTACTCTTTAATTAGATGAGCATCACCAATACACCATAGACTAGTCTGAGATGAGCCCATTTGAAATTTCTTTGCTTTATATATATATATATATATATATATATATATATATATATATATATATATATATATATATATAAATAAAGCAAAGAGCTAACCAGAGCTAACTTTGTGTGACTTCTTGTGCTCATTTTTGTAAATCTTATAGCAAAACTTTATTTTCACCATTACCAAGATTGTTATGTTTTTGCTAGATCGAGTTCAGGTCCAGGAATTTTATCTTTAATACTGCGAGACAGGGCGAATGCCTTGGTGGAGGTTTGCTACTAGTTAATAAATTAGATCCAAACTGCTACTGAAATAATAACTATGACTTTTCCACAGTATTTTGTATAGTATGTTACGCTAACAGACAAGATAGATTTTTTTTTATTGGTCTATTTATTTTATCTTTACACTGCCTGTAAAGCACTTTAGACAACTGAGGCTGCATTCTATAAATAAAGCTGACATTGACACTGGTTCAGAGCTCTTTAAAAATTCCTGGATTCAGACAGTGTTCTGAATTGACTTCAAAAACTAATCATTATTTTCTTTGGCCCAATTCTAACCTACAAAAAAATTTATCCAAATCTGACCATACCTTTGTGAGTTATTTATTTAACCAGCTAACACTGGCAAGGACATAACCTCTTTTAATATAAGATAATCCAGTATACAGTATCGCAAATCAAAGTCCAAAATCTTGTGTGGTAAACAAAACAAACGAACTGAGAGGGTAACCCAAGCCCCTGTGATGTGACATTAGAGCCAAAAGGTCTAGAGGTCTGGAGTCAGGAGACACAGCATGCAGCGTCTTTGTGACTGGCTTTGTGACCAAGTGCTCCTAAAAACCAGTGACCCCTTCCTTCAGATTTATGACAGTCAGACAGTGAGGTGTGTGACCAGTGTGTGAAGTGTGTACAAGGGTCAGTGGGTGGATCACAGGGGATGCGCCAGGATGAATGCCTTTGGTGTACATACCAGCCCAGCTACAAAGAGCAGCCTCCTGTGACTGCACTCATTATTATTAGTGCTTTCTTCTCCGTGTGTCAAGGTCAAAATAGAGCCTGATTACAGGGCACTCAAAAATGTGGCCTCCCATCTACACACAGCCAGTGGTGGCATTCCTGGCCCTAAGCACTGCTCCTTGAGGCCAAATCTGAAGGAATTTAGGAAATGTGTGAGGGGGCATATCGCTGGCTCTGAACTACAGAATGAGATGGTACAATGATGAGGAGAGGGCAAAGAAACCAAGAAAAGTTGCTGTTTTTTCCTCCTGACTTTGGCCTGGAGGGTCTGGTGAGGATGACAGCTGAGGGGGGAGAGGCCAGGTTAAGGTGATGGTTCTTTGGTTTGCCACAAAGTTATTTCATATAAACTTTGAGTACTTTTATCTTTGTCTCGTTGATCATCTTATAAAATAATTGTCAATATTTATTTGATTATTATTTGTCTATGTTTATTTTGTGCTGTTTCATTGTGTAAGCAGACAGAGGCATTGCAGGAGTAACTTTCCCTGTTCTATATTCTACCACTATTTATTCAGTGTTGACAAGCTTTGTAGAACAACCAGCCAAATCGAGCTTTGTCCCCTGCCACTGTTATCATCATCACTATCATCTTTATTTTTAGACTCGGGCCTAATAATAGACAAATCTAACAAACATACAGTATAAAGAGAAATAAGAAAAATTATAAAAGACAATCATTTATTTTACAAAAATTACTTGTAACACTGCACTAAAACTAGGTTTCACCATCACCAGGACAAGGTTGTTCTCAGAGATAGTCAGACAACAGATAAATCTCTTTTGTGGAAATTCATACTGTCTTCTTAAGTAAACTACTGTTCAAAAGTTTCTTTTAGTCAGACAGAAGTGTTTGTTTACCTGCTTTACTAGTTTCGGCTACTTCCTGTAGCCTTCGTCAGAAGCGTCACGTGATGTCGCTGTCGCTGACGAAGGCTACAGGAAGTAGCCGAAACTAGTAAAGCAGGTAAACAAACACTTCTGTCTGACTAAAAGAAACTTTTGAACAACAAATAAATCTGTACATCATATTTTTTATTAGTGACTGAAAGGTACTGACACAAATATTACAAAACAAACGGCACTACTGTAAATCTGACAGAATGATCTAGCTGTAAACTATTTTAATCTTCAGTAACCATATACTTGAAAGGGTATTTCAGATTTAGTATAGGATATATTTGTGGTAAGAAATTAATTTTGAGTAGTGGCAATGAGAGTAATAGCAGTGGAAGTTGTAGTAGAACCAACAGTAGTTGTTGCAGTACTATGTTTTACTAGTATTGTAAAGTTACTTTTAATCAAGTAACATTTTAATTGAGTACTTTTACTTATACTTGAGTAATATTATTTTAAGGTAACACTATGTTTACAGGAGGACAGATTTTGAGTACTTCCACTGCCAAGTTGGAAAAATGCAATGGAACAGCAAAAAAAAAAAAAAAAAAAAAAAGACTGAAAGCAAGTACATTTTTTACTCCTTCGACAGAATATTCTGGCATTACAAGTAACCTAACAGAAACAAAACAAGCGTGAGTTCATTCATGTGTGTTTTGGTAAATTCAGATAGGAGAGGAGACGGCTCTAAATGGCTCAAAAATGTGGCTAATGCTTTGGAAACCAGTAACCTGCCTCTCCCATTACAGCCAGAGACGTCTGACCAAGAGGCAAACTTGAGAGGGAGGAACATGTAGTTTTTACCTTTTCTTCTGTCTCCAGCTCTTTGCTTAGCAGCTTCTTCTCTGAGCCATGAAGCTGCCTGTGTAGACTCTCCACCTTCTCCTGCAAAGCCTGGGGGGAGGGAGAGACAGACAAGAGTTACTGGCTGAATGACAGAAAGAGAAAAGATATGTATGCACAGTGACATACAGTATAATATTCTATATACATTTGATACGAACATACACAGAAAGTAGACTGAGGGAATGAAGGCTAAATAAGCTCATGACAGTGATTATGTGGAACTCAATAATTCTAAACTAATTCTACGAAAATCTGAGGATTGGGAAAGTATCTACAAGTTAATAAAGACACTATGTCTTTGGTGAAATTAGAATGATATAAGATACCATTGAATAAATATAATTTTCATATGTTCCTGTGTTAATCCCATTTTCCTCCAAAACCATTAAATTAGCTTTTTAAGATAAAGGCAGAAGGAAGAGAGATAAAGAAAAAAAAAAATAAAAATCACCAAATGTGTGTGGAAAACATATTTTTCTGTCTTGGCCTGTAAGTGATAGCAGAGAGGAGAAAAAGGCACAGTTCCTGCTTGTGACACAGAACCAGATGTTTTAAGTGCACATGTGGACACTTCATCTTTGATTAGCCTGCATGAAAAGCAGAGACAGTACGTGCACGTATGTAAGCAGGCATGTACGTGCACAAGTGTGACATGAAAGCATAGAGAGGCAGTTTACACACAGAGCTTCCAGCAAATGTGTGGGGCGCTGGTTAGCATCAATATCCTGCATATGTCCATGTGCTGAAGTTGACTGAACAGACCAGGTGTAGTGTAGCCTTGACGGTTTTTAGAGCTGACACAAACACAGACCAGGTGATAGGCATGACCGCCGGATCTACAGCCCACTCCCGAAGACATAAATTACATGAACACACAGTTTACATGTGGAGAAAACTCAGACAATGCTCACATGGACTAAGTCTCGCACACAGGACTGCATGTTCTCCTCGTTTACTGTGTGCTCTTAACTGCAGTAAGATGTATACATACAGCAATTGTTTTAGTTAATAGTTAAAGCAAAAATTGAAAAGTCTCTACATCATGTACTACTTCATGTAAACATAGAGGCTGTGAGGATTCAGTGCTGCAATAAACTCTAGAAGATAAACACTGGCATTTATAGACAGTTTCTATGATAACCACCAAGACCCTAAAATGGCTGCTGTATTGAGGTCAGTTTCAGTTCTGCAACATTAAAGGGCAGCCGTGCAGTGTTCATGCTCTTAATCAGTGTATTTCACAGCCCACATCTCCATCCAATGCAAACCCTTGCCTTCAGTTTCATCATGTTGTTTTGTTTATTGGTTAAAATCAAAGACTTGACAACAGCAAAAAGACAGTTACAGAAATGCTGTTGCCTAGTAGTCTGATGTGTAGAGGCTAGAGTGACGCATAACTTCTAGCTATTTTAGTGCTAGGCTTGCTTTTTTTCTTTGCTAATCACACATTCAAATCCGAAAACTCATCCTTCAGGGTTTTGGGTTCAAGAGGATGGCAAACCGAGCCCTTCTCGAAAACACGCTTGTGCTTCCCTGCATTGTGACACAGCACTTCTGGACAAGGTCTTCTGGGAAATAAGGCTGACAAGTGGGCCTCTCTCTAGTGACGTGTTCTTGTCTTTCATGTGGCTTTTCTTATGTGTCTTCAAAACAACTGTGGGTCTAGGAGTTCAACACTTGTCACTTTATTAATGCAGTAATTTGAGATGATTTGGCAAATGAAAAGGCACAGGGTGACGCATAAAGGTCTTTGAAATATAGTAGTATCGCCTGGTTTATGGTCAAGGGAAAACTGAATGTTCAATATCAGAATTAGAAACACACACAGCTCACTCCCCTGCCAAGGCATAGACCCTATCTCGCAATGGTAAAGAAATAGTGCCTAGACCAGGACTCAAATCAGAGATCTTATAGTTTAGTTTTCCTTTGAGTTTTTTCCTTCCGGGACACCACAACCCAGTGAGCAGTGCAGTGATATTGATTTGGCTCCTGACACTTCATTTATCGAGGCTTTGGACCGGCACAGTACACTGGTGACCCCTTGTGGCTGGATTCTAGGGGCAACTACTGTATCTCACACAAACGAGGGCACTAAAATGAATCCTTTACTGATCCCATGTGGCTGGCACGAATAAGGTACAAAATATTTAAAGAATTCCTGGATCCAGACAGTGTTCGGGATCCACACCACAAACTCTTCTTGAGTACATTTGAGACTGTTCCTAAAAATATAAAACGCTGACCAATACCTTTTGAGATTTCTCGCTAATAGTCTAACAAACAAACCAGTCAACACTGGCAAAAACATAACATTTTCAATAAAAACTTATATGGATAATTATTTTGAGTGTTGCATTTGTCACAAATACGTAAAAATAAGATTCTGGTAAATGACTTCCATCTGCTGTAGCAGTGATATCATTGATCTGTCATTGTGTTGGACATTACACATGCAAACACATCCACACATTCTGTACACATATGTCCTATACTTTCAATTGTATGTGGTGTATGAAGGTGTGTGGGAGATCCTTTGCAGAGGACTGTGCTGAAGGGGCTCCAGATGCTTGGGGTGAAATGGTCTTTATCAGCAATGCACACTGGGATAACTATGAACAGGCCAGGAAGAGGCAGAAATCTGACTTTATTTTTAAATTTTTTAAAGCTAAATTCAATAGTGAAGTAGGTAAGCCCGAAAACAGTAAAGCATATATGTTTGATTATGGCTGAATTTAATTAGACATGATGGTGTGATAATCTCAAAGAAAAATCATGATGTGTTGCTAATGTGGTATTCAGTGTTTAACCAATTTTAAAGTCAATAGCGTATAAGCAATAGTTAATGGTTGTTGTAACAGTTAAATACTAATAATAAAACTTTTTCATTGGGCTATTCACCCATCTATTTGCAAAGACTTTGACCAAGAGACTTCTCATCCACATACGACAGCTGCACTTGGGTGGATGACGTTTAAGCTGCAAAAAAAATTTTTTTTTGGTCAACTTAAAATTTCAGGAATACAGATGATATATTTGTGTTGTAGAGTGTCTGAAGTTTTTAAAGATATATAAAGCTTTTCGCAATTTTGTATTTAAATTAGATTTTTTTCATGAATTACTCAAATCAGCATCATATGATGTGACAGGCAAATAATTGAATATAAAATAAAAACTCAATAATCTTTTCCTAAATAATTGCTATTTAGACATTTGTCATTTTCTCTGCACAAATTTGCAACATTTTCCACTTTTTTATTATTAATTGTGAAAAATGGCTTACTTTTTTTGAGCCTACAAAGAAATCTTATTTAATTTTGACAAATCTTGATGAAATTCTGCTAAAATGCTTGAGGTACTTGCTGAAGGTATTCTCCCTCTGTTCACCAATATTTTTTGAGCTTTTTTTTAATGATCTTTTTACTTTTTCACTATTTTGAACATCACACCATATGACATAATATCACACCATATGACCAACTTCATCACGTCACAGTGCAAAACATGTTTATAAAATGCATTTAGCATTCCTCTAATTAATCTGTTGAAGTAAAAACACCCAGAAGACTCATTATGGACATAAATTTTGTTTGTTTTGCAATTTTCTTTTTTTATTTTTAACAATCAGCTTTTTTTATTTTTAACCTTACCTCAAACTTTACCTGATTTGATACAGTTCACAAAGCCTCACTATGTATTTTACTTGTTTTGAAACATAAAATACCTAAAATAAACTACAGAGCCTTATATTTGATAGTCTGTATCATAAAACAGTAAACACAACCTGTTATTTCTCTACTATGTAGCGATGAGTACTGCAGCACAGTGCAACAGCTGTATCCAGAGTTTGACCAGGACTCTCTCCTGTGTGAGCTTCAGGTTGGACCTCATCTGAGAAAACTACACACTCAAACTGTTTGAATATATGTACCAACAATTCAACAGGAAAGACCTGCATAATTCAAGCCTTCATAAAATGAGTGTATTCACAAAAAGGAAGCAAATTTTTTCCTGAGACTCGGGAAATGTCAAAAATAAACATTAACATAAATTAACTGTATAAAATAAAGATTTATTTATAAATATCTGTTGAAAATCTAAGTTTAGGTCATACAGTGTGACGTCACTCCGTATGATAATAGGAGTCACACCAAATTATTTTTTGCCCTCAAAGCTCACTTCTGGCTCATTAAAAAAGGCTACCAAATACTTTACATGTCATCAGACTCAGAGAAGCATTGTATATTAATAAATAATTAGAAATATTGATGTAACATTATTATTTTTCAGTAAAAGTCACACCAAAACACACGACTGGCTGACCACATTTTGTGATTTCCACACTACTGCATTTTTTTAGTCAAATTTTACAAAAAGCAACTCACTTATTGAGCTTGTAGATTATTCAAGAGACATTTTTGCCGCTTTCTGACTGATTAAAATTTCTTCATCATAATAATAGTTCAATGAGAACCCACTCAAAAATCTAAATAGCTAGTGTCACTCATTATTATACCACTTTTACAGACAAAATGTTTTGGACCAGAACTTGCTTAAAAATAATGCATAGACTTTAGGACTTTCTCTAGGAGTTAAAAACACTTGCACATATTCCTGGATCTACAAATTAGCATTGTATTAACACTTTATTTGTATATGTGCTGTTATTATTAAAGTCAGACATAGCCCAGACAGTCACACCGTATGACATTTTGGACATTTGAATCTAAATTTAAAGAACAAGCCTCAAAAAACTAACTGCATCTTTACTATGTATTAATAGATCCATGTTAGAAGCACATCTTAAACTATATTACGTCTTCAAATAAATACATTTTAGTCATATTTGACGCTACGGACACTGAAAATTGGGTGTTTCGTCATTGACCCACTTACCAAATTTGGTTTAAAATGCATAGTTTCTGTCTAATAGCCTTTGTTTATTCCCCATTGTGTCTATTCAGTTGCATTAGCTGATTTTCTGGTTTTCCCCAAAGCTCTTGTGATTGGGTGACAACAATCCCATAATTACGGTAAATAACTACAGTATTTGATATGCCATTTGAGTCAGTATGGAAGCTGTTAAAGAGCAATTCTTTACTTTCTGGTCTCATCAGCTCATATTACAAGAATTTTAGGAATGGTAGCAACACACTTTGCAAGTTTAAATTGTGAATGTTTGTGAGAGTGAATGGTTGCCTGTCATTGTATCTCGCTTAAGTGTCAGACCTGTGCCTGCCCTGTACCCTGCCACAACTTTTTATACTTAAATCAAAATATATTGTATTTTAAAGCAGGATTTAAAAAAGTGCTAATGGTCGGATTTGGTGGATGAACGGTGAAGGTTAAAATAAAAGTTATGATATAGTATCAGTCCAAAACAGCAAGGTACTACGGATGAGAAATGAGCACTGTGTCTCTGTGACGGACCAAAAACAACATGGCCGACCTACTGTAGGACAGAGGGGCAGCGCTCTACCTTTGGAGCACAGTCCCACTACAGTCTACAGCTCCAAGGCCTCTCTCACCTCTCCATCTCCACTTCTGTCTTTCATTCCAAACTTCAGCTCAAAGGATTAGCGAAGGCACACGCACACACAAGCGCCAACAAACAGAGCGCTCAGAGCAATCCATGCAGGTATAGGCATGTATTAATATTAACAGCAAAAGTTCTAAAAAATGTGCGTCAAATGAGTGTGCAATTCCACTGTTGAACGCACACAAACACACACACACAATTCACTGATGCCTGAGTCATCTTTCCTGGGTGGTCCTCCTGTGCAGATAAGGCAAGCATGTTTCCCTAGGGTGAAGTAAAAGCAACAGAGGGCAAGGAGAAAAAAGCAAAGAAGAAAGGAGTCAGGGAATAGGAGGAGGGGGAAGAAAGGACTTGGGGCCTCTTTAAACTTTGTGTTTTGTTAGGGAGGCAAGTTGCTCTTCATGTGTGGCGGGGAGGGCATTCTATTTGCAGCGTGCTGTCAGAAGTTTTTCCCAAAGTCTGGATTAAAGAGATCCTCTAATGACACTGAGGCTGGACAACTTCAGACAGTGAAAACCTCACAGTGCACTGCCCGCAGCCAAGGACGCACACACATAGACAGTAAAAAAGGCTAAAACAGATACCTACACTACATGTGGACACACTCGCTGAGCTTTAGCAGAACAAGGTACTCTGTGTATGTCCGTCTGATCTGATGGTAAATAATAAAGCAGCTGATAACCTCCAGGAGAGAGGGATGGCCAGAGAGACGAACTCACACTGTCTTTTATCTGTATCAAAGCTTTGAGCGAAAGGTAAGAGGAGTGAAAGAGAAGTGCAGATAGAGGAGGTCCTGAGGTGTTAGAGAAACTTTTGCAGTTGCTGTCTGTGTAGGAATGAAAAATGTGTTTTGGTAAGTGGACTAGGACAGCCCCTCTGAAACATATCATTGATATTGGTTTGAATTGACTTGCTTTCAACACTTTTTTTCAACACTTTTTTTTCCCAGAGTTGTTTTGGAAGTGAGGAGGGTGATGGTAGAAGCGATGCTGTGATAGCAGCAGTGGTGCAAATACAACACTTACTCTGTCTACTGCAATATGCACACTCGTCGGTTTGGTTGTGGAGGCGCCTTCCCTTGTAATGATGAAAATAGTAAAACAATTGCTACGGTAATGAAGACATGTTGCAATTGCGCTCTGCCCACAGGGGGAACACACTGTTCTCCATCTTTCTTTCTTTGCCTCTTTCAGCTGCTGTGAGCTACAGTAGAAAGAGAATAGGAAACAACTCTCAAATATGCACCATATGTCTACTGCGCATGTTTGTGAGCGAGTCTCAACTCACATGCATAATTTGTGTTCATCAAACACTATATGCCTTCACGAAGGTTAAGTTGAGCAAAACTTACCAACAGCAAAAAGTTATACAAAAAGTAATGTATTCGCTTTTTTACTAGACTGTAATTTCAGCCTCGTACTAAAACACAAACATTGTTGTCACACCCCAGGGTACAAATATAAGCAAGCAATAAACATTTAATAATAATATTAATGGATTGGATTTATATTGCGCTTTTACAAGCTTGACAAGTTTCTCAAAGCGCCTTACAATTTGGTCCATTATTCATTCACTCCTCAGTCACACTTGGTGGTGGTGAGCTACTTCTGTAGCCACAGCTGCCCTGGGGCAGACTGATGGAAGCGTGGCTGCCCTTCTGCGCCAAAGGCCCCTCCGACCACCACCAAACACAGCCACACTGACACATTCATACATACAGGCAAGGTGGGTGAAGTGTCCTTGGCAGTAAAAATGCATACCTAAAAGCAAATTAAATATGTTTATAAGAACTAATGTGCCAATTTTAACAAGACATCTGTTTAAATATGAAAGCACGAGACATGCGGTCGTCATGGTTTCTATTCACTTAGCATTAGGTTCTCAGTGAAATGAGTAATTTCCTTTGGCGTGTGACTGTAGTAGAGTCTCTATGAGCCACTCAGCTTCCCACGTTCTTTCGTAGCATCCTGGAATGTTATCACTCCCCCCTTCCACCTCCTCTGATAGTCGGATCAAACAGTGCCGGGAATCTGCCCACAGCCGGAAAAGTCATCAATCAACCGACACCGAGCAAGCTAGAGGAGCTGCATACAAGTAAAGCAAATAGGTGCTTACACAGATATACAAAGTCAGGAAGTGACAGACTGTGAACGACACATCAATTATTTACATATAAACAAACACAGCCAAGACATTTCTGACTGCCACCAACGCTAATCCTGGAGTA
Organism: Bostrychus sinensis; assembly: GCA_020698575.1. Taxonomy (NCBI): domain Eukaryota; kingdom Metazoa; phylum Chordata; class Actinopteri; order Gobiiformes; family Eleotridae; genus Bostrychus; species Bostrychus sinensis. The sequence continues at coordinate 20,394,481 of CM036253.1, read as the reverse complement.
GCTTCACCAACACTTTTGGAGTGAGTTCCAAGAGCTTTTGCACAAAATGTTTAGTCGTTTACTGTACGCCTACAAATGCAGTTAAAAATCCACAGGTTTGCAAAAGTTCAGTAAACAAACAGACTGTTCAAGGTTGGTACAAAGAACATGGTGGATGTGGTGAAGGACATAGACTGATGATGCTATTGAAGCCTCTTCTTTACTGGCGCTACAGAGGCTATCCAGCACACCTGTTCTTGATCCATCTGCTGCCATTCCTCCCCACAGGCAAAGTCATCCTTTCAACCTGACCTCAGAATGCATACATAACTTCACAACTACAGAAAAACTGCTACTGCTACATTATGTTACTATCATGCATAAAAACCCCCAGGCTTTATCAGGTAAACATTTTAATTCCTTTTAAAATGACTCTCACAATTGCATTTAATACCAATATCACATCCAAAAAAGGACATTTTCCTATTATTAGTTAATTTGCCAAGCCAGGCTATGCCGCCAGTCCCAAGCCTGGATAAAAGAGGGGCACATCAGTTAGGGCATTCAGCGTAAAACCTATGACAAATCACTGCACACTAGGAGGCAGATGATTTGCTGTGGCAACTCTAGGAGGGAAAAGCCAAAAAGAAAAAAATGAAGTATTAATCAAATACTAAATATATTTGTTGACAAGTACAAGCTTTTTATTGTGTAAAGATCACACTAGTAATAGCTGGATGACTTGCATGACTAGAGCATAAATTTCACTGTGGCATCTTTTAACAAATTTACTTATTACCAGAAACAAAGAAAAGAGAAGATTTTGTTACAATTGGCAAAATGTATACATTAAATTTAATACCTTTTGAATATTTTTAAGACCTTAGGGTTACCCTGAAAATATAATAATTTACACAAACTACTCCATCTAAGTTTGACATGCTCGCATTCCCCATGCCGTCTGCTGTACAAAGGCCAGTGCACCTCAGATATTCGCTCTCATCCTCAAACACACAGAGAAGACAATGGTCACTGTTGCATTATGTAATGTTCTGCTGTCACTTCACCCTGAGGATACCACAACAGGGCTTTCCCTTTTGACTGGCGCTACAGTGGATGGCCCTAGATCAAAAGGTGTAGATCTCTGGCTGAAAAAACACACACAGTGAGAAAGAATGCAACAGCCCTGCAAGATGTAGAGACAAGGGCGCTAACTCAAAGCTATGTGTTCAGGTTTGAGGGACAGAAAGATACAGATAAAGAAAATAGGAGAGAGTGTCGATGCAGGCCGGTGTATAAGCCTGAGATATGAACTTAAGGCATGTTAATGTTGTTGTGTGAGACTGTGTGCATAGCAGGCAGAAAGAACAGGAAGCGCTGCTTGTGGGGAGTGGGAACGGCGGCGTTGATCAAAGCCCAGCCGGGTGACACTATGGGCGGAGTGCCATTGTTTATTCACCAGCCACCTCTCCCTTTTGGCAGGGCAAGGTGAGCATGTGTGTGTGTGTGTGTGTGTGTGTGTGTGTGTGTGTGTGTGTGTGTGTGTGTGTGTGTGTGTGTGTGTGTGTGTGTGTGTGTGTGGAGACAGGCCGAGAGTTTGAGACAGTTTGAAGATATGGAGTTGGAAAGAGAAGCTGTGTGTGTTTTTGTACCTTTCTCTTGGCAGGCTAATGTGGGCTGGAGTTCTGTCAGATTTGGCAGCTGCATTTCAGGCATATGCACCTCTAAAACATATTCTACTGCCGGGCCACACAAACACACACACACCAAGTCCTCTAGTAAAGCCAAAAATGCTCCTATTAAATTCCTCCTAAAGCACCTGTGTCTCATTACAGGAATACATCCATGCACAATTACACACACCTTCCTGAAGTAACACAAGGAAGGAAGCAACAAAGTGGATAATCAACTTCCATAAAGTCCAAAAAAACACTTCTCTACTGAAGCAGTACAGTATGGGTCAAAAGAGCATGATTTTAAATGCATTTGCAAAAGTATCAAACCAATATGGACACCAATTCAAGAAAAATATGCAATAACTATGTTGTATATTGCACTAACAATATGATAGGTAATGGGATAACCTTAATAGGATTGAGGCTTTCTCAACTACAGGCACAGTAAACATTCTATACTATTTTAAGGAGATACATGGCTTTGGGTACATTCATAAAAACTGGGTCTAAATCAAAATGTGCTAATGACTAAATCAATTATGTCATTTGTATTATTAAAATTTATAAAAACAGACTGAATCAAATTTAGGATTGAATTAGGGCTAATTCCTAAATTTATGTCAGATAGAAGAGCAGATCATTACTATGATACATTTAGCTTTTTGCAATACGAATGTTGTCTAGGCCAATTTTGCAATATTGATAAATAAATGCAGCCTCACTAAATTCCTTATACTATAACAATCTGGAGCAGAAAGAACCTCCACAGACAAAATGCGTATAGTTACTAAGGATGGACTTAATAATGTAGTCTGTTGATTGAGTGAGAATCCTGGCAATGCACAATTTCAAACATTTGCTTCAACAATCTTTATTAAAATGCTTATCCTTCATAAATCACACAAGAAATGCAAGTCTCTACACCTCTATGTTGTAGTGACAAGACCTCTCAGTGGCTTGGTAGTTTGTTTTAGTCAAAACCTTCACGTAGCTTCAATTCACCAAACCATGAAAAAGGTCTATACTACTAACTGATGTGTCATTTTGTTCCTATCCTTATATCAAATATGCTATTCCAAAAAGGGCCAGCTACACAAAGACAGCACCCCAGCTCCTTGCAAAAGAGCTAAAGAAACATACTAAATAAGCACATGTTTAGGTCTTATTGGCTCTTCAGCTTACACATACATATTCCCACGCACAGCAAATATACACTCCACCTAAATGTTACATACAGAAAAAAATTATAATGAGCATGCTTAACTGTACTAGTGTTGTTCTAAATAGAGATTTTACAAGCTACAAAGGTCTATGCCGTTAACACCCACATTTAAGTCCCCAGTACAGCAGAGCTGCATTGGGAGCTAAATTCGGGCTAGAAATGGCAGAACGGGGCTGGCAAGGAAAAAAAGAGGGACATCTGATCCACTGCGGCGTGCATTCAGAACAACTGTTTCGGGATTATCCCAATTCAAATGCATGGCTAACTTTGATGTTATTTTCTTCCCCTCCCATTGTCTGAAGCCCCTCGCTCTCCTCATAATCCGGCCCTTTGAAGTGAGCAGCATGGAAACAATGTCAGCAGGCAACGTGCTGCCTCCGACAGTCCACCGACGCTCCTCTGCCATTCTTCCCTTTCTTCTCTCGTCCTTCTGTTTGCTGTCTCAGTCCACACACTTCCTCCATTCTTTGGTCGCCTCTCAATCCATTTTCCTCACTGTCTTTGTTCGTCATGAAAACCCTCTCAGTTACTTCATTCAACTTTGTTTTGCTTTCACTTGTTGTCTTTTTATGTGCTGTTTGTCCAGTCTTAGCAGTAATAGTTGGTCAATATCTTGTCTTTCATGAGCAAATGAGTGATTATTTGGCGTCTCATTAGCAGGTGGTTAATAAGAAGGATCTAAGTGAGTACATGTCTGTATCTGTATCATTTTTTTGCTTTTGGCTACTCCTGACACAAATGCCAAGATCCAAGCAAAAGTGTTTCTGAAAATTAGGTTGTCGTTATTGAACAAAACAACAACAAAAAAGGCTGAACATAAAAGAGACACTAGATGGCGCCGTCAATGGAAGCTACGCGGGTTTCAATCAAAAGCTGAATGACTGCACATATTCATTTTGAGAGAGCACTCATCAACCCAAAACAATGCAAAATAAATTTTTTTTTTCAAAATATGCTTGTCAGACCAACCACTAATGGTCACATGATTACAGAATTAGCACATTCTTTATGTTTTTAGACTGTGCAGATGTCATTTGGAAATGTAGCGCCATACCAGAGTTATGCAGTGCACATATGCACATACACAGATAATTCTATACACTTTATATTTTCTCCATCCATGTCCACAAAAAAGTGGCAAAATATCCTTGTCGAAAATGGCACTACAACAAACACAATCCTCTAAATGTAAGAGAGCGGCTCTACCAGAAATACAAATTAGATGAATCAGTGCTGTATGGCTTTCGAATCATGAATAAAAAAATGGAAACACAAGGCTGTTTTGGGGTTACTTGTACCAAGCCATCCCACACTGACGTGACCCATGCCATACCCCATGCCCCAAGTGTAAATACACCTTAAGTGTAGAAAATTGTGGGAAATCTTGTAGGTGAGAAAGGAGCCCAGGTTCTCAAGGCCAAAAGGGAGACGGATCTGCATCTTCACTACATATACTGTATGATGCAGCTGCAGCGCCAGACAGACAAGGTTGTGTTTGGAGGCATGTCCCAATCCCAGACACAACAACTCTTTATTTAGTGAGCCACACCCAACCAACTGACACTGAGCTCCAGTCTGGTTGCTAGGGCCTAAGGCAGAATAAAAGGCCTGGTGATGCAACAGGAGAAATGCCAACATGAGTGACAGAGATACGAGATAAGGAAAGAATTATCACGATTAATACTGCTTTATCTCTTGATTAGAAGAGCATACTGCAGATTCAGTTTTAGTGATAATTTTGTGTGATTCTTACAGCTTGTAAGTATACATTAATGCCCCAAATGTATATTGATCATACTAAATATGGGATAGCTAAATTCATGAACTAGAGACAGAAAAAGAGCACCCAGGCCATCTGAAAATGACAGGGTACATGAATACAACTGTATGAGAGCTTTAACAAAAAGAAGGTGACTCAAAAAGTCAACTCCCATAGGTCTAAGCTACCTTTATCAGGCCAAGGTACAACTTCTATAAGCTATTAATAACATGCTTCAGTAACAGTATGCAGTTTCTTCTTTTCTTTCAGCTTTTCCCTTCTGGGGTTGCTACAGCAAATCATCTGCCTGCTAGTGTACAGTGATTTGCATATTTGATTTGGCAAATTTTAAACTGGATACCCTTCCTGATGCAATCCATTCCATTTATCCAGGCTTGGGACTGGCAGAAAGACACTGGCTTGTGACCCCCTGTGGCTAGAGTAGTAACACTATGAAGTTTGTTTTTACAAAATATGCCTTAAAAATGACAGCACTGCAGCAATTACATGGTTACTCTACGATCTCACAAACAACATGCAATGGATGAATGGAGGAGAGGGTTAAGAAGTATTACTTAATTTGTGCTTATCCAAGTGAGGCAGGTTAGAAGTGAAACTGTTTTTTAATATTTCTAAAGTACTTAAGAACCACACATTCATTATGCAAGTGCTACTGGTGCTAGAGCCAGACAAGTTGTACAGGATCAGAGGTGGTGGACATTCTTATGGTCAGAAGTTCCATGTTACTTCACTCTAGGTAAACACTGACCTTGTTGCTCTGATCGGCATGATGGTTTAATGTCTTCCTTTCCTCATCCCAGCGAGTGTTGGCCTCCTCCAGCTGCCTCTCCATGGCCTTATGAAGTCGAACCACCTCCTCCTTTGAGTCACATACCGAGGTCTGAAGCTCAGCAATTAACTAGAGAAAAAAAGAGATTATGTGATATCATTTTGATTGATCATTTATGAAGCAAAATTCAAAATGACAGAATTTGATATTTTGAGTTGGCAAATCTATTCTGAGGTTTATTTTGTGTCAAGAAGAACATTGCTGAAGTTTATCCATTCATACTTTTTGTTCAAGAGTTAGACAGAGATCGACTGACAGGTGACAAATTGGAAACATGTTCAACCCATCAAATAAAATGCTGCTAAGGTTTTATAAAATGGCTATTAAACAATGTATTTGACATATGTCAGAATTTATGGCTGTAAAATCCCACTGCTTTCTACAGGCTCACAGTCTTATGTCTAGTGAGAAAAGGCTAAAGAGCAGTGGGAAAAAGAGACGAGTGAGGCAAAAAGAGAGACAGGAAAGAAAAAAAACAGCTTCCTTTTGGAGAAGCCGAGTGACTTTGTGTTGGTGAACTTGCGGTGCACAGTAAGATGAAAAGGAACTGCCTTGGCTTTGAAATCCTCCAGTCAAAATTAACATTCTATTTAAGCCACTGTCAGGGAACGGCAGAAAGAAAGATGAGAGAGTAAGAGAGAGAGGGAAAGGATGGGAGACAGAGGTGGTGGGGGTGGGGGGCAGTGCTGCTTCTAGCTTTGGGCTAGACAGATAATTGTTTACCGTGTGCAAACTCTGGAGGACTAGCCCTGCCGGAATCTGCACACTGTGTGGGAGTTGGAGAGGTGGAGCGGCAGAGTGTGTCCGACCACAGGGACACACAGAGGAGAGATGAGGCAGACATTAAGCTTATTTTGTCAGTGGGAAAAACCACATGAAAGCAACAAATGGCACATTATTATGGGAACATCATTTCACGGTGTAATAATTATTTTGCAGTATATGGAATCCCCGCATCTGCAGGTCTTGAGCCCTGCGGTGGCGGCGGCACTCTCAACCAGTGAACTCAGCTGTCTGTCTTGTTATTCCAGTATGTATACAGCACACAGCCTTTTCTCTGTCTAATAGCCAGGCCTTTTAAACTCTAATTGGTCTGGTGAGACTTGTCTATTTACCCAGCTTGCTGCTATCTTTGTCTAAGGCTAAAGACAGGCTTACATTACCTGCCACAGACGCAAGATAAAAAGAGGAGAGATGAACTTGGCTACAGCTGTTTGTAAACAGAAAGGTGAACAACTGGCTACAAACAATGAGATGGATGTTGTACAGTTACATAAAAACGAGCTATAAAAAAACAACTCAACTAAGTGACTTCATTTACTTTTTTACAATGGTCAAATTTTGTACATAAAAAAATTGCAGTTTGAAGAGCTAGTAATACAATTATTCAGACAGTGTCTCAACTAGGAAAGTCTAAGATCTTTCTAAAAAGTAGCTGTGGGACTGTGCTACATTAGAGCACTTCAAGAACATGCTTTGGAACACAAACAAAAGACACATCTTTGACATGTGTTTTTGAAATGCACACTTTAAGTATTTGTTTTGATTGTCAATGCCTTCGGGTGCAACAATAATTCACTTAAGGTGTTTAAAAAAAAAAAAAAAAAAAAAAAAAAAGAGTACCTCTGCAAAACATTGTAAATATTTATATTTAATATTTATAAATTGTAATTTTTTATGATATGTTAATATGTCTGCAGTCACATGTTCCATTTATGTATATTAGTTTAAACAAAGTAATGGGTTAAATTTGGGGAAATTTTCAAGAGAGGTCAGTAAGGTTAAGGAAGTGGTTAGTTTTTGGTGTGGATCTGTAACACACTCTATCCATCATTTTTTAAAGTTTGCAAGATAGGGCCAAAGTTACTAACTCCAACCAAAAGTTGTTAGTAAAGGAGCAAATTATTACTTTTTGATGTGGGTCTGGATCATATAGATCCAGGTATTTTCCAGTGGATTCTTTACCATTGTATCACATGCAATTTCCAAATTGTGAGACAAATAAAGGTTTTCAAATTCTTAGTGCATTCTTATCCTAATATACAGTACACTATAAGGGCTAAGTGAATAAAGCATTTATCCCTGAACAAGAAGATCTCCACTTCGGGTCCAGGTCTGGGCACTATATCTTTGGCAAAGGTTTTGCACTTTCAGTTTGCTTTTAGTGTGTTATTTCTCTTATACCTAATGCAAACAAAATACTGGAGAGAAATCATTATTATCATGACCCTAATAATGAGCCCAGAACAATTTCCGATAGAATAATCACAGTAGCGTAGCTTGCAACAACAGTACAGTACTATATTAAAAAGAATAAATACTGGAAGAGGTTGTACTTCTATAATGCATGGTAAGAGGTCACAAGTGGACACTATTTGTGCAACTTAACAACTGGCAATGTGCAGTAGTAAATGAGACTCATTTGCATTCTGGGTGAACTTTAGCCCTTTGTTTACTCAGAGCTCCGTGCTTCTCATGTGCTGGAGCTTCCCATGGCAGCTCCTACCTACTCCCGCTGTGGCTGGGCCTGGGATAGTAAGTAATGATCTCCCACCAGAACCAAAGCTACCACCCACTGTAGCCCAATCATTAAGAGGGGGATCCGAGCCTGGCCCCGTTCAGTTCACAGGTCATTCAGGAGGAGCCAGATGCCTAACACACAACACTGAATTGGAGGTGTAATTAGTAGTGTGTATGAGAAACACTGGGAAAAACACAAAAGTGATGGTAAAGGAGAAGGATGTGGATATATCCCCGTGTCTTCTAGTCCCCTCAGGATAATGTATGGCGTGGTATGTTTTTAATTGGGCTATTAGCCATGTAGCAAAGCTCAAGAGCGATGCCCCCTGTCAGACAATGAAGGGTTAACAATTGGGGTTAGCCTATGAGGTTCAGAGGCCTTGTGTTTACATACGGCTGACTTACCCCAAAGGAATGGCAGCCAATTTGTTTCAACCTTAACCTTCTAAAACAAAGCGAGCCAAGCCAACGACAAATCGCTTGCATTAATCATCAATATGTTTTTACTGATATCCAGGCTACATCTACAGAAGTTCAGACTTTTGAGTTTTATTTATTGGGTTTGTGCCACTTTTGTGTCCCCAAAACAGAGGATTAATTGCTTGTTGCTTTCTGTGCGCATTTGTGTGCGTTTGTGTAGAGCGCAGTCAGAGAGAAGGCAAACATGGCTGAACTTTAGCACAGCATTGCACTCCTTTTGATGTTGAGCATTGTGTAACCTAATAGGCTACTGTTTTCTCACATCTGCTTGTCAACCGCACTTTCAACTTTACGCCTTTGCCAACCAACCTCAAAATGGGGGTATTAAGGAGGAGATAAACCAGAGAAACAACATATCCTTCCTGTGTCCTTTTAGGGAAATTATGAGGAATTAAGGACAAATTATTTGATATTTTACTCCAGAACTTCTTTATGTAAAAACATAAAGGTAAACACTGTAGGTCACTTTTTTAATCATGTTTTAATCTGCAGTGACTGACATCTTCTGTTACATGTTACGTTACAAGGTTATGCATAATTAAAGATTTGTAATAAAGAATAGTTCCACTCTGAATCTAGACAGTGAACCTGAATGTTTGATGTAAATATGCCTGTAGCATTTAGCGTTATGGTACTAACAGACAAAATTGCCCCTATCTCGCCATGATAAAGATTCCTTGATCCAGACAGTGATCCTGATCCACACCAACAGCTTATCACTTGTTCCTTTACCCATTACTTACCTCTCTGGGAATGTCATCAAAATCCAATCATACCATATCAAGTACTTCTTGTACTACTACTACTGTTACTCATTCCATTACTACTACTAGTTATAAGTGAACAATATTTTTACTCATTTAGAGACTTAAAAACACTTGGAAAATGTAAGTAGGTTTTTCCTATCTATGTTTTAATATGTGTTAGAAAAAGTAAGCAAATTACTTGAGTAAAAGTGGAGATGATTAGCAAATAAATAATAGTACAGATAACAAAAAAAACAATTGCAAAACACATTTTACTAGTTTTTATACTGCGTTTTAGTTTCACATAAACTTTTTTCCAATAAATGTGCCTGCTGTCCATGAGGAGAAGGACACCTCAGAGTCTGCAGTCTGTATGTCCATATGTTTTCTTACCTGGCATCAGTACATCTGTCCTCTCAAGTAGTTCAGTCAAAACAGGATTAAAAGAGGATAAAAGACGGAGAGCAAGGCCTGGATGAAAAAAGTGATTACCTGGGCAGACTTGGTGAGCTTCTGACTGTACTCCTTCTCAATCTGCTTCAACCTGCTGTTGGCCTGCAACAACAAGGAGACTGTGAGATGGAGATATGCTCACAAACAGACACAAAGTTATGAAATTGAATCTTCTATTAAAAAAGTAGAGCCACACATCACCAACAACCTAAAAATGCTTTCACACACACTTGCAGTGACCTCTGGCTTTTGGCGGTGTGTTCCTCTTGGAGTAATGCCAGTCCCATGTGCACCAGCAGGTAGTGACGGCCCACAGTGACCAGTGGCACTTTGATTCTAAGCCAATGATTCATCACTTAACAAGAAGGGTGCAGGGGGTGCGAGGGGTTAAATGTTACTGCCAATTAGTTATATATATATATATATATATATATATATATATATATATATATATATATATATATATATATATATATATATATATATATATATATATATCATGGGAGGAAAAGGCCCCTACATGGGATGTACCATCGACAGATAACTGAAGTGGCTGACATCGAGAAATCCTACCAATGGCTAGAAAGGGCTGGACTGAAGGACAGCACAGAGGCAATGATCATGGCTGCACAGGAGCAGGCCTTGAGCATCAGAGCAATAGAGGCCAAGATCTACCATACAAGACAAGACCCCAGGTGCAGACTGTGCAAAGAGGCCCCTGAGACAATCCAGCACATAACTGCAGGCTGTAAGATGCTGGCAGGGAAAGCATACATGGAGCGTCATAACCAAGTGGCTGGTATAGTGTACAGGAACATCTGTGCAGAGTACAGTCTGGAAGTCCCGAGGTCAAGATGGGAAACACCTCCAAAGGTGATAGAGAATGACCGAGCTAAGATCCTGTGGGACTTCCAGATCCAGACAGACAAAATGGTAGTGGCGAACCAACCGGACATTGTGGTGATGGACAAACAGCAGAGGAAAGCCGTTGTGGTTGACATCGCAATACCAAGCGATTGTAACATCAGGAAAAAGGAACACGAGAAACTGGAGAAGTACCAAGGCCTCAAAGAAGAACTTGAGAAGGCCTGGAAAGTGAAGGCAACAGTGGTGCCCGTGGTCATCGGAGCACTCGGGGCAGTAACCCCCAAACTGGAAGAGTGGCTACAGCATATCCCAGGAAAAACATCAGACATCTCAGTCCAGAAGAGCGCAGTCCTAGGAACAGCAAAGATACTGCGCAGAACCCTCAAGCTCCCAGGCCTCTGGTAGAGGACCCGAGCTTGGATGGATGAAACCGCCCGCGGAGGGCGAGAGGACAATTTTTTTTTTTTTTATATATATATATATATATATATATATATATATATATATATATATGAGACTGGAAGACTGATTGAACATTGTTGTTGTTTTCTGTTGTTTCTTCATGGGAAGCTAGCCAGCTGGAAGCAAAGGCTGCAAAGTGTCAAATTGAAGCTCTGCCTCCTGCCACTTAGCTGTGTTGCCAATTTTAAAGAGTAACGGAAAAGTTGTTGTAGTAGTAAAAGTAGTAGAAATAGTAGTGGAATATTGATCTAATTCACCCTTTCCATTTGACTGGTCCTTCCGGGGTCACCACTCAGCCATATCTTCTGTATTGTCTTCTCTTCTCTATCACACGATCTAACTTTACTGGATGACATCTTACACTACATCTAGAAATCTCATTTTTGGCCTTCCCCTAGACCTTTTGCCTGGCAGCTTCATAACTGTGATCCTCCATATATTCACTGTCCCTACTCTGCACATGCTCAAATTATTTCAATCTACCCTCTCTGATTTTATCTTCAAAAATTCAAACATGAGCTGTCCCTCTTAAGTGTAGGTTTAACATATTGGACCACCTACACCTAAAACACATTCAAAAATCTGCATGACAAATACACATAGACCCAGCCTTTGTGACTTTGTGACAGCCAATGACAGACAGACAGCTCTCCTCTAAACTCTGTTTTTATTGAACATGTGCAGCCCTCAACACTTTAACATCATCTAGACTATGTAGCTTTCTTAACACTTCCTAACAAACTCCCATGTCCGATGTGAGCCGACACATCTGTCACCATGGCAGCACAAAGCCATCACGGCTTGTCTCTCTATGGCAGGACAGGAGCGGCGGATGGCTTGTCCCCAGGGGCCCAAAGGGGAAACGCGAGAGGGGTGTAGAGAAAACACTAAAGAATACACTCTGTGTATATGACATATGTGGAGTTCTTAATAACTGAGGTACTAGGGGTGTTTTTTAAATAAACTATTTCTATCTAAACATTCATGTCAGCTTCACATAAAAATAAACATGTCTGTAATATGCTCTGATTCATAAATACAATGCAGAGATGTAGTATAGAAGTAAAGGCAGGAATTTCCAAAATCATATTGTAAAAAACTAAACAAAATGCAATATATTGTCTTAATTTAAATATCATGACAAATTGATATATATTAAATCATTACACTTATGCATACCCATTGTTTTGACAGGTTCTTGCCAATACACAACCCTGTAATGCACCATGTTGTTGTGGCAAGTTGAAGGCTTTCTTAGCTTAAAATGTTTCCTATATCTAAGGATTAAAAACTTCAAACAAAACATCTCTCATCAAGTCTCATGTATTTATGTAGTCCAGTATATCACAGAGTGGCTTAGAATTGAAAATGTAAACATCAAAGTGACAGATTAATAAGAAGATATCAGCTTCTCTACGGCACTGGCTCTGAAGTAATGAGGTGTGTGTAACTTTCTGTATGCTATATGAGTGAGCTGACATGTGAGTATATGCAAGGAAACATATGGCCACATTGACATGCAAACAGTCTCAGATGTTTCATAAAAACATAAAGAGCATGCTACTATCTTATTCCTTTTTACCTCAATTCACTCCAGGGAATTTAGCAGGAGGTACTATGCAACACCATGCATTATAAAGCATCACAATCTAAATACATGAATAGAAATAGAAGCAGATAGGAAAAATAGCCCAACAGGACTGTGACAAATACAAAGGTAGAATCATAGCTAAATTAAAAGCCCAGCCATATGTGTGTGAGGGTGTGTAAGCACTTTCAAAGACACTACCTGTGCCCTGCCAAAGGCGTTTTCGAGCTGAAGGCACTTTGAGGCTGTATCAGGCTCTTCAATCGCCTCTTAATCCTAGCGCTGTGGAGTGCGGCGGCTTTGAAGTGCGTGCCTGTGTGTTTGCGTGCGCATGCCGGCGATTGTGTGTGCAGGTTAAAGAGAGTGGAAGTGGATCTGAAGGCGAGGCATGCACCGCTTACCAGAACTTAATTAATAATCTGCAGTGGGAAGCCGGCCAAACACACACACACAGGAAAAGAGTGAAGGGAGCGGTGAAGAAATTGGTGACAACTTTCTCCCTCTAACACACACAGCTGAACAAAGATATGCACACAAGACTTACTTATTCAAACACAGACGACGGACAAACAGGATGCATATGAAAGCCGAGCACACAGCCGCAGTTTGAGAAATGGCTTTTTAGAAATTTAATTTACTTAAGGTGTGCATTTACCCTCTGTGGATGGACTGGTGAATTATTACTGAGTAGAGGAAACTAAAGTGAGCATTTCTCAACAGAACAGTTCAGGAGTCTTCTAGTGCATGTATAGTTGTATGAGAGAGCAGAAATATACAGTATGTATGTATGATCCAACAATTTAAACATTTTAATGAATTTAAAAGCATTTCAATCTTTAAATTGTTTTGTTTTTATGCATGCAACAGGTTTATATTCCCGAGATCCAAGTCCAGGTACTTACCAATATTGTATGTTTTGGCTATATTACAATGTTTCTAACACTGATACTATAATTTCCAATAGAACAAAAGCATCTGAGGCAGATAGGCTAGTGCTCCTGCTTCTCAATAAGGAAGTTGTGGGTTTGATTCCCTGGCACGCTCGGGCCAAGTGACTCACAATATCTCCCTCTCTAAGTAAAGTCTGCGTATTCTCCTTGTCTTACTTCCTCACACTGTCCAAAGACATACATTTGTTAGAAATTTCAATTGCTCCTAGTGAATTAATGTGAAAGTGACTATTTGGCTGTCAGTGCATGTCTCTGTGTCATCCCTGAGACTAACTTAGCTTTTTTCCAGGGTTTACTCTGCTTAAGACCCATAGTTGCGGGAATAATCTCCAGCCACCCGTGACCCTTATTGGGAATAGGAGGGGGAAAAAATTAGATTTTCAGTATAAAAACAGGATTGTAAAGTGGGGGACATCACAAAACCTAAAGTGATTCATCATTGTTGCTAATTCCACCCAACTCAATGAATATTCAACAACAGGGAGCTGATTTGCAGAGTTCATTCCTAGCAAACAACACTAAAATATGATTCAAAGTGAAGTTTTCTCCCAATGCTTTGTGACATCTTCCGCTTTGGTGGCAGCTGTATTTGTAAGCATTCAAAATGATTTTACTATTCACGATGTACGTGTCTCATAACAATTGGAGTTCAATCTGGCAGCAGGGAGAGCTGGGAGATGTTATTTGCTCGTTTGTCTGTAATCATTGCTGTCTTGCTGCGCTTGGCTGTGTTCGGCATGGTGCTGTTACGACAAGAGGCTTTATTTCCATTTCATAGTTTGCCATCGCTGCTTGTCAGTAGTGATTCTCTTCATCCCTGCCGCTTACTGTCAATGGCGCTACACACACACACACACACACACACACACACACACAAACACCACTAAAATAAAGTGCGCAGAGAGACTTGTGATACACATACATCAAACACATGCACCATACAAACTGTTTACTGACACACATGAGCAGTCAGCTAATGTTATGAGAAAACAAGTTACATCTGCCAACGTCAGCGTGAGGGGGCTACACATCCCACAGTCCACATCATAAAGTACACTGAAGTTTGTTTTGGTGCCTTTAGATAGATAGGCAAATGAACAGAAAATCAACATAACAGTGTATGAGTAACCTGGACTGGATCTCTCATTCCATTCTGATTGACTGAGGGGTCACTACTGAGAATCATTTGCATGGATATATGGCACATATTACAGCTAGAGTTTTTAGCTTCACGTCAAGGAATTCAATCCCTGACCTCCCACACCAAAGACAGTGGAACAAACCACTTTAACAGGGGGCCTGTAAACGTGCTTGTATAAATCATCACATAAGTATATAAAAGCACATCAAAATGTGTGCCGGTGCAGTATGGTTTCTGTACAATATTAGGAAAATATACCGCAATCTTTTGTGAACCCTATAAGGTTATGACTTTTGGTCAAATCTGAGACATTTTTGAATGATGAAGTTAAAATATATGTTCAGGAGCAACAACACTTGCTAAGAGAGAAATTGGTCTCCCTGCCCTCCTCAAGATCTTCTAGTGTGAGGGACAGTGTATTAAAATATCAGTCATATTTTATAATCAAACTGATGGTATCCAGAACTCTATTTCACTCCCAAAAGCGAGTTGAAGACTACAGTGTCCCACTTAAAACTCTACTTCAAACTTAAGTGTAATCTATAGCAAGCAACAAGATGGGAGCAGCCTGACGCCATGTTTTAATGCGATTGAGAAAGTGTGTCGCTTTCCTCCCTCCTCTTGGATGACTTCAAAATGTGAGCAAGGGAGCTGCTGTATGATGTTTTTTTTGGGACGGCACAGCCTTTACTTTGACTCTTTCATCTGTCGGGTGAGTCACCCTCTCTCTCTTTCTCTCTCTCTCTTTGCTGCCGGGCCCAATGGCGCACTGAGGAAACGAGCAGCTCGGCCTGGGCATGCGTAAATGCACACAAATACACAACACATGTTCATACACAAACAGAAAAACACAATCTCTGGTGCATTAAATGCTTTCATGTGTGGTTTCACAAAGGCCATGGTGTAAACATATACCAGCAGCAGACAAAAATACAAATTCAGATTTGCAGCAAATAATACAGTACCTCTGCTAAATAAACATCCTAAACTTAGATCTTTATTCCTTCAATTTCATTGTCTCTCATTAGTCTGCCAGTGTGAGCTGAATGGAAACTCTTTGATCATACGTTTTCTTGTCTGTGTCTAATCCATGACGAACTAAATAATGTGATTTGGTGGATCTCCAAATGGCACTAGATCAACCCAATAAGTCAGCACTGACAGTGACAAAAACAGAGAACAAGACTATGACAACAACAATGACGACAACCCCGTACCACCATCTTCTGGCTGACAGAAATAACACTGTGCACTCCAAATTTTAAATATGCGCTTTTCTGTGGGCTGGGATCAGAGCTGCTGTGAATGGTTTAATATAGATGTTTAGTGTTTCAGGAAATTGTTGTGACTGCATGTACTAGAAAAACACTCTTTTCTCACATTTTTTTTTCCTTCATACCAAATGTGAGCATGAATGTTCAGTAGTTTAGGAGCACAATAAGTTAACTTGGAGCTCACTTGGAGCGATTGAAAAAAAAAATCAAATTATAAGAGACTATGGATTTGAACATTATAGTCATCATAGTGTGGGTGTGTGGATGTTGATGTTTTTGAAGGTCTGTGAAAATTAAGTGAAAATTAAATACATGAACAAAATCCTCATGTTTTCCAACACATTTTGGGTGGTCCGATCACAAACTACATCTAAACTCTAAATCTGGATCAAAGTGTAAAGAGAAAACATTGAAGATGGCTTATGACTCAATTGCTTGCACCACATTTGAAGGTGGTCAGGGACAACATGTGTCCAGACATAAAACATGCTGCTAAACCAGATGACCACATGAATAGGCTATCATGTTAGTTTGTGTACATAATGGAGGAAAGCCTAAATACAATTTTGATGAGAAACAACACTATAAGCACTAGAAGCCAAGTCATTGCCTCTATCTCCCAATAGTAAAGATATAGTCACAAGACCTAGACTCAAACAGGGAACCTACTAGTTGAAGGGTAACTATTCTAATCATTCAGCCAATAATCCTCTAAAACTAAGCATTTGTTCCTTACCTATGCCTTGTGATTGAAGTTGGTATCTTTAGCTCTGTTTTGCAATGGTACAGAATCTTTTCTGGACTCAGACAATCACAGCAAAAACTAATCATTTTGTCTTTCAGCAATTATTTTTTGAGTTATGTTGCTAATAAACAAACAGACCTCAGACAGAACATCATTGGGAGATGTAATAAATACCAATAATCTAGAAATGTAAACAAGACAGTGAGGTAAATAATTTCATAGTATATATAAGGTGCAAGTTTGTCACTTACATGTTTAGCATTATCAAATCAGCAAATTTGAATATTGTAGAAACAGTATATTTCAGTATTTTATTTCAAAGTAAACTAATATAATATGGATTCAGTACAAGTAAATTTCAAGCAATTATGTGAAAAAACTGTGATGATTATAATTTACAGTTAATAAAATAATAAAATTAGAATATTACATGATGTTGCATAATCACCACAGTAAGAAATATTAGTGTGTGCTGTGCATTTCACTCTTTGAACAGAACTACTGAAACAGTTTCACTTTTCCACAATATTCTAATTTGTTGATGTAATTTGTATGATTGTATGTCAGCCATTTTGACAAGACCTTAACACCTGTAAGCTAATATGTGTACAGTACACTCTAGGGGCTCAGGATTGAGTTATACTGTTACAGAATATAGGACTTGCACAGGGCAAGGCTGGGGGCAGGGAAACAGGTGATTGGTTGCTGCATGCCAAAAAGTGACTTTCTAGTTGAATGTTTGCCTTCAGGATCTTTTGTCACACTTGGTTAGAGTTTGACGAAATGTTCATTCCCTTTGATCTTAAGTGATGCAGGGGAACACATTCCTTTCCCACAACTAGCATCAAGAATCATCAACATGTTCAGCGGCCTTTCTGGACATCTACATTCATACAGGCTATTCTACACCACAAGATTTGAGCAATCAAGGCGCACACTTAAAGATAACAGACATGTAGCAGTTCAAAGAGATGGACTATTCAGGCAAAAAAACGTATAAATTCATTCTCTCTATCACACTACGTTGAGCTTTGTGATCTTTTGTTTGGTATTATCACAGATCTAAGGTATTTACAAGTATGAAGCAAGTGCCACTCGGGCATGTGGTGTAAAAAGGTGAGGTTTTCTTTACTGTGAGCCAAGAGTTACTTTAGCTACTAAAAATTCTTATTAAAGTTTTCAGTAAGACTGAAACTTGTTGGAAGAAGACTACAAATCTCTACTCAAATAAAACTACAGTTACCACAAAATAATATGACCCAAGTTTAAGTAAAAGACAGCAACAGAAAAATTACTTGAATTAAAGAATACAAATTACTTATAAAGGATTTTGTGAATGAACAGCCAAATTTACTACTATAACAACTGTCAGAAGTATCACCACCACCACTACTGACTACAACTAATACTAACTACTGCTACAGCTAGGTTAACATTAATAAACTATGTTTTACTCTAAAATGTATGTATGTATGTATGTATGTATGTATTCTTTACGAAGAACTTTTTTTTTTTCAAAAAAATTGCAGTCATGTGTATCTAGTTCCTCTCCCCCAATGAAATTAAACTCACTCTGCTAGTGTTATTTCCTGGTAGGGTGAGTCTTTTATGATAATGGATTTTTCTGACTTACACCGTATGTATGCATAACCTGCATTGGTATTTATGCATACTCTATGTTTTCTCAAACACCCAAAACCAAAATGCATTCTGGTAAGGCCAACACTACTGAGTTTAGCCACAACCAGACAGCAGCAGAGGGAGGGACAGAAGGAAAGAGATGAACCTTTAAGGTGTGGAGGAGAATAAGGAAGTTAGATATGAGACTCAAAGAGCACAAATCCTACGCTAAATGTAGCCCAAAGATGGACACCTTCACAGCTCCTCAGTGGAGCGCAGAGATTGTGAGGTGTGTGTTCATTTTCAGTCATAAACATAGCCCTCCCCACACACACACTTACTCAAAGATAAACTTCCACCAAACTATTGCCACATACTTCTAAGTCTACCTTTATCAGTATTTTTTCTCTTTCATTTCTGGGGCAGTTCAAACGTATAGAAATATCTGTCTGATCTTATCTCTTCCTCTGATTTTCTGTTCCTTATTATTTCAGTCAAACAGTTCTGACCGTCTAGTCCCAAAAAAACAGCCCCATGCCTCTATGTCTTTGATGAGAATCCATTCATGGATTTAATGGATTTCTCCAGCCTTTTTAGTGGAATCTTTCTGGGAGATGTGTTTAAAAAAAAAAAAAAAAAAAAAAAAAGGAAATGCTGCCCTGCCCAGACTCAGCCTCTAAGACTACAGTGGACTGCAGAGGACAGCATTTCTGTTTGCATCAAAAGAATGTGAAATTTTCAGCTTGCAAAACAGACAAACTAGTCAATGTGGATGAGACCTGATGGGCTTTAATGCCATGTGAAATAAATAGGGAGAAACCAAGTAATATAACTTTTCTGCTTCGAAGTTGAACTTGGAGAAAGATTAAAAAGTACAAAAGCTGAGACATGTAAGACATCCAACCTTTGGAACTTTTAAGAAAATAGCTTGCAAAAGCAACATTTTTGTTCTCAAAAGGGAAACTCTTGTGTTGATGATAGTGTTATCAGTGTATCTTAACATTCAACTAAACTGGTTTGAATCTGCTCCACCGCAGCTCTGATAATTCAGATATAAAGGAGTGCAGAAGAATAATTTAGGTGTGTTCAAAGAATTTAGCTACCATGCAGCCTTCTTAAAAAGATAGGATAGGAAATAGCTTGACCCTTTAAATGAGGATTACTCTCTAATAAGCACACTTTTTTACTTCCTGTCGCTCCACCTTCAGAACTCCTGGTTCTGTGTCCCAGATGGAGCCAAATGGCTGCTTTAGAGGTTCCTGAATTCCGGGGCTAATGCTACGCAGCTGGTGCAAGATGGTGTCTAATGAAAAAGGCCCTCTTTGATGGGTCCTACAGAGGGATTAGATTCTGATCAACACCACCTTAGGTCAGCTTCCTGCCAGAACAGCACAGGATTATGGGTGATTTCCCAGTCTTGAATTCTTTAACTGTGGTGGTAAGAAGTAGTGAAAGACAAGTCTGGCACTTTCTATAAAAAGCACTTCTGCGCTACAATGATAACAAAATCAAAAAGTACTTAATGGACCTATGTACATAGATCCCGTGGTGTACCACTACAACTCCCCTAAGGATTAGTTTTATAGATTGAATCTGCATGAATCTGACCATCTAATGACAACATATGTGTTAACACAACTTTAACACAACTCGTCCAATATATAAAAATACACGCTGCGACAGCACGTGTACCATGTGAGTTTGGAGCATAATTTCAGTCAGTGTGCCACTAAGTAGGTAAAAACAGTGAAAAATTAGTGTAGATTTAACAAAGCACCTTTTCCAGAGCTGCGTCATGTTGTTTCTGATGGCTTCTTTCCAGGTCCTTATGGCTGCGATCCATCTCAGAGCGAAGTCGTTCCAGTGCTTTCTCCTTGTCGATTGAAGCCTTTTGTTTTTCCTCCTCCAACTGTGATCCCATCTCAGCCAACTGTTGCTTATGCTCAAAGTTGGCTATTTGGAGTTCCTCCCGAAGACTGGTCACCTGTGACTCTAAATCTGAAATCACCTGGAACAATACAGACATACACCATTATCCAGAGTAAAGCAGGATGGTTAATCATTATGTTCAATGTAAATTCTGTCACTAACATGTCAAAGTTTTATTAAATCAGTTCTAACCATTCTGTGGAGCCTCATCTTGGCTTTTAATTTAATTAATTTTAATTAATTCAAGAGGCAGTGATTGTGTAGTACAAAAGCATCACAATTTAAAACACAATAATACATTTCCTGACATACTCAATGAAACTATAACTATATGTGAAATATTTAAAATCACTAAACAAATGAAACATTTTGCCAACAACCACCAGCAGGAGCAGCAACATCCGGGCTTCCCGTTTTACCCTCCCTCTGCTTTATTGCACACATTCCCCAGCTATTGCACATCCTCATTTACTCTCCTTGGTTTACTGCATTTATTTCTTACTCGGGTTTGCACCAATCCTGCCCCCCATCCCCTTCCTCTCCAAAGTCCGGGTATCCCAGGACAACGCCACGTTAAGGCAATCAGAAGGGAAAGTGTCTGAAGTCTTTTTTTATTGGGCACTGGGGAAAATCAAAGAGACTTCAAAGGAGTGTCACAAAAAAAAAAAAAAAAAAAAAAAAAAAAAAAAAAAAAAAAAAAAAACAGGCAGATGCTTTGGGGGCACGTCGTCCTCGCCCCTGCGTTGGCACACACGTGGACAGATCTGCCTGTGAGTTGACATGCATAGTCACGCATGAAGCTGCTGTCACATGACTACAATGACAAGCAGAAAAAATAAAACAGGAAAAACAAATATACTCCTCGTTCCCCTGACTTTAACATTACCAGTCTGCCCCACTTGTGCCTTCAAGAGCAAGAAGCTATTAGATCTGAGCCATGAGAACTCTTTAATGTATAATTCTCTCTTTAACAAATGTGCAAGATCTGTCTGCCAAAAAATCTTTTAATAAGTCAGTGGGTAATCTGCCAGAACAGAGGCACTGGCAGTGCCACTTTGGAAGATTTAAGAGGCCAAAGCAGTGTTTTCAATAGAAGAGAGAGAGCAAAACAGACACTTAAATGTGTTAGCCTGCTGATGGGAGGAGGCTGTATGAAGAAGCAGCTCATAACAACAATAGAGGAGTGTCAAATGAAGTATAGTGGCTCAACCCACACCAGCTAAGAACATGAGAATGTCAGAAAAGAAAGGGCAGTACTGAAGATGTCATGCTGGATTGGTATAAGAATATAATAATGTCACTGCCGAATAAGGACAAGAAACATACAGTATACACCAATCAGGCATAACATTATGACCACCTGCTTAATATGTCACCAATCAGGCATAATGAAAACCTGCTTAATATGCCGACCTATTTGCAACAAACCTCAATGCACTGTGCATTCTGACACCTACAGCAGTTTGTCTGCTGGATTGGACCACACAGACCAGCCTTCAATCCACACATGCATCTTGTGTCGCCAGATCACCACTGTTCATTTCTTGGAACACTTTGGATAGATACTGACCACAAAAGCTGCAGTGTTGGAGATGCTTTGACCCAGTCGTCTAGCTTGCCATCATAATTTGGCTGACATATACTAGGAGCTGATCTTAGTCTATATAAAAAAACTGAGCTACTGATTTTCAGCAAGCTTCTATTATCTCTGTGTGATCATAACATATGTAATTACACTTCACATGCAATATAAGTATATGGAACTAATCAAGTCTTGAAGTTAATTGTTATGCTCATGTGAAAATGTTGAACAGTGTGTCTGTGTAGAAAAGCAAAAATTTTAACAAGCAACAAGAGTGTAGACCTTTGTCAAGGCATTGGCCTCATCTTGCAATGGTGTAAAAAAAAAAGAAAAAAAAAAGCCTAAACCTGGGACACAAACCATCAATCTTTTGCTTCAGGGGTCAATATCCTTTAAGCCACAGAACCCTCATAATTCAATTGTTACTGACCCCTTGTGGCTGGAGTGAGTATCTTGACCCGGTACACAATCCTTTAAATAAAGTATGAATCCAGACAGTGTTCCGAATTCACACCCAAAACTATTAATTTCTTATTTGGCCTCTAGCTGAGTTTTTCTGAAAATTTCATCAAAAGCCAGCCATTACATTTTGAGTTACCAATGTATACAAAAACACAACCTCCTATTCTTGTATTTATAAATTGATCATATAGAATAAGTGATTAGAAAGTTTGTAAATTCCAGAGTGGTGCGTTATGGACCACTCAATACATCACTAAATTGACTTCCCAATCATTTAAAATTAGCCTAGCTTCCACCACATAAAGATGTAACCAAATAAAAAAAAATCACCATCCAGGAGTTACTTGATGGAACACATCCAAAAATGACAATACACAGGGATAATCACAGACACACTGCTCTATAGCTGTCAGCATGTTTTCTTCATGTTTTTAGGTTTGACTTGGACTGTCACCGGCCTCTTCATTTGACTCATCTGAATCACACTACATGGACTGAAATGCTTTGAAAAATCTGACAGCATCATTATTTAGTCCATCATGGCCGAGAAGAAAAGACTTCACTGGAATCTCACGCTCTCTCATGCTGTTTGAAGTCCAGATGGTGTATATTTTTTAGTTCAGAAATAGACGTAATTATTCTGAAAAATAACAGCCATGAAATGAGTATTAAGGTAGAGCTGGTGGAGAAAATCTGAATTCTGAGCAGAATAAACAATTCTGTTATTTGTAGAAAAATATACTAAATTAATTTTATAATGCTGGCAGTTTTTGAAGTCATCTCTGAACAACTGAAAGCCCCAAAGAAAGAAATGCAGTATAATATGAACAATAGAAACTAATTGCATAGCTGTATTATACACAATGAACAGTTAATATTCCACAAAAGCCTTTACAAGAGAAATATTAATTAACTGTGTTGCGTAAAACAAAAGGTAAAGGGCCATTATGACAAACATCCTATTTTTCATATTTTGTATGACTTTAGAACAGTGATTCCCAACTGGCGGGTAAGGATGTATAAATGGATTGTAAGGAGGTGAAATTTAGTTTCAGTGTTGAGCATGTCTGAGCCATAATAATGTTGTACTTACATAAAAAAATTTAAATAAACTTTAAATGCACGCGACGACCAAAAGTTGTAGTAAAATAATTTTGTAAAATAAATTTGGTTCTAAAAAAGTTGCTCACAATTGATCAAAGCTAAGATTGTATCCCACAATCAAACCAGTTGAGAACCACTGCTTAAGAGCATAATTTATTCCTGTTATATTGTTTTGTACACAGACTAAGTACATGTATAGACAACCAATACATGACAGTTTTAGCAAGAGACCCCAAAATTGTTCAAAAAAACTCCTCCATCCTCTGGGGGGCATTGATCAGTCAAAAACAACAACAACACAAAACAGCTGCAGGCAAACATGCTCCTCAAGCCAAGCAGGTTACCACATCAAACAAAAAGTTTTCTTTTTAGCTCTGATATTGAAAAAAAAAAAAAAAAAAAAAAGAATAGGTTTTTATCTAGTAAGTCTTACTAGACTTTCTATACCACCAGTGTTGCCAAAATGGTGGTTCATGAACCAAAGGTGGTTCACAGGGAGGATACTGTATATACTTTTAATGTTTAGTCTATTCAACAATTATAATTATTGTTTTAATTACATACAATCGTACTATAATGGTCATAGTGAAATCATTTAGGAACAAAACTTTGGATCCCACATTTAAATCAGTTGAGAACTGCTTCTCTATACTACAATATGTAATAAAATCATCATTCATCCTTTTGCAAATCATAGCAGTTACCCTTCTTTAAATGGAAAGAAAAATTAGAAATGCCACTTTGCCATTTCAAGACATAACGGGGCCTTTTTAGGCTTCCTGTTCTTTTTGCAGCAAACTTTAAATATGTTTTGCTACATAAAGCTTAGTACCTCTCAAAGTGTGACATATGTAGAGATTGGAATAAGTAAAAATAAGGTTTATTTTGTTCATAGTAAATAAATATCATAATTTATATGCATGATAGTCTGTCATTTTAACAGCATCTAGAGTAAACACATACAGAGAAGTCAAAATAAGTAAAATTCAACTCTAAGAAGCCACGTACGATTCCTTCACCCAGTTTTCCAGGGCCTGAATGAGAATGCTGCTTTTGGCTTTTTAACATGTGACATTAGTCAGGCAACAGATCTCTCCCCAAAAAGCTACACAGGCAAAACAGGAACTGAGAATGTGAAATGAATGCTGGGGAAGTTTGTTCTCTGTCACCACCCTGATATCCAGAGATTTGTCAAACCACACGTCATTTTGACACCACTAAGATGGCAGCAAGTGTAGTGTTGTGATGGCATCTCCAGAAAACCAAATAACACACTATCTGGTGCCAACGGGTGCTCTGAGAACATTTACATAAAAAATAAACAAGGCAGATAAGAAAGAAAGAAGTAAAAACTACTTTTTAAAATTTTGGTTTTGACTGGTGTGACACAAACTCACATAACTCATAACACATAAAGTGAATATCTTTATAAACAAATTGACAGTCAGGAAAAAAAAAATACCCAGCATTTTTCTATATTCTACAATCATGTATTTTCATAATTTTTATTATATTATTATTTTTTGTTATTCTGTATTTTTGAGTTAATTTAAATGCAGTGTTACAGATACGCATTTCTTGCGTGTCCTGCTTTTATTCTATAGTCATTTTGAAGGTAAAGGGATGACAATTCCGATTATGTTATTACGATTTCTTTTTTGCTATAGTTGGTGTTCACCATTGTGGAAAAAAATAAAAGTTGTGAATAAACCAAATTCTCTAAATGCTGACAATGTCCATTTTCTGAGTATGTGTGAACAGTCCAGCACTTGCCCAGCTGGGGGCTGGTTTGTCAAATGGCTTCCCACAGAGCTCCATGCTAGCCCTGGCTGGCGCGGCCAAAAACAAAGCGAGTTTATGAAACTTGCTGCAGTTTGGACTAACGAAAATCCATCTGGTAATAACACAGAATCACTGTGATACATCTATTGTGTACATAAGTGAAGTCATTAATGAAATAATCACTGTTTTTCACATAGAAAACAGCGGTCTCAGGGCAGCACCATGCAGAGATCTTCAGTGCAGTGTTTTACGCTTGATGCTAGTTTACAGTTGTGTAGTAAAAAGAAAAGATAATTTAGCTGTAGAGTTTCGAAATAACCTGGGCTCTCAACAAAAAATATTTCATTCTTTATCGGACTACCAGTGGTATGGGAATCTCACACTTTTACACTTCATCAATCAATCATCAATGCTGCAATAAAAAATATTTCTAAACCAGAAAATGGCATAAGTTATTTGGTTTCCGCAAGTCTGCAGTTTTTTTTATGCGTGCCATCGTAATCGTTCAGTACTTAATTTTTTTTTTCAAACTTAATTTCAAAAAGTGTGAGCCTGCTGTGCTTTAGGAATCTTAAAAATGTTAAATGGTTGTCCGCGGGAGTGCGGCAGGTCAGCATGACTGTAGATGTGGATCAGTGGAGACCCCCTACCTGGGCATCGCGCTTCCTCCACTCCTGGGTGAGCTGCTGGTGCTGCTGAAGGGCGGCCCTGGCCTGGCGTTCCAGACCGCTAACCTCCCGCTGACGTTCTTGGACCATGCTGTCCTTTTCCGCGATGTGCGCTTGCTGTAACCGCGTCCTCTCTTGCTCGTGTTGCATGCGAAGCTCAGCCATCTGATTGGACAAGCAGGGAAAGAGAGACTTCATCAGCCAACACATACTCAGAGCTAACCTGTCGTCATGACAACTTGTCCATCCACCTATCCATGTTTTCACCTAGTCCGATCGCGTCCACGGGGAACCAGTAGAGTACAATTGGTGGGAAATAGAAAAGTTTCTCTGCTTTGACTGAGTATGGCAGTATGTGTTTACCTCTGGCTGGCGCCTCCGCCCTTCCACCTCTTCCACCAATGGAAACGACAGGCCCATTATGTCCTACTCTCTCTCTTCAAAACTTGTCCTATTCTGCAATCGGCATACAAAGAGCACCAAGTTCGGGCTACACAAGAGAGCTGGTAGGGGTTAGCCATCTGGCTTCAGTAACTACCCACTGCCCCATGCTATGCGCTTGACAGCATGGGCAAATCGGCTTAGGCAATGATCATTATAAACCCAAATCAAAAATCTAGACAAACCATGAAGCTGCAGATGCCCTCATGGATACATAGACAAATATATCATGACAAATTTATATGAAGTAGAAATGAAAAGCATTATTCATCATTTACAGATATGACCACCATAAATCGAGTTTAGCACTGTACAATCACAGTCAAAACAAAAATTGACTGAAAGCAGTATAAAAATCACATTTTTGGTGCTTAATCATCCTGTCATCAGCAACAAGTCTGCTGTGTAGCACATCTGTGACTCAGGTCACCTGCTGAGAGGTAAGCTTTGCCAGTGAAGCTACCATTAGCAAGCCCAAGCTTTTCCCAGGCTCTCTCCCATTTCCAGTCCCCTTATGGTGGGGGCACCAATGACCCCCAGCCCATCCTGCAGAGAAGCCCCAGTCAGAGCCCTGAAAGGACAGCAGGAGCCTGGGGCCCATTCCAGTCCCTGCTTTGAGGCTAATCCGGAGCACATTGTGCTTGACGGCACCCTACCTGGCCTACCAGAGAAGTAGACATACACACACACACACACACCATATCGATACCTACTTTGTACCAAGTCCGATCTCTGGCCATCTCAGTTGATGCAGTAATTTAGTTCTTTGATGACTTGACTAAATTACGAATTCTATTTTTATCCCATCATTATTTACTGTTTGCACACAACAGCAGTGAATAGGTGGCAGTATCTTCCACACAAAGTCACAAAGTTGATGTTGTCTACATTGTATTCTTCACTGCCTTAAATGTCCATTTATGAACAAAACAGATACAAATGACATCCACAGTGAGGATTTGTTGTCCCGTTGGGCAAGTCATATTCATATAGCAGCATGAGTTAAAGCTGATAGGCAGCTAAGCTGGTTCCAAAAACTCCGCAGCAGGACATGCGGCAACAAACTCAGGGAGAACATCCAGGCTTACTGTTGGCTTCTCTTTGGAGTGTTGAACCATGGGGTCTCAGAAGAACAAGGGCATCTGAGGTGAGATGTGGGCGAAAAATGGTAAAGATAGGTCCGCTGTGAGAAAAATGGCAAAAGAAAAAGACGGAGAGGAAATGACAGAGAGCAGACCCAGCAAGGAGCCTGGTTGTGACATCACGTAGTCCAGTGCAGTGGAGGATGCTGGGTGCTGCGGTTCTTAAAGGGACCAGCATGGTGCTGATGAGGGAAGAGTTTTTTGGTTAGAGCACAGCTTGGTGCCACATATAGAGAGTGGGCCGGGTGTTCTGCACAGCACGACTCCTGTCAGCTCTGGCTGACATGCGATATGCGTTGTGTGTGTATTGTAAGCTTTGAGATGGGGCAGTGAGGTAACGGGCTCCTTCAACTCCAGGGGTAAATCAGATATGGTAGACGAAGAGAAGACAAGAATAGGACAGAATCCTGCCTGGTCTCAATAAGGGACTCTGGGTACAAGTAAGATTTGTGTAGGGGGATATACAGCAGGGAAAAAAATTACTCTATAATGACAATGTAATCAATACGACCAGAAGAATTTAAAAGATGCATGCACATTTCCAAGAACTTGTGAAAGTGTAACTGAGACACGTCTTCTAACTGTTGGCTGAACTGGAAACAGTTCTTCATAGAAAGCTTTATTGTTGTTCACCTTGAAAACATGCTCTTTTTGTGATGTCTGAGGCTAAACTTGACTGGTGTGTAGCCTGGTGAAACTGGTGAAAAGGACAGACTACAGACTACACATTGTTGTAGACTTTTCTAGTTGATCTGAGAGCACTACACCAGAAGAAGGTAGTTTTGCGTTCATACTGGAATACTTCACATATAATCATTACTAAATCTCTGTTATTGAAATAAATAATTTACAAGGATGACATTTTTAAACATCAAACATGAACAAAGAAACACACTATTTATTGAAATATTCATAGTTTTGACAATTTTGCCAGCAAAACCATGTATTCCTTCTTTGTGTTTTCCATGATGTGTGGAGCTGATGTCAGCAGTAGGGTAAACCATGAAAAGCATAAAAAAGCCTTCATTTTCATAGTATTGTTATCTTGAGACAAAAGCCCTTCTGATGTGACATTAAATCTATGCAGCTGGCTTTACCTGTCAAATGCAACCCCCACTTTTGATTACCAGTCCTCTTATCTCTTTGATTACCAATATATTTTCACATAAAATAGAATATAAAGTATCATTTCAAAAACAGCATATAATAGAAAAGAACAGTGTATTAACTAATAAGTATAGAACTACAACATTACTAGCAATAATGTAGAAGAATTACCTACTTTCAAAAAATTTGCCTCTAACAACCATGTACATCATACACACAAAAAGTAATGTTATAAGTAAGAAATAAAACAGAACTATCAGCAGCAATTTACACGCAAGAAAACTCCATCAAGCTCACAAATGAGTGTCGGCATGCTTATTAGTACACAGCTTGAGCTAGGTTGTTGTGTGGAAATCAATCATGTTATAGTCCAGATTGGAAATAGAGATGTTAAGCCAGCAGTAAATGAAAAAGTAATGCATAGATTGTCAGCATGTTTTCTCAATAATCCAGGTCATCCAGGAATTTAGAAGACTCAGTTCTTCTACTTTTGTCTGTTCCCTTCAGAGGTCACCAAAGCAAATAATCTGCCCACATTTAAACCTTGTCACTCACACCAATGAACTTCATCATATCATCTTTTGCTACATCCAAATGCAGTATCTCCTCGTTGGTCTTCATCTAGGCTTAGTTCAGAAGACTCAGTAAAACATTTTATTTATTGTTAAAAACCGCATTTTGATATTGTGTGCTTTTATTTATATTTTATTTTTTTCAGTATTGGAGCTATTGTTACGAGTTCTCAATATTAAACAATATTAAGTAACAGTTGCTCAAAAGTTCTTTTACAGTCCAATAATTTAATGGTTATAAAGTTGAAAATCACAAGTAAAGGTCACTGATTTTTAAAAAAAAAAAAAATATATATATATATATATATATATATATGCTACACAATATAACTGAATAAACTTAATTTTGCCCTAAGTTCATTTTGAATTCAGCACTATCGTCAGTACCACATTACCCATATGAAATAAGCAAGATCAATAAATAATGATGTTAGTCAACAGTTACGCACCTGCTGTTCATATTTGTGTCTGAGTGAATCAAGTTGCAGTGCAAAGTCTTTGGCCTGGTTCTCCCTTAGTGACTTGGAACGAATCAGGTCTTCTTCTACCTTCTCCATCTGCAAGCACAACAAGACAGTTAGTTATCCTTTTACAAATGCATGTTCACTGATTATGTTACTGTAATCCAAACATGGAACCCTGCAGTTTATTTTAGAATTAGGTTAATTTCATAAATCCACAAAATTATTTTTCTTTTTTCCTGGGTAATGCTCCAATTAAGACCTAATAATGTGAGCCTGATGAATGTATGCATGCGTTGAGCAACTGCAGCTGATTGATAGTGCTGAAGATTTTTCTTTTTGATTTGAAATTAATGAACAGCCATTGGGAAGAAACACAGCAAACATATTACATGCAATATCATTCATCAAAGTGCAATATTGAACTTATCATAAAAAATGTTTCATGACACACTCAAGGTTTAAAAATAGACTATAAAAATTAACAAGTGAGAAGTGTTTTTTTTATTTTTATTTTTTATTTCCAGTATCTGGTATCTGGTATATACATTTCAGAAAGGTCAGTAATTGGCCAAAGAAAACATATTTATTTTGGTGTGGATCCAGTTTGCTGTTTAGAGGTTTGAGATATGAGGGGTTTGAGACTCAATGCATAGAGCATTTACCTCTGAACTGGGATGGAACAAGTGCCTTGGCAGAGCTGCTTTCTGAGTGCTTTTATTTTTCTTTTCATGCAAATTTGTGTTTGAGTTTTTTGCACATCTTTGTTTGTTCATAGTCTTCTTAAAAATCCATCTAAGATTTTTGCAGTACTGTATATTTCTGGAAAATAAGATTTAAAAGTATTTCCACATTTTACGTTAACTCAACTTCCACCCAATAATTTTTTTTTTCTGTGCAGGTGATACTAATCAAAACAACTGATAACATAATTTGGTGAAGTTCTTCTGTGTCTAGGCTATACTGTGTGCAACACACTGTTTTGATTAATCCATTTAAAATGCTAAAGCCTCCTTTAAACTATGAACGCAACAGAGATTTGATTCCGTATGGTGTGCCATTTTTTTAAAGCACCAAAATAGGGCAGACTTTGAAAGTGCATTTTGAAAAGTGGGATGATGATTTTCCAATGAGAGAAAGAGTGATGCAGATAATCCATTTAGATATAACACTGTGTGCAGAAAAAGGGTGAGAGGATGATGAAGGGAGAGATGGAAGAATGAAAAAAAAGGCAAAAACTTTGAAGTACTTTCTTGCAACATTAAAGCCTTAGCAGAGGACGTGATGGAGCACTGCACAAGTCGAGCTGGGGAGCAGAGGAGGGAGAGAGGATGACAGCGAGGCAAGATTCCTCTCTGTCGTGGCTTTGATGTGGGCTGAGGATAAAGTCAGATTGGAGATTGGGATGCCAGGGGCTCAATAGAGGAATGAAGAAGAGGGATAGAGGGATGAGAACAGGAGAAATCGAGTTGGAGGATTGAAGAAAAATACAGCAATACACAGTTTTCTGAGAAAAAGAAGATATCACTTGCAACTCAAAATCATGTAGCTCTACATGTGGAAAGGGAAGAAAGCTCATGAACTCTAAAGTGCACTTGGGATACAGAGCATATTGACAAAGTTGTCAATTACACAATAGTGTATGGCTATAGGCCAAACTATACAGATTAGACTGGTTAGTACAGAAGCCTTCATAGATTCAGGCTTTTAGATATAATACTGAGGACTGTTTTCAGTTGGGTATACACTGTGCAATTTTATTAGTCTTAACAGGTTTATGGAAGTCACACAACATGACGTGGAATGCGTAAACTTCTAAACTACCACTTGTTCACACTGCGTGTTAGTTCATAAGTATAATCGTGGCTACGACCACAATTATTCATCAAAGTGCAAAACGTTAGTAAAAAGAAAGTATTTATCAGCTGGAGCAAATTTCAGGCTCTGGACGCAGTGTGTTTACGCCATCGCAGTGCCGGTGCCTGTACATGTCCTGTTATTCCTGGGTAGTAAAAGTTATGTTCAAAAAACACCTACTACTATAAAAAAAATGTAATAAATGCATTCTGTCAGAGAAAAAAGACTGATAAGAATTCAATAAAGATTTCCACATGCAAAACATTACCCTTAGATCTCAGTTCTTGATTTCCTACAGCAGATGAGCACTCATAGAAACGATCAGCCCAGAGCCTTTAAAACATTTAGGACCACACCTGCATGTTGCCTCATCAATATATTGCTCACACCCAGTATAACCCAAAATGCTGAACAAGAATGCCTATAGCTAAACTCCCTTGTAAGGCATCCCCACAAGTTTATACTGGTATTGATTAGAGAGGTCTCTCAATCAGAGGCAGCCCACGCAGAGTGAAGGCTGGACTAATGTACTAATTAGTCTGACTGATTAATGTGCACAACCCGCTTTCCGCTGTAACCTATAGCTCCGAACAAGCCTGTGTCATGCCTACTGAGAGGAAGTGAGGTCAAGGTGTGATGACAGAGAGGCATACTGGAAATGCTTCATAACTAGAATTCCATTCATTATTGGACAGACTAAACTATGAGTAAATATGGCTCAGGGGAAATGTAT
Organism: Bostrychus sinensis; assembly: GCA_020698575.1. Lineage (NCBI taxonomy): Eukaryota > Metazoa > Chordata > Actinopteri > Gobiiformes > Eleotridae > Bostrychus > Bostrychus sinensis. The sequence continues at coordinate 20,362,309 of CM036253.1, read as the reverse complement.
ATATCGATTTTTGCATGAAGGCATAACATAGGAATTACTAATAATGAATATGAGCAGACAAGGCTGGAAAGGAAAAATTCTACTACAGCCAGAAAGGCGCCTTGTGTCATCTGCAGTCAGGCTGGGCCTCACCAATTAAATGTGTACTTTGTTTTGGTTAGAGACAGTTTCCAGCTTTTGGTCCTCATATCAAACTCAGACAAACAGACAAAGGACACAAAAGATTTAAAGCAACACAATGTAACTTTCTCTCTCTGGTTGATAGGACCCCAGAGAACCATATCAACATTTTGTACGTTAAATTAATGTAGCTGGTTTCCATGATAAGCACTTAGGGATCAGGGGAGGGGCAATTTGTCCAGTTAAAAACGAAAGATTATTTTTTAGGTCCAAATACTTGTGCCCGATTCACATTGAATATGTTGCGTGCCTGTTATGTGTTCTGTATGACCGCTGCTGCAGCAAAAATACATATCGAGTCTATTTTTCACAGATGTTGAAGCCCTCATGCATAAAGTTGAACAGAGCAGATTAAGCCAGACAAAAAAAGAGAGCCGGGACCAATGAAGATGATCTGGTAAATTTCAAAATAAAAAAAGCTTGTACAGCCTCTCGCTACATTGCAATGTAAACATTACATCTTAACTGGGGACAAGGGGTCACAAACGAGATTGGACACCTATAAAGCTGATGCGCTGGGCCTTGTTGGTGCAGGGTTATAACATTACCATCCGGCACAAGAAGGGAAAGGACAACATTGTGGCCGACGCCCTATCCAGAGACTGAAGACCACAACGACTACATATCCTTCCTTAAAATGTGTCATCCATCAATGTTACTACTCAGTAGCTGATGTGTAGCTGCTGGGTGTGGTAACTTGGGGGTTGACTGTATAGTAGGCTGTTATCAAGGGTATTTGTTAACTTTTAAGGGGGGGAGTGTTACAGCCTTTGTGCTGTAGTGTGTTTTTTTTTGTTTTTCCTTGTCTCCACCCACCAGTCCTGCCAGCTCATCAGCCACACCTGGGTGAGAGCTGGGTATAAAAGGCCGGAGCTGCCTTCATTCTGTGGCCAGTGGGTCCTTGGTGCTGCAGCCGCAACCATCGCCTTAGTTTCATTAGTTCTTTGTATACTTTGTTGGTATTCTTTTTTTTTTCTGTAAATAAACCTTAGTGTTTTTGTTAATCCTACAACATCTCCATTCTCCTGTTTTTTTCTACCACCCGTAAATCTATTTTTAGTTACTGTGCCAGCGCCCCTAGCCATCCCTGGCACGTAACAGTGAGTAAAAATAAAGTATTTATATATGTAGCATGCTTACCCATGATAGAAGGAACACATTCAGAGTCAATCAGGCATGGGATGTGGGATGTCCCTTACCTGCAGTTTCATGTCAGCGTAGGCCTTCTCAGAGCTGAGTTCCACCTGTTTCTTGAACTGTTCTAGAGCGTTGGCCTGCTGCATCTGGCTCTCTCTGGCCTTCTCTAACTCTTTTTCCATCTCCCTTTAAAAAAAGATACATAGCCATAAATACCAACAAACATTTACAAGTATTTAATTTTTCTATTAAATATACACAGTGATCAGACATATTATGACTACTGACGGATGAAGTGAATAAGTGAATATCTCTGAATCATAGAAACTGTTAACGGGTGGGACATAAAATTGCTGAAGAAGTTTATGCTGGTTCTGCATTGTATTTTGAAAGGTGTCAAAATACACAGAGCATAAGAGTTTGTTGCGTTTGGAGCTGCATATTAAACATATGGTCAAAACACATAACATTATGACCACCAAGAATAGGCAGGTGGTGATAATGTTATGCCTGTTTGGTGTATAAGAAGTACTTTATGTAGTGTGTGTGTGCTGGCATGTGTCAGGTCATGTGCAGAGCTGGGGGGATTGACAGGCTTAGTGAGAAGCATGGCCCCATACTGAGAGTTGTCAGAGCCTGAGCAGGAAGCCCAGCCATAACATCCTCTACAACACAAGCAAGCAGCTGTCAGACTTAAGCCACTCAGTGTGTGGGAGAGGAGAAGTGACAGAGCTAGAGGTAAAAGAGCCATATTGGGGTGTTATTTTTGTACCACCTGATAAAAGTTTTGACTATAACCACACATCCTAAAAAATAATTATCCTTAAAACTTCTGAAAACAAACAGGACATAGGAAAATGTGTTGGATGTCTGTCAACAAGGGCTTAGAAGGAACCTTGGGAGTGTTGGTCTTCAATGCAAATGATTGTTGCACATTTATACAAGAGCATATAGTGAGCAATAGTGTATGAAAAGTGTGGACAGACAAGTGGAAGACAAAACTTGTGCATATAGATTTTTTTTTTTTTTTTTTTGTCAGGAAATTTATTTTTGTTATGGCTGAATGGAAAGAGCGTTTACCCCTGAACTAGAAGATCTTCGAGTCGGAGTCCAGGTCTGGACACTATATCTTACTAATCTGAGATAGAACCAGTGTCTTTGCAGCGATCAGCGCTTCTAGTTTTGTTTTTTCTGCTCTTCTTTAAATGATTTTTTAATGTATTTTTGCACATACACCTCTCTTTTGTTTGTTCATAGCCTTACTTAAAACCACTATGAAATTGCGGCACTAGTAGCAAAATGACAAAAACATTGATTCCCATATTTGTTGACATATCTGCATTTAACAAAAAAGGGAAAAAGTACAATCATGACTTAATATTTTGCTCTTTAGAAGACCTTTAAAAATGCAACTCTCAATTAAAATCAAATAATTAATCAAATTCTATAACGAGCACAAAAACAAGTGTTTCTAAAGATGAGGGACTAAATGGGGAAACACAAACCAAGAAGATGAAAAGTGCTCGACTGAAAGAAAATCATAAAAAGCCAAACAACGGGGGCAGAAGAAAGACAGACCAACATGGAAGCTTTCTCTTTTTACAGTGCTCCATTTCTTTGTAATTTTGTTCTCTCTCATGTTGGACATCAAACGACAAAGAAATTGTTTTTTTTTTCTCTCTCAATTTTGTGTACTCTGTAATTATTAATCAGTCCCCTTGCATGACTGCCTTCTGGGTTCAGAAACACAAAGAATAAGTGAGACTAAGATGGTAAAATAAAAAAAAGAGAGAGGAAGATGGAAAAGAGGAGGTCACAGAAATAGTAAGTTTTTGGAAAGTTTTAACACAGAAATGAATAGGGTATGTGTTTCACTTGAGAGAATGAAGCAAGGAAAACAACTTAGCACTGAACACTTCTAAAACAATGAGCTGGTTATTGATTTTAGTGAGGAATATATCATCAGTATTAATGGTGCTAAGGTAGAAGGGACAGAAAGTTGCAAGTTTTTGCATGACTTAAAAGGTCTGATGGACCTTTGGAAAAGATGGAACTTAAACACCAGTGTTATATGCAATGATTCTTTTAAACTTCTATCAACGTTATGCAAAACGTTCTTCCCAAAAGCTATAATGAGTTTGAACAGTGCACTACCTCAATAAACAACCCCAGATATGCAATTTATTGTGGACAACTGTTTGGTTATCAATTAATACTTTTAAAATGTTTCTTTGCCTTGACAGTATAACATTGAAGCGCAAATGTTTTAACTTGTGTTTTTTTCAGTAAAATTTTCCCATAAGGTATTCTACTACAGATAGGCTATATGCAGTACAGGCTGCTACTGCTGAGTAGCAGTAGTACACTCCACCTAATTGACAGAATAAAGTGAGTGTGTGGCCGTTACAGTGGTAGACGCCATGTCACCATCAATAACAGTGTGGTGATGCTGTGATGAGAGGACACAAGGATAGACTCGGGGAGGCCTGGGAACTGCAAACTTAGATGGAAAATGTGGTGCCAGCAACTGGGCGGCCTGTTGACTTTAAAAGAATCTTTGGTCAGAAAAGTGGAAGGCTCAAATTAAAGATGTGCTGTACTCAGGAAGAAGTCCTCTTATTCCTTAATCCTAAAAAGCAGTTTCAAAGAGAGGGAGAAGAAAGTGCTTTGGCTTCTGCCTGGTAGATGGAAAGGCATAATTCCCAGGGTTTTGGAACTATTTTGACTCCTCAAGACAAATGACTAGTGAACTATTCCAAAATAGCTGCGACAATGTGTAAAACGTAAATAAAAACAGAAATTATCATAAAACATGATATCAGATGTGGATTTCGCTGAATTATTTCATTAAAAATAACAGCTAATGCCTGGTTCACATGGCAAGATCTTAAAATTGTCGGAAGATTTTCAAAACCTGAGAGACCCCACACATGGTGATTAAAAAATCAAAGCTATCACAGGTTTGGTCCTACAGTGGGTGGTGTGCGGCCACACGGCAAAGACAACACACCACACACAAACAGATTTCACTCACAAACATTCCCAGGTCAGATGGGAAATCTCGCAAAACCTCACAAGATTAAACGTGACTTCCGCGTACACAAACATGGCAATTGCTATACATTGTGGACTATTTCTAACAGAGAAAAAAAATACAAAAAGAAAAGGCGTTGGATAAGGAGTGGAGACAGCGCGAACATGCGCCATGACAGCTGTTTTGATTTTGGATTCCCCTCCGTGCTTCCGTCACCTCGCTTTCTGATTGGCTATATGTCACATTCGACAGGGTGTGTGCTTGTTTGTCCTCGGGACACACCACACATGCTGCGATATCGGGCCAAGACAATCCAACATGATTGAATATCCCCGATTTCAGATCGGAGCGGTTCCGACGTCCTTCCGAGCAGACCAGAGCACCCTTAACACACCACACACAGCAGGAATATCTGACAAGATTATCTTTAGTGCCATTACAATAATTGGGGCGACCTTAAGATTGTCGGAAGGGGAGAATCGGGTCAAAAATCGGCATAACTATCTGTGTGAACCAGGCATAACTTTAGTGGCAGCAACATGTCTCAAAAAGTTAAGGCAGGGCAACATGAATTAGATTAATTGCCAACATTTCAGCACAATGATTAGGTATAAAATGAGTTTTTTAGAAAGGCAGAGGCTCTATTGTTAGTATTGGAAGCTCATAATCTTTAGGTCCTTAGGCAACACTGAAATAAAAAAGTCATGCATCTGTACTGGGAATCACTGCAATGAACTTAGGAACACTTCAAACAGTACGTGAACCCAATCACAAACATTGGATTTTGTTTTAATTTAGATTTCACACATTTCAACATGTTCTGAATTGTGTACAGTAAGTAAATTCAACACATACTTTTATATATATATATATATATATATATATATATATATATATATATATATATATATATATATATATATATATATATCAAAGTCAATACAAACACTTGTGATCAATTAATATAGTCATGTAAGCAGAGTATTTAGGAGTATATGGGCTGTGATGTGGGTGGAGCAGCCAATGGAAAAGCCTCACAAACAGACAAGCATGCACACTCACATGTGGATGCCTCTGGTTCTAGCATAAAAAGACAGAGAGAACTAGAATGTGTATGTGCCAGTGCATGAAATGCCTGCACTCCTGAGTCTGTGAGCTCATCCAAACGGAATGATAACGAATCCACAGACACATCAAAGAGGCCTCGAAAAAGAAGAGGGAGCACATAAAAAGAGAGAAAATGCAAAACTGAAATATTCAGCCCCCTCTGAAGAAAAAATAAAACAGGCTTGGTTTTCATCCGCATCCCCAGAGAAAGGCAAGGGGAAGACAGAAAAAGACATAGACCACAAATAAGTGAATACAAAAGAGCAACAGTGTGAGGGCAAGAAAATATTAAAGTTGCAAAAAGAATCATTAAACATTAGCATTTAAAACTACTCATCAAAACAGAAGTTCATTCCAAAATAGAAAAATGGCATTATATATCAAGTCAAATGATGCGACAATAGAGTTTCAAAGACTAAACAACTGTTGCTAAAGCTCCAAATCAGGGGGTGTTCCCAAAATGAGAGTGGCTTAGGTCAAATTTACATCATGACCACTTTTAAAAAATCACATCACATCTTTATGTAACAAAAATAAAAGTCACATTTGATAACACTGATGACTATATTATTCAGAAATATTTTACTTTAACAATGACATGAAATAATCCCATTTTGGCTCCATGTAATGTGCAGACTAGAGCATCTATGCCACATACATCAACTCAACCATCTAAAATAAACATTAATACTGTGTTTCAATTTTTTTTAAATCCAGCCCCGAAGGGTCACAAGACAGTGTTCTCTTTGTGCTCAAGCCAGGATAAATTGATAGGGCGGTGTTACAAATTTAGTGTTGAAGGTAAGGCGTTCAATTCCATGTGAAGCAAAAACTTCAGCCACAATATGCCCAAAGCCCAGATAAATTGAGAAAAAGACTGCATCTAAAAGAGCATCTGACATAAAACCTCCCTTAGTACTCACGTGAATGATTGTGCTGTGGTGACTCCTAAAAGAAAAGAAGCAGCCCAACACTTTTCAAATTAGACTGACAGCTCCCATTTTTCATCAGCTGAACTCAAAGAACTCAAAAGGCCTATTTTTTATTATCAAATATTCACAAATTTGTCGAAATCTGTGTTAGTGAGCGCTTCTCTTTTGTCAAGATAATCCATCTACCTCACAGGTGTGGTATATCAAGATGCTAATCAGACAACATGAATATTGCACAGGTGTGCCTCAATAAAGTTGGCCACAATAAAAGGCCACTCTAAAATGTGCAGTTTTATCACAGCACAATGCCACAGATGTCGCAAGTTTTGAGGGAGCATGCAATTGATGTTGGTGACTGCAGGAATGTCCACCAGAGCTGTTGCCCGTAAACTGAATGTTCAATTCTCTACCATAAGTCGCCTCCCAACCGCAGACCACCACACCAGCCAGGTCCTCCACATCCAGCATCTTCACTTCCAAGATCATCTGAGACCAGCCACCTAGACAGCTGCTGCAACAATCGTTTTGCACAACCAAAGAATTTCTGCACAAACTGTCAGAAACTAGTCTTAGGGAAGTCTTAGGGAACCTCATCTGCCTCATCGACCTGACTGCAGTTTGTCGTCGTAACCGACTTGAATGGGCAAATGCTCACATTCGCATGTTGGAGAGGTGCTCTCTTCACGGATGAATCCCGGTTTTCACTGTACAGGGAAAATGGCAGTCAGCGTGTATGGCGGGTGGTGTATGGTGGGTGAGCGGTTTGCTGATGTCAACGTTGTGGATCGAGTGGCCCATGGTGGCGGTGGGGTTATGGTATGAGCAGCCGTATGTTATGGACAATGAACACAGGTGCATTTTATGGATGCCATTTTGAATGCACAGAGATACCATGACGAGATCCGGAGGCCCATTGTTGTGCCATTCATCCACGACCATCACCTCATGTTGCAACATGATAATGCACGGCCTCAAGTTGCAAGGATCTGTACACAATTCCTGGAAGCTGAAAGCATCCCAGTTTTTGCATGGCAACCATACTCACTGGACATGTCACCATGAGCATTTTTGGGACACTCTGGATCGGCGCGATCAAGCCTAAGGCACACCTGTGCAATATTCATGCTGTCTAATCAGCATCTTGGTATACCACACCTGTGAGGTGGAATTATCTAGGCAAAGGAGAAATACTCATTAACACAGATTTCAACAGATTTGTGAACAATATTTGAGAGAAATAGGCCTTTTGTGTAGATATAAAGAAATTAGATCTTTGAGTTCATCTGATGTTTTTGTTCTGTATATTAATGAATGTTACAGAACATTTTACAGTTTGTCAAAGGAATGATACCATAAGCTCAGCAGACCACAATATATTTTTAAAGCAGGAATTAGCATTAGCCACAAAAATGTCACTCATCTGACATCCAATCGACTATACGTCTGCAATATCAGAGCCTAGTAAGAAAACATTAGCAGATGTAAATATTTCAGACGGGAAAACCGCTACTTATGTCACTAAAGTGCTGCTTCTTTTATGATGTCACTTGAAGGGTCTATTAGTTAAAAACAACAACTTGAGGGTATTTCAATTGGTGATTTATAACATATTAAGAGGTTAACCCTGCATACAGCCCCCAAAGAGCTCTTCCCTTAATTGAGTTGGTGGTATTGAGTTACTGCTTAACCCATGTTAGAACAACTTTTTTCACTTGGTCACTAAGGGAGGGATCCATAATTCCACCTGCTCCTGCATCCCAGTCCTGCACCACCTCCCTCATCACTTTTGTTATGGGAGAGGAATGCTCAGGAAGATGAGACCGCTTCAAAGACACAGGTCCACGTGCTAAAAAAAACTATTCTTGGTGCAAAGAACAGAGGGTAACAACAAAGAGGACGCATAAAACAGAAACAAAAACAAAAAAATAGTGTTGTGGACAAGCCACTGCATCCAAAGCATGTTTTCAGCTGTCTAAAGTACATTCTGCCATTCAAACTCTATAAAATTAAAAACCAAGCAAAAGTTGACACCTCTTCATCTCCATAAGGTTTTGATCAAGTCAGTTGTGTTCGAGGAAATAGGAAGAGGCAATAGTGTGGGAGGGAAAGCTGACACCCTTTTTAAGAAAATACTGCGTTAATGCTCCAGAAATAGATCAGTCACATCTTTATTGTAAACTAGCCCATAATGTGCTATGTTTAAATGATAATTTGGGGGTCACTGATGCAAATGGTGGCCATATGAGTTGACTGGCTTTGTTTCTCCTCCCTTTGTGCTGCATCCCTCAACCTCTATGCTAATGTCCTCTAATGATCTGAGGCATGTTGGGATGAAAGAAAAGAAGAAAAACTTGTTCTCTGCATAGCTTTGTAGCTCTTTCTGTTGTTGTTGCTATAGTAACACAACCCTAGAAGTGAAATTGACGCGGCAATGGTATTTGCATGGCAGGACAGGGTGAGTTTCTTTCTTTTCCTTTGAAAAAAATAAATTATGAAAAGTAAGGGTGTCAATAATAAGTTCAGTCATTCATTCTTCAGCATCTTATTTGCACTAGGGCTTGTGGAAAGCAGTAGCCTATCCTAGCTACTTTGGGTCTGAAGCGGGGGGGATACACCCTTGATAGCCAGTTAATAACAGGGCTGGCATGCACACACAGGCAACTATTTACTCTAAAATTAATTTACTCTGGGCAGATTCAACAAATTCATCTATGTAATTCATCATGTATACATACTATTGTTTGGCAAGAGAACCTGGGGAAAAAAAAACAAAAAAACAAACTGTAACACAGGGAGTATATAGACTCCCCCCCGAGATATTGTGTTGGCCAGCCCAGGGGTCAAACCTCCAATGTTCTTGCTTAGACGCAGGAGTACACTCTGTCAGTGTCCACCCCCCCACTACAACATTCACTTAAGTCACAGTGGGTCACAAGCCAGTGTACTTTTTGTGGCGGTCCCACATTATAATAAATGTAGTCTGGAAGAGCAACCAACATAACACCTATGCCAAATCACTATAAAAATCACTGCACTGCAGGCAGATGAATTACAGTGGCAACTCCAGAAGAGTAAAATGAAAAGAAAGGAAGAAGATAATGGCTTTAACTGTAAACATTAACAAAAAAACAGAAATACCAGTAGAACATATGGATCATCCTGCACGTCAGCCCACATAGCCGCAGTATCTGGCACATGGAAGGCATGTCAAACAGTTCTTCTTGTTTAATTTTATCATCTATCCTCCCATCCTCACAGCAGCGCACACCCAAACACACACACACAAACCTCTGCGTGCGGTCTAGCTTTGACTTTGAAGTTCTGCTGGATCGCCTTTAAAGGCCTTCAGTGTTGCCACGGCAGCAGGCAGGTAACAGACATCAGAGTGCACTTTGTGTGTGTGTGCGTGCGCGTGCATGCGTGTGTTTGGAGTCAACCCTGAGTACTTAATTAGCTCCGAGCCTGATGGGCCACTCGCCGTTTCTCGGTGTTTAAGACTAAATGAGGCAATGATGGGCTTGTTACTGATACTAACAAGGATAATTTATGGATCTGTCTGCTGCGGTTATATGTCTTCTGTTGTTTGCTGACAATGACACGCACTAAGAATAAGCAATGCAAATATGTCTGTTTTTGATCAGACCTCTTTCACAAAACAGTTCTTTATTGTCACAAAAGCAAAGGAATGCTAAGAGTTAGCTGTTAGATTTGTTTCCAATAAAAACATTTGTATTTTTGAAGATGCTTCTAGGTCTGGCAAGAACCTGGCAATACGAGTGTGTCACAATACAATGTAGTATTTCAATACATTGTGATACGGTAAGAAGACAATATACTGCAATTTTTTTTAAACAAAATTATTTTAAAAAAAAACTATCACAAACAAGTTGCTTTTTTAAAAAACTTGTAGCGTTTGTTCATATAGAAAATAATTATAAAAATTTGATATCAATCTATTATAGTCCAATATAATATCTTAAGCATTTTCAGAATCTATATTTTTACATCCCTATTTGTTAGGTCTTAAGACAAACTGATGACAAATGAACACAGTTACTCAATTCTTCTACTGCCTTAAGAGTAATATCCTGATACTACAAAGCCTGGAGGCGATGGCACAGTGACTGAGGTTGGACCAGGCTGAGGTTGTTTAATGGGCCAAGTCAGTGTTGTGTTTAATTGTGCAAAACACATTCTAGTTTCACCAGGGAATCTGTAATGTGCTTGTGACCAACTAATGTATTCCAGTGCAGGGTTAATTACTCTATAGGAATGCACTGACTCGCTGTTTAGCTGTTCAACTGGAATCTGCTGAAATCTGTGCTTTTCACAGTGTGAGCTTAAAAAAGAAATGTTAGAAGATAAGGGTGAAGTAGAAAGCACATAGATCAGGCATGACATTATGACCACCTGTCTATGATTGGTGGTCATATTGTCATGTATTATGACCCCCTGCCTAATGTGCAGCCCCATACTCAGCAACCTCTGTTTATTGACACATTTTTATCAAAACCAGCATTATTGTCTGATGGATCGTGCCACACACGCCAGCCTTCACTCCTCACGTTCCTTACTTGTCGCCGGTTCACTAGTGTTCCTTCCTTGGACCATATTTTATACTGACCACTGCAGACCGGGAACACCCCACAAGAGCTGCTGTTTTAGAGCTGTTCTGACCCTGTCATCTTGCCATCACAATTTGGCAACTCGCTTAAATCCTTACACTTGCCAGTTTTTTCCTGGTTCTAACACATCAACTTGGAGGACAAAATGTTCACTTGCTGTCTAGTATATCCCACACACTAACAGGTGCCTTAATGAAGAAATAATATGTGTTATTCAGCTGGCAGTGGTCATAATGTTATGCTTGATGAGACTATATCTGTACTCTTTTAAAATGATCAGGTAAATGATTAAATAATTACTGATGTATACTAGATGTGTTTTTTATAAACTACAAATAGCACAGTTTGATCTGTATGACTTCTCACCACTATTTCTAACTCATAATACATGAGCATGCAACTCAGAAAAAAAGATCAAAGAGACCATGCAATGTTTGGCTTGTTAAAGTCACACTTCACCTTAAATCAGAATTCATATCTAACCCAACTGTAGATCAAAAGACTGTAGACATAAACAACCTGAGAAAAATCTAATTTATATAGTCAGGTTAAATTTTAATTAAGCTTTACTAAGAAAATAAATATACTCGTCTACGGTTATACATGTTGAAAACATATCAGTTGTAAAAGCTAACTTTTTGTAGCCCAAATTAATATTTGATAATAATTTGGTGAAACAAAAACATACGAAGTTAGGCTCTAATCAGTGTTCACAAACACACAACCTTGACTAATATTTTTGTTAACTTTTTAATCAGTAGCCTAGACTAGAGTAGGTACGGTATATGTTGATACCTGTGATTAGGCATGAGTAGGTGCTATAATAATTATCTATACAATAACACAGTACGTGAATTCAGATTTTTGTATGTAAAATGTATTTCTTGTAACACGTGGTGCAAAAAACCTTTCAACTTTTGGCTGTTAGTCATTACCTGAGACTATCTTCAAGTTGACCAATCTTCCTCTTAGCCTCTGTTCTCTCTTTCTCCGCCTCACTGTGAATGGCCAGAACCTGTGGGGCAGAATAAAAGTAAGAAAAAAAGGAAGAGGGAGAGGTGCAAGTGAGTGCAAGAGCAGAGACAATCAAACATCACTCAGCAAATCTTTGCTGCCTGGGACTGTAAGCATCTGGACTCGTCTCTTCTTTCCATTACCCCATCAAATGTACCATCTGAGTCTGTCTGTCTGTGCATAGGGCCTCTCTCAGTCCATCTATGGCAGCCATATGGGCCTTCTTTAAGTCAGGACCCCTTCCAAGGCCTCTCAACATGTTTCTTTTACTACTGCTCAAAAGCTGAAAGGCGCTCTCAGGAGACCCAACAGAGACTGTCAATGACTGAGAAGTTCCCAAGCTGTATATTTCAGTGTAGTGCAAAATGTTGTTTTTTATTCTCAAAGCAGCATAACAACTTACTTCCTGTACCCTTTTGAGGTAGCATCAAAATAATACTACAGAAATTGGTCCCATACATTTTTACGCAAGAGAGCAAGCAAGAGAGCGCAACCTTAAAATATCAAATGAGATGCAACATTTTAGATGGCAAAAACAAAGGGTTGTTTTTAATATATTTGTTTATAATTTTGAAGAATGAATGACAAAAACTAAAAGGGTCTATATAAGAATTACGGCTAAAAAATTATTTAATGAGGACATTTGTTAGATGTGCAATTAGGTATTAGTTGTTGCAAAAGAAGAAAACTCTCTCCCTTATACTGACATCTTGTTTTTGTCCAAGCCACTGGCACAGATTGTATCTTTGAAATACACCCAGGTGCAGTACAGTCTTTAAACATCAAAAAGTCAAGATGGTCCGAGCCAATTATAGTGCTAATGCCATTACCAGTAGCTTCTGTACTTGGTTTATGACTGCCCAATGGCTTTGAAAGAGGTCTATAAAAGTAAAGAATCACACACAGAGACTAATAAATACAGACCTGGACCTATTAAGGAAAGGCCTAACACCAGTCACTCCAAACAAATCCTTTTTTTCCCTAATGTCTATTCAAATATTCCAATTTACCTGGTTTTCTAGTTTGAATTCTGCTAATTAATCATAGGTCAGATTTTACAAGCTCAGATGTAAAAGAAAGTATGTGAGTGCAAGCTTTGATCTCTACTTGACCATAAGGAGGGCCATCTTAATGCTGCAACATACAAAATAGCCCATAGCGTCTCTAGCAGAGGAAGTACAATCTACCTTTTTCTCACAGTGAATCTGGAGTTCATCTTTTTCCTTCTGGAACCTGAGCTCTTGCTCCTAAAAACCAAGAGTATAGAAATTCATCAAGAGCAACACAGCAATAATCATTAAAACTGTGGCAGGTACATAAAATGTTCATACCCGAATTTGTTTTAGTTTAAGAATATCATTGTCCTGGAGTTGCTGTCTGAGATGAGCTACAGTTTTCTCCAACTCCTCTATCAATTCAGAAGCCTAGAGAGGAAATGTATGGCAATAATAAATGTGGTAGCTCATATTATATAAAATATTCATAATAAATATAAGTTACATTGACCTTAGCAGCAGATAGGGTGTGCTCCTGCTGGAAGTGGCTTATGTCAGTTTCATGTTTGATGTGAAGCTTATCTAAAGTCTGTTCATAGAGCTCCTTCTGCTCCTCCTTCTCTTTTTTCAGGATTGCAGTTCTGCGAATGAAAAACAACAACACGTCAGGACAAAAAAAGAGAATGACTATGTTACATAAATCTACACTATAAGACTCAAAGACCTCCTGTTGGCCTCCTGGAGCTCAGCGCTGATGGAAGCGATGTGGATCTCCAGCTGAGCCTTCTCTTGTGTCACCTTTTGACGCAGCGTGTTCCCCTTCTCAACCTCCACCGACTGCTGTTTCACCCTTTTCTCCAGCTCGCGTACCGTTTGTTCCTAATGTGCAACACAATATCAGAGCTCAAAACACTTTGTTCAAATTCTCTAGAGCAGTGATTTCCAAACACCGGGTATAAACGCCAAAGTAGATTGGAAAATTGGTAGCACTTAATATTTAACATTATGAAATATTAGGGCAAGTGTTAATAATAATAATAATAATAATAATAATCATCATCATCATATTAATAATAATGCATTAGTCTTATATAGCGCTTATCTAGACACTCAAAGTCGCTTTACAGTTTGGTCCATTATTCATTCACTCCTCAGTCACACTCGGTGGGGGAAGCATGGCTGCCATTGTGTGCCTACGGCCCATCCGACCACCACAAACACACAGTTACACTGACACATTCATACAGGCAAGGTAGGTAAAGTGTCTTGCCCAAGGACACAACAACAATATGCATTGCCGGCAGCGGGACTTGAACTGCGGAAATTCAGGTTAGTGGGCATGCGTCTCTATCAACTGAGCTACTGCTGCCCCAGCTACTAATCCATCTGGATTAGTAACCAGATGATCTATTACTCAAACATTAATAACATTAATGAACACCTTTGAGTTATTAAGGATTAATTCATGAGTAATAAGCTCATGTAAATCAATGCAAAATTCTTAACATCATTGTTAAAAAGTTGTGCTAGTCTGGTCCTTTGAAACATGTGCCCCTGCTCAAGCAGAATGTGGATTACAGTCAGAAATACAACTTATAACAATTTTTAGTAACATGGATATTAATATATTAATTAATTTATTATATTATATTAATATATATGTTCTATGAGTGCCTTTTGCACAAACATATCAGGTTAGTTTCAGGTTAGAATAGTAACATGAAATGTTTTTAGGTTCTCTGACCTAGAAGCGCAGCTTGATATATAACACTATGCCTTTAGAAAATATCAAAAAAAGGGAAACGTGCACATTTATGAATCAAAAAGACAGGTTTCTGTCTTCTTCTGTCTGATTTTTATTTAAGACAATGATCAAAGCCATGCAAACGGTTTTTCCTTGAAACAATTTGATGAAATGTCCCTTTCTTTTTAGAGTCCTGCTGCCTGTGTATCTTTGTGTGTTCACATATGACAGAGTGGTATGCAGTGTAGGCAGGCTGATGAGGTGATGATAGGCTCTGATTAAAGTTGGAGTGTGCTGGTTGATCTAGTTGATGAAAGAGGCTGGTGCTGACAAGAGATGGAATGATGGGAGCTGTGTGTTTGAAAATAGTCAGATAGAAGCAGCAGCCGACCAGCTTAGAGACAGGTTTGGGGTTTTTGTGTTAGTGGTGGAGGGTATTGGAAGGACTTTGTGTTTTGGCAAGAGAAAAAACATCATTCCATTGTCTACTCCTAAACTGGATAAAACTCAAATGCACACCCTCAGAGACGGCCAATCACAACTCTGTACTAGTATTTAATTGTATCTTAGCCACTGCTATTGAGTGTAAAGTGGGCTGTATAGTAGTGTTGTTTATCTGCTGTTGTAGATTATATATACAGTTTTGTCACTGACTGCATCTCAGGGCCATCCTGCAGGAAAAATGCAGTGTGTTTGAGAGGGTATGGCAGCCTCTGCCAGGTCTGGTGCCCTGCCAGAGCTGCTGTGTATGCGAGCGCCACATTTTGTTTCAGGTGTTATCAATGTCTGGTGGCTGTGCTATGGTTTTTGGTTTTGTTTCTTTTGTGTATTGTTTGTATTTGTTAAAATGATAAACATATATACAAATACTAAAAATAAATTAATATTATTAATCTAAGTCATCTTATTACTGCATACATGTGGGCAGACAAAAGTAGCCTCTGTCGTACTCTGGGGCTTGTCTACTCTCAATAATTAAAAGAGAGAGGCCCTTTTCTACAGGGCCCGCACTGTCCAGTGTTTGATGCCTCTTAAATGTGGGCCTGCTGACAGATTAAGGCCAGAAGCTATATGTGTATGTGTGATATGTGAGAGAGCCTATGAATGCTGATATTGATAACAGTGCTATTTATGAAGCAGCACATTTGCTTGTTCTCTACTGATGATCCTCACTAACGAAATGTGCATGGTTCCATTTAAAACCACAGTCTTTTAGAAAACATCAAAGAAACTGCTTTGGGGAGTGTGTGTGCTTGTGTGTGTGTGTATGCATATCTGCAAGCAGTGCCACGACCATGAGAAGACTGAATACAGCCTGCGATCAAAGACCTTTGTAAAGATGACAGATATAAAAAATGAGAGTTGCTCTCACCCAGAGGTTACAGGATGTCTCTCCTCATTTTCACCACAGTATGAGTCACCGATTTATAATTAAACTTATGACACATGTGTAAACCTGAGAATGTACTTAAACCCAAACATCATTAAAGATTTATATATAAATACACACATCGTGTCACCGCAAATCCTGTTTGCCTAAATACAGTTTGGATGGAAAAATATATGTGTGCAATGCTAATCCATTACAGGCACCCTTTATACCCTGTCACATGATTTGTAGTTGAACTTACATTTCCACAGCTTTATGCTTTATTTGCATGTCTGGACAAAAGATGAATGTATCCTGACAAACATTTACATCCCAGGTTTAGGCTTACACTGCTGTACTCACAGTTGTTTGTGATCGAGAATTATACTCTGCCTCCATCTTGGCCAACCTCAGATTAGTCTCTTCTAGCAGCTCCTGGATGTTCAGTGTGTGTTTCTTCTGTAATTCAAACTTCTCCTGCTCCATCTCTGTCACTGCCGCATGAAGCTACAAAAACAGAGATCACATATCCGTTTGAATCACATGCTACATTTCACTCAGTTTGTAATGTTTTCCAATTCAAATCACACAACAGACAATTTTCTTTTACATGACAGAAGAAAGACAACTACCACAAGTGAAGTGACCCAAATGAGATGAGGAGCGATGAGAGGGAATTCCATTAGCCAGTCACTCAGCAAAAGTAATCAGGAGTTAAGTACACTACAGTGCAAATATTAGACAGGTTTTTAAGAACGATTATGAACACAGAAAAGTGTATAATGTACAAAAATACACATCAGTGTCATGCCAGCCGCGTGCGAAGTTGAAGTGCTTTCTGTTTTATTCTTATATTCATATCTGACAGTTCACACCGGGGACTTCATACACGCATCACACAATTGACTTGCTGCGACTCTATTTTAAAGATAGGTAGGACTTCTATTTTCCAAGCGTCAACAGGACGATCTGCAAAGCTACAGCTGGGGAAACACAGGAAATAAGTACCAAGTGTCAAAATAAACCTCCTCTACACTTTCAAAACAAAGACCCAATAAACATAGCAGTACAGTAAACATTGCGCATTGAAAAGTTCATTCTTAGGGTAAAAAATATGATCTAAAACATGACACCAAACAGCCATTTTACATGAAGAGAGAGAAGGCGTGGGGCTTAGCGGCCACAACTTTGTATTTGGACGGTGAGTAGTCTATGAAACAGAGGGGGTAGATTGACAAGAGCAGCGTAGCAGCAACAGCTCTGACGTCCTTGGTCTAAACTGGCACTTTTAAACAGATGTGCATATAACTACCTGCTGCCTCAGCGTGTTGGTGTAAATTCTGGGTAAATGTACCTGGAGCATAGAATTGCAGTGTACCAAAAACATTGGGGGAAAAGAGACTTTTAGAGGTCACAAGAACCTACGCACTTGCCGCAAACAAATTTCCTCTAGCTCAGGGATGCTTACTGGATGTTTGGCTGCAAAGTATCTAAGGCCTTCAAGTTTTTCATCCTACCTTCTTCTCCCACTCGTTTTTCAGGGAATCAGTGCTTTGATCTGCCATCTTTTTCAGCTCGGCAATCTGCTTCTCTTTGCTCTCAGTGATGACCTGAGACTCCCGCAGCACACTCTGCGCTGTGGGATTGCAAGCAAAATGGACTCTATCACCTTTTGACAAGAAATACTTAAAATTAAATCACACATTGCAATTAAATTTTGCACACAGCTTGAAACCATCAATCTACACTCCAGTATACTGACGAGACCTTGTATCTTTTTAGCCTCTTTACACTGAGTGCTTAGTGACAGGTATAAACGTTATTCCCGTTAGCCCCACATCTGTATGACCTCCAACCTTTTCTCTCCAGCTTTTGGATCATCTCCTCTGATTCCTTTTGCTTGGCCCGGTACATGCTCTTCAACTCCTCAATCTCGCTATTCTTTCGGGCCAAAATCTAGAGTAAAAAACAGTTAACATAGAAAAGGTACTGTTATGGCACTGTGATGAGGTGGAATGAGGTAACAGCTTTTACACGGTGCTACCATCTGTGTGTAATTAGTTAAATCAGGACACTGGGAGTTGGGGAGTTTGTACTCAGCTGCATAACCTCTTTACATCCAAGATAAAAAAGATTATTAAAGCAGGATCTAGATTAGTGTAACATACAGTGGAGCCCATAATATGTTCTGCAGTCCTGCATCAATGAATTAGAATATGGTAGAAATCTGAATTTATTTCAGCAGTTCAGTTCAAAAAGTGAGTATATTAATATAGTACACACAGAGTTAAATGTTTCAAGCATTTATTATTTTTAATTGTAATGATTATGATGATATTCCAATTTTATGAATTTTAGATATGGCTACATAGAGAAATAGAAGATTGTAAATTTATAGAGTGATACTGTCCATAATCATCACAATTAAAATAAATAAATGTTAGGGTTAGTGAAATATTTCATTCTGTATGTAGTAAATCTATATAATGTATGCCTTTCACTTTAAACTAAACATCTGAAACAATGCAAGACTTGGGCTCTGTGATCTCCTCCCAGACCTGGACTAAAGCATCCTCCAACTCCTAGACAGCCTGTGATGCAACGTGGCGTTGGTGGATGGAGCAAGACATGATGTCCCAGATGTGCTCAATTGGATTCAGGTCTGGAGAACGGGCGGGCCAGTCCATAGCATCAATGCCTTGGTCTTGCAGGAACTGCTGACACACTCCAGCCACATGAGGTCTAGCATTGTCTTGCATTAGGAGGAACCCAGGGCCAACCGCACCAGCATATGGTCTCACAAGGGCTCTGAGGATCTCATCTCGGCACCTCTCATCAGGCTACCTCGCGAGCACATGGAGGGCTGTGCAGCCCCCCAAAGAAATGCCACACCACACCATTACTGACCCACTGCCAAACCTGCTGGCGGATGTTGGAGGATGTTGTAGGCAGCAGAACATTCTCCACGGCGTCTCCAGACTCTGTCACGTCTGTCACATGTGCTCAGTGTGAACCTGCTTTCATCTGTGAAGAGCACAGGGCGACAGTGGCGAATTTGCCAATGTTGGTGTTCTCTGGCAAATGCCAAACGTCCTACATGGTGTGAAGCTGTAAGCACAACCCCCACCTGTGGACGTCGGGCCCTCATACCACCCTCATGGAGTCTGTTTGTGACCGTTTGAGCAGACACATGCACATTTGTGGCCTGCTGGAGGTCATTTTGCAGGGCTCTGGCAGTGCTCCTCTTGTTCCTCCTTGCACAAAGGAGGAGGTAACGGTCCTGCTGCTGGGTTGTTGCCCTCCTACAGCCTCCTCCACGTCTCCTGGTAGCGCCTCCATGCTCTGGACACTACGCTGACAGACACAGCAAACCTTCTTGCCACAGCTCGCACTGATGTGCCATCCTGGATGAGCTGCACTACCTGAGCCACTTGTGTGGGTTGTAGACTCTGTCTCATGCTACCACTAGAGTGAAAGCACCGCTAGCATTCAAAAGGGACCAAAACATCAGCCAGAAAGCATAGGAACTAAGAACTGGTCTGTGGTCACCATCTGCAGAACCACTCCTTTACTGGGGGTGTCTTGCCAATTGCCAATCATTTCCACTTGTTGTTTATTCCATTTGTACAACAGCAGGTGAAACTGATGTGAAACTGATGTCAATCAGTGTTGCTTCCTAAGTGGACAGTTTGATTTCACAGAAGTGTGATTGACTTGGAGATGAAATGAAATATTATTTTAAATAATAGTCAAATATCCAAAGAGGTAATTCTCAAAAGTTATACAAGAGTAACACAACAAAAAAGTCCCAGCTCATGCAGCTTTCAGTTCAGCCAACCATTTTTCCTAAATTCCTTAGTATCACGGTATATGGAAAATTCATATCATAAGAGGAAAAAAGACAGTATTCAGTTTGCAACAATATATTGCCAAGCCCTGTGCAGGACTATGCAGGAGGAAGAATAATGACATAAAGTTAGACAGTACAGCCCCATACACATCATGACTTGCTCACATAAACTGTAATAAAGTGTGCATATGGATTTATAAATGTGGTCACTTTTTGCCGTGTGTGAGTATTTTAGTGCATGATGCTGCCATGCCTGAGGAGATGACAGAAAGACTGGACTGCTGGTGCAAAGTTCATGCAACCAACGTCATAACTTTATTATCTAACAAAGAACAGACATTTTTAGGAGTTCTATGTCAGGTACACCTAACTAAAATGATTTTGGAGTGCTCACATTAGGCTTTCTATACAGTGGCAAAATAGACAAGATCAGTTAGTATGTCTACTTTTTTGCAACTATAGTCAATAATGTTGATTTAACAATTTTCTAGGGATGAATAACCAGTATCTCAATGCATAATGCATGAGGATATTTTAAAGTAAACCTGGCTTTACTATTTGAAGACATACAAGAACACTGCTTTAAATTCAGAGGAAATTACACTGGACATACCTCACAATCTGTCTTTAATTAAAGAGGAAGCAAGAGACGGCAAGAGTTAGCTGTCATCCTGTCTTGTGTAAAACACAAAGAAGAAATGGGCAGCTTAAAGAGGAGAGAAAATTGCAGTGTTTTTTCTGTTTTATTCAAAGCTTTTGTGGCAGCAAAGAAAGCAGCTTATGACAGATCGCAGGTGCTTGATCAGAGACTTGATGGGTGGCAAGTGAAATAAACCATCACCAGTATTTTCACCAGTTAGCTCACACCTTTAAAGTTAAGCCTTATTTGCAGAGACAGAAATCTGTTATGGACATTTTTCCTCTAGTCACAAAGCAATGATATGAGCTGTTACAAAGCCAGTCTAAAACTCAATTAAATTTACAACTTTGAAACTCTCTGTTAAATGCACATCTATAAATAAAATGTTTCTGCTCAGAATCTTGCTAAAAGTGCTCTAGGAGTTTGAACCTCATATGCTGGTTCTTACCTTCTCAACATCTATATCATGTCTCTGCTGCATCTTCAGTTTCTCCTCCTGGTGCTTAGCCTCAAGAACTTTAATCTTCATCTCAGTCTGGAATACAGAAAGCAATATGTATATGTATATCTTCAAAAAATATCTTAATTTTCTCTTATCCCACATAAATAAATAAAAAAGTTACCACGCACATTCTAAAATTTTGAAATCCCCTTATGTTACCAGGCAACATGAGTTAAGCTGAACAAATATTGCTGTCAAACATTTCTAACATTTAAATGTGTGGCACCAGGCTCTCACAAAAACTAAAAATAAGAGCAAAAAGATAAAATATAACACGTGTCTAATTCTGCATGTAAACACACAAAAAAATATAAAACAAATATTCATTAACATTTAAAAACAGTTGTAAAAACAGTGAGCTTCAAACTTACTGTCACTTACTGTCATACTGTCAGTTTTCATTCATTTCTTAAACAACATTTTGGTCCATATGACCTTCATCAGGCAATGCACTCATTTAGAGCAAACAAAATGTTTTGAGTTGTTTTCTCAATTGCAACATCAATAAATGGCCTGTAGAGTGCTACTAATATGTCATAGATTTTTAAAAATTAGATGAAGCAATCCACCATTTAATGTTGAGCCAAGATGGTTGTTTAGCCAAGTAAAATCAAAGCTGGTGTGTTGAAGTAGACAAACTTGAAAATCTTTAATACTCAAAAACAAGAAAACAAACCAGTTGGATGACAAAAATAGAGACTTCTTAGATCATTTCCACTGCAAAAAAGATAAAAAAAAAAAAAATACTCTGCCTAAGGTTATGCCAAAATGTGTGTGCAGCATGAAAGTGTTTGGAGTGTTTTTGAAGCAGTCCTCTCTAGTTTCTCGCCTGTGGGTGGTGCAATGATAACTGCAACATATGGCTATTCTCTCTCAGATAGCAACATTAGCATGCTTGGAAAAGGACTTTGGAAATGTTAAATGGCTTTTCTGTTATTTGTTCATTTGGTTATTATTTCAACTTGATAACATTCCTACTTTTTATTAGAGTTTTCCTTTAAGTTGCATAACTTGTTCTCAAACATAAAGAGAATACAAAGAGAAGCCTTGTCAGGGGATGGTTGACTGGCCACTGGCTCATCTTTAGTCACTGTCTGCTCTGGTGTGTTAATTAACTCTGGAGCAGGACGACACTGCTCTTTTTGAAAAGGTGTTGTTTGTGTGTGACTAGGTGGCTAGCTAACAACATCCCGTGGTCAACTCTTGTTTGTTCTTGTCATGAAAACAATTTACATAACTTGGGTCGGTGGAACCACTTTAAACACTGTCCAGATCAACGGGTGTAGAAAGACAAGGAAAAACATCAGATTAAAGTTAGCCTTGAGTGGGTGAATTATCGCTACTCTAAATAGACCATTCATTTATTTATTCATCTTCCTATTCCTGTTAGGGGTCATGGGTACTGGAGCCTATCCCAGTAACTCTGGGCCTTAGGCAAGGTACACCCTTGACCCCTGGCCAGTTAGTGGCAGGGCTGACACAGAGATACATAGACAGACAACCATTCACTCATTCACTAGTGGCAATTTAGAGTCACCAATTCGCCTTACACATGTATGTCTTTGGGCAATATAGACCAGTGGATCTTGAAGTTGTTGTATGTACCATCACAAAAAAAAAAGTCTATTATAAATAATGGTGAGCCTAGGATGGCTAAAACACAGCTAAAACAAGTCTAAACAAGGGCTAAACCAGAACTAAACCATTAACTACAGTTGGAAGAAAAAGTATGTGAACCATTTGGAATTACTTGAATTTCTGCACAATTTGGTTAAAAATGTGATCTGATCTTCATCTAAGTCAAAGAGAATTTACCTGCAACATTTTTTCCTTGATTCTCTCGCACTCTCCTGAACTTCAGCCTTTTACAGCTCCTGTCTCTGGGCTTTCAGTCTGTTTCACGTATGACGATTAAGCAATCTTAAACACAGTGTAAAAGCCACCATCAGCACTGCATAAAGCCTACTTGCTACATGTTGTAGGCTATGTGTTTGAAAGGTTACAGAGAGTGAATAGGACTTTACCTTTCCTCTCTGTCTCGCCACTGTGGGAAAATCGAGTCACGTGACTGTGGTCAATGCCAGAATCTTATGAGGCAAGGATTTAACAAGGCCAGACTACGAAAGTTAATAGAAGAAAGTGAAATGCACTGCAATGAAATTATTATTCCTCAAAGTCAACTACAGTCAGTGTAGTCCTGTTATGAGGCTGGACTCTCATGTTGACTTTTGCATTGCATCACTGTAGGAAAGATGCAGTCAGAGCTGCCAGAGCAATTCTGCTCCTGCTTATTGGTGCGTCTTGTGCTCAAGCAAAATTCGCATTTACATATCAGCTTTGCAGCAGCAATTACTTGGCACTTTCTCTTCATATATGACACGCAAGACGCCCACAAATAGCAAACACTATTTTTCAATCTGTACCCGCAATTTAGCACCTGTCTTAGTAAATCTGGCCCCTCGGAGTGTCAACTAAAGACTTACAGAAATCTCTGGCACAAGTGAACATATTTATTGACAAATCTACAATGGGTAAAACATTAAACAAGAATTGACTTCATGGGAGAACACCAAGAAGGAAGTCATTGATGTCCAAAAAAAAAACAAAGCTGCACATTAAAAATTTGCGAAAGAGCCTTAAGATGCTCCACAGCACTACTGGCAAAATATTCTGTGGACAGATGAAACCAAAGTTGAGTTGTCTAGAAGGAATAATGCAATGGGTGGAGAAAAAAGGCACAGCAGCACACCAACATCAAAAACCCCATCCTCACTGTAAAGTATGGAGGAGGGAGCATCATGGTTTGGGGCTGCTTTGCTGCCTCAGGGCCTGGACAAATTGCTATCATCAACTGCAAAATGAATTCCCAAGTTAATCCACACATTTTGCAGCAAAACTTAAGACCGTCTGTCCACCAACTAAAGCTCAGCAGAAGACAACAGGACAATGACCCAAAGCATAGAAGCAAATCAACAACCGAATGCCTTCAACAGAAGAAAATACACCTTCTGGAGTGGCCCAGTCAGAGTCCTAACCTCAATCCAATTGAGGTGCTGTGGCATGACCTCAGAAGAGCAATTTACACCAGACATCCCAAGAATACTGCTGAACTTAAACAGTTTTGTAAAGAGGAATGGTCCAAAATTCTTCCTGTGTATTGTGCAGGTCTGATCTTTCACTACTGAAAACGTTTGGTTGAGGTTATTGCTGCCAAAGGAGGATCAACCAGTTATTAAATCCAAAGGTTCACATACTTTTTCCTTCCTGCACTGTGAATGTTTAAATATTCAATAAACACATGAAAAAATATATATTTTTTGCATTAGTTTAAGCAGGCTGTTTGTCTATTGTTGTGACTTAGATGAAGATCAGATTACATTTTATGACTAAATCATGCAGAAATCCAAGTAATTCCAAAGGGTTGACATACTTTTTCTTACAAATATAAACCAGGACTAAAATAGAACACCCAGACTAAACCAGGAGAAAATCCAAGACTTAACTTTGCCTAATTCAGCACGTCACATTCAAGCCCAAGCATATGGAGCTATATTTGACTTCATAAAATTAATTCATGGAGAAATAACATGTATTGATGCACGTTGAATGATTTATTCAAAATGCCTAATTTTGACTTGCATGCAGCAATTTTTACAAATAAATTATAATTTGCAAATATAATATTTAAATTATGTATAATTTGTCAATTATAAATCTGCAGTTTTCATGTGAATTGTGACTACATTTGTGGATTGTGCCATTCGTGCATTCATCATTTCTGTACATTTGGATCTTTCTGAGACATTCGTTCCACATTTTGAGACAGCAAAATTTATTCTTTGCAAAAAGTAAAATGTAAAAAAGTAAATGTCCTTTGTACATTTTCTTTTGGATCAATTCATTTTATTGAGACAAATATACCTCCATACAACCATAGCAGTAATAAAACAAGAAAGAATAAATAAAAATAGATTTCAATAAATCAAGACTTGATTTCAAAAATACTTCCAAATACCACTAACAAGAGGGCTGGGGACCACATTTTGAGAACGACTGATATAATTTTTTACTCAATAAAATATCAGTGCACGTTTGCCTCACCTTGCATAATGTAATATGTAAGCCTCATCTAATATGAAAATATTTTTTGCATTATAAAATAGGCTTAAGGTACATTTACCATTTCTGACAAAACTGTTAAGGGTTATGCGTCTTTCATCTCTGACTTTCTTCTACATTTCTTGTGCTATTGAAGGGACCGCAAGAGAGCAGAAAAAGCAAAATAAAGCAGTGCGAATGACAGAACGAGATGTCAGTGATTGAAAAGCAGAAGTCTGGAGCCCCTCCTTTCTCCACTGCCGACAAAACATAAAAAAATTAAAAAGCAAAGCAAAAAAAAAAAAAAAAAAAAAGGCACATGTGGGGGTGTCACTTTCACATCCTCTCTTCAAATGCTCTTTGGAGAAAGTTTGTCAAACTAGCAGGGGCGTTTGAAACTTGTTTATAAAGGCGTCGGTGAAGGGAGAAGGAGGAGGAATGTCGTA
The DNA here is from genome assembly GCA_020698575.1 of Bostrychus sinensis. NCBI lineage: Eukaryota > Metazoa > Chordata > Actinopteri > Gobiiformes > Eleotridae > Bostrychus > Bostrychus sinensis. Next base: position 20,336,636 of record CM036253.1, on the reverse strand, counting down.
CACCTAAGGCTTCAGAGACAGCTTCAATCAGCTCGACTGGGTGGCACTGCTTTCTTCTCCTCTTCAGAGTTGTAGCAAGCGCTGTAAGATGCCATGTTTTTTGACACTTCGCTCTTGAAAGGATAAAAAGAGTAGGAGGGAAACGGAGGGGGAATGCAGGGAAAGAGTTGCTTTTTTTGGCTCACAAAAAACGATGCAGGGTCAAGGCCTTTTTTCCTCAAGAGGACGTGCTTGCAAATCGTCTGCTAACTGTTTAGGGTACACAAAGCAAGGTTGTCGTTTGTGCTTCTCCTTGGTCTTACTGGAGATGTACTATGTCCTGGTACATCTTTCATCCTCTGTAAACACAGATGCTCTGGGATAGTCAGTATGCAGTCTGCCACTATCTTCTAAAGAACAGCTAGATGCCAATTCTACACACAAGAGGAAAAGTTAATTTACTGTCTCTTTATCCAGATGGAAGGATATAAACTTCAGACACTTAGCCACAAGTTAGCTTCTAGCATGAAACAACTGCTTTACTTACAATGAGTCAAAGATTATTACTAAAATATGCTATACAGTAGGGCTGTGCATTGGCATGAGCAAATATTGTGGCCAACCTAAGGCACGCCTGTACAATATTCATGCTGTCTGATTAAAATCTTGATATACCACACCTGTGAGGTGGATGGATTATCTCGGCAAAGGAAAAGTGCTCACTAACACAGAATTCGGCAGATTTGTAAACAATATTTGAGAAATAGGCCTTATGTGTACATAAAAAGTTCTTGGATCTTTGAGTTCAGCTGATGAAAAATGGGAGCAAAAACAAAGTGTTGCATTTATATTTTTGTTCAATGCACATATCACTATATCACAATTCTGTAACAAAGAAAATATATGTTCTTTTTACTAATATGACCTCACCTGTATACCAATACGTCACTGTAACAGTCAGACTTAGAACTGCAACTACATTTAATGAACAAGTTGCCTTTTTCCAAATAAGCAACAAGATGACAGTGCTTGTAAGATTTTCTTAATAGAAAATAATCTTTGATCTTGGTCTCTACTACAAAATATTTTTGGTGTGGTGCACTGCTAACTAGCGGTCAGAGGTATAAATGCAAAACAAAAGTAAGCCGCTGGTATGAATGTTTGCATGGAAATATTTATAAGAATTTTCTAGGGCGGTTTTTGATACAGTAAAGCCCAAAAAAATATTTTCCAGAATGTATATTTTCTTACACCCTTACTCTATACAATTAATTAAAAAAATCATTAGATTATTTATGCTGAATACAAGAAAAGAAACATGAAAGACTTCATTATCAAGGAACACTGTCTCTTGAGGTTCCCAGCCTCCAGGAGCATAATGAAAGTCAAACTTGACTTCTGATAGCCTTTATAGTACTGAGGCTCACTTGCTTGCTCTTTTTTGGCTTTGAAAAACGATCAGATAAGACTAGGCTATGGCCCTCTAAATCACAAGCTGAGACCACAAGCCCGATCCCAGAGGATCTACGGATGAGAAGGGCTGCATCATTACTGAGGTGGATAAGGGAAGGGGTCTTATCCCTAGTTCGTGGCTTGTGACCATTAGAATGTAAAAGCTTGACACTAACAAACCCATCTAACACCGCTGTGTCTAAAGCTAACAGGCCTAGTGGTGTAATATAAAGACAGCATGCACTACAAATTCTCACACTTAAATTTCTAAGAAGAATAGCTGTAGGTATCCATCTGTATTCACTTGAATTGATACTTGAAAACCTGAGTCATCGGTTGAACTTTAATTGAATTTCCAAATAAAGGCTGAGTCCTCCTCTATAAGCTCCGCTAGGGCGTGCTGGAGTTTGCTGCTCCTGCCAGACATTTTCCACAAGTCACCCATAAGCGCAGTATAAACTAAATGACTCAAAACTATGGCAGCTTGCGAAAACATTTCTCATTGTTCCATAGGAAATGCACAGTCAGCATTCTTATCACTGTCGTTTGGCTTAGAACTTTGTGAAAGCTGAGACCTTCCGTAAATCATCACACGCTCAATAATTTGGTTAGCATAACATTTTCAACCAGGCTTTGGAGAATAAGTAATGTAATGTAATGTCAGTGATTTTTCAGACTGAACCTGGGCTGTCATACAATAGCAAGGGTGGGCATGGTTCCCATTGATGCAAGAGAAAACTTTAAGTGGCCACAGAGGATGACATGGCTAAAGGGGGATTTGGGACTCGGGTCAGTTCAAGAAAATGTGTGTGTGGTCACAGCTGTATTCTGTAAAGTTAAGTATTCCTTAAATCCATTTAACTCCATTTTAATTGCTAATAGTGACATATGATAAGAGAGAAATATTAAATCATAATGCCTCCAACTGCATTGGTTCCCCGCACTCAGAGAAAGCCTGGCCCTATCTAGCAAAAGTAAATATATAGTCTCCAGACCAAAATTCAAACTAAGGATCTTAAAAACACTTATAATGGCAAAGCATCAAATAAAACCAATGTTTGTTCTTTTACCACCCCTTGTATGTGACCCCTAGTATCTTTGGCTTTATTTCGCAATGGTACAGAATAATTAGAAAAATTCCTACATCCAGATGATGTTCCAGGTCCACACAAAAATAAAATTCTTCTTGCCCCATTACTGGACCATTCCTGAAAATTTCATCAAACTGTGACCATTAGTTTTTATCTTACTAACACACCAACAAACCCCAACACCAGCAAAAACGTGTAGAGTGATATAACATAGGCATAGTTTTTTGGGCAAAGTTTTTATAATACAATTAAATTTACTTTAAAATCCCCTGTCTCAAAGTCGCCACATTATCTACCTATATCAACACCCATTTTAATAGGAAACTTAGAAGATATACCCCAAAAAAGTTGGCATCAGGTCGAATATGCTCTCGAGATAGAACCCATTAATATTCTCAACACACACAGCTGTATGGAGCCAATCAGCAAGTCCAAGATAGGATCAAACAGAATGGGACACTGCTTTAATGTTTTCATATTGGTGCTGCTATATCCAATACAAACAGACAGGTACCGAGACTTCGTCGTATGTGTGTGTCCACAAATAGATGCTCATTATGGGAGGTCAATAAGCAAAACTATTCAAGTCAATGGCTATTATACTTTCATTTTTTGAGCCCAGTCTTCCTCTATTCTCTGCCCTTTCGCTGTGCAGCTGATCTAACTCAGTGAAGTGCAGACATGAAAAGCCACGGATATTATAGCCAAGTCATGCTCAGTTTTATATTTAACAGTGTGAGTGAAGGTGGATAATGGCAGTAGAGGGGGGTGAGGAGTTGTTCGGATGAGGCAGGGAGGTGCAGAGGGGACTTCAAAGCATGCTTTCAGAATGGGATTTTCAGCTTAAATCCACATAAGGAAAAAACTGTCATCGCTGCGAGTCGGCATTATTTTTGTCTTATGGGAGGAATGCTTGCCTCGGCCATTTAAACAACACACATGGATGTATGCACATGCCTGTAAAGAAGGTTGAAGTCAAGGGGGTTTTGACCTATAGATGAGTTCAGTAATGGCATGTAGCAGTGATGGGACACAGAGGGCAGTATTTGGACTATGCATACCATAGTGCAGATAATAAGGTGTATAAGTGGTACAAGGGGTCACAAGCCAGTGTACTCTTAGTGCCAGTCCCAAAGGGAAGGGTGTGAAACCTATGCCAAATCAATATGTGAATTTTTGCACTCTAGGAGGCAGATGAATTGCTGTGGGAAAAGCTGAAGACACCATTGTGTAGAGCCCGTAATAATGGTCCAAAGGAAACAATTTATAAAAGTTTCATTTTCTTGCATACCTCTTTGTTAAGTTCAAATTGTGGAACATGGTCATCAACAAATGAACTGTTGCCCCCGAAGCTTGACTTAAAAATCTGCAACAATAAAAAAAAGACAGATAAGAAAATGAGCCAATAGTAGAAAAACATGAAATATACGCTAACAATGTTGAATATTGAAATAATGTTATGATGGCAATATTTGGATATTGGATATTTGGCATTATCAATAACAGATATAGCAAAAGTTGGATTAAGTTTTAATTTATGAAGAGCTCTAGACTTACTGCTAAAACTGGGACTAACCTGGATGAGTATCTTGACAGACAACTTACTAAAAACCAAAATAGGTCCTTAATTGAGAACTGAACTTAGGACTAAACCATGAAGTTGATTTGTTTGTTCAGAATACAAGTGACTTAAGATATTTATTTTGACCTTGTAACTTTCTGTCAAATTAAAGACCATAGCATATTTGGAATATGAATATTGTGTCTGCAAATACTGCAATAACAACTTGTGATAGAGTATATTGTGCAGCCCTAAAGCGAACTAAAACTGAAGTTAAGTACAACTTACTGGGGACAAGGTAATGGGCTTCTCTCGCAAGTACCTGGGATTTTCAATCTGCAAAGAAGAAAAACAATAGGAGATCCTCGCACTACCATAGTAACAACTTTCAGCTTCAGTCTGACATAAACAATGTGGGGAGCAAAATGAAAGCCTTGCTTTGTGGCTGGAGTCTCTTCCCTTCGCTCCCGTCTTCTTAGATGATGCTGCACAACTTCAAGAAAATATGTGTGTGGCCTACTATGTTTCCGCTGTCCTTCTGTCATCACTTGGACTACTAATCTGTTAGCTATCCTAGTCCATTGACTATTCAAAAGAGACAAAGACTGAAGTGGTATGTCTTTTGATTATGTGAACAGATGAGATGTTGCCTAACTACCCAAAGAAAAGCTAATATTTTTCACTTCATTATCTGACATTTATTATTGACCCCATTACATTGTTGCTCTAACTAGCAGTGTTCCTCTCTCATGTACTGGGGCTGTCTGTAGGGGCTGCCAACTAGAGCTAAGATCACAGTCGTTCAAAGCCACTGAGTCGACTTTAGAGATGACAGTGATGACGCCCAGTAAACAGTTGTGTGCCTAAACTCTTCACAACATAGGGAAGAAGTGGGAGAACATGAGGGAGAGAAAAAAATTAGTCAAAGGGAGGCAAGAGGGTGACGTGGGACTCATTCAGCGCAAAGAAAAAAGGGATTTAATGTAGTGAGGTGGCACAACCCACGCAAGCTAATCCAAAATAAATGTGAGATGAGAAAAGGACCTGAAAGAACCCAAGAGCTGGGGACTAATATAGTTACAGCTACTGTACATGTGTAAAGTCACAATCTGTGGCTTGAGGCAGAAGCACTGACAGGTGATGCAGATAAAAGAACCAAGGCTCTGGGCTAAGCCAAAGTGACACAGGCAAAAACAGGTCATACATAAAGCTGGGATGCTATAAGTCTCCACCACATCCAGTCTCTGTGCAATCATTTGGACTGTGAAATCCCCAAAGACAATCAGTAACAGCTCAAGATCTTGTGAGCAACATCTGTGCAAAAAATTATGGCATCTAAACAACAAAAATGGCAGTTCTATAAAGTACAGTATCATATCTAGAAAGACAAATACCAGCTTTGATTCAGCATGGCCCAGCAGAACAGAGGTGGACCAAATTAACTGGTTAATCTAAAAGGGCTATATTATGCTTTTCTTTTACCATGTTCATCAAAAACATACTTTGAGTTGTGTTTTGCTTTATTTATGCATTTTTTGTAAGTAATCCTCTTTTCTCTAACAAGGCCATTCGGAGGCCTCAAAATCCTCGATTGCACAAACCTCCACCTCTCCCACAAACCACTTCCAACTCCAGGATGCACTGATCAATCAAGCCCTCTACATGCAGTCTGCTTACATTCCTTTATCCTTTATATGGTATACAGTCCTGTTTCCACTGATACATCACAGCTATTTTTCTTTTTGTAATAAAATGGTATCATACAAAAGCTTTAAGGAAATTAATTTCCTTGTATTCTTTAAAGTATGTCCAAAAGACTGCAACACTCTGCACTCTCCTGCATTCTGCTGGTCTCTTCAGCTGGCACCAGTGAAGTATTAAAAACGTCCTGTAGCCAGATGTTTTTAAAGGTTGTAAAATGTGAAATACTGTTCAACAGGTTGGTTTAAAAATATGAATACAATGATAATATGGCTCCTTTAACTTTTATGTTTACATTTTTATGCTTGTTATTGCTATTCCTATTTTCGAAGATATGTTCAGGTTATATCATTATTTTTATCTTTTGCATTCAGAATGTTTGTACCTTCTGAAATAAGTGACTTTCCCCACCGTGGGATTAATAAAATTCTATCTGTCTACAGTATATGTGGTGGCACTGCTGTACAGCAAGCCCACAAACATTTGGGGAACATTTGTGTGTGAACATGGCCCCTGGCACTGGGCCCTGTCACATTAGACCCTGACATAGTTGAATATGTGTTCACTCTAAGATACAGACTTAGAGTACATAACAAAGCCAAAAAACAAAGCCTCTTCAGCCAAATACACACAATTATAGATGGCTTTCTTATTTTTACCTTGCATCAAGGCAAGCTGCCAGCATAACTATTTGACCACAGCAACTTCTAGTCAAGTGACAGGTGAACCAAAATGTCTAGTCACTAGTGTAAAGAGAGAGAAGCTGAAGTTTATTTTTCTTAATTTCTCCTTTTCCCTGGCAAGACACTAAATGCTTCAGATCACAGGCATTACACTCACCTCCCATTAGAGATAAGACTGTGTAAAAACTACAAACATATGCTGCCTAAGGTGTGCTTTCTTTTGAAGGGACCTCTCTCAAAGTGTGAGGCAATCTGCTTACTGTGACGGACTACATAGACTCAAATACTTCTAAATAAACCAATATGGACTGCTACAGAACTTCAGACGATGTATTAGATAGAGTGCCGCTTGGCATTGCAGAATTTTCTCAGGATACGAGTGCTTTGAATGAGTATCTCCAAAAACTTGTGTGAATTTAAAGGGGGTTTGTGTGTGTTTTTGGTGAGTGAAGGAACATCTGTTGATTTGAAAGATCCAGGCTTGAGGGAGAGTTGCCAAGCACTGTCTCTTATCAGTGTCTCAACAGAGGAGTGCAGAGAGGAGCAGTGTGCAGCTTCATGTCTGCTGATAGGTACCTCAGATTACTCTAGCATTGAAGGCAAAATGCAGAGCGGCATAGAGTGGGTTGGACAAAGAGGGGAGAAAGTGGAACAAGTGAACAGTAAAGAAAAACAGGGTTGCTCTGGAGTTTGTGTGTGTTTATGATATGATGGCGGCTTAATGCAGCAAATACAGTACGTGGGGAGGAAAAAAAGAGAAAGAACAGGGTCTAGACAAAAATAAAAGTCCACACATGATCACAACACACAAAACAATAAACCCACTTATTCTCTTTTGTATTTTTTAACACCTTTTATTATAAATACACTACAAGGGTGTTTGGATCAGAATAGGACAGAATGACTCTGAAGCAAAAGCCTAAATGGTAAAGTTATAGACCTAATCCAGACCTTATCCTCTGTTTTTTTTTTTTTTTTTACTAAATTTCAGCATATAATTTAACAGCAAAATCTGTTTCCACTTTTAGTCACTGTGTCACAGCTCAGCACATTTCACAAAACTCAAGCAAAAAATTAAAACATGTCACAGCTACCCAGTATTTACTAATTTAGATAATCAATTAAAAGCTATGCATCTCTTGTTTTTGTATAAGTACTGGAGTCTGTAAAAAGTGCACAGCCCATTCTCGTTAGATTTGAATAAATTTGTTGAAACGTGAAGCTAGTTTCACACTAACGCTAAGCTTCCTTTTTAAACCAGTGGTTCCAAAATGGTTGGTCAGGACCCAAAAACAGATTACAGTGAGGTTGAAAGCAAATTTGAAGCCTACATATTGTTTTATGGAAATCAATATACCTTCTGCAACAGTCAGAAAAAAATGACTAAAAATGACTGACATACTCTTTTTAAAAATAAAATAAAATGTTTAAATAATTTATCCTAGTGCACATTTCATTCAGCAGTAGTTTGAATTTACTGTCTCCATGTATGAAGAGAGCTGCAGCATATTGATGTAGACATGAGAAGCTGGAGGCATGCCCCTGGACTCACCCCAAGGTTCCAGCTGTTAAGACGAGCCTCCAGGTCATTGTCAGCTGAGGACACATCCGCATTTAACACAGTATCCACCTGAGGAGAACAGAAAGATATACAGCAATTCACAAACTGCAACAACAAAATGTAAAAAAAAAAAAAAAAGAGAATAGAATTTTTTAGGCTATGAAGCATTACAGTGAGTGAAATTGAGGTTATCGTTTTGACACAGTTTAATTTTTCTCTTGGCAAAAATCAAAAGCATATTAAAAGATTTCAGCTATCAACCCACGTTCGTACTCCTCCCATATAAACATCCTTAAACACTTTTCTCCATCTCTCCACCCTTTGCTCCCTTCTCCTCCCTCCAACATACAGCACTCCAGATGTTTGGCAGTTGCACATCATTTCCGTTGTACAGTAAATTCCACAAGAAAGGCACATGTGGACTCTGTCAGTTTCTCTTCTCTCTGCCTTCTGTCACCAAAGCCTTATAGACTATTGTATAGTTTTAATGCTTTGTTGACAGAACACCACTTTACTCAAGAAGGGCAAAAGAGAGGGAAGTAACCAATAAAGTGGAGACACTGATTGAGAAGGAAATAATTTGTTCGATTTGAATAAGCCTTATAGTGTATAGTGCCAGGTGCTTGGGCCATCTAAAGACTGATTGGCCTTTTTGATTAAATAGGCATTAGTGCTGCAGAGCCTCACCCTCATACAAACAGAATGTTCATTTCTACAGTATATCTAGGAATGCTGAGCATGCTGGTCGCTTACTGTTTAAAGTTGCACATCTGTCTCTTTACTGCATAAAGAATTTACCTTGTTTTGTTGAATTCTGAGTACAAATGGTCTTACACAGTCTTAGGCAGAGATCTTTGGACATGTATTTTCAGTTCTGTTATTAAACATAAAACATATTAACATATATTATTTAAACAGCAAATACCAACCATTCTTGCATCCTTTTTAGCTGGTTGTTTGCAAGGACTGGAAGCCATAGGTTGGGATGGACTCTTGTCATGGTACAGCCTTCTCCTATAAAAAATAAAATTTAAAAACAAGTGATCAGGTAATCCCTGCTATTTGTGTATGCATATCAAATGCTCCAGTGCATTTCTGCTTGAAGATGAATGACTTCATGTGAGGACTGTAATGTTACAGTGCTGTACACAAGTCAACATCTGACATGTGCTATATAGTTTGTGGTATGAATTTCATCCAATCAAAACAAAAAAAAGCTCTTTGCTGTACATTAGGCTGTTTCTATAAAAACAAAAACAAAAAGGCTGGTGTATGATCCTTTTCTCTTAATAAAGACATTTCTCATTCCTACTTTAAACTCTTACAGTCACACACAGAGCCTTAACTAAACTAGCATTTTCATTAAGAGCAGCCACATGGGAAATAATGACCCACTAATGCTAACTGAATGAAGATGTTAGAAAATCTGAGAAGATGTAGGGCAAGAAAAAAATATTAGCCTTCTCTAATGAAGACGTCATACTACATTCTAGGGGGCACTGTTCTTGCTCAACATGCTGTTAGCCCCTTTTTTATGTGAGAATAGTATAAAGTACAAACACCACATAAACAAACAAATGTTATGTTCGTTTTTTTTTTTACTTATCGCAAACAACATATAGACTAATATGTTGGTTTCTGGAAATACTTGGTAAAATATCCTAACCTAGAAGCACAGAGAAGAGAACACCAAGGTACTATCTTGCAACGCTAAAGACCAGACCAGTCACCTGGCCTCAAACTGGGGATGTTTTAGTTTCAGAGTAAATTGCTCTGTTCATTGAGTCACAAAGCCATTATAGTTTCCAATAATACTAATCATTTGTTCTTTTACTGACCCCTTGTGGTTAGAGTTAGTACCTTTTTTGCAACATAGTCCTTAAAGGGGGCTTTATTATGCCAAATCTACTTTTTTGAGATTTCTACTGTGTTATGTTGCTCCCTCATCAGAAACATACCTGGAGTTGTGATCTGCTTCATTACGCATGTTTCAGTAATCCTATATTCTCTGATGCAGAGTTTCTGAGGCACAAACTTCACGAACACCCACCCACTCCAAGAAGCACTGACCAATCATCAAGCCCTCTACGTCCAGTCTGCTCCCATTCATTTATACAAAAAACAGTGTAAAGCTCTGTTTCCACTGATTCTGCGCAGCTATTTTTCATTTGTAGTAAACGGCATAATTAGGGGTGATTGTGGTTGATCAGTAAATTGACTAATCAGCATTATGGTCGTAACTGATTGTAAGAGATACTAACAATTAATTGTTATGCTGTACACTTGTACAGCAAAAAGTTATTTTTTAGTCGCCTAATGGTTTTAAAGGTTGTAAAACACGCAATACTGTTCTAGAGGTGCCCAAGATTGGCTTAAAAACATAAATAAAAGCATAATATAGCCCTTTTAAAAAGGTTTCATGATCTACACCTAAACTAATTCTGTTGCATTACTAACCATTCTGCAAAAATTCCTGAAGATTTCAGTGTGCATATTCTGCAGAGAAAACATTTGTAGTTACTATAAACCATAGTTTATAGTAGTTTACTTTTTGTCAGCATGCTTTAACACACACATGCACACACCTGCTCTGCACATGCACATGCAGGCGTGGAACTTAGATTGGGGAGCCAAGCTTTGCAATCTTTGGCCTCTAAGTCAACAGGTGGATGAGGATAATTGAATCAGATGTGTCTGGAGTCTGAGGCCCAGAGATCAAAGCAGTGGCAAGTCAGGCCAGAACTACACACACACACACACACACACACACACACACATCCACACGCAAACAGCAAAACTGAGAACTCTGTAGTCTAAGAAGCTGCAGTTTGGCTGATTAAAAAAGCCTGACATCCACGCTCTGGTCTGACCTCCAGGTGCAGGGTTATTGGGCTTAACCCTGAACCTGGAGCACCCCCAGGAAGGCTGTCTGACCTTGGGACACAAACAACTCTTTACCCCTGCTCACTCTGCACCATGAGCCAACAGTCCCTGCAGGCAACAGAAAAGGAAATAAGGACTATGAAGGAAATAAGGACTATGAGTAAGAGATGTTCATCCGAGCACATTAACCAAGAGACTAAAAGAATAGAAGTAGAACAGAAGAAGAAAAACTGAAACTTTAAAGTACTGTGCAAAGTTTTTTGTTTGTTTGTTTCAAACATTTCAGTAATGCACCAAGGACAAAATTAGTTTTAGATTAGTTAGTTGCTCAGTAGGCCGACTTTATAAGCCATTGCTCAGTAGGCCTACAGTATAAGCAGAAAAGGCAGAGGAGAGGACAAAATGTCAAAGTACAGGATCATTATCCTACTGATAACATTTTAAAAAATGTAATATGACAATTTTGGAAAATATTTAGCAAACAAGTCTGTCACCTTCTGAAGATGTTCCATTAACCCATAGAGAGAGAATGCGATCTGAAGTGTTAATCTGTTCTGAATGGTAAAATGGAAAACACAGTGGCTCTATCTTGTGGTGGAATGATGAATAACAGTAACTGCAGGATTGGCTGGGATTAACAACAACCAGAGGGGACATATCCAAGCAAACCGTCTTTTACCAGATGATACTCACATAAGCCAACTCTTAAAAAACTTTCACAAGTCCAAAGGAACCTTAACTGTCACCTAACTAATGTAGAGTGAGATCAAAAGCTTCCACATCACAGGGAGGGCCGTCAGATAAGTTTCTTCTATTTAATCTTATCTAAATGAGAGAGACACATAAAAGTGCTCATGGACTGTCTAATTTTCTCCATCAGGACTTTAGTCTGTGATCTGAGCTTGTTCTATATTCCTAATCCCAATCAAGCACACAGTAGTTCACACTCAGCACACCCTCTGCTGGACACTCAAAATATTTTACAGGATATCCAGATGTTATTGAAGGTTTCCTTATTGTTTTTCGACTAGGACTATATAAGTTAGTCCACCAAATTTATGCAGCTTTACAGTCAAAATCTAAAACAATTAAATTCTTGAACTTGATTAAAACAAAGTGTAAAAAGGTGCAATGTTTTAAGCTTCACCTGTGCATTGGGTTATTTGGTGCTTTAAATTAAAACAGGGTAAATGTTTCTCAAAGAAGAACAGAAAACATGATTGCAAATAACAGGGGTCCCTCTTTCTCTTGGGCTGTTCTGAAGCACATCTCTTTTAGAAGTCAGAATGGACAGCTCAAACAGACTGATGCAAGGCCCAGGCAATATCTTTCACCTTTCAGATAGAGCTGTTGAGCAAATTTGATGGGCAATCAGACATTGTATATCTGTGTGCTTCTACATTAAATGATTTCATTTTCATAAAAGAAATCAGGGATGTCATAAGAAAGAAAAGACCTTGGTGCAAGAAGGAAAATATCACACTTTGTAAATCAAGAGACTGCTACTGGGAACTGAGAAAAAATCTTCTGAGGACTAAAGAATGTGAGAGAAAGTGAGAGACAAAATATAGGAAAGTCAGCTTACATTTTTTCAATCAATATTCCAATTCCAACAGGTCAGCTCTAAACATTATGTCAATCAATCCAGGCATAAACATATTGTAAATATCCCTGCCCTCAAGACTTTTGGTAAGATTAGCAATCAAATGGAAGATATGTTTTTACACAACTGGCATAAATGTTAACCATATGCAATTGACGAAAAGTCTAATGCAATAAATACCAAAAAAAAAAAAAAAAAAAAACATTACCTGTGACGGGGTGTTTCTGTGGTTTTGGTTAGGTGATTAGGCCAACTGTCATCACCAAATGCTCCCAGCTCTCCTGTCACCCAGTCAGGCAGTCCTGCATTACTTCTAGTACTCACTGGCTCATCAAAGTAAATTGACTAGAAATTAACACACACATAGTGTGGCATTATTCTCATGTTTTCAAGTTTTCACTTTGTGGCAACAAAACATTTGTAATAATAAAAAAAAAAAACACTCTAGCGCACAAATAGTTGGGTATTAATTGATATTATTTGACAATTTATCAATAATAACAGTGCCTCGTTAAGTTGTCTAACTTAATACCATGTAGTTAGGCAGTGTCTTGAGGCTGCCAGGTTCTGGTTTGTTGGTGAAGGGCCCGTCCAGGGCTCCCCTTTTGAGCATCTGAAGGAGCAAACGTGCATACACATTCCGGTTCTTCCGACCCAGCAGACCGGAACCACACGCGCCTGGGTCACAAAGTTTTTTGATCCATATGGCACAACGCTGACGCTCTGTGGCCCGTACAAGACGGGGGACAGCAAAAAAGGTTCAAACAAATGATTAGAACAATACTCCTGACACAATTTAAAAATAGTCAAGATTAGCATAACCTCTAGCGTTAGCGTACAGTTGGTGTTGAGTATTGGGATAGTCACCTTTCTTATCCGGGTGTTTCAGCACATAGGGTTTCATGTCCAGTAAACAGTGGTCAAACTCAGTATCCAGCCGCTCCCACGAGTCCTCATGAGTGCTCATGGTTACTTAAGAGTTTGTTTGCTACAAAGGAACGCTAGCTAACCTAAACAAACGAAAACTAAACACGAACGGAAATTTTATTTGTATCTGACACGTTGCCATGATAAATACTGAATATACACGAACATGATGTTGATATGCACTTTATAGCTTAGTGTTGGTACCAACAGTAGCAAAGCGAGTCTGCTAGAAGCTAGCGAAACACGATAACATTAGCGAATGTCTTTGTAAAACAACCAGGAGGCTAAATGCGAAGACTAAACTGTTGTCCCCCACCAGTTTATATGGAGATGCGCTCTAAACAAAGCTAATAAAGTATGGGTATTATCTTAAATTGCATTAAATCTTGTACCTCCAGCAGTGATTTCGCCGCTCAAAACGGTTCAAAACGTATGGACGGACGCACTACGACACATCCGTTTACTGGAGACACAGCGTCCACTGTTGCCATAGTGACTCCACAGCACACTCTTCTTCTGACTGACACCACCATCAGATCAAACATCACAATCCACAAGTGTGACTTTCATTGTCGTTTTCTCTGCCTTGTTTTTAATGGTACGGAAGCGCTGAACTGCCACAGTGAAAGAAAGAAAAAAATAGTGTTTCTCGTTAATGCGAAGTTTCACATTATAAAGAAACTTTTTCTCATTAAAACGTGTTAATACTACGTTAAAACGAGAAAAATTTTCTCGTTATAATGTAACTATCGTTAAAACGAGAACATTATCCTGTTAAAATGAGTATGCAAAACAGACTGTAGCAGGTTATTGGCTAATAATAAACACCATTCAACAGTTTTTAAACTTTTAATGCACAATTTCCAGTTATAATACACCCTTTTAACCACAGAGAGGAGCTCCACACCAACTGAAAAAGCAAATGTTTATCAAACGTGAAGCTGGCAGATTGCGTTCAGGAACATTGTTTTTGGAGCAATTTTTACAACCTTTTAAGCCTGTTTGTCAGCTGTTAAATTAAAACATCAAAAGAGACTGCATAATAATGGTTAAATATTATTTGCCTAATATTTTGTGTCTTTATAGACCTTTATATTATTTTATAACAGTTCTTTTACATCAATGAGCTCCTTCTTCCCGCAGCACGCAAAGTAAACGCTAGCGACGTCACTCTGAATGAAAAAGAAGCGCTCAGCCGAGGTCCAGGCATAAGGGGAGGTGTACGGTCCATCAGCAGCGCTTGCCAACACAAGCATCTTCCACAAGCCGAGGACACAGGGACAGCTCACGTCAGTCGGGATATCGCAAACTTGTGTCATTTTTTCCCCCTATTATGGCCGATCCTCTTTTACATTACAATGACTCTGCTAGAGTTGGGAACAGATTTGCGCGTAAAGGTGCTTTGCGGCAAAAAAAAAAAAAAAAAAGTCTATGAAGTGAAAAATCTAATTTACTGCGAGATTTTTTAAGCAGCCGACGTTCTGCAGCCACTGTACAGATTTCATATGGTAGGTGGGCTGTACATGGTGTTTGTACTTTCAATACTGCCTTCTCTAGTGTTTTTTTGGCTCTAAAAAGGCGTCGTCAACTATGACCCCTGAGAATTATGAAACTTTCCATGTGTCATTTGGCAAATTTATAATGCTACCTCTTTTTTTTTTGCAGGGGATTTGGAAAACAAGGATTTCAATGCCAAGGTAAAGACAGTTTTTTATATTTCAGTGAAACCCCAGTTTTATGTTATGCCATATTCTGTGATTGACTGCGCACAACAACATTTGCAGTACAAGTTTTATTATAGTTAGCATTTATTTTTCCAGGGTCAAGGGTTGACATTCACAAGATTTGACATCACTTAGAGTTTAAAAGGAGAAATCATAGGATATACCAGAGGTCGTTAATAGGCGGACCGCGGTCCGAATCCGGACCCAGATGCCCTCCCATCCGGACCCGAACCTCTGTCCCATTCCACGGACCCGAACCCGTTCAGCCTGTTCACTCTCCGGGAGCGCAGCGGCGTATCCTGGTGCTTTAAAACTTTAACATGAACAGTGCGGGGGTTAACTCAGCTGTGTTTTCTGTTACTGTCCAACAAAATGAGAGGAGTAGGTCCAGACTGAGTGCGGAGGGACAGGACTGTTCCGTTTACAACAGACTTAAGTTTTGTTTTTACAGAGCGGCGAGAGAGGAGGCGACACAGCCTGTGAGCGGCTCTGCCCTCTCGGTGTCTCTCTGTCGAGGCTCACCCCTCCCCTCTCGGTGTCTCTCTGTCCCACAGCTCACCCCTCCCCTCTCGGTGTCTCTCTGTCGAGGCTCACCCCTCTCCTCTCGGTGTTTGTCCCTCTGTTCCACAGAGGACAGAGCTGCCTCATATTCACCAGAGAATTAAGAGGTAACCTAGCCAATTAAAATTCACCGAGGTCCAACTGGTGAAAATTTTCTCGCGCAAAGGTCCGGAGCATCACTATGTTGATTTGTACCTCAAAAATAAATAAATAAAATCATTGCAGTCACATCAGTGTCTACATTATGGCAATAGCATTTTGCTAACATAAGCATTAGTTTAAAACTAGGGGATATCAAATAATAAAATAAAAAAGTTTTTTTTTCTTATGTTAATCAAATACAGTTAAAAAAATCAAACAAAATGCTTTTATAATGGTCCTTGTCTCAGAACACAGGAGACACAGGAGTTTAGAGCTGACCTCTGTTCCTTTCTACATCTGTCTCTCTCATTTCTCCGCTGTCTGTCTCACAGTCACCGCTCCATATGTTTCCAAATCCTCAGATCTAATTGGTTGATAGCGTCACACGCAAGATTTTCTGTCTGCTTTTACGCAGGAGACGATTCACCCATTAAAACTAAAGTGGAACGTACTGCGCTTCAAAACACAGGTTACCTCTTAATTCTCTGGTGAATATGAGGACACCGAGAGGTGAGGGGTGAGCCTCGACAGAGAGACACCGAGAGGGCAGAGCCGCTCACAGGATGTGTCGCCTCCTCTCTCGCCGCTCTGTAAAAACAAAACTTAAGTCTGTTGTAAACGGAACAGTCCTGTCCCTCCGCACTCATTCTGGACCTACTCCTCTCATTTTGTTGGACAGTAACGGAAAACACAGCTGAGTTAACCCTGCACTGTTCATGTTAAAGTTTTAAAGCACCAGGATACGATGCTGTTGACGCGCCGCAGCGGCGCCTCTCGCCGCGCTCCCGGAGAGTGAACAGGCTGAACGTGTTCGGGTCCGCGGAATGGGACAGATGAGGTTCGGGTCCGGATGGGAGAGCATCTGGGTCCGGATTCGGACCGCGGTCCGCCTATTAACGACCTCTGGTGTAGAGCAGCGGGCTCGAGCACAACATCACTACATGTGTCCTGAAACCCACACCATCTCAGCCAGCTACTCTTGTGTGGACATCTGATACACTGGCAGTGAAAGGGGAGACAGCAAGTCAAGCAGAAAGCTCGGAAAGGATAAAGGCGTTTGTACTTTAGACAGGCAAGGAAACTACAGCAACTACGAGAACTACAGTTTTGTAGTTGCAATCATGTTTTCTGTTCCTCTTTGAGAAACATTTACCCTGTTTTAATTTAAAGCACCAAATAACCCAATGCACAGGTGAAGCTTAAAACATTGCACCTTTTTACACTTTGTTTTAATCAAGTTCAAGAATTTAATTGTTTTAGATTTTGACTGTAAAGCTGCATAAATTTGGTGGACTAACTTATATAGTCCTAGTCGAAAAACAATAAGGAAACCTTCAATAACATCTGGATATCCTGTAAAATATTTTGAGTGTCCAGCAGAGGGTGTGCTGAGTGTGAACTACTGTGTGCTTGATTGGGATTAGGAATATAGAACAAGCTCAGATCACAGACTAAAGTCCTGATGGAGAAAATTAGACAGTCCATGAGCACTTTTATGTGTCTCTCTCATTTAGATAAGATTAAATAGAAGAAACTTATCTGACGGCCCTCCCTGTGATGTGGAAGCTTTTGATCTCACTCTACATTAGTTAGGTGACAGTTAAGGTTCCTTTGGACTTGTGAAAGTTTTTTAAGAGTTGGCTTTTGTGAGTATCATCTGGTAAAAGACGGTTTGCTTGGATATGTCCCCTCTGGTTGTTGTTAATCCCAGCCAATCCTGCAGTTACTGTTATTCATCATTCCACCACAAGATAGAGCCACTGTGTTTTCCATTTTACCATTCAGAACAGATTAACACTTCAGATCGCATTCTCTCTCTATGGGTTAACGGAACATCTTCAGAACAACAACAACAACAACAACACTTCTTCCGACGGCTCTGTGATGAGAGCTCTGGAGAGACTGACTGCTTTGTTACAAGAACTGACAGACCACTCTGGTATCAACGACCCTGTTGGTGTCTGTCTAGACTCACGGTTTGGTGGCTGGAAACTCCTGTGTATTTCTATTGGCTCTGTCCTTCTGACTGGCCTGGCAGTATTAAATTTTATTAGCTGTTGTATTGTATTTGGCTGAGATGCCTCATTTTCAATACTTTGTTTAAGATGTTTTGTTTTGACGTTACTATGCAGATGGTTCTAAAGGAGGCGGACAGCCGTATCAGACTCGACATCTCTGAGAATGAGCTGTAAGGCGGCAACACAGACCATGCTTCGGTGGCATCGGGACGGCGAGTCAGCTGAGCTCTTTTGCTCTCTGAGAACAGCTAGGCCATCGACCCACATCAACGGTCGACCTCTGACAAGCTCATCCGCCCATGAACTAGAGAGTGATAGCCATCAAGAGGGATTTTGGGGTTCAGCCATGGTCAGTGTGACGTCGTGAGTTAGTGAACAGGGCAAGCCCTGTTGAAGGAGGGAATTGATGTCAGGAAAAGTATTATGAAAAAAGTAAAAGTATTATGCATGTTTACCCTAGTTTAGACCCTGTGTATATCAATAAAGTACTTAGATTAGGCCTCTACTTACTCACATATGATATGAATTTACTTTGTCACTGTTTTACGAGGTTTTATGATAATGCATGTAGGTACATCTGTGTATGATTAGACTTAAGTTGTTTATGTATCTTCACTAGTTAATCATCCCGATAGGGGAGTGTTCTTACTTTATGTACCAGGTCTTGTTTTGCCATCTGTAAGATATCTATAGTTCACTCTGTATGTTAACACTAGGCTTTAGATAGATTGCTTCTTTGCCACTAGCTGAACTTGTTTCCGCAGATTAAAGCCAAGTCAAGGTCCATGCAACTCTGCTGAGGCCAAACAAGGGCCAGCTTGACTCCCAAACAAAATTTACGCTTATCAGGTGAAATGTCCGGGATCCTCCTGTCCTCAGGAGATACCATAGATGGGCTAAATTATTGTGCCATAAACATGATATACACTCAAGGAAAAAAGAAACGCACCACTTTCATTTTCTCAATTTATCAAAAAATATTACAGCCAGTGAAAAATTACAGACTACAATGAGTTTAGTACTATTCTGAGTCAAAATGAAATGATTTTGATGAGCAATAACAGCTGTATTTTTGTATTAATCACCTATGTCTGGGTCATGAGTAAAACTCAGATGAATTGGACCTGTCCTCAATTGTGCACAACCATTCCCTAAAAAAGACACCAAAATGGGGGAAAAAAGCACATTTGTTCACAATGCCACGACTACTGCAACCAGAGAGAGATTGGTATGCCATTGGCATGCTTCAAGCTGGAAGGAGCACACGGGCTGTAGCCAGGGCGTTTGGAGTCCATCACTCTACTGTTGTACGCCTTGCTGAGCGTTTCCACACCACTGGATTCTCCAATGACCGTCCCAGATCTGGTCGACCACATGTCACAACTGCTGCATTATTATTGTTTGGTCATGTTATTGTTATTGAAACTGTCATAAGCATTGATTAATTGGGTCTGAATATCAGGGACGGGTATATGGTTGATGTGCACATGTAATATTTCCATCAAAAATAAGTAACCAAACAAAAATGTGGTAAAAAAGCAGTGGTGCGTTTCTTTTTTCCTTGAGTGTACATGTACATGGAGGTGGACCTGGACCTGGCTTGATCACACTGCATTCTTTAAAACCTGTGTGTAGCCCGGGGTTGGGAGCATTTTCGGTGGCATCCCAAGATCGGAAGGTTCTCCCCGGAGAGAGCTTAGACCGGTGGCGGCGCTACACCGCAATGAATTGCTCCCTTCTCATGAGATTGTACTCTCTTTTGATCTACCACTATACTGTATTTTTGCATCATTTTTGAATCCTGTGAATTGGTATTCTTGATCCTGTTGATCTTCAATAAACCTGGGCGGCATTTTTACAAGAACATCCCGGTCCTCGGTGTCAATTATTGACAGAGAGCAACAGGTACCTTCTGAGAACGAGGTCTAATAACATCAAAAACTCCTGTACTACACTTGCTTTGATCTCTGGGCCTCAGACTCCAGACACATCTGATTCAATTATCCTCATCCACCTGTTGACTTAGAGGCCAAAGATTGCAAAGCTTGGCCCCCCAATCCAAGTTCCACGCCTGCATGTGCATGTGCAGAGCAGGTGTGTGCATGTGTGTGTTAAAGCATGCTGACAAAAAGTAAACTACTATAAACTATGGTTTATAGTAACTACAAATGTTTTCTATGCAGAATATGCACACTGAAATCTTCAGGAATTTTTGCAGAATGGTTAGTAATGCAACAGAAGTAGTTTAGGTGTAGATCATAAAACCTTTTTAAAAGGGCTATATTATGCTTTTATTTATGTTTTTAAGCCAATCTTGGGCACCTCTAGAACAGCATTGCGTGTTTTACAACCTTTAAAACCATTAGGCGACTAAAAAATAACTTTTAACAATTAATTGTTAGTATCTCTTACAATCAGTTACAGCCATAATGCTGATTAGTCAATTTACTGATCAACCACAATCACCCCTAATTATGCCGTTTACTACAAATGAAAAATAGCTGCGCAGAATCAGTGGAAACAGAGCTTTACACTGTTTTTTGTATAAATGAATGGGAGCAGACTGGACGTAGAGGGCTTGATGATTGGTCAGTGCTTCCTGGAGTGGGTGGGTGCCTCAGAAACTCTGCATCAGAGAATATAGGATTACTGAAACATACGTAATGAAGCAGATCACAACTCCAGGTATGTTTCTGATGAGGGAGCAACATAACACAGTAGAAATCTCAAAAAAGTAGATTTGGCATAATACAGCCCCCTTTAAGGACTATGTTGCAAAAAAGGTACTAACTCTAACCACAAGGGGTCAGTAAAAGAACAAATGATTAGTATTATTGGAAACTATAATGGCTTTGTGACTCAATGAACAGAGCAATTTACTCTGAAACTAAAACATCCCCAGTTTGAGGCCAGGTGACTGGTCTGGTCTTTAGCGTTGCAAGATAGTACCTTGGTGTTCTCTTCTCTGTGCTTCTAGGTTAGGATATTTTACCAAGTATTTCCAGAAACCAACATATTAGTCTATATGTTGTTTGTGATAAGTAAAACAAAACAAAAAACCTAACATTTGTTTGTTTATGTGGTGTTTGTACTTTATACTATTCTCACATAAAAAAGGGGCTAACAGCATGTTGAGCAAGAACAGTGCCCCCTAGAATGTAGTATGACGTCTTCATTAGAGAAGGCTAATATTTTTTTCTTGCCCTACATCTTCTCAGATTTTCTAACATCTTCATTCAATTAGCATTAGTGGGTCATTATTTCCCATGTGGCTGCTCTTAATGAAAATGCTAGTTTAGTTAAGGCTCTGTGTGTGACTCTAAGAGTTTAAAGTAGGAATGAGAAATGTCTTTAAGAGAAAAGGATCATACACCAGCCTTTTTGTTTTTGTTTTTATTAGTGCTGTCAATCGATTAAAAAAATGTATCAGATTAATCACACTCTTGGGCTGTGATTAATCACGATTAATCACAATGGTGGATTGGTAGATTTTCCATGACAATATGCAGCGTTTAAGTAAAAAAAAGTCCAGAGAGGTTGAGTTTGTTTTTACTTGGATAAAAAATTACATCTCAGAAATAACTTCTGAATATTGTGAGAGAGCCTTTAAGTCTGTGTAGTAATTGACATAACAGTGTCTGCTGAAATGTGCTCTGCATTAAATCTACTGCAGACACCTGAGCCTCTGCTCTGCTCCTCTCAGCACCCGGACTGGGGCGGGGCACTGTCACCTGTCAGCAATGAGGCTGCCGCTCTGAATCGAGAACTGACGCTTTATGGAGAAAAAAACCCGCAAATGAATTGTTTGTTTGCGGCTTGTGCAGCGGTCAAAGCAGTGGACTTGTCCTGAAGTCGAACCACAAGCAAACGTGTGTGAGGCAGCTTTTCTCTCCTCTGTAGACGCGCGGGTCGTTCACCGTGAAAACAAGTCAATGTTGTGATATACGCACATTTCCAAGACGGTCTCGCGCCCCCGACACGGCTTCACGCCCTCCAAAGTGCTTTGAGAAGCGCTGCTGTTACGGCAAAACAGATCGTGCGATTATTTTTCGTTAATAAATTTTAACGCGTTAAATTTTTTTTTTTCTATTAATCGCATGCGTTAACGCGTTAACGCTGACAGCCCTAGTTATTTCCCTCTCTTTTGCACTTCTTAACTTGAGTAAAGTGGCGTAATGTTTCATGACGCATTAAGAGACCAGGACAAATGACATATTACTTATGTTAGTACTCCCATCGTGCTCTGGCACATTTAACATGTGCATACTTAAAACTGCAATTGTAAAACTCAAATAGATTCTTGAGGAAAAGCATTTGGATGGGTGAGGTTCAAAAGGTACAAGGAACACATCAATTAGAATATTGTGGGAAAAAATCTATTTATTTCAGCAGCAGATCGATTTAAGGTGAAACACATTCACTATAATATAAAGATTCAAGTACATATTAAGTACAAACAGTAAAATATTTCTTTTTTTATGGTGTTTAAAATTTCATGATTATTGAAACTCATACAATAATCTCATAAATTAGAATATTACATAATGTTACAGAAAAATCATAATCATCACAAAATACATAAATGCTTTAAATATGAAATTGTAAACTATGTGTTTCACTTTTTGCATTGAACTGAAATAACTTCCACTATATTCTAATTTATGGACATAGCATACTGAAGGCAGTTGAAATACACTCAAGGAAAAAAGAAACGCTCCATTTTCATTTTCTCAATTTGTCAAAAAATATTACAGCCAGTGAAAAATTACAGACTACAATGAGTTTAGTACTATTCTGAGTCAAAATGAAATGACTGTTTTCCTGGTTTCGGGTGATTGATTTTGATGAGCAATAACAACTGTATTTTTGTATTAATCACCTATGTCTGGGTCATGAGTAAAACTCAGAGATGAATTGGACCTGTCCTCAATTGTGCACAACCATTCCCTATAAAAATACCCCAAAATGGAAAAAAGCACATTTGTTCACAATGCCACGACTACTGCAACCAGAGAGAGATTGGTATGCCATTGGCATGCTTCAAGCTGGAAGGAGCACACGGGCTGTAGCCAGGGTTTTTGGAGTCCATCACTCTACTGTTGTACGCCTTGCTGAGCGTTTCCACACCACTGGATCCTCCAATAACCGTCCCAGATCTGCTCGACCACATGTCACAACTGCTGCACAGGACCGAGCGAATCAGCTCCGACAGTACTGCCGATCAATGAGGAGAAGAATAACTAGTGTCTTTGCGGCGAATGGTGGTCATGTTAACAGCAACAAAGAAGATCAGAAAGTAAAGGACGGTGATAGACCACTCACATTTCCTTTAAATCCACATCTCAAGCCCCAAGTGGCTTCAGGTGATCACATGTTGTTCAGACCTTTCCCACAACCACCATCACACCCAAAAGTTTGACATAAAGTTTGATTTCCAGACAACTTATTGCAAGGGTATATCCTACGATGTCTCCTTTAAACTCTAAGTGATGTCAAATCTTGTGAATGTCAACATTTGACACTGGAAAAATAAATGGTAACTATAATAAAACTTGTACTGCAAATTTTATTGTGCACAGTCAATCACAGAATATGGCATCATAACATAAAACAGGGGTTTCACTGAAATATACAAAACAATGTCTTTACCTTGGCATTGAAATCCTTTTCCAAATCCCCTGAAAAAAAAATGGGTAGCATTATAAATTTGCCAAATGACACATGGAAAGTTTCATAATTCTCAAGGGTCA
This sequence comes from Bostrychus sinensis, assembly GCA_020698575.1. Lineage (NCBI taxonomy): Eukaryota > Metazoa > Chordata > Actinopteri > Gobiiformes > Eleotridae > Bostrychus > Bostrychus sinensis. The sequence continues at coordinate 20,313,001 of CM036253.1, read as the reverse complement.
TAGTTGACGACGCCTTTTTAGAGTCAAAACACTAGAGAAGGCAGTATTGAAAGTACAAACACCATGTACAGCCCACTTACCATATGAAATCTGTACAGTGGCTGCAGAACGTCGGCTGAATGTGTTTCACCTTAAATCGATCTGCTGAAATAAATAGATTTTTTTCCCACAATATTCTAATTGATGTGTTCTTTGTACCTTTTGGACCTCACCCGTCCAAATGCTTTTCCTCAAGAATGTATTTGAGTCTTACAATTGCAGTTTTAAGTATGCACATGTTAAATGTGCCAGAGCACGATGGGAGTACTAACATAAGTAATATGTCATTTGTCCTGGTCTCTTAATGGTCCTGGTCTCTTTACTCAAGTTAAGAAGTGTAAAAGAGAGGGAAATAACCAATAAAGTGGAGACACTGATTGAGAAGGAAATAATTTGTTCGATTTGAATAAGCCTTATAGTGTATAGTGCCAGGTGCTTGGACCATCTAAAGACTGATTGGCCTTTTTGATTAAATAGGCATTAGTGCTGCAGAGCCTCACCCTCATACAAACAGAATGTTCATTTCTACAGTATATCTAGGAATGCTGAGCATGCTGGTCGCTTACTGTTTAAAGTTGCACGTCTGTCTCTTTATTGCATAAAGAATTTACCTTGTTTTGTTGAATTCTGAGTACAAATGGTCTTACACAGTCTTAGGCAGAGATCTTTGGACATGTATTTTCACTTCTGTTATTAAACATAAAACATATTAACATATATTATTTAAACAGCAAGTACCAACCATTCTTGTATCTTTTTTTAGCTGGTTGTTTGCAAGGACTGGAAGCCATAGGTTGGGATGGACTCTTGTCATGGTACAGCCTTCTCCTATAAAAAATAAATTCAAAAACAAGTGATCAGGTAATCCCTGCTATTTGTGTATGCATATCAAATGCTCCAGTGCATTTCTGCTTGAAGATGAATGACTTCATGTGAGGACTGTAATGTTACAGTGCTGTACACAAGTCAATATCTGACATGTGCTATATAGTTTGTGGTATGAATTTCATCCAATCAAAACAAAAAAAAGCTCTTTGCTGTACATTAGGCTGTTTCTATAAAAACAAAAACAAAAAGGCTGGTGTATGATCCTTTTCTCTTAATAAAGACATTTCTCATTCCTACTTTAAACTCTTACAGTCACACACAGAGCCTTAACTAAACTAGCATTTTCATTAAGAGCAGCCACATGGGAAATAATGACCCACTAATGCTAATTGAATGAAGATGTTAGAAAATCTGAGAAGATGTAGGGCAAGAAAAAAATATTAGCCTTCTCTAATGAAGACGTCATACTACATTCTAGGGGGCACTGTTCTTGCTCAACATGCTGTTAGCCCCTTTTTTATGTGAGAATAGTATAAAGTACAAACACCACATAAACAAACAAATGTTATGTTTTTTTTTGTTTTGTTTTACTTATCGCAAACAACATATAGACTAATATGTTGGTTTCTGGAAATACTTGGTAAAATATTCTAACCTAGAAGCACAGAGAAGAGAACACCAAGGTACTATCTTGCAACGCTAAAGACCAGACCAGTCACCTGGCCTCAAACTGGGGATGTTTTAGTTTCAGAGTAAATTGCTCTGTAGTCTAAGAAGCTGCAGTTTTATTAGATTAAAAAAGCCTGACCTCCAGGTGCAGGGTTATTGGGCCTAACCCTGAACCTGGAGCACCCCCAGGAAGGCTGTCTGGCCTTGGGACACAAACAACTCTTTACCCCTGCTCACTCTGCACCATGAGCCAGCAGTCCCTGCAGGCAACAGAAAAGGAAATAAGGACTATGAAGGAAATAAGGACTATGAGTTAGAGATGTTCATCTGAGCACATTAACCAAGAGACTAAAAGAAAAGAAGTAGAACAGAAGAAGAAAAACTGAAACTTTAAAGTACTGTGCAAAGTTTTTTGTTTGTTTCGAACATTTTAGTAATGCACCAAGGACAAAATTAGTTTTAGATTAGTTAGTTGCTCAGCTCCCCCTTGAACTGCCACCTTATCGTGGTGGGGGAGTTTGAGTGCCCGAATGATCCTAGGAGCTATGTTGCCTGGGGCATTATGCCCCTGGTAGGGTCTCCCATGGCAAACAGGTCCTAGGTGACGGGCCAGACTAAGAGCAGTTCACAAAACCCCTATGAAGACAATTAAATCAAGGACCGTGACGTCGCCCGGTATGGCGCAGCCGGGGCCCCACCCTGGAGCCAGGCCTGGGGTTGGGGCTCGAATGCGAGTGCCTGGTGGCCGGGCCTTTGCCCACGGGGCCCGGCCGGGTACAACCCGAATGAGCGACGTGGGCCCGACCTCCTGTGGGCTCACCACCCGCAGAGGTAGCCGTAGGGGACCGGTGCAATGTGGATCGGGCAGCAGTCGAAGGTGGGTGCCTCGGCGACCCGGTCCCCGGACACAGCTTCTAGCTGTGGGGACATGGAATGTCACCTCACTGGGGGGGGGGGGGGGGGGGGGGCTGAGCTTGTGCGGGAGGTTGAGAGATACCGGCTAGATATAGTCGGGCTCACCTCCACGCACAGCTTGGGCTCTGAAACCCAGCTCCTCGAGAGAGGTTGGACTCTCCACCACTCTGGCGTTGCCCGCGGTGAGAGGCGGCGGGCCGGTGTGGGCTTGCTCATAGCCCCCCCAGCTCAGCCGCCATGTGTTGGAGTTTACCCCAGTAAACGAGAGAGTCGCGTCCCTACGCCTTCGGGTTGGGGACAGGTCTCTTACTGTGGTTTGTGCCTACGGGCCGAATAGCAGTACAGAGTACTTCTTGGAGTCCCTAGGAGGGGTACTGGAAGGTGCACCGACTGGGGACTCCATTGTTTTGTTGGGAGACTTCAATGCCCACGTGGGCAGCGACAGTGACACCTGGAGGGGCGTGATTGGGAGGAACGGCCTCCCTGATCTGAACCCGAGTGGAGTCTTGTTATTGGACTTCTGTGCTAGTCACAGTTTGTTCATAACAAACACCATGTTCGAGCACAAGGGTGTCCATCAGTGCACGTGGCACCAGGACACCCTAGGCCGGAGGTCAATGATCGACTTTGTAGTCGTGTCATCTGACCTTCGGCCGTGTGTCTTGGACACTCGGGTGAAGAGAGGGGCTGAGCTGTCAACCGATCACCACCTGGTGCTAAGTTGGATCCGCTGGCAGGGGAGGAGGCCGGACAGACTCGGCAGGCCCAAACGTATTGTGAGGGTCTGTTGGGAACGTCTGGCTGAGCCCTCTGTCAGAGGGGTCTTCAACTCCCACCTCCGGGAGAGCTTTGACCAGATCCCGAGGGAGGTTGGAGACATGGAGTCCGAGTGGACCATGTTCTCCGCCTCTATTGTCGATGCGGCCGTTCGAAGCTGTGATCGCAAGGTCTCTGGTGCCTGTCGTGGCGGCAACCCCCGAACCCGGTGGTGGACACCGGAAGTAAGGGATGTCGTCAGGCTGAAGAAGGAGTCCTATCGAGCCTGGTTGGCTCGTGGGACTCCTGAGGCAGCCGACGGGTACCGGAGGGCCAAGCGTGCTGCGGCCCGGGCGGTTGTGGAGGCAAAAACTCGGGTCTGGGAGGAGTTCGGGGAGGCCATGGAGGAGGACTATCGGTTGGCCTCAAAGAAATTCTGGCAAACCGTCCGTCGCCTCAGGAGGGGGAAGCAGTGCTTCACCAACACTGTTTACAGTGGAGGTGGGGAGCTGTTGACCTCGACTGGGGATGTTGTCGGGCGGTGGAAGGAATACTTTGAGGATCTCCTCAATCCCACCGACACGCCTTCCGTTGAGGAAGCAGGGGCTGGGGACTCAGAGGTGGACTCATCCATCACTCAAGCTGAAGTCACTGAGGTGGTTGGAAAGCTCCTCAGTGGCAAGGCACCGGGGGTGGATGAGATCCGCCCTGAGTACCTCAAGTCCCTGGATGTTGTGGGGCTGTCGTGGCTGACATGTCTCTGCAACATCGCGTGGCGGTCGGGGACAGTACCTCTGGACTGGCAGACCGGGGCGGTGGTCCCTCTTTTTAAGAAGGGGGACCGGAGGGTGTGTTCCAACTACAGGGGGATCACACTTCTCAGCCTCCCCGGGAAAGTCTATTCCAGGGTACTGGAGAGGAGAATTCGGCCGATAGTCGAACCTCGGATTCAGGAGGAACAATGCGGTTTTCGTCCTGGCCGTGGAACAGTGGACCAGCTCTATACCCTCTATCGGGTGCTCGAGGGTTTGTGGGAGTTCGCCCAACCAGTCCACATGTGTTTTGTGGATTTGGAGAAAGCGTTCGACCGTGTCCCTCGTAGTGTCCTGTGGGGGGTGCTCTGGGAGTATGGGGTCCGGGGCTCTTTGCTAAGGGCTGTCCGGTCCCTGTATGACCGGAGCAGGAGCTTGGTCCGCATTGCCGGTTGTAAGTCGGACCTGTTCCCAGTGCATGTTGGACTCCGGCAAGGCTGCCCTTTGTCACCGGTTCTGTTCATAATTTTTATGGACAGAATTTCTAGGCGCAGCCAGGGGCCGGAGGGAGTCTGGTTTGGGAACCACAGGATTTCATCTCTGCTTTTTGCGGATGATGTTGTCCTGTTGGCTTCCTCAGGCCAGGACCTTCAGTGTGCACTGGGGCGGTTTGCAGCCGAGTGTGAAGCGGCTGGGATGAGAATCAGCACCTCCAAGTCCGAGGCCATGGTTCTCGACCGGAAAAGGGTGGCTTGCCCTCTCCAGGTTGGGGGGGAGTTTCTGCCTCAAGTGGAGGAGTTCAAGTATCTTGGGGTCTTGTTCACGAGTGAGGGAAGGATGGAGCGTGAGATCGACAGACGGATCGGTGCAGCGGCTGCAGTAATGCGGTCGTTGTATCGGTCTGTTGTGGTGAAGAAGGAGCTGAGCCGAAAGGCGAAGCTCTCGATTTACCGGTCGATATACGTTCCTACTCTCACCTATGGTCATGAGCTTTGGGTCATGACCGAAAGGACAAGATCCCGGATACAAGCGGCCGAAATGAGTTTCCTCCGCAGGGTGGCTGGGCACACCCTTAGAGATAGGGTGAGGAGCTCTGTCACCCGGGAGGAGGTCGGAGTAGAGCCGCTGCTCCTCCACATCGAGAGGAGTCAGTTGAGGTGGCTCGGGCATCTGTTCCGGATGACTCCTGGACGCCTTCCTGGGGAGGTGTTCCGGGCATGTCCCACCGGGAGGAGGCCCCGGGGAAGACCTAGGACACGCTGGAGGGACTATGTCTCTCGGCTGGCCTGGGAACGCCTTGGGGTCCCCCCGGTAGAGCTGGAGGAAGGGTCTGGGGAGAGGGAAGTCTGGGCATCTTTGCTTAGACTGCTGCCTCCGCGACCCGGCCCCGGATAAAGCGGAAGAAGATGGATGGATGGATAGTTGCTCAGTAGGCCGACTTTATAAGCCAGTGCTCAGTAGGCCTACAGTATAAGCAGAAAAGGCAGAGGAGGGGACAAAATGTCAAAGTACAGGATCATTATCCTACTGATAACATTTTAAAAAATGTAATATGACAATTTTGGAAAATATTTAGCAAACAAGTCTGTCACCTTATGAAGATGTTCCGTTAACCTATAGAGAGAGAATGCCATCTGAAGTGTTAATCTGTTCTGAATGGTAAAATGGAAAACACAGTGGCTCTATCTTGTGGTGGAATGATGAATAACAGTAACTGCAGGATTGGCTGGGATTAACAACAACCAGAGGGGACATATCCAAGCAAACCGTCTTTTACCAGATGATACTCACATAAGCCAACTCTTAAAAAACTTTCACAAGTCCAAAGGAACCTTAACTGTCACCTAACTAATGTAGAGTGAGATCAAAAGCTTCCACATCACAGGGAGGGCCGTCAGATAAGTTTCTTCTATTTAATCTTATCTAAATGAGAGAGACACATAAAAGTGCTCATGGACTGTCTAATTTTCTCCATCAGGACTTTAGTCTGTGATCTGAGCTTGTTCTATATTCCTAATCCCAATCAAGCACACAGTAGTTCACACTCAGCACACCCTCTGCTGGACACTCAAAATATTTTACAGGATATCCAGATGTTATTGAAGGTTTCCTTATTGTTTTTCGACTAGGACTATATAAGTTAGTCCACCAAATTTATGCAGCTTTACAGTCAAAATCTAAAACAATTAAATTCTTGAACTTGATTAAAACAAAGTGTAAAAAGGTGCAGTGTTTTAAGCTTCACCTGTGCATTGCCCTACGTCACTGAGTGCTAACTAAGCTCTTATAGATAATTTGATAATTAAGATAGCTTAGACCAATTTTGCATTTGCCTTAGCCAATGAAAATTTTTGACATTATACATAAACAGTAAAATACAAATTATGTATTCACTCTCTTGGGTTATTTTGTGCTTTAAATTAAAACAGGGTAAATGTTTCTCAAAGAGGAACAGAAAAAAATATTGCAAATAAAAGGGGTCCCTCTTTCTCTTGGGCCGTTCTGAAGCACATCTCTTTTAGAAGTCAGAATGGACAGCTCAAACAAACTGATGCAAGGCCCAGGCAATATCTTTCACCTTTCAGATAAGAGCTGTTGAGCAAATTTGATGGGCAATCAGACATTGTATATCTGTGTGCTTATACATTAAATGATTTCATTTTCATAGAAGAAATCAGATATTGTAAATATCCCTGCCCTCAAGACTTTTGGTAAGATTAGCAATCAAATGGAAAATCTGTTTTTACACAACTGCCATAAATGTTGACCATATGCAATTGAAGAAAAGTCTAATGCAATAAATACAAAAAAAAAACAAAAACAAAACATTACCTGTGACGGCGTGTTTCTGTGGTTTTGGTTAGGTGATTAGGCCAACTGTCATCACCAAATGCTCCCAGCTCTCCTGTCAGCCAGTCAGGCAGTCCTGCATTACTTCTAGTACTCACTGGCTCATCAAAGTAAATTGACTAGAAATTAACACACATATAGTGTGGCATTATTCTCTTGTTTTCAAGTTTTCACTTTGTGGCAACAAAACATTTGTAATAAAAAAATAACACTCTAGCGCACAAATAGTTGGGTATTAATTGATATTATTTGACAATTTATCAGTAATAACAGTGCCTCGTTAAGTTGTCTAACTTTTTACCATGTAGGTAGGCACCAACAAGTTGGTACTAACAGTAGCAAAGCGAGTCTGCTAGAAGCTAGCGAAACACCATAACTTTAGCGAATGTCTTTATAAAACAACCAGGAGGCTAAATGCGAAGACTAAACTGTTGTCCCCCACCAGTTTATATGGAGATGCGCTCTAAACAAAGCTAATAAAGTATGGGTATTATCTTAAATTGCATTAAATCTTGTACCTCCAGCAGTGATTTCGCCGCTCAAAACGGTTCAAAACGTATGGACGGACGCACTACGACACATCCGTTTACTGGAGACACAGCGTCCACTGTTGCCATAGTGACTCCACAGCACACTCTTCTTCTGACTGACACCACCATCAGATCAAACATCACAATCCACAAGTGTGACTTTCATTGTCGTTTTCTCTGCCTTGTTTTTAATGGTACGGAAGCGCTGAACTGCCACAGTGAAAGAAAGAAAAAAAATTGTGTTTCTCGTTAATACGAGGTTTCACATTATAAAGAAACTTTTTCTCATTAAAACGTGTTAATACTACGTTAAAACGAGATAATTTTCTCGTTATAATGTAACTATCGTTAAAACGAGAACATTATATCCTGTTAAAATGAGTATGCAAAACAGACTGTAGCAGGACATCGATATGATTTGCTAACATAATAGCTTATTGGCTAATAACACCATTCAACAGTTTTTAAACTTTTAATGCACAATTTCCAGTTATAATACACCCTTTTAGCCACAGAGAGGAGCTCCACACCAACTGAAAAAGCAAATGTTTATCAAACGTGAAGCTGGCAGATTGCGTTCAGGAACATTGTTTTGGAGCAATTTTTACAACTTCTTAAGCCCGTTTATCATCAGCTGTTTAGTCAAAACATCAAAAAAGACTGCATAATGGTTAAATGTTATTTGCCTAATATTTTGTGTCTTTATAGACCTTTACATTATTTTATAACAGTGCTTTTACGTCAATGAGCTCCTTCTTCCCGCAGCACGCAAAGTAAACGCTAGCGACGTCACTCTGAATGAAAAAGAAGCGCTCAGCCGAGGTCCAGGCATAAGGGGAGGTGTACGGTCCATCAGCAGCGCTTGCCAACACAAGCATCTTCCACAAGCCGAGGACACAGGGACAGCTCACGTCAGTCGGGATATCGCAAACTTGTGTACTTTATTTTCCCTATTATGGCCGATCATCTTTTACATTACAATGACTCTGCTAGTGTTGGGAACAGATTTGCGCGTAAAGGTGCTTTGCGGCAGAAAAATGTCCATGAAGTGAAAAATCACAAATTTACTGCGAGATTTTTTAAGCAGCCGACGTTCTGCAGCCACTGTACAGATTTCATATGGTAGGTGGGCTGTACATGGTGTTTGTACTTTCAATACTGCCTTCTCTAGTGTTTTTTTGGCTCTAAAAAGGCGTCGTCAACTATGACCCTTGAGAATTATGAAACTTTCCATGTGTCATTTGGCAAATTTATAATGCTACCTCTTTTTTTTTTGCAGGGGATTTGGAAAACAAGGATTTCAATGCCAAGGTAAAGACAGTTTTGTATATTTCAGTGAAACCCCAGTTTTGTGTTATGATGCCATATTCTGTGATTGTCTGTGCACAATAAAATTTGCAGTACAAGTTTTATTATAGTTATCATTTATTTTTCCAGTGTCAAGTGTTGACATTCACAAGATTTGACATCACTTAGCGTTTAAAAGGAGACATCATAGGATATACCCTTGCAATAAGTTGTCTGGAAATCAAACTTTATGTCAAACATTTGGGTCGTAGGACGTTTTTGAGGCTAAATATCGGCTTGTCTGATAACCATTTCTTGATCGGATAACATATCTTGGAATGGGGAGTTTTCCTTCATTCAAAGGACTGGGCTGATCGCTCTCAACTGGAGAGGCATGCATCTGGTCAGAAGGTGGTCTGTAGTCCACTGGAGCATAGTAGTTTCTTTTAGGGAAGTATTGGCCCTGCCCTTCAGGGACATTGACTGTCTGGGTGTTCACTCGATAGCCTGTTGGGGATCTCTCATCCTTGTAATTCCCATGCCCATTTAAGACATCATCATCATAAGAATTTTCAAACGGATAGCGAAAGAAGTTTCCGTTGTAAAAATAGGGGCTTGCGGAGTCCCCTCTTCTAAAGCCATTTGTCTGAGGACCAACATTGTAGAAACGTTTTGAGACCAGTGGTGGCCAATTATACCAGGCATTTGAAGGTGGATAAAAGGGACTCTGTGAGACATGCCTGTTGCTTATGTGAGGGTGTGATGGTGGCTGTGGGAAAGGTCTGAACATCATGTCATCACCTGAAGCCACTTGGGGCTTGAGATTAGGATTTAAAGGAAATGTGAGTGGTCTATCACCGTCCTGTACGTTCCGATCTTCTTTGTTGCTGTTAACAAGGCTCTCTGCATTAGTAGGATTTGGTGTGACCAGTGGGTCTGAATACACTTTAGATTCCCCTGTAGGCCCATATTTTGAGGCATCAGGTTCATAAGGTGAGAGGTTGATGGGTTCATCATCTGACAAAACTTTTTCACTCGTGCCACCAACACGAACAGCTGGTTTGAACCAGTCAGTGTTAATGTCAAGGTTACGAGTGTCATGTGGAAACCGGTATACAGGTGCTGCAAAAAGAGCTCACATTAAATGATCCAATATTGTTGTGATCCCCCCCAGTACACATGAAGCAGGCAATACCTTCTCTAGTTGCTTGTCCACTGCTGCCTGTTAGCAGCAAAAAACTCATCAAGGATGCCCTGCAAAACAATCTGAAACAAAAACTACATGTGTATTATTATTCAACTATGATGAACATAATATAAATTGAAAGTTTTAATAATCCATGTTAAATTCTGAAAAAAACACTGTCCAACCATTAGCAGCAATGAAACCCTTTGTGTTTGTAAACAACATCAAAAGATTGGTGACATGTGCAAAACAGGAGGAGGAATTAGCCACCAAATACCACAAATTATAAATAATCAAGGTGGTTTCAGCAACTGACAACCAGTCCACTACATGTATGCAACAAAGACGTCTCATTTGATGTTTGTAGTTAAGTGAAAGATGCTCAAATAAATACCACATACCGTAAAAAGAGTCCAAGAGCCATGGCTGTTATAGCAAAGAAGCAGTGCTCATCCTCAGGAGCTCCAGATTGAGAAACGCATTCAACGTGAGTGTTTTAGGTCTGGACTGTCAATCCAGCCTCTCTATATGGACTGTGACTGGCATTAGCAGCAGCTGTGACAAATCAGGGACCAAAACACTCACAGGTGTGGCTCTGCACCGTTTCTGCACCACACAGAACCTTCAATATGCTCAATGCAATCAAAAATATATTCATGCTGTAAACTTTTTTTTTCTTCATTATGGAGAGACAATCTGTGACATGTCCTGAAACCCACACCATCTCAGCCAGCTACTCTTGTGTGGACATCTGATACACTGGCAGTGAAAGGGGAGACAGCAAGTCAAGCAGAAAGCTCGGAAAGGATAAAGGCGTTTGTACTTTAGACAGGCAAGGAAACTACAGCAGTTTTGTAGTTTGTATTTGGGTTTAATTCAAAGTCAGTGTGCTTATGCAGAATCATTTATTATAGCAGATAAGCACATGATATGTTCCAAACTATTTCAACTGCCTTCAGTATGCTATGTCCATAAATTAGAATATAGTGGAAGTTATTTCAGTTCAATGCAAAAAGTGAAACACATAGTTTACAATTTCATATTTCAAGCATCTATGTATTTTGTGATGATTATGATTTTTCTGTAACATTATGTAATATTCTAATTTATGAGATTATTGTATGAGTTTCAATAACCATGAAATTTTAAACACCATAAAAAAAAGAAATATTTTACTTTTTGTACTGAATATGTACTTGAATCTTTATATTATAGTGAATGTGTTTCACCTTAAATTGATCTGCTGAAATAAATAGATTTTTTCCTACAATATTCTAATTGATGTGTTCCTTGTACCTTTTGGACTTCACCCGTCCAAATGCTTTTCCTCAAGAATGTATTTGAGTTTTACAATTGCAGTTTTAAGTACGCACTTGTTAAATGTGCCAGAGCACGATGGGAGTACTAACATAAGTAATATGTCATTTGTCCAAGTCTCTTAATGCGTCATGAAACATTAACAATGAAGGCATGTACTTTGTCTCTTGTAGTTGTTTTAAGCAGACTTCTTGGTTTCAGTGGAAGGTGTCATACTGCAGGCTTGTGTTTCAAAGGGATGCTCCACAGTGAGAGGACCTGCAGCTTTAATTAACTCTCTCACCACACAATGTTCTGCACTTTATCTCCCAAATGTACACACAAGGATTGGCACTATAGGATTTTCATTATAGAGAAATGAAGTAGACGCTTTGAAGGTTGCATACGGCAATAGGAGTCTTGTGATTGTAAGAAATTTGTTGCTTCTTTGCATGATGATGGCAAGATAATCCCCAGTGATGTTGATGCACAACCTTTGGCTTAGATGCTTAATGATATTTGATAAGTCAGTGTGCAGTACAACAGGTATACTGTATCAGAGGTGGAAAGTAAAAGTAAGTATAGAAAGTATTTTTTTTTTACTCAAGTAGTACATATCCTCAAGAATATCTATTTTGAGTAAGTTTACTGTTACTAAACCATACTTAACCCAAATGGGAGTAAAAGGAGTACTACTCATTTGCATCAGCAGTAGTAGTAGTAGTAGTAGTAGTAGTAGTAGTAGTATATTTTGTTGTACAATTGAAAAAGAAGCAAAAAAGTTCAAATGTTCTTTCTACTTACAGAAATGTTGCGCTTATTTACTTGGTAACCAGGTAATATAATTACTGACTAGTTTTATTTCAATTTGAGTAATATTATTTTGAAGTAACAGTACTTTGCTTAACTTTGGAGTACTTCTTCCACTTCTGGAATAAACTAGAAGAGGTAAAATCTAAATCTGAAGGTGGGTGAACTCTCTGGTTTGCCTAAGATAAGGTAATACTGTTGTTTAATCATCCAGTTCATTTTCCTTATGCCTATATTAAGTTTTTAAGTAATGCATTTGGCTGCCTAGAGCTGCGTACCCAGATAGCAGATTTTTTTTTTTTCATTCTAATTCTACTGTGATTTCCCCACCTCCACGGCACAACAGCGAGCAGCTAAAAGTAGTGGTCGCTCTCCCGGAAACGTCTTTATTACCAAAGTGCCTGTGTGGGTGGAGTATAGTGAGGCTGTACATTTCCAAGGTGACTGGTCTATAAAGAAAATGGTTCTCTCCTGGTCATTATGTGGGACGCAGGAATGGTATGTCCCCAGCTGCTGCAGACTGAATCAAACATGGTAAGGGCTAATAGAGGCCAAGCAAAATTTGAATAATTTATGAGTAGTATTAATTAGAAGGCTTGTCATTCAAAGCTGTTTTCTTCATTCGAGTAGATTCGGTCATCAAAGTATGAACTTAAAAACCCCAGCTCTAAAATGTAAATAAAATATCTCATGAAAATGAATTTTATAGATATATAAGATGTCAGGTATATAGACCCAAACCTAAAATGAATATCCCTCTTTGAATTTGATTGCAGCAACACATTTTTAAAAGCTGGGACAGGAGCAACAAAATGCTAAAAATGTAAATACTAGAACTACTATAAAAAGCTTGAAGAGCATTTTCAAACTAATTATGTGAATTGGCAACACTTCAGTGAGATCTAGAAGGTGTAAAAAGAAAATGCTCACAGTATTGAGTATATGGATAGCTTGTGATCCTCAGGTCCTCAAGCGACAGGTGCAGTAAAAACAGATTTACCCTGTAGTAGAAATTACTGCATGGGTCAAGAGCACTTCCAGAAGTCATTGTCTGTGAACACATTTTGCACAAATACAAGTTCAAAGCTGTATCACGCAAAAAAGAATATGTGAATATGCCATATGTGAACATGATCCAGAAACAATGTAGTTTTACAGTCAAATTAATAAAAATAAATAAATAAAAAATTCACTGGCCCAATAGTCCAAAACTTAATTTGGTCATCCATAAAGATGATTATTATAAGTTTCTTAAACCAGTGTGTACATTGACATGTTTCAACTGATACTATAGTCTTCCTTGAGTGTTTTTGGCACAAGTAGAAGGACAGTGCCAAAAACGGTATAATCAAGTTAAGAAAACTCATTCCTGTAACAACATGTCATTTTTTGGAGGAAGAGTACTCTTGTAGTCGAAACATGTCATGGCACAACACCAGCACGATGGTCTGGTACTAATAAACTGGTCCAACTAGTGTTTCAAGCGATTTGCCAACCATTTAACTCTGTCTTTATTTACATTTTCAGTGTCCCAACTTTTTGGATTAGATTTAGATACATTCCCAGTAAATCTATTAGACCAGATGTCACACATTTCCCATGTCACTAGCTTCGTGAACTTTTCTCGTGATGTCGGGGCATCTCATTGAAACTTGGTGTAAAGTGAATGAGTGCGTTCCAGCATCAGACCCCCCCACCCCCACCTCCTAGTCCTCCGCCTTTGAAGCCGAACGTCTGTGAAGATGACAGTGCCATCTGGAGATCTGGAAACCAACAGGGCTGGTAGTAGCGCGCCTCGTCTGGACACCAGAATGTGGTGAGGGAGGGGAGGGAGAGAGCATATAGAGAGTGTGGAAATAAGATGATGCAAAGGTGAGGACAGGGTAAATCCACTCAGGAGGAGAGCAGGGGTGGCTGTGTTGGTCACAAAAAAGGCTCTTACATGTTCTGTCTTCTTGGCTTAAAGTTTTGGCAGAGATCACACCAAATATTACACTTTAGTTAGCAACAACTATTTTCTCTCACATTAATTCACTATGGGAAATTTGGATTCATCTTTGTCTTCTTCTTCTTCTTGTTTTTCTTCTTGTTCTTGTTCTTCTTCTTCTTCTTCTTCTTCTACTTCTTCTTATTCTTATTCTTATTGTTATTCTTATTATACAGTATATATATTTGGACATTGGGGTGAGATGGAGTACCTGTAGAGAACACAGTAACACTGGAAAGACATGAGATTGAGTGGAGTAGGTTGAGGGAGTGTACGATGGCAGTGTGGTTAACTCTCTTGCCTCTCAGCAAGGAGCTAGTAGGTTTAATGCTTGGGCCGCCTGACGCGTGAATTGAGTGGAGGCTGCAAGTCTTTCCTGTGTTACAGTCTCTCTGGATTCCTCCTGCCGTCCAAAGACAGGCATGTGTGAATTGATGACTCTAAATTGCCCCTAATCAATAAATGTGAGACTGAGTGGTTGTCTGTTAGTGTATTTATCTTATCTGCCCTGCACCTAACGGGCCACTGTCCAGAATGTACCCGGCCTAAGGTCCATACTTGCTTGAATAGGATCCTAACTGAAATACTCATTAATGAATGAATATTGTTGGCAAATTGCAGTTTTGAGATATCATCTTGTTTCTGCTATTTGATTTTCATTGCAATAGTTAAGAGTAATGTTGTTCTAAAATACTTGCATAACAAGCCAGTCAGTTTGCTTTATTTAATGTCCACCTCAGTTAATGTTTATTGCTAATACTGCAGTATCATGAGCCCATATGACTGACGCCAGGTGTGTGCGTTGCACCATTCTTCTGGACATTTGCTGCCCCCTGTGGGCGCCATCATCCATGTGTCATTTCTCGTGACGAGAGCTGACACATGCCGTCCAACCATCCATTGTCAGGTCCTAATAAACTAACGTTGTAGGTGTAGAGCCGCTTCCTCCGCACGCAACAGACGGTAATGGTCTTCATTAGCCAATCAGGGAGCGGCGGCAACATGGGGGTGTCGGGAACATGAGAGCTGATGGGGCCCCAAACAATAAACACTTGAGGCAAGACTCAACGCTGCTCCTCTTAAAGGGTCCTTGTTGCTCTTTGCATCAAAGGATAATAAGATCATCATTCATAACATAATTTTTGCAAGCCATCGCTTTTTAATATTGATACATGTAATATATTTCTTTTAAGCTTTATGTAGGCGTTCTTCTGCTGTACTGCCAGATTTGTCAAACATTGAAAATCTATTAAGCAAACAACACAAATAGTCAGTTTTTAAATTTAAGAAAGTGAGTATGTCTATGGCTTAAGAGAAAAGGTGAAATGAGATAATATGGTGAGTAATGAAATTTCTAAATTCAATTTTATTAGTAGTAATATTCAGCAGTTCTAATGTCTGCTCTGTTAAGAATAGATTTGGAGAATATCTCAATGCCACAAAATCCAACTGTTTCCTCAAAAACCCTTTGAAACCCATAGCTTAAGAAATCATTATGTGTCACAGTGTTGCTCTATCCACTGTCCCCGCTTGTTTCTTCTTTCTGCTCCTTTTCACTCCACTGTCACTACAAAGCAGAACATTTCCATTTTGTTATCATGGTAACAGCTCTTGTGTCCAGTTTCCATGTATGTTTTATCATCAATATCCTTGGGCACTTACAGTCTTAGTCATGCCTTGGACATGATAACAGACATGCATTGTTTTAATTGAAAAATAATCCAAAATATACTGTACCTTTGAGCTATATTAATCAAATTGCATTCATATTTTTGTTTTATTTTCCAGTGAAAGCAATTTTCTGCAGTGTTGCCTGGATGGATGCTCACTTGTCAAATTCACTTACAGTACAGAAAAGTAACTTTGCATGCCCAAAAATCTTTTCTCTTTCAAAAAAAAAAAAAACAAAACATGCAAGAGCTCCTACATGTCAATATAAGGCCATTGCCAATGTCTGGACAGTAGACAAAAACGTAAGAAAGGAGGAGAAGTTGTGGAGTGGAGAGGGAAAGGCTAAGGGAGCGAATTCTTTGTTTATACATATACACACAGTGACAATTAGAGCTGTGACAATTATTTATTTTCTGCTAGATGTCTGCTCTATTTGTTTATTTCACAATCTAACCTTTAAAAGTTTACCAGATATTGTGTAAAAATACAACTAGAAACACTTGGAGGCATCAGGTTTATCCCAAGGAATTACAATCTGTTTCTTTCCCCAGTGTGACCTTTCCAAAAAACTTAAAAACTTAGCCCTAGATTTTGATAAAATCCTAGAGATCTAGAACTATACACCACAAACAAATGACTTATTTATTAGCCCATTACTGACATTTCCAGCAAATTACATCAAAATCTGACCATTATTTATTTATTGGTTTATTATTATTATTATTTATTTATTCCTTGACATGCTGTTCAGACAAAAAGATAAACCAACAAAGAAAAATATAACCTCATTGGCAGAGGAAAAAACTAACAAGAATAACTTAGCGTGTAGACCTCCACCAATGCATTGCAGTCCTGACCCTCATTCAAAACATTCTCTCTTTAGCCTTTTCTTTTTGTAATAACAATAATGGATTGGATTTATATTGCGCTTTTCAAGTTTCTTAAAGCACTTTTAGTCCATTATTCATTCACTCTCAGTGGTGGTAAGCTCTTTCTGTAGCCACAGCTACCTTGGCCTCTCTGATCGCCACCAAGCACAGTCACACGGACACAATAATACATAGGCAGGTGAAGTGTCTTGCCCCTAGACACAATGGCAGTACACAATGCCAGTAGTGGAGATCGAACCGCCAACCTTCGGTTTAGTGGGCAAATGTCTCTACCGACTGAGCCACTGCTGTCCCAGTTATGTTATGTTGCTCACAGTCAAACAAACTGCGGACAAACCAACGGCATTAAAAGTATCAGGGCAGCTCTAGGTTTTGTGAAATTTAAGACCTTTTTAAGACTTTTAATGCCACTTAGAATCAAATTTAATGGCAGGATCGCCCGCAAAAGAACAATAATCTGTATACATATTACACTAATGAAAGGGTTTTATTTTGAAAGCCTAACAACTTCAGTGCTGCGTTAAAAAAAAGTAAAACTGAATTATAAAATTAAGTAATAAAGTATAGTTCTTTTTTTGAGACATTTTAAAGCCACTAATGAGCATGTTTATTGACAAATTCACATACAACTTGCAAAAAAGGCACCATTTTCTATTCTAAGTTATAGTATTACTCCAAAATTTACTGTATTTATAGAGAAGTATATGCTTCCAGCTGGGGCTGAACATGGGTGTTACTTCTAATGACACTTGTACACATGTAACAATAACATTAACACAATGATTTGAATAATTTATTTTATAAAAATATGTTTCGCTAGCAATTAGTTACTAATCTTTTACCTACAGACTGCAACGACTTGACTTAAATGTCATAGTTTGAAAATTTAAGACACATGTTAACAAATTTAATACCTGATCATATAATTTAATAATTGATACTCAAATTTAATACCTTTTTAATGCTTTTAAGACCTTGGGGCTATCCTAAGTATAATCTGCTTGGAGGAGTTATTGAATAACCAAAATGCACATCATAGCCCATAATAACTTTTACAAAAGGAATTTTTCATAAATTCAATACAAAAAGTGAAACCATCAATTACAACTGAGATAAATTTCTACTGCTCTGTCATAGTCTGCAATGAAACCATTAGGATAAAGACATGAATGTTTTTTTGTTTATTTTTTCATCAATAGCTACTGTAAAGTCATGCCAGCCATCCCACAATGCCGTGCCAAGGTTACTATGGTAACAGTACTTGGCCCATGCTCATTGCCAAAGCGCTGCCAACTATTGTACCCCAGGCAAACCCTTCCCTTTAAACAGGCCCATAACACCAAATCCTTGTGTTTTCAAATAATCCTTAAATAGTGATTCAACACAGACATTTGGCATCAACTCCTTAACAAAATATATTCAGGTTGGAGGTTATGTCATCCTAGCTACCTAACAATTTTCCTCCAGATTTTATTTATTTGATGAGACCTTTATCCAGTTCACCACAGTCTGTCTGCCTTTACTGTGCAGTGACCACTGCGAGGGCAATATTTTGATTTTAACAGACTGTCTCGGCAGATCATGTCACAATGTTTTGCTTGCATAACACAATGTCATCTGGTGACATTAAAAAGGGGTCTTTTTCGGAGGCTTACTCAGCTCAGAGTGGGTAGCTAATTGTGAGGGAGCTGTACGTGTTTTTTTGCTAAGACACAATGCAGTGTAATAATATGACACACCATAATCTGTACTTTACAAACAAAGGCAAAAGAGCAGCGACAAAGGGCTCGGAGGGAGACAACAGAGAGAAGATGAAGATGTTGAGGATTCTCTATGAAAATGTAATGTGTGGCTGCTGTCATTGATGCTGTGTGGGTAAACAGTAATAGAGAGTGGCAGGAGCAACAACAGCAAGACCAAAAATGGCATCAGGAAAATATTTCTAAAAAACCATAATAGAAAAATAACCTCATTTGATGGCATATTTTTAGAGTAATCTTGCAACTTTGCACTTGACTGACTTACAAGGACTGCACAATATTAGAAAACATACAAATAACTATGTTAAATTTTGCAATAATGATATGGCTAGCAATATTTGGATGTAGTAAAATTCAGTATGAAGTGGCATGTGCAGCTGGCAGGCTAACGCTAGCACAGTTGACAGAGTTTGAGACAAGTTGTGCTTCTCTGAGCAGCAGAAAGTGCTTTTTTCTCTTTTATATCATTGCTTTCTTTTGCCAAAGCCTACAAAAACTTGTTTGGATTAAATGAAGACATACTTCTGGTTCTAGTTTTGTTTGGACTATTAGCTGCTTCAGATTGTTTATGGAAGGTTATGGAATGAAAGGCAAGTCTTTTTATACATTTGCGATTTGTAGCCCTAGTTACCACTTATGTTTTTGGTGCAGGAGTAGCTTTCACTCACCCCAGCAAACTCTCCCGGGGTTAAAGGCAGCAAACCATTGAACCGTCATCCATAATAAATAACTCGCCAGTGATTTATATAAAGAAGCGAGTGAAAAACCCACATGCTGGCAACTTCACACCAACACTTTTACCTTTTACCTGTCGAAAAGCATCCGTCGCCATGACAACCCATTAGTGTCACTTAGTTGCTGTCTTGCACTCAAGGTGAATGCTGAGTAAATGAAGTGAGTGTGTCTATTGAGGATGGAAAGACAGTCCCGGGGGGTAGTGCACCTCTGCGGCTCACCACTCCAGCTGTGCTTAATGAATTCTAGACTGATTACACCCACAGCTATTTTTGGGAACGGTTTAGGACAGATCAGGAGGATTTGGAGCCGAGACAAGATGCGGTGATCTTTGGTTATGACGTATCTGAGGTCAGCACAGAGTGCAATGAAGTCAAGTTGTTGTTTAGTGATCTTTGCACATTGGTTGTGATTAATGAAAAGTGCATGCCATCATAGTTTGCTGCCAATTTTTGTTCTGTAAACATGCTCAATCATTGAAACTAAGATATTTTCCAGGCATATTTTGTGATTTCAAAATAATCAGTATTTAAAATTCCCTTTAATTCTCTATCTGGGGATTTAGTGAACATAAACATTCGAAATAAGCTAAGAAAACATATGCACTCTCACATTAGAAAAAATGCAGTACAACCCTACATTGAACTAAAAATACTAACTTCATTGCTGTTTGATTTACTTTTCCCTAGAATTTCTGATCACTGGTCACTATACTGTATACTGTGTACTGTATACAGCACTAAGCAAGGTTGAACAGGTGCAGTACCATCTGGCTTCAATGTTATTAAACACAGTTCAGAGAGATAAAAAAGAAACAGGATATAGATAAAAGATAACTAAAAAGTGCATACTAATGTGGCAAAGGAAGGCAGAGTGCGGCTCAGATGGACGCTGGGGACTTTCCCATCCTCGCTGTCATGTTTTTGCTATTTCTGTGCAAGGACAAAGATGCAGAGAGACAGGGCGGGTGAGGGAGAGGTGTGAGGTTAGAGCTCGCCTGTGCCAGTTTTCTGAAGCGTGTCTTCCTTCTTCCTGCTCCCGTGGTGTTTGGAGGGTCACCTGGTAAAAGAACACAGTGCGGCTCTTAGTCATCTTCACACTTCACACATTTTACCTGAGCAGCCATCTGTGCACGTATTTACCAGCCCAAACATGCTCTCTGCATAAACATATTAAAATATGCTAATATGTACACAAACGCAAGGTTACAAAACCATTTTCCTTTAGCTGCTGTGCAGTTTCCTTTAATTTGAAATTGATTACACAAAACAAATATGTTTTAAACTAACAGTTAATTACAAAATGAGGCCTGCATTAAAATATATTGTATGCAAAATCCAGGCAGTTATACTATAATATAATTAAAAGGGTATGAAGGGTAGTAGACTTACTTTTCTTTGATTGTTGGCAACGACAAATAAGTTGCACTACAATTTGGATTAATATCCTGATTCAATCAACTACTAGAAGAATTCGGAGAGAGCAAACCTTAAGCACTTGTCCTATCTAGCAATGGTAAAGATACTGCATATGGCGCATAAATACTTATTCTATCTCTTCTTCTACCTTGTGTCTGGTATATACTTCACTAAAACTAATAATTTGTTCCTTCACTGACCCCTTGTGGCTGGAATTGGTGTATTTGGCCTCACAATTATAGAGAATGATACAGAAACATCAACACCAAAAATCTAGTATTTCTTCTTTGGTCTATCACTGTCCTTTCCTGAAAATGGAATGAAACTGTGACCAATACTTATTGATTTATCATGCTAACAAACAAACCAACTGTTCAAAACATAACCTACTTAGTGGAGGTAATTATTTTAACAGAGCATATAGAGCAATAATTTTTACTCCATGAATATTGTGCCTGATGCAGATTGGCAGTATACTTGAGAAAGATACTTGTTCAGCCTTATTAAAGATAGAGCAGACAAGCATTAACACCTGCTCTCACTTATATTCTGTAATTGCTATATGTGATAAGAGACGACAGCTTCGACAGCTTGCTACAATCTGCTTTAAAGGTGAGCCGCTGCTGCTGCGAGTGAACTCTATCACACGGTTACCGTTTGAGACTTCCTGTCTACAAGCAGGATTTTTGCAGACGCAGCTATTTTCCTGAACACATCACAAGAGCATTCCCCCACACATACCCCTCCTTTGTGTTGATTTCCATACATGTGTGCAAAGGAGCTGTATGTGCAGGATTTCCTCCTTACTCCAGGAGAGAGCAGAGGGAAGACTGGGACTGTCACTTGCCCAACTCTAATTGAAGGTGTCATGGCTGCCTCCTCGACGTTCCCATGCAGCCTTCTTACTCTGCTCAGGGAAAATATAGCACCGGGCACTACAGGGGGCAGACACCACTTTGCTTTGCTTTTTTTTTTTTTTTTTTTTTTTTGTGGAAGTTGCAAGTCATTGCTTTGTCCATTGTGATGTACTTGAATGTCCCATTTAAATCCTACATGAACTGTGGCATATAATTTGTGACATTTTAAACTAATCCTTCTGTATTGTAATTTAATACTGTACTGTTATAAAAATAAAAAAAAAGGCTTAGAACCAAAAAAAAAAAAAAAAAAAGGTGTGTCAGTTTTCAAAAATAGAAACAAGAAAAATCTAAACTAGAAGCAAATTGATGATAGATAATCATCACTCAATTTTCACTCTATTTTCCTTGGAATGATGCAGCTTCTACTACTTAAAAGTTTAATTTGCTCATTTTGTAGGCCCAGCACTGATTGAATTACATATTCATAGCCTCATTGTTCACTTTTTCTTCATCTTTACCTTATTAACTTAATCCGTGTCATCAAACAACTGAATGAACTCAAAAGT
Organism: Bostrychus sinensis; assembly: GCA_020698575.1. Classification (NCBI taxonomy): domain Eukaryota; kingdom Metazoa; phylum Chordata; class Actinopteri; order Gobiiformes; family Eleotridae; genus Bostrychus; species Bostrychus sinensis. Next base: position 20,291,196 of record CM036253.1, on the reverse strand, counting down.
AAAGTAAAACACAATCACGTCTTTCAATTAAGCCAACACTTTTGCAGCCAAATGAATCCAACTATTATGAAAACCCTTACTGTTAGCTGCCTTTGACTGTAAGAAAAATGTGCGTGGGTTTGTTTTTCATTTCTCACCAACTGTTTGCTTGAAAGTGTGCCCCGGCTGCAGCGACTGATACTGAACATTTAATGTCAGTACATAAACACACAGTAAAAAAAAAAAAAAAAACAGTGATTATTAGCTCAGGCTTCACCTTTAATTCCAGAGGTGGAAAAAGTATTGAATCCTTTCATTTTCTACCGCTTATTCCCATTAGGGGTCGCGGGTGACTGGAGCCTATCCCAGTAACTTTGGGCCGTAGGCAGGGTACACCCTGGACAGGGGCCAGCTTGTCACAGGGCTGACACAGAGACGAACACAGACAGAAAACCATTCACTAGGGTCAATTTAGAGTCACCTAACACATGCATGTCTTTGGCCGGTGGGAGGAAGCCGGAGAACCCGGAGAGAACCCACGGTAACACGTGGAGAACATGTAAACTCCACCCAGAGAGTTTGTGTGATGGTGTGTATTGGTCCGCCTGGGGCTCGAACCCACGACCTCCTTACTGGGCAAGAACGCTAACCACTCTGCCACCGTGCACCGTATTGAATATCTGTACTGAAAAAAATTTCTCAAGTAAGCAGAAGTAGAAGTACTCGCCAAAATTGTTATGTGTAAGTAGAAAATACTTACTGCTGCTTTCACTACTGCTATATTACCACTAATACTACAACTACTACTTCTTTAATTCTAATTACCTGTTCATTTTAGCCTCAAAGTCTCTTAGCCTCTTGTGCTGCTTTACTATTGAGTCTGCAGCGAGAAATTATACTGCTGCAAATGAAGAGACACTCACTCCTGTTTTGACCATTTCATAAATGAATTTAAATTATTTTATTCTTCCTTTACTTATTTAGTTATTATCTGATGTATCAACATTCCTTTTGTTTTAATTGTGTTTCCTCTTTTTGTAGTTGTGTTTGGTCCTTTTGTTATTTTGTTATTTTTATTTGTCTTGTTTTCTATAGTTATTGTGAGAATGTTTACCTCCATGAGATTTTGCATATTGCTGTTTGACAATAAAGTAAAAAAACAAACAAACAAAAAAGACCCCCCCCCCCCCAAAAAAAAAAAAAAAACACACAAAAAAAAAAACACATAACATTATGCAAACAATAGAAACTTAGGCACTAGTACTGCTTTCCTATTCAGGCTGCAGGGAGAAATGCTAATGTTGTTGGTTGTTATGTACCTACACCAGTCACGAGGAGACAGAATACTGATAATTGGGACTTTTGCCGATTCTTATTAGGCTGCATGTTAATTGGTGGGCCCTTACAAATAAAGATGTACGCCGCCTCGAGCCCATAGCTGCTGGGATAGACTCCAACCACTTGCAACCCCCCAAGTAGAAAAACCTGATGATTGTTTACATGCATCCAGTTATCATTACATTACATATAATAATACCATGGGTTTAAATGACTATTGCAGCTGTTTGATTCCGTCATCCGATTGGACAGGGGATCTCCCGCGGCAACAGCACTACGGCATGTGTGAGGAGCTCTTTACTGGGGGCTGGGGTATACCGCCGCAGACAGACAGAGGTGGGCGTAATGGTATGACAAAGTGAGGTTAATCGTGTACACATTCAGTGGGTCAGCAAATCAGCCAACTGGAGAGAGCAGTTAAACCCAGAGAGGAGAGTACATGCCACACATTCATCTCTAAAAAGGCATTATTATTTTCTCGGTCTTGTAAGGCAACAGCTCCCAAATTGTCACAAAAAAAAAAAAAAAAAAAAGTACTTATTCTACTGTGGTCAGCGAGTTTTTGGATGATAGCTAAACTCAGACTGTAGTACACTTCTGAAATGAAATAACTATAATGCAAAAGCCATTACAAGCCTAATTCCCAAAAAAGTTAGGATATTGCGAATAAAAAGAGAATGCAGTGGTTCACAAATGTCATAAAACCATATTTTGTTCGCAATAGAATATAAACTACATTTTTTATCAGCCGCAAATATTTTACCATTTCATAAAAAAGTGGGACTATAAACAAAGTACAAAGAAGCATTTTCCTACCAGTTAAGGTTAATTAATGACTTTGTATAAAAAGGGAACTTCAGAAAGGCAGAGTCATTATTATAAGTATCGGTTATGTAATGGTCTTTGTCAGAGGCGTAACTTGGTAATGTGGGGCCCCAGTGCAGGATTTCAGAATGGGCCCTAAAGTTATGAAGCACATTTAGTACACGTTCATGCATTAAGCATTTTAATTTCATGTTGTTGTTTGCTGTTTTACCAGAGTTTGATGCTAGTTCATTATTATTAAGGGGCAATTTTGTAAAAGTATATTATTTTCTATTACAGAAAAAAAATATTTAAAATAGAACTTATGGTTAAAAACTCCATTCTGCAGCTAATTATTATGAATATTTTAAACACAGACTTGATCATAAAAAAACAGAGGCCCACTCTAATGGGTCCCTAAACCTCTTGGGCCCTAGTGCAGTTGCCCTGGCTGCACTGCCTGATGTTACGCCCCTGGTTATTGGAAAGGAATCCTGCCTGAAGTCATCAGAAGTCTTTTCATCTTACTGAAATGTTGCCAATCAATCTAATTAACAGTGGTGGAAGAACTACTCAAGATGTTTTACTTTTTTTTTTTTTTTACTAAAAGGACTGTACCTAAGTAGAAAGTAATTTAAATGCAAAATCTTCTTGTGTATTCTGAGTATTTTCTATTTCTTTCCGGGGAACTGGGGTAGTAAGCAGTCACACTCATATCCACTTTAGCTTGCTTTAGGATTGAGAAAGTCACAAACATCCTTTACATTCAAAAGTTATGTCCATATGTTTTCTTTTTTACCTTTTCTTATGCCATCTCTAGGCATCTTTTTATCCTTTTTGGTGGTCATTGTAAGGATTAAAAGCACTGACGAATTTCAGACACAAGGAGGAGCGCATCAAAAATTCACGAGCTTATGCTAAATGTGGCTATTCATATATTAGCTCTCAAATTATTTATTCAGGCAACGTGACATGATAAAAGAGGTACATGTCGTGAAACGTCCTGGTTGTTTTTCAGCAGAGGATGACTATAGGTTTAAACTGAATTTAAATAGCAGCTTGATGCATTTCCAGTTTCGGTGAGATGACATATGGGCCTGTCTGCTCAGTAAAAGGTCGTGACTTATTCAGTGGGCGGCTGCAGTATAGGCTTCTGTGTCAGCTGTTTTTCTTACTATTGGTGTACTCCTTGATTCTCAAAGGGCATTTCTAAATTAAAGCAACATCATGTAATCATTTTGATCAATCCTACCTTTCATATGCTCCTCAAGATCACTGTGGTAACTCAGTGTTGCCTTGCAAGTTAACCTCTCACAATACATCAACACAACTCAATACTGATGGCAATATTCAAACTGTTCTAACCTTTCTGACAAAAACATGGTCCCTCCCAACAAATACTCATTCTAATCTAACTAAAGGCAAAGCAACAAACCAAAAATATGGTGGATATTCTGCAGAAATTATTTAGATCACCAGGTAACAAAGAGTAGCTTAGTTATTTTACCTCATTTTAAACACTATGTCTTAGACTAGTGTTTCCCAACCAGGGGTATGTGGACCCTTAGGGGTACACAAGCACATAGCAGGGGGTACGCAGAGTTATATGATCATTTATGGTACCTTTTCAGAAAATAGCTGGCTGTCAAAGACTACAATGAACCTAAATCTGAACTAACCCAGGACTATGCTGAGGGATATAACAGGGGTTAATGGAAAAATGCAATGCTAAAGAAGCAGGGACTAAGCTTGAACTAAACCAGGTCAAAACCAGGTCTCCAACCAGAACTTAACAATAAATAAACTAGTTCTAAGACCAGAACTAAATCAGGCCTAAAACTAGAACTAAACTAGGAAAAAACATGTCTAAAAGCAGAACTAAACCAGATCTAAGACCAGAACTAAACCAGATCTAAGACCAGAACTAACCCAGGACTATGCCAGTTCCAATCCAGGACGAAGCCCGGTCGTGGGGGTACACAAGACCAAAAAGGTAGGGAACCACTGTCTTAGACTGGCATACTGCCCAGTGTCAGCCTTTTCTAACAAGCTGTAAGACCTCTACTCTTACCTTATGTTATGTTTGTCCTTAGTTGGTTTGTTTGTTGGTTACACTGCAAGATAACCCAAAAAGTAAAGCATGGATTTTTATAAAATGTATGAGGGAGGAAAAAAAAAAATCTGTATTATAGCAAGATAGGGCCACAATGGGTCAGGAACAGAACAAAGATTTGTTTTAGTGGATTCTTTACTACTGTGGAAGAAAAGGGCTGTGTGACTCAATAGATAAAGCATTTACCCCTGAAGTAGGAGATTCTGGGCACAAGAGGCAGTCCAATGAATTTGAAGTATCTAATTATTTCAATAGTTCCATTAAAAATGTGAAATGCGCACAGTATATTATTCACTTTGGTACAGAGTGCTTCAAATAATTAACTGCTTGTAGTGACATTTGTTAAAAGGTAACAGACAGAAGTAGAAACTATTTGGCCTGCCTTGAGCTGTTCTCACTGAAAGTTTTAGTAGTGGTACTGAGATGGCAGTGAAAAAAAAATATAAAAGTGTGAAGAGACAGTACAAGAATAAGAGAAAGCATACGGCTGAGTGGGAGGTAGCAGGTGCTAATTGAAACCATCTTGCAGAATACGCAGAATGCCATATCCCCGCAGCTGCTGCTTTCTTCAGCTCCACGGTGCATGGCATGGTGCACTGGACACACTGACTAATCTCTCTGCATAGGGTCGCATGCAGACGTCTGGATTAACTGGGCCACTTAGGCATGCACCAAGATGCCCAGTGACGAGAAGGGCTGCGCTCTCATTCTCAGACGAGTGCCATTAATAATCAGTCAGAAAAAGAAGCTGAAAGCACAGTAAACACACTGCATTACAGCTTACAATGCTCAGGTTTGTGGCCCAAGACTCTTGACCTCAATACGGCGTGACTGGCTTTCTATGGAGCTCCGCAGTGTTAGAAAATACACTTGAAAGGCAATGGCCATGGAGGAGTTTGCAAGACTTTTGTGGCAGAATCTTTGCTTATACAGTCTGAGCTTTTGCATGTGGTATGTGAACTAATGGCACTTAGTGAGAGGTGCTGCCCACTCTGCTCTTGTTTGCTTGGCGCTGTGTGATTAAGAGGCTTGAATTGCCCCCAGATCAGCACTTCTATTAGGCCAAAGATGCTTCTAATGTTTACTATATCACTTCCAGAGACACATTCTCCAGTCGGTCCTATTTATGGTTATTTTAATGCAAAATTTACTTAAGATAACTCATAACATCCATCACTGAATTCTTTATTCTTTCTTTCAGCTTGTCCCTTCTGGGGTCGACACAGTAAATCATCTGCCTCCTAGTATGCAGTAATTTGCATATTGATTGTATTTTATTTTATTTTTTTAAATGGATGCCCTTCCTGAAGAAACCCTCTCTATTTATCCAAGCTTGGGTCTGGCACAGTGGTTTGTGACTAATTTGAACGTGATTATTGCAATTCAAGCAATATGTGTAGCTTTTATTTATGCATTTTTTTGTACAGATGCCAGGGTTTCACTGTATGTTTTCAGTGCACAGGCACATGCAGAGACTTCTACAGGGGCAGGTGCTCAAAGCGAAAAAGGGGCACATATGTATAACCAGATTTTAAAACACTGTTGTGTTAGGACTGTGGCAAGCAAGACTCTCACACAACTATTACATTTCTGTGTAGACTATGATACATTGCAATACGGTAGGGATGAAGCTATACATTTTTAATAAAATTTTGGAAAAATAATAAAAAACTAATGAACATATAAAATGTAAAGAAAACACACACTGCATGACACTAAACTAAATAATTTAATTTTATCCATGCTCTGACAAGATGAAAATTATTCCCAGCACTATGTGGAAGTCCTTAGACATTTCCCGCACGTGCCTGCAGTGTGACAAATCCTTGGCTCTTTGTCGATCTTTACCATACAATAATACACTGTAATGTTCTGTATTCTACACCAATACAGAACTTTCTTGCTGATGCAGAAAGGAGAAAAAAGGTAAAATTACCACATGCAACAAAAGCCTCTATTCAAAAGAAAGTCTGTGGGATTCGATATAACCATTGAACTCCTACAGCGCTTTATGTTGCTTTTTATCTGCTTGATGTCTCATCCAATTTGCCTTACAACTTACCCACCTACAACATCTAATACAGTCACAGTTACCTCAGCGTCAGCATGCATTGCAGTTAATTTACTCTCTAATTAAATTAAATCCACTATTCACTATCTAATGTTTTTAAACTAAGTAAGGCCAGGGTTATTCTTTCTCATTTTCAAAATAGTTTGTCAAATTTTGCAAGTCTGCAGAAAGATGATTCATGCTGTTGCTCAAAATCCCTCCAATTTGTGCATCTCAGCCCTGGAGAAATGTCAGGTGCAGCAAAGCTAAACTACTGTGTCATTGTGTTACTTGCAAAATTATGTACGCAGTCTGACATGCAGTAGTCTATAAGTTATAGCTGTTTTAGAGCAGGCTGAAATTAATGGATTTGAAGCAGTCAGAAGTGTTATTTTCAGGTCTTATTGCTTTATATCTTCACCAAGGAGGATATGTGGTTTCTGTAACCATGAAAGATAGTTCCATGCATGCTAATTCTGACCACAACAGCTCAGTAAAGGAATGAATGATTTGTTTTATTAATTTCAAAATTTTATATATAAATAATTTCTAAATGCATAGAGCATTTACCTCTGAACTAAACATCCCCACTCCAAGTTCAGGTCTGAGCCCTACAAGTGCTTTCAGTTGCTTTCCAGGACAACACAATTTTGGTAAGCTAGTCAATTTATGGCAAATTTTTTACAGTGTGATTTTGGAAAACCTCAGTTACCAGTACACCAAAAGATAAACTAAATGTTTTATTTAATAATCACAACAGTAAGTACTCCAATTATATTTAGCAAACAAGTTGCCTTTTTCTAAATGAGCCACTTGAAAGTGATTGCAGGATTTTTTATTCTTGGACAAAATTAATTGCCAACACACACAAAAAAATTCAGCCATGGATATTGATACAGTATTGCCCCAAAAATATTGTGATATATTGCATGTAACTCCTAATCTGTAACAAGAAACAGAAGTTGAGCTTTCTGAGTTGATTCTGAAATTAACGAATTTGAAGCAGTCAGAACGGTTTCTTTAAGGTCTCATTTTGGTACATCCCTTTTTCTTTTTTCTTTTTTTTTTTTTTTGCTCTTTGTCTCAGCAAGAAGCTTTTTTATAATTCTATTCAAAAGCTACTTTTAACAAGGAGCAAAGTTTCGCAGACAGATCAAAGATTGATGTCTACACAAAGCATAGCAGCCTGTTAAAAGTTGCAGGAGTAGTGTGGGTTACATGTATCTGACTGGGTGCAAGTTTCTCGGGCTAATCAGCATGTGGTAGTGGAGATTAACATGGAAAAGTGATAGAGAATGGAGAGCTGCTGTAGTATGGCTATATCATGTACAGCTTTAGTGCATAGAAGCATAATAATGTGGACTGTATCTTGCTGCCAAGTTGTATTATTCCCATTTCACTTGAGCTGCAGTTCTTAAGCCATATGTTTCCCTGCTTTAGGTCAGAAGTGGTCACTAATGCAAAATACATCCCAGCTGGTTTGGTATTGTATATTGGATGCAACTTATGTAATATTTAGGATACTAGTCTACATACAGTAATGCGCAAAAGTGTTACTACTGTATCTAGTCCTTTCCTTTCTGCTTTTTCCTTTAGTGTGCAGTGATTTGCATATTTATTTGGCATCGATTTGTATGCCAGGTGCACTTCCTGACACCATTTATCCAAGCTTGGGGCTGGCCCACTGAATACACTGGCAAGGGACTCCTTGTGGGTGGATTTTGACACTAGTCAGAGTATAATCATCTATAAGCTAACAAAAACCTTTAAAAACGAAAAGTTGTTTGGCTTTTTAAATGTAGCAAGACACATTTAGCTCTGATTTCTCTGGACATAAAATCATGTTACACAGGGGCACTGCAGGAACTGGATGATGCTCTTATGATGAGACTGATGTGTGCTATGAGCCAGTCCCCAGGCACCATACATTTGGATTTTGGCCATATGACCTTTAACCTTTTGCCTGACCACTCGCTCTGTGCTCTCTCCATTGGCAGCCAGTATTGTTTTTACTGGGCCACTAACTGTGGTAGAGTATATAAGCTTTGTGTTGAAAATGTGGTTCAGCTTGATAACCCCTGTGTAATGTACTCGTTTTCAACAGAGATAAAACATGGACATAATCAGCATTACACAACATTTAATTCCCATAATAGGTCACATGAAATATATTAAAATATGTGACAAAGTTAGCCATAGTTCTATTTTTGTTGGTCTGTATTAGAGCTTCACAATAGAGTTACAGAAGATTAACAATTGCAATGTCCACATCACAAAGAGCTACTTGTATGATTAACACAGTACTGTTATGGCTCTTACTGAGAGACATTTGACCATTTCTGTACTAAAACAATGAATGAGAATCTCACATTGTTCACAAGTTCGCAAAAAGCACTCAGTGAAAGCAGTTTGAGCAGTAAGTGGATTTTAGTGTAGAGCATTGTTACCTGGATGGTAGTATGAAAATATAGAAAGAAATATTAGTTTTAGTTAACCATTCTCAAATTGTGCAATATAAGGGCTTTGTATTTCTATGGATAGAGCATTTACTAAGATCCCTAGTTTGAGGCCTGGGTTTTATATCCTCATGATTACAAGAGAGCCATATTAAAATATCCCATGTTATTGCATAACGCCTAACACACTGTATCCAGGGTACATAAAAGAAGGACTCAAATGCAGTAACTCACAGGTACAAGACGATCTGGCAGGGAACATCGAAAAAAAAAAAAGACATTACCTCAGTAGTGGGGCGTGACATATTGCAAGCTTCCTCATGCAGCTCTAGTTCAAATGTTTCCTCACTCATTTATCTTGTATTGCTCATTCTTTTATGTGACTTTAATAGCCACCTTATGTCATGCTGTGCTTACACTTAAAAGCACTTATAGACAACATTGACACATTATGTTGTGCCCAGTAAACCTCGTCTGTAATGAAAACAAACATGGATAATTACTCCATTAACACCTGATGCCTACCATTATACGACAATAACATCAACTTGATGGACATTATTTGTAAAGCGAACGATGTGTAAATGTCTGCATTCAAAATATACGTCGGTGTATAGTATGTGTGTGTTAGGGAGCCATGTTTAATTCATGAGTTAGGATCAGTATTTCGCCGGTGTGACTCAGAGATGTCTGGCAGCCAAACACTCCCACCTGTAGTTAGGGATAATTGATCCAGTCCCCTGTGGATGTTTTTTAATACAAATGCTATAAATGCTACAAAATATGGATGGGACTTTGGGCTACGTCTGCATATGTTGTTTACATAACTGGGCACAGGCATTTCTTCAGTAATTGTCTAGTTATCTGACAAACTTACATGGGAATTTTTTTTTTCCAGTAAGTGCTATATAACAATGTAGATTACGTAACTTTGCTAAGACATAGTTGTGTATTAACAATTCGTGCATAACGTTTGCTGCATATTTTGTTTTGTGAAGTGCTTAGGAAAACCAGACTTCTACAAAGACATTGGACCTATCTCGCATTGATAAAGAATAGCTATAACGCCCAGACCTGTACTCAGTTGTTGTTTACTAGTTCAGGGGTAAATGCTCAAACCATTAAGCAAGATGAAGAGAGGAAAGCCAAAAAAGAACAGAGCTGTTGTTAGTTATATTCCATCTTTATTTTACTTTAATGTGACTTTGTTCAGTTTGCAACAGCATTTATAAATATGGACACCCAATTAGTCTCAAAATCTGTGCATCTAATAAAAACGACACAAATAACGATTTTCTCATGGGAGATCCTCCCCAGTTTTTCTCAGGCATGCAGAACCAGGCGCAGATCTCACGGGACAGGTACAGCCGAGGTGCTAAGAGCTGTCATCTCGTCTTACTGCTTGTAGAGATTTTAGGGGCATGCTCTCGAGCTGTGATGTAATCTGACAAGGTTATGTTAACCTTGAACACCATCCAGTCCCCATCACCAACTCTATTAAGCTTCCATTTTGTGCACTGAGACTCTAGACTAATATACAAAAACCAGCTTGGTAAGTTTGTTGTTATGGTGGTGGTGTTTTGCTTTCCTCACTGTGCCGAAACTCCCCTGAGTTATTTTCTTTCTCTGTTCTGTGTGCCTCTCCTCGTTCCCATGCACACATTGCATAATTCCTCATATATGCGTAAACCAAACAACATAAACATCCAGATTCTCAGGCCTGGATTTTATGCTAATGAACGTAATTGCTATAGACTCAAACAAAGATATAGAGGACTTTTTGCTATTTTTCTAGGGACCCACATGGGGAAGTCTGTATGTGCCATTCACATCTTTCATCATCTGTTGTTTCCTTTGTATTTAATCCAACATAACAGCTCTGTTTTCTTCCACTCTGGCATTTTCACACTCCCTTTGTACCCCCTCTGTACAGCCTTTCTCATGTGCCTATAGCATACGTAATAGAATGTACAATATGTGTTGACAGAGTTTATTGGCTCTTTGTCCTAGTCTGTTTATTTCCATCTACATGTAAACACGACCATATATCACACATTTCCATCACCATAAATACATTTACTCTACTGTTTATTTATCTATAGTGCAGTGATAAAAAAAAAAAAATACTCGCGTCTTGTTTTGTACATTGGAAGAAATGCAGTAAAATACATTATTTATGGGCAGGCAAAAACTAGCTAATAATTAGAAGCAAAGAGAGAGCACAGACTTCTACTAAGGCATTGCTCTTATCTCGCAGTGGTAAAGATATAGTGCCTAGACCTGGACTTGAACATCTTCATATAAGTCAATGCTCATGCAATAAGCAACAAAGCCCTACCTAACCTCACAATGTGAAAGAATCCATCCAAGAATCCAAAGAATCCAATCTTGCAATGGTACAGAATTGAAAAAAAAAAAAAAAATTATATATATATATATATATATATATATATATATATATATATATATATATATATATATATATATCCTGGTTCCAGACACATCAAGTTCTTCCTTGACACTTTACTGGCCCTTTCTAAAAATGTAATCAAAATTTAACCATTTATTATTTCTGTTTTCTACTTTTCTATGATGTGATGATAAAAAAAATAGCCTCTTGTTATGTATAAGGAAAGATATGCAGTAAAAGCCATTATTATTTATTTTGATGCAAGACATTATTGAGCTCAAGGGAGAACTCTGAATTTGGAAAGCCACAACCCACTCCCCTTAGTGCAAAAAAGGCATTGATTAGATTCTTCAGTCTTCACTTTCACTGTCCGTCCAACTGTCCAGCAGCCATCTGTCAGCACCACTCTCCAGAGACAACTTGTGGTTATGGGTCATGAGACCTGAGGCCTTGGAAATCTCTGATCTGCCACTCACTACATTCAAGGTCAGAGTTCACGTTACTAAGTCAGTATATCATGGTAGTAGATTGCGAGCATGTGTGGGATCCTTCTAAATGTTTTCAGCTAAGTGAGATGCCTTCACAAAGATGGTGTCTGTTCCTTACAAATGTAAACCTCGTGCTACCTTCCACATATATATATACTTTACGTACCTGCAGCCATGTGAGCTGAGTCATGGCTCCGATTCTCATAACATAAGCTCAGACTCTTACTTGCATCATACACACCCCTCCCCATCCCAGCCCCCCCTCCGTCTGCTCTTCTCTTCTTCTTTTTTTTCTCTCTCTCCCTCACCCAAGTCCAAACGAAAATTCCATCACGTGACCACGTGTACTGTGTCTTGTTATGTTATATTACTGTTGTGTTTTTGTATTACTGTTGTGTTTTTGTTAGTATGTATGCCTCTGCAAAACTGTATTTAACTTTCTGGAGAGCGTATGGCGGTGCTCACGGTTTTTGAGCTGCGGCCCGGAGGCTTGCTCCAAACACAATTTCGCTGTACTTTGTACTTTTGTACCTGTACATGTGACAATAAACTTTCATTCATTCATTCATTCATTCATTCATTCATTGTGTTGACCCTACTCTAGAGGGCGCACCACAGAAATTACTTACTAGATGCAGTATGAGGACCATGTTTGTTAGAAGCTAAATCTTATTATACGATTCTATTGCTTAGGCATAATAATTGTTTCTGTATATAGTAATGTTTTGTGCAAATTGCTCAGGAGTAGTTTCAAAATGCTTAGGAGTGAGTTTGAGTGAGGCTAGTTGAAGTTATGATAGTAAGCAACAGACAGATATGGTTTCTCTTTGAGCATGACCTTTGAACTTCATCAAAATTTGACGAGAACTTGACACAGGCCAGGGGTGGAGCTCTTAGATGTATGCCATTCTTTCTCTGGTCATCTTTCAGCTTTTTCCACCACTCTCATTCACAGCTTAGTGACGAGCCATGCTTTTCATTCATCACTCACCAGTCCTGGCCTCAGATATGGCATTGTGCACACACGGCCATCCCGGTGGTGCACGTGTGTTGTATTTATAGCGTCCAACTGGCCAGGTGTAGGAAATGTCTTCCCTGATTTTTGCACCATGCTGGCCTTCAGCACACACTGTTCTAGCTTTGGCCAGAATCAGGCCTAAAAATAACCAAGAGAGGACAATACACCTCCCCCACCCCTGCCCTTCAGGCCCCTCCCCTCTCCACTCCTCGTAAAAGGCTGAATCTTCTTAGAAAAGAGCAGCATTTTATATCATACCCCAAATATGAGCTAAAACATACACGCTAAAAATATGTGCATTTTTTTTTCTTATTGTAAACAACATTGTGATTATTTTGGTCTTAATAGGCAGAGGAGAGGTTGGGGCAATAGACAGGTACACAAATCCCAGGACTTTCCAATAGAATCACTAAGAGCACATCCACATTTCTGCACAAGACTCTGATAACCTTGGTATAGGTGTCACTGGCGGTACTCACGAGTCTGTTCTGATTTAGTTTAATTTAGAGCCAGTTTTACTCCTGTGTTAGTCGTGCTCTGGTTGCATAATACATTTCAAGTATACTGTACATCACTTCTTAGATCTGGATCAGTTCTGGTTTAGTCCTTGTTTTGTTCTAGTCTAGACCTTGTTACGTCCTGGTTAAGTCCTGGTTATGTGTCGGTTTAGTCCTGAGTTAGTCCTAGTTTAGTAATTTCTGAGATGGCACAATGTTTGACAATCACAGCCTTACACTGACACTGCTTATAATAAATGAATGTCCAAAAATACAACAAAAATCTTCATAGAGTATAGTATATGCCTCAAACTGTACCAGAACCACTTGTTGCCTACGCTCACACACACGCAGACACACACAGGTTGCTCTTTGCTCCTGTAGATCTTGTATCAAAGCGGCAGTTTTCTTTGTGCAGCCTCTCTCTGGGGGCTTGGATCAATTTAGTGCGTATGTGTTGGTCTGGCTCGGCAGGTGTCCCGGCCTCTCCCTTATCACTGCCATAAGCTTTTCTTCGGACCAGCAGCACCATGTCATTCTATTAACAGTGTTCTGGGCACATTACCAATATCACCAGATTAGCCAGAGCCAAATGGCGATATATACACACATTTTATTAGTGCAAAAACAAAACTGTGCTTTCTTGTGCAATTATGTAAGCTGCTCTACACTAACCAAGCCCCTTATCTCCATACTTATGCAATTAGGCTGTTGAGACAAAGCCTGTAGTAATTAATCATACTATCCCAGATGATGCAGTGTGTCAGGAGTTCACTTCTACTGCTGCTATGCACACTCTGAGTTTCCTACTTAAAACCTGTGTATGGGCAACAACAGCTTCAAAACGGTTTTAATTACACTTTTGTTTATAATGAAGGTGTATTCCCTAATTCCATGTTAATAATGCTCAGATAGGACAGTTAAGAAACGCCATTACCAGAACCAATGACAAACTCAAGAATGAGTTCTCAGAAGTCTGCTTAAGGGAAAATTAGTTGGGTGCAGTTAATTGGGGCTGAATGATAAATCCAATTAATTCATGGCTTTGCAAAGTATTTTTGCAAATATCAACAAATTAGCAGCAATGCAAATTGTTGAGTGCATGCTTGTTGATTTTTGTAACTATTACTGCTCACTGCCTCGTGCTGTCTTTGCTTTAGTTGCTATGTATTGGAATAGATTTGTTTATTGTCTGGAAAGCAAACTTTTTGCCCAAGATTGTTAGAAGTTCAATAAGACTCTCCATTCATAATAATGATGTGCACCAATAAATTACTTGTGGTCATGCCCTTTTTATCAAAGAGTCCTAGATAAGGCAGGATCATTGAATCACTAATGAATCTGAGACATCTAGACTGTCCCTAATCTCTGATGTGGAACTGTGATATTGTGACTGTCACTGAATGCTTCACTTTCTTTCACTTGTTGGTACTGCGAATAACTGGCCATTGTCCAGGGTGTATCTCGTCTCAGTTGCTCAGATCAGATTCAACCCACCACCCCTAACAGGAATAAGCAGAAGAAAATGAAAAAAAGAACTGTGACCTTAATGAAATGTTGTGAATGTGCAGGAGTCAAAGTTACAAACAAATACGTCTGCCTGTTGCATTTAGCATTGATGCTTGGTAGGATGGCAGTATTAATTTCTGTCTTGATTATATGTTGATGTGTAATACAGTGTAGTTGAACCTATGGTGTCTGTCACTCTGGAAAGCAGCCAGTTTGAAATAATCAAACTTTCTACCTTTGCAGCATTGCAGTTTTTTATTATTTTTGTTTTGAGGGCTTTTTCTATGTTGCACAAGTTGTTTGGTTCCAATTCCAGAAAATACTTTGAGGAATGCATCTTGTAAACTCCCATGAGTGTTTTATCCAGCATAGCATATTGGATCCTACTTTCAAGATTTATGAGAATGCCAAGGCTTGTAGCCAAAGTTAAATTCCTGTCTCAGTCTTGTGCCTGTTTTGGGTAAGCCTTCTTAACATATACAAATCTCCACTGTATCCCTTTTTTCGCGCACAGCTTAGCAGCCATCCTTCACCTCTGAACTAGGATAAGTGTTGAGAGTGTCCACCATAGCAACAGTTGACACGTCGGCTGGTCTGAGGTCAGTGTCTGGGTGGGTGGGTGTGAAGCAGAGGGTGTGCGTACCAATGGGCGAATGGCAGGAGGGAGAGATTGAGGGACGCACGTCATTACAATCATGATTCATGTGTTATAAGTAGGCTGCGAAGAAGGAAAAAAACTTCAAATGAATGTACTTTGATAAATGGGAACAGTCCGTGGGAGAGGTTTGACTTGGGATTTACCAGCACTCTTCAAGTGGGCTGCCTATTCATAAATAATAAGAAATACTAGATGTGATTTTTAGGCAATGCTATAACTAAAACTATCCACTCAATTACACTTACTGAAATAATGCATCCACATGGGGACCACAGGCCAGTGAACTCTTTTACTGCTCCCAAGCCCAGATAAATTAAGGGGGTTGCATCATGAAGGGCATTCGCTTAAACTGTATGTCAAAGCGATATGCAAATTACTGCATGCTAGACAATTTGCTTGCGAGCCCAAAAGAGAAAAGGCAAAAGCAAAGAAAAGAACATTTAGTCATGAGCCTGTTTTATAATTTCCTGAAACATAATTTATTAAGAAATCGACACTTCTTCTGTGTGCTTAGATTTGTGTGAAATAAGTCTTTTATGATTTTTTTTTTACATTAGATATCTGTCGTTCTGTTTTCTCTCAGTCCACCTCATGCTCCATTTAAGCTGAACAAGCAAGGCAAAAATAACAAAAGGGCAAGACACTGTCCACTTGATGTTGCATTCAAGTATTCAGTAAACAAAAAGCCCCTAGCGTGAGATACATGCCTCACTAACTCCCAAAATAAATAATGCAGAAATAGCATAGATGGCTTATTTACATATGGTAAATAAACACACATGGATCTATTTTGATAACACTCAGCTGTGGTATGTCTCCCTCTCGTTTCATGATAAATGTTCATTTTCTGATGCTTATTCCTGTCAAGTGTTGCGGGTGACTAGAGTTTATCCTAGCTACTATTGTCATAAGGTGAGGTACTCCCTGAACAATGGACTGATTGATTAGTTGCAGGCCAACACTTGGAGACACACAGACAGACAACCGTTCACTCTCACATTCATTCTCTGTTCTCTTTGATTTTGTATTATATTGTTGGCTATTTAATTTAGGCACAGGGGGAACAGTGAATATATCAGTGGAGTACATGAACTCGTACTACATATTTTGGATACTCAATGCATCTCTGGGCTCATTGTCTATGTATCTAGGGCAGTTTGCATGACAGGATCATTATGTCAGATATCTTGGTTTATACTGAATGCAAATAACCCTGTTTAGGGATAAATCTCAGATACACTTGCACATGTGATGTAAGTATTCATGTAAGAACAGAATTATGTAGATGGAAACACTCATTAAAGATGGTGATGAGATTAACAAAGCTCAATATCTGGCAACCCACAGTCCAGTCTCTTGCACGGACAGTTGGACCCCTGCTGTTTACTGGGCATTTCAGTAAACTCCCTCCACTTGTAATTAACAAGTGGTTGTCAGATTGTCTGGCAACTGTGAAGGAGCTGGCAAAATCCTAGACAATACCACACAAGTATGGACATAGATGAGCAGTTGGCATGACAAGGAGCCCAGTGGACAGATTGTGTCAAAATACAAAAGAACAATAACAAAAATAATAGAAAATGTAAATTAAGTTAAGTATAAATTTACCAAATTGCATTTGGCTGGCATCTTTTCAATATATGTGATATTGGAGTGACATTTTTTGCGTGGGTGTGAGCATGGGCGTGCACGTGTCTGTCTCTCTGCATTTGTATCTATGTCTGCTGCAGAGAGGCTTGTCAGTTCGATTTGAGGTTGATTGACAATAATGTATGTGTCAATTCTGCCTTTTACTGTCTTTCTGAGTCTCTTATTACATTACTGAAATCTTGCATTAAACAATAGGATATTTACTTTAATTTGTATTTTTTCTTTTAAAAGGCAGGTTTAAAGCTTGCTCATATTCACAAGAGGGCGAAGATGAAACGTCTGCTTACTAACAATGGTGTGTCAGAAATGTCACTGTGTCTTTCTCTCTCTCTCTCTTTTTTCCAGTGTGCTGTTTTGTGGTTCACAAGCGGTGCCATGAGTTTGTCAGCTTCTCATGTCCTGGAGCTGACAAGGGCCCTGACACAGATGTAAGTCCTTTATGTTTTCCAATTCTTTAATGTATTACAAGGAATGGGATGATATGAGCTTCAGAGTTTTACCTTAATGAAAATAGAACAATATGACAGTATCAGAATATGGAGATATGCATGTTACATGAACAAATTATTTTCAGTGGTAAAACCCTAATACACAAGAAGTAAAAGCAAACTGTAAGTGTCCTCACATACTAAAAGCACAAGCGCAGACCTCCTCCAAGGCATTAGTCCTGTCTAGTGCCCAGAATGGCCTTCTTGGTGGATGTACTACCCAACACATTTGATCACAATATCATTTTTGTTACACAGTGTGAGATAAGACTTAAAAGGAGCAAAGTAAAAACCTGCATTTCAACATACTGATTATCAAGCACTTCACATTGCCATTTTTTGTTTTTGTTTTCGCAAACCCTGCTATGATTGGCTGACACAGACCATTTGATGTCTGCACATTTCTACTACACATACACTTACTCTGTGTATGAATTGTGCTATACAAATAAACATGCTTTGCCTTACACACTGCTGACTGAATATGTATTTTGGTAGCACAAGCTGCTGAAAAGTTAAATATGTTAAATAGGCAAGCTGAGTTGTAAATGAGTCATGTGGTACTTTCTGGTGTCATCAGCCCAAAATACACACAAAATGTTAATAGCTTTTACTGTATACTGTGGCATTTTGAAACCACTGTGGATTATGATACTTGTAATCATTTCATGCCTACATTACTCAAACTTAACACAAAGCTTTTCTTATAATGACGTAATGAGTGCCATTTTCATATTCCTCATATTCCTTTGTGGTATAATTGTCCTCCTAATTTAAGCACCAAGATTAAAATGGATTTTTCTGTGTATTCGCCTGTACAAACAAATCATTTCAAGCATCTCTCATGTTAGCATCCTCATATTAGCTGTTCTAGCATTGACCCTCATTAGCCTCTCTTTGCCCTTTGCTTATGTGATGCAGATGGGCTGCAATACTCCCAAGAGAATATTGTGTATGAATACTGTGTATGTTGTCCTAGTTCATCACTTCAGGAATGAGATACACTATGTCCTGGCATAGGGGGGTCAAGGACGCACATGTGTGCACTATTCAATGTTAATTAGTCCTCTTATAGTTAAATAATGTATCAGCAAACCACCAATTAGTTGTTGTTGCTTCCCGGCCTCACCACCTTCTAATGAGTGTTCTTTTGCTAATCCAATTACAAACATTTTCTGGTTTACATAGGCAACAGCATTTGAAATTTACCAAACCATTACACGATTCATTACCTGCAGTAGCTACAACCATGTTTTTTTTTTCAGCCTGTACACTCGCTCATGATAAAAGTTTCATTAAGACAGACAAAAGCAGACATTGTAGTTCAACAAAGCACAGCCAATTAGGAGTGCGCTTTCGTTTTTTACACCTTGAGTACTGTCAAGACATCATACTGTTTTGGCTTCCTCTCATCTAGCACAGTTTTTAAGACTCATTAGTCCTGTCTGCTGCTTTCCAACAGCCATTGTTAATTCTGTGCCTGACTCCTGGGCTAACTTCTTGTTATTCAGCAATGCGCCTGCTTAGCTTTATCTCTCTCAGCTGCCTGTCTATCTCTTGCCAACTCTTTCTCTGTGCCTCTCCACACACCTTCCCCTCTGCCTTCAAGTGCCCATTGTGAATATTGCTGTTATTGTGCCATTATCTGCCAACTGACTCTGGCACATAATAAATAGGTAGCCCTTAAGGGACAAATCACCTTTGAATCAAATGATGATACAGGATAATCTCAAACAAAGCTCTATTTCTCTTTTACAAACTTTCTTGGTTCTAAAAGTTTATTTTCAGTCAGTGCCGGGGAAAAAAATCAATAATAACCTTTTAGCTTTTTAGAATTCATGTTGACTGCGCTTTCTCTTCGCTCTGTCTTTAGGCAAATCTATCTAGACAGATCCATCATGAGAATTGAGCAATCACCTCCTTTTACAGAAGGATATTAAACAGATGATTGGCATTGATCAAACACGTCAATGATTCTTAAGATTTCTAAACATTGTTCTCATTTTGGTTTCTCTTTCCTGAGTATATTCACTATTGAAAACTGGCTTAGTAAAAAGGTGTTCTTTTCAACCCAGATATATACATGGTAAAACAGTAAAACACCATAAATATAGCATAAATATATAAGCAGTCTACACAGATATCCACTTAGGCATTGGTCCCATCTTGCAATGGGATAGATAAAGTGGCCAGACCTGGGCTCTAACCAGGGATCTTCTAGATCAGAGGTAAGTGTTTTAGTAAGCCGAGTACCGTGCATTGTGATAAAGGGAACGAGGTTGTCAGTCTTACTACACAATAAGTGCTCTACACACTCGAGCTGGAATGATTAGGTATTCATTTCACAAAGGCCCTGAGTCTTAACCGAGACAAGCTTTTAATAATGCCATACTTAACAAAGCCTGGCTTCGCTTAACCTGTTTTATAGGGGCTATATTATGCTTGGTCATCTCCAGAACAGCATTGCATGTTTTGAGTAAAAGAAAACGTTTCCAACTTTACCACTGCCATAAAAAGAAATAGGTGAAGGGACCAGCAAAGGGCAGCAGATGGCAGAGATGTTATGCTTTTCTACAGGACCATAGAAAAGCTAAGAAGCGCTGAACTGCCACAGTGAACTATGAGGGAGAAGTGCCAAAAGTAGAACGGTTTGGACCACTTTTTGGGAACACTTTGGTATGCTTTGGGAAGCGAAAACATCCCAAAACTGCCCTGTCCCGCACCGTTCCAACCTAGTGGAAAAGTACCTTAAGAGTCTTTTGTCCTCAGCTGAAGTGAGGGGGACAGTTGTTAACCCTCCTCGGCCTAGTCAGCTGAGTGAAACTGGTTTGTTTTGTTTGGGTTTTAAAAGACTTCTTCTTAACCTTTAGCCTGGGTGAGTGAGAGTCTTCACAGACTGTCTGAAATGGAAGAGACTAAGTTTGTATATCGATCCTAAAGAAGTCAAAGATGTCTGTAAAAGACTTTTTACTTCTCGTTTGGTGTGTCCATACTTTTAGCTACAATGACCTAAAGAGTGACACACAGACATGTATTATACTGTAAAGTAAATAAAAAAGTTCATATGTGTGGACACTTATCATTACTTTCTCGTGAAATTTTATTTGTGGTGCATAGGGGAAAAATGAGTGATCTTGTAGTGGTTTTTGAAACCTGTCCTGTCTGTCTCAAATCACACACGGATGACTCAGGACACATATCAGTCCCCTGCTTTCTGCCTTCCTCTTTCCGTCGGTCCATCTTGCTGCTGCCACCTCTGCCCCTCAGCGCGTGAATCATCGGTGTGTCGTGGCTCTGTGACTTTCCCAGGGCTTGGACACACATACCCCAGTGCAGCCAACGCCTCCCTCCACCCCCCTCTGCACTGTGGGCTCAGAGTGACCCTTGTGCCAACTGGCGGTGTGGTTGTCGTCATCTGTCTGCCACACGCTTTGATCCACACAGGAAAGACTGAGTAAGTTAGCATTAGCATTTGAGTGGAAAGTGCTCTCTCGCTCCTGTTGTTTTTTTCATTCAGTGGACTGGGGAGCGTGGGCGGTAAACGGTGCTGTATTATCAGTCAAGGATCACTTTGAAAACAGTGAATGAAGGTGATTCATCCATAGAGAAAAAAACAAAACAAAACATGGATTTCACAACCACATTACATTCACATAACAGGGTGGACTCTTTGACCAGAACAAGTCATTGTGTTGTTCCCTTGTTTTTTGGTTTGGTTTTGTCATATTACTTAATTTGGACAGTTAGTCAGTGAGACAGGGCAGATTAAGCTTTACATAGCCGTATTGCTGTTACTCTCTCTGACAAATCCTCTTTGCAACCATCTGTCTGTGGCTCTGCTCATTACCCACACCGCTGCACTGCATTTGCGTGTCGTGTATTTTAGATATTTTACCCAGCTCTGACGTTGACGTTTAGCGTTGCTCTGTAGATGTGTTGCGTGTAATTTTTTGTAATTTTCTTGTATTTTTTTTTTTTTTCAAATAAAATATAGCAGTTTAATAGCAGCTTTAGGTTTTAGTGCCAGGCCTGTCTATTCTTTAACTTTTTCAATAGTTTGTAATGAGGCTTTTGAAAGATGTGCATCTGGGGATCGGTACATACTGAAACAGAGCCAACCCAAGACCTGAAGGGAACCAAAAGTGTCATATGACTGTAGATAGGTAGGATTTGTCTCTTCTCATAGACCAGGACACGTGACTTGACTTGGGCCTGTGAACTGATGGCTCGTACTTAGGCTTGGACCTGTAGACAGTAACACAAACTTGCGAGTCACAGTTGTGTCTAGTTTGACTTTCACACTGAAAGCAGAGACAGCACTGCACTATTTTAACAAAAACATCATCTAATGTTCTCTTATGAAATAGGTTTATACAAAACTAATATCCCTATCAAGACATCAGTGCACCCCTCGCATACTAATTTTGGTCACTTAACTCAAACGTGGACTTGAACTTGGACTCTTGACTGGACTTGGGCTTGACTCGGACTTGCACCTCAACTTAAAAAAGACTTAACTTGGACTCGACTTGAAACTTCTTTGGTTACTCAGACTTGGATTTAGACTCTCTCATTAGCACATCGCTAAGGCCAAAACTCAGACCTTTTATCCTTTTACTTTTTTGGTTCATTCATTGCTTTCACCTCTGCATCAGTACTTACAGCATTAACAACAGTAATAAGAAAACTGCATATTTCCAACAGCAACTTGTCATTTACTTTACTTGAAATAACCGAGAAGCCCACTTGCACACTCACTTCTAATAGCCTCAGTGTATGTGGAGGTAAACCAGTGCACTGTAGATTGACTGCTCCTCATTAAAGCAGCTGGCCTCAGTGACTCTCTGCTGAAAGCCACACCACTAGATTATTACTATGACCACTGAGTCATTAGTCATCGGCCTCTGTGAAACGAAGATATGATAGAGGATAAGGAGAACTGCTTATGTTGTTACATCAGTGTCTGGGCAAATACTTTAAATTATATTCAATTAATAATTAAGATATTCTCACTAACACAGTCTCATCGGATAGAGGAGCTAACTTTCTATCATTGTTGATCATAAAAAGGTGGAAAGCAACTTGATACTTTTACTCAAGTTATGTCATTTTGCCTAATTCTAAAAAATAATTGCTACATTTTTTTTCCTTGCCTCTTTACGCCAAATTGTGATTGTCTTGAGGTGAATCCACAGTCACCTCATGTGTGAACTCCCTAAGATGTCTTTTTGTGCAGAAATATAAGAAGAATCAATGCTTCACGCACTTCCTCTGACTGTCACCTTGTGTAAAAAGACAGTCCTATCCAGTTAAAGAAGTAGTAGGAGCTGCATGTTTCTGCATCACTCTGACACATTGACAGCTGATGAGCACAGTCATTGTCAGTCTTGGCATGTTGTAGCTGCATTATAGATGGGGCACACTGACATTGAAGTTGTTGTTCAAAAAAACCATCTAGATCCGTATTTTCCACCAACCATCCTATCACAACAACATAGTGACATTTTGTTGAACACCTCTGCCAATGGTAGCGTTCCTTGTTTGAGAGTTTTTCTTGCACTGTGCTGGAATGTAATGAAGTAAAAGTACTAGGTTACTTTACTAAAGTACAATTTTCATTTATTTGTACTTTACTTAAGTAGATTTTACAAGGGGGACTTTTACTTTTAGTTGACTACATTTTAGAGCAAGTTTCTAGTACTTTTTACTCCACTACTTTTATGAACTGGTTTGAAGTATGAAGTATTTAGGTTTTGGTTTAAAATAAAAAATGCCATGGTCTCATTGTAGTTATGCAGTATACCTAAGAATAAAATATGCAGTAAAGGAGTATACATTAGAAACATCAGTACTTCTCCCAACAGTGCTTTTAATTACTTAAAACACTTTATAAAATACTTTTCCATCACTACATTTTTGAAAACTTTAGTTTGAAATCATTTGTTTTTGGGGGGCCCTCATTGTAAATATAAAATTCCTGTACTTAATATACAACATGTTGTGATGCAGTACTCTTAAAAATGATCAAAACATGGACTAGTTCTAGCACTAGCTCATTAGTTTCAGTATAATAAGCACCATTCTGAATCATTGTGTGAAATACTTTTTGCTGCAGATAAACGAATGTGATTGGTCCCAAAATGGCTCAATATGACTGAGGAACCAGACTCTCCTACTTTCAACTAGAAAGTAGGAGCTGGCTGAACAGGCTAGGTGGAAAAAGTAATTGTTTATGCTAAATATTAGCTTATGCTAATATACTATTAGCTTACAAATCCAGCCACAAGGAGTCACAAGCTGGTGTCAGTCCCAAGCCTGGATAAATGCTATGGTTATGCCAAGAAGAGCACTGGTGTTAAAAACCTATGCCAGATCAATATGAGAATCACTGATGATTCTTACGGTTGTCATTCTGTCCTTAATTAAAACTGGCAACATACTGACTGAAGCGAGGCACGTATTTGATATGATGATATTGTTAAAAGCTTATAAATGCAACATTTGTCCCTTTTGGCCATTCACCATAATTGGGCATATTTGACTAAAATGTGTACACTATTGACGTTTTGGACCATTTCAAATCTCTTGCTGAAAATACATAATCGTATCATAAATCTTTCACCATCATTACACTCACTGGGAATTTTACCCTCATAACAACTCACTTTGGACCAGTCCTAACAGCTGGGAGAACACGCTGGCTTACACGTCCTATGGTAAAACCCAAGGGCAGAGAGCAGATTATAGCTTAGAGTGTCACTGTCATCTTGTGTCTTAAGTGCAAGAGGAGGTGGTGAATTAATCCCAACTGTGTACTATATGGAAGTCATAGAGGTCAATTTAAAGGATGGACATCTGTCAGAGTGTCAGAGGAGCAGATCAACGCGTAGATTACAGACACAGGCACTGTTATGTAATACTACTGGCACTAAAGGGCTGAGAGGATACTCCACGGTCAACCACAATCTGTCTGACTGGGAAGTAGCAGGACTTTGGGCAAAGCACATGCCAAAGTCAAAGTCAGACTCTGGTCAATTTAAGTGCAAAATTAAATAGAGTTCAGATATATGTACATATATATTGGTTTTATGTGACTAATAGCATAAATAAATATACATAAATATAAATATTGTGGTAAATTCTCACACCGGAAAGCCTGCAACAAGGACTTAAAACTCACAAATTATTACATTGTATCCATTTTCTCCTCTGACTTTTGCTTTCACTCCAAAATATTAAAATCCGGACTGACTTCCCCTGAAGCATTCATTACCGTTGCCTTGACAACCTCTTGAATAGTTTAATGTGGAGTAGGGGTGTAAGGGTTTTTGCAACAATACATATCAATAAGAATTGTTTCAATATGATTCAAGAACAATATTGGCTCATTTCGAATGATAAGATTCGATATGATTCAACACCTTCATATTGATAAATGATACAGCAACTTTTTGCCAAAACGATTCAATACAAGCTAATGTGTATCAATATAGTTGTGTCATAGGAAAAAAAATGGATACATCGATATAGCTACTGTATCGTTACACCCCTAATGTGGTGAAACTTTATTGTTTAAAAGAACAAATATGGTGATCAGACTGATATAGTTACTAGAGACATGCTGCTTGGCCCGAACCAAACAGGATAGTTTGAAAGTCTGGACCAAACACTGAAGGTGTGAAAGCGCTCTAAATATCATATTGAGATGGGAACTACCTGGAAAAATCTTGAGACATCACCAAGGCAGAGGTGGAAGAAGTACTGAAAATCTGTAACATCAGTAAAGGTATTGTAACTCTTCCTAACTTGGCTCTAACCAACGTCTTTTAAATTACAAAGCAGCTACAGCACACTACTCACTTTGTCACCAAAAACAAAAAAATACTTTACTAATTTTGAGAATTGTAACAATTGCTCAAATAAAAGTAACAAAATGTACTCAAGTAAAAGTATGTTTCAGAAAATACACTCAGAAATTATGAAGGAATTTGAAAGATAAATGCTTAAGCTTTAGCCAATGACATGTTTGCCTTCTTCAGTAGGGCTTGTTACCATTGGCTGGTCTACACCACTGGTCAACACTGAATGAATGGCTGCTACTTAGAGTTTACATGTAAGCCAAAATTATTTAGTTTTGCTTTTTTAATCAAAATAGACTGGAAAAATAGCCATGTTGTCACTGGGTTTTTGACTGGGACAGTCATGTATAAAGACTAAAGAGGGAACTCTATACAATTATGCCTCACTTTGCCTGCCCTAGGGCCCACAGTATTAAAAATCGAAGGAGTTCCCAGATGTTCACCAAGACATGTGGGAAATATGAGCAATTGCATAAGCGGCTGATTTAATTACAGATATCAAATTGCAATCTGCAGTTTTTGGTTCCATGCCTAGTTGCATAATTCAGGGTTTAATACATTTTGGAAGGATATGTGACTATCCATCAGCTGTTAACAGAATAAAACATGGTCTCAAATTTGCAAAAGTTGGGACACTGTGTACGAAAACAAACTCCAATGATTTGAAAATCATACACATGCTTTTTTTTTAGTTTATTTTTAGGAATAGAACATAACTCAGTGTTTCAGTGAGGTTTTACATTTGTAGTACACCATGACCTGTCATATATTGCTGTTTAGCCATATGGTTCATATTTATTCAATTATTAAATTAGATTTTGTGTTCCTTAATGGTGCTAGTTATTTGCAGACTTAAAATGTATTATTATTCTTGTTTATATTTGAGTGTGTTTTCATACCAAATATTGCATATGTTGTGTCCCACTTTACCAATGCTGCCTCAAAAATTATGTTTATGGTCAGTATGTATTTGAAGAAGAATCTACAGTTCTGTTAAAATTTCACTTTTTTCCATCTGTAATGTGTAGTTGAGTTCTTAAGCTGTTTAAAAATGTATTTCTTTACCCTGTAAGCTTTACCCATTTACATCTATATTCACCCTAATAGATCATTTTGAATTTGATGGCAGCAACACATCTCAAAAAAGTTGGGATGGTGCAACAAAGTTAATTTAGAAGGATTTTATTATTGGCCTGAGACCAAATAGAAAACTGCATGGTCAGATGAATCAAAATTTGAAAAATACAAACTCAGTTGCTCAAAGAAAACTGTTTCTGGATCATGATCACTTTGGATCTTCTGTGCAGGGATAACTCTGCACACACTGTAAAAAAATATTGTTGCAAAAACTCAAGGCAACAGGATTCCTCAAGATTTTTGAGTTTTGGGGCCAACTCAAAATCTCCTTTTTTTTTTTTTTTTTTTTTTTTTTTTTCAATTTAATTTATATGTCTAAAAACCTTCAATTTTAGGTTTTACTTACAATCATCATTCTTTTTTAACTCATCTTACAGCCAACTATCCATTGCTCAGAAAAGTTATATTATTGAAAACAATAATAACTTAATATACCAAATTTAACAAAACAATTTTACAATTTTAACAACTTCTGGACAATGCATTGTAAGCTAGCTGTAAGATGACTTAAAAAAAAATAATCATAGTGAGTAAAACTTCAAATTGAAAGTTTTTAGACACCTAAATGGTAAATTAGGTGAACAAAAATATTAGTTATTGAAAACTTGAGATTTTGAGTTGGCCTCAAAACTCAAAAATCTTGCAGGGTCCTGTTGCCTTGAGTTTTTTTTTTTTTTTTTTTTTTTACAGTGCAGAGATAATGACTTGAAGGTGTTGCTGATGTTCAACACTGCTGTCTGAGTTCTGTTGTGAATGACATACAGTAAAAGTATATGAGATGCTAAATTTTTATTTACATTTTACAGTCTCCCAACTTGAATTTTAATTACTGTTGACTCCAAAGTTATTGATGGCCCTTAACAATATCCGCTTGTAGGATCTGAATGTAAACATGTTTTAGAGTTCTCTTTGGCACCAGGAGCAATATGAAGTTTTCCTGTAAATCCATGGCACAGTTAGCTCTTGTTATTGTCATCGATGGCATGTTTACACCTCTTCCTGTGCTTAAGTGCCAGCGTTAAGAGATATGATATACTCAGTGTCAGGCAACCTTATTTTAGTGCCTTCAAACCAAAACACTGAACATCGTCTAAATGCTTGCGTCCAAATAGCAGAGTGTGAAAAAGATTGTTTACGTTACTCTATGGAAACCTCTTACTCATAGTACCCAGCTTCTCACAAGTCATCCAGCTTGACTTGTGTTTGAAAATGGTCGCCTTATTAAAACATTCACAATGAGGCATCTTTCCTGAAGTCATGTATCAGCAAATCAGCAAAAAAACAATAAATGGGCTATTCTATTCTCACTGCCAGCCCTCTTTTAACAGCATTGGTTTGTGTTTGTCACATGTGGACAGCAAATAAATGTAATATTTGCTATGAGAAAAATGAACAGTGATTAGGAATGATGAGGAATGAATAATGAAGGCTGTAAAAAGGGCAAGCGAATTAATTAGTCCAATGTTTTGACAAAGCATAAGCCAAAACAGAACAACAGATCTGTACTGAAATAATCATCACTTATTAGTAGTAGTTTGTGATAGAATATTATGATGCCATTCATACCACTGTTCATGTTTTTCTATTCGGCATTGTTTTTTTTATGCATAACTTAACATAGCCAGCTCTAAAATACACACTTTCTCTTATAGCCTTTAATTGAACAGCCAACAGAAGTGTCCCTTGATGGAGCATATCGAAATCATTCATAATAAAGCCTATATGACATCTTAAAGTTTTGTTTTCTTTAAACTAAGGTCGTCTGTTTGCATAACCAGTATTTCCCTTTCTTGTACAAATTTACTCTTTATCATTTTTCTTGCTTTACATAACCAAATAATACAGCTTTATTATTATTCAGTTTGTGTAGCGTGTTTTTATCCATCTTTATTTTCCCACCAGCTGCAGCAGCTCATTAGAGTTTCCTTAAAAGTCAACAATGACAGAAACCTTTTGCCTAAAAAGACCCTGAAGACCTGGAAGGAGAGTAGAGCGTGGGATGAGGGAAATGCAATTAGAACAAGTGTAATGAAGTTTTACCAGATGCTTCAGATTAAAGTAATAAAAAGTATATTTAGTTAGTGCTAGACAATTTAAAATCTGGCTAATAGACTTGGCTTAACATGTTGTGCCGTTAGAAAGTCCCAAGTTACAATCAGTATAACCTCCTGTTAAGACATTTTTATGGAAGATAATGAAGGCTGAATGAAGTCACCCACAGTACATATTTATTTATCATTCTTAGCCACATACATAGAAGAAAAAAACACATTTTAGCTTATAAAAAATGTGTTTGTTTTTATTGTCAGGGAACTTAATAAACATGAGCTTCTCTTATAGAGTTTAAAACAGTGGTTCTCAACTGGTGGGGTCGGGACCCAAAAGTGGGTCACAGAACTGTTTTGAGTGGACCACAGGCCTTTGCCAGGAAAAAAAAAAAAAAAAAAAAAGAAAGTTTAATTTTTAAAAATAAATCATTAATTTACACTCCTTAACAGTAGGTGGCAGTTTGGGACATATAGATTAGAATAATATAAAAGAAACTCAACCAGACCAAAAATCCAGTTTTATAAAGTTACTGTTATACCTAAGGCTGACATGAGGACAGCCTAATTTTCCTGAAATATCTCCTAATTTTCCTCAATATCTTTTAATTTTCCTGAAATATCTCCTAATTTTCCTCAATATCTTTTAATTTTCCTGAAATATCTCTTAATTTTCCTGAATATCTTTTTTTATTTGGGTCACAGTTTGTCATTATAAAGTGATGGTGGGTCCCGAAGCCAGATCAGCTGAGAACCTCTGGTTATGATTATTTGATTTTCTGTAGGATTATTTCAGTGTTATATTTGAATGCCTTCAAGCTTACATATTCTGTGCTAAGAGGTTTGTGTATGGCAGTCTTTAAATGTATGCATAATATAATCATAGAACTATCTTGTTCTGACAGCATTTCATGGCTTTTAGTTAGTAAACACAAACTCATATGCAAAGTAGGAACACCAACATGGGCATGTCTAATTGAATTAAGATAAGTTAGTAATGAGTGTTTTCTCCTGGGAATAGCAGGTACTATGAGTGGATAATGACGACAGAAGAGTGCAAAAGGTGGACTGTGAGAACATCAGCATTATTAGGTGAAGAAGTTTGAATATATGCACATAGAGAATAGGATAGCACTGTCAAATCTCTGCACTTGAGGTCAGAGTAGAACAAAGGATCCCTGCAGTAAAGATAAATGAAAGAGAGAAGTATTGTAATATGCCAAAATATATGCCCTGAATAAACTAGAAGAGTAAGAGTAGTAATGAGCTCATGGTGGAGATGTATAGCTAGTGTAAGATTTGGGAGCTGTCTACTGTGTACAGACATGATGACAGGATTAACACAGAGATTTTTATATTCTCAGTAATAATAGTTTTTGATGTCTAACCATCTGGATTACTTTTTTGCTCAAAGCATTTACGTCTGAACTAAAAGATCCCTGTTTTGCGTCTAAGTCTTTGCATTATAGCTTTACCATTACAAGATATGGTAAATGCCTTGGCGGAGGTCTGTGTGACATAAACAAGTTAGGAAGACTAATATTTTGGGATTGTAAAGGATCTAAAAATGCTGTAGTAAATATTTTTAAGAATGAGAATATACTTTAAGATACAGTATGTAGATCAGTTTGCAAATTTCTGCAAGGAATATTGTAAAGAGGTATTGGAAATTCAAGTCAATTAATCTAACCTGTACCCTACTTTTAAAATGAATAGCTGTGTTTTATAGTTAGTACACTAACACAGCTGTCCCAGAAATGTCAGTCGGAGTACTTTTACTGCAGTGCTGATAAGAAAGTCTTGGTTTAGCCTTGCTGAGAGGTTTATAGCTCTTTTTGTGACCCGCCGGACTGTCTGCTCTAACCTCAGCTGATCCCACTTTAGTTCAGCCTTTTGAAAGTGTCTGAGACCAGTCTGAACTTCAGCAGTGTTACTTAATAATTGATTCTTGTGCAGTGATACCAAATGTCCAGACTGCATTGAGAAGATTGCTCGGTCTGATCTGTCCACTGAATCGCAATGACAGGCGTTGAGTTACAGCACCTTCAGTCAGGTTATCTGTAATCATCCCAAGACACACAAACACTCATCTGTGCTGTAATTATTGAATGAGTGGATGGTCATTTAGCACAGACAGAATAATGATGGTCCTAGATCCTGGCCTCCTGCCGAGGTGAGGAGGAGAGGATGAACAGTCAGCAGGCAGAGATGAGGAGTGGTCTGAAGGGAGTTGTTGGGGACGAAGGAGCACATTGCAGCATCTAACCTGATTTCTACACCTAATAGTCATCCATGATATAAACTGTACTGCTCAGCTTATCTTATGATGTTTAAACTGTTGCGAATGATGATTATGCACAATATTAATTTGCTTTGTAAGTACATTTTTGTAGAAGAAAATGTATGTGACCTCTGTGACAAAGTGGATATAAGGTCATGGGTGTGATGTTTCAGGGGTAGAAGCAATAGCAGTAGGGGCAAAAATATATACATACTTTGAATCGGTGGTTGAAATAATAGTAATTGTAGTATGAGTAGTAGTGGTATATAGTAGTGGTTGTAGTGGTGGTAGTCATAGTAGCGCAATAAATTCCCCAGGCACGTTTGCTTTTACTATGTTTCAGTAATCTCAAACTCCTCTGCACAGACTGGTCAGGCACATACGTAGGACGTGCTTTACACTTCTTTATAGGAGAATTGCACCAACACACACACATTTATAAGTCCTGCTTTAGTCTCTGTCTTGAGTCTAATGGGTCAGTCACGACTGTAAAATACACCAGAAATTCCTTTAAATCAAAATGAATGCTTGACGGGTGCCAAGTTATACACACTGTTATTTAGCACTTCAGGATAATCACATCTCACTGTTGAATTTTATTGGACAAGAGATTGATGAATAATTTATGTCGACAATAGCAACAGTGTGTACTCATTGTGTGTGTAAGTGTGTGTGTTGTGGGTAAACAGTGTCTATCTTCAGGCAGACAGCATCCAGGGATCTGACCTATTCCTCAGACTGGAGGCGGAGGCAGCTCGGTGTTGAATGTCACCACTAGGGAGGACCACAGGAGAGAGTGGGGTGGTGGGGAGTAGGAGGGGGACATGTTGCAGGTGCACATTTTTTACAGAATTCATTTCGGTCTAAAATTACTTTCCATAAATAATATTTAAATTTGGCCAAGCAGTATACCAGCTTGGGTCCTCTGAAAGTTAGTCATAATCTGTTGTCTGTAGTGAAGAATGTGAATGGATTTGCAAAATAAATATTTCAGAGACAACTGGTAGACTTTTTTTTTCTTCTGATGTGTTTCTTTGTGTACTAAAACAAGGAACTGTAAACTAGACCCACTTTCTCTGTTTCCACTATCATCACTGTTAGCTAATGTGTAGCATAGCTATTCCAAACCAATTTTCTTATCAGCTGTCCAAATTAGGTTTGTAAGTTAGTCCACAATATATAACAGAAGCAACAACAGGGTTTCACCAAATTCCAGCACTGTGACAATGCATAAGGCATGAGTAAATGCTTAGTAAATTGTTTAGCTGCACTGTAATTCTTTATCAATGTATACTTGTAGTACATTAAACAAATAGTGGTTATAGCATGGTAATGGTATTCAATTTCGTTGACATATGTAAAAATAACCAATGACCAATTTAATCTCTAAATCAAATTGTTGTCCAACCAAAGACAAAGTAGTTTAACGCAGCTAAAGGCATTTTGTATATAAGAAATAATAAACTACGTATATATTTTTAATGTAGTAATTGGACGTTTTCCAAATAGTTTCTGCAAATCTTGTAGCTGTAATTTTTTTTGCTGTAAAAACCAGCCAGCAGATTTTGGCTACACCTAAATTTCCATGTAAATTATAATATTATGTGTGTAAATATTCATAAATATTCATTATGAATGTGCTTTGTCATAACATTTTGTGTTCAAAATACACCAACACACACACACACAAACTAAATATCCAGATGTAAAAACTGACTGATGCCATGGCAGTCTCTGTTCATCCTCAACAAACAGAAATTCTCTCAGGCTAAAATCTGAGAAGTGCATTGTGGTGGTTAGGCAGCGGGGTGGGGGTGGGAGGGTGGGGTGGGGTGGGGGGGGGAGTACCACGCTGGGCTCTCTGCTTGTCTCTGTCTTTCGAACAAAGACACCGCGGTTTGTGCTCCTCTTTTGGGATGTCACCTCACCTCGTCTCTGCTTCCTTCCTCACTTCCTTCCCCTCGTCCTTCCTCACTGCCCCGTCTACGAACATGACGTAATGCTTCATTTAGGAACCAACGCCTGACCTGAAGCTAAATGTTCATATGTAATTAGAGATGTCCACACTCCATTGTGTGCACACTCAAAATATGCTGCTGGGATGAAAATGGTTTGAATGTTTGCCACACACGTTTTCCCTTGATAACTGTCAAAAGATGTCCCACTTTGTAGATTCTGCCAAAGTGACACCTCTTTGTTTGTTGTACATGGGCTCGCTGACATGAACTATTTCAGGCTATGCATATCCATATACCCTGGGGTGCAGTAAAAATTGTATAATCTAACCTCAAACCTCTTATTGTTTCCTGATAGTAATTGCAGTAGCAGTAATAGTACTGTATTTGTAGCAAGAGTAGTAGTCTGTCCAACCCCCAAACTCTTTCTGTCTGTGTCTGTGTTGACAAAAAGGACAGTCCTTTCTAACTTTTAGTGTGGGTGAAACGTCTCACACCAACACAAGATGCAGAACATAAATAGGATGTGTTTGAGCTGTCACTTAATACTAATCAAACGCACCATGGGGATGCTCCAGCGCATGAGACAACACATCAGGAAATTGGGCTGCACAATATATTCAAAATTTATGGTAATTGCATTATCACCACTCGCAATATCCATGTACATATGATTGAGGACAAGCTTTGAACAGTGGAGCCTTTTATTTGTTTATATTTTTGAACCAGAAGCACAGGCCTACTCCAAAATCCCTCCAATAAAGTTATAATGCCCACTTTTCACTTAAATTGTCATCCTAGTCCATAGTTTGGGGGTAAATGCTTTATCTATTGAACCACAAATATACCAATCGAGAAACCGCTAAAACAAATAATTTGTTCCTGTACTCACCCGTTGGCCGGAGTAGGTATCTTTGGCCCTATCTCGCATTAGCACGGAATGAAAAAAATAAAATAAAAGCCTGGATCCACACAAAACTAATAATATTTCCTTGGTCTTCCCTTTTATCAAAATCTGACCATTACTTGTTGAGTTGTCTTGCTAACAGACCAACAAAACCACAAACCCTCCTGTAGGTAAATAAATGTAACATCACAGGTCATACCATTATCGAAATATGTAAAATAGTTATTCCATGTCTTTTCCTAATACCGTATACAGCCCCTTGTGTAAAGCATTACCCCACTTATTAATTTTAACAGTGTGCTCCCTGTTCTACTCTCCATTTTTTATCCACTGCTGCTCTGCGTGTATCTTTGTAAGCGCAGAAGCCCTATGGCCTCATTAGGCTGTCACTGCTGCCTCCTGCCGTGGCCCGGTCCAGATCATTAGTCAGGCCGGTCTGCGACGCCCTGTCTGACGAGAATAGATCAGCGCCAAAAGCCGAAAGCGCTAATATTCTCTAAATGTCTCCAACACAATCACAGTAGCTAACTTATCAAATGATTGATCAGCAGCGCAGCATCGTATTGAGTGGGTTAATTATATGAGTCATATGTTAGGGTCTGGATATATCCTCATCAAGGAAATAGTCTTTGTCTAGTCATTGTTAGAATGAATTACTGAGAATTTTTTTTAGACTAATTGAAAAAGGCTGGAGTGATGCTTTTTGCCAGATTGATCATTAGTGTTACTACTAGTTGGAATCAATTGCATTTTTATTCTTGTCTTGCCATAACTAGAAGGACTAAAGGCATCGCCCATCTGAAGCCATCTTTACGGTTCTTCCACGTCGCTCATTTCTGTCCTTTTGATATGTATGCGCCGTCAGCCCCCCATCGCTCCAGGACGGAGGCCGTCTGACTAGTTTTCTGCCGATTGGCCTCGTTGAATCGGCGTCTTTGGTCTTTGGCACGAAGCGCTCTGATAGGCCTAGCACTACAGCTGCTGCGCCAATCAGATCACGGGAATTTTAGCGGAAGTGACGGAGTGACGAGAGGTGAAAACCGCTGTGGCAACGTACTGTCACCATTTTTGCATTTTTCGCAATTCCGTGCGGAAAGTTATCTTCTTCAAGTAACTGAGCAGTGGCACCTAATCCACACAAAACAATGTCCAAACCGGCCATTATCACACTTCTCAAATGTTCAAACAAGCTGAGAACAGTGGCAGACCAAGGCGCGCTACATGCATATGTATTCCACAAACATTGTGTCACTTCCGTTTATCTTTGTTCACTGGCTAGCGCCATCTGCCGCTTTGGGGGGTAATTACATCATGCGCATGCGCAAGACACGGTCTTTAGGTCAGTTGTCGCTCCGGTGTATGAAGAGGGATAAAGGACATTCGACGTGAGGAAACGGGAGGGAACCAGAGGAGACGGGAAGAGACGGCAGTCTGGGAGTCGCCTTGGTGTATCGAGGCCTTTAGAGAGCACAGACCTATGCCAAGGCATTATCTCAGTTTCACAGTAGTAAAGATACATAGCCCAGACCTGAATCGATGATCTAGTTTATCCATTGAGCTACAAAGGCTTATATGTCCCACAATAGTAAAGACTCACACTAAATATTGAGTACATTCTAAAGCTAATGACTTTTACTGTTACCTTTGCTGACCCCTTGTGGCTTAGAGTTATCTGGATATCTTTTGCCCTATCTTACAATCCTACAGAATTCTTAAAATATTCCAGGATTCAGATTCAGATCCAGTTCCTGGTCAAAGTAAAAATAATAATAAAAAAGAAAATAATAATAAAACTGACCTTTTCTCAGTGGTGGAATGTAATGAAGTAAAAGTACTTAGTTACTTTATACAAGTTTTCATCTATCTGTACATTACTTGAGTACATTTTACAAGGGGTACTTTTACTTATACTTCACTACATTTTAGAGCAAGTATGTGTACTTTTTACACCACTACATTTATGAGTTGCTTTGAAGTACAAAGTATTTTGAGTTTCGGTTTAAAATCACGTGTTTTTGCTGTGCTGTCAGTGTAGTGTAGTGTAGTGTAGAAACAGATGCAGTAAAGTAGTACTCCTTTAGAAACATCAGAATGAAGACAGAAGACCTCAGCGAAAGATTCAGTCTCTTCTACTGCAACAGTTTGTTCATTTCATCTGTAATCATCATAATTTTTCAGCAAATCCTTCACATTTACCACATTCATGAGTTGTTGAGTCTGTGTGAATACTTTTTTACTTGCAAGTACATTTAAAAGTAGCTACGTTTTTACTTTTACTACTGTGAAGGAAGTAAGTAGAATTTTTAAGGTGCTGCTTATACTTTTACTTCAGTAATTTTTGCTCCTTTATCTGTACTTTTACTTAAGTAAATAAACTTCTTCCACCGCTGCCTTTTCTAAATAATACCATCCAAGTTCAACCATTACTTTTTGGGTTTTCTTGTTAACAGACCAACAAAGACAAACAAAAACATCTTTGTCTAGTCTGACATCAGCATTGATTTTGCATCAGCTGATTAGTTTTGACTACAGCACTAACTGTATTAAAAATGGGTGACATTTTCAGTGGAAATAATTGACAGTTAACAATATGCAAATTGTGCTTGTTTCTTCGCAGTAATATTAGTCGACGGGGGGGGGGGGCATAAGGGGGTGGCACAGTGTAAAATCTGTTCAGGTAAATAGATGGAAAGCTGCAAAGACAAACAAATGCAAATGAGGGTTCATAAAAAGCAACACTGACGTTAGTATAATCAAAATTTCTTGTATAACTGTATAATAATCAAGCAAAATTACTTGTATAACTATCAATCAATAATGTTTCAGTATTTTGACATTTAACTATTATTTGTGCTCTTTCTCTTTCCATTTCTTAATTGTTTTTGTAAATCTCTAGGCTCGCAGCTTTGGAAAAAACATGAGACCACGGTAAAATGATCAGTTTCTCATTTTTATCTTTTTAGGTGCAATATGGTGAACTCTGAACCCTGCTTTGCAATAACAGATCTCCTGCGTCTTGCTATCCACCAGTTTTTCACATTGCTCTTTGGTAACTTTATACCACTGAAGCTGTGTGTAAAATCAACCAGGCAGACTGATTTCTTTTCCCGTCTACACCCAATCACCTCCTTCACAACCAACTCCACCGCAGCAACAGAACCATCATCCCCCTCAGCCTCTCCTTCCCTCTTCTTCATCACTACCAATTTTTAGATATCGCATCACTGACCTCTCTAATCACCAAAGTTCATTCCTTTAATAAATCATCCATTACAGTTCACTCATTTGTCTGTGATTGTTTTAACTCTCCTGGTTCAAATGGTCTGTGAGATCATAAAGCAGAGTGAGGTTTGCGAAGGAATTTAACAGACACTTGCCTGGAATGCTTGTCAGACTCAGCGAGAGGCAGATTTAAGAATAAATTGCAGTGGTCTTTTATTTTTCAACCCAGAGCTGTACATATAAAGTACTTAGGTACATTGTAGGACATTGATGGTAGAAAATTCATTACTGGCAAAGCAATATACCATGTCCCTAATGAAATGTATAGCTGTAGGTCAAAGGGGCATCTCCACTGACAGCACATCACTTATACGTGCCTGATTGAGTATCGGATGTATGGATGAGCCAAGTGAGGATTTACCCCGTCAATAACACCTCGCGGTTTAGCAGCCCACTGCCAGGCCAGCTGTTGATCTTTTGGTTCAATCCCAATGGCACATAACTCTTAGATGATCTAAAAGCTTTCCGAGATTGCTTGTATATATGTATATATATATATATATATATATATATATTTTTTTTTTTTTTTTTTTTTGTTTAGTGACGGTGAAGTGAAGAAAGTGTCATAATCGTCACTGCCAAGGAAAGACCCCCGAGCAGCTGTGTTTTTATGTAATTGCAGAGACGTGAACAGTACCACGCATTTGCCTTGTACACACACACACAGACGTTACTCACACACAGTCAAGTGGCACAGAAGTAATCGTCTGCAGCCTGGATTCAGGACAGAAACATCAGGGGCCAAAAGGTCTCTTGCCAGCTACGGGGGGAATAATACAAATACATAGTCAACAGCACATGCAAGCACCAAGACAAGTGATAGCTATCAGTCTTGTAATGTACACATCTGCAGGCATATTAAAATACAGTGTGTGTTGTATGGACTGCTAAGTGCCAAATAAAATCAACAGTTGTTTTAATTGTTGAGCAATGCTGATGTAAGAGGGCACATAAGAGGTATTAGAAGAGTTGTGTAAATAAGCAACAGCCTATGTATCATTTGTCAAAATAAGTGTACTTAGAAATCAGTTAAGAATCTGACTAAATATTGGACTTTCCTATAAGATAATGTTACACAGCTATTTAAGCTATATTTGGGTTAACAAATGTATTTATTATAGACATTTCTAAAATGTATGCCTATGTGTGCTTTATAAAGCACTCGTGTACTATTTAGTCCATTGATCCTTACACATCTAGGTGGCAGATGGCCTCAGAGGATTACCACATGTGTAATTACATCTCCTGTCCCTTCTGTACTGTACTATACGTTATATGTGCTGCTATATTGGGTTGGTGTTTGACGCTCCACATAAGAGCCATGTCCAAAGCCACATTCCTTGCCTTGTTCTCATCAGCAGGATTTATCAAAGAGCTGATAATAATCAAATCCTGAGGGTCATGGTTGTTGAGATTCAGCAGTGCTAAGTATTGGATGGCTTAATGATGTGGTATTGATGTGGTGGAAGAAATACTTAAGTTCTGTACTCAAGTAAAAGTACTGTTACATAAGTAGATCTAAAAAAGTAGTCAATGCCTAAGTAAAAGGAAAAACGTATTCATTGTAAAAAAGAAATATTATGTTATTTTTTTGTTTCACAGCAAAATCTACAGCTTCTACTACTACTTCTGCTACTACTTCACTACTACTATTACATCTGACTACTATTGCATCTACTAATCCAGCCATAAGGGGTCGCAAACCAGTTTACTCTTTGTGCCAGTCTCAAGCCTGGATAAGAGAGGATTGTGCCAGGAAGGGCATCCAATGTAAAACCTATACGCCAAATCAAATATGCAAAACACTGCACACTAGGAGGCAGAAGGGAAAAGCCAAAACTGCCACCACTGTTACTGATAATGCTACTTCTTCTACTACTACCCAAATCCTAACCCTGGACCTTCTATTTGGAAGAAATTTACATTTTAAGTTACAGAAACATTTTGTCCTTTGTATTTATTTATTTTTTTAATAATGTATTTAAGTAAATGACTTCATCATCACAGCTGATGCTATAGGCTTTTGCACTGAAGGTATTTAAAGAACCTGCATATTTATAAACAGTATATTTTGGAGGTTGCAGCTGCTAAAACACCTTGTAGTTTGTTTATATTTCGGGTTAAATATAGTGTGTGCGTGTGTGTGTGTGCGTGCGCGTGTGCATGCGTGTGAGAACGTCGGCCACCTGGGGCCTGTCCTCCTTGGTTTTTTGTGGCGATGTCGCAGTGATTAACGCGCATGTATGTTAACAGCCAGTCGTCCGCAGTACCTTGTAAGCTGAAGCTAATAAAAACGCCATGGGAACCTGGGGTGAAACGGGGACTGCAGCAAAGCACTGTGGGACGGCAGGTGATAGATGACCTGAAAAGTTTTGTTTTTCCTCCAACTTTATGACACATACTTATAAAGCTGCCCCGCAAAGGTCTGACTTAGTAAACGGCGTGTATAATTATCCGCCAGTGAGCTAAGGAGGAAGTGTCTGGTCCAAACAGGAAAAGTGAGAAAGAACTTTAGAATATTCTTAGCCAGCAATTACTCTCAGCATGTCTGCGTCTAACGTCATTATTTTTAGCTCAACTGTGCATGCTAAAGGTCCCCTTGTTTTGTCTGCTTTCTGCACAATATGCTCTTTTTATATTCAGCTAATTTATCACTGTGATAATTTGGATAATTGGACAGGTTTATAGTCTTTTTTTCAAACTAGCTTTTAAGGCACTAAATATTCAAATAACTTTATACTCAATATCTTGAAAAGGAAGGACAATAATATTGCAAAAAGTATTGGGTCAGCTACCTACATGCATATGAAATTAATTCTTAATCCATAGGGTTTAATATGATGTTTTGCATCTATAACAGCTTCAGCTCCTCTGGGAAGGCTTTCCCCAAGGTTTAAGAACTTTTAACCATTCTTCCAGAAGTGCATTTGTGAGGTCAGACACTTATGTTGAACGAGAAGGCCTGGCTCGCAGTCTTCGCTCTAATTCAACACAAAGGTGTTCTATCAGGGCTGAGGTCAGGACTCTGTGCAGACCATCAAGTTTTTCCACATCAAACTGACTCATCCATGTCTTTATGGACCATGCTTTGTGCACTGGTGCACAGTCATGTTGGAACAGGAAGTGGCCACCCTCAAACTTTTCCACAACGTTTTCCACAGAGCTGCATGCCTAGGTGCTTGATTTTATCCATCTGTGGCCATGGAAGTGATCGGAAACACCTGAATTCAGTTATATGAGTGGGTGAGCAAATACTTTTGGCAATATAGTGTAAAGCAGAAGCACCAGAGCCAACAGATTTCAGTTTTGAAGCTTGAGACATGAAGCTATAACATAGTGCTGCTGAGATGCTTTTTGCTCATTTGTTTTCTTCCACTTACCGTTAGAGGGTTGTGGGTGGCTGGAGCCTATCCAACCAACTCTGGGCCTGAGGCGGGGAGCAGCCTCGACAGAGCCAGTTATTGACAGATATCCATTCACTCTTACACTCTCACCTTTATATACTACGGGCAATTTAGATTTTATTTTATTTTATTTTTTATGAGAGAGCTAACTCCATCTGACAGTTTTACACTGCCAGAAATTATTGTCCTACTAGACTCTGAAATATAACTATCCCTGATTTAGTCCTGATTTGTTCTACTTATATTTCTGCTTTAATTGAGTTCAACCTATTATGTCAAAATGTCATATTCTCAGCACCCATGGCAGTACATATACCATAAGTAACTGCAAACAATTGGCTGCTAAACAGCATGAACCAGCGTAAAAATACAGCCTTAAAACTTTTTATCTACTTAAGAAATATGGGACATAAATGTGCAACTTCCTAGTATACTATGCCCTGAACACATCTCGAACAGAAGAGGACAAACAGCCTCTGGCTTTTTAAAGTGTTTCCTGCATGCTGCTGGTGCTTCTACTACTGCGGCCCTATTACTCTAAGTGGCATCTTCACTTCCTCTCTACAAAGTCAACTATCCTCCAAACAGCTCAGCCTGCTCTCACAGCCATTTAGCTCAATTACCAGTGAGCAGAGATGGAGCGATTACTGCTGCTTACTCCTAATAGGGCCTGGCAAGTGCCGCTCTGGAGACCCCCAGTCACAGTCAGAGGACCCCGGACCCTGGAAGTAATGATACGCTTATGAGCCAGTCCTAGCCTCTCCAACAAAGAGAGGATCCATGATGGTTCCCCCAAACAAGTAAAATAAAAGCATGCCTCATATCCTAGTCAGTCTAATTAAATGCTGTGTTTGATGATGAAAGATTTGTGTGATGAAAGGGTGTGGGATGTTCAGGGACACTGGATCTACTGGTAATTAGAGCACGGCGGGGAGAGGATTAAGGGACGGGCACCTGCGTCTGAACAATTAGATTTTAGTGTGTTCTGTGTTTATGATGGGCAGTGATATTGTGGGTTAAGACCATGGTATTATTGTCAACAGGTTTATTGGACTGAAAAAGAGCAAAACTCAGGAAAAAAACTTGCATTGTATCATAACAGTTAAAGGTAGTAGCAATGTACTGTACTAACTAGCCATCAGATATGAAGCTCTCTGCTTTTTCTGTGATTGTGTGATTGGCAATGGGTGAACAACTTTTACGTGATGGAAAATAGGTTTTTACTTGTGAATAAATACACTGTAGCATTGTTATTTTGTTTAAACATGTTTATTTAATGTCTGGGGGCACATGTCATTTTTTTGATTTATTAAAAAAATAATACCTTTAAATACATCCAACATGCAAGTAGTTTTAACATAATGTGGAAGAACTGTAAAAAAAATAAAATAAAAGATGGAACCGCTTTTTAGGCTCACCGGGCATTACTGTTCAGATTTTTTAATACAGTGGCATCAGTAAAAGCATAGATTTAATTCACAAAGTACAATGCTGAATCCTTGAAACAGCTGTTGCAAACAAACAGTAGTTTTTGAAATATGATTTTATCACAAGACAAAACATTTCCGTTTAAAGTTTTTCTTTGCAGTGTTAGCAGTGTTTAGCTTAACCTTCTTCAAAGCAGCCCACACACGAGGCGGCGGCTTTTGGGGACACTTCTGCCTATGCCTTTTGGAAACTTGACCCTGCCTGGACGGGAAATGAAATTCACCACTCAAAACAAAAACCTAATCCAAAAAAAACAACAAGCAACACTTCTTTTAAAGCAATCTGGATGAATATTATTTTAAATCTATGACAAAACCAATTCTTAGTCAAACTGAGAGATCTTCAGTCCCTCTCAGTGGCTACTTTGGACTGATGCAAATGGAAAATCCCTCCTATTTTTTGAACTCCAAAAATCAATGACTTGAAAGAAAATACTCTTGCTGTCTCCTCTTTACTGATGCTTGTGAAAAACATAAAAGTTATTCAAGCCATTGATTAAAGTTCAAAGATGTGTGTGAGTAATTTCCATTGGTGTTGGAGTTGTTTTGGATGGGGTGATTACTTATGCTACTTATCTCTTCTCAGATCTTTAATTGATTAACATTACTCACAAATGTGTTTACACTTTAGCATGGAGAATCAATGTGGATAGCAATAAGAAGCAATGGGGGACATTTTGTAGGCTGGACATTTTGCGAGAGTTGCATAACACAGAGCCGTTGTTGTTCATGATAATTTTTAAATGGCCTAGAGACGCACTGTCAGCTGTCAGTCAAATCCAATCAACCTTATCATCAATAACCACTCCAGTCTTTAATCCAGACATTCACAGGCAGATTCATGACTTTGTATTTCTTACCAACAACCACATCCACACAGCCTAAGCTTTTACTGGAGTCATTTTTTGGTGGATAATGTTTTTTTGTTTTTTCTGGCTTCAGGACCCACCATCACTATAATGACAAGCTGTGACCCAAATAAAAAACATATAAAGGAAATTTAATAGACATTTAAGAAGACATTTCAGTAAAATTAATAGAGATTGAAGAAAATTAAGAGATATTTCAGAAACATTTTTAAATATTAAGGAAAATGAAGAGCTATTTCAGGAAAATGAAAAGATATTGAGGAAAATTAAGAGATATTTTAGGAAAATTAAAAGATATTGAGAAAGATTAAGCAGTAGTCATGTCAACCTTAGGTATAACAGTAACGTTATGGAACTGGATTTTTTGCTCTTGTTGAGTTTCTTTTATATTATTCTATTCTATATGTCTCACACTGCCACCTACTTTTAAATTGATGATTTATTAAAAAAAAAAAATCACTTTTTTTTGCCTACCAGTTGAGAACCAAAGTTCTAAAGCATACTTTTTTAAAAAAATGCTACTTTTGCTTTTAAGTAAGTGAAATCTTAAATGAGTAATACTTTTTGAGTAGGTAATACATAGTAGGGACAGTGTTAGTCGTAGCATTTGTAATAGTAATTGTAATTAGTGGTAGTAGCAGTAGCAGTAACACCTCTAAGACCAACATAAATCAGTGTATCGATACTGTGTGGTCAATTGACTGTAACTTGAAAAATCTCTTCTCAAACTGGCCAGCCGCTGTGCCCTGGGATGTCATGCACTAATTGAATCACTGATATAAATTTCTCTTTTCCACATAAACAAATAGCAAGCTATAGCTACCTGGGTCACCATAAAGGTCAACGTGCTAATGAGTTGTAAAGTTGTACTTCCTATTTTTCTCTGTCTATGCTGTACCACTTTTTATTGCGTCCATGGCAGTTTTCTCTTCTTGATAAATGATGTGTCATTGCAGTTTGTCCTCTGTCCACACGTTTTATAGCTTCATTTGTTGTGTGTGTTAAAAGGCCGATCTGTTGTTGTAAGTTACACAAATGACAGTAGTTCCATGTTGACATGGGCCCTATAGGTTTACAGATGTCATTGCCACATGTTTGCTTTTTACAGTCGAACTAACAAAGGGTGCATTAAAGTAAATTGTATGTCATAAAAATGTGGAGTAGAATTTCCTGTGCTTCTCAGATATGGTATGTTCTGCTGTGAAACATCCAAAAATGCTTTATCTCAGCGTGAAAAGCTCAAAACAGCAATAAAAAAAAAAACACCACACCAAACACCAAACACCAAAATCTCATACCTCTGTAACAGAACCTCAGAACAAAATTTCAAAATGCATTTTGTAGCTCTCCCCAAGCTCCACTTGCATAGCAAGTTTGATTGAGATTGCTTTTAGAGGTAGTAATTGTGAGTTGATTAACACAGTGCAGTTTAAGTTATGCTCAAAGTGTAAAATGTATTTGGATTTTGGAGTGGCAAATTGGTCAAATTTTACTTTAATAATTGGAAAATCTCAGTCAATGAACCTTCTACACCACAGCAGGTTAGACCTCTGTTCTTCATATGTGTGTTTGAACTACAGCCTTGCAGTTCTGACCAGAGAAAAATATGTGAGAATCCCCCAAGCTACAACACTCACTGGCTTAGCTGTGCAATGCTTTCAGCCTAGAGCAATTTCATCTTGTGTTTATCGCTCAGATTTTCACTTTATTATTTCCATACCATATCTTCTATGCTTCTGATTATATTTTATACAGTACCCCAGTAGTCTGCTTTGTTCCCACAAGTCTATCCTAAAAGACAAACAAACAACTTGCAAACCCACAATAAAAAAAAAATTAATTGAGTCTTGTTGATGTTTTGGGAAAGTTTTGTTCCTCACAGTGAATGTCAGGGGAGCATTTTCCACTCTCCGGAGTCTATTTGTGTAGCAGAAATAGTTCCGAAAAGTATTTGGCAACACAACAAATAGAAATTCCCTCATGCAGCTTCACCCCAGTGAAAGAAAAA
Source organism: Bostrychus sinensis (assembly GCA_020698575.1). NCBI lineage: Eukaryota > Metazoa > Chordata > Actinopteri > Gobiiformes > Eleotridae > Bostrychus > Bostrychus sinensis. The sequence continues at coordinate 20,246,504 of CM036253.1, read as the reverse complement.
TCATTAATCTTTTATACTGCATGGTGCCATGGTGGTTGTCAAGTTAGACACCTGAATCATTGCTTTTTTTGTGCTAAATTCTGCCTGGTTTTGTTAGTTAAATTCATTGTCATTGTGGTAATTCTCTAAAACAGGGATGTCCAAACTTTCAATGAAGTAGGCCAGATTTCATTAATTGTGTTTAAAAATACAAAATTTCAACTTATTGAAAATTAAAATTGGTGTAGAGCAGGGGTGCCCAAACTTTTTCTCTCCGAGAGCCAAAACGCAAATGTATTAGTGGGCCAAGACCCAAATGCAATAATTTTTTTAATCTAACGAGATCATATGCAAACAAATCTATGATTAAACTTCCTTTAATTGTTACATTATTTAGGTGAAAACACAAGAATCAGAAACAAAACAGACACACACAGGCACAATAGAATCAAAGTAGACCCCTTATGAATCACAGCACCCCCTCGTGGGCCAAGTTTATAACAGTGACAACATACACTCAGGCATAACTTATGATCACCTGTCAATTATTGATTTTATGTGCTAAGGTATTCTGGCTGATGCACGCTTTTTATGAGAACCAGCATTAACTTCTTTAAGCAACAGTAGCTTGTCTGTTAGATCAGACCACATGCACCAGCCTTCGCTCTCCATGTCCATCACCAGTCACCACTGTCTCCTCCTTGGACCACTTTTGATAGTTACTGACAACTGCAGACCAGGAACACCCCACAAGAGCTGCAGTTTTGGAGATGGTTCACACTTAAATTTATTTCAAACTTACTAATGAAAAGGTAAAATGTGGCTAGGGTAGTACAGGAGATGCACATTATACTGGATGTACTGTATGTACAGATAGAGCTACTGAAATGCATTTATGAGGGTCATATATAATCTCAACTTGTGCTATGCCTGGCCCCCAGGCTGCACTTTGGACATGTCTACTTTAAAACCTCTGGCCTATTAATTATCACAAACAGGGATATGCCACAGTGTGGTAAACTCTGAAAGGGCTTTTGCTCATTAATCACTGTATTGTAACCTGCTTTTACAAGGCAGATGTCAAAGTAAGATTTTGCCAATTAACCTCTGATATATATCACACTTGTTACTGCGATTGTTTCCATTTACTAATTAGATATTGTTACCTCCGGGTGGTGCTGTGACTGCTGACGTTGTAATTAGTGGTGGGCCCATTGTCACTCCTCTCTTGTCGCCAACCACTCCCTCCTCCTGCTGGATGGAGCCGTCAGTCTGAAGGATTCACTGGTGTTGGTGTTCTGACTTCCTGGTTTCGCCTCAGTGGTTCTGTCTTTTCTGTTATTGAGATGCACTGTCCACCTGTCTTTGTCGGACGTCCAGTTGAGAATGTTTGGGAACTTTAGAAGAGAAGATGCAGTCTTCTCTATCTATTAGCCTATTTTTTTTTATAACCTCAGTGTAATAGAGCTTTGAGTGTACCCATAGTAGTGGCAGTCCCTAGTTAGCAAGAGTTTTTAATTATCTACTTAATTTTTGCTTTGGTCAGTGGTCATTGTAACTTTTTTACAAGTGGGTATTTACATTGATAACCTGACAGTTTATGCAAAGTATTTAAGGTTAAGGTTAAGGTATATTTATTTGTCTCCCAAAGGAGAAATTTCTCTTATAAAAGGGCAATGCTGCAATACAATACAATGCATATAATACAGTTATAAAAACATTAAATAACTTACATAATAAAACATACATCCATTAATATTGGTGCACAGAATCTCAAGCATACTACAAATACATCCATATATATGGACATACCTGTCCACATATGAACACATACAAATAAACTGAACCTCATTTTAGCCTTCTGTTTCTTTGTGCTCGCTGTTCGTTGAGCAATTTGATTGACAGAGGGATGAACGAGTGTTTAAAGCGATTGTGTTTACACAGAGGAACCCTAAACCTCCTCCCTGTGTTCATCGGCACATATTCTGAGGCAAGCACATGTGATGTGCCAGACAAAATGTTTTCAGCCTGCTTGATGGTTCCTGCTCAAACAGATGCTGTGGGGTGAGTGGGACTGAGATACCCATAATTTTGCCTGCCGTCTTCACCAAGCTGAGGATTTGAGTCTTAGATTTAACTGTGAGGTTTCCAAACCAGCTGGTAATGCCATACCTGAGTATGGACTCTAGGCTGCACTGTAAAAAGTTAGCATGATGTTTTTGCAGACACCAAACAGTCGGAGACGCCTAAGAAAGTGGAGGCGCTGGTGAACTTTGGCACAAACACTTGCCACATGTGTGTGCCAGCTAATGTCACTATCAATATGCACTCCTAAATATAATTTTTCACGCACAACCATCTCTAGGGTTTACAGAGAATGGTCCGAAAAAGAGAAAATATCCAGTTCTGTCGGCGAAAATGCCCTGTTGATGCCACAGGTCAGAGGAGAATGGCCAGACTGGTTTGAGCTGATAGAAAGGCAGCAGTAACTCAAATAACCACTTGTTACAACCAAGGTATGCAGAAGAGCATCTCCGCACAACACGTCAAACCTTGAGGAAGATGGGCTACAGCAGCAGAAGACCACACCGGGTGCCACTCCTGTCAGCTAAGAACAGGAAACTGAAGCTACAATTCGCACAGGCTCACCAAAATTGGACGATAGAAGATTTGAAAGAAGTTGCCTGGTCTGATGAGTCTCGATTTCTGCTGCGACATTCAGATGGTAGGGTCAGAATTTGGCGTCAACAACATGAAAGCATGGAACCATCCTGCCTTGTATCAACGGTTCAGGCTGGTGGTGGTGGTGTAATGGTGTGGAGGATATTTTCTTGGCATACTTTGGGCCCTTTAGTACCAATTGAGCATTGTTGCAATGCCACAGTCTACCTGAGTATTGTTGCTGACCATGTCCATCCCTTTATGACCACAGTGTACCCATCTTCTGATGGCTACTTCCAGCAGGATAACGCGCCATGTCATAAAGTGCGAATCATCTCAGACTGGTTTCTTGAACATGACAATGAGTTCACTGTACTCAAATGGCCTCCACAGTCACCAGATCTCAATCCAATAGAGCACCTTTGGAATGCAGCCGACAAATCTGCAGCAACTGCATGATGCTATCATGTCAATATGTACAAAACTCTCTGAGGAATGTTTCCAGTACCTTGTTGAATCTATGCCACGAAGGATTAAGGCACTTCTGAAGGCAAAAGGGGGTCCAACCCAGTACTAGCAAGGTGTACCTAATAAAGTGGCCGGTGAGTGTAGATACAATAGATACAATATCTTTTAGCTTTTTACTTCTGGAGTTGCTACTGCAAATCATCTTCCTCTTAGTGAGCAGTGATTTTCATATTGATTTTGCTTACATTTTACACCTGCTGCCCTTCCGGATAGAACTCTCTCTGTTGATTCGGGCTTGGGACTGGCACAAAGAGTACACTGGCTTGTGACTCCCTTTGGCTGCATTGACAGAACAATCAGAGAACAATGTGATGAGGCATTTAGATGCCAACCTCCACCCAGGCAGCATTGACCCTATCTCATAATGATAAAGACATATTACCCAGACCTGTACTCTAACCAGCTATCTCATAGTTCAGGGATAAATGCTCTTTCCATTGAGCCCCTAAGCCCTTAATGATATATAATCAACTAAAACTAATCTTTTGTCTTTTTACTGAACCATTGTGGCTGGAGTTTGTATCTGTTGTCCTTTTTCACAACAATGTCCCGAGAGAATATTAATTTAGCATTCTCTTAAAGTGTGTGGAGCTTGTTGTCAGTGTTTAAAGTTAGTTGAACTGTGAACTCATGAGCTTCTTCAGACTTAAAAGAATGGCAACACCTTAAGTTTTGAGTCTGATTCTTTTCCAGTGCCTTGTTGTTATTGTTATTTCAATCTGTCTCTCTTTCTGCACAGAAATATACCTTTTTCTATGTATTTATTCATAGAGCAGCTTTGGCTCTTGTCTTTACTGCCGCTACCTGTCAGGTTCAGTAACATATAAATCTGTTTGAATCTTCCGAAGCATTTCCGTAAACTGCGTTGGCTATGACAGTGTTATCTCCTGCACTGTGATGTGAATAATGACCCAGTAAAAGTCAAACGGCAGGCCAAGTTGTTACGAGCACTGCCAACTTTCCACCTCTTTGTCAGTTCCTGCATTGAAATTTTATGCAAATCTTTGATAGCCCGCCTTGTGCAGTAGGTAGATGCGGAGATGTGGTGGTGGTCGGTGCACTGTGGGTGTGCTGTTGTTTGTGGAGGCTCATTAAGACACTTTTAAAATGCATTGTTCCTGGCACCAGTACAAACACAGTTTCAGAACGGCCCTAAGGCTTCATTAAAGGTGTTCCTGAAAAATAAAAAATAAAAATAAAATCTGTGTTCATAAAAAGAGAAGAAAACTGCAATACAGATAAAAACAAAACACACCTCTAAGATTAAATTTTCTGAGACTTTAAAATATTCAATAGTTATTATAATTATGGCAAATTTATACACATACAAGTTTAAGTGCAGGTTTATTTTTATGGAACCTTGAAAAGGTGCCATAAAAATGAAAACTTTACACAATACACACTGAGGAATTAGCAGCAATAAAAAACATAAGTATTGGGTCTTTTTTTTTCATAGACATTGGTATTATTAAAGTCTGTCATGAAGCAATATATAAAACAAAACACTCACTTTAAGTACAGTATATCAATACTTACCATTCCCCAAAGAACAGTACATTAGATTATTATGATTTGAGTTTCTATTCACTACATTTTGTGCATTTTCATTGCCAACCCTCCTTTCTTAACCACTCCACTGTGATCTCCTCACTCCCTCCACTTTGCTGTAAAGAGATCAGCCAACTGCTATGAGAAACCAAACCCCCCTTTGGTGAAGTGCTGAGTGACCTTGCCTTTCAGAAAGTGACCAGGGTTCAGCAACATGGTTACCTTTTTGGTGGTCCCAAGCCCGGATAAATACAGAGGTTTGTCTTAGGAAGGGCATTTGACACAAAAAACTTGAAAAATGGTTAGCACTGTCCACTCACAGCAAGTTAGTCCTGGGTTTGATTTTTGGACCAGACAGGGCATTTCTGTGTGTTTTGGGATAGGTTTCCATTCAAAGCTTTAAAAACAAACAATAAAACTTAAAATCAATTCTAAAACGAACAGGAAGCCAGTGCAGGGAGGCGAGGATGGGGATGATGTGGTTGTGTATTTTACTTCCTGTTAGAAGATGCGCAGCAGCGTTCTGGACTATAATCGATTTGGCTTGATATTCTTTGAAAAGTGAATACGTCTGAGTGGCCAGGCCTCTAAAGACAAAGCCAGATGTTCCTGTAGCTGAAAAGTTAAGAACAGGCCTTGTAGTAGTGTGAGGAGGTGTTAATAGCCTGTGGAAGGAAGAAGACTCTGGAGAGTAGACAAAAGGCAGAAACAGTACAACCCTTTCAGCCTTATACATATGGTACTCCTTTATATTCTTTCACCTGTGAAGTTTCTCCAGGAAAGACCTGAGTAATGCAGTGGACTCTCTTGCTAAAATTAGAGTTTTCTGGGAACCTCTTGCCATCAACAAATTTGTTCAACCCTCCTCTTACTAGTATTTTGTTGTTGTTGTTGTTTACTTGATTTTCTTGTGCAGAAAAGAAGCATTTTCCAAGCTGTGGGCCCACTTACTCAGACTGTGGCCTGTATAATTACCCAAGATGCTGTTCTGCCACATTTGAGCACAACTGAGACGAGGACGGCGGGGGTTCGTGCGGCCTCGTTCGCAGGGGCTTTAATTACCGCCATGTTTGTTTTGCCGTGGTTGTAGAAATTTGCTAACCTAGGCTATCACAATACACACATATGAACTGATTACTGACAAACACAATCATGTTCATCTTCGCTGATTAGCAGATCCATGTACAAATGCGCTGCTGAAAAGACATTATTTTTATCAGCCTCCAGTCGCTCACTACCAATTGTGTTGATTTATAACCAGATGTTGGGTAGAGTAAAATGTCTACGAAGGCAGTATAATGACTGTGTAAGAAGTGAGTGGAAGTGAGGGATGCTGGGATGGCTTCCAGGGTGACAAGATGGAGAAAGCTGACACCAAGCTCGAAACTGTTCGAACCTAACACTTTCCCACGCACTGTTAACTGACCTGACATTTCCTTTCCATCTGGAGACGACTTCTTCATAAGCCTATTTTCATTTAGCAAACAATATAATGAAGTTTGATATTGGATTCTTGGATTTAGATGACTTTATGACACATCAAGGGGGCTGCTTATGCGACACATTTTGGAGGAAAAAAATCAAAGAGGCCAGACAGAGATGGTTTGTACAGAGAAGGGATAGAGAATAGGGATAGAGGATAGACTGAGGCTAGGCCATTTATGGATGTAGTGAAGGGGGACATGAAGTTGGTGAGAGAGGAGGAGGCAGAGGATAGGGCTCAATGGAGGCAGATGATTGAATTTGTTGTTGTTGTTTTTTTTATAATATACTAAACTATGAATATATTTTGAGTTGTTATTGACATGTAAACAAACAAATAAAATGCTAAAGTACAGTTACAGCAATGCAATAGCCTGTATGTTTTCTTTATTAAAAAAAGTTGGATAAAAGCTTTAGCAAACCATTACTGACATTTTCTCTTCATGTTACCATGGGTTCTCTCTGGATCTGGTTTTTCTCTTCCTCCCACCAGTCGAAGATGTGTTAGGTAAATTGGTGAATGTAATTTGCCCATAGTGAGACTGTCCTAATGCTGGATTCTCACATTAAGTATTATTGATATATTTAAATATAGTTCTTGATGTTTGAGCTGTGTGTTTGACATGGGTGCTACATATTGTAATAATAATTCTTTATCATTTCAAGACCATTGCCCTGCTTCATTACATATCCCATATATTCGGGGAATCACGCCCTGCCTGTCAGGGATGCTTGCCAGATGCCAGTTATTACTTATTATTATTTTTGAAATGTGTCTCAAAGCTAGGGCTGCACAATTAATCAAAATCAAATCAAGATCGCAATTTAAACTGTCACAATTAGCAAATCGCAGAGGCTGCAGTTATTTAGGAGATTTAATGTCCTCTGCAGAGAACAAAATAGCTCGTCTCCACACAGTCTTAATGTGTATAAATTTGCTGTGGTTTAGACTTCTACAGACATGATCTGAAAGGCATGTGATTTCTTGTATTAGTTCAGCATTGAATATGTCAGTGTTCTCTCAAGTGCCAATGCTCCATCACATGCTTAAAATGTAAACTGTCAACAGAACATTGATTTTACAACATATCGCAAATCAAATCACAACTGCAATATCTGTCAGAAAAATCGCAATTAGATATTTTTTCAAAATCGTTCAGCCCTACTCAGAGCACCCTAGAGTAAAGTAGATCCATACCAGTGTTAGTCTAATAAAGAGTCTAATGATCTCCTGTATTTTCCTGTATCTTTTTGTCCCAGGACCCCAGAAGCAAACACAAATTCAAGATCCACTCGTATGGCAGCCCCACGTTCTGCGACCACTGCGGCTCCCTGCTGTACGGCCTCATCCATCAGGGCATGAAGTGTGACAGTGAGTACCCGTCTATGTGTGTGGAATATGCTGCGCTGGTCTCCATCCTAAAGCGGGCCCTAATGAGAACAGATGGGAATAGACTGGTACTGTACTCATGGTTTAGATGTGCTGCCCAGGCACAATCCACCGATTCCTCTCCCTGCTCCCATTCTTTCCACCCACTCTCCTCCATCAGCTCTCTCTCTCTATCCCTGACCCCATCCTGCAGCAGTATCATCTTTAGACTATTGAGTGTTCCCCCGTCTTTTCGCTGCGTCCATCCATCTGTGGCTCTGCGCTGACAGCTCGATCACAGATGGAGGGGAAGGAGGGGACACCGTAGCAGTCTCCTTTGTTCCTCTGCTCCTAAGTCCTCCCAGCATGCAGCTTGATACGGCCGCTGAGCAGAACGAGGGTAGAAGTGAACCGGGGACAAAGGTTGGAAAGTGATTTTGAGGGCAATGAGGGACAGAGGAGGAAATGAGGGAGAAGAAGAGAACAACTGTTGCTTTAGCCTCTGGTCCATCATCTGTCTGTGTAAACTAACGAGAGTACACTGGGTCTGTGTAGGGACAAGGCAAACACTTTAATGACAACATACAACATGTCCCCCCTTTATTATAGAAGACAGCACATTATCAAGTTAACTAATAACACGTTTTTGTCACTGACCTTATCAGAAAATGTCGTCCAAATCCAACCATTAATTTTGTGTTAACTTGCTCACGGACAAACAAACCAACAAGCAAACCACTCCTATGGGTTTGTATGTTGGTCAAGAAATAATATAGTCTTATAGTTTATATAATCAGTAAAACAACATCAGCTTATGTCTCTAAGTGTTAGCCCTGCAATTAATTGGAGATTTTTGACGGGTACCCCACCTCATGCTCATAGTATGATGCAGCTCGGGCAGACCGTGAAAGATTAAACAGACGAGAGGAGGAAATAAATGAATGTTGTTTGTTGAGTATAGCTATACAAACACAGTTATACAAGTGACACATCTTCATTTACAAAGAACATTCCAATTTCTTAGCAAACTTCACCATTATGTTAATTCTATATTAAGATCCATAAAAATGAATTGGTCAGTTGGTGAGTTGCAGCTTCTAGCAATTACATTATAGGACCCATAATGGGAGCAATCTTCTGTATGCTCTCTTCCAAATCTGATCACTTTTGTGCTCATGTCAGATCTGCTTGTATGGATTTTACAGTCCCTGAATAAACATATTTAATCTAACTCATGTTGTGTTTTTGTCCTAGCCTGTGACATGAATGTGCACAAGCAATGTGTGGTCAACGTGCCAAGTCTGTGCGGGACAGACCATACAGAGCGCAGAGGCCGCCTGTTTCTGAAGATCGAGGTCAGCATGGACAGGCTACATGTTACAGGTGAGCACCACGAATATGCAACAGATATGAATTATAATTAAAGATACGAGAAAGCTATGAGCAGTTCATACTTCATAAAAATTACCCACGTGTCCCCAGATATGATGTAAACATGTTTAAATCAAATATTAGTTTTACTGATGGTGTAACTGATTTATTCACAATTCTAAATAATAATAATAATAATAATAATAATGATAATGACCAAGATGTTTATGTTTACAGTTTTGTTTCTAAAACTCTGCATTGCCAATTGTCCAATCAGAAAAGCAGAAAGAGGTCCGTGCTCTGGTTGCCACATAGGCCAAACTTTACATGCAGCAGTTGTGCACACAGCTAACAGCAGGGCTATAAAACCAGTTGGCGAAAGAGCTCACTGTGACTGGCAAGACCAGTGTTTTGATTTAGACTGCAATAATATAAACGCATGCTGTTTCCAGTACCTTTAAGTTATCTCTTTCAGTGGATCTGGGAAACACATTTTGAAGAGTAATAACAACCCACAACCATAATAAAACAACTCACGACTATAATAAAACAACCCACAACCATAATAAAATCCAAAATGGAGATAGAACTATGCAACTTTTGTCAGGATAGCCCCTTGAATAAAAATATTCAACAAATGTAATAGCTTCAGATTAACTAAACATTACAGCAGCTGAGATATTCTCCAAACCTTTTACATGATAAAAGTTAAGTGTTAAAAAATGAATTAATATATTTGAAGCACCCAAAGAGCGCAGACCTCCGCTATGGCACTGGCCCTGTTTTGCATTTATAAATATACTATATAGTACCCAGACTTGAATTAAATGCATTGTTCATTGAACCTCACAATCTCACAATGGTAAAGAAACCATTAAGCCATAGCCATATTCCATGAATCGTTACTTCTTTAGCCCATCACTGTCTTCTTGAAAGTCATCAAAATTAATTAGCGTTATCTTGCTAACAGAACAACTCAATCAACAAACCAACATCCAGGAAAACATAACCTCCTTAAGGTAAGGAGAGGATTGCTGCACTGGAGGCATTTGCATTCTTTAGGCTTGAGGCCTACTGGGTAGTTCGTCACCAACCAATGGAACTTGGCCAGTTCCTGTTTTCTCTATATTACATGAGGTTGTTAATGAGGCATATACACATAGATAATGCCATAATGGTATTTGCAGCATCTCTGAATGAATGGCTCTCTACTAAGCAATTGAGGGCAGCCATGCTTAAAGGACCAAATGCTAATCTTGGGATACGTTCCCATAATCTCACGATGTTTCAGACTTAGTGGCTGAACAGTGAGACATGGGAAAAAGTGAAAGGCAGAGAGAGTAAACGCCAGCAGCATAAAAATAGCTGGGAAAAACACTGGAGTTACACACATCTCACTGCCGAACACCCTTCTTTTTCATCCTAAAATTTGTTTGAAAAATTGTGCATCTAACATGTCATTTTGACTGGAGCACATAATCCAACTCACAAGGACATGGCTCTTTTCTCAAATTAAATAGCATTTTTAAAGAAGTCTGGTTTGCGTCACAGTCAATTGATTTTCACACCTCATTTCAACCGTCAACTCAAAGAGACAGAAAAATGTGCTTAACTTTATAATGGAGTAGCACGCATCTGTCACTGCAGAAATTAAGTCATGTCCGTCTTCACAATCTGCGTGTCCTATGTATTTCCAACACCTCCAAATTATTCTGTCAGTCAAACACGGCACCTGGGGTTGGTCTAAGTGTACGGTGCTAAAACCCCTTGGCAGGTAGAGAAATGACTGCCGGGGCACTTCCACAACCTCAGACTCACACAAGACTGGAATGAGGGAATAGATGAACCAAGGCCAATAATGTGTTTCCATCCCAGTGGGGATCTGACACCAATAACCTCCAGCTATAGCACAGAGCCTGAGATTGACTTAAAAATATATTGCTTTCATAAAAATGCCTGTTTACCGTCCAGGAAAAAAGACGTCTTTGCAATTTTCTCTTATTTCTTCTTCAACTTTTACTCTTGTTGACATGGCTACCACAGTCTACAGCTAAAGTGAAATGAATTGTCCATGTCCACACATTCATAGATAAAGCTGTTACCATGTTTAACGGCCGTGCATCCTCCTCCCTCCTCCTCCTCACAGTGCTGTCCTTGGGTTTATGCGTACATACACCAGAACACCCACCAGCTCGTCAGTGTTTATCTAAGTGTTGCTTTAAATTCATGTCAGCTTCAAGGAACAGTGACAGTGTGCCTCCTGTACCTGTTGCTCCAAATGTTGTGTCAGATTTACACACCACATGTGTTAAAAACAAGCTTGATAGTAAAATATTTGTCTTATATAGTAAATAGTTGACGTTATTACTCTCTCTCTCTCTGGTGCCTTTTTGCTTAGGTTGGCACCAACATCTGTCTGCTCTCTGTGTATTTGAGTTGGGTATCCTGGGGGTACTACCAAATAATGCAGAATAAAACACTTCTTGACTCACTACGATAGGTATACAACCAATCAGAGAAACAAACCATTGCTCAAAGCTTGTCAACTACAGATAAACTGTAATGTTTGACAATATAACAACCCACAGCATTAATAAAACACACAATGGGGATACAGCAATGCATTTTTTTTAAATATTTGCCTCTTAAATAAAAATATACAACAAATGTAATCTGCTTGCATTTAACTAACAATTATCCAGACTATACACCACCTCACGCCCAAAGCAGCTGAGATCAGCAGCAACCTTATAAATGATAGACTAGGATAGACATACAACCAATAAGAGAAACAAAACACTGCACAAAGAAGCCCATCAATTACAGATAAACAGTTATGTAATCCCTGTGAAAAGAAGGGATCCCAGATCCATTTTCCTCTGTGAAATTAATAGGTAGGCTATGTTATTTTTTGCCTATAATTTGCCCATACTTTTACAATCATGATATTGCGTTTGGCTATTCAAATTCTTCAGGCTTAATTACTTTTATTTTGCTTTTAACAGATTTTTCTAAATAATGATGCTTTCATTTGATCCCAGTTTCTCATGTAGGTCATGTTCATTACAGTTAACATGCTTAAAAATAATTTATGATATGTATTGATTCATTTTACGCAATGTGGGCAACAACTTGAGACAATTAGTAGAGGCATATTTCATTTTTGGCATTAATTACCAAGTCTTTTAACAATACAATTTTGCCATTAGCGTCTCAATGCAACTTTCTTTAGTATATCTAACCACAGTTTGCCTAACAATCTCCCTACTTTACTGAAGCAGAAAACAGTGGTTTACGTGCCAGACAACAACTGACAGGAAATTACTCCTAATTTAAATTTGTTAATATAAAATGTATTAATGAATTGTATTAATTCTGTGCTTACATAGACAGACAGAGGACGCAGAAAGTTAAGCAATGATGAAGTTGAAGCACTAAAAGGAGACACTTTATCAACTTTCAAAAGATTTGTGAGGAAAGACTAAAAAGCCTAAAATCAATGAGATGAACAGTAGTAGAGGCAGTGGAGGTGTCTGTGTCGTGTTTTCTCATGTCAGCGGTATAAGCTCATTGGGCTTGTATGCAGCTCCCTTTGGCTCCAGTGAACAAGTGGCTCGGCTCTGTGGTTCACCGCGCCGACGTGAACTTGATTAAATCCTTTCAACCAAGAAAACACATCTCCTGAGCCTCCCCTGTAACAAGCCCTTTATCCCTCTATTGACGTTTTCTGTTATCTTCCTCTACTGTTGTCGTTTTCTTTTCCTTCTTCTTTCTCAGTTCGTCATTCTGCTCCTATGATTATTTAAGTAATAGGCATAATCAAGCGTTCATGAGCAGACGTTGATTCTTGAGTTTTGAGTGAAAGCAAACATCTCACGCACATGTTTGTGAGCAGAGACTCTGGGGGCTTGTGAGGATAAGGCCCGAGTGAGCACACAGCGGTTTACCCAGGGTGAGATTTCCCATTGCTGACATGCCCGCCTAAGGTTCAAAACATGAACAAGAATACATTTTTACCCTCTCCTGATGCAACCCAAAGCCAAATCTACCCTCTTGTATAAAAGGGTCTTCTATTAGCCTTTTGTTCTGACAGCATTATAAGTGAGAGAAAGTTGATGTTGCCATTTGGTGTCGAGAGTTCAAATAATACAATAGCAAATAAAGCTTTTGTTTTGTGATTTGTATTTTTAGCAGTGCTACAAGTCATTTAAATGTAGCAATAATAAAAACATGAGTACACAGCTCTGCAGGCATTCAGCAGTGTTATGAGAACTGGTGAGCACACTGCCTTCTCATGTTGCTACTGGCAAATACAAAGATTTTTCATGACTGCAATGTAGAAGGACATGTCTTTTTATTGTCATAGAAAGTTATACAACTGACAATTGTCTAGACTCGAGTGAGAATGCAGGTAGTGAGAAAGTTCTGTTTTTCAACAAAGAGAAACACTTAGACCCAAACCTGTGAAGAATAACTTGGCCTTAAACTCAAACCTGTGACCAATACTTGGACTTGGACTCAGGCACTTGCGAGTCACACTTGTATCACTTGGACTATAATTTGTACTAAACTAGTATCCCACTCAAGATGTTATTTGTGTAGTAATTTTAATGACTCAGTTTGGTAAAACAAGAAAAACTCCCTCACACTGCCTAACTTGCACAACAGTGATGATTTATTTAAATATATAACACAGCAATATTTTGGCACTGGGCCTTCATCAGGCTCAGGGATGTTCAGTAGAAAGAAGCCATCTTAAATAGGGAGTGACCAGGTCATGCCATACGATGCAATACAGTGCACACCAATATAACACACCAAAGAAACATAATAATAAACATGACTAAAAGTATATATTAATCTACCATCATCAAAGTTTTATTATATTATGTATATAACCAAGTAGTGTCAAGGAATACATGTTAGAAATGGACACAAACCGCAGGTAAAATAAACAAAACCTGCTTAAATATGTATACATTAATACATGTATCCATCATTGTGACAGTGAAGACATACTGTTAAACTGTACACACAACAAATATAAGAATTATAAGAAGATGTTTGAAAGAGGTTTGTCATTGAGACCCTTGGGAGTCAGTGTTTGGAGGGTTTCTATCCAGTAAGCCTCTCGCTGTTTCAAAAGTTTGTCATGGTCCCCTCCTCTGGGTGCAGGGGGGGAGCTGTTCAATGCCACAGAAGCATAGTGAGTACACATCATGGTGGGCATCATTGAAATGGACAGCCACTGGATATTCCCTGTGAATAGAGCTTTTATGCTCACTTATCCTTTGTTTAAGTTTTCTAGTGGTCTTTCCCACATAAGCGAGGCCACAGGGGCAGCAGTAGGTAAACTACATGTGTCGAAGCACATGTGACAACATTTTTTATGCATATCTTTTTACCAGTATGGAGATGTTGAAAAAAAACTTGATAGTTCCCATTAGGGATGGGCAACAGAAGGGTCTGACCTGATGTGATTAAAGTTTGCATGGACTAGAGAGTCTCTTAAGTTCTTTCCCCTCCTGTTAACAAAAAGGGGTGGATGTTGAAAGGTTGTGGAAAGTTCAGGGTCAGATGTCAAAATGTTCCAATGCTTCTTGAATATGGCCTTGAGAGATGAGATGAGTTCTGGGTAATGCAGGTGACAGTGAGAATTGTTTTTTTTTTTTTTTTGCAGTTTTTTTTTTTTTTTAACAACTCAGAGCTTGTTTTTTTTTTTAAAGACATCCATGCTGGTGGATATCCCCGCTGAGCAAACCTATTTTTCATGCCTTTTGCTTGCTCAGTAGTAGTCCTTATTTGAGTGACAGATCCTTCTCAGTCTATAAAATTGGCTGATTGGTAAGCTTATAAAAAAATTTAAAAAAACAAAAAAGTTTTTCTTGTTTTACCAGGTTTGGCTAGCCTACATGCACCCTCTCCTATGCACCTGTCTTCAGTAAAAAATGTGTGGAGCCCTTCCTTTTTTTAAATTACTCAGTTTGGACTTGGAATCTGACTTGAATCGATGTGGACTGGACTTGGACTTGCACCTAAATTAAAGATGACTCAACTCTGACTCCCCTTGAAATTTTTTAGTGAGTCAGACTTGGACTCAAACACTAAGGCACTAGATAGAAATTAGGCTACAATACTACTTTAATATACAGTACAGTATTAATTCTCTGTCAAAGGAAAATAAGATGCGTACATTCCTTTTTAATGAATCCTCAATAATAAATCTCATATATGTCTAATTTTCTGATATCCACAGCCAGGTCGTTATCTGGTTGTAGTCTAAGTTTGCTCTCTCTTGTGCTTCATCCATGGCAGAACAGCAGGGATCCTCCCCGCTCCCATTTGGCCACGCTGCTTTCCCCCAGAGATTATCAGGCCTTCATTGGATGCACATGGTATTGTTATGCAACGACACATTTGGAGTTCAAAGCCTTTTTTCTGAAGATTACACTGTTGGCCCTTTTGTAGCCTATCACAATCTAAAATTACAAACCCCAACTGAATAAATGTTAGGACTCTGTGAAATGTAAGTGAAAACAGAATGCTATGATGTGCAAATTTCATACTATTAAACTTATTTTATTGTAATAGAACATAACAAAATATGACAGATATTTTATCCTTTCATAAAAAATAATAGCAGATTTTAAGTTTGAAGGCAGAACCACACTACAAAAAGACAAAGCAAAAAAAAAAAAAAAAAAACAGCTAGAAGAGGATTTTGCATCTAATTAAGGTAATCAACAACACTTAAATAAAGATGTCTCGGCATAAAAGGAGCATTTTAAAAAGACAGAAACAGTATTATTAGTATTAGATATATTGGCTACTTTTGATCTTCATTTCCTACATTAAAAACATTATTCTGTACTGCATGGATCAGGAACACTTTCAGAAATCAGTGTCTCTGAACACAGTTTGCACAAATCCAAATTATAGCTGCATCATGCACAGAGGATCCATTATATAAACAAACACTGCTTGTTGACCATCTGGGCCTCAGTTCATTTTAAATAACTTCTGCATGCCTTTCAATTTGAGAGTGTGTTATTATTTTTCATAAAAACATATGATATGTTATGTATGATGTTTTTTATGCTCTGTTGTGAATAAGATATGGTTTTATGAGTTTTGCTGATCATTCCATTCTGTTTTACTACATTATATACGGTCTCTCAACTTTCTTTTAAAATTGGGGTTGTACTACAGTATTATCATTTTTAGCATGGGTCATTTTCACAAGCTACTGTATCTCGGACTTCCAAAGAAAAGTAGCAATAGACAGGACAGTCTGTGGCGTTGCGGCTTCTCTCTTGTTTTGTTATTAGAGGCAGTGTATTATGTATGTATGTAGGGCTAGATCAAGCATTTCTTTATTCTTTAATCTTGTATGAGCTTTGACTGACAGTGTTTTACCTTAAACACTAGACCAAAGCAAAACACACAGAGATAGACAGAGACAGGGAGGCTCTAATTTTATTGGTAACTACCTCATAAGGAGCGAGGAGAGGGAGGATACCGAGGCGAGCTGCTCTTGTTGTATCTAAGCAACGGCAGACGGGAGCGATGGTCCTTGATCACTGCTTATGATGATGTTATATTGTATGTGAGGGAGTCTTATTAGACTGTTTACAGGGCTCGCTAAAGTTGTTTTTGTGTTGTTGGATGCTGCTGTTGCCATGGCGCTGACCAATCGCTTTAGTGCCTGATGTTGGCAGTAAATAGTACCTTGTTTTGTTCCTTTTAGTTTGTGCTGTGGTTTTGTCACATTAGATCTGAAGAAAAGTACAACACACTAAGGTGAAGCTTTAGACGAATCTAGGCTACTCTGCCCTCTAGTGTGGAAAATTGGAAAATGTTTACAATTCTGATAAGTCCTCCAAATTTCTTATTCTTTATGTATTTTCCTTTACACATCTTCCCTCATTAGACTTTAAAAAATGACTTGTTGCTCATAGTCGCTCAGTTGTACATGTCTTGAAAAACACAATAAAAGTAAAAGATGCCATATTTACAAATCTAGAAAACATAACTATATATGGTAAAAACTATATATAATACTGTATAAAAGTCTTGTGTGTGCAAAAATATACACAATTGGGGGAAAAAAGAAGAAAAGTCAACGTGAAGCACTTGGACAGCTTAGACCTTAGGCCAAGGCACTTTCTCAGAATTGTAAAAAAAAAGTGCCCAGACCTGGACTCACACTCTAATATCTTCTAGTTCAGGGGTAAATGTTCTTTCCATTGAGCAACAACACCCTTATACTGTCTCACAATAGTAATGAATCTACTAAAACTAATCATTTGTTTTTGTAGTGAGTAAAGTTAGTATCTTTGGGCCAAATCTCCAAATGGTCCAGAATCCCTTTAAGCACTCCTGGATCTGAACACTGATCTGTATCCAAACTAAAATTAATCATTTTGTCCTTGGCCCATTACTTCCACACCTAATTAAAACTTTAGCACAGTATTCTACTGTACATCCACAAACATAAATGTGTTTTTGAATAAACGTTTTTATCCATAATCTCCAGTCCTTTGTAATTGTTATGAGATAAAATGAAGATGTGTTTGTTTTGCAAAGCCGTTCCTGTGGTCTCTTATTGTAGAAGGAGAAAATTGCTTACAATAAACATGATTAAGTAGCCTGGCCTTCGGGGTACGGCTTTAAACATCATTATATTGTGTCTACACAGGGGCTTCTCTTAATGAGCCACTCTTAATGTCAAACCAAACCTGATTAAATCTCTCCGTGGCTGAACCGCCGCGACTCTGTGACTTTTCCCTCAAGCCCTGGAATATTTATGCCCGGCTATAAAAAACGCATTTCGTCTTGTTTTTAATGAAGAGGCTTAGTAAAAGTTCACACTGAAATGTCCAGACGAGCGGCATCTCTATTCAGAAGTGTGTCTGTTTTCTTGTAAATATGCAGCACTTTGAGCCGAGAAATACAGTTTCCAGTCTGACCCTGCTTGTACTCTCCCCATCTGTTGTTGCATTGTTATGTTCAAACTTGGAATAGGCACATTTCCACCTTACCTCTGGAGATGTTTTGATAATACCACTAGTTTGTAAACTTATTGATTTCTCCTGTCACTCCTCATTATTTAATTTATCTGAATGACATGTTTGTTTGTGTGTTGGGAGGTTGCGTCGGTGTGGGTCCATTGGCCGTTTTACTGTATGCCGTCGCCATGGTGAAGGTGGCATTCTCGCTCCACCCGTCGCTCAGCTCCTGTTGCTATGAAACGGCACTCTTCTTTTCCATGTGTCAGTTATTGCACGGGAAAAAAAACATCATGGCTCCTTCACACTAGCTGCTCACCTACTGTCTAACCAGGGACAGACAACACATGCACCACCCTTTCAGAGTAGGGAAATGTTGAAAATACACATGGGCTCGATCAGTTGTCGTTTTTTGTCTCCCACTGGGGTAAAAGTGCTGATGTTTTGGATTGTCAAGTATGTTTTGACCTTACATCACCTTTTTGTTAACCGCAATTCTGAAAAAGTGAGGACACTATGTAAAATGTTAATAAAAACAAAGGTCAATGGTTAGCAAAACTTATTAAAACATAACTAATTCACAGAACATAACATAAACAATACAGGTGTTGAAACAGTTTCTAGTATAGTATATATTTATAGGTATTTCCTGACACATAATAGCTACATTTGAATTTGATGACTACAATACATCTCAAAAGAGTTGGAATAGGGGCAACAACACTGCATTATAAACATCATCATAATTCTAGGGTGGAAATCACAACATGTAACAGGAACACTTTTAGAAGTGTTTTTGTTTTTTGTTTTTCCCAAGTGGTAAAACTTTTTCCAGCATTTTGTTGCTCTGCCCCAACTTTGTAAAAATGTGTTACTGACATCAAATTAAAAATGTGCTATTATTGTTCACAAATTGGATAAATAGCACCTGATGTGTCGTTCGTGTTCTATTGTTTTATGAGATTTGCACAGCATTACATTCTATTTTTACTTAAATTTTATAGGGTCCCATCTTAAATGATATTGGGTTTGTACACGGTGCTTCTTTGTGCCAAGCCAAGTGCCTGAAACTATGGGAAAGAGTGCTTCATAAGGCACACATTGCAGCCCATGAGCATTTTTAAGTTTTGTGGTTTCTTTAGATCAACACAAAAAGGTTTAAAAATAAGTAATCTGGACTTGGCTTTTAAGTTGAAGACATTTCTTCATTCATCCAAATGGCTTTCTATTTGTGGAATTGAAAAATTAATTTGGATGAATCGTTCAGATGAATGATGAAATTAGCCTGAATGACTGTGATTCTTTACAGACACTTTTCGTAACATCCTTTTAAGCAACCCATACTTCAATAAAACAACAAATCAGAAATAGCAAACCTCTGCTCAGGCATTGGCCCTATCTCGCAGGGGTAAATTCTCTAGCTAATTCTTTAAAACAAACTCCTGGGTCTTCAGATCAACAGTAGTAACTGTTGTCATTTCTTCCTTGGCCCATTGACCTTTGCTGAAAATGTAATTATATCTTGACCATTACATTTTGAGTTATGTTGCTAAAAGACCAACCAACAGACAAACCAACTCCAGCAAAACATAACCTCCATGGTGCAGATTATGATATTCCTGATATTTGTGGTTTGTAGCTATGGATTCTACACTGTGCCTTTAAGAATGTTATTCTTTCTGAATAACACTTTTCTTGTTTTGTAAAAAGAGACATAAGGTGTGATAATGAGCCACCAAAGCTTAGTTTAATGTTTCACTGCTCTCCTCAAATAGAACAATTCATTTAAATATTTGTTTATTGCTAAAATAGCTTGTAATGACTCACGAACATCAAAACAGGCAGCCATTCATCCATCTGTCTCGCCTCTTTCATCTCTGTTCTTTTCAACCCCTGATTCACACATCTCACACTCTCCTGCCATTCTCTCATGCCTTTGTTTTAGTGGGTGAGGCCAGAAACTTGATTCCCATGGACCCGAATGGTTTATCAGATCCTTACGTCAAACTCAAACTCATCCCGGACCCAAAGAACGAGACCAAACAGAAGACTAGGACCATCCGCTCTTCACTCAACCCTTGCTGGAATGAGTCATTCACATTGTGAGTCTAACACGGCAATACAAGCTCAATCAATGTTTAATTGCATGCTTAACATCTAATACTGTATTTACTGAATGGCTGTTGTGTGTACGTAGCAAGCTGAAAGCATCAGACAAAGACCGTCGTCTGTCCATTGAGGTGTGGGACTGGGACCGAACCACCAGGAATGACTTCATGGGCTCCATGTCATTTGGAGTGTCTGAGCTCATCAAAGCTCCTACATGTGGATGGTCAGTGCTGCTCAATTCATGTATTATGCGTGCGTAGTCACACATTATGATTACACTTGTCACTGAAACCTACTACTGTGAAAAATCTATGCAAAAATAGAATTATTGCATAATAATCTGGAGGTGCCTCTATGGCTCACCTGTGCATACCAAGTAGGATACTCAATGTCACTCCCTCCTCTTACCCTATTTTCTGTTAGTTTCCAGATGACTTAAAAAAAATAATAATATAATAGTTCTATTACATTTTACCTAAATGATATTATATTATATATATGATGATGTCAACCTTCTATTAAGTTGCTCAACTATATATTATTAATTACAATGCATTATGTCATGGAGACAAACCTGCTGCATCAAACATCTTCAGAAATAAATTAACAAATTCAGTATTGTATCAAAAACACAAACTGTCTTGCTTACCCTGAATATGTAACATCAGGTTAGATAAAAGTGTTCTTGGCCCAGATACATTTCCAGCAGCAGTTTGATGTAATATGTGGCTTGAACAGCTGAACATTTCCTCTCTGCAGACTCATTCATAAACATGTGTTAAAATAACTTTTCTGCAGCCTTGTTCCTGCTGCCTTAGACTAAACACAACCTGATCAACTATTGCTTTAGGTTCATCTGAGGAAAAGACAGGCATTTGCCACAGCAAGTCTTGAGGTAAAGCAGACATGGAAAGATAGACAATATAGTCATATTTAATATAAATATGATCCAGTCTCATTAGGAATTTATGAAGCCAGTAACATATAGTCGTGGTAAACAAACTCTTGTTTTGTTTTTCAGGTATAAGTTGCTGAACCAGGAAGAAGGAGAGTACTACAACGTGCCCATCCCAGAGGTTGATGACGTTGACCTGGAACTCCGACAGAAGTTTGAGGTGAGGACAAAGTATTTAAGCAATATAGGTATAACGTTCTTCTAATATGCTATCCAAATGTATGTGCCTCCTCTATCACCATGGCAACCTGTCCACCACTTGTACTTTTCACTGAGTGGGAGAGAGATCATTTTCCATTTTTGCCAAATTACATTGATTAAGGGACAACCTGTTTGTTTCAGTAATATAATAGTAGCAGTATATTAAATATTCTGAATTCAAAGTCTCAAGTATTTTAGTAAGAATTTTAGAAAGTTTCTTTGATCAAATGTGTAGGTTAAATAGTTATATGCCTGCTATCATAACTTTATTCAACTTTCAAAAAGAAGGCTGTACAAAATACAGACTTCAAAACAAAAGATTAACTTTGCATACTGTATATAGTCAGGAATAAACTTTATTTGTATGATAGAGCAGCTTACAAACAGAGAAGGAAGCACAGCTGTACTATAGAGCAGTGGTTCCCAAATGGTGGGTTAGGACCAAAAGAGGGTCATGGTGAGTTTAAATACAGCTTTAATGTTCAATAAAAGTATGTAAATATAAGCTACTTAATTTTTAGATGTAAAAAAATGTGCATTGTATGAAGTTTGTCCCAAATGAGAAACTTTTTTGA
Organism: Bostrychus sinensis; assembly: GCA_020698575.1. Taxonomy (NCBI): domain Eukaryota; kingdom Metazoa; phylum Chordata; class Actinopteri; order Gobiiformes; family Eleotridae; genus Bostrychus; species Bostrychus sinensis. The sequence goes on along the minus strand of CM036253.1, from coordinate 20,224,718 downwards.
CTTTTTCAAACATGGAAAACAACAAAGTAAGCAGTACTGATGACCCTGTGTAATGTTGTAGAAAATATATACAGCTAACACACGCCCTCTAGTGGCCAATCTGTCTCCTGCATTCTCAGCACATTGTTTTCTTTAATTCTCTCAAGATCACCCAGTGCCTCCTCATTCTCATACTTTATAAAATATTACACATTTCCAGTTACTGCCACAGACTCCATGCCCTGTCCTAAACAACCTTTCCTTTCAGTTGTGATCGAGCTTTGGCTTTTTTAATTAAAGTCTGTCGTGAGCAAGTCTCAGTTTGAATACAGTGTCAGTGTTATCTCTTCACAGACCCTCGTTGTTGATTTTAATTTTCCCTTCATAAAGCGCTGACCTTGACCATCCTTTTGATCGTCTTCATACACACTGGTAGTTGCCGTGGAAACTAGAGGAGATGCAGTGATGCCCCCCATCTGTCATACAAGATGAATTATTCTATGTTCTCTGTGCTTTTATTGTTTGTTGTAACATGTCACTTAGTAATGTCACAGTAAGTCAGACACACACTCTAACTAAACTGATATTGTCTCCTTTTTTAGGCCTGCCAGTTAAATATCCACTATCTAAAGGTAGCCCCTACTGCCTGCTCTGTCCTTTTCTTCTCTAATGCTACCAGCTTGCTTCACACTTATGACAAGGATTGTTTGTGGATCTCTGCCTGGACTTCCACAAATGAATCTGATTTACTAACAAGAGCTTCCAACTGCAGCATACTGAATGTGCGTCTTTTTTTTTTTTTTTTTTTTGGATGAGTGACACTATCCTACAACAACAGACAATAAACTAAAACAGTGACGCCATTCAAACACACTGTCCACATACTTTTAAAGTTTATTCAGCTGGCAGACTTCTTAATTTAGTTTATTTACGTTCATACAAATTTTGGAAAGTGCAAAAATTGACTTTACCGGGTCTCTATAAGGCATTGGTAGGATGTATTAATGGTGATGCATAAACAGTAGACCACTTCTTATTTATCTAAAACTTACTAGTCTCAAGTAGTTCAAAAAAGTAAACATTTGGGCATAGCACTACCTCATCTATGAAATGTCCTTCCACACTGCTGGGCTTTTACACTTTTACAAGTAGTTAGTTCCCTGGGCTTTGGTAGGAGGTCAAGGGTTATATTTCCAGATGTGGAGCCCAAAACATCCAACCTTAATATGTGCCGGTCCCAATCCTGGATAAATCAAGAGCATCAGGAATGGCATCTGGCACAAAGACCTGCTTAAGTACTTATATAAATAGTTCACAGTGGCAACTTCTGAAAGAAAGGGAGCAGACATTTTACACAGAGAGCCATGCTGAAATCCTAAACCTTATTTTGTTGTCTATGTTCAGTTTACAAACACACTCAGCTTTTGAGCCTTAAATTTCATCACTTATGTCAATTAATATAGAAATTAATGTAGCATCACAGCAGTAAAACACCTGTACCCCCTTTCCCCAAACACAAGGTGGCGTTATTGTTAGTAAATTCATGATGACCTTTTCTCTCTTAACCACTAACACTGCACCTGCTGAACTGGCTGAAATGTGGTCTTACCTCTATAGTCTGTCTGCAGTGCTGACTATAGAAGGCCTTTTGGACATTATGCATGAACACTACTCTTTAACTCTCACTCTTTATCTGAATGAACACAGGCTTTTTGTGTGCATGCCACATCTCGACACTTGGTGGCAGTGTTACATATACTGAGGTATTTCATGACTGATGCTGTGTATGTTATGAACCACTGGAACATAAATATTCTGTATTTATGTATTGTAACATTGCAGCACTATAGAGGGACATATGCATATTCTCTGATAATAACAATCATAAACGTTTTCACATCTATTCATAAGCTGTGAGTAGACCAGGTTTCGTTTAATGTGTTGTATAAATGCGATGCTTAAAAATCTCAAGAGAAATTCAATTAGACAGTGATTATGTTCAGCATGGGGTCAGATTGAGATACAACAAAAGGTTGCCCTGGCAACGGCTTTTGGTGTCCCACCCAAAAGGTTTTCTCTCTGACAGAAAGAGACAGCGGTGTGAGTCTTGATGGAAGCTGGTGGCGTCCTAATTGCCCTTTTGTGCAGAGTCTCTTGACAGGCCTGTCATTATAACGATGGGGATCCTTGTGTGTGGCTGGCGCCCCCCGCTGACCGCCTACTGCTCAGTTTCCCCCCAAAAAACAGTAGTAGTACAAAGTATTCCGGCAGAAGATTATAAAATACATCACTGGTTATCTATCTCATATAGTCAGTCAGTCATGAGGTATAATATAGCAAAGTACAAGCAATTAGAGACCTCCAAAGCAATGGCCGTGTCTTGCAATGATAAAGTTATAGTGCCCAGACCTGGACTAAAGAAATCATTTATTCCTTTACCGACCCCTTGTGGCTGGAGTTAGTATCTTTGGCCCAACTCACACTAGCTTAGACGGTGATCCAGATCCACACCAAAAACAAATCGTGTTTTCTTTGACCCATGCCTGCATAACTTTATATGTATTAAAAATCTGACCATTAGTTTTTGAAATATCTTGCTAACAGTCAAACAAACCAACACTGGAAAAATATAACCTTCTTCAGCACCCACAATAAATAATCATGTTCAGTCTCCAGAAACTCTAAACAGATAGTGCAAAATGTTGTCAAAAATGAGCTAAAATACATCTTCAAATGCTTCATGTTTTAATATTTTCTCTTTTTTTTCCTACCACAGAAAGCCAAGTTAGGCCATGGTAAGAAGGTGATCACACCGTCCGACCACCGGCGCTTCAGCCTGCCCTCTGGAAACATGGACCGGGTGCGACTCAGCGACTTCAACTTTCTGGCTCTCCTCGGAAAAGGCAGCTTTGGCAAGGTCGGAAAAAAAAAATGGTGATTAATGTTGCATCTATCAGTCCCTTTTGTGCCACATTTACTGACCTTTGCATTGCCATCCCTTAGGTGATGCTTGCCGAGATGAAATCTACTGAGGAGCTGTACGCAATCAAGATCTTAAAGAAAGACGTGGTGATCCAAGATGATGACGTCGAATGCACAATGGTGGAAAAGAGAGTGCTGGCCCAGAGAGACAAGCCACCATTCCTCACGCAGCTACACTCCTGCTTCCAGACGGTGGTGTGTACTTTGTAACACACTCTAATTTCTATTATTTTTACACAATGGTCCATTTATCATCCTCTCAGCTTTACCTCCTATATGTATGTGCAAGCCATCATCATAATCATTGATCATTCACTCTTTTTTTACCTGCAGTTATTCCCTACCTCTGCATTAGAAAACTGTTACAGAGGAGAGACCACCTATGAATACAAAGCCACACAAGTCAGCTGTGACGTCAGCAGTGTATGCAGACAGGGTGACTCAAGGAATCTTTAGTAAAACCATACATACATCAAACTGTCTGATGCATTTTTATATCCCTTATTAAAAAGTAAAATATAAGTCCATACTCGTAGAACTTAAGCCAGAGGACATCCAAGGATACTACTGTCGCTATCAGAGGAAGGCTAAATTCATAAATATAAACTGTTTATAATACTAGATACAATACTGCTTTCTTCCAGGACCGACTCTACTTTGTAATGGAGTACATCAACGGAGGCGACCTCATGTATCACATCCAGCGCATGGGCAAGTTCAAAGAACCACAGGCAGTGTAAGGACAAAAAGCATAACACTAGATCAGGGTTTCTCAAACGGTGGTGCAGGTATAGCTGGTGGTATGTAAGCTCTTTTTAGTTGTACTTTAGGGCCCTATGGCATTTAAGGTAGGTAAAGATAATTATATATTCACATTTCGTTTCAGTTTGAGTCCTGCTCTTTTGGTGGCTTGAATTTTAGGTAATGACCACAGCTTAGTCTGAATTTAGTTATTGTTTAGCAATGGGTGGAGACCTCTTTGGGGCAGGAGTTAAGTCCTTGTTTAAATTTGTTCAGTCCTGGTTTAGTCATGCGTTTCTTCTGGTTAAGGCTCATTTTAGTCAAAGTATAGTCCTTGTTTTGTAATCACAATTTTCTTTAGTTTAAACTGGTTTAACTTCAGTTTAATCAATTGTTAATAAAGCTTAATCAAATATAAATCAAATACGGGGAGCCAAACATACTCTGAGGTTGTACTTGGTGTGAAAACTGCACTAGATTCTGTCTATGTCTAAAATATTTTTCACTCAGCTTAAAGAACAAGCCAAAAGCAATTACTCCTAGTGATAACAATGCTTTGTTAGCTTGAAAAGTTAAAAATTAATTTTAGAAACATAATTTCTTTTTTGTTTATTGTGATGCAGAATACATCAATAGCCCTTAGCTTTGATTTTGTCGAATAACAACATACGTACAAACAGTTACATCTATTTTAGATTTATTTAGACTTTACAGAGAGTTATGAAACAAAGCAATGTGTAATGTCAGATGCAATTTTTTACAATATAATGTTTTTGTACAGGTTTTATGCTGCAGAGATTGCTGTTGGCTTATTTTTCCTGCACCGAAGAGGAATCATTTACAGGTAAGCACAAACAAATATGTAAAATACTGATGACATGGAGTGACTCATGACTCTTTTTAGGCATGGAGATATAAAGATATGAATAAACTGACTGGCGTTGACAAAGGCGCTTGTATGTACGATAAAACATCCTCTAAAAATCAACTATGGCCAGTTGCCTCCTTTTAAACCTTTTAAAGTTTTTAATAAACTTTATTTACTGGTCTGCAATGGTCTGCAATCAGTATCTATCAAAAGTAGTCCAAGGAAGGAACAGTGACTGATGATGCACATGGGGAGCGAAGACTTTTGTTGATGCTGGTTCTGATAAAAGGGTGACAGAATACACAATGTGTGGCTGTTTGTTGTATATGGGGCTGCATATTAGGCTGGTGGTCTTAAAATCATGACTGGGAATGTCACAATGTCAATTTTACGAACTTTTTGTGTGTGTGTTTTTTTGTCCTTGTTTCGTCTTTATTTGATCAGACAGATGAGTTGTGACAGGAAATCATTGGGTTCAGTGCGGGGAGAGGCATTCGGCAAACTCTCGGTCTGGACTCTAACCAAGGACACCGAGGCAGGCTGTAGTTGCTCTGCATATGCACTGTAGTTCTACCAAATGAGCTATATTGCGGCACTTTTAACAAAGCTTTAAATGAATTGTGGTTTACCTTTTCCTCAGCTGTTAAACTGCCTGACCAGTCTATGACAAGTTTACAAATAATAGTAAAATCAGTTAATTAATAATTCTGGCATCCCTAATTATGACCACCAGTACTAGGTAGGTGGTCATAATATTCTGCTTGATTGGTGTATTGATATCCTGGATGACTGAGAACCCTCCAAGGAGATAACTATCAGTAGGCACCAAAAAGAGACCAGTAATATGAAACAAGGAGTTGTGTGTTACCCTGTGACTAACAGCCCATTCTCCATGTTCTATGCCGTCACACTCACATCGTAGCTGGGAAAGGCTCCAGCCAAATGTTACCCCAAACTATGTGCTCCATTATTAAAATGAGTTTGTAAACAGCCCTAATGTTCTGTGTTTAAGCATTGATGTTTCATAGACATAACTTTGACAGAGCAGCCAAGTATACTAAGGTCACTTTGTCCTTTCATCTCCTCAGCTAAGGTCTATTCTTTATATCTGCCTTACTCTTGACATCTGGAGTTTATTTTGAGATGGATTTAAGTGCCACAAGTGGAAGAAAAATAGGTGACTGTGACATGGCACACTAAGGTGCAGAAAGGTCCACAAATCTTTCTCAGTGTGACAGTAATAAAGCGTGGAAAACAAATGGCAACACATAAGTCATAAACCTTTGTTTGAAAACTCTGCAGGGATCTGAAGCTGGACAACGTGATGTTGGACTCTGAGGGCCACATCAAAATCGCAGACTTTGGCATGTGCAAAGAGAACATGTATGAAGGCATGACCACTCGCACCTTCTGTGGGACACCAGACTACATCGCTCCAGAGGTGAGACAGAACAAAAGAGTCTAATGTTTTACAAAATATCAGCATCTGACTGAAGTTATATACTGTCAGTGGTTGTTTGGTTATAGTCTCTTATGGTATTCATGTAACCTGTAACTGTAATAACTGTAAATGTAAAAACATATATTCTAAAATTTTAGCCCTTAAATTTTTTTTATTGGATTTTTAATACAACTACATGTGTTGTCTTTCTAAACCCACTCATAGTTTTGACCCTTGGAGGTTGCTGTAGTTGGAGTCCCATTGGAGCAAATGGTACAATAATATCGTCATTGGAGACATTTACTAAATATTGTAAATACTGAGCATTGTCACTCACATAAGAGTAACCAGATTTTAGAATATGCCTGCTACAAGAAACCTGGGTATTTTGCCCTTATCAGACCAGTTTGTGAGCAAAAGCTACAGTGTGTGTAAATGCATTAACAGTTAGCTTGTTTCAAAATAAAGCTAACAATAAATCTGACTTAACTGACCAATAACCATTAGTCTTTGAAAAGAAACATCACTTCCTGAGATATAGCACTCTCAGAAACACCAGGAAACATACAAAAAAATATAAATGGTTTCTCAAAACAGTGAGGACCTTAATATGTGTGAATATTTGTTACATACACTTACACCATCCATGCATCAAACTTGTACTGACTTCCCTTTCAACATGATCAGACAAAAGACTGTATTATTCCTGTATTTCAGGAAAAATTCATAGGTTACATTATGAGCCTTATCTGTCTCATCTCCTGATATATGTCGGCAGTGAAGCATCTAATTGCTCCTTAGTGAGCTGTGAACATTTTGAAAGTACAGCTGCGGTTCCTCTCAGTGCGGGATTGTCTGCATGATTAGTATTATAGTCTATCTCCATACATGTGTGTCTGTGTGTGGGGGCGTAACAAGTGGGATGGCAAATTGGCTGGTAGCAGAAAGATCCCATTGTTATCGTATCTCAAAATAGATGATTATATCTAATGATGGTGGATTTGAGTTTGACAAAAAGATATTGCTGCTCCTCTTTTCATTATCTGTACTGTAGATTTAAAGACTTAAGTACAGTGGTATGATTGTATTTTTAGGACATCAATAGTGTATTTTTATACCATTTCAAAAAAATGTTTTGTTTTTAGATAATAGCATACCAGCCCTATGGAAAGTCTGTGGACTGGTGGGCTTATGGAGTCCTTCTGTATGAGATGCTTGCAGGACAGGTAACATTTTATTTCCAATTTTTATTTTCACCTAGTCTGGTTTGGTGCAAACTTTTCTATACATAAAATACAAAACCATTTCTGAAAAAGTTTTTAAAATGTGTAAAATGTAAATAAAACCAGAATGCACTACTATTTTATTTACAATAAACAATAAACATTTTATTGGGCTTTGAAGCAACTGGGTTTGTTTCTTTTTAAACACAACAGTTTTTCTCAGTCCATTTTAATACAGAGGAGGTTCTGGGTTGTATTCACAGACAGTAACTTCTGGAAGTGTTCTAGATCCATGCACAGATTCATGACTGCCTTTAATGCAGTGCTATACTAATAATACAGAAACCTTCCTCCTTTTATACTGGGGCATCTTACTGAAATGTTGCCAGATAACCTAATTAGATGCAAAATGGTCACTTCAGCTATATTAGTTTATGTATTTTCCCCTCTTTTTGTTGCTTTTTTTTGATATGTTGCTGCCATCAAACTGAAGAAAAATCTATTATTTTTCAGTTTTCAACATTTTATATTGTTTATAGTCCTTAATACAGTATTTCATTACACAAAGTACATTAGTCACATTTTTCTTTTACAAATTATCCCAACTTTATCAGAATTGGATATATATGTAATGTATATGTTGCAATACATTTGAAATAGAGCTGTTTTTACAATAAAATGTAGAAACAAACTGTAATCCTTATGCTTATGTTCTGTCACATTTGTCCTTGTTCAGCCACCATTCGATGGAGAGGACGAAGACGAGCTCTTCCAGTCCATCATGGAGCACAATGTCTCTTACCCCAAATCCATGTCTAAAGAAGCTGTGTCCATCTGCAAAGGAGTAAGTGTTACTCCATAGAGTGTGATCCTGAGCTAAATTTGAACACTGTACCCTCTCTGTTATTTTTACCAAGCTGTGTGTATTTTTGCAGCTTTATTCACTGTAGAGAGTTTGGTGGAGTTGATTTTGGGACACACCTGTCCCTGGGTTCCACCTGGGCCTTTGTGCTATTATCACATAGACCTGGTGTCATGCCTGTCCATTATTATTTATCCACAAGGAAATGAGTTTTCATTCTCAGTTTTCACACCAAAGTAGATTCAATTAAGATGCAGCCTGAGTCATTCAATAACAAGGCTGCCAGGGCGTCTTCTGATATTGCCCTGCCATTCTGTCACAAATCTTGTTCACTACCTAAAAAGAGATTGGACCTTTTATTGTTTGTTTCACATGTAATTTGGAAAATTGTCTTAAAAGAGGCAATGTGATTTTCATCAATTTCTAAGCATTAGTGAAACAAACATATTAACGCCATTCTGTAAAATGACTATAATTTAAGAGCAATATACAGCTTAATGGTTTGTGTCTCACCTTAGCTGATGACCAAGCACCCATCGAAGCGCCTGGGCTGTGGACCGGAGGGAGAGCGGGACATCAGGGAGCAGGCTTTCTTCAGACGCATCGACTGGGAGCGTCTCGCCAACAGAGAGATCCAGCCACCATTCAAACCAAAAGTGGTGTGTGGCATCACTGATATGTCTGTGCCGTGTTTAATAGGAAAAATAAGATGTAAAAGCTAATACAAATTTTCAGAATGATTTGATAAGATGTGTTTTTACTAAAGGAAAATATGACAACCAAGAGTTACAATGGCTCTTGGTGAATACCTCCTCCTCCTGTTGGTATATACAGTACCTCTCTTCTGGATGCTAAGTGAGCGCAGCACAGATTTTGCTCCATGAGTAAAATGAGGCATTTTTGCCATAGTGAGCAAGATTCAAGGCGGAGAAAATGCTGATTAAATTGTGCTGAAAATAAGAGCTAATGCTTTAAAAGGGCTGATTTAAAAAGATACAACAATAATGTGTTAATTTGAAGGCGGTAGCAACAAAGAGACAAACTTTACCTGCAAAACTTTTTTCTTTAGTTTCTCTCTTAGCAATTCCATTGAACTGCAGCTGTCTTTAAAACTGTCTGTTCCACATCCTTTTAAAGTCCACAGTGGAGACTGGAGAGTCTTTAAACACATCGTATATATGATGACAGTCACAGAGTTAGTCCACTTCTTTTTTATCTTGACGTTTTATCCTGAGCCGTGCATGTCCTGACATGCCACTGTCCTGCTTCAAAATGCATTGCTTCTATAGAAAAACAAGATGCTCTTTTTTCCCTGTCTCCTTCCCTGATACAGCAGGGGTTACTGTTAAAACTGTACACATCACATTCATCTCTTCATCTGCTGCAGTTGACTGACAGGCTGGACCAGATCGAAGCACTGAGGGCGCTCCCTGACATGCTAAATTTGCATTTCAGATTTGTGGCATCAATTTTCGGCACAGTTTCTCATAGTATGTCACATGCAACATATACACAACCACAAATAGCAGGCTCTATTTTTTAATCTGCACTTGCACTTTAGCTTGTCTAAGTACATTTGGCCCTATGTATTTAGTATTACTTTAATTTTAACAAATGTGCCTACTGTAATGGAATTTTACTGTAATGAAATTGTAAAAGCATATGATAATTATAAATAGTGTTCCTTTTATAGTGTTGCAACCCTGTCATTTCTTGTTTTGTCACCACAATACTAAACACCTGGCATTACTCTGTACTCTTCTGAAGCTACTGAAGAGAATAGATTTGTTAAATGTCTGTCCATTTGTTTTCAGGCACTAATGTTTGAGTAGGCCCAGCTGCAGCCCCCAGCCCTTTTAGCCACTGACACCTACCCCCTCTCTCCTCACACCTCTGCCTCCTCCTGTCACCACTGCTAACCCTCCTTTCATTGCTCCTCCATCCTTTCTCTGCGCCTCAGGCATGATTATAAATAGCCCTGTTATCAGCAGTAGTTCCTTTACTGTCCGCACTACAGTCATAGTAAATGGTAGGGTTATGTAGCGGATGTATTAGTCTCCATTCATACAGAGAGAGGAGGAAACACAGCTAAATGTAGATCGGTCCATTGAGTTGGCTTTGAGCACTCGCTGTGAGATCATGGACTGCGTCACTGAGCGCTCTGAAGGGAGGCTCAAGAATTCATCTGAGGCACAGTTTGTTATTAGCACAGACAGCAGCCCAAGTGGATAGGTCTCTCGAGGTAACAAAACTTGCATGTTCGGTTTGCATTGCTCATTCTCAGTGCAAACAAGTGTGTTGTGAGTATCCTAATACAGCTTTATAGCCCTAAATATTGCAGAGTTCCCCACATATTTAGTTCCAGTCTATGGGAGTAATATTGGCAGTTTAGTGATGACTATTTTTAACCATTTACAAGGTAGCTCCAAGGTCTTAAAAGCATTAAAAAGGTATTAAATTTGATGTTGCCAAAATCAAGGCCTTAAAAGTATTAAATCATTATGGCAGGAATAAAATTTTGTTCATCTAGGTCTTTAATTGTCAAATTGGGACATCTAAGTCACATTTTCCAGTGTTGTTAACTTTGTAACAACAAATTCTATCAATATTTGAATGTGCCTATTAAGTTTTTGAAGGCTAAGTCTGCTGTTCATATGTGCTGCGTAATGTTGCAGGCATATTTGTTGCAAAAACATCTCCATATTACAGTAAATTCTGTTACGACTGAAATTTATAATTACTTTTTGTTATTTTGAATGCATAACAGGAGTTTTTTTTTTACCTGTATTGGACTTAAAATAAACCCAATAGGACGTAGAAACTAATACTGATGTTTTATTATTGTAAAATCTATACAGATTATTGTTCTTTTGCCGACAATCTTGGCATTAAATTTTATTCTAAATGGCATTAAAAAGTAAAAAAATGTCCTAAAGTTCATAAGAAAAAAACCTGGAGCTACCCTGATTTAGATTTGCATAATTTTATACTTGTTAAAATATGAGTATGGGAGGTAAAATAAAATATGGGGGCCGCTATTGTCTTCGGAATAAATGGGTAACACTGCATTCATCAGCTTCAGATACATGATCGTCCAAAGCAACACTGATGCAATGACCTTCACTGTGTGTGCCCTAATCTTATTACAACTTCTGCCTGGTTACACAGTGGGCTTCGATGTTTTCCTGCACCTTCCCTCTGGGACTGCAGAGAAGCTTTCTAATAAAAGCGGCATGATGAAAAGCCCTGTCTTTTAAGTCACAAGACACAGATCACACTAATAAAGATCTAACACTTTTCTGATCTCTTTCAGTGTGGCAAAGGCGCCGAAAACTTTGACAAGTTCTTCACACGCACCCAGCCCGTCCTGACCCCACCGGACCAGCTGGTGATCGCCAACATCGACCAGAGCGAATTTGCAGGCTTCTCCTTCATCAACCCACAATTTATCCATCCTTCTCTGCACAGCGTGGTATGAGCAGGAAATACAAGGACTCTTCCAAAAAACTACAAATCCCACACACCTGCCATGAACATCCTTTACATCAGCCTGTTACTTATCAACACTGGTCTAAACAGCACTGCAACTTTTACTCTTTTACCCTGCAATACTTTTTTCAACCATTTTCATCTCAGTTTATTTCCTTAATCCTGCTCTGTTTTCTTCCTGTGATCTTTTACTGTGTATATATGCGTCACAAACAAGCTGCATATCACAAGCATATTTTTACAGCCCCAGTTCCGAAAACGTTGGGGCACGTAAAATGTAAATAAAAACAAATCTAATGGGTTTGCAAATCTCTTAAAATCACATTTTATTCACCACTTCAAACCAGTTCATTGACAAATAATAACTAAATTTGATGGCAGCACATCTTTAAAAAGTTTGACCAGGGGCACCAAAAGAAAGTTATACTACAAAAACAACTGGCGGAGCATTTTGCAACTATTTATGTTAACTGGTGACAGTAAGTTGACCTGAACACTGTTAGCCATGTCATACAGGTTATAGTGTATCAGGCTAAAAAGATTTGTATATGAACATGATCCAGAAACATGTCTTCACTGGACCATTTGGGTTTGCATTTTTTTCAAATTTTGATTCATCTGACAATAGAGCAGTTCTCTCTTTTGCCTCAGTTCATTTTAAATGAATGTTGGTCCAGAGAAGACAGCAGTGTTTCTGGATCATGTTTCCATATGGCTTCTTTTTTTAGAAGTGATGCTGCTACCAGATTCAAAATGAGCGATTATCTTTTCTGAATGGTAAAATATCAGTTTCTACTCCTAATATGTTGCTTATGTTACATTATAATTAAAATATGATTTTATGAGATTTGCAGATTACATTGTATTTTTACTTACATTTTACCTAGTAACCCAACTTTATGGGAATTTCAGTTCTAGTATGTTACTACTACACTACTTCTGAACCGTCCCACCTGTTACTTTTCTTTAGGGATGCACCGATACCACTTTTTTTCAAACCGATACGAGTACGAGTACTTCCATTTGAGTACTCGCCGATACCGAGTACCGATACGAGTACTTATATAGGGGTTACTTTATAGTTTATACAGTCACACTACTATATCTCATTCATCCCATACAGTGTCGTCTTTTTGCCGTCTATCCCCGCTCTGCGATGCTAAGTTATTTTCACAACAGAGTAGTTTGAACACAACTAACCACGGCTAAACTTTGCTCAATATGGACATGTTATACCTCATTTTAAAGCTTAGATTCTCCTCTGTTCAGTCGCTAAAATGCTTTTAAAGACAGATTGAGCATCTGCGCATAACCAGCGGAGATTCGCCAAGACATACAGCAGCTAACACAGCAGCTAATACAATTAGCAACGGTACTTCTTAAGCTTTATCAGACAACAACTGCTTCGTGCTTATATAATTTTCGGAACAACTAGGACAACGAAAGGACAACAGCTTAAGTTTTAAAACTCACGTATGATTTGGGATGTCTGGTTGAGGAGAATGTAAACTCAGCTTTGCTTTTATCTCCATACAGTACACTTTGAAATCCATCTACAGGTTTCTCACTCAGCTGAGAGAGGAAGGTCACGTGCCAGCGCTGTAGTGGTATCGGTTGTTGGTATCGGACCACTTTTATGAATACGAGTACGAGTACTTGGACATGGTATCGGTACCGATACCCGATACTGGTATCGGTATCGGTGCATCCCTTACTTTTCTTTCTGCACTACAAGGTAGTAAAAAAACTGTTATACAAAATACACGAGTGCCAAAGTAGAAGAGTATAAAAGCATTTCCAATGTCCTTGAAATATTTTCCTTTTTTTTTTCTTCTGTCAAAACAATACAAACTGTGTCAGAATGAATATGTTGTATGTTTGCTTGGACATTGAGGTATTATTTATGATGCACATAAAGCTTACAGTAACCAGCTGTGTATGTTGTGGGTGGCTCCAGGATAAAGTACAAGTCTATAGGGTCAGAAAAACGTGATTCAAAGAGACAGTGTTTTTGGTTTAAGTATAAAGATGCTATTATCATATGCACTACGCAGTTCTCTGTCGCATGCTATTTTTCTGACTCTGTATGAGCAGTAGATTCTAGGATGCAGTCTGGTATCAATGTAAAGGTTAGTATTATGATATACACTATGTTAATATATTATTGTTGTATGTTTAAAAAAAAATGTCTTATTCTAAAATGTCAATGAAAATGCTCATGTTTTTTTTTGTTTTCTGTTATGCTTAACTAAACCTTTCAGTCCAGAGAGATGTTTACCCTTATCAGTATGTCAACCATGTTTGTAAATATATTTCAAAAAGATTTTATACTACGAACTGAATGTGCTTTTACTACCTTAGACAATTTGAAAATTTCTATATGTTTAGATGACCCCTAAAAAATGAGACAAAATGTTTGGCAGAATCTTTGGTAGCTTTGTATCAGCAGACCTTGTTATATGTCTTTTCCTCTATCTACTCATCGTTTTCTACTAACTGTGTCATAGAGAATATGCAGCACGTACCGTACGTGATTGGATGCCCTTTTTGCCTTGGTCGCCTCAGGACCGACTTACTCCTGTAACAAACTGAACTCTCATCTAGCTACTGTTATGAGGATTTCCGAGCCGTCTTTTTCTCCCGCGTGTATTGTGTGCATGCGATCTAAGCATGTGAACAACCTTTTTTGCATGATACAGAAAATTTCCCCCCTGGTGTGAAGCATGGAGTTTCCACCCTAACAAAGAAACAAACCAGCAAGTATTGTACGCTTTTCTGCTCCTCATCTCTTCCTACTTGCTTCATGTAGCTCGCGATTTGGCTTAAGAGCTGAATTATAAACGGTAAAAGACGGTGTATAAATGCTTACGTTGGCTTTTGTTTTGATTGGTGCCATACTGGGTCTTTTGTTTCATGAGTATTACCTACCTGCTGTGTTTTTGAAGATTGCTACTTTGAGGCACACAAAGCTACAAACAGTACAGCTTCATAAAACTGCCAAATTGAATGTCTGTTAATCTCCTTATGTAGTTTCTTAACTTGCACTAGATGTCATGCCTGTCACATCTGGACCAAAATGAGATTTATAAGGATATAACTGAATGTTTACATGTCTCACATTGAGAATTTGCATTGGCACAGAGAGGATAATCTTCGGACCCATGATAATCAGATACAAGGCCAGCCAGGGTACACTACCACTACAGGCTGTAATTACAGAGCCACAGGGATGTTTGTGTTTTCTTCTCACTGACCCTGCTTTTGTTATCCTGAATCTTCTTGTTCCTCTGTTAATTGTGCTATGATGGATACTGTGTATACAAAATAAACTTATAAATATCTAGATGCTCTGTTTGAATCATGACTTTCAACCAAACATACAGCCCTGTGCAAAGTTTTTAATAAGGTGTGGAAAATGCTTTGAGTGCTTTAATAAATACAGATCTATTTATTTATTTATTTATTTTAATTTTTGTTATAAACATTTCTGGAAGGGTCAGTGTGATGCCAAAGAGAAAATGATTAAAATTATTAATTTTGGTGTGCATCCACATCACTGTTCCAGGGGATGCTTGTTTTGCTAGAATCTTTATCAACGTGAGATACAAGAGTTTTGTGGCT
The DNA here is from genome assembly GCA_020698575.1 of Bostrychus sinensis. NCBI lineage: Eukaryota > Metazoa > Chordata > Actinopteri > Gobiiformes > Eleotridae > Bostrychus > Bostrychus sinensis. The sequence goes on along the minus strand of CM036253.1, from coordinate 20,209,512 downwards.
CAACAGACAGAGCATTTACCCCTCAACTAGAAGATTTTCAAGTTTGAGTCCAGTTTCAAGTACTTCGTTCTCTATATCTGTGTCATTGCGAGATAGGACCAGTGCCTGAGGTCTATGTGCTCAGAGTGCTTCTAGTTTAGATTTTTTTGTAGGCTATACTGATACACCTTTTTTTTTTTTTTTTTTTGTGCATTGCCTTGCATTGCACAGTAGGCTTTTGGATTATTTATTCTCTTACCCTGTACTATGCTATGCTTGGTCTTTTTTTTTTTTTTTTACACCCATGTCAACACAGGTTTCCCCTTAGGAATGAATAAAGACTTGTATTGAATTATCACTTGTATTAAAAAAAAAAAAAAATTAAAACTGTAGTACTTAATTTACCCCACAGACAGGTGACCATAATGAGATAATTATTATTCATGTCACTTGTTTAATCAAAGTCACTCATCAAGGTTTTTCAGAGAGCCTTACCTGGAGAGAAGCAGCCAAGAGCAATGTTACAGGCTTTCCATAACATATTGCTGCTAATATGGTCACAATATATTATTTATAACAAAAACTTTGTGTGATAAGTTTACATAGATATTATTATCACTTATGCATTTAACATACTTTGGTTGTTTAATCTATTCTACACTACATATACAGCCACAGAACTAGGCCTATGTGTCTGACAGTCTGAACCAAATTTTATTTTGGCTGGTATCACACTGACTTCCACTAGACACTCTGGCTGGTTGATTTTATCTATTTTTTATGACAAAATTAGGCCTGAATTTCTGTGGTTAGAGTTAAGTTTTTTTCCATAATTGAATAGATAGTAATTCATCATGAAAGTAGCCTTAAGTGACACAAACAGTGAATTAAGATGTGTTTCAAGACATGCAAAAAAATCTAACATTTATTCTATGCATTGAAGTTAACTGTAAAATATTGTAAAATTAAATTTTATGTGTTTATTTATTTATTTATTTATTTATTTTATTTTTTTGTAAAAGCTAGTAAGTTGCCACACTGACCAAAAAGGTTAATGTCCATCCCTGTAAACCAAGCTTGTAGACATTCCAACGTGCACTTAGCATAGGTTATAGGTTTTATACAAGTCAGTTACTCAAGATTGTTCAGTAAGGCTTCAGTCTATCTAATTAAACTACGTCACCCAGCAGCCCTTGCGCCTCTCTTCCCGCCTGAGGAGCTGTCCGCGTGCTGAACCGTCCCCTTCACGCTCTCCCCGCCCCCCGCAGCGTACCAACCAGACCTCGCTGTGGCTGCAGGACCAGACATCGCTCACGCACTTTGTTGCTGTTGGTGTGCAGCGCTACAGAAACTCCTCTTCATATCAACACGTATCGTTTGTTCTCTGCTTTTTTTCTTCTTTGAATTAACTTTTTCTTGCGGTAATTTGCTCGAATTGGAGTAACAAGATACAGACTTGCATACAGGTAAGCACCGAGGCTACAAAGTAACCTTAACCTCTGACCCTAAATACTTCAATTAGCCGTGGTAATTGGTGAAAGCACGTTGGAAATCTAAGCATAGCGTATTGTTTATGTGTCTAAAAGGTTATTTGTTGCAAGGACACAGTCTTTAAGGCATCAGGGAGTCGAGTCAAACTGCATATTATCGATGGGTGAATGTGTAATTCAGCCTCATATCGATGTAACAGGGTCAGTATAAATGGAACCACATATCGACAGTCTTTAAAGAGTCGTCAGTGATATAAATGACAGAATTGACTGATCTGAAAACATATGTGACAGTGCATTATATTGGCTAGACTTCCCTGAACATTACAGGTGTATGATTACAGATGTGCATTTGATGTTGACCTTACCGTTCAGATGTAGCATAGGTTATGAGATACTTTTGTGTGTCTAAACTGCAGTGAAATGTGGACTAGAATAGCTAAACAGGTTTGTAGTAGATGTGATACTCTTTAATCTTTGAGTTTTTTTAGTATTGGAATTGCCATCTTTTTATTTTCTATAGCATTAATGTTTTAAAGAATATTTTGCCCCATAGCACACTCCTCTCTCACTATTAGAGCCTGAAGATCATTCATAAGTGATCTAGATGAGATGGAAATAATCACCTTGTCACTACAAATGAAGTCAAGTTATAGCCACATTTCCATTTTGATACGTGACTGGCCAACCTTTCAAATAGCTGCTGGCATCCTCTGGGATTTCTGCCGTACAAGTGCCTAGATTTGGGATAATGTGAGGATTTGTATTCACAATGGGCTACAACACATTTTTCGCAGACTAGAGCTGGCATTACTTCATTATAGCCACACTCCTATATTGCCTTTATTACTTTTTTCTGCTTACATGAGCTGACATCTATCATCAGCGGTCAAAGGATATTTACTAGAAACTCTATTTTCATCCATCCCATCTAAATATAGTACAACTAGGATTACACTATACAGATGTTATTGATTAGTACTAGCCATGCGGATGTATAGATCTGACTAAATCTCTCCAGTTACTGGGAAGAAACTTTCAAGTCAGCAAAAAGTAGATAGATCCATATTCTAGTGGTGTCACTTTTCGCTACAACCCTTGCCTTTTAGATCAAACACCTGCTCAAATACAGACTTGTAGGGAGAAAAGGGAAGGAAAGGAGAGAAAAAAGGAAATCATGTTAGTATTAATTATTATTGTGATTGTTATTATTATTGCTATTGCTATTTGTATTATTGTGTGTTATTGGAGTGGGTGGTTGTGGTGTGACTTTGAGTGTCTGGAGAAGCGCTATATGAGACTTATGCATTATTATTATTACTGTTATTATTATATATAATTTATCTATTTTATCTCCACTATAGTAACATTGTCATTGTTATTATTACTGCAACTGTTTATTATTAATGTAACAAATAACCATTATATAACTTATCCATTACAAAAACATTATAGTAACATCTATTAACACTAACATATTGACATATTACAGCTAAATATCACTCTTTTCTTTACAGCTCCCCACTCAATTATTATTTTTATGATTATTATTATTATTTTTTTTATTTTTTTATTTTTCTTCCTTTTCTCCTCTTTTTTATTTTAATAATCCATTTGCTTATTTCTTTTTTCCTCTCCATTCCTCTGCTGTCGTTGCTCCATTACTGCTTATCTATTACTGTCAGCAATGTGACTTTGGGTGAACAGACACTTGGTTGCTCTTTTTACCCCTTGCCTGGCCTCTCCCGCTCCTCTCGCCACTCGTCCAATCAAAGAAAACACAAACAAAACTGTGACTGTAAAAACTAACTGGAGCAGACCAGCTCCCTATCGGGTTACCCCTACAGGGTTGCTCCAGTGGGTACAGAGCCATCTTGAGCCCTCCACGTCTGGGAGCGACTAGGAAATAAGGTCCATCATTTAATTTTGACACACCACAAAATATTATGATAATAATAATGGGAAAATAATAATAATAATAAATAAATAAATATGTGGGGGGAGGGGGTCTGGGGGAGGGCAGAAAAAACGATAATTTCAAATAATTTGATGAAGCAACGACTCCAAAACTGAGTGCTCAATAACTTTTACTACTATTATTAATTACTAAAGTAACTACTAACTAATCTCCTCATTGGCCTTGGTCAATGTATTGTCACACTGTATAAATAATAGAGAAATAATAATAAAAGAAAATAATAAAAAGAAATAAAAGAAAACAAAATCTAAATCAGCTGTAGCAGCTTTTTTGGATGCATGGTATGTAATAAAAACAGGCACAACTGGAAATCACATTTGTAGGAACTGTGTTCAAAGACAATGACATTAGGAAGTGTTCTTGATCCATGCAGAGATTTCCAGAACATAAATCATGCAGTAAAGCTTGAGCACATAACGGTCATACTACTAATACAAATAATACTAACAATAGAGCCTTTCTTAAATGCCACTTTTATAATACAGCTGTTATTTATATTGGAACAACTTTACTTTTCCATCCTTCTTTTGCCCTGTTCCAACTATTTTGAGATGTGTTACTACTATAAAATTCAAAATGAAATGTTCAGATATCCCTGTAATGTAGTTGTATGCATAAATTCAACCAGTAAGACTGTTTTCTTTTCTCTGTCTATACTCTATCACCCGTCTGTCATTGTCAGCCAGTCACAGCCTGCCACCTTCATCTCATCCAGTCACCTCACAGCCATTCACATATACAGTATATAAACGCCCTGTCCCCTCATCCCCTCAGTCTTACTGCTGTTAAGCTACATGCCGCAACCCTCCTCCTTCCCCCAGCTCCACTGCAGCAGCAGAACCATCAGCCTCCTCAGCCTCTTCTTCTCCTCCTCTTTACCACCACCAGTGTCTTTATCTACATTTTACTTAGGGGGCCTTTGGAATTGGATTTGTATTTGTAAACCTGAACGTGCTTCATGGTGTTGCAGAGGTGGCAGCAAAACAGCTATTAGACATTTCCTTTAAACCAGCATGATTTGGTTTGAAAGAGCAACAGCATAGGCTAGCCAAGAACATAACATGCTCACAGTAGCAAAGTTGTATTACTTAAACTAATACCATGTCTCTTCTGTTTCCCCAGATATTTCTTCAGCTTTTATACTTGACCACCATAAGAAGTTTTCTCTGCCTTTACTATGAGCGCTTGCAGCAGAAAGGCTCTGACTTTGCTCAGCAGCGTCTTTGCAATCAGTGGCCTGGGGCTGCTCGGCGTGGCTGTGAGTACAGACTACTGGCTGTATTTGGAGGAGGGCAACATTGTGCCCCTCAATCAGAGCACAGAGATCAAGACCTCACTGCACTCGGGCCTGTGGAGAGTCTGCTTCATGGCTGGTTAGTGGTGTTGGCTTTTGCATATATTAGAGGGGAGAAGCAGCATACAAGCTTTATATAAGCTTTGTGCATTGGATACAAAAAATGGAATAGGATACTAAATATTAGTTATTGGCACTGATCATCTGTCAGCAATGTAAATGAAAATGTTGACCAATTTAATTAGTGACCAGTGTTGCTGGGTCAGTAGACCAAATCCCACCTTCTACAAAGATTCTAACCTCAATCAGACAAGGTCTTAGAAATGAGTCTTTTTAAGACTACTTTTAAGTGGAAAAGTTGTTTCAAGCCTAAATCTAAATGTAGCAGCTGCTTGGAGCTCCTCGTGTCACAGTGACATATCGTCACTGCATTCGGCAGCATTGACATTCACACTGTACGACTTTCACAATTACTTCATCTGTGTAAGAGAAAGACGCGTTATATGAGTAAGTGTGGAAATGAAGAGGCAGGATAAAATGACAGAAGACAGCGTTACAAATTGTCAATATAGTTTATCTACACACACACACACACTGATATATACAGCAGCAAGTGTTTGGAGACAGATGTCACCTCATCACAGATCAAAATTAGCAGTATTGGTGCCAGCTGGAGTCAGTGACTGTGACACTGTGTCATTAATAAACTCTAGTTTCTTTTTCAGATGTGATGTAACTCACTTGTGTAAAAAAACATGTACGTGAGGAGGAAGGTTAACACTGGATGTTCCTGAGAATATGTTTCAACATATTCTTCTCTTTAGAGTTACAAAATAAATTAAACGTGAGTATAAGCATTTGCCATAGATAAACGAAGAACATTGGAACATATATTTGGTTAGGCAATGTATAAAAGAAGCCCAGCTCAACTTGACTCTTATTTAGAAAAAAACACATCTTTGCAGCAGCACATTTAATGAAAATGTATTTTTTAAAGGTCAATAAGGAGTTACAGAACAAATTAATTTTTGGGGCCGACCTGGATCACTGTCCAAATTTTTCTCTACCAGTGCGTGCAATTTATCTCGTAGCCACATTGCTTGTTGTTACTGGGAGATTTTTATGAAACTTTCAGTAGAGGCCCAAATGATTAGTTTTTGGTGTGGATCTGGATCACTGTCTGGATACAGGATGGATCTGTAATAGTCAGCATGCTCCCAGTGCTTCTAAAATTATTATATTGGTGAGTAGCATCACTAGTTAGTAATAGCTAACAGCTATTCATTCATTCAACATACTCTTTTGACTTTAACTCTTGACTTGGTTCAGTATGTGTGCTTATTTTAATAATATTGTGCTTTTTAAGGCTTTTTGAAATAGTTTTGGACATCTTTGTATTAGTATTTCACGTTTTATAACTTAAAATAATGTCTTCTGTTGGGGGTCCATAATTTTGACTTTGCAAAGATTGCTTGTATTAGGTGTCTGATGAGAACAGAGAAAGGATGAGGTATTTAGCTTATAAAAATAAAATTATTTTTAATTAGAAAAGCTTAACTATCACAGAAGAGGATTTCTTGTAGCTGTCTACATTTCTGCTTCAAAACTTTACCTTCAAATGCAAGAACTGTCGGGGTAACCAGCTGGGATATTGAGCAAGGCTAACGTTAGCTAATACAAGAAGCCAATACAGATATTTTCCTTTAATAACGAGGGCTTTTCAATAACAGCCTAATGATAATTTAATAAATAATTAGCACAAATGAAACTACGTTGCCTTCACAATTAAATATTATACACAATTACGTGAGCCAGACAGGATGCAAATTCTTCTTCTTCAAAGTCTTCAGGCTTTTATTTCGAAGGCAACCCTTTATATGCGCCTTCCTTTTTTCAATTTCATTTTACCAAGTTGGACAATGAGAAATGAGAAATACCCCTTACATCTACTATTTTCATTCATCAACTCAAACAAATGCAAAAGAATTATACTTTGTACACGGACCGAGCACTTCCTGGTTTCACGTGTCTACATAGAGCAGAAGAGATGGGCTCAGCAAAAGGATTACTCAAACAAGCATGAATGAAACAAAATACTACTCCAGGTATGTTTTGAGGTGCAAACAACATTATAACATGGTTAAAAGCTTAATTTAATTTAGCATAATAGGGGACCTTTAACAATTTTGTGATGAATAATCAGCTGAAATCAGTTATTGTAACATTTTTGGCCATTTCTCTGTTTCCTATCCCACTGTGTTAGCACTTTTCCATCACATGACCTCCCATTTGCCCCCACCTGAACACCTGCTCCCTACTCTCTCATCAGCTGCGTTTTAGCCACTGTTGCCAGACTATTTTCTGTCTACTGCTTTGTGTCAGGTCACTTAAAAGGCCCTTTTATTTTAAACTCTTCCTCAGTGGATTTAGTTATTAGTGGCTGTTGTATCTTTTGACCATTTGGTCTTTTATGTGTTTTTCTTAGGTGAAGAGACTGGTCGCTGTTTTACCATAGAGTACATCATGCCCATGAATGTCCAGCTTACATCAGAGTCCACTGTTAACGTGCTTAGTGAGTACTAATAACATCTTGGATTTAAGGAATCTGTGTAAACAATAATATATTGAAATAGCAATCATCTGAAAAAATGAGACTTGAAATCATTTGGACTATATCATTAAGGATTTTAATTTGCTGGCTCACTCCAGTAAGGAATGCTCCCATTGGCTGTTCAATAAAAGCTTCCAGGGGTTAAAGAAAGTCTCGATTTTTAGTGCCAGACAAGTCTTTTTATACAGAGAAACGGCTATAAAACATGTTGTTGTTGTTGTTGGTGGTGGTTTGTGGGGTTGGGAACACTAGATAACAGATTTTAGAGTAACACCAGCTGGGATGGCAGTTGTAAAATGGGGTAGTGCTGCAGTGACTTCACAGTAGCAGCTCTGTTTCTGAAGTAAAGCACAATTGTGACCTGAGACGAGAGTAAATTTATCTTAATATCCAGTCTCTCTTTAAGTGCCTGTGGTCCAGACAGTATGGACAGATGGCCAGGTCTTTCTATTAAGGACTTTCTAAATGTTTTAACTTTTTTTCTTCTCTCTATTTGATCAGAGATGATCCGCTCAGCCACTCCCTTTCCACTGGTCAGCCTCTTCTTTATGTTCATTGGTTTTGTCCTCAATAACATCGGACATGTTCGTCCACACCGCACCATCCTGGCTTTTGTCTCTGGGATCTTCTTTATACTCTCAGGTACCGTCTCTGCTCTTTCCCTTGTGTGGAGCTCTGACTGCTTTCTTGGTTCAGTCTTTTATCTCTTCTCTTTGGTTCAGGACTGGCTCTGGTGGTGGGGTTGGTGCTGTACATTTCCAGTATTAATGATGAAGTTTTGAACAGGACCAAGAACAGCGAGGCCTATTTCTCCTATAAGTATGGATGGTCCTTTGCATTTGCTGCCATCTCTTTCCTGCTCACTGAGGTGACATATTATTTATTGTTATAATTTTTATCTTACATTACTGTTATATAAATCTCTTCATGGTGATATTGTGGAGTTGCAGTTGCTTGAGGTATTTTATTTACTTCTGCCATCCAGTGGTCACAATATGAAACTTCATGTTCAGTATTTTTTGTCTGAAAAATAAATACACAATTATAGTGATGACAAATAAACCACTGGGATTGGAGCAAATGTTGTCATTAAAATGTAGTATTTCCATCTTCCTACAGAGTGCTGGAGTTATGTCAGTTTACCTGTTTATGAAGCGTTACTCAGCAGAGGAAATGTACCAGCCCCGACACCCCAGCTTCTACAGGCCCCGCCTCAGTAACTGCTCAGACCATTCGGGGCAGTTCCTCCACCCAGAGGCCTGGTCCCGTGGACGCAGCCCTTCAGACATCTCCAGTGAGGCATCCCTCCAGATGAGTGCCAGCTACCCTGCTCTGCTCAAATGTCCCGACTACGACCAAGTTTCCTCTTCTCCATGCTGAGGCCTCAAGGACTGGAGACCCATAGACTGCATACACAAAAACCCAGAAAAGGTCTTTTGTTTCAGAAAAAAAAGAAAAAGATGTTGTGAAATTGATTGTTAGCTCTGTCACGGGCAAGCGTAGTTGAGGTAAGTTTTACAACATAGGTTTTTCCATGTCTGTAAATGTGAATTCATTTTGGTCTAATTGAAGACCCACTTACTGTACATATATTGTAGACATTGAACAGATTTCCATCAAGAGACAGTGCTTTAGGACATGTGTTGCAGTTAGGGTGACCACCTCAAAAACTACTAAAAGTGGGACAAGTTGAGCAAGGTGGGATGGACTTGAGAAATAAAAGTTTTGCGTACATATCTAAACTCATAGATATGGCATGAGCTGCTACAGTTTAGGGCCTATAAAACATCTGATGTGCAGTTTGTTTGATCACCAAAAACACACCCACGATTTGCAAAGAAATGCCTTTGCTAAATTTGCATTAACACCATGGAGAGGCCTTCCCTGAAACACAGGGGCAGCAACACACTAACCTAATATTCAACCCAGAGAGACAGGACACCCTCAAATATTTACCCTACATTTTACACAAAGAATCACAAACACAAAGAAAAAAATCTCACTTTTTATAAGATCTCCTGCGTAAAGTCTAAGGTGATGCTAAAACCTAGTGTACCTTAGAGGTGCTAGGTAGAAAAAGTGGGGAATTATCTGAATAAGTGGGACAGCGGGACAAATGCTTAAATGGCTGTGCAGTACAACCAAAAGTGGGACAGGTGGTCACACTAGTTGCAGTCCAGTGTAAATATGAGACTTAATGTGAAAGAAACAGAATTAAAAAACATCTTTTACATCTGCAATGCTATTTTTTCCACTGGGAGGCGCTGTATACTTGTATCTTCAAATCTTTTTCAGTATTATGTTGTTATTTATGTTTCTTTCATTTAATTTTGCCTTAATGGGCAGTATTAATATAAAGTATTACATTTATACACTGTTGTATCAGCTTTTGTTTTTAGGGTGACTGCTAAGTGCTACTTTAAGTCACACATCAAGAAATGTGAATGTCAACTTTTGATACTGTCATACTTTTGATTTATGGTGAAACCATCCACTGGCTGTTCAATATGTGACATTATCAGCCTTATTTAAATGTAACATGAACAATTGTTTATTAAAGCAGTATAAACTTAATGAGGCATTTTTATTTTTATTTTACTTGAGTGAAGCCTTGTTCCAACAACACGAGTGACCCCTGAAACCTGCATAACCCACTGTTAACAAGGCCTTTGAAACGTTTGTTTTTTTAGTTCGAGAGAGGGCGCTCTCATCTCATTCATGCTTGACTCTAAGTCAGCTCTCCCACTGGGAACCAATAGGTTTTCTTTGAGTCTCCTCATTTCCTCTCATCTTCATAAAGGTAATTAATTTGAGTTAATGATAAAAGAATGATAAGTATTCAGAGTCTGTGACAGCTCCTCCATGAGAAGTATCCGTGTAATTCATTAATGATTACTTATTGCTTATGCAAATATGTAGGTCATGATCTGCATCAATAATAAATACACCATACAAATGCAGTAAGCTTTATATATTCTTTATATAGATACACATCATGTGCAATGTTACCAAGAGCTTTTACAGAGAATATAAAAATTAACGATTGCCCACAAAGGGCAGTACAATATTGTGCCTTTAACACAAGGCTTGCATTTATTTTACAAATCACATAGAAAACTACTGGTTTATTTTATAGTCTTGACATCATCTTCAATATTACTTTGCTAATATTATAAACATTGCATCAGTTAGTCATTTTTCTATAGTCTTTGTCATAAATACAACCATTTTACATCAGCCATGGCTTATTATTGACACCAACAATCTCATCAACATTATGTATTTTCTTATGATTATGTTTAAGGCTTTTGTAAAGAATACCCCAAACGTCAGCTGATGCAAACTTCTGCCAGTCGGCTCAGACATGTTACACACATGTGCATACTATAACAATGAGACAAGAAACCTATACATGATATATACACGCATAACTTAAGTATAAGGAGTTTAACATTTACAGGTAGTATTAAACCATTTCACAAATAAAAATAAATACAAAATTATAACTGGTTATATATTTTTAAAAATGAACACAAAAGCAAGCAATCGATTGCAGAATTACAAACCAAATGCAAATAGGGTCACAACAATACACTGACTTTCACTGACACAGGCCAGAGACGAGGGAAAAATGAGCTTAATTAGACTGGTACCCATTAGGCTAATGCAAAGCCGCAAATAAAAACCCTTCAGTCCACTGAGGGAGTCTCCGTTCTTTAGCCTTTGCAAAAGCACCACATCTATATAACTAATATAAAATGTATGCACGTTTCACAAATACATGAAATCAGCCCAGCTGACCCGAGACTGTAATGCTTTACGAGAAACCTATGCTAAACCAAAATCTAATCCAGCTCTGTTGGTTTTGAGGTTACTCTGAGACGAGGTTTAGCCATGGCACCTGGAAAGACGGGCACCAGAGTTTAATGGTTTAAAAGTTTAACTGCACACAAAAAACAAATGCCACTCTGTGTACACACCTCTTCTTTCTTCACACGCCTGTTCCTGTTAATCACTCATTTCCACGGTGTGAACTTGCACCTTTTTTAAATTTCAAAGTTTTTATAAAGCACAGTGGAAGTGTATCACACTACAATCTGCTAAGTGCAGTGTGCACTGACAGCATGCACACTTCTTCATACACAAACACAAACATTAGTCTATGGTCACCCACATGCAAACATGGCAGTTGTGCTTCCTGTGATGATCATGAGCTGGAGAGGTAAGGGCTGTTGAGACACACTGAGGCTCCTGACATTTAGCAGTCCTCTCAGAGTCATGTGACTTCCCAGCTGGACACTGTTTTGGACACTTCAACAACAGATTTTTGTGGCGATGAGGGTGAGAAAGATGAAGAGTCCTAGTTTGATGAAGATCCATGCTCATTTCTTGTTGGCAATGCGCCGTTTCCTGGTGGCCAACATGTCATAGAAGGGGTCTCTGCTGATGCTCGCCCTGAAGAAACCAATCAAAGCACAGCAATGAGATAAATAACAAGGCCACATGAGAGGATCGTCTCAAGCATCTTTGATATGGAAATGTAGCCACATTTACACAAACCCCTGCCTTAACTAGATCAAAAAAGAAAAAAAGTTTATGCAGTGACCTAGTTTGGTTTCCATGGTTTCTGAGGGGACCCCCCCCCCCCCCTCCCAAGTTTCCCTTTTCCTCTGGTTTTGCTGGAACATCTCAATGATCCCTGCTTCAGGACTTTGCCAAGCGTGGAGGAAACACTCAGCAGTCACACCGCTGCAGGTTAGTAGGTCTGAAAAAGGGCAAACAATGCCACTTGAGATTATTGGCTCTTCACGTGCGTGGAAGCAAAGGGAATACTGCTGTACAATGTATCAGCCTGTGAGTCAGGGAGGCATTTGGGCTCCACTGAAGAGCCCACTTTCACAGCTATAAAATCCTGTTAGCACCGGCACAAAGCATGAGGAGGCTCAACCCCCCACTGCGGATATCTTTCATTCTCTTTACACTGCCACATGCCAAAAAACAACTAACGCATATCACACTTTATTGTCATTTTCCACAAACCACAACAAATCTGATTAAACAAAAACACCAGTATAGATTATAACAGGCAGCTGTGTCAAATCTAACTACTGTAAACAATATAGTTTTTCTATTTCTGGACTTCAGCATATTCTGTCTAATTCAATGTGACAAAGAATAAGACTCTCAGCCTTCACCAAACCATAGCACAATTGTCACGCAGCATCTTCTGGCAATATTTGCTTTAATCTGTTACTTTCTATTGCCTCTAAAAGGACAGCACTTTACCCTGACCATGCAAGGGGGAAAAATCACAATTTCCATAAATGGGTTTTATCCAGCCTGACCCCCATGTCCTCTCAGATCTCTGCTGCATTGCTCTGAAGACCCCAGTATGGAGCGCCCTCTTCTGGATGGTTTTATGGGGTTTGCTGGCTCACCCCCGGGGTTTTCAGAGATCTGACTAATCCCTCATCCATTCCTCAGGGAGCACTCTCTGTGAATATAGAGAGTGAGGAGGAGGTGGAGGAGGGAGACTGCTCTATATTACAATATACAATGCTCTGTTCTGCTGAGCCAACTGTCTTTGACATTGCAGCATCTTCATTGTGGAGCATTCAACATTTGGGTCAATGAGTGTAAGGTTAGCTCTGGGGTACTATTACTGAAAATGATTATTATTAATTATTATTGAAAGACAACATTACATGTATTTTAAGTGTTTTAACAGTACTGATCAAGTGTAACATTATGACCACCTGCCTAATATGCAGCCCTGAACACAACAAACTGTGATGCACTTTTAGAGCAAGCCTATTACTCAAAAGAGTGAAAAGAGACCAATTTCCAGGCCAGAGCAGTATAATCACTGTACTGACGAAGTGTATTTGTGTGGAGTCTTACTTAATAGATTTAATCCACTCCTCTTTTTCTTCTGGCGTAGGAGCTGAGATCCTGTACACCACGTGGTTGCCCTCGACAACACGTCCATCTGCCTCGGTCTTACAGGCTTTGATCACCTGGCCTTTGTGATTAGGATTGTAGAGCTCAAAACAGTTCTGGACAGGGACAAAAAGCACCCGCATTAACAAGCTGCTGTCAGAAAACCACTGGTGTCAAAGGTTCACACTTGGCACCTGACATGAGCTTGACATATCTAATAAGACTTACTGGTTTCCTGGGCTCCTCCACCTCTCTAATGCTCAAATTCTCCAGTGGGATGATACCACGAGGCTCCTTGTCCTAAAGAAGGAACAAGTGAGAAAACAGATGGCAATAAAAGAAGTGTTAAACACGGGGATGAGAAGAAAATGAGTTTATCTGTGACAAAGAGGAGGCCGCAGACCTCCGCCAATTTGTGCCCTGATCTAGACTCCAGAGACCTTCTAGTTCAGGGGTAAATGCTCTGTCCATTGAGTCACAAAGCCCTTATATCTGCTTTACTGACCCCTTGTGGCTATATTTAATATCTTTGGCCCTAACTCACGTGATCTTGAATCCTAGACCTAGATGTTTTGGTAAAACGCTAAAACTAATTTGTTTTTGGCCCAGTACTGACCTTTTCTAAAAATTTAATAAAATCCAAGCATTTCTTTTGGGGTCATCTTGATAACAAACTAACCAACCAGCTAAACAGTACAAACCAAAACATAAACTCTTTATCAAAAGAAATAAAATCTAATATTTTTCACTGGAGTGGAGTTTGACCTGGCTCAGATGTGTGTATGTGGAGCAGTGCAACCAGAGGACAGGACATAATGAAGGATAATATGAGGCTACAGAGAGGACAGTGCTGATGTAGCAGGGACACACTGATACCGGTGTGTTCTTACTGAGACAGTGGCAATGAAAAAATGAGCAATTATAAAGTCAGCAAACTTCATCTGAATCATCAGTTTATGCACAGCTTGCAAAAAAAAATGTCTTTATTATATGAAAAACTACTTACTGTTGTGTATTCAAAGTAATAGAGGCAGTTGTCTGTCAGGATAAACCACCGTCTCTTCCAGGTTTTCACTCGACCCCCTGACAGGAAAAGGAAGAGGGAACAGTGTGTGATGCAATGACCTCAGTCACAGACCAACAGTCTCCCCTCAAAAGTCAACAGGCACTGTTAAAATGGTAAATGCTTTACCAGCATTTACCATTTTATGTAGGCCACATTCAAAGGCAAACAAAACTAATGTTTTAAAACTTTTTACACTTAATTCTGTTCAGAAAACTATTTTATACAATACAATTTTTCCCAAAACATGCAGATTTACTGGTAGTTGCTCAAGCTTAGTTAAATAATGGCTCACTCCACTAATAAATTATTACCTACTGCATCTTTTAATAATTCACATAAAAAATCTTAGTGTATCTTTACAAAAGTAAAAATGGTGTATGACTGGAACCTAGCATGGCACCTGCAGCTGCCCTGAAGGTACACACATGTACAAAGTAAACACACATAACCCTGCAGCAGGTTCACAGTCACACATGTTAAATTTACACACAAAAAGCAAGAAAAGAGAAAGCGTAAATGTCCTGAATGTTAGTTTTCTAGTCAAATTCAGCCTCTGGCTGTGGCTGCAGAGTCATGTGTTGTTGTGTCTGTGTTGAGCAGAGCTCTAAAGATCTTGTCCTGGTGGGATATGTGGGCGAAATAGGAATCAAACATCACATTACTGATTAGTTCCTTACAGCGCTAAACATTGCCTATGGGCACATTAGCCAACATATTCACTATATTCCTTCCAGTTTTCAAGGCACTTACACTATCCTAATTTTGTGCAAAAATCATTTATTACTCAACATTATTCAGGGCTTATTTTTAGAGAGTGAAATTAGGAATAGTGGAGTGAGAAGTGGTGCAGTAAACGACTCCAGGGAGAAACAGCACCAGAATATAATCACGATAGGCTTGAGAGTCACAGTGGGGCCATTTGCATTGGTACTTATTAGTTTGATGAGGCTCCCGAGACATTACATAAAGCTGCTGGAATGTGCAGGGTGAGAGCCATGTGTGAGCTTGTGTGACAAGTAAGTTTGCACTTTGCCCATTACATAATAGGATCTAAACTCATTTTAAAGCACATTGTAGGAAATGTGGGATGAAAATAAGTAAAAAAAAGTTAAAATAATAAAGAGAAGCTTGGGCAGTTCGAGCAGGCCTACAAAATCAAAAACACATGTAGATAAACTCACTTACTCCCTCACTAGATAAGCATCTGCTACTGCACCAATGGTACTTCTACAATAGACAATACAAGTTTTTTTTAAATATGGCATCTTTTAATTTGGACTAATCATAACAAAGGCAAGCTGTACAACCAGTTTTGTTCAGTCAAATGCGTGTTATGGGAGCTTAACCTAAGTGGTGTACATGAGTAATCAATGATTAATAACAGATGCAAATAATTCAAACTCAATGCAGAAATGAAAAGTTATCCCATGTGTTATGCATGTGCAGAGAAATGTGTGGAGATGCACACTAACCTAATTTGAGCAACCAGCCTTCTCTGTCTGGATTGAAAAACGTGTGTGTCAGGTCATTCCCATCATCCTCTGGGATCTTAAAAGGTTCACTCTTGATGCTGTCGTATAGATTCTACAGACAAAGACAAGATTTAGAAAAGCACTTCCACAGATTAACATTGCACTGAACAGAAAAGTAACTATCAGTACAAAGTTGGAATTTATGATTATGTCTTTCATTCATTCAGGTTTAACAGTTGCACTAATTCTTTGCTGCTTTTCTACATCTGCATGTTTTAACTCCACAGTGCACTAATGCATTTGTCAAAGGAAACAAACAGAAAGAGCTGAAGCACTCACCCTGAGTAGCTCCTCCGGGAGGTCCCCTCCTTCATTGATCCCTCTGTTCATAGAGATGAAGCGCTCTACAGGGGGCTTGTCTCGGACGTTGGGATTGTGCAGGCTGGTGTTCAGCATAATGATGGCAAATGATAGGACATAGCAAGTGTCTGTAGAGACAATTACACACACTGTCAGTGGAAACACAGGCTGTATAAAAGTACATGGTTTGTATCTTTTTTGATGATTTATTTTTTTATGATTTATTTTTCATAGAAAATAAGTTGTGATTAATTAAACATCAATCCATCAAAAAACTGTAATCAGAAAATTTAGTGCTGTCAAATAAAAAGAAAATTTAATAAACAAAAAGCCTGGACACACATCCCAGAAGACACATAAAGCACTGAGGACAGCGTCCCTGATAATTTGTGCGGTCATGAACCCACACACATATGAAGCATTGATCTAGTGGCTCTGTCAGATCATAACTCCTGTTAACCATCCACGCACTAACTGCTCCAGTCAACGCCACCGCACTGTAATTTACAGCTCCCTCGCTCCCAGCTCCAGAGATGACCAATAACGAGTCAAAGTGTGTCACCACATCAATATTCATGACCCAAGCTGTCACCTGTGTCCTTCCACACACATGCAGGAACCAGCAGCAGCCAAGCCTGCACTAACAAGTCCTATTGACCACTGATCAATTTCATTATAACAAACTGGAGACACAAAGACTGATTACAAAGCTATTAGTAAAGAGCTGTGCACTAATGCAGAGAGCAAACAACTACTCTGCACCTTTGTTTTGTTAAGAAAACTTCTTTCTCTGGGTTCTTATAAAT
The DNA here is from genome assembly GCA_020698575.1 of Bostrychus sinensis. NCBI lineage: Eukaryota > Metazoa > Chordata > Actinopteri > Gobiiformes > Eleotridae > Bostrychus > Bostrychus sinensis. The sequence continues at coordinate 20,192,516 of CM036253.1, read as the reverse complement.
CTGTAGACCACAACCTGCCCTAGATTGATAGTGCCCAGTTGTCTAACAGAGAAGAGAGACGGTCTGCGACTGTGGTGGTCTATCCTTGTTGTCAGTCTGTCTCAGTGTGACTCATATGTCCGCTCTAGTGTGAGCTTGTATGAGTGTATGATACCTGTGGACTGGAAAACGCCAGGATTGCACTGGCAGTACCTGGAGGCAAACGCCTCCATCATTCGATCAATCTTCTGTGCTTCACCAGGTAGTCTGAAACTCCAGAGAAACTGCCTGCAAAGACGGATGAGAGACACAACATGAAAAATTAATGCAAATGTAAGCCATAGAACATTCACTGTGAATTATATACTCCCAGATACATCAAGCTAATATCTGTAATGAGATGAGGCCAGGTCCACTGCGCAGTCCAGTGTGAATTTAATATGTATCATGTTCTCACTCTCATAAATTAGTAATTACAACACAAATATAAACCTACAAGACTTGAACATGTTTTGTGGAATTAACAAATAAATGATCCAGCAGACAAGTTCAAAGGGAACAACTCTTCAGTGACCTACTAATAAATAAATGTTTATGTGCATCTTCAAAGGAGCCAGCTCCAGCCCAAGGCATGTTCAGAACATACTGTAATTAAAATGAGAAAAGAAAAGCATGCTGATGCAACTTTTGTGTACAACACTGGCCAATTATATATTCATTAAAGTTCACATATTCAAGTGAAACATTAGAATGCTTGCTTATTTTTTAGAGAAGATGACATAGTAAATTGCAATCATAAAACATTGTGCATTATTTTGGAAACACTAAAAGCTGTGACAACACACGCACACACGCGCACGCGCACACACACACGTGCACGCATACCCCCACACACACACACGATTGTTTTATCCACAGTGCTATTTTTGGTCTGAACTCACCTTAATGCCTGTACAAGGTTAAGGTCTGCAAACTCATGTAGCTCCACAAATGCCTGTAGGACTTTGATGTTGAAGTCTTCCCTGGAGGAGACAACCGACAAGTGTCAAAAATACTGTACATACTATAACTCCTTCAGTGTGACTCCTACTTCACTGCTCAGAGTGGATCTGAAAAGGTGCTACAACACACTTTGATTTTGGAGGTAAAGGATAAGAATGTAAAATCTGCGAGTGGCTGGATTTAACCACAAGGCCACAGTGCAGAGTAGTGTGCAATCCCATGTTGTTTTGACAGCTCTATCCTTTTCGATAAGAACCACATGTTATTTTACTAGCAGTCCATCCAGTCACCACTGCTCTGCCTCATAAATCCAGACTACCAATTTCCTGAAGCTTTATGCCCATGTCTGAAATCACGCAAGGCAGATTTGGCTCACCTTTCTCCCAAATAGTCCCCAATGACTGTTTTGTTAAGACCTTCGCCTTTGTACAGGAACTGTGCAATGTCTTCTGGGGTGTTCTGGAGAAGATCGTTCTCCAAGAGAAACTGGATGCCCTGTAATTCAATAACCAACAATCAGCAAGGCTAATTTTATTGTTTAATAAAAATATAATTTCATCCTAATCGTACAATAAGAATTTAATTAGTTATTAATTGTGACGATATCTGACCTTTTTGGGATCCATGTTGAATTTCTTTCTCCCCATGGCGATCTGTTTGTTTCTCTGTGTGGTTTTACTACAATATAAACAGAGATGTTATTTCTTCTAACAGTTCAAGGTGTGGTATTGTGTTACAGGTAATAAATATTTGCTTTAGGAGTTGACATGACGGTTTGTAAAATGTTTGTCTAAGGTCCAATGCCAATGTTTTCTTTTACAGTATGGTTTGAGTTTACACAGGGTCCAGTGCAGCCTGAAATGATGCACAGGTCATACAGTGCCAAGACCTGAACCCTTGGCACGGTCATATAGGAGACATGTGGCTGGACACTTCCCATTCTAATGTTACTTTCCCTGAGCTGTGTACTCCCTGAGCTTCCTGTTTGCTCAAAATAGCCCAAGCTTTGTTATCAGCTGCACCTGAGACACAGTCTGTCATATGGCCTTGCTTCACCTCATCAACCAATCAAATAAAAACTTATGAGTGCCTATTTGGGTAATGTTTAGTTGCGTACAGACCCCTCCCTAACTCAAACAAAGGCAGATTACATATACAAACAGAAAATGACAGGTGTGAGGCTGGGGAAGGAGCAATTGTGTGGCTCAGTGGACAAGAAGAACAGAAAAGAGGCCAAAGAAGACTTGAAAGTATAACTTGAATATCAGCCATAACATTATGACCACCTGCATTAAACTGTTGGCCTTATTGTTTCAAAATTAACTTTCTTCAGCAATTTGAGATACAGTAGTTCGTGTTTGAACAACCAAACGGGACAGCCATTGCTACCCAAGTGTATCACCGTTGTTCCTTCTTTTGATAGACACTGACCACTGCAGACTGGGAACACCCCACAATAGCTGCAGTGTGGCGATGCTCTAATCCAGTCATTTTGGCCTTTCAAATCCTTTCGCTTGACCATTTTTCCTGCTTTTAACACATCAACTTTCAGGACATTTTCACTTGCTGCCAAATATATATCTGTGTTTTATATTCCACAAAGCCTTTTTTGTATGTGAAATATTGAGATCAGATCAAACGATTAGTGTCAATGTGATAAAGGAAAATGTCATGAATACACATCCACAAGTGACCTTTTCTCCAGACAGCTCCATAGAAACAAGACAAACACTGAAGATGCACAAACCTACCTCTCTCCTACGCAGGTTAGCTGCTCAATCTCAGTCATCACCTCTGCAATCTCAAACTTCAGCCTCTACAATAACCAAAGGAAGAGTGAATTATGACCACTGACATTTGGATAGGAATCAAAAATCAATGCAATGCAAAATCAAAAGAGTCTTGTATGTCTTCATAAATTCAAACTGAACTAATACAGCATGTGTATGGTATAGCTGATAAAGCCTTAAGAGTGCCCTAATATTGACAGCTATATCATTATCACTATTTAACACAGTCATCGCATTCATCGCATATGGCATGGTTTTCCAAAACCATGCAGCAGCACTAATAGCAAACAAATGCAATAGTCAATATATAATAGTGCAACAAGGCAAAGTCAAGCATAAAAAAAGTCCAATTTAGCAGTAAAATTAACTTACTTCAATGTCATCCAGCAGCTCTTTTTTCCTGCGCCGTATACTGGACAGCTCATCTCTCTCCTCCAAAGACAGATCTTCAGGTACTGTAGATGAGGAAAGGACAGAATCAAAAAAGTGTGAGTGAGAGAGGCCGGGTTAAAAGTACGGATTAAATTAATGCACACTCCTCTGAGCAACCAATCAGAACAGCACAGCATAAACTTGAAAGCGCAAACGATCTATGATTCACGCTATGGACTTAAGCAATGACCTAAATTGGGGGAATTAGCCGCACTCTGCATTGAAAACATGTCCACATCACATAAAGCAGATGTTACAATAAGGATATCTATCTGGGAAGCCAATACCAAGCTCAAGTGAACATCTGGTGAGGGCAGTCCTTCAAATATTGGCTTTCTGATACTTTCAAAGCCGTAATTTTGGTTTGGTTAATTAACAGCACAGAAGAGGGGAAGTGTGTCATGTAACATATATGTTTTACACAGGTGAGCACACACACCATGCATACTCAACTGACGCAGGATTTTTACAGTGTCCGATCCCCAGAGCCATCTACTTATCGTTCATTTAACTGTGGCACATCAACCTCTCACAAGACTGCAACCCTCTCTTCTTTTTCTTCTCTCCTCCATACATCCGACCACAGCAATCCATTTGAGAGCGAGCTGACAGGAAGTAGGTCATTTTCACATATACCAGATTGTGCTTCTCTATCTATCTCCCTCTTTGTCCGCCTCCACCCCCAGTTAGAGCTTGAAGTGGGGGTGTGCATTCAAATCGGATAAGCAGCTTTTCCAATTCAGACCTATTTTTTTCCCCCATTGGCAGTAAATAATAGAGTGGTGGAAAGTTAAAAGTTATTCTTTGTGTTTATCTACTAGATCGCTTTCACTAGAATTCCTGTTTTGTTTTTTTTCTTTCTTGTGAGACAAAAGCTGAGCGGACATTGGGTCATTACTTTTTTGGTGGCAAAGGGGTTATCACAGATGACCAGGCAGCTAAAAGAGCAAGACGCCAGACTGGTGGAGATGGCTTTTTCTACGGCTCGTTTTTTTCCCCCACACAGGATAAACTAAAGCATGTAAAAGCAGATGAAAAGTCCAAAGAAGCCGTGCAACATCTTGTTTTGAGCCCAAAAAAAAAAAATCACTTAACTAGGCCTCCTCCAAGACATATACTGTATCGCTATCTTGAAAGAGTTAAGAGGTGCCACTATATGGCTCGGTGGTAGAGCTTGTTCCTTTACTGACCTCTTATGGTAGGAGTTAGTATTTGTGGCCCTACCTTGTCCAGAATTCTTTCAAAAATTCCACACCAAAAACAAATCGGTTCCTCCATGGCCCATTACTTTTACCACGTCATCAAAATGCTAGCATTACCTTTTGATTTATGCGGTTTCTTTGCAGCAAACCACAGTAACCATGCATTTTTTTTAATTTAGTTTCAAAAGTCCTCTGTGTCATCTTAGTGCAAGCATCATGGGATAGAAAATCTAAATGAACTGATCTAAACTGTGACCTAGAAATGATGCCAAATAATAGCGAAAGGGATTGAATTGAGAGCGATGAACAGATAGCAACCCCCGAGACATGCATACTCTCTTTTACCATTGCTTTCTTCTTGGCTTTATGTTAAGCTGCTTCATAAAGGCAGTAATTGTGCAGAGAAGAAAGACCCAACGGGCCACCTACGTGTGTAACGCACAAAACACTTCTCTGCCCCTCCTACTCCAGCCGGGACTGGGGAAAGTGACAAATGGTCAGTTCTGGGATAACAATTCTCTACTGTCTGTGTATGTTGGAAAATATGAAGTGACCCTGTTATGATTGTAAACGCATTTACTGCATGGTGCAGACTGGACATCTACTGCATTATACATGAAGGTCTACGAGTCCTCCAAAAATCTGTAATATAGGGCTATCCATGTGAACATAATGTAAAGTGTTAAATAAATTCAGTACACATTTATTTAAATCATGATAAACCAGAGCCACAAGCCAGTGTACTCTTTGTGCCAGTCCCAAGCCCATATAATTGGAGAGGGTTCTGTCATCTGAAGTAAAACCTATTCTAAATCAATATGCAAATCACTACACAATAGGGGCAGATGTGGCAAAAAAGGTTTAAATAAATTGTAATAATTATGATATTTATGATTATATAATATTTGAATGTTTTGACATACTGAAGTTTTCATTACCTGTAAACAATAATCACAATTTAAATAAATAAATTCTTAAAATATGTCAGCGCGTATACTGTATGTTTCACTTTGAATTGAACTACTGCAATAAAAAGACTTTTCCGCAATATTCTAATATGTTGATAGCATATACATTACCACTGTAGCACTGTTCAAACTTCTGATGTTTTGATTTATTAGACATTTCTCCAGTAACAATATCAATACATCATTATTTTAGTTCAAACTTCATTAGTCACACATGCAATGTTTGAAAGGACAAATGGTAAATGGAGACATCCACGGGGAATGAAAGGTCATCAAGTTTAAACTCTACAACTTCTTACTCCCTGAAGCTCTTTGCTCTGGGTCAACCACATGTCGAGATCAGAGGGGAGGGGCAAAGGAAGTTTATCTACTTATTGATCGCTTGTGAACAGTTCCAGTCATTGTATATTGATCATTTATCAGAAAAGTTCATGACTTCATTTGTCTATAGATCACTTGTTCTATAGGTTCAAAGACATCTTTTGTTAAACCCTGTGTCTAGCATAGATAAAGTAAGTAAGAAGATGTCTACATTTTCTTACATTCGCGTGACCACAGAAATGTTGTGAATAATACATGAGTGTCCTGTTAGTTGTCTCTGTAGGGGTGAGTTTGTGGCACAGACAGTAGACCTCTAGCCTGAGACAGTCGAGACTGATTGTGGAGATAGACTGAGATTGGGATCAGCTCCACATGACCGACAGCCTCTTAATGGGAGATCACCAGTCAAATTATTTTGACATCATGCTTTTTCAATATTACTGGTGCCAAAGACAGTGAAGAGACAGACCTGAATACTGATCTCAGCATTATGTACTATATTATCTTGTTGTAACCTGGTGGCGGGATGTAATCTATACGTCACTATACTAAAGTCAGTAAGCAAGAACATGCACAAGGTCATTTATTGGGAAAAAAGTGACCATATGTCAGTTAGAGGTAAGGTCTTATGGCTAATGTTAATAGAACTCCAGGGACAGGTTAAATGCTAAATGTGAGCATATATTTTAATACATTTAATGGTCATTTCAAATTTGTAAGTGTAATAATTAGCAAACCATGTGGCTAATGAGCAGCCTATGCTTTAGATGTCAAGGTTGCTAACATTGGACAAAATAGGCTAGAAATGTTAACCTGCTTTAAAAGACAAAAAGTAAAGTCTACTGTGTACTACTGACTTTGAACATGTTCATATATAGTATTTCCCAACAATCTGGTGCCTGAGGCGAGATTCATCCAGGACAATGGCTAGAGCCAACACTTGACATTAACTGACAACCCTCACTCTCACATTCATTCAGTAGGGGTGGTTTAGATTTAACACTTCACCTATAGAGTCTTTGGACGGTGGGAAAATGCCAGACTAGAGAGAACCCATGGTAACACACGTAGGACATGCAGACCCCACACACAGAAATCATCAAAAAGAAACTTTAATAATATTATATAAAATAATTGCACTTCTAACCACATTTACATTTACATTTAGCAGGGGGTTTAAACACTGACAATCCTCCTGCTATCTAACCTGATGACAGAAACCAATAGCAACCAGTGCAAGTGAAACATTTCCTGATTTTCTCGAGACGTGCAGTGAGACAATAGAGGGGATGTGGGCTATGATTAGAAAAGCCAGGCTGGCCTGTATGTAACAATAGCAACTGCATAAACAGTATCAGGGCAGAAGCCTTTCCCATCATAGACTAATTACACAAGTTTACAACTACGCACAAAAGGCTGGCTGATGCAAAGCCTACACGCAATGCATCTGAGTTAAGAATGATGTAAAGTCTGGGCTGAGTGACACAAAACCATAAGAGCCACTTACATTTAACTGAGCATAATCTAACAAGACAAATCCTCTTTTTAAAAAGTACATACCACTATACATTTCACTCTCAGCTGGCAGCATGATGTATGGCATGTCTTCAGCTGAGGTGTCTAGCAATGGTCACTCCATGTGACCACTGTAAAAGCGTATTCACACATACATTGCTTTTAGCAGCTTGTTCATGTAAACTGTGACTGTGGTCGATGGACGTGTAATAATTGTTTTTTGTTTTGTTTTTTTCCTCTGTGCTTTACTCCTACTCACAGCGCAAACATATTTGAACACTGGTATACTGAAAGACTCTTGACAAATGACAGTAGTTGTGTGGAAATAGCCCACATTCCTGCTGCTTCTACCACTCAGTCTGGTCCTACAAGCGCCTGATGGACCACCTGCTAGTCCTATTTTCAAACTATAATTTTCAAAAATAAGCAATAACAGGACTGCTTTTTCAAAAATGTATCAGTGTATCAATGTATTACAGAGGTTATGTATTTCCAAGCATTGGTTAGTTAGTTATCAGGATCAGAAGAAGTCATGCTTGGATTTTGATGAAATGTTTGTAAAAGGTCAATAATGAGCCAATGAAGAAATGATTAGTTTTTGGTGTTAATCCAGAACATAGCCTGCATACAGGGCACTGTAACATTGCAAGATAGGATCCAAGACATCATCTCCATCCAAGGGGTTGAGTAAAGAAACAAAATATTAGTTTTAGTTGATTCTTCAATGTAGGGATAGTTTCTTTACCAGTGCAAGATGGGGCTAATGTCTTGATGGAGGTCTGCTTTCTGCAACACTCACTTGTTGTTAGCTCTCATCTCCAAAGAGACATCTGCAACATTGCCTTTATGAAAATTAGATTACAAATAAAATATCAGAGGCTACATCAAACACAACATGTCTGTTTGATTCTTCAAAGGCTCAAAGACCTCATAACAGAATCCCTTGAAGCAAGACAGCCTCCTCCCAGAGCCCACTATTCACTGTCACTTATTCATGAATGAAGAGTGCCTTTGCCAAATTCCACTGTAAAAATAATGCTTCCCTTTTGCTCCACATTTTTGGAGCAGTATTAGAAAATTTGTTGCTTAAATGCATAGAGCAGTTTCGGCCAAATGACCTCACCATCTTTGTGCAACTTCCTCTTACATACCTGCAATAACCTTCTTAACCGAGCAAGGACTTACACAAGAGCTCTAACTCCCAATAAGAATGTGTATTGGTTTAAACTAAGCCTGTGACGAATGTTTCTGCTTTACCTGTGCGATGCCAGACTGCAGTGCTCCTTTCATAACCTAAATTATCTTTTCTTGCAATGTCACCTTACCCTTCCAGCATGCACGGATGCTCACAGGACAATATGTTCACTCTTTAGCACAGTTTACAAGGCACTGAGAAAATAATAGTGAATTCAAAATAACAGTGTCTCAGTAGAGAAGAAAATGGCCTAAGGGTCAGCAAAGGCATTATAATAATTATTTGTAATAATTTGTTTGTTTACTGACCCTGTGTGACTGGAGGAAGTACAGTATGCTCTACCAACTGAACTATACTGGAGACCAACTTTATGGATCAAAATTGGCCCTATCTCGCAATGGTACAGAATAATAATCCAGACAGTCAACCGGATCCACACCAAACAGTAATAATCTCCTACTTAGTCCATTATTACTGGCCTTTTCTGAAATTTTCATCAAAATCTGACTATTGCGCATCTTCAAGTTTAGCTCAGTTGATAGATCATGTGACGCATACAGAATTACAACTCGCCTCAGCATAGCAGGTTTAAGTCAAGTCAAGAGATATCCTGTTTAAATAGTCTACAGTGTAAGTCCTGAAGCTTCAGTAAACTAAGCAAACTCAGCACGGATTTGGAGTTTGTATACTTGGACCGTGTGGGTGCTTCTGAAAGACGTTCTGTGACTCACTCAGGATGTAACTGTAGTATGTCACAGCCCACCATCTGATATTGAGCAGACAAGCTGAATTAGCGCATGACATATGGCTGAATTGAGTTTTGGTTACACAAGAAATCATAATTATTGGTGGTTATGGGAAAGGAATTCAAAGTGGTTTGTTAAAAGTTAAGGAGACATGTGTGAATTGGGTTTTGGTTGGAGACAAAGGTGATTATTATTATTATTATTATTATTATTATTAATATTAACTATTATTAAACTCAAGGTGGTCTGCTAAGAGTTAAAAGGTAAAGGAAGAGTTTGCAGCAGCATTAAGCCAGATTACATTACAGTGGAGTGAGTGTGGGTGTCAAAAGTCCAGCTATGTGTTTTCACAGTTTCTGTTAAGAAGTTTTCCAGATGATGAGATTCAACCTATTATTTAGCCTCTGCAATAGTCCCTCTATGGCTGGTATGTACTATAGAATCAAAATAAAAGTAAGCATTTATTTTTCTTGCATCACCTATGCTTAGAATTAGAAACTGAGAGAAACATGTCAACAAAGCTCATCAGTATAATTTGTATTTTTATTAGCAGCAAAACTTCAATTAGGGCAAAAATATAGCTGCTCAATTGACAAAATGTTTAGAATCAGTGGGCCAAAAGAAAACATCAAGTTAGGATCAATACTCAATTATGTGAGAATTGGTTTGGCATATTTCCCAATAGCAGAGAATACAAGTGAGCCAATATATGAACAATACCAATGCTTTAAAAAAAAGGACATTTTATCTAAATCTCAAAATCTAAAAAACGTGTAAATTAATAGCTCACTTTGATTTTGATGGCTGTCTGCAACACATCATATAAAGGTGGGACTGGGGCAACAAAAGGCTCAAAATTTACATGTTAAAATAAAGTACAGTTGGAGGAGTAGTTTGAAACTAATTAGTTTCTTTGCCAACATTTTAGTAAGATAACTGTGTATAAAAGAAAAGTCTCTGTTATTGGAAATGGGCATGGGCTCAGGAACACTCCCAGAAGTCATTGCCTCTTATATATTTTGTTTATGAAAAAATATGGTTTATGAGATTTTCAAACCCATAGCATTTTATCTTTCTTTTTTTTTTTTTACGTTTTACACAGTGTCCCACCTTTTGCCAAATTGCAGCTGTAATTATTTTATACTATTACTACATATAGCTTAAATATCAGTAGACTGTTGAAAGTGATTTGACTGATGTGTTACTGCAAGAGAAGCATTTACCAGAACAGTTCCTGCTTCCCTTTTACAAACAATCATACACGCATGTTTCCTCATCAAACATTTGAATATCAGCCCTTGCTAATTTGGAACTAGCAGATTTGTTTTCACTTCCTCTTCAGTTACTGTTGCAATCAGATGTAAACACATGTAAGGCCTCATGACTGCTCACAGGCATCGACCACTGTACCTGCAAACCTTGCGGGATCTTCTGATGTTGTGCTTTCAATAGCACTGATTGACATCTGCCCAAGGGAAAAACAATAATTACTCCTTCATTTCATGTACAGACTTAAAGATCCCTTCCTCCGTAGGCTACACTCACACTGCAGGTCTTAATGCTCAATCATGTGACCTCCATGAGTCTCGTGTGTGAACCGTTTCCAGCCCTAAAGTGACCTGTATATGCTAAAAAAGACCTGATGAAGAATGGAGTGGTGGGACTGTGATGTGAGAGGCTTCACTGACAGTTTATCCATAAGTTCAGGATATTGTGAAAGATGTTTGAATACATCTGTCAGCGACACTCCTCAATCCTAATTTCTTAACATTTCTCATCTTATTTCTCTTCTCATTTCTCCTCAATACAGTTAGGATATAACCCCTGAAGTTCAGCTTCAACAGGATTGTAACCTTGAATACAAATTTAAATTCAAGTTTAAAACCTCTTTTTTTTTTCACTGAGTAACTCCATCAGTGTTGTCTGCCCTTGTTCATCATTTGATCAGTACAGTTCCCGCCCTTCCAGCGCGGAAATAATCTGTCTTTTGCATTTCAATGACATAAAAGTCAGATGAAATGTGACTTGGCCTGTTCAGACTGCAGTCACATTGTAAAAGATCAGATACATATCTGATTTAGGATCACATATGAAAGTGGCCTGGGTTGCATTTGTAAAAATCTGATTTGTGCTGTTCACACTGTCACAAAAAAAATCAGATACAGGTCACATATAGGCAAAAAAGTCAGATTTGGGACACTTTTACCTGCAGTGTGAATGTAATCAGATGTGACTGTGATGGCTGGAAATGCTGACAGTGATGTATGAAAGTGTGTGTTATGGGAGTGAAGAGGAAAGTGCGACAGTCTCTCAAGAGCAGACAAAATTAAGTGACATTTTAGCAACAAAACTGAAATGGTCGCTGGTGCTTTTGTGGCCCATTTTGAATTTCTGTCACCTTGACCTGACCTGCAATGCAATACAATAAACACAACTGTAACAATGGCCATTCAATCCCAGAGAGTGCAACAAGATGGAGGAAATGTCATATTAGTTTATTACCTGCCATCATGGTTATGTTTTTGTCAGTGCTGGTTTGTTTGTTAGTCCTATTAAGTATTAAGTAGTAGACTTTCTGGACCATTGCAAGATGTATCCAAAGACACCAACAATGACCACCTTAGTTTGGTGTGGAAGGTCAAAGATCACAAATCTACAAATCTCTAGGGTGACAAAAAATGTCAGTATTTGGCTGTTTAGGAAAGGCATTCAGCGTATAAATCAGACAAATTAACAAGCATTTACCCTCCAACTAAAATATCCCAAGTTACAGTCCTGGTTTTGCAAACCTCTGGTACTTCATTTGACAGTCATTTACTCTTTCCCCTTCCTATTACTTAAGCCTCGTGTTTTTTCCAATATTGTGCAACCTGAGATACTGTATCACCATAATGCCATATCTGACAATAACAAAAGCATGTCTTCTTAATGTTAAAACCAATGTAAAAAAAGAAAAAACCTAAATAAAGATAAACAAATTTTGTCACTTTGATATATAAAGCTTGACACCAATACCTCAGCAGAGACTTGCAGATCTATAAGTAAAATGGGGAAGGAAGTTGCAGCATTACACCATAAACACAAAGCCAGCCACCACCCTTTTTGTATTTTGACGGCCATCTCTACATCCTATCACAAATTACACGTGAATGTATATTATACAGGGCTTCAGTCATGAAGTGTGAGCCCCTGACCTATAATCCACTAACTGTCATCCATATCCCTCCCCACTTGATCCCCTCCATTTGTCTATGTATGAAGAGGGCTCACAGCCTCACACTAATCCTCTGCACATGATCACCATATAAAGCCATACGCACACTCACAAAAACACACTTATGTATACATACATGCCTCCACAAGTGAAAAAGTAGACTAGAGAAAGATGAGGTATTCGCAGCTGGGCTCAGACTCACACCACTAACCTACTTTACTGTTTTTTTCCCATCGGTCATTAAATCTCTCGCTTCTATTTTGATCTCTCTAATACAAATACAGAGTTATGTGCAAAACAGATCTAGCATCCCGTGGTGACAAATACTTTTAAACATCCACTCAGTGGAAAACAATGAACCTCTGCCAGTGGTGCAGTGACAGCTCAGCCCCTGAAAATAAATTTTGTATGATGCAGCAAATGCAAAATAAAGGAAATATGCCCATGCTGCAAAAAGACAGAAAAAAAGAAAAAAAGAATTTCAAAAACTGTCAAAGTGCTGTAGTTTACTGACACATTGACCTGGAGAGTAAGCCATGAATGTTACAAATCCCCTCCTTAAAGATGGACAGGTTAGTGGTAGAATCTGGAGCCCCAAGGGGAAGCCCGGAACACTAGAACAGATTGGAAACTGGCCAGACGTGCACAAAAAACAACACACAATATTGGTCAAAAAAGCAGGCAGTTAGAAAAACTTAACTGGATGAAAGATCACAATATACTATCTGGTAGAGGTTGTTGTCTGCTTGTCAGGTAAGATCTGAGAATAAATTAGAAGCACAGACATCCACCAAGGTATGGTATCTCGCAGAAGGAACGGCATTGCGACCTTGAACTAGAGATTTTCTAGCTCAGGGGTAATTGCTCTTTTGCACTATTGAGCCCTGTAATCCACAAAATCTAATAATTTGATAATTTACTGACCCCAGTTGGCTGGAGTTAGTATCTCCAGCCCTATCTTGCAATGGTACAGAATGCAGATGCTGTTCTGATTCCAAAACAAAAATGGCATAATTTCTTCCTTGGCCTATGACTGATAAGCTGAAAACATAACCTCTTTAGTGGAGATAATAATTAACCAACAATGCAAAATTATTTTTTCTGGCACTGGCAGACATGGATACACCTTTTCTTTCATCTTCAGCAGGTTAAAGCATCTCTGTGCTAGTTACATAATTGTTCCAGCTCTTGCTCTTCCTGTCCACTCTGTTCAGCCTTGTCTTGTCCCAACAGACCTGAGCCAATTTATACAAACGCATGCACTTTAGTACGAAGCCCTGAACCCGAGTCCCACAACAACCCAAATGGAGCAGGACATACTTTGCTTGAAATCCATTTTAGCACATGGCTGCAGACTCCTGGGAACATTTGCATGCTCTGATTTCTCTTCCACACTGAGAAAACCTGGCTCAATTTACCTCATATCTCCACTTTACAAGCCTTTGATGGTCTTAATACTTAATGCTCAGATGTGAATCTATGACCTTGGAGCTTAGGGAAATAAAAGTATATGTATAATAAAACCCTTGCTTTTCTGTGTCATGGCCGCTTATTAAAGTACTTTATAGCTGTCTTTTTCAAATGCTTTTGAGTATAGAGGTCCGAGAGGATTTGAAAACGCACGTCTCATGTTCACTTGATCTCTACCCCTAAGTACAGAAGCAGTGTTGATCGAAAATACCCACTTCCATATGGGCCAGGCTGTTTCATGTCTGCAGACTCTAACCTTAAGCCAATGGAGGAATGCCATAGGTAACTGTAAGGTACTATCAGATATCGTGGGAGGGCAGATTCAACAAGGCTCTCTTGTGTTCACTGACCTTTTTGTCAAAGATGAAACGCTTGGACACACTTAAAGCTATGCTGCTGGGGCGAACCCTGTAGAGAGACTTGTGTTCTTGGTCTACTCTGAGTTTGCAAATCACTGGTGAAAGGCCCAACACAACCAAGTTTGCAAAAATACATATAATATATTTACATAATTATAAATAATCCAATATAAATTTAAAAACACAGTAATGCTCCAAGATATTAGAAAAACAAGTGTAATGTGAAAACTATAACCATTTGCTCAGCCCTAATAGTAAGTCTTAGGGTCAAGTGCAAAGAAAAACACAAGGGAGATCACAAGGGAATCTGGGTTATAATTAACTACTGATGCAACGCACTAGAGACAGGGAAGCGCACCAACTAGCATCCAATCATATCATCGCACACCCAACCCTACGAATAGTGTTCTAGTTTTGACATGGGTAATGATTAGAAAAGCCTGTATTTTTCCCCTAATCCTCCTTCAGGCTGGGGAAGCAGTGAGCTCTCAGGAGGGACAGGAGGGACATCCGCACATGCTGCTCACAGGATGTATACATCACTTACAACACAAATCATTTTTCCATAATATGTGGACTGGGAAAATGGGGCAAATATTACATCTCCTGCCATTTTATATGACTCTTACACTCTGTAAAAACTTGGCATTATAGCAATACCTGAAATAAAACCTTGTTTATGACACGGCTCCATGAATCATCTGCAAAAAGTGAATTAACTTTTTCAGTACAATACTTCTTAAAACTATTCCTGTCTTCCTACACTCTCTGGTGCTCTGAGGGGTGCAATACGATATGTAATCTGACCTCTAATGTAAGAAAGAATATAGAAAAGTAGACAAGGAGAGCATGCACCACCAACAAGATATAATTTCCTGACTATGACTCAAGCTGGGGATCCTCCAATTAAGGGGTAATTATTTCCTGAAAATGTCAACAAAAATTACATTGTGAGTTACCTTGATAGCAGACTAAACTAACCAAACAGGTCCACAGTCAAAACATCACAACACAACCCACTTCTTAGATTTAATGCCAATCCTCCACTGTTCATACCTTACCCAATAACTATATGCTTCACTTTAAAGACAAGATGCAAATCCAAGAAGATACAAACCAGGAATGGCCGAAACCGTAGCCACTGGTGTGCTGAACCGCCTCAGACCACACGCCTGACATCTGACTGCCAACTTTAAATGGTTCATTTTCCCAGTATGCAAATAGAGCGGTCTGTAGCTGTCACAAGGCGCGTTGTTGAGATCGGCGCCCCAATTCAAACCATATGGGCATCACTCATCTAGCTGTCGTGAACGTTGTATGTGCAGCTGCTGACAACAGAAACTTACAATTTGTTCACACCACACTGAGTGATATTGTGAAACAGATCTCATGTTGGTTGTGCAGATAGCAACCAGTAAGTCCAGTGAGCGTGTGGAGGCTTTACTATAACCATTGTGGGTCCATTGTCCATTCAGCTGAGGTTTGTGGCAGAGGGCATTGTGTCGTGGACAGTCATGTGTACAGATGGATTACTGTACACAATAAGCACAGTACTGTCTAGAACTACGAAATATAAATAAAATAAAAGATATGTGATATTGAAAGACAAGCTAAATTTGAAAGTGCTCTTAGGCACAGTAAAATCTCTTCTTATACAGTTCTACATTGCTTTGGGCTTTCACGGCTTTATTAGACAGATCATTGGATAAGTCACAGGAAATCATGGAGAGAACAGGGAGATACTGTGCAGTCTAGTATAGAAATTCTTTCCATGAGAAAATATGTATGGTTTTTAACAGATACAACCTTCATTGATGATGATTCCAGAAACAGGGATGTCACAAACCAGTGCTTTCTTTGTGCTAGTACCAAACCTAGATAAATGGAGAGGGCTGTATCAGGAAGGACAACCGACATAAAACCTGCCAAATCAATTTGCAAATAACTGCCCAATGGGAGGCAGAGGATTTGCTGTGGCGACTCTGAATGGGAAAAGCCACAAGGAAAGAAGAAAAAGCTTTCAGTGAAGGATGGTGAACCATGGACTAAGGAACTGATTCAGGTAGAATATCTAGTTCATTACTACACAATGGCTCTGTAGCTGTTTTTCACTGGCAGCGCTCCCTCCTTGGCTGTTTTCCTACTTTTCTCCTCACCCCCCACTCACACCTCCTGTCTGGCTTTCTCATTCACCATCCATGCTACTACAACGGTTCTCCCTCACTGTCTCCTTCTGTCCAGCACTTTTTTCCCCTGTTCCTCACAGTTGTCTCACAGCCTGGCGAATTTGTGCTTTCCTACAGGGAAATGAATGTCACATATTTAGCCTCATCAAGTATATCAAGCTGAGTAGATCAATGCTTGCAATCCAAACCCTCCAGCACCGTGTCATCCTCTACTTTGTTCCGCCGCCCCCAGAGCTCCCAGCTCTGCAGTGGGCTCTTGTGGGTGTATGTGTAGGTGGAAGTTGTTATGTGTAAAAAGCACTATTTTTTAATGTTACTGTTCTCCCAAAAGTGTGCCCCAAAAACAAAACAAAAATGGAACGATATTCCAGCTATACATGATGAGACAACTGTTAATAAATGCTGTATTGCGAATCTGCAATGACAATATGACCAGCAACATTTGTATAGGCCATACAATAAAGTTTATACTATATGCTGTAGTTTTTGACATAGCAAAAGTTAAAGGGCTAAATCAAAACAAACACTAAGACAGGTCTAAACCAGAACTAAACCAAAAATAAACCAGATCTAAACAAGGACTGAACCAGCACACAATTTCTGACTGAACAGCAATAAATCCAGGACTTTTTAAACTTTGTTCTCAACACAGATTGATTTAAGGCTCTAATTGCACAACAACTGAGCAGCAATATGTGAATCTCAATCAGATGGAAGACAGCAATTTATTTAGTTTTCTTGCAATACAAATATCAAAACAGTGCCAAAAGAAAAAAAGGGGAGACTATGATTTTATCCCTGTTAAACCTGTACATGGAGAAACAGTTTATCCCAGTGTCTTGTGTTGGCCTGTGGCTCTTGTGGCTATCCCTGGTTGGCATCACAACACCATATGTCTGTCTGCGAGGCTGTGCTGCTGACGTGTGCCACCGCTGGAGGCCAGGAGCTGCAACAATGACAGCTTTATGCCCGTGCGCCAGACAGGCAATACTACAGCGAATAGTTACATCCGGCAAAAGTCCCCTGTAGCACTGCACATGTGGAGCTGAGGACTGGGATTTAGCAGGAGAGAGACACAACCTACACAACTTGACAAACTTTGGGATTTTGCACAGAATGATTCAGAGGCTTAGCACACAGACAGTTGAATAATGGGTGGATGCAAACCACAAGCTGCTGTTTGGGCATTGCATCTTTGCCATTACATGTTTAGCTTATGTCATGGATTAATGAATAAATCTTCATCTAGGCTAAATGCAGTGTTCTTAGCAACGCCTATGAGCACCTGTTGGTTCAAAGTGACTCCAGCATAACAGTGCAACTCTCACTGGCATTGGCACTTTTTGTTTTTTCTTAATAAGGATAAGTGATGCACATGATAACATTTTGTACACAGTAATCAGAAGTAATGAGCAAGACGCCCTACTCTGAAATTGTGGAGCTAAAACGAGAGCTAAAATTATATTGTTTTTGTCATTTATTTGCCATTTATACAGTTCTGTAACTCCTATAAACCAAAGTGTTGTTATGCCAGTACAACTGAAGTAAGCTAATGCCATTAAGAAATAGTGTCATTTCCAAAATGCACATGTCAGCATCTAAGCACAGGTAGATTATTACATTTAATGTCTCATACCTTGATTGTCCTCGTCCATGCTGACAGACTTTTAATGAAGAAAACCCCACAAAAGCGCACTAAAACTTCCGTATTGTCAATAATTTATGACGAATTTCTGTCCCCAATTTCTAGGACGCATCTGGTACACACAGGTTGTCTCACGCGATGAGTCTTCTTCTAGGAAACGTTGAGGCCATTTACGCCCCAGTCCCGAGTCCTGTCGCCACGATTTTCGCTTTCTTTCTCAAAAAAAAAAACAAGCAGCTCCAGTGATGCCAGCGGCGGTGTGTCTTTTCACTCACAGTGGTCCTTCACAGCTCCGCGCTATAGTCATCCTCCAAATACGCCTTCTCCACACTAGTGCCCAGAGTAAGTTGACGCTACTTACGTCGAGTTAGCGTCACCCGCAGCGGAAGTAAGTCAGCCGACATTTCAGAGTAAAATAAATAATGTCTGCGCAAGAGACTCTGCTGGATAGCCATACAGTATGTTTTATTTTGTGAAAAATGGACAAGAAAATGTAGTGTTGTTTGTTTAACTTGATACTGTATGGTTAATCCAACCCCAGCGTAAGCGTCAAGCGTTGATCGGCATTTGTCACGTGACTTTTGGTTATCTATGGCAGAATATTGGGCCTATATTGAACACACTGTACACTCATGTCATGTCATGTAAATTTATTATTGATTACCTGACAGTAGTTATGTCTGTTTGTACTGTTAATTGACATAAATGCCCAGCATTTGTTTTGTTTAATTTTACTTAATTAAATTTGATTTTTGGCCTAATTTAACTTATTATTATTATTATTATTATTATTATTATTATTATTATTATTATTATTATTATTATTACTATTATTATTATTATTATTTTATTTGTTTCCAGAGTAACGTTTGCTATCCAGCCTGGTCCATTCACTTTATGCACCTAATCCCCTTAATGCTCTCTTTTTGTCTTGGGTACCCCATGGGCTGGTTATCATACCATGAGTACCCCCTCAACCCCCAACACAAAAAGTGCTCATACAGTACATATCTTTATTAGTACATTTATTTAATTGTTTATTTGTACTTACTTTATTGCAAATACTAATTCTCCCGCATTCAGTCTTTAAAACTCAAATTTAAGTTAAAAAAAGGAAACATAAACGGCAAAATATAATTTCCTATTACATTTACTTTGTGTATATATTTTATATTTTAAAACATCATAATCAATATACTACAAGAAAAAAGAAATCTTTGAAATCCCTTTGAAACAAGCTATTAAACCTAAAAATATTAAACAAAATATAATATTCAACTTCTTAGCAGATTTACCTCATCTGTCAATGACACACTTGAGCTTGGCTTTTATAGTTTTCTAATAATTCAATTTAAAAAAAATCACAAATATTTTCTAATCAGAATAAATAATAAAATAATTCCATGTAACCTTGGCAACATGCTCACATATCCATAGTGGTCCCCATTCCCCTGGTTGGAAAACACTGCATCATGTCACAATAAAGATTCAACAAGGGACTATTGTGCAATAATCTCAGCCTTAATTCTAAAAAAAAAAAAAAAAAAAAAACATTCAGGTGATTACATAAGCGCCATCAGGTTAGGAGGAGGCTCACACTTCGACACTCACTGAATGAGAGTGGGTTTTATTGAGTTTGTAGCACACGTGGTTTCAATTATAGCATTCCTGCCTCCTCTGAGAAGGAGGGGGTCTCACTTCCTGTGTTCGATACTTCAGTGGTCAAACATGAGCAGATGTTTTAATGTATTCATTTATTAGTTTTTACAAAGATACCTAGATATACTTAGTTATCTCATTTAAACTCAGGCAAATGCTCTAGGCCAGTGTTTCTCTAACCTTTGACTCCAAGTGCTACCTTAGAAAACAAATATTGACTAACCTAGCTCTAAACCCGGACTACTTATCCCAGACTAAACCAGGACTGAACCAGGACGAGTAGCCTAAACTTTTAATTCAAGACCTAACCAGAGCAGGACTAACAGAGAAATAAAACTGTCTGCAAATTAAACTAAATTAGTAATTTGAACTGCAGAACATCCCTTAAAACTATGTCAGCTGTTTTGGTAAGGTTTGGGACTAAACTAAAGGTAAACTAAACTTGCTTCCTAATTAAAAATGCCTTTCACTTTATTTTGATAATATTTTCAGCCTTAGTATTTTCAGAGAGCATGTGAGGCAAAGTGTTTAGCTCAAATAAGTCATTTTTTGCAAGTTTAGCTCAGCAAAGTATTACACAATTCCTGCCCACTCTAACCAGCACAGTCCAATTTCAGTCTGGTTTGCTTTCACCTCATAGCAAGAGAAAGCAGAGACATAAAGAAAAATGCATGAGTTAGACCTGTATAAACAAGCTCCCTGCACTACACAGGGTGAGGTGTGCGAATACATCAATGCAAAATATAGTTTGTTTTTACAGCACTGATGGTATGGGTTAAGACATTTTGATAAACATTTTAGGAGGATGTAAGAAAAAGGGTTGCAACTGGTGCTGTAAAAAAAAAAAAAAGGAAACAGGCTTTTACACACTCAGTGACTTGCAAAGTAGCACACATTGCTGATTTGAATACTGTTGGTGTTACTACAGAAAAAAAATAGGTCATATGCATAATATCTGTGAGGGCTTAGGGAATATGGTTAGACAACTGTCCATTGATTGTGTCACTTGAGTTAGCAGTGCATGGAAAAATAGACAGATCAGGCTGCACATTATGATTATTATTGGTGGTCATAATGGTATCCACTATGAGCACCTGCATAATATTCAGCCTCATCTGCAACAAACTGTGAAGCACTGTGTGTTCTGACTCCTTTCTATCAGAACCAGCATTAACCTCTTCAGCAATTTGATTTACTGTAGCTTGTTTGTGGGATCGGACCATACAACCCAGACTTCAACACTTCTTTGGACAACTTTTGATAGATACTGACCACTGCAGACTGCCAATACCTTGCCGTTTTGGAGATACTCTGACCCAGTTGTCTAGCCATCACAATGGAAAGGAAAATTTTACAATATGGATATACAATATTTCTATCTGAACAATTTAAACATAATTTAGAGTCACATGGATACAATACAAGAGAGGCAACTGCGGGTCGGTTTCCCATCCCAAGAGCCAAAACTTATTTCCTTAAACACATGGTGATTTTCAGAGAGATTGATTTAAAACAACTGAATTAAATTAAACAGCTTAATGTTATCAAATATGATTAATTTTAAGAATAGACTTTTTCCCCTCTCTTTTATGAAGATACAATATAAAATGTAAAATATTTCTGTAATATAAATATCTATAGTAATGTATGTTTATTAACTTTTGTTATTGAAATATGAATTGTACATTGTCTTTTTAAATGGACCCCAGGAAGAATAGATGGCTCTAGGGCACAGTTAATGAGGATCCAAATAAATAAACAAATACACAATGTGGTCTTTGTCAAACTCACTCAAATCCTTACGCTTGTCCATTCTAACTTTGAGTATTGAGTATTGAGTCTTACCCACTAACAGGTAACGGTTGCCATGATGAAGAGATAATCTGTGTTATTATTCACTTCACCTGTCAGTGGTCATAGATGAAATATTTTCCGACGTCAGTCTCTGCTGCAACATTGCACACAAGCCACATGCTCACTCCCTGTGTTGCATTCAGCATTAAATGTCATGCTAATGCTCTTGTGAGTCATAGGAAAAAGAGTGGCCCAGATTGCCCCACAAGAGAGGGAACTTAAAAAAAAGCTCACATGTGGAATATAGCAACCAACAAAATATCTACCTCTAAATGTACAAAGCAACAGTGAGTGGCATGAAGTGGACATATGCGAGTTAGTGAGGCGATGTGATTGTCTATCTGCTGCACCACTGAGGGTGACGGCCCCCGGGGGAGACCAAGTCTGCCGGATCATCAGGCCTGAGCATCATGGGAAACGTCTGCACGACTCCTGACCGACTTCACGTGACCTGATTGAGCAGTCACAGCGCTTCATATGCTTCAGTCACCACAGCAGAGCCCACAGGGTTTTTTATCTACTGACCCCCACCTTTAATTACTCATCCAGACACAAAAGCCTAAAGAAAACTCGACATTCCTATTCTCTTTCTTCTTTATATCAGATCAATTAAATTGAGTCTTACAGTATATGTCTACTAAACTATACTGAATTATTTAGTTTGATCAGTTTGTTTTTGGAGTCGTTGTTTCATTTGTTTTGACCATGTTGTTGTATATATAATGTTTTCCTTTTGGAAAATGTGTGAAGTCTATTTATTTTTAAAGCTACAGACTGATTTTCTTTAAACATTACTTTTAAAAAATATTAACTTCTTGGTGTAGCCTGTGTAGTTTGTGGTTTGTTTGTCTGATTGTTTGTCTTGCTGTGTATAATTGTCTTGTCTTATGTCAATCTAGTGCCCTTTTCTGTTATTTACCTGTATGTACAATACTCTGCAAAGGTCTTAGTTAACAGCATTTTTCACAACTCACTTTGCACCTAAAATAAAATTATTAAAAAATTCTTAAGCCAGCATTTTTCCATGAAGCATCCTGTTGCTGAGGCCACTGGGGTTAATCTGCATGCAACGTTGTGCGTGTCAAAAAGGTCAAAGGAAGCAGAGTATGGCAGGATTTCCTCCTCAACTTCCATTCCTTTCCTGCCACCTTTCGATCAAGGGGCAAACAGAGCTGATTTTTCTCTGAGCTGGATCCAATACACAGAGTCTTTACTAGGCCTCTGTTCATGGGGCACAAAGACTGTAGTGTATGGCTAAGAGGCTCTGCTATTGCGTAAGAAAGGTAACATTTCACTGTAAATGCAATAAGCTTTTTTTTACTGTTAAGCATCTATTTGTAGCTTGAAACTTAAACATTTTGTAAGTAGATACAAAAATGTTAAAAATATAATTCTTTCCATTTGGCTGCTTCCTTTATCTAGGCTTGGACCAAACATAACAAATTTTTGTACAAATATTTATCAAATACAAAAAGTTCTCTCATCATATAATATAGAAAATATAAAGCATAATGCCAGTACTGGAATTTTATTCAAAGTCCCCACTTTCACATACATTATTTTGGATGTCTTAGCTTCCACTTTGATTAATTCAGTCTGTGTTGCAGAAACTCATGATTCCATCTAGTGGTCTCAGATGTTTCTATGTGGTTTGTCTATCTTTGTGCAAATTTTATATGACATGCTAAGTACTGTAAAAGGTTTTATTTTAAAACGTGTTTTTGCATCAGACAAAACAATGTTAAACTGCTGCCCAGATCTGGACTCAACCCAGATCATCTTGTTCAGGGGTAAAAAATGCTCTATCCAGATACAAGGCCCTTGTATCTAGTATTTATCAAAACTACTAATTTGTTCCTTTACTATCCTCTTGTGATGGGAATAAACTGGGATTTACTTCACAATTGAGATATGGATCCAGACAGTGTTTCAGAGTCACACCATGAACTAAATGTCTTTCTTTGTTGATTACTGACCTTTCCTAAAAATGTCATAAAAAGACTTTTTGAGTTATCCTGTTATCTTGGATTCATCCTGGATTTCCCGGACCTATCTCACCCCACCACCGTCTGGATGAATCCTTACAGAGCTGATCTATGATTCTATAGATGAACTAAGGGACTAGCAGTCCTAGATGCATTGCCTGTCCATCCTGGGAGAGGATCTCTCCTTCAATATGGTCTCCATAAGGTTTCTTCTTTTTTCCCGTAGCTGGGTTTTTTTTAGGAGTTTTTCCTTACCGAGAAGGAGGGTCTAAGGACAGGAGTGTCCTGGGTCTGTTTAGTGTAGCTATTGTTTGTGCTGATTGTGTGTTAAGTCTGATTGTGTGTTTATGTTTGATCAACTGTTTGTGAAGCCCTTTGAGGCAACTTTTGTTGTGATATTGGGCTATACAAATAAACCTGAATTGAAATTAAATTGAAGTTGAATCTTTTTGAGTTATCTTCTTCCAACAAACGAACAGTAATGAATGAATACTACACGTTGTCTATGTGATCAGATGCTGGATATGTGTGATCTGAGAGCTGAAGCAGCACAAATGAGAGTGCAATGGATGTGCATGGTGGATGTGGAAACAAACATTGTAAAAAGCATGGACAACCTGTCGATGCCTCAGCTATGATCCTCTAATACCAGTCCATTGTGGGAAAAAGTTGCACGATATGTATTTTTTTTTACTAATTTCTGCATAAAATCTATAATTCATTTTAATTCATAACATCATAACCCCTTCTGAAATTGAGAAATGCTCTGTGACCTAATTGAGTGCCACCACACTGCTCTGGCCAAAGTAAATTACAGCTCTTCCTTCTCTATATCCCCTCTTTTTTCTCTTTTCTCATTCACCCCCACGCCCCTCCCTTTCCTTCTGCTTTGATTCAGTTTTGAGGTCAGCATCAAGCTCATCATCTCATTCTTTTTCAACATGCTGCATGTGCTCAGCAGTGTTTAAACTAAAGGTGCGTCTAAGGTCGATTTAAATTACTGCTAAAGAGAGAAGTGGGAGACCAAAACACACTCCTATGGCATTACTGTAGTCTGAGAGGGATCAGCATAAACCACAGTTTAGAGACTAATGCATCAAATCTATGATCGAGTGGATTAATGTTTGATTACATTTAGCCTTTTAATCCATTATCAGTCAGTGGAGGTGGGGTATTTATGTGTGTCATTTAGAAATAGCACATAGCATAAAACAAAACAGAAGACCTCTGCAAATGCATTGGCTCTATCTCGCAATGATCAAGAGAAAGTGCTCCAACCCAACACCAGAGATTGCAGGGATCTACAGAGCTCTGTATGTTCTGAGGTTATAAAAATTATATTTGTGCAAATTAAATTCTAAAAATTCCACAACCCAATTGAAAAAGAAATAAAATGGGAACAAAACTCAACTGCTACAGCTGATTAATTTTAAAGATATATGTTTGTAATTAATTACTTTATGCTTCTGATGCATTAGTGAGGGCCCGGGTTAGGGCTGGGGGTCCCCGGCTTGACTTGGACACAAAAAGGGGGGTTCAAGAAAAAAAATGTTGGGAACCACTGTTCTAGTTCAAAGATAAATGCTGTATCTATTGTGATACAAGTCATTTTATCTCAAAATGGTAAAAAAAAAAAAAAAAAAAAAAAAAAAAAAAAAAAAAAAATCTACTAAAGGATGTCGGGATCCGCACTAAATAGTAATCATTTGCTCTTTTACTGACCCCTTGTGGCTGGAGCTAGAATCTCGCATTGATGCAAAATCCTTTAAAAAATATTCCTGGATCCAGACAGTTTACTAGATACTGACCTTCATACAAATTTAATCAAAATCAAAACTTATTTATTTATTTATTTATTTATTTATTTATTTATTTTTGTTAGTGTTTGTTTTTGTTTTTTTGTCACAAAAATGCGGGCCAAACCATGATCTTCTAAATAAAAATAAATATTTTCCAAATATGTATTTGCCATACATTTCAGCATACCACCCCAGGCTTTGGTAGCTGTATGAGCTAAACCCCAAAACTCAAAAACAAAAGTGTTGAGTGAGATGTTAGTTTAGTTAGTTAGTTTGCATGATTGGCTCATGATGTGAAACGTAATGTGACTAATAAAATAGTGTAAAGCACTTTTTACACATGATACTTTACATAGGCTAGCTAATGATACAGATTTTTAAAATAGCCTACCACATTTCCGACAAAAAAATGAAAGATGAAATAAAAAAATCGGGAGTCATCTCTGCATTTTGTATTGAGGGGGCATTAAATACACTGCAGCTTTGATTGAACCACTGCCATTTTCACTTTATATTATCACTCTCTGACACACATAAATCACATGGGGCCAGAGGCTGCAACTGTATAATCTTAATTCCACAACCCGCCTTCTGAGGATAAAGAGTGCGACTGGTAAAAACAGAATCATTCTTCATCTATAGCCCTCGTTTTTGTCTTTATTAAAACACTTTTCTCAAGCCAAACCCTAAAGAAACATACCCACTCTTTTCCAGGGCGGGTGTAGTGTTTGTCTGTCATATGGCGAAATACAGTTTCCTTGGCAACCAGTGATGATGGTGCTGCAGCCTGGCATCACATTGACTGGTTAGGATAACTTTGCTGGGTAATTTTTTTTTTCTTCTTATCAAAGCTGTCAGCAGTTTGGAAATCGTATTTAGAAGAAGTGCACATCGGAGAAAAGTGCCAAATTGGTCTGCTGGCTGCAGTTCACACATGCAGCCACTCTGTATGGATCACATAGACCTAGATTTAATTGAAAGATGAAAGTATATTTTATACTGCATAGTAAGCAAGCAGACAGTCAGCCTTTTTAGACTGAGTGAAAGTTAATTTGAAAAATGACTAGGAGGATAAAGGAGGTTTAGTTTTCCTATTTTCTCGGAAAAAGCCTTGGTGAAAGACCGTAGTTTACGTTGCATTTTTCATTATGTTGCAGTCTCCTGCCCCTGTATGGATACACCCGTAACTGCAGGAGTGCTCCTCTGCCTCCACCTCACTGTAGCATTCAGCAAATGCCCTAAACTGTATGTTGTAAAACATTGACCAAAAATACCACAAATGGCCTATTGATATTTTTGATCTGGTCTAACTGAAAATGTAAATATTAAGATGTATATTTTAATGTTGCTGACTTTCTTGTTTTATTTATTCTGGTCTTTGTCTGTGTTGGATTTGTTTTTCTGTTAGAAACAAACCTCAAAAAGTTAATGCCTGATTTTGATGAAATGTTCAGGAAAGTTCGGTAATGGGCCACGGAAGACATTCGTTTTGGTTGTGGTCTGGATCCAAGGCTTTTTCAAAATATTATTCTATCATTTTGAGATAGGACCAAATATATCTGCAACGTAACTTAAAATCAGCAGATGTAAAAGGTTGCAAGGTTAAGGTTTACTTTATTGTCCCTGTAGGAAAATTTGTTCTCTGCATTTGACCCATCCTTTAATGCCGCTGGGGCAACCTGTCAGGAGCAGCAGCGCAGCACCCAGGGACCCTTCTTATCTTGGGTTAGGATCTAGCTGGACCTAGTTGGAGGATTAGCCTGTTGTGCCTGTTTTGAGGTTGGTGGAGGAAACTGGAGTACCCATACCCAGACATGAGGAGGACATGCAAACTCCCACACGGCCCAGGATTCGAGCTGTGAGTGCTAACCACTAAGCAAATGGTGAAAGGACCATTTGGTGTGGATCCAGGTCACTGTCTGAAACAGAGTGATAGTGGCAGATGTTTTACTTGAATTGAATAGAGAAGCAATGTCCATGTAGCCTTTGACAGATTAGTTAACAACAGGGTCCATTTTAAATGAATAACAATCCTCGGACAAAAAGATTCAACCTATACCTACTGCTCAGCACAGCACACAAACATTTGAAAGGATGGCAATAATTTATTTCTAGCCAAACTCAACCATCCTTACATCAAATACCCTTACTAAAACTGTAATTAATACAATTTTTCATTCATGCCATTTTGATACATTTTGATGAGGATGTGTCTTGTGTGTGTAAACAAAAAAACAAGAAGTAGTTTGTATTTTGTCACTAGCAGTGTAAATGTTTTAGTATCACAGTTTCAGAAAGGTACCAGCAGTTTTTTTCCCCAAAACAAACCCTTGTGACACATTCAGGTACCGCTTTCTCCAGCTTGAACAGAACATGCTAATTTGTGTCATGCTACACATAGATCATAAACTGGTACCACAAATCATATGTTTGTGAGATGTTTACACAAAAAGCCTAATGAATATAAATACTGGACATATAACTCTTTAGAATCTAATGGATTTTTCAAAGTTCCACAGTGATCTGTTCTGTGGTTCATTTCATGTCTGTGTCCTTGGTTCCCCGAGAAAATAGGCAGTGTCAAAGTCATCCATTGTACCAGATCACTCCTCCCTGTCATGCTGAATCCCAGGTGGCAAGTTGGAAGTGAAACAGCTTTTATCCTCTGGTCCCGCACACTATTGCATGTGCAATTCATCTTAGTGGACATCGCTGCTTCCCTTCTCCTGCAAAGGCACTGGGCTTGTGTGACAATAGCTGACTGCGTACACCAGCCATGTCACTTTGTTGCATTGTCATACCAGTTTGCAGAACAAGAATCCCCCTCCTTCTTCGCACTGTGCAGTCTCAGGCGTCTTTTTATAGGAGGTGTAAACATGGCAGTGCTCATATTTATAACAGACAGAGTCGAGGTGACACAGGCTCAGTGAATTTCAATGTGCACCTGTGAAAACACAAGACAACTGTCAGGACACCAGAAGCAATTTAATATCAGCAGACATATGTCACTTAATACAAATGGTACCGCTGTCGTTAAATGTTAAAAGATCCAAAGCATGTACTTAAAATAGTTGTAGCCTCACGTTAAATTTCTCCATTATTATAATATTAGATCCCGCTTTTGTCAAGTGTGAATACCATAATTAACCTAAGTTATGTATAGGCTACACTATTGTCCTATTTACTTTCATCGCGGCTGCTGCATCACTGTTTAACTAAGATTAACGCTAAGTTATAGCTTACCTGTAATCTGACATTAAACATCATCGAAGCTACAAGGTAAATATAAGGAAACCGTATTCGCAGTCGCCACGCAAGATCAAAGAATATCAACAAAGTCCTCGTCAAGCCTTTGGAAAACACCCCATAAGTCCGCCCAGCTGAGCCCGAAAATCGGACCACTAAATGGGACAGCCCAGCCATACAGGCCCGGTCTGTCTCGCGGTTGCCACGGTGACGGTACTGGGTCAGTGGAGCGAGTGAGCCGTCAGGCAGTTCATATTTCTATCTCCCAATGGTAATGAACTCCATTTTTGCTTAGGCTGGTTAGATATTGGCAAAGCAGCTCCACCCGCTTTTCTACCAACTCCTGTTATGGTCATGGGGAGGACCGATAACACAGTGACACTAGGAAGCGGTCGATGAAGGTACATATATGTTCCCCCCAAAACAGGACTCTAAGGCGCGTAATGTGGACTCAGGTGTCTGTCGGACACCGTTAAAACATACTATAACTGATAACAGTTATTTGGATCGTCCTTTTTTAACTCTTATGATGTAACAGAGAACGAGAGCGCAGGCAAATAACACCATTACATAATTTTACACCTGACAGACAAAGTTCTGGGAGAAAATGTAGTAAGACTCACGATATGAGGTCATTTCCTTTTTCGGTGTCACAAGTAAAATATCCCGTGTCTTTTGTTTATATTTTAATACAGATTTAATACAGGTTTTTAAGTCAATAGATGAAATCAATTATATGATCTACTTAAACGCCAGACGCCAAACGCAGAATTAGGTATACTGTCAGAATTTAATAAACCTTTAAGTACCGTTTATTACGATTTTTATTCTTAATAGTTGTTGTCATAAATGTTAGGTAGGTGTTTATGGTGTTTTCCAACACGGTTTGAGTAATTAGTGAGTCCACATTGTTTTCCTAACACTTGTATGACTCAGACATCACCTGGCAGTCCACCTGTACATCTAAGGCATAGATCCATATAATGTTAGTATTTGGAAATTACTTATCTGTTGCTGGGAAAGAAGTTTGTTGAGTGTTACTGTGTTTTTGTTGTGGCAACGAGAAATGGGGCTGCAATGGCACAGGCAGTGTGAAATGACAATGGTGAAGTGTAACTTTGCTGTATCTACGTATATCTGTGAAGACTCTCACTCATCATCTAGGAGCAGGTAGGAGGAGGTCTAGCACCTCTTTCCTAGGACCTGAGGCTGATTTCGATACTAAAAAAAATACCGATTTCGATACCACGGTTACAAAAATGGGCTCTAACCGCCTCCTTTACCGTCACCATATTATTCAAACTATATTTTGTATAGAATAATTATTTTTAATTATTAGGCTATTACTATATATATGTAGCATATGTGGTAATTTTTTCAAACTTAACGTTATATTTTTTTTGCCAGCAGTGGTTTATGCTCCACCACTCTGATACCTCTGTAGTCCACAGCTATGTAGCTACATGATGATCTTTTATTCAACACAATGCTAAATAATAAAGTAACTAGTTTGTATATGTGATCCAAAATTACTTCAGATTATGATAAATGATTCCTCAAAGCTAAAGTCTAATTACAGTTTACCTGTTTCCATTTTCTATAAATGGTAGTAGGTTATTAGGCTGCAGTAGCCATGGTTCATATTTTATTTATATTGTGGTTGCAGTCATTGACAGTGATGGGTCTGACAGAGTCAGGACCAGAGTGGTCCTTTAAATATGGCCGCTTTGCAAACACTAACAGCTCACTCCTTGCTCCGCTGGTAACGAGACATTTGTAGTTACATTTAAGCTGTTTTATGTCTGTTTGGGACGATGCCGCTGAGCAGTGACTCCCAGATTGGAGCGCGCTCGGTCCTCGTGGGAAGTCCCACGGAAACTCCCACGGAGCGAGTGAACACCTTTTAGTAAATTGTATTTAAAGAGCTGTTTTGATAGAGGAAAGTTTTGTGCTGCGCTGACTGAGCCTGTCCTCCTCCTGTACTCATTCACTGGAGGGGAGGGGCTGCGCCTTGTGTTTCTGCCGTGCAGGTAAAGACGTCACATTATCGATACTTTTCCAAATGAATATCTTATTTAGATACTCGTTTTAGTATCATTAATATTTTGGTATCGATTTTTTTGACAACCCTACTAGGACCTGAGGTCTAACTCGTTCCTAGGAGCATATAAACAAGCTCTCTTACCAGTTCAATTTCATAATTGAGAAAGTCTCTTGGATAAGAGGTGAAACGTCTTCAACTTTAAAAATCAAGTCCAGATGACTGTCTTTGAACCTTTTGTTGCAATGTATCTACATATACTTTAAAAAATTGGGAGATGACCGATACCAACATCGGGTATTGGTATCGGTACCGATATCTACTGGACATGATCAAGTTGGTGACAGTGTTGCAGCAGCAGCAGGACCAGCTGTTGCAGATCAACCCCCTTTTGGGGGTTCCATACGTCCCTGTGAACAGTATAGGACTGCTGTGTAATGCTTTGTTGTTGTTTTTTTATTTATTTATTTTTTTAATTTTATTTCTTTTGTATTGTGAGGATGTAGCCTATGTTACCTTGCTACACTGATAGACGGACTGTTCCTTATTTCATATTAAGTTCTATACTTTTGTTTGGACCTGTTATGGCAGTTCTATTAATATAGGCCAGTGTACATGTGTGTTGGTACAGTATAATTCTAGTCCATTCCTGCAATGAGTGTTTTTTTTTTTTTTGTTTTTTTTTGTATGTTTGTTTCACTGAGAAAGCTTATACACATGTTTTGTTGTTCTGCATGTGTGAAGCAGGGACGCTTTTGTAAGGGGGTTGTAGTGTAAGGTTTAATAGTGGAGTAATGTAATGGGTATGTGTTTTATTGTGAAGGTGAAAGCTTTATTGTAAAGGAGGGAGAGAGCAGAGACCTGTGGAGTCCCGTTATGAGAGAGTATGTTCAAGAGATGGAGATTAAAAGTTTCTTTGAACAAAAGCCCAAGTGGTTGTGTACATTTGGACACCCACGCGTCTTACACTAGCAATGCAGAGTGGGGAAAGACGGCAAAAAGACGACAGTATGGGATCAATGAGATACAGTAGTGTTATTGTATAAACTATAAAGAAACCCTATATAAGTACTTGTATCCGACCTCGGTATAAGCAAGTACTCAAATGGAAGTACTCGTACTTGTAGCGGTTTGAAAACAAGTGGTATTGGTGTATCCCTACTGAAGACCATGACTAGTTTGTCTTGCGTGCAGCACATAGTCATTATTGTATTATTGGGTGTGATAAAAATCACACAGAGTATTGTTTTATCAGTTAAGCTTTGGGACAGGTTTTTGACTTCACAATTTTATTTAAATTCCTGTCTTTAGGAGTTTGTGTGATTATAGTTTTACAATGCAATATTGTTGAAGGGGGAATCATTTGATAATGGGAGTGACATGTCAGTCATAAAAGTAAACTATTTGTCTTCTATTTTCCAGAGCTGTGGGTAAGACTTTCCTGCTTATCAGCTACACTTCCAATGCCTTTCCAGGAGAATACATCCCCACGGTGTGAGTATCTCACACACCAGTCCTACCTGAATAATTTAAAACTAAAAAGTCACGTACTTGTACAATTTTCATTGCTATATTAAACAAAAGATGATGTAACCTGATATTTGTTATTGTCTTTAGGAAACAGAAGTGTGGTAATGTCATGCTTTGTTTCACTTTCAGCAGTTCATAATTTAACCTCAAAGTAGCAGTTGAGATATTAAAGCTGCACTATCTGATTTCTTTTTCCTTGTATTTTGGTAAAGATAATTATTTAGTTATTATTAATTATTATTATTATTATTATTATTATTATTATTATTATTATTATTATTATTATTATTAACAGAAGTCATCTGAGAAAAAATTTGACTTTGAGGTCACCTGTGGGCTGTATTATAAAGGTTTTTGTTTTAGAGTGAGGAAGGAAGGAACAGTTTAACCAATCACACGCTTGCATAGGACAGGAACACTCTGATTGATCAATACATCCTTTATCTATCCAGAACTAGAATCTATCAGGAATAATGTGAAGGAGCTATTGTTTCATTTCAAAATTCATAGCTTGTTCACAGTATTTTTATTTTTTTATTTTAAAGAATTAAAAGCAAACTCCAGATCTCTGCTGTTATTGTGATAGCTCCTGGCTTGTGTACAGACTGTGATAGAGTGTTGGGAAGGAGAGGAATTAGGAAAGGGGAGTGTATCATTCAAACTCAACATTTTTTTAGACACATCACTTTTACAGTCACAAAATCAGTTAGTGCAGCTTTAATAGTAATAACCTATTCATGCATTTGGTTGAAATATTATTGAAAATCTGTTAAGGTAAGCTAAATAGCCAAGAATACAAATACAGAATTGTTTATACTGGTAAAAAAAAATCAGGAAACTGAGGTACTCAAAAAGGTAGGAATTTTTAAATAGCCTTTATTATAACATGGCTAGTTCGTTAAAATGAGGCCAACGTATTTCGGCTCTTAGGCCTTCATCAGGGCAAACTCGAGATGGCTGCCAGGAAGCAGTTTTTAAATATAAACAATAAGACACATTTTCTTTACTATACATCATAATCTCATATCACATATAATGATGATATTTAATGTCATCATATGATGACGATATGAGATTATGATGTACAGTAAAGAAAATTTGTCTTATTGTTTATATTTTTTAAGTTATAAATTGTTATATGTTGTACACTTAAATGTTTACATCATCTATCAGGTGGCTGTGTTTTGTTGCTCAAGATTACACAGCTCAAAGCTTGGTTAGATATATCACTACTAGATAGTGTGGTATTGGGTATCAGGAGCATATTGACTGCTCTGTGGGTATTTATCAGCAACTTTCTTTTGCAGATTTTATTTTAATAGCATTACCACTAGCTTGTAATGTTAAAAATATATTTTTCTGCTTACAATAGTAAAAATGCTTCTGTTGGTTAAAGGTTATGATGTATTATCTATGTTACAACATTTATCCTTACCACTCACTGTATTTTTAAACCAACACTAATATAATTCATTTGTAACATTTACTGTCATGTCTACCTTAAAATTGCTGCACACCTAGCTTCTTATACTGAAAGATTAGTGCTTAAATTTATATTTTGCATATTTACAAATGTATTTAAACTATCAAATCAGGGGTCAAGTATGTGTTGCTCATCTGTAATGTCTTCAGACATCAAGCAGTGCATTAATTCGAGTTAATGTTGTAACACTTTGAAAGCTATTGTCACTTTTTGAGAAGGCCAATAAACTACAATTATTTATTTAGTGTCATGCAATCCAATTTCATGTTGAACATAAAACTACAAAGCACAACTCACTAAATTACAATTCTCAGTTTGAATTAATTTCACATCTAAAGTCATGCGTTTTAGGTATCATGGTATCAGTGTATCACAGTAGTGTGCCTGTAGCTGGTGCGCTGAAAAGGACCAACTATGTCATGAATGTGTGGAATGTCACTTAAGAGGGCATTTTTTGATCATCAAGGTTGGCCTTTGAGACTTCTCTACCAAGTTCTGCTTTATGACCTTGGGGGACAGAGCTTTTGCCATTGCTGCCCCCACCCTCTGGAACTCTCTCCCCCCACACATCTGTGCCTCAGACTCTCTTCAAACTTTCAAAACACAGTTAAAAACCTATCTCTTTAAACTAGCTTTCAACCCTTAATAACATCTCTCCTGTTCTTTTGTTTGTCATATGTTTGTTTCTTGTAAAGCGTCTTTGAGTTGTATGAAAAGCGTTATATAAAATTGATGTATTATTATTATTATGACCTTATAAAAGAAGAATCAAATAGAGTACAGCTAATTTTCAATTGTTGAATTAATGAATGTCAGAATATATATGGTCCTTAGCTATATAGTGTTAAATTTACTTTATTTTTGACTGAAATGTATGTACAGTTGATGCAGGAGTTATGTGCGTCACTGTTCCTCTGAGTCATAGATGGATGTGGACTGGCACCCCAACTGTACCAGTTCAAGATTCTCCTTTTTACTTTCTAGCCTTTCAATGGTTTTGTTGCTCAAGACTGCAGAGCTCAAACCAGGGCCAGCTCCTGGCATAAATGCTCTAGATCAGGAAGCAACACAAAGAAGTTTTTGTTTTTAATGGTGTTCATTTGCCATTAAAGATCTTGTTAAAATAGGGTTAATTATTTTGACATTGCCTATTAAATGTGTGTCTATTTAAGCAGTGTGTGTTATTTGGCATTTGAGCTTGCAGTAATTAAAAATTAAAAATCTTGTTTAGGGCCACTAAAATTCTATGGTCAAACACTGGTTAGATACTGTATATATATTAATACTTCATAGTTTGGTAGCGGGTATATGGAGCATATTGACTTTGTAAACATTCATCAGCAACTTTTTTTTTTTTTTTACAGCAGATTTCACAGATTTTTTACAGGCAGTCCAACTCCTTCATGATGCCACATCAGCACATGCTTATGCCAGAAGGTTTAATGTGTCTCACTGCACAATCTCAGGAGCATGGAAGAGATTCCAGGAGATAGGCAGTTACTCTAGAGCTGGACAGGCCATGGATGTTCCACAACCCATCAACAGGACCAGTACCTGCTTGTTTGTGTAAGGAGGAACAGGATCAGTACTGCCAGAGCACTACAAACAGACCTCCAGTGACCCACTGGTGTGAATGAATTCTTTCTGGTGGACCACAATGCCCAGCCTCATGAGTATGAGGCTGGCATTCTTGCTGCAAGTTACCACAAAGAAATTTCAGCAAGATGGATTAGCCTACCACTTTATTTCACATAGATTTTTGGGGTGTCTTCGAATTCAACCCTCTGTAGGGCGATAGTTGTGATGTGGTACCCTTTGTTTCTTAACACATTGCCCTGTCCATACAAGTGTAGATATCCACTTTGATTTTAAAAATTTTTTTAAAGCGTCCCCTTAATCTTTTGACATTACAAATGTGTCTTGCTCATTTGTAATGTCTTATCATATCAGCAACAAGCCAATGTTGTGACACATTAACCTTATGATTACAACTGTCACTTTTTTGAGAAAGCCAATCTGATTCCATAAAATATCAATACAAGTCATAACTGCCAACTTTTTGTCTTTACAATAAAAACTTACATGGCTATTTTTGTACACTGAATATAAACCTACAAGGTTCAATGGCTTTGGCACAACTCATTTAAATTACATTTATCTTTTTTAATTCATTTCACAAGTCAAGTCCATCAGCATATTTAGACATCAGTGTATCGCAGCAGTATGCCTGTAGTTGTTGGAATGCTGCAAAAGTGAACAAAAAAAACCACTTAATTTTAATTGGTGGGTTGTTAATGTGTCAGCAGTATTGTTTACCTTTCTACCAGCTCTGCACCAACTATGTCATGAATGTGGTATTTCATGTGGAATTTCACTTGAGAAGGTGTTTTTCGATCCTCAAGGTCAGCCTTTAAGACTTCACTATACTTTGACTTCTTTACCATGTTGAGTACTGCTTTACGTCCTTACATAAGGAAAATCAAATAGAGTAGATAGTTCAGGCATTTCCAAGATAAAATTATTGCAATTCAGGAGGGTTGTAGGTTTTTTTTTTTTTTTTAACCCACCTTGTATGAAGTACTTGGTAAATTTTCCCGAGTTGGGAATAGACAGCCACCAGCTGCCAGCATCCCTCACAGTCAGGACACCTGACTTCACCAGCTGCCTAGGTTGTCAGAAGAGAAAATGTCAGATAATAGTATCCTATGCAAGCAGTGTAACCTGAAGGTGGCATATTGTGGTATACACTACACATGGTGGTATGTAGCAGTGGTTCTCAAACTGTACCAAAGTACCACCTCAGACAATATTTGGCTTTCTGAGTACCATCTTCAACGGACTAAAATGAGCCAAAGGGCTAAACCAGGTTTAAATCGGATCTAAACCAGTACAAAAGCAGGATGAAACCAAAACTGAACCAGGTTTAAACCAAAACAAAACTAGGTCAAAACCAAGATTAAACCAGGTCTAAACTAAGTATAAACCAGGATTAAACTAGGATTAAACCAGAACTGCACTAGAACAAAACTAGGACTAAACTAGGACTAAACCAGAAATACACTACATCTAAACTAGGTCTAAATGAGGACTAAACATGCAGTTTACCTACAAAAGACCCTACAGTACCACCAGAAGAAGCCCACCTACCGCGAGATCCTTGTAGTACAGTTTGAGAACCAACAGTATATACTATGTAACTAAATTTTTAAACCAATGTAAAAAGTAAAAAAAAAAAAAAGTAATAACTTTTATGCATACGTTATTTCAGCATCTGTGAATAGAAAGTCCCGGAGCATCTGGTCCTTGCTAAAGCTCAAATCTGTGCAGGATGACACCACTTTGTCAAGAAACTTCTGCACTGTCTCTTGTGTGTTTGTGCCGTCCTGCCCAGCCAAAACTTTGGCTTTGTAATCCGAAGCAAAAACCAACCCAAAAGCTTCTGAATCAAAACCTAGCTGGAACATTAGCAGGTCTCCTTGCTCCCGCAGTTTATTCTGTAGAACATGAAAGAAACAATGGGTTTACACTTGTGCACAGTGCAATCATTTACACAGTCATTTGTCTAAAGCCTCCATATAATCATAATTATGTAGTGTTTTTAATTAATGAGGCTAATACTTTTAGTTAATTAGACTTTAAACTTACCACACCCTTGTCCACCATAGTCTTATCACTAATTAAACTGTAGAGTTGGTGCTTGAGCACAATTTGGGGTAATGTATCATTGAAGACTTTTCTGGGGAACAGTGTCATAAGATACTCCACCGTGGATTTGATGTCGGTTGGTCCTTTAAGAAAACAAGAGTCATAAACTAAATCAAACAAACAAAATACATTTGGGGCAGCTACACATACCTTCCACATCACTGACTCCGAATCTCTCAGTGACAGTTTTTCTTTTTTTCGCACTAAAAGCATCACAAATCAAACCCCGTTTCCTGTTCATTTCTGTTCAAAATATACAAAGTAAATAAATCATGCGGGATGTAATTTATGCCTCCATAGCTCCATTATGATTCCTATTCATTCATGCTAAACCAATATTTTTGACGCTAGGAGATGCTAACCTCCAAAGCTAAGCATGTTTTAATACAAAATTACAATTTTAAAAAAACATTTCTATCACATAGATAACACGCTTACCTTGCGTTTGAAATGTATGTAAGGAAAAGTTCACATTTCCTTTCTGAAACCCATTATTACACAGCCAAAACCTAAAAATAAAAAGTTTAAAGGAAATCTTCTATAACGCGCTTGCAACAAATGCTAGCTGCGAGGGCGCCACACAGCGGATTGGATGCTTCACTGCAACCCGGAAGTTAATTCTGTTTTTAGCATTGGAGCTAGTGACTGGACGTAGCCATTCATGAGCCACACAGATAGCGCTGTTAACACAATTTAAAGGCTACTTTGTAAGGTAGATACCTTAATTTATGTGCTTGCTTGCGCTAATGTTTGTTGTATGTGTTGTATATTTAATAAAATGCACCCAAAGGTTTACAATTAGGTTATGACAAAACACTGCATAATTGCCCTGCATAATTACTTACAATCGAAAAGCACTATGTTACTACGGTATGTTGTAATTACGAGTGATGTTTTAATCTGGTCATTTTCAGTTTTAGATTGCAATGGACCGGCGTCCTCACGCGTCTCAGAATCCAAGCTCCAGCTATCACGAAAATCACCAGAAAAGAGAGCAGAAGAGAGGATACTCTGAACAAAGTTACCACAAGAATAAACACTACAAATCAAGCAGCCACCATCAATATCTTTCTGAATCGGGTTCAAGTCACAGGCACCAAGTAACCAGTTTTGAAACATTAAGCACCAAAAAGGAGTTGTATGAAAGAGACTTTCCTCTTTATAAACAGCCCATAGAAGTTGGCTGCTTTTCTTTGGACTCAGAGAGAAAGTTTTTTAATGACAGGCGACAGCTGAGGTATTACACGGAACCAGACATAAATCCTGACTTTGATCTAAGAGATGGATACATGGACCGTTATGTAAAGAGAGATGAGAATGTGAAAGAGAAGTTGGATCACATCCTGAGGTGGATTATTTCTAATAAAGCCAAGCTCACCTCTAAGGACAAGTCAAAACAGTAAGTGTATAACAGTTATTATTTTTAATAACAAACCTCTCCTCAGTAATTTCTGCTCTCCACAGTGCTCTAGATGTAGACTTTGTGACATGGCGTGGTCATTTAACAAAATTGCTTACCACACCATATGAGACACGGGAAGGCTGGCTGTTGGCCGTCAGCAGGTTCAGAGGTTCACTTTACATCTGTGAAGTAGAGACAGAGGCTGCTCGCAGAGATCGTGAGAATCGTACTGAGAGGAATCTTGAAATGATGTATTGGGGATACAAGTTTGAGCAGTACGCATGTGCAGGTAATATGATTGTATATCAGTGAATAAGTTTTACATGTAACATATATATATATATATATATATATATATATATATATATATATATATATATATATATATATACACAATAGTTAATTCAAGAAGACATTTACCTTGCTTTTTCCTTTTAGATGACATCCGCAGTTCACCTAACCCCAGAGGAGTGGTTAACACTAATGAAGCCTTTTGCACTGTGGTACGAACTCGGCTTGCAGATCACAAACTTCTGTTCTCCGGTGAAGTGGACTGCAGAGATAAAGATCCCAAAGCTCCAGATCCCCCTGCCTGCTACATTGAGCTTAAAACTTCTGCAGAAATCTGCACTCCTAAACAACGCAGTAACTTCCACAGGTATATACTGTATTTAATTAGAAAGCTGAATATTTGGTCTTTGCTGTCAGTGTATTTTACTAATGTTTGTACTTTAGGTTCAAATTATTAAAATGGTGGGCTCAGTCTTTCTTGCCAGGAGTGCCTCGAGTTGTGGCAGGCTTTCGGGATCATGATGGGGTTGTTGTTAAAGTGGAGACTTTTCAAATTTCAAAAATGTCGCAACTAATTAAGGTGCTTTTCTTTAAAACAATCACTATATTGAAATTTGATTAAATGGGTAGTTTATGCTCATGACTCCTTTTTTTCTTTTGGTTAGAGTGAATACAACTGCTGGAAGCCTACCGTCTGTATGAACTTCTGCAACGACTTTCTGACGTTTGTCAAACAGGTCGCCTCTGAGGACAATCCAAGGTGAGTTTGAATGATTTCAACTGTTTGATCTTGTTTGATCTTCATGTCTGTGATATCTTGAATATTTTTTCATTTCCAGTGTTGTGTACTTGTTCTCCTGGGAACCCCAAAGAGATGTTACCTACACTATTCATAGGGACTCACAATATTGCTTTCTGCCAGAGTGGTATGTAGAGGAGATCACCAAAACACAAGCATAGTTCAACTAACTCTCGGTGTCTCCTGGGACCAGTAGTCTCTCTATGTAGCGGGTTTTCTATTTTTGATATTTTTTATTTTTTTTACAAGACTTCACAATTTATTTGTGGTGAGAAAAAAAAAAATTCAACAGTAAAATCGTTGATTCAGATTTTTTTTAAATTTTTTATTAATCATGTCAACATGTTTTTTTTATACAGGAGTGCTTCAAGTAAGATCTGTATCAAGGCTTTAAGCATTAAAATGTTAAAAACAATACAAACATGCACAAAATTATTTAGGCAGTAGAGCCTATAAAAAAAAAAAAAACTATCAAATTTTGGCTCCTTCACACACAAACTCTATCCATTTTGGTCCGTTCACTTCTTATGAGAATACGTTCAATACAATGCGTTTAACTATCTTAAGACATTCATTGAAAAAAATAAAAACATGACATGGTTCTGATTTTAATATTGTTTGGAATTTTAGTTTGGAATAATTGTTCTTTCTGTAAGCATGTCAAGTTTTGCAGTAAATGTACACCTTGCTATCTGATTTATGAAAAAAATGTATAGAAACAACTGAGTCAGATTTAGAAATAAAGACTAGAAAACAGTGCAAGTTAGTACATTTTAAGTCAGCAGCAAGCTGCACTGACAACTGTATGCTACTAGTCACACCTCTGTGAAAAAATGTTCATACTGACCAATAGACAAGAGGACAGTAGGCAATAACTTAAGGACATTATAGATTTCGTCCAAACAACACTTATCTCAACATACAGTATTAGTATCCAGTATCAATATTGTTCAATAGGTACATTACCTATTACAACATATACATTGGTTGTAATGGTTATTTTTAACGTCTCTCACCAATCGTTTACAATTACCACTGTAACTTTACTTATTCAATCCTGTATAAAATAGGCAGTGGATCTTGCTCAAATATGAATCAGGGCTGTGTTTTACTGCTTTTTTTGCTGTTCCTTATGAACAATCCATGTTTATAGGTTTAATTCATTAAACTTTGCGTAGCAGCAACCTGGTTAAATTCAAGTTAAATTTAGTTAATGGTTCACACACTCAAAGACACTGTGATTAAGAGGTCTAGCGGTTTATATCAAGGCGTTTCAGTAAGTTATGGTAAACCTATGTATGTAAACCCAATAAAGTTTGTTGAACTCGTTTTGGACTTTATTTAAGCTGCTCTATGTTTGTCACTTCAGTTTCTTGTTAAGGCCCATTACTTTAAATGTAGATGCAGTGATTTTTTCATACACCACAAACATGAGAGCAGCAGTGAGTACTGTCTGAAGCAGCTTGGCCTCTAGGCCTTTGTACAACCCAAAAACACCTTGGCTCCTGGAACACAAAAATTATCATTTATATATATATATATATATATATATATATATATATATATATATATATATATATATATATATATATATATATATATATATATATATATATATATATATATATATATATATATATATATATATATAGTAACAGCACTTACTTTATTCTGTCCAGAAAAAGAGTTGTAATGTTTGAGAGGCTTCCCAAGAATCCACCTTTGCCATCACCTTTGTACTGACCAAACTGACAAACGGGGAATTATTGACTTTATGTAGTTAGTGGTGTGATGTTTAGCAAATCAGGTAAATTTGAATGTCAATTGTAATGGAAGTAGTTACCCTCAGAATGGCCTGTACTGTCTGCAGAGGATATGT
This sequence comes from Bostrychus sinensis, assembly GCA_020698575.1. Taxonomy (NCBI): domain Eukaryota; kingdom Metazoa; phylum Chordata; class Actinopteri; order Gobiiformes; family Eleotridae; genus Bostrychus; species Bostrychus sinensis. The sequence continues at coordinate 20,150,819 of CM036253.1, read as the reverse complement.
TGCTGTGGTAGCAATGGCCTTCGCAATGGCTCCGATAAGAAAGATTTCAAACGAAGAAATCTGGGTAAAGACAGAGATTACAATATTCATGCAGTCATTACATACATTAGAATCTAAAATGTCACTTAATTATATTGCAGTTGTGCTAAATTTAAGAAAAAAAATATCTAGATGCAAATATAAATACTAATCAAATGGGCATGAAATTGAATGGTAAATATGTTCTTTACTTTCCACATGTTACCTTCCTCGCCCCTTTGCCTGCTCTCCTCTTCATTGCCTCATAAAACATAAACTGAACAGCAGGGTTCAGGACAAGGATGAGGGATGGCAAAGTGCCATTCCACAGTGTTCCCACTCCTTCATCAGCAATGATCTGTGAGAAGGCATCTAAAAATCAAAGACATTTGACCATTCAGATATCTAAAATGCTTTTAGCGTGCTAGAAATATACTCAGACAAAAACAAACCAAATATGCCCCTGTAATGAGTCTGGTGAAGGTCTTCGTTTCTAAACTTTACCCCCTGCAGCTTGAGCCTTGTGTTGACCACCCACATGGGGGTGGTCAGGATTACATTCACTACTCCTGCATCGGAAACAAAAGAGTTAGCTCTCTGATATAGTTTTCAAGTAATCATTGTGTTGTACTATGGGTGCTACCTGATATGACGCCCATTAGCAGATCTTTGCCAGGACTAGATCTTCGTGGGCTAGCAACCATAAGCTTCTTCAATGTGTTGAAGGTATAAAAGTAGACAAAATTGGAGCAACAGAGGCTGGAGATCACAGGAAACCAGCCCCTGTACAAAGACAGTCTAGTGGAAGAAGTGGAAAAGTTAACACTGTCCTATTGATGCCTTTAAGTATCTGGCAGGGGGACTGCCAATAAAAATTAGCCTTTTTGGCTAACTCGGGTACATTTACATTTGTTTGAAGGTTCATTAATGTACGCTGTCCTACTTATTAAATAAATAAATACAATTCTTATCTGACCAAGGGAATGTAAACGAGAATATAAATAACAGGTGTACTTACAGGCCTTCTTCTTTTGCAATTTCAGCCAAGATGATCGGTGTGGATTTAGATTTTCTTTTCTCATCCACTTTGAATATAAGAAAAAAAAAAGAAAAAAGAAAAAAAAACAACATAAGTGTCAAGGGTTGTCTGGGGAAAATCTTTAAACCAGCAGACCACATTTCCTGCAGTCTGGTGCATTTTAAAATGTGTTTTTTGTCTAGGGTTTGAGGAAGATCATTTATAATCTAATAATTCATGAAAAGCGGTTTTCAGGATTTCTAATAAACTATAAAAGGAGACAAACTCACATGTGAGTAGAATCACGAGGCTATTTGAAGTAAACCTTACTTTTATGGGTATTTGTAACTTTTGTGCAAAAACAATCAAAGTGTCACTTGCATACCTGTGCATAAAACTTGACGCCTCATTAAATATGCACGCAGGTAATTTGCATAACAAATTAGGCGCAAATAAACTAAAGCGAACGGTAAACGTTGCAACTGTGCAAGTAGCTTTGTTTACATTGTTTCATCCTAAAATGTACAAATATGTAGAAGGACGTGGAGAAGGACTGTTTGCTCTGAGAAAACGAGCAAAAGGGGGCAAACAAGCACCCTAATTGTATGCATAATTGAAATAAATGTTTCATAAACCATTTCCCCCATAACCAATCCAAACTCTGAGAGATTATATAACGTTAGGCTCAATAACTTTCTTTATCATGATTTTATAATAACTTGGCTGATTGTTCACATCATGCTTTACTGAGTTTCTACTATCAGCAGGATAAGACCTCCAACTCACCCTGCAGTCTGCTTTTGGCTGTGTCCAAAGGGAAGAAGACCGTCATTGCTGTGACACTTCCCTGGGACAGCAGCATACAGTGTTAAGTTTATCACAACAACCCTCAACTGATTAACAACTTTAGTCATTCATTGTTATATTTTTTATACTCACCGCTGCACCTGCCAGAGCATGAACCAACGTCTCGTACGACAGAAGGCCGACAGCTGAGTCGCCGTTGTGGGACATCCCTGCTGCTTTTACCGGGTCAGGGCACAGAGACCAACACCGGGTATGGGACACCCGCGGAACTACGGAAACCGGAGTGTTTTTAGTCGGTAGTGGACCTGATTGCACAATTAAACTAGCTCGTGGTTAAAAGTACATGATGTTACAAGGCCATCCGATAGACAAGGAACTGTCAAAGTGACAAACTCGTAAAACTGCTGCTTGCTGCTCATTGACAGGTTTCCTCCCACTCTGTATTTATTGGCTGAGCCCCGGTGTTCCGGGATCCAGCTCTTCTTCGCCTTCATCTTTTTCTTCTTCGTTTTCTCAGTGCTACATTCTTGCCTGCTTCCAGTCAGGTTAAGCTTAAACTCCGCCTAGCGTCGTGGAGAACTACGGAAGCGCATAGTAGTCACCAAAAAAAAAAAAAAAACTATCTCGTAAATAAGTCGTAATTACGAGATAGTTTTTCTCGTAATTACGAGATAGTTTTCTCGTAATTACGAGATAAAGATCAATGTACCCTTTAGGACATTGAATGGCGCCCGTCACAGTAACCAGTATGAGACAAAGCTTTTTTAGCAATAGGAGAGTAAATACATGGAATGCCCTGCCAGCCTCTGTTGTAACTGCTCTAAGTCTGAACAGCTTCAAATCACGACTTGATCAACTCTGGAAACACCATCCATGATACTTTAACTGGGAAGATAACTCCTTTAGTTACCCCGAACCCAGTATGTCGCAAATCACAAACATTATGAAGTATGAAGTTCAGCTCAAGATCTGGTCATAGAGGCCACAGGGCCTGCGACCAGAAAGCACCTAAGTAACCTAAGTAAGTAAGTCATCACAGCTTAAGTGGCCAGAGAGTTTTGCCCCACCCTCCAGGGGCCTCAATAGGCTAATTGCGGTAATTATTCCTGTCAATTAATCAATTATTTTGATATTTTTTTTATTTGGGCTTTATAACAATGAAGCTTGGACATTAAATGGCTATCCACTTATCATCCACTATCCACTTAGCATGCGGGAAACTACCAGCTAGCTTACTATAGAAGCTCATGGTAGTCACAAAAAAAAAAAAAAAAAAAAAAAAACTATCTCATAATTACGAGAAAAACTATCTCGTAATTACGACTTATTTAAAATCCCACATGGACCCATAACTATAAAACTTCCCCCTATTCATGTTTTTCTTTGTACAATTTTATAAAAACGTAAAAAGTAATATTTTAAAAGTGTATAACTGTAATTAATTTCAAATTCGATTTTTTTCTATGTGCTTAATGTTTTTAGGAACTTAATATTTTCATTGACTGATTTTGGTCTTTTTATATTTTTTATGTTTTATTTGTTGTTATGGATCATAAAAAAAAAAAAAAAGTCTGTCTTTTTTAGATCATCGCAGTTATGTAACAAATTACCATAAACGTTGAGGGATCTACGGAAGCGCATAGTAGTCACCCAAAAAAAAAAAATCTCGTAATTACGAGATAGTTTCTCGTAATTATGAGATAGTTTCTCGTAATTACGAGATAGGTTTTTTTTTGGGTGACTACTATGCCCTTCTATAGTAAGCTAGCTGGTAGTTTCCCGCATGCTAAGTGGATAGTGGATGATAAGTGGATAGCCATTTAATGTCCAAGCTTCATTGTTATAAAGCCCAAATAAAAAAATATCAAAATAATTGATTAATTGACAGGAATAATTACCGCAATTAGCACTGAGGCCCCTGGAGGGTGGGGCAAAACTCTCTGGCCACTTAAGCTGTGATGACTTACTTACTTAGGTTACTTAGGTGCTTTCTGGTCGCAGGCCCTGTGGCCTCTATGACCAGATCTTGAGCTGAACTTCATACTTCATAATGTTTGTGATTTGCGACATACTGGGTTCGGGGTAACTAAAGGAGTTATCTTCCCAGTTAAAGTATCATGGGTGGTGTTTCCAGAGTTGATCAAGTCGTGATTTGAAGCTGTTCAGACTTAGAGCAGTTACAACAGAGGCTGGCAGGGCCTTCCATGTATTTACTCTCCTATTGCTAAAAAAGCTTTGTCTCATACTGGTTACTGTGACGGGCGCCATTCAATGTCCTAAAGGGTACATTGATCTTTATCTCGTAATTACGAGAAACCTATCTTGTAATTACGAGAAAACTATCTCGTAATTACGAGATAGTTATGTTTTTTTTTGGTGACTACTATGCGCTTCTGTAGGGATCTACCCAGTTTATATACTTAAAAATATTTTTTTAAGATCTCACCTTAGTTCTAACTTTGATTGATCGCTTTATGTCAATGTGCTTTAGAAAGTGTTTTCTGAGTATATGTTATGCCTTTTATTTTATAATGATCTGATTTTGAATGATTTGTAAATTCTTTTATGTATTTCATATTTAAATTATTCCATTTTTTAAATCTGGACCACAGGGAGACTAACAACCACAACAGTGGAAGCTAATGGGGATCCTAAAAAAAAAACAAATAAACAAACAAACAAAAAAAATTTAAAAAGCGTGTCTGAAACTGTGAGGCTTGTCAGCTGGGATCGGGGCAAAGGGGTTTGTTGTCCCAGGACCAGAGGGGCCCAGAAATGGTCCCTCTTAACATTTTTATTACAGGCCCAAGCGTTTTTGTCCCGCAAACCTGTCTACGAGCCTGGTTTGAAATAAAGAATGAATTGAAATTAAAATTAAACTGAAATACTGACAGGCCCTAAAGGCCTTCAGTACCTTTGCAGACCCCACTTTGGGAACCATTGCAATAGATTAAATAAATGCTTTATATTAACCTTATTAGCTCAAATGTGAAAGGTCTCATATTCTCTGCTTTCCCACATGCGTATTGTGTTTTTACACAAGATTTAGATTTTTTGTTTGTTTGTTTGTTTTTTACAAGAAAAAGGCAGAATTGAAGATGTTGCAGTTTTCATTTCACAGAGACCTATAGCATAGTAAAGTATAGAGGCTAGTGAGTCATGACCCAAAACTCAGCAGTTCCTGAGGACGATTGTAAACTTAAAGGTGTCACACCAACTGGACTTTGCTTTTGTTTTATGGCTCTGCCTGTGAGTTGGTAATATGTTCACGCCCAGACCGGTGTCCTTTCACTGATAGAACCAGTCTTCACCTCTATCTTCACAGAGTAGGCAGCAAAGATGTCCAGATATCACAAAGCTGCGATTGATGGGAATTTAGATATCTTAAAAGAAGCTACAACAAAGGACCTGAACTCTGCAGATGAGGATGGTATGACTCCGACTTTACTGGCAGCTTTCCATGGACGTGTTGACGCACTTCAGCTCATCTGTAGCAGAGGGTGAGAACTTTAGCCCCTTGTAGCTATCTAACATAAATGTTAAATAAAGGTTATTTCATATTTAGACAAATTTTGTTAAATAGGGATTGATTTCAGGCCTGTAGGTACTTAAAATCTAATAACATGCTAAAAGATTAGAGGAAGTAAAAGATTAGAGGAAGAAAAAGATTAGAGGAAGAAAATAATGCAGATTTTTATAAGGAGTAAAAACTTTTTTGTTCCTGTTTCATGTGTGATTTGTTTATGATGAGCTGCTTTGGAGATACAAGCATTCAAGACTTTTATTGCACACAATGACGCACCACCAAAGGACTTTCATTCGTAATAGCTTACCGATTATCTCCAGGTGTGTTTAGTATTGTTTCTTCATATGCCTACGTAGCATCTGAAAAAAAGAAAAGAAAAATCAAGGATAAAAAAAGACCAGAAACACTCTATTTTGATGAAAGCATTCTCATCAGCTGATTACCATAAACACTGGCAAACATTTGAAACATTATTCTCTTTCTTCTTTGTACAGCGGTGATCCCAACAGAAGTGATATCTGGGGAAATACACCCCTGCATCTTGCCGCAGCAAACAACCATATGCAAATCCTGAGTTTCCTCGTCAACTTTGGTGCCAACCTCTTTGCCCTGGACAATGACTTCCACACTGCTATGGATGTTGCAGCTTCCCGTGACCGAATGGACTGTGTGCGCTTTCTGGATGCTTCTGCCTCACAGGAAACCAACCAAAATCCAAAGAAAGTTGCGTATAAAAAGAAGGAGGCCATCAAAGAAGCAGAAAGGCGCGTTAAGCAATGTGAGAAGGTTAAGAAGAGACACCAGAACAAGATAGACAAAATGTACCGCGGCCCAGCCACTGGGTCGGCTACAGAGGCCAGTATAGAGTCATCTCACACAGGAACCATAACCAGTGTCAACGAGCAACAAATGGTCAACAAGTTTGGCTCTCTGACAGCAAAGTTCAAAGGTACGCTACAAAAAAAGCCTTGGAAAAAAGACAAGGTTCCACTCCAGGAATCAGGAGCAAATGGCAATGTTATATTCCTCAAACCCGAGAATGGAGAATCAGATAAACCAGAGTTTGTGGATGTCTTCAATGAACAAGATGAGAGTTTCTTGGATGAAACAGAAACAAACGACAATGAGAACAATGAAGAAGAAGGTCAAGTACAGCAGTCCATTTTTAACCGTCCTGGTCTTGGCGGTCTCATATTTAGGCAAAATATGGGGCTGGAATCAGATGAACTTCCAAGTGGTGGTAATGAAAATCTTAGTTGCCTGTTTCAAAACGAGCTGTTTGAGGCAGAGGATGACTTAGCTGCGCTCGATGTTGACAGTCGTTTACCCTGGGAGCAAGAGGACCTGGGGTTGGATGATGATGAGGATGAAGATACCTCTCCTCTTGATGCATTCATGTCTTCCATCTCTTTGCCAGAGTTTGCTCTGGCATTTAGCAAAGAGCACCTAGACCTAGAGGCATTGATGCTTTGCTCTGATGAAGATTTAAAGGGCATTCGCATCCAGCTGGGACCCAGGAAAAAGATCCTGGAAGCTATTGCCCGCAGAAAATATACTCTGGAGAGTCCTGGCATTATGAAAGACAGCTGTCTGTAATGGGTGGAAGAAAAATACATTATATATATCGATTCATTGTTGTGTGTAAGTTTGTTAAAAATAAAAAAAATGCCACATTATTCAGAAATGTTAATATAAAATTTTAGTATTATACCTTAACGCTTTACATTAAATTAAGTAGAAGCAAAATAAATCAATTTAAAGGACCGTGCAAACTTTTTCTAATCCATCTTAAAGTGTTTTTCTGATTTTTCTCTACTGTACAAGATAGACCTGTAGCAACTTGTTATAGGTATTGCATTTTTAAAACTTTTTTCTGATGATGTTGATTACCTGTTTGGTCTTTTATGTGTAAATAAACGTCTGATCATGCTCAAAGTATTGTGTGTGGTGGTTCTATGGGAAAACTGTAGAGCGATACAAAACAGGAAGTAGAAGGATTTGAAGTCTCTTGACTTGTGTTTTTGTGGGAGGAGCTTCCTCAAAGAGGCGTCAAACTTCTTCTAGCGTCAGCTGCGAGACCAAACTGCACGAGGGGAGCGGGCTTGCTCTGTACCAGTCACGATTATGTATTTAAGGTATCGTATTACCCATTTAACAAGCAAACAAACTGTCTTTTTACTCTTCACGTCGAACTCATGTAAGGGGAGGTGACGAACGTCTGTAGCTCAGTCTGCAGAGGAAGTGGCAGCAGCGGCTGCATCACTGCTAAGCCTCATTAGTGAGCTAATAGACGATACAATCTCGGACGGTCAGTCAGGCATACTGCGTTGTCTAATTATGAAACCAAGCACATAATTGTATTGCATGCACTAACTGTTAAGATATTATTGTGTGTGTACTTTCTGGTAGGTACATGTGAAGTGAAGAGCTGATGTCTAGGCGACCCTTAACTTGACTCTTCGCCCTTTGCAGGTTTGCTTAACAAAGTGAGACATGGCAGAACTTTTGGCAGTAAACGCAGGTTTACCGTCGCCGTCCACTCTGAACGCGACCTTTTCAGTTCAGGATAGTGCCAATCCCACTGTTGCTGCCCCTCCAGTCCCTCTGAGCAGCGAGGACTACCTGTTTGTGGAGAGCAGACACCCCAACACTGTCCTGCAGGGCCTTAATAGTCTGCGACTCAACAATGCCTTCTGTGATGTGACTCTCTGCTGTGGGGGGCAGGAGTTCCCCTGCCACCGCATTGTACTGGCCTCATTTAGCTCTTACTTCCAGGTAAGCTAGAATACACATTTTAGTTTTTTAAATCATTTTTAAAATCTTAATGATTCTTCCACAGGCAATGTTTTCTACTGACCTCATCGAGTCCAAACAAGAGCGTGTTGCCATTAATGGAGTTGAACCCCAAATGATCGGGATGCTAGTGAGCTATGCATACACATCAGAGGTCTACATTTCTAAGGCAAATGTGCAGGTAAAGGATCAGTTCTTGTGTTCTTGGGTTTATGTATTCGTGCCCAGTAACTTCATGTGACATAATTAAAAAAGATGCATTTTACTTGAACCAGGCATTATTGGCAGCAGCCAATCTGCTGGATGTTATGGCTGTTAGAGAGGCCTGTTGTCGCTTTATGGAGCGTCAGATGGATGAGATGAACTGTGTGGGGATTCACTGTTTTGCTGAAGCCCATTCTTGTAAAGTTCTAGAAAAACGCAGCATGGACTATATTCTTGAGCACTTCAGCAGTGTTTATCAGCAGGTGGGTAACTGATCTCATAGTTGTATAATGGGCTCTCACTTACAGCTTGGGTTTTATGTCTCTTGGATTTCATGTCTCTAAATGTTTTTCCACTTTAACTGCTTTTTTATAAGGAGGAGTTTCTTTCTCTTTGTGTGGACAAACTAACTGAAATTATTGCTAGTGACCATATTAATGTGGCCAAAGAAGAAATGGTTTTTGAGGCAGCTGTCCTGTGGCTCAACAAATGTCCTTCCCGTAAACAGAATTTTGAAAAGGTGAGTAAACTTTGTAAAATCTTGTAAATGTAAATCTTTCTCAGAGAGTTTTTAGCTGTAGGTGTGTTACTTTAGCCTGTTCACGTGTGGATCGCAATCTGCGCATATTCCATCCGTAAAAGTGCATGGTTTAGTTTTGGTGCTGGTTGGAAGAGGGACCTCTCTTGGCAGCTGTTGGTCTTTTAAAAATACATAAATTAGGGACCGTGTCTGTAACTTCTCCCTTTACTACTGCTGTGCAGCAAACTACTTGTACATATCTATATACGTTCCATAATACATAATACATTTGCAGAACAGTATTCAGAACCCTCACTTCACTAGTATATACTGCAATATTTGTTAAATGACAGTATAACAGCAAGACTCATTCTGTCATTTATTCACATACTCCACATTTGAGAACAGCTACTAATAGATTATTTTTTTACTTTTCATTTGTGTCTTGAAGGTCTTGGAGCATATACGCCTGCCTCTTATCAGCCCCTACTACCTCCACGATGTAATTGAATCTCTTGATGTTGTAAAGGATAATCATGCTTGTCAGAGGCTCATCTCTGAAGCCAAGGACTACCTGCTGCTAAAAGACCGCCGTGGAGAGCTTTACTGCCCAAGAGCAAGGCCACGCCGGTCTACAGGTAAACCCAAAATCACCTACATTGTCAGTGCAAAGTTGTAGAACTCTTGGATCCAGACAGTGTCCCGGCTCATGAAAACCTTTTGCGAACAGATAAAAAAAAAAAAAGGCCTCCAGAAGCATACCCTTATGTGTGGAGGTTATTCTGGACATGAGTTAACAAGGCTATAGCCCAAGAGTAACTCTTACTGTCCTGCAGGGCCTAGGTGTCTTAAATTAACATCTATTAAAAGCTATTATGCCTCTTCTCACGCCTTTCTGCTCTCCTACGACATGTCACCATGGCAACAGGGACAGCTGAAGTGATTGTGACAGTAGGTGGGGAGGATGACAAGGTGGTGCTGCGAAGCGTGGAGAGCTTTGATCCCGTGACCAATCAGTGGAAGAATCTGGCATGCCTGCCTTTTGCTGTGAGTAAGCATGGACTGGTTGTGTCAGGTGGGTGAACAAAGTCAACTTTTATCAATGTAAAATACAAATAGTTCATATAATGTCTCTGACAGCCATATACAGTATACTGAATGCTGTACACAAATCCTCTTCGCAGACTCAACATTGTACCTGGCGGGAGGGGAGTTTCCTGATGGTTCAGCCAGCAGAGAAATGTGGCGCTATGACCCCTGTTTTGACTCCTGGATAGAGATGGCTCCCATGAATGTAGCTCGCTCTGAGTTGGGTATGACTTTATATAGCCTCACTATGACTTACTTTATAGAATCACTGACTGAGTTTCTCTTAGCTTATTTGTTTGTACATTTGAAGTATTACATCCAAAAGAGTGATGGAAATGACACTTTTTTTATAACCCTATATGAAATATCATATAAAGTACTAAATAAATAATTATGTGAATAATAACAGATGCAAACTCATTAGTCAAATAAAAATCTGACGTAGCAAGGATAAAACCCATGTGACCATGTCTATACCAGTCAGGTCATGGGTAAAATGTCTGGCCACTACAACCTCCCAAAAATCATTCTGGCGTGGTCTTTACCATATCACAAGCTGCACACTTTATAACTTGTCCTATCAAATCTAATTGCAGGTTGGACTTTTTGTATGCTTCTCATGTTGGTTTTAAGTTAACTGCTCAAACACCTTGATGGAAGAAAGTCTAATTTGTATTTGTTTTGTTTTCTTCTTTTTGTGAACGTAGAGCTTACAGCTAGAGCGAGATGCATTAACCTGCTGTGTTTCAACTACCTGCATTAGAGCCATGTACTTATATACAGAGTATATTGTATTTTTATTTGTTCTGTAGTTTTACTGTTTTCCATACTGTACAAGTGTTAGTGACTGTCTCTCTCTCCTGTCAGGGCTGGTCATGCTGGATGGTTTTGTGTATGCAGTAGGAGGATGGGAGGGGCGCTCTCGTTTAGACTCCGTGGAGTGCTACAACCCTCACACTAATTGTTGGCAGTTTACCGAGTCAGTAAAGATGGCTGTGACCAGTCCTGCAGTTGTTGCTCTGGATGGACTGCTTTATGTTACAGGTAAAAAAAAAAAAACTTTGTTAAAGTGTTATTTCTTTGATATATCAATATAGTGATGTTAGTTTGTTCATCAAGGCGGTGCAGTCCTGGAGGACGGTGATGGCACAGATCTTGCTCAGGTGTACAATCCTAAAACTGCTACATGGACTGAGGTTGCCCCAATGCAAATTGCTCGCTCTGGTTCAGCAGCTTGTACACTCAAAGGAAAAATCTATGTTATAGGTAACAGCATTAAAACAAATGATTTGTCATACATAACAATGAACTGCAATATTGACTTTTTACTTCAGGTGGGTGGCATGCATCAACAGAGAACACAGACAAGGTAGAGTGTTACAACCCCAAGACCAACCAATGGATAATGTGTGCACCAATGAAGGAGCGACGCTATCGGCCTGGTGCTGCTGTAGTTGATGGAAAGATCTATGTGCTGGGAGGAGAAGAGGGCTGGGATAGGTATGAGATTTTTTTAAATGGTTGTCAGTGCACAAAGACTGATACACATTTGTTGTCTTTTTACTTGTAGGAAAATGCATTTATGTGTGAAATGTTATATTTACATAGGTATCATGACACCATAGAGCGATACTGTGAAGAAACGGACACATGGGAGATAGTTGGGGAGATGCCCACCAGTCGCAGTTGGCTCAGCTGTGTTTCTCTACAACTCAGAAAGGACATCCACATGAGTAGCTGTCCTGATACTCCAAATGACTGAAAGAAAGCTGAAGGACTTGACCAATGAACTATTTATTTTTCAAGCTGTTGCCAAGCAGTGCCACAAAGTTCTCTTTTCTGCTGGTCATGTTAACTAAGAGAAGCTGCCTTAATCCGGTACTTTTTAGATGTTACAAGTAAGAAAGCGTAGTTTATGTCCGTTTGAAGGCAGCTTGTGAGACAAGAGTAGCTAGTGTGGGTTCCTCTTTTGGTTTTATACTATAGGAAAAATATGAGGCCCAAAATAAACCGTCATCAGATCAAACCCTTCTCTGTATAATGTGAACATGTTCAGAGTATTGTTTTCTTTAATATTTTGGAAAACCTTAAAGCTGGTTTTCAAAGCCAATATAGTGTATTTTTGTATCATTGTTACTGTATGTAATGTACGTATTTATCTGGGGAGTGAGAAGTGTCACACTGGCATTTTTGCTCTGTTTAAAGATGCCCCATGGGCCAATAGATGTGTATATGTTTTTCCAAGAATAATTGTGAAAATATTGTGAGCGTTTTGTAAAACATTTGTAGCTCATGAACAAATGTTAATGTATGTGGAGTATATTTTTGTAATGTGATTTGTCAGTTAGTGAACTTTAATAAAGTTGGGCTCAAATAAAGAAATCTAATTTTAGTGTTAATATTTTAGTTTTATCTTACAAAGTATTTCAATTATTGCTGTGTAGAGTTTTATTAAAACAATATGCTTAGTATGCCTTTAATTGCAGGCAAATTAAAAAAACAGCTGCAGTACAGATTAACAGACATATGACTATTGACCTATAAGTTTTTAATATATGTATACAGATCAGCTCGCAACCCCCAGTCTAGTTTAAGGCCATAAAGGTACTGTAAGCAGCATGTTGGTTTGAAAGTGGTACTGCAGTAAATCAAAACAATGGTCTCTTTACTGATTAGACGATCAGCAATGGCGTTAAGAACCAAAACAAAAAATGTGAACAAAATAACTTGGCCATTATGTAAAATGTATTTTTAATTGTTAATAACTCAACTGTGCCACTGTTATCAGTAAAAGTAATATTTGATTTAAATAAATGGTCACATTTATATAGCACTTTTCTACCTTCATGGGTACTCAAAGTGTTTTATACAAGGAACCGTTCACCCATTCACACTCACATTCACATTCATACACCAGTGTGCGCAGACACCGGAGGCGAGGTGGGTTAAGTGTCTTGCCCAAGGACACAACGACAGTATGCAACGGTGGGAATGGGTTTGAACCGCCAACCTTCTGGTTAGTGGACAAGCAGCTCTATTAACTGAGCTACTGCCCCCCGTGTAAGCATGATGTTTACATCATATCTTGGCACACGTGGGTCATTTATATGAAATATAAAAAAACATGCTGCTCATAGCACCTTTAACAAGAAAGACCAGGGAGAAACAATTTAGGCTGTGGAAATGTCTACAGTAGTTCGATTGATAGATATATTGTCTTTAAAGTTTCACATATGTTGGGTTAATTACTGTTTTGCTTGTTATGAAAAGACGTGAGGCCATCAAAATGTGTCCAGTGGATTGTATTTGTATTATTATATTTACTTTAATAGCCTGAGGATTGTTGAAAGTGGTTAAGATGTATCTTGAAATATTAATGCCTCTTTGATGAACTGTGCCTCGCACGGAATTGTGGGTACGGAGGAATCCTGCCGCCATCGCTGTCTTTGGAACCGGTGAAGGAGAGAAGCTGCAGCCATGAGAGGAATACGCTCTTTAAACAGTATCTCCGTGAGTCTCGTGCTTTATTCTTACATTTTCAATCAATAAGAGACACATTTTTTTAATTTTAGTTTCGTGTCATTCTCAAGGACAAGTTGCCCTGGCTTTGCTTTCCAGTTAGCACGCAAGACACGTAGCATAATTCAAGTTAGCAATGTGTTGATAATATAACAAGTTTTCCTTAACTTTATCTTATAATAACATTTGCTTGTTATTTAATCTAGAACATATACTGGGTTGGATTTGTGGTTTTCAGCCGCTTAAACGTTTGTGTTGTGCTGCAATAAATCTGAAGGTCATTTTGTTTATTTCATCTATTGATTGCAAAGATTGATTATCTTCATACATATCATTGGTACTAGTACAAAGCTTTGAGTATAAACAAATTAAAATCTACCACTCGTTGACAGGGCACATATGCTCTGGTGGTGGCCTGAAACTAGCTGTACTATATTTACATGGGTTGTCTCAGGTCACCATATTTGACACACCACTCACAACTTAATATTAGGTGTTTGTGTAGAAATTTGGGACATAAAGCTTTAAAAAACTGATCTAGCCTCAATGTCTTTGTGAGATTTGGTGCAGATTAATTTATCAATCAAGTTATTAATGTAACCTATCTACCACGGGACAGTAATTATGACATAAAGTTGGCAAAAAGTGAAACTGAGAGTGTAATTCTCCCCAAAACTTCCTACTTGTCCTTCTTTTGGATTATTTGTGATGGGTGTGGCAAATGAATAAACTTGACACATTTTAATGGTGGATTATGTGTGTAATGATTTTTTATAAGCAGAGTTTTACAATAAAAAAGATTTGCCATCTCCCTACAGAAACGGTGTTATTCTGCTGCTAGAAGAAGTGAATCCTTGACTGAACCTCTTGCATTGCGAAAAACATCTGCAGCTGTCCCTCTCGCGCCCCAAAATGTCCAGGTAACAGTTGCTTACGTTAAGCGCATAGACAGATGCCAATATATATCCACAGGAAATTAAATATTTGTTTTCTCTGTCCTTTAGGTCTCTAAACTTCCAAATGGGCTTGTCATAGCATCCCTGGAGAACTACTCACCTATTTCCAGTGTTGGTTTGTTTGTTAAAGCTGGAAGTCGTCATGAAAGTGTGGACAGCCCTGGGGTTTCCCATGTGCTTCGACTTGGAGCAAACCTGGTAATTTACTTGTTTTGATTTGTGTCCAACATGTGATTGTTTGATGAATATATAATTTATTACATGAAAATGTACTTAAAAATACTTTATGGTGATTTATAGTATTTAACATAATAAAAATGTGAAAAATTATATATTTTTTTACAGACTACTAAGGGTGCATCAGCCTTGAAGATTTGTCGTGGTGTGGAAGCTTTGGGCGGTAGTCTAAGGTTGGTGAAAGTGCAAGTTCAAGTGATGCTCTGGATATGAGGACTATGCTCATAGCTCTGGTATATGGTCTTATTCTTGAAAAGAAGCCTTTATTTAAAAAAAGGGAGTAGAAGAAACATTACATCTTTATATACTGTAAAAATGTATATATGTTTATTTTTTATCACAACCATCAGTAACACTTTAGAAGCTCCAAGCAGATGAACAAAAAAACAAGCTTTTCTGCCAAGTGGTTAGTGCCTCCCAGCTAGGAGGTCAGGAGATCAAAATACATGCATGTGTTTGGTGAATTTTGACTCTAAATTGCCCATAGTGAATGCATGTGTGAGTGAATGGTTGTCTGTCTGTGTATGTCTCTTTGTCAGTCCTGCAACTAACTAGCCATTGTCCAGGGTGTACTTCACCTAAGGTCCATAGTTGCTGGGACATCCACAACCCCTAAGGGGAATAAGCGGAAGAAGATAAATAAATTTTAAAGTCATAAGAGACCAAAACAACCCACAATCAAGTTTGCCAGCTACAGTGCGATTCAAGGTCATTCAGGGTTTTGTCAGACTTAAGTTGGTGTAAGCTGTATACATGCAGCAACAGACTGACAATGAATTGCATTCAGGTGTGTTACTCTGATTAGTAACTGTACTTTCTGTCTGCCCTACAGTGTAACATCAACACGAGAGACCATGGTCTACACTGCAGACTGTTTGAGAGATGACCTGTATGTATATCTGTAGTGAAAAACATCAATGCCATTTTTTTTACATAACATTTTAATGAAATTTGCTACATAACACAGTTGTTTTAGATTTTTTACAACCTTTGTGTCTTCCTTGCCTTTGTAGCCACTTACTCTTGGAGTATTTGGGCAATGTGACCACAGCCCAAGAATTCAGGCCATGGGAACTGGATGAACTGACATCAAGACTTAAGATTGATAAAGCTGTGGCACAACAGTCTCCTCAAGTAGGTGAGAAATGTTGCTCTGCTCCCCAAGCAAACTGTATATATCAACATGAATAGAAACGTATACAGGTATAAACAATACAATGTACTATATATCAATTTGTAACATGCCTGTGGCTCAAGAGTGGATTTATATTTTACCATTTTATTACTAAGGTTAAGGTTACATAATTGCCTTTGTTATTTTAAACTATGTCATATTTTCTCTTGTCCTCTAGGGGTCATTGAGAAATTGCATGAAGCTGCTTACAAAAATGCCTTGTCCCACTCTCTGTACTGTCCTGACTACATGGTTGGTCGTGTGTCCCCTAAACAGGTATGAGTCTTTGCTGGAGAAGTAACACACATTTACTAACTAAATAACTGCTGTCCATACAACTATCTCCTCTTATTTTCCTTCTCAGCTTCATTCGTTTGTTGAGAACAATTTCACCACTGGCAGAATGGCACTTGTTGGACTAGGCAAGTGCTTTTTTCCTCCTAGCCTGAAATAATAACAAAACCATTTCTTAATCATTGAGTAGTGTGTTTTAGTTTAGTTTTGGTCACTAGAGATAATTATGAGATAGCAGTAACATGAAAAGGCCAGGGCCATTGTCATTAAATGGGAGTGGTAATGGTAGGTGATGTAACATATCCATATTATTATTATTTTATCTAAATTAATAGAAAAGACACAACTGGCCTCATAAAACAGAGCCTAGTTCTATGAGAATATCTGCTTTTTTGCTGCTTCTGCTATTTAAAATGATTTTTTTTTTCCTTTTTATTTTGTGTCAGGTGTGAATCACTCTGTTCTTAGACAGGTAGGGGAGGGGGTCCTTAGTTTGCGCAGTGGATCTGGAGCTCCTGTGGCTCAAGCAATGTACCGTGGAGGTAAAACTTTATTTTAACTTTAAAATACAAAATTTCTTTAAGTAAGGCTCATGCACTGCTTTTTTGTGTTTTTCATTTTTTTATGTTTGTGTAGGTGAGGCTCGAATACATACCAGTGACGACCTGGTGCACTTGCTGATTGCCAGTGAAAGCGCTGCATCCGGTAGTGCAGAGGCTAATGCCTACAGCATATTGCAGCATGTTCTTGGTGCTGGCCCACATGTTAAAAGAGGTTCAAATGTCACCAGCAAACTTAGTCAGGGCATTGCCAAAGCAACGTCACAGCCATTTGACGTAAGAGCTTTTTGTTTGTCGTTGATTTATCGTTAATATAATACATTTACTTACTAGTGTTAACACTGATAATCTTGAACTTTTCCTGCAGGCGACTGCCTTCAATACTTCTTACTCTGACTCTGGCCTGTTTGGAGTCTATACCATCTCACAAGCTAACGCTGCAGGAGAGGTAACTAACAAATGTGCCCATTATCTCCGATACACTTTATCGTGGCCTCATTGCACTTTTTCCTGTATTCATTCTTGTTGCGCTGTTCATAGGTGATCAAAGCAGCCATTTCTCAAATAAGAGGTGTGGCTGAGGGCAACGTATCTGATGCTGATATCAATAGAGCAAAGTATGTTCAGCTTTGTTGAGATTACCAGGTGTTATTCTGCAACTTCTGTTAATTGATTTTTTTTTTTTTTTGCTAAGGAACCAGGTGAAAACTGAATACCTGATGTCAATTGAGAGCTCTGAGGGTTTACTGGAGGAGATAGGGGCGCAGGCTTTGACCACTGGGACCTACCAGGTTCCTGAGACAGTTGTCCAGGCAATTGAAGCTGTCACTCCTGAGGATGTGATCAAGGTGTGTACTTGTATATCATATTAGAACATTTTATTATTAGTATATCCCCCAGACACCACACAAAATATTTTAAATTAATAGTTACAATTTAATAAATCCATTGTCATTTCTAGGCTGCAAAAACATTTTTGGATGGCAAGAAGACCATGGCAGCCAGTGGACTCCTCATCAATACACCATTTGTGGATGAATTATGAAAAAAGAGAAAGCATTGATTTTATTTTTTTAAGGCATGCCCTCTCCACCCTATAGTTGCTTGAATAAAAAAGGATCTCAGACTAAAGGTACAATCTTGCCCAAATCATTCTATCTTGCAATAAGCACCAACATGGAGCTAAAGTAATTTCTTTTTGGGACTTTTTTTTTTTTGATTTTCACTGTATCTATGTAAATTAAAGTTATAAACGTGTTAAGAGCTGTTTGTGAGTTGACTCAATAATATACTTTACCCTTGTCCTAATACACATTTCAATGCATGTAAATATAGTTACAAGTGTAAACTAGGGTGATCAGATTAAAACAAACCCGGGACACTTTTTTTTTTTCACTAATCAGGTGCATTTGAATTTACACAAAGTGACAAAGTGTCCAAAATCAATTAAAATTTTCTGTCATGTACTTACATGACAGTAACATGACGCTGGGGTTTAAATTTTGAATTTTAATGACCATTTATTAATAAAAATAATGACATTGTACAGAATTTTAGTGACAAAAGTGTATTAGGTTTCTTTTGCTTTTCTATTGGTTAAAATTGGGACAACTGGGACACGGTTTGGTCATAACTAGGACATATAAGTGTTTTTATATTTCTATGTTGGGACATAGGACAAGCAGTCTAAAACTGGAACTGTCCCGGTTAAATAGGGACGTCGGGTTACCCTAAACCCAAAAATATCCTTTGGTGATATTTCTTCACATTACTGACGAGACACAGTGGAAAAGATTTTCATCCAAAATGTGCATCTCTAAATCTAATGTGTTGTTTATAAGCAATATTTCACTCGACATATTAGGTTGTGAGTTTTTTACAAATAATATTTCCTCGAGATACAGTATAATATAATATTATGGATGGCGGGTACTGTTGGAAATTCAAACCCTGCGTACATTAGTACCCTTGTTTAATTACCGGGGCGACCGGGGACAACACGACCCCCATTTTTAACTGCTGCTATCGCGAGAGGAGCCCGATCCCCCTCCGCCGAGCGCGAGCACACACTGCTCTGTTTGTGTGCGCCGCTGCGTGGGGGGAACTCGCCTGATGTCATTAGATAGAAAGGGAGGCTGATGTAGCAGTGGGCACACGGTAGAAAGCATAACAATAAGGCTACCTTATACAGCTACGTAAGGATATTAACTTCGTTTTTGGATCTTAATTACGTTACCGTGTCCTCTGTGGACCGAGGGAAGAGCCAGCGGAGCTGAAGCTGGCTGGTTAGCGGACTGGAAGGAACAGATGCTTTTCCAGCAGCGAAGGAGAGCAGACTCAAACCAACAAGACATGGTGATGGGTGCTTGTTTTCCAGACGGGTAACGCTATCATTAGACCTTTGAGACCGGACACGGAGGAGTGAGGAGAAGTAGTTAACTGTGCGCCACGGTGATGGTCTGAGATGTCGTCTAACAGCCTCTGGGCCGCAGCTCGGCTATGTAGCTCCCCGCTAGCCGCAGCTATCCCTGATGCTGTCGCAGCGGCTGCCCGTGCTAAACGGATCTAAAAGACAACACAAGCGGTTTGGAGCCTTGGCGCTGGACTTTTATCTTACCCTACAGGACAACAAAGATCAATTGAGATGTGATGATTTTGTGCGTTTCTTTTGAGCCCTTTGCAGTTGGGGGCTCTCGACCTGGGCTTGACGCACAGAAGCTAGCGTTGCTGCAAAATGCACAGGAAAGACACAGCAGCAGGCTCTTGTTAAAGGGGGCGAGGTTGAACTGATAACAACCCGGCCTGCGTCCCACAGCTCCGGGGGTCACTTTGGACAGCGACCGCCACATTTATCCGCCTCATTTACCCCTTATCAGTTGGCGATATGGATAAACTAACAATAATATCAGGGTGCCTGTTTCTGGCTGCAGATATCTTTGCAATAGCCAGCATCGCAAATCCAGACTGGATCAACACGGGTGAATCAGCAGGTAAATTCACGTGATCATTTCATATATTTTAGTGTGCTTTGATATTGCTTATAAATCCAGTTTGTGTCTTATGCACTTAATAACGCCACAGCCAAGCGGCATTTGCCATGAGATAATCTCCTCAACAAAGATATGGTCTATTGTCTGCGGGCTATAATCTGCAACATCTTTTGTCCCCCTCAGCGGTGTTTTCGCTCCACCACTGTATCCAATTATATTCTGCAAACCACGTGACCAGTATGTATCCTAATATAATCATCAGCCTCTGGAATACTCAAACTTAGAGTTATCCAAGTTCAGTAAAATGAGCATTTTCACAAACGAAGATTTGCAAATTTTAGGATGTTTTTTGTTTGTTTGTTTGCTTTGCCCTTAGTTTTTAGTTTTTTTCTGAATAACCATATCTGGATTTTAAAATGTGCAGTAAATTTTTCCCCCTAGTTCATTTAACAGACTTTGTGATTTGCCTGTCTGCATGATGTGCTTAGTGTAGTGGGAATACAGTAGCAAGTGCCCAAATTGTGCAGACAGGGTGTGATGAAGTAAACATGTAGTACTGCTAAACCACAACTCTCAGGGACATTAACTGCTGTGGGTTCCTGAGTGAACTGAGAATTGAACCTTGGGTTTATTTAAAGTTCTGTGTTGTGGTAAGTGTGGGTGTTGTGGAAGAGTGGGTGGAAAGAAATCTAGCTTTCAGCTGACTGTTTTTCTTTTCACCTCTCTCACTGCTCCTAATTTGCTTTGATTTTGGTGTTACAGCCTTTCTCAGGTTGTTGAAGACTCACATTTCACCAAGGGCAAAATTGTGAGTTATGTAACTATAAGATAAATAAAAAAAATTCTAATGCCACTGTTTACCTTTGTTTGAGACCAGAGCATTACCTAACACTTTGTTGCTTGCTTTTTTTTCACTAGTTTTAAGATTTTTAGTCAGTTACAGTTTTATCTTGAACAAAATATTTGGTCATTAATAAATACTTGGCAGCAGCATTTCCTTGATACTTTCCATCTTTCATATAGTTTTCATAATGTTTATATTATACTTTCTATCCCAAAGCTGAGATTAAAACATGTAGTGTGGAGGAACTTTCTAGTTTCTTCTGTTGTAGATAATTTCAGCCCCTTGGTTGTTTTTGTTGTGTTATATGGAGATCTTTGTGTCTAACAACCTGTCCTTGTGAGACCTCTTCTTTGTTTGCAGAGCGTGGAGAAAGGGGCATCTTCCTCTGAGCAGTTTCCACTAATGAAAGTTGCTAGCTTGAGGAGGTGTGGCTTTTGCTTTTTAGATGATCACTCAGGAGTGACCAGCTTTTCATTTTGAGAAAGTCACTGGTTTGTTGCAAAAGATGTATATTAAATGTAAGAATTATCAGATCGGATTATTGTAGAAAAAGAAGAAAAACAGAAGAGTGAATTTAAGACATTGTCTTCACATCATTGGCACATCCCCGGGCAGTAACATCTTGGAAATATATCCTGTGCTCTGATTCAAGACAAAGCATTGTTTGTGGCGCCAAACAGAAGCTGTGATTCTCTGCAGCTCTTTGACAATAACTCCAGATAAATGTCACTTTTGCAGTTATCCTTGGTCAGACCTTGAATAACCTTTCAAAACACTTTGTATGCAAACTCCTCAGTCCGGATGCCACCAACCAAGGTGGTTTATAATTGGTTGGGCTCCTAAAGTAGTAAAGTATATGGAATCAGACAGAAACAATCAGATATTAGGCTTTAGATGCAATAGGAGTTTGTCCATATACCGGACTTTGTTACACTCACAAAAACACAGACAGCTATGAAATTATGAATTGAAATATTTTATACTGTTGTGTAATCACAGTTGTCAAGATTGTGTAACATGGATATAAGGTAGCGTAGTTTTAAATATAGGTGTCTCTTCTAAAGCACAAGGACATTCACAATCAGTCAGACAAAGCCATTGAAAGCAGCTAATATCAGCCAGCTGGAGAGCTGCAATGCCAGCATTTCAGTCCATTATGGTTTGTAAAAAAGGAAACGACACAGCTGCTCAGGACTGGAGCTGTAGACAAAAATGTGATAATCTGCTTGGGAGTGCAGGGGACAGTGCTGTAATTAGTGCTGAACTCTTTCATCTTGTGAGTGAGGCAGGCGGTTCAAGAAACAGGGAAAAACAATGCAGTTCACGTCAGCCACCTAGTTGTTGTAGACTGAGACTTTAAACGTGAGCTCAGTGTCACTTTGAAAGTGCAGTAGTTTTTAGTATCTCTCAGGTTAATTATGAGAATGAAAGAGGTGTTTCTAAATTTAATCAATCAGCAGAGCCTGGTGCAGCAGATTCATTAGCAGTATTAGTCTACTTGTTTCACACCAACATGTTACGGTCCATAGTACCATACTATACCATACCAAGCTTCATTTATAAAGCACTTTAAAAACTGTACAGTCGGCCAAAGTGCTGTACACAAGTCATAAAATAAATAAACAGTAACAACACAAGGGACAAAGACAAATCATTATATAACATAAAATATAAATAGGATACAATAAAATAATACTCAATTTAAAAAAATAAATACATTTGAGCAAAAGCAATAGGAAAATAAAACCGTTTCACAGAGTGTTAAAAGTCAGTGAAAAAAGGTGCGTTTTTCGAAGTGATTTTAAAAAGACTGGGACTGGGCCTGTCTGATCTCTGATGGCAGCTGGTTCCACAGTTTAGGGGCAGCGACAGAAAAAGTGTGGTCCCCCTGGAGTTTACGTTTGGTTTTGGGGACGACAAGTTGCAGCTGATCTGCTGACCTGAGAGCACGAGTGGGGGCACAAAGGTGGATCAGGTCAGAGAGATAAGAAGGAGCAAGACCATTTAGACACTTAAAAGTAAATATAAGAATTTTCAAATTAACTCTAAACACAATGGCAGCCAGTGGAGCGTGGCTAATATTGGTCAGATGCTTTCATGTTTCCATGTTCCAGTTAGAGTGGCAGAATTTTGGACTTATTGCAGTCGAGAAAGTGCATTTTGGCTCGCACTAGTATAAAGTGCATTTTGGCTCACACTAGTATAAAGTGCATTTTGGCTCACACTAGTATAAAGTGCATTTTGGCTCACACTAGTATAAAGTGCATTTTGGCTCACACTAGTATAAAGTGCATTGCAATAGTCCAGTCTAGTTGTTATAAAAGCATGAATTACGGTTTCAAAATGCCACTTTGACAAAATGGGTTTAATTTTTGCCAGTTGTCTTAACTATAAAAAACAACAGCACTGATTTGCTTATTAAGTTTTAGATCAGGGTCCATTTTGATGCCCTGGTTAGACACAACTGGCTTCACAAAGTAAGCCAAAGAACCCAGGTCCACAGGGAAGGTGTGAAGTGGACCACTAGGTCCAAAAAACATAACCTCTGTTTTTTCTTGATTTAATTTGGAGAAAATTCACTGACAGCCATGCTTTTATGTCACCAGTACAATCCAAGGGAGGTTTGTTAGTAGTGAACACCAAATGTTGCATTGTCAAAATACAATTTTCTACCAAACCAAATGGACTTTTTCATATTTGTTTGTTTATGCCATCACTATTGGCAAAAGTATGCTGTGGTAATCTACCTAATAATAAACCACAAAGACTCAACATTAAGTTTACATGCAGAGAGACACATTTTAATGACTGTCTGACAAAAAGTGTTAACCTTCATGTCTTAGTCTAATTAGTCAGGCAGTAATTCAAATTTCTCTCCATCGGATTGGTTCATTCTTGATACATGAACTGAGATTAAATTTGGAGAGGCCTTCTGAGCATGCTCTAGAGACAAACTGCTTGAAAACATACATGAAAACCTGTGTTTAGAGCAATACTCACTACTTTAAACTGGTGAATAGTGACTGGTGGTACTCCACAATATGAGAAAAACATGCAATATGCAATAATAATTGTTGACAGAGTAAGTTTAAATAAGCTAAAATTGAAATGTATTTACTAGCCAAAACTCTCAAAATCAAAACTTAAAGACTAAACCAGGACTAAAACAAGGCTATATGAGGACTAAAGTAAGGAAATTACAACTAAATCTTTTAAAATTAAGATATTTTCATAAGGGTCTGATAGGAAAATTATTCTGGTAGTGTAATTCTCTATTGCGATACATTTAGTTTTTTGTAATATGGAGATTGCATTTGCTGATATCTCGCTCTGTAATGATAAAGTTGTGCTATATTGTGTCCCTCTGGTGAAGATGCATAAATTAGGTAACTCTGTCGCTAGATAGACTTTTGTTGCATGTTTTAGTCACTAATGAGACAACAAGTGAATAAAAGGAACCCCCTTATCCAATCCTCTGCACTGTGCCGCTCACTCTATGGCTGAGTAATAAATAAATTTGGATTTCTCATTTTAGCTGTTTATCAATGTTACAAAGTAAGTTTGCATTTATGGTTACAGATAAGTTAGCTTTAATAAATTTGCTGTCCATTTTGTATTGTTTAGAATAGTTTACTAGATTGCCATCTATATAGTCTCAATTTTAGCATCTTACACAACTATCCTCCTATAGCCCCTTGCAGTTGTCGCTAAAATGCCATTTAGTGAAGCAGACACTGCGTGCCTCTTGAACGTTTCCTACCTGCCACCCACAACAATTCAGAGGCCTCCTATTTGAGTCATCCCTTCGATGGTAACAGCCAGCATCACTGCCTGGTGCTCTTCCAGTGACAACATCACCACACTGAAGATGAACAAACAGTCTGCATTTTCCTGTTTTTGTTCAGAGACAGGCTTCAAGATCAAGGATGATTGCTTATGTGAGATATTTGGGGCTGATTGTCAGGTGGATATTAATCAACTACAAATTTCCCCTTAAAAAGTAAATTAGAACATGACATGCCAGTCTGATTGTGTTACTGTAGGCCCAGTCCACATTTGAAGGGTCAGTGCCTGCCGTCTGCTTGTTTACCTGTGTCGGTACACCATAGCGTGCCTGGCTGCTGTCGGGAAGGAATTCCACAATGAACTAGTGAAACAGCAGGAGTCCAGATGATCCTGTGGAAATGGTCATAAAACTGTGGTATTAACTAAAGCCATCAGAGCAGACCTAGAGTTTTCCCCCTAGATCTCAGCTCCAGAATCTGGCTTGTGTACCCTACTCTCATACAGTTCTGTGTGTTTCAGGTTTTTGCAAATAGAAAGTCTACTCTGCACGTGTTGATGCAACTTTAGAAAATGGCTCTTGTTGGATAATTATGTATGAGCTATTTAGAGTCTCATGAGCCATTGACCTCCATTTGTTTCTTTTCCATTCTTAATGCGTAAGTGTTCTGCTCTGCTAGAACAAAAGGCTCCAGCAGTAAAACAGATGATGAGGCAAAAGTAACTTTATGTCCACACTACTACACATCATTGCAAACATTTCTAAGCCAAGCCACCAGTCCAAATGTATTTTGTTCTTAACTTGATTGGTAGTTGACAAACTCTAACATAAAGGCATTCTACATGGTCTAAAAGTGTTGTCTTGGTCTCAAAATGGCAAAATAATTGAAAGCACAGTTTTTAATTTCGATTGATTTCAAATCCATTTTTTTCTAGAAAACAATTCCAATGTCCTCTCTTTTTGTTTAATGTTTTATTATTATAGCTGTTGCCTAATTTTTTATTTCCTCCTTGTCACCCTGCTACACATATTCGTACAGTAGGTGACACAATCTGTGTTAACAAATAGTTTATTTTGTATTATGCAGAAACAGAAGTAAATTATCTATTTTCTGCAATTTACAAACATGATTGTACAGGTGAATCCTCAAATGGAAAATGACTATAATTTATTCCTGAATCCTTGAATGTAGAATTGTTGTCATAGCAACACTTGTAGAACTGCAAGTCGATTGATAAAGCTGCTGTTGGGGACTATTTTTATCCATTGGTTGTTTTTGCCTATATGCTTGGACATGCAGTTATACAAAAGACTTAACACAATTGTGAAATCAGTTGCCACAATATTTCTTTTGCCTGTAGTTCTGTTTGCCTATATTTTAAATCAAGTTATACATTGACTTTCAGAGAGCTGAAAAACCAAACAAAACAACACTATTTACTTGCGTCTCATGTGCTTTTAGTTCTACACTTCTCTAATGGTTGGGGCCTGTGATCAGGGATGGCCTGTTGATGTGATGCGGATCTGCTTACTCAGGTAGAAGTCCACTTAGAGGCTGATTCTTAATTGAATGGCAGTACTCCAGAAAGGCTGCAGCCCAAGGGCATTTCTGGCCTTTACTTTCAGGCACTAGTTCCATTTATCACTCACTCCCAGTCAAGATTGTAATTGCATTCAAAATCTAATTTTCTTACTATATTGTACAGTTCATTTGCTTATTTTTGTTTGTTTGTAATAGGTGGTGTGTATCAGCCCTATAAACATTAAAGAGTAACAATGTTCAGTCCTGTGCAAAAGTGTAAGATAGGTTTTTAAGAAAGGCTATGAATCAAAAAAGGTTTATCAAAGTATAAAATACACAAAAGGCCCCTGTGAAGGCACTGATCCTATCTCAGAATAGTAAAGATGTAGTGCCAAGACCTAGACTCAAACTTGAAGACCTTCTAGTTCAGGGGTAAATACTCCTTTCCATACAACCACAAAACTCTTATAGGTAGCACAATAATTAAATTTGTTTTTTTTTAATCACGCAAAGTTAGTATCTTCAATCTGTATCTGAAAACACGCCTGGCTCTTAATGATCTGCCCCCACACCATCATTGATCATTACTACTGCCACAAAGTTTTATAACACACACACAAAAAAAATCTGTATTTATTAAAGTACTCTAGTGCATAACTGCATTTTCACACCTTTTATAAAACTTTTGCACAGTATTTTATAGGCCAGTTCAATGTGAAGAACAGTAGAAGCTGTTTTACATATTTGTATTATGTTTTTGGTGTTAGTAATTTTATGAATAATGTTCTGTATTCTGTATGCGTAGGTGCTCTGACGGTGGGTCTAGTCCGACAATGTCAGACCATCCATGGCCGAGACCGTACCTGCATCCCCCCGCGGCTGCCTCCTGAGTGGGTCACTACACTTTTCTTCATCATCATGGGCATCATCTCTCTCACAGTCACATGTGGGCTGCTAGTGGCATCACACTGGCGCCGAGAGGCCACCAAATATGCTCGCTGGATAGCCTTCACTGGAAGTAAGTATGTAGTTTAAAATTGTTGAGGGAGCTTGTTCCTTTCCCATATCAGTAGACCTGTATTTGTTTGAAAAAAGCAATATTGTGCACCATCAAATTGATATTTTTGCCTGTTGGCCCTTTATACCAGTGAAGCTGAAATATTCTGTACTAACTTCTCTGTTACCTGAGTGGGCGGCTTTTGTGTGCTTTTTGTTATTTTTTTCCAATGTACCTTCAATATCACCTTTATTTTCAGACACAGTTTCTGCAAAGCTACACTTTTCATCTGCACTTAATGTAAACACTGCTCTGTCACTGTGACTACCTTTTGAGGGTGGAGCCTGGTTAGGTTTGACAGCCTTGAGCAAATGTAGTTTTTGAAGCCATCTTACATTGTTGATTAAAAGAGTTTATTCTCCTGACCCTATTTGTGTTTTCATCCAAACGTGTAGCAAATCTTTTCAAAGTTTACAAGTAAAGGAAACAAAACAAATGTGTTTCTATGAAGGTTTTCGAGCGGATAAGGGTGGTGCTGGTAATGACAATAGAAGCATAGTAAATGGAAACCGAGCTGAAATTAGTCATGATTGGGCAATGCAAACCTTTTGTTTCTGAGGCAATACTCAAAATGCACATGAAAATAAGGTGATGGAAACCCAGTTAATGTCTCTGTTTGGTAGCCGTCATTTCTTGCATTACCGGTCAGCTGCTGTCCAAATGCTTACTGACTTTTTTAACTTTGCATAATACTTGCAGATAGCAGATGAATCACCAATTTACACGAGTGCAAGTCCATCCAAATAACTGTCTGTCTGTCGAGCTAAGCACAATATCTGTGTCAGCTAAACTGGATGGAGTTGAGTCATTGTTTAACACACTGGGAGCAAAGTAAGGAAGTTGTCATGGCAACGCTGAACCATTGTCACCTTTTTTTTCTGGTTACACCACAGCTGCCCATATTACAAGATAGTAGATCTTGTGTTTTCATCCACTTTCTTTTTTTTTTTTAACTGTGTAAGAACTGCCACAGGAAGGTCATAAATGCCAGAAATGGTCAGTAAGTAAAGATGACAAGAAAATTACTTATTTAGTTATTTATTTAGTTCATAGAGAGAGACATAAAAATACTAATTGATGTTTTTAAAATGTACTTCACACTCTTCAAATTCAACTACTTCTACTTCAGATGACTAGAAATTTAAGCTTGGACCTACTGTAAATAACTTTTATTGAGATGGAAACTCTTAACATCACTACTGCAATGTTAATAAGCTTCCCACATTTGTTCCTATGGTTTCTAAAGAAAGATGTTAATTAAAATGGATCCATTAAGCAATAGTTTGTTCAGCAGCAGGTTAGTGCAGTGGCCTAAGTCATCAGTTTGGGCCCTTAACAGATGCGGTGAACCATGTGGCACACTTGCTCCTTAAAGAAAAGATGCTGAGCTACATTTTTATGACTCCACTCCACTTTAGCTTACCTTTCACAACATCCTTTCTGCAATCAGACTCTGCCTATTTAATGGCCTCCTGCATAGCTAAAGCAATGAACAGGCAGAAAAGTTGAGGGTAAAAAGGCTAACAGATGCAGCAAATAGTGAATTTTTATAACATTAGACTATTGCATAATTTTGGCACCTGTTTTGAGAGTCACACTATCTTCTGTGAAAAGCTGGTCGCATAGAAGTGAATAAAAGGCCTCCATGAATAACATCTTTAAATGTAATCGGCCAGTTTTAAAATGTGTCTCAAAAACGTATTTTCAATGTGACATATTAAGCTAAGAAGTATGTGTCTGCAGGCTCTGTGTATCCTACACTGAATGATTTTAGACATCCACAGCTTGAGCTCAGTGCACCGGGGTAATTGATCCAAGTGTAACTGTTTAGGTTTTGGTCATCGATACATTTACATGCAACTCCAAAAAGGTAATGTTTGATAAAATATGTGTCTATGAAATGCCCATAAGCCATACTTTATAATACTGCTGTTGTAATCCTGTATTTTAGAGTTATGTGTCATAAAAGCTGCATCTATGTCAGAGTACACTACATTTTTGACTCCCTGCAGATAAACAGCACTTAATGAGCATAAAATGAGATTTGCATCTTTGGCTGGTGCAGAACTGGGCCTGTGGCGGCATAGGGCTTACTTGTGCTTCATGCAACAATTTTATTAAATTACAGCTGCATTCAGGAAATATTGCATTAATTTTAAGCATAGTTAATAGCAGCGACTGTAACATTTTCATTTTACTTTTTTTACTTTAGCTTTCATTGTTATATAGAACAAAGTGGAGACTCACACTTTTCTTGTTCATGACACCAGCATGGCATTGGCAACATGAAACAAAATACTGTTTTCTTTGTTTCCTGATGTTCACAAGAGATCTTAAGCAATAACTGCATTATTATTGCACATTGTATTGCACTTTCTTAGACTTCTTCGCCTCAACTAGAAATCTGTAATGCCTCACAACTGTCCAACATGGATTTCAATATTTGGCCACCATGTAATTGTTTTTCACTGCCACTACTGTGTTTTATTTCAGGATTATGATGTGATCTAACAATTTGTTCCTCTTGTTTTCCAGTGATCCTGTTCTGCATGGCGGCACTCATCTTCCCCATAGGTTTCTATATCAATGAAGTCGGAGGCCAGCCGTACAAACTGCCTAACAACACTGTGGTGGGCTCTTCGTATGTGCTGTTCGTCCTATCCATTTTCTTCACCATAGTGGGACTGCTGTTTGCAGGCAAGGTCTGCCTCCCAGGCTGAGGACTGACCCACGCCTGCCTCTGAACTAAAACAAGGGGCTGTGAATACTTAATGGAATTTACGAAACACACAATGACTCAAAATTGAAAACAAGAACTCTGGCCTGAAGCCTGAAACAGGAAAATGATTGTGTCGTGTGCGAGCAACACCATGAATTATCTCCGAAAAGATAAATAAATGAACAAACACTACAGGGACATGGGTACTAACATAGAGAGCGCAGTTGAGGCTCTCGCAGCGCTCTGCCACTGTTGATTTAAAATATGGCCGTCTCTCTGTTGTTCTCTCGATAAGGGTGCCTAATGTGCCGCTGTCATGGCAACTATGGCCACAATGCTGGCGCACGTTTGTTGAGGACCACTCCAGCCGCTCCTCGATCTGACTCCTAGTTGCCTGAGCACACTTTGGCGCTGTCACGACCGCTCCTGTTGCTATTTTTGGTTACTCTGAGCTATTTCTGTGTGTGTTTTTCGGTTGTTGTACATTTTGTGTTGGCGCTTTTCACCCCCTGCCTTTTCACTGAAGTAGTTTGAGTGCAATTGAGGTTCACTGAGCATAAATCCTCAAAAGGAGGGTTAGAGGGGGTTTCTGGGCCGACTTGGTTTAGGATCAGGGTTGTTCTCTGTCATGGCCCCCAGGTGTGTAGCTGGTGGAGAGCAGCTGTTGTGGCAGCTGTCGGCCCGATGCGTTCACTGCTGTGGACAGAGACAGGTGCAGGTGTGCTCCCTGTGTGTGTCTGGGCTGCAGGTCATAGACCATTGCCTCTGAGTCCAAACAGCAGAGGAGATCAAGGACTATGAAGGAGAGTACCACTCAATACAAGACTGTTACTTTCTCTTACATGTTACTACAAATAAGTATTAAAGTGTAGACAGCTGTTAAAGCATACATTTAAACACACTGATACATCTTCATCATCAACAAAGACTGTGAATATACAGAATAATATTTGAATGTAATCTAGTTTATATTGTATTACCTAGCCTCTGCCACAAGTGATGTGGATTTTAAAGAATATCTTAAAGTGTGTACATCATTGCCATGTTACACCAATAGTGTCTGAGATTAACTTGTATTTCTAACACAACTAGCAGTATTGAGTTTTCTAATAGGAGCTGAAGTAACATAGGTTTGTGTTGGTGGTATTCTCCTTTATCCTTGGACATTATATACAGTATGAGTGAGCCAGAAGTATTCGAGTCTTGTTTTATATCACAGTGAAGGCACTGGGACTGCAGGTCAGGTCCATGCATGGGGCTGTGCCTCGGTGTATTGCTCTGAAGCTTTGGAAATGTTTAAGATACACAACCACTCTGTGCAACATAGCTCAAAATATATATAAAAATGTAAGTCAACATTATAATGGGCTGCACCCCCTCTTTTAGGCGTTGCCACAGTAAATCTTTTGTGGCACCTTTTGTTTTGTTTTTTTGTTTTTTTACATTTTTTGCTCTTCTTTACGCAAGCCTCTACATCTATCCGGCTTGGGACAGGCACATATTGTGGCTGGAGTTTTTGGTGCCCCATGAAGAAACCTTTGACCTCCTGTTAAATCAACCACCAAATAAATATTGAAAATAATTGTTTTCGATGTTTCTCATTATTTATACATTAATTAAAATAGCCACATTAACAAAATACTGCTAATTTCCTGATTTGCGATAACTTACTAATATAATTATTTGTAAAACCTCACTGATAGTGACTGACAGTTATATGAAAGACTGAAAGTAATTGGTTATTATTTTTACAAATGGTACTTGTGGAGCTAAGAAGCACAGTCTAGTCCATGTGTGTGTTAAAGACTTACAAAGCTTGATGACAAAGCCTTTTTTTTGTTTTGTTTTGAGTTTTTCTTACTCGGTCTGGTGTAAACTGCTAACGTCCTGGTGGGTTGAGTATTGTGCCATGACCTGTTTTTGTTTAATAATGTACAGACACAAAAGACAGGATCTCTGTATTAGGAAGCACTGTGCATTCAAGCAGTATAGGCAACAGAACTAGAAGCACCACAAATGTATAAAAGAGAACTTCTTACCTCATTGTTTTAGTTTCTGCTATTATTTTCTAATGGTGGCATTGTGTGCCCTCTAATTTTGTCTCTTGCCTTGATCGGATGTCTACACATAAAGCCTACGATCATAGGAAATTATTTATCACTCAATAAAAAGAGAAAATGGGTGTGTGTGACTATGATATGGTGTCAATTGTTTGTTTTTTCAGCACCCTCATAAGTAGTGTTTGGATTTGCGGATAAAATATTCAGATTCAGTTTATAGAGCTACAGTATAACTTTAAAATACTTGTACCTCTTAGGCCCTGCACCCTTGTACTCCATTAGATATCTCTCAGAGCTGCTATGATTCAGGGGCAGCCTCAGAGATAGATCAGCAAATGTCTAAGTGCTGCTCTTAAAAACCCTAGTCTTGTTGGAAAAACTCAACAAGCAGCATTTGAGACAAACTGTCCCCAGAATCCATTTTCATTTCTGTGTGTCCCCAACGCATATTTTTAGAACAGTGACAGTCCGGTTGAAATAAGAACGCTTAGGTGTTATTTTAGCTTCCTTGGTACCTTTCAAGTAGGCTAATGGTAGACGTAAATTATCTATAACATATTTGGCATCTGCTGAACCATTTGACATATGTACCACTTTAAATATCGCCAGGGAGACACTAAATGTACATTACAATTGCATACTTGACCATTTGACCCTTGTTAAACAGATTGGACCTTTTAGAGGCATTCACCCAGTGTCACTGGATGGCAGTGTTGTACAGAAGTTCGACGCAGTGACTCGAGACTCTGTCTAGTGGTATTACATAGTAACATATAGTGAGGAGACATAATCATAAAAAGGAGAGCACTTTCATAAATCCACCTGCATCAAATCACCAGAAAGGACAATTATTCCACAATTATTATTCTTGCATCAACATACTGCAGTTAAATAATTTAACACTTCCTGAATTTTTTTTTTCTCAGAGATGCCATAAATAGATTGTTTCTATTGTTTTGTTCAGCAGAAATAACAGAGTCATTGTCATTGCCTTGCTTTGGGCTGCAGCAGTGATAAGCTTTCTCTATTTCTGTCAGAAGCTCGCGTTCATTAACCCTAGAGACCCACAGCTCCCATTCAACCGGGAGAGGGACATCAGTGTAGGACATGTGAAGGGCCCACTGACACTGTGCTGGTGTCCTCTAGGCTAGGCTATACTTATGTACTCTCTGTGACATTTTCATCCACTGTGGGTCATTTTTTACAATTTATTTGTCCATAAATTCCACCATATTTGATAATTGAACGATTTGGGGTGACAATCCTTAATTTGACTTGTAATTTGGACATTGTATGATTTAAAAATCATTCAAACATTTTCTAAATATAGGTCAGTAATACACAGAAATTGTCTACGCTTATGTACTGTACCTCTGGGGATGAAAACATCCACTAAACCCAAATACTGTAAACATATATCGCATAAATATTTTCTCCAATTGTTCAAATTGCTTAAATTTGTTAATCTACCTTAATCAAAACTCCTATATTTGAAAGAAAAATCCAAGATTTAAATTTTTTAATTATTAATTTTTATATGCAAGATCACATGAGGAAAAAAAACCCAAAAAATGTCTATTGTTGATAGAAAAGTGATTGTGAGCTGGTTTGTTTTACCTTCAGGGTTAGTACAGTCATGGAAAACCTGGAAAAATCATGGAATTTTAAAATGCCATTTCCAGGTCCTGGAAAACTTTTGGAATTTTATATTTTGGTTGAAAATTGAAACAGCCTGAGAAACATTCGATCACTGCTAGTTAAACCTGTGCCAGCCTGCCTAGATGATTACTTTATATCTTAATTTACTTTTAAAAAATATGTTCTGAACCAACTTACCAAGCATATTTATCTTTAAATCACTAGTGTGTAGGCTATAAGTCAGTAAAATTAGTGGAATAATATATTTCTGGGGGAAGAGCCCCTAATTTCCAATTTTAACAAATGAAATTGCAGAAAAAGTTTCCGATGCACCACACTGGAAATTTTTAATACTATTTATAAGTCATTTAAGTCATTTGGCTTTTGGAAATTTAGTTAAAAGCTTTGGAAAAGTCATGGAAAATTCTTGGTAAAAAAAAGGTTTATGAACCCTGTACCTTTTATCACAGTCTTGGACATGTCAAAGATTAATATCAGCTTTTTCAGATCAGATTTTATTACCTCACAACCCCCAACCACACATTCATTACATGGCAATCAAAAAAATAAATGCTGATCCTGCACAAAAACTAAAAATGTATCAAAGTCACTGTTATTACTAATCTTTGACATGTCCAAGGCTATGATAAAAATGTAAAAAAAAATAACTAACTAAATAAAAAACAGCTCACAATCCCCAATTGTGGGGTATTTTTACCCGCATCAGTGACCTTGCTTACAAAATGGCCAGGTAAACAGGTAGTTTTGATCAGAACAGAAGTGGAATACCAGCTTTGAGCAAAAAAAGTTGGAAAAAATATGAATCTATTATATTTTTACAGCAATTGAATTCAGTGCATGTTTTCATCCCCAAGGTAACAAAAGGATAGTGTTTTCTAACAGTACACAAGGCTTAAGATGTCATATGTTTGAGATGGTGCCACTGTAACATGACAAATAATTACAGATCAAATATCACTTTAATTATTGTGTATTATTAATTAGAAGCCCTATCTTTTTGACTGGTGAGAAAAAAAAAAAACTCAAACTGTAAAATGTCTATCAGTAAATTGATCTGAAACTTTTCAAACTTTAGAGATCAAATAAATTTAACATTTTTATTTTTGTACAAATGCAGGCAAATGAGCCAGCAGGCTTTACACACTCTTTTACACACATGGCAGTTTCTGGGAAAGATCTGAGAGTGAGTGTCGTGTAAAAACCAGTCTGTTGCATGTTGAAGCAAAAACTATCTGT
This sequence comes from Bostrychus sinensis, assembly GCA_020698575.1. NCBI lineage: Eukaryota > Metazoa > Chordata > Actinopteri > Gobiiformes > Eleotridae > Bostrychus > Bostrychus sinensis. The sequence goes on along the minus strand of CM036253.1, from coordinate 20,116,233 downwards.
ACTACATTTTACCTCAATTTTAGTAAGCAGAGTTTATAAGAGGCGCATATATTTGCACACATTACTGCTCGTTTCTGTTGTTCTTGCATGAGTGGCAAACACAATATTAGGCCATAATGCAAATGCATCCAGCTACATTACAGTGTGTTACACATAAATCTATTTGAAAACAATGCTATGATTATAAACACCGGCATAGTGCAAGTCAGTACAAGGAATGTCTTTTGTAGACCTTACACAGTATTTAGACATGGTGGGACACTGACAACATACTAACATTCCCTGATGCAGCAGCACTTAGCAAAGGTTCTTGATTTGATTTTAGTGCCTTCAGAGATAATTAGTTCGTAGTTTGTACAGCTAAACTAGGGTTACTTTTTCATGTAATTTATTGCCTGTGGCTTGGTCGTTGTCTATGTCAAGTATATAACATCCACTTGAGTCTTCTTCTTTTCCTTCAGCTAGGCAACAAAATATGAATTACAGCTGGAATTATAAAAGATTAAAATATTGTTAAATTATAGTTCCTAAAGTTCTCTGTAGATTCAAGATTCAAACAGTACCCACTTTCAAGAAAAACTCTTCATAGTGTATTATAAAACTAGTGATTATGAGAGTGACTCTCTGATGACAGGTCGTCCTTGTCTGCGAGGGTTTTCTATATCAATAGTTTTGGAGTAAATGTTCTTTGCTCTGCTTTAATGAAAGCCTGAGGCCCAGTATTTTACTAATGAAGACAGTGAGCCTTGATCCATACACACTTTAGTTAAGGATGAACTGGTACACATCATAGACTACCAGTGGACCAGTTCTGAATTGTACACAGTTTTTAACCACTGCAAACCATGGTTCATTTTATTGATTTTGTCTTGGTCTTCCTAAAAGTACTCAATAAATAATTACATAAGTAAAAATAAAGTATTATGTGTAAAGTTTAGAAGTAGAAAGTGCTGCTACTTTAAGTAATATCACTACTACTAGTTGCTACCAGGCCCATCAATAATAATAATATTTTCTATTATATTAGGTCATGCGAAGCCTTCTTGCCCTGGGTCCCAGGAAGTCTGTTAACAGGCCTGGCTACTACTATTAGTTTTCCTCAGGCAACTAGTAGTACTACTACTATGACTACTACTACTACTACTACTACTACTACTACTACTACTTCTGCGCTACTGCTGCTGCTGCTGCTACTGCTGCTGCTACTGCTGCTGCTGCTGCTACTGCTACTGCTGCTGGAAAGCCCTTTGAGGCAGATGCTGCTGTGATATTGGGCTATATACAGTAAGTAAAAGTGAATTCAATACACCTACTACAACTATTACTTCTTAATCTACTAATTTTACTACTATTAGCACTACTACAGCTACTACCCACTTTGCCCACCAAGGTCAAAAACACTTTTAACTGATTTAGAGATTCTAAAAGTTTATCTGAGTGCATTTCTTTCTTTAAAAGTAAAGGTATGTTTGTTTAGAAAATGTAATAGGAAATGTCATATTCTTCAAAAATGTATGAAAGCAGTTTGATGGACAGTTTATTGGTTTGTTGGTATGTTGTTGTAACAGATGGAGCCAAAAGAGATAAGACATAATAGGTGTTGCTATTAAGCTTGCTGATCATTTCTACCCAAACATTTTCTGTTATTTTTTTATTGTCTATTTTGATATTTTGTATTAGTTTCTATGAGTCATTGAGGATTGTGTGGGCATGTGTGAGAACAGCCTGTGAAGATGGCCAGACATGCATAGAGAGAACTATACTGTATGTGCCAGAGTATCTGAATTCAACATGATTCAGGATTGCATAATAGAAGAAATAGAAAATAAATTAATAAATAACTTGAAATAAGTGATGTTTTTATGGACATTCACTACATTTGTCGACCAGTTGTTGCTAAGAGTGCCTTTTCTACATCAGTAACCATTGTGTCCTCTCCTGCTCCCCTTCTTTTTCTTTTGGCTGTTACCTTTGACACAGCATCATCTGCCTCCATCTCTGGCCCTATCCTCTGCATCTTCTTCTATCACACCAAAAAACTTTGGTCTTTCTAGAGGGCTGGGCCATAAACCTCAGAATCCTTTTACTGATATACAACCCGAATTCAGGAAATGTTGGGATGTTTTCTAATCATGAGCCAATATTATATTCACAGTAGAACACAGATAACATAACCAATGTTTACACTGAGAAATTTTACAGTTTTGTGAATAAAATGAGGCCCAGGAATACTTCCAGAAACCACTGTGGGTAAACACAATCCACCGTCCCATCTGCAGATGCCAACTAAAACTCTATCATGCAAAAATAAAGCCATGTGTGAACATGGTCCAGAAGCATCGTCATCTCCTGGGCCAAGGCTAATTTAAAATGGACTGTTTCAAACCAGTCTAAATTTGACATACTTTTTGGAAATCATGGACGCCGTGTCCTCCAGCCTAAAGATGAGTGAGATCTTCCAGCATGTTATCAGTGTTCAGGTCAAAAGCATCTCTGATGATATAGATGGCATAAGTGCATACGGGATGGGGAGCTGTGTGTTTTGGAACAATGAATGCTGGAAGGTTTATAAAGTGTTAGAGTAACATTAAACCCGGCTGCTGGAAACCTCTATCAGGCAAGATTTGGACCAAATTCCAAAACCAAAACTCCAGAAATTTGTAACCTCAATGCCCAGACATCTTCAAACTGTTTGGAAAAGAAGAGGATGCCACACCATGGTAAACATGCCCCTGTCCCAACTATTCTGAGACCTTTATCAAATTTAAAATTACCTAATTTTGAGCATAAAAGTGTAATACTTCTCAGTGTTAACATTTGTTATTCATTATCTGTGTTCTATTGGCTCATGTGATTTTAAAGTCTCTAACTGTCCCTCTGATGGACTCAGTCCCAATCCTATCCAACCTCATCACTCCCAAAGAGAACCTTAACATCTTCAGCTCTGCCTCCTGTCTTTAGTCTTAGTGAGCCATTGTCTCCAAATCAAACCACTGCATTCACTGTTGTCTTGTTCACCTTTCTTTTCATTATTGCTGAAACTCTTTTGTGTCTCATCACACCTGACACTTTTCTCCACTGCAACATTCAAACATGGCATAACTCAAGTCATAACCCTTTGACAAAAATCTATATTTTACTGCAAATATGCCTGACAACATTTACTTTGTTTGATGAGAATTATTCATAAAATACATTCCCTCCCTTCAAGTGATTTGGCCTCAGCAATGTGTACATTATGGAAAAAACCAACCCTTGGTAAACAGACATTACTACATCTTTACTGCTGCCTACTTGTGATTTTAATTCACATCACTTTAATCAAAAGAAAAAAATAACTGCTTACAGAATTCTTGCAGTGACACCTAACTCACTTCACTTTTTACCTGTAATATTTACTTTGGTAGCCTACAATTTTTGCACTTTTTGTGCTCACTAGTACAGTAATAGAAGCAGCGACATCAAAATAGCCTAGTAGTGGCAGTAGAAGCAGTAGGCTACTAGTATTTGTAGTTTTTGTTGAGCAATTACAAACTGTTAAATTCTACTTTCAACTTTAGTAGTAATATTATTTTGGAGTTGTAGTAGGCAACTTAAATAAATAGTTTAAGTCTATATCAGTACATTTAACTGTAGCTGCTGACTAACTTAACCTGAGCAAAACATATTTTAATGTTCAATGACCAAAAGTAAAAAAATAGGCAGAAGTGGACAGTAATGGAGTAAATTTATGTGAGTACTGTACTTAAGTATAATTTTTAGAATCTGTACTTTTCTGAGTAGTATTTTTAGGGGTAACTGACAAATATAATACTTTTTATTCCACTACATTTCTAAGAAAAAAAAAAAACTTCTGCAGAGAAGTTTTCTTAAAACTGAAAGACAACTGACTTACTTCCTAAAGATAATTATTTACTACATAATACTGCTACTTGCTGTAGAGAACAATATTATCTGTTATGGTTTTATAAACTGAGCCCCACATTTCCTCACTAAAATGTATTTTATTCATATTTTTGGGGCTGCAAATTTGTGACTTGAATGTAGTAGAACATTTTTGTTTTGTTTTGTTTAAGTACTTTGAATCCTTATGCTAAGTATTTTTGAAAGCACATACTCCAGTACTTTAACTCAAGTAAAATTTTTGACTTAGCAACATATACTTGTATTGGAGTAATATTTGACCTGGAGGATCTATACTTTTACTCAAGTAATGAAGTCTACTTTATCCATCACTGCCAATAGGTCGTGCAGGCCTAGTCCAATATTTAAAGGAAAGACAAGGTCCACCTGACTGCATGTCTTACTTTTAATTTATTTAGCCTGCTTCTGGCGCCCCCTGTTGTCTGGAGTAGCCATATGGCCAAATATTAGGACATCTTATTAAGGCGTTGAGGTCTTTAAGAATTCCGTAAAGTAGAAACATTTGTGTTAGTTTATTTTGATAATTCCAGTCATCTTGTTTGTTTGTTATTAAACTGAACTGAAACTGAACTGTTTGCCCTGGTACTACTGAACTACTACTATAGTTTTTAAGTGAGAATAGAAGACGGTATGGCTAATGTGGCTAACTATTAAGGCCCCAGGGCCAGTGGGGTGGATTAGTTACTTTACATTAAGCTACTAAAATAAATAACATTTTAACATTAAAGCATGTGTTATTGATCTGCTATTTACAAAGCCTATGGCGAGAACAAACACTACCGACTGCACTTGACATGTCGGACACTTGCCTGTCTAGGATTTGCAAGTCCTTGTGTTATTTGTTTGCAGCAATTGTTGGACAAATGTTAGGATTATGAACAGGTGAGGTTCACACGCCTGACGCTCTGAGACGCGCGCCAATCAGCTGCAGGCGCAGGTGACTGATGTGTAGAAGACGGACCACGGGACATTGTAGCCAGATACGGAGTCACTCAGTAAGTAAACTGACACACTGTGAACGTGAGACTGATGGAGGCCTAACACGGTAAGTCGACATATAAATATTATATTATTATACTTAGTTGCTTACTTAACAAAAAAAAAAAAAAATCAAGCAGTCTGGCATTGCCTACCCTACTAGTTTCAACAGTGTACTCTTATGTGGTCTTTTCTTGTTTTAGGCCAGACTTAAACCTTTTTTGTTATTGCAATATTGTTATAATATTGTATAATAATAATAATGTAGCTTATGCTGCACATAGCCTATATTTAAAAGTCTTCCATTAATCTGACTTTTATTATAGTGCATTTAGCTTTAGCTACTATTCATTGGGAGCCCAAAGGCTTCTCCGTAGCTTATACAATCATGAGGTGGGACAATAACCTCCTCATCAGAGCAAGAACAATGTAAAATGTTTGGATTTGAAAGTTGCATTGGTGACATATGGCATAGTACCATCATTATTGCTTTTATGTGTATAGCATTTTTTCACAAAATAGGCTTATCTTAATATAACAAACAAGTAGTGGTGTTAGGGGTTGAAAAGGCGATGAAAAAAGATAATTCTGAAACAGTTTCTAGTTTAACCTCTCATATTTTGTTAAAATTCTGTAAAGTAACCATGACTTGCTACAAATCCGTAGGCTGCTTTATGAAGTTCTGTAATCCCAGCATGAGTGAGAATGGAGGATCCGTGTGCCAGGTGACACAGCGGCCCTGCCACAGCCCGACTTGTTGCCTGCAGACCGGTGGACTCCACATGCACAACCATCACCAGCTCAGCCACCAGCCGTGGGTCAAACACCCCTCTCCTGCCGTGGCCTCTAGCCCCACCGCGGCGCTGCGCCACAGGGTCAATGGAGCCATGGCGGCCAGCTGCAGCAGCCCGGAGTGTGTGGCCTCCAGGCTGGGGGAGGAAGTGGCACTGGCACGAACTGACACACCGGGGAAGGTCCTGGTAACTGGAGGAGCGGGATACTTTGGGTTGAGACTGGGGAGAGCACTGGCTGAACAGGGGATGTCAGTCATACTTCTGGACAAGAACAGCCCTCTCAGTGATCTCCCTGAGGGGACAGAATTTACCCAGGTGAGGAGCAGCACTCAAACATTAAATGTAGAGGTAGAGTGTACCACTAATCAGTTAGTCTTACTTTATGCTTTCAGTTCTAAGATTTATCCAAAATTAAGACAAAAATTAGATGAGTGAACAGAAATGCCCAACATTGAGTGAAGGTGTTTGTAGTGATAATGATGAGTGCAGAGTGGAAAATGAAGTGTGGTGTGTGGTTGCATCAGGATCTGTCAGGTCTGGAAACAGACACAGGTGAGTGATCCTCTCCAGAGTGCCAGCTGCTGACTGGGTCACACCAGGCGGAGACATGCCTCAGGTTTCACCTGCAGGCTTCATCACACACTAATCTTAATTATTACTGTGTTTTCATTAGAGAGTTAGTACCCCTGGCAATCAACAGAAAGTTATCATGTGCTAGGACAGAGTTATAAAATCCAGAATATAAGGAAAAATGTGCATAAACCATGTGAACTTTGTGAATGACTAAAATGTAATAGCTTCTTTTATTTTTCATTCAGAGTGACATCCGGGACTACTCCTCTCTGTATAAAGTTTGTGAGGGGGTCAGCTGCATTTTCCATACAGCATCATATGGTATGACTGGACCAGAACAGGTAACAACACTTTATCATAGAGGTTTTTTATCTTAGAAGTGTGTACATAGATAGATAGATAGATAGATAGATAGATAGATAGATAGATAGATAGATAGATAGATAGATAGATAGATAGATAGATAGACAGACAGACAGACAGACAGACAGACAGACAGACAGACAGACAGACAGACAGACAGATAGATAGATAGATAGATAGATAGATAAGTTTATTGTCACATGCACAAAAAGTACAGTGAAATTGTGTTTGGAACAAGCCTCTGGCTACTACGAGCGCTGCCACATGCTCTCCAGAAAATTAAATACAGTTTTGCAAAGCATACATACAAAAACACAACAGTAACATACAACACACGTGTAAAGATAAGTAAAGTTGTGTATATAATTATTTGTCTTAGTTTTTGGTAGTATTCACATTAGTTTAAGCCATTTTAAATTAATAATTATAACTTAACTACATATTTTATATTCAAAATACAAATCCAATGTGAATAGTGTTACTTGTCTTTCAGTTGAGGAAGGAGCTGGTGGAATCTATCAACATTGGAGGAACCAATAATGTTATAAATGGCAAGTATTTCATATTCAACAACAATATGATTTTTTAAAAATCCTTTTTATACTAATAATAAAAAAAGTGAAATAAAATTTAAATGTAAAAGTCAGATTTTTCTACTTTGGCATAACATCATTTTAAAACCTCAAAATAAACAGATGTGCTTTGTGATGTTCTCCTAATTAGTTTGTAAAGAGCGAAGCATTCCCAGGTTGGTCTACACTAGTACTGTCAATGTGGTATTTGATGGGAAACCAATAGAGGACGGGGATGAGACCTCTGTACCCTATGTGCCCCCTGACATGGTGAGTCAAATAAATAAACTAGCTATATCCAGAAAAAATATAGACAGCATTTTAAGACAAAGACTTTTTTTCCACAGCACATTGACCACTACTCTAGAAGTAAAGCTACTGCAGAGCAGATGGTCCTCTCAGCCAATGGATGCTCTCTAAAAGGTGCAAAATATGCAGTATGTACAACGATCGGAAATTATAAGCTATTTTTGGCGGGCTGCAAAACTATCAGCGTTTAAGAGGTAGAGGTTGCCATGGAAACACAGCTATCCACAGCGTGCAATCCAATAGTGGCTGTAACACTAGTTTAAATTTAGAGCCGGACACAATCGTACCTTTGAGGCTTTTAATCACACAGAAACATATTAAAGCTATACTAAGATTCTCATGATTATAATATGGTAGTATCTAACTTCTGAATCTATACAAATATGAGTTTCCCTTCGAGCTGAACTACTGAAACAAATGAACTTTTTTATGATACTTTTTATGTAAAACTCTATATAGAAAAGCTAAAAGTTAAAAGCTATAACATAAAGAGAGTTAGAATATATTTAAAAACATTATATCTACTTTTATAGTGAGTGCAATTCTTGTGCAGGTGGTGGGCAGCTGCGGACCTGTGTCCTTAGACCCTGCGGCATCTATGGACCAGGGGAGAGAAGACACCTACACCGAGTTATGGTGAGACAAAAATATACTGCTAATAAACTTTCCTTCTTTTTTTTCCTACCCCATATATTTTCTTGCCTGAAGAATCTACATTATTGATGTCCTGGAATCCAATTACAAGTGTCTTTCTTCTCCTGCACGTTTTACTCAGAGGCCACACAGTCTGGTCAAGGTCTTAATGGGCTGGCTCTGAGTTCATTGTTGGTCAAACATACCTTTGCCTATTGTTAAATAAAGAAAAGAGGTATATTTTTGGGTATTAAGTACCCCACTTGTAGAAAAAGCAACTACATTTTGGCAACACATTTTAATGTTCTTTGGTCTAGTATTTTTGGATGTTAACATATGGCTTCTTCTTTGAATCATAGAGCCATAACTTGGCTTTGTGCCAACTGTGTTCAAATACAATGACTTCTGGAAGTGTTCCTGATCCATGCAGTGATTTCCATTACAAAATGTCTTTTTTAATGTAATAGCACTTAATAACCTGAGGATCATGAGCATCCAATACATTCAATACGCTGGCCAGGAAACACAACATTCATGCCACGTCAGATTTGCTCCTCCAGAATACGCTCAAGGTGTGAAAAACAGTGGAACATGTGAAAAAAAATCTGCAATCAAGTCATTGCATTTTCCAGCAAAACACATTGTTGGCCAAACTGCCCTAAAATGTTCCTTTTATACACAGATGCCCTATTTAAGTATTCCCAAATACCTTAATTAGTTGAATGCTCTTTCAGTTGTTTTTTTTAATAATTAAACATTGTGTATATAAACTTAAAAACTTACATGAAACTATTTTTGTAAGGAAAGATAATAATACATGGTAACATGTTGTATTCCCCTCTGTGTCTGTCTAGGATAATGTGGAGCGGCGTTTCTTCAGTTTTAGATTTGGAAACCCTCAAGCCAAGCTGAACTGGGTACATGTTGAGAACCTTGTGCTGGCTCATGTTCTGGCATCAGAAGCTCTCACTCCACAGAGGAGCTGTATTGCTGTAAGTCATTCCAAGCTGACAAAGGCCAAACTCAAATCACTTCAGATCAATGGGCCCCCCAACACTTTTATGCTTTATATACATGTAGTATAATACTATTAACATGCAATATTTTGTGATGTTTGTGTTGTTTGTTTGTCAAATACATTTGCATCCGTTGCAGAACGGACATGTATATTTTATTAATGATGGAATATCATTCAATACCTTTGAATGGTTCGAACCCTTGGTAAGTTTGGGTATTTATTTTTCCTTGAATTTTGTCAACAATATACAAACTAGCTAATATTTTTCTCCTTCTTAGTTTAAAAAGCTTGGTTATGGCCAACCATCGATAACACTGCCCTGTTCACTAGTGTATGCAGCAGGTAGCCTTCAACACTCACTTAAGGAACAATTAGTATGAAGCTTCAGTTTATGTGATGTATTATGGTTTTGTTTTTTTCTTATTTCCAGCAGTGCTAATGGAATATTTGCATATAGTTCTCAGACCGGTAGTGAATGTGCCTCTGCTTCTTACACGAAATGAGGTAATTAACCTTCATTTTTAGTCTTTCTTTACAGATTTGTTCATTCCTAGCTTTAATCCAAACAACAAATTTGTACTTCCAGAGATTCTGAGCTTTAGCTTTAGATTAAGGGTACAGTGAGCTACACACTTTAACATTGTTAATCTGTATGAATGTCTTTAGGTTTAATTAGAGTAATGCATGCTGCTTATTGGACAAGATCACGTTACACCTTCTCTAACAGATTGTTGTTTAAGTCTCCCTCACACACTTGAATAGTATGGTTATTTTCCTATCCGCCCCCACCCTCCCTCCTTCGTGCGATGCTATCTCTTGTGCATGAATTATGAAAAAACACTTAGAGCCTTTCGCAAATTTAAAAATACTCTTGAAAAAACATGTCAGTTGTGGAGTTTCAGTACAAACAATAATTACAAAAAATACTCTTATTAATAAAACTAACCCTGGATGTTAACCTGTGATGTTCTTTTGGGTGGTTGATCTTAAGGAGGTGCTATCGCAGCTGTAAGGGCCTCATGAATGTGTGATGAGGCCGAAACCAAAGCTGAGCCTGTGGGCCTAGAGTCTGTCAGACAGCTGCTGGCCGGGGGATCAATGATGGTCTGGTGAATAAAACATAAACTGCCATGGGTTAGAAAAGAACAGGAAGTTCAAACTGAAGGTGACAGGAAGTGACCTCAGTACAGTTCAGATTGCTCGAGTGACAGACGTCATCTTGTTTATTGGCACGTCATGTGTTGTGTGAGATAATCAAGCCTGTCGTTTTGGTTTTCCTACAGTGAGGAGTTACTGCAAATGTTGCTCCAATTTGGATGTGTGTAACAGCACTGAAAAGAGATTTACAGAGTCATAATTTATGTTTTCAAGTTTGAGAAACAACATAAATAGCTTGCTTATAGGATGTTGTTGTTTTGATCTAACGGTGTGTGATCACGTGTAAACATCTTCCACCTGGGCATTACAAAGATACACAGAATAGAATAGAGTAATAAAATGTCAAACTATGGCTAATCTGTGCCATTAGCTTATTTCCATAAATACAACACTTTTAATTTTTGTCGAAAATCTGTGTTTCATTGTGTTTTTTTAACAGGTGAGGAGCATAGCCGTGACCCACACCTTCAAGATTGATAAGGCCCGTCGTGAGCTGGGTTACTGTCCAAAGCCCTACAGCCTGGCAGAGTCAGTGGATGAGTATCTGAAATCCAGACCAGCCTCCTCCAGTTCACCTGGGGTCCCTCGACGACAAGTCCTGCGCCTCCTGATGGGACTTGGCCTCATGCTGCTAACGCTGTGCTGGATACTCTGTCAGTATGGAAGAGCTGACTAGACTAGTTCAAATGATACTGTGCAGAAACAACTGCTCAGTCCAGTGGTGTCAAACGTATTTCAATAAAGGGATTAAATGTGGATACTATATTGTAGTTGAGTAACTTTCATTTATTCTGACAATATTTAATATGTAAAGATGTGTCCCATGCTTTATGCACCATTACCAAAGTGATGACTTGCATGTTTTCTTCAAAGTGAGGGAGAAGTGACTCCAGTGTTAGAAAGGATGACTGGGACATTAGAAAATAAGTTTTTTGTCTGTTTATTTATTGGCTTCGCTACCAGAAGCCTTTGTCAGCTACCCAAGTGAACAAATGGTCACATTTGGGTTCTTGAGTTTGACACTTTGGCTAAACTTTTGCATTCATTTCAAGTGTAGTATTCATTCAATTTTTGTTGTTGCATACAGACTATGAAATAATAATTAAACCCTAACTGAATGAAGAAAAAACATTTCTTTACATGCTGTAAATATTCTCAAAAAGACCACATGTAGCCTGCATGTTTCACAAATAAATGAGCATATTTAAAATTTTACACATGTATAGGCTACTACTCTTAGTGTATTATACACCTGTTTAAATAAAAAAGACATCAAAGCCATGCACTCTCACTTTTGAATGCACATTAGTAATGTAATTTCACACTGTAGTTGTAACTTTAGCTTAACGTTAATAATATACATTTTTTAAACAAATCATGGCCACATACGTATAGTAGCCACCGGGGGGCGCACTAATATCACAAAACATCTTTACTTCGCCGCAGCAAAAATGAATTACCTGTTTATCTGGTGTGATGTTCAATGTGTTGTTTCAGAAAGATCAATTATATCATTGAATATTTAATAAATACATTTTGGCAGCGGTGGGATTCGAACCCACGCCATCGAAATGACTGGAGCCTAAATCCAGCGCCTTAGACCTCTCGGCCACGCTACCGACGTGCGGCCATTGTTCCAAGATTTATATTATAAATACGTATTAATTCATAAATGTAAAAAGAAAAGGAAAAAAAAAAGTTTTAACAAAAAAAAAAAAAAAAAAAAAAAAAAAAAAATGCCGTACAGGCCCCATTTCATTTTCTAATTCTAATTATGAGATCTTGACATGTACAGTTCAATGCACAACATCAAGTGCCTATGATTTACATATTTGTATAAAAATTACCCCATCTAGCGAAGTGCTGCCTTAAGTCGACAAAAGTTGTTCTCTATGGCAGTTTCCTGTACAATCTTAAATTCGTTACTGTAAGTATGTGGGTATACAACTTAACTGATATTATGATTTACAAGCATTTGCAGACAGCCACCTACCAGCTCACAGCGTAGATAGAAAGCCTTTTTCCTGTCAGATGTTCACATGACTCTCATCAAACCGTTTTATAAGTTTTCCATAGTTTTCTGTAAGGATGTTGTTCATTGATGCTTTTGAAGAAATACTGAAAATAACTTAACATGGGTTTGCATGGTTAATAAAGATGGAAAAAGTTATTTTACATTTAAGTACTACCAAATTATTTGGTACACTACAACTGCTTTAAACAATAAAAACAATACTATTATATGTCAATCAGCAGTAATACTTTAATCACTTTTTCCACCTGAGACTTTTAGTTAAAAGGATCACTACAGGAAAATGCAAATCTAGACATTAATAAAAGAATAAATAAAATGATAAATAGCATTTTTCTAAAATAAATAAATGATAACGTGGCAAACAAAAACAATAAAACTGTACTTTCACATAATAATCACGTCTACTACAAGACTCATTTGGTTATACCCAGTAATACTTTCATAACCTGCCAAATGCCTTCAGTGATTAGTTAACTTACACAACCCAACAAATTCTTACAGTTAAGACTGTTATCCTCAACCCCTGATTCTGGAGGCAGTAACTAGCTACAGCTTTCCATTCTATTACAACATTGCCACATTTCTGCTTTCATAAAGCATACACATCAGCTAGATACTGTACATTTCCTGCTTAATGCTATGTGCATCACTGGCTCTTCAAGACAATAAAGTGATTAAACAAATATTATACATATAATACTGTAATGCAAACACAAAATTATGATGAATTTAAATGCAACATTGACTTGTCATTGAATTCTTAAACTAAATATATAAAATAGGATCTTTCAATAAATTCTCACTAACTAATAAAATATGTATTTTTGAACAGGCCTTTCTTCCTCAGAATGACAGAATAAAGGTAGTAGTACAGCTGACTACTGACATGTGCATCAATATCACAATAGCAAGTTTAAACATTTTTTTACTTATAAATAAATTCTATAAATTCTCATTTTGGAGTGATGCTACTTGGACGTCTATTCTGACTGAGGTCTTCTTTGGTTTTCTGGATACAGGTGAAAATCTCCTTGAAGAGGGCTTTGTATTCAGGCTGCCCATCTTCGAAAACCACAGTCAAATCAGACATGCGGCGGCGCACTCGGCTGTTGACAAATGGACTGGTGGAAGTCTGAACAGCTTTATGAGTGAGCCTGTCTGAGGCTTGCTGGCAACGTAGTAGAAGTTCTTCATATTTGACCTGAATGACAGTATATATGCATTATTTCATTGTCAAACTGGATTATAACAACCCTTTGCTGTTATTTATAGATACCTGTAATGCACTGTACTGGGCATCCACCTCATGGAGCAGAGAGATGCCCCTCTCTTTGACTGCCTCTGCTCGCCGTATGCACATCTGGTCATGGCCATTGCGAATCTCATCTGTAGCTCTCAGCACACTGTCACTGTTACACCTCTGTCTGTTGCAGCGTTTGTGCTCTCCGTTCAACTTTTCCTGTGTCTCACTTTGCTCAGAGGCGGACTTTTCCTCTGAAGCAAATAAAATTGTATCTGGCAACTGCAGCTGCTCTGACCTTCTGAAGAAAAAAAAGAACAAGGTGACGACATGTCATCAAGATTTATAGTTAATCAATGACAAAATAAAGACTTACTTATTTAAGTCTTAATTAAGTCTTACTTGTTGGAACAGTCTCTCTGCCACAGAAACCTCAGCTGCTCCACTTCAGCCTCCAGCTCCTGTTTCTGAGCCCTGCATCCATCCAGGAGGGCAAGCTGCTGTTCCAGGCTTCTGTTTTCTCTAGCAGTAAGTTCAATCTCATGCTCGGCAGCCTCTCTGTAGCTCCGCTCTATGGCTATCTGAGTCTGGAGGGTCTGTATGGAGTGCTGCAGAGCTGTATACTCCTCCTCTGGGTCTGGACATAGTGTTCGGTTCAAGTAAAAGTCCTGGTGTGACCAAAGTCCCTCTACACGGCGGTTGTTGTGTCTAAACCAAACACAAAAACATAACTAAGGTATAGCAGGATAAAGCCATTAGCATGAGTAAAAAACTTTGTGAAAATGATCTTTGCTGTATACTGTTCAGGTTCATTGATTAAAGCTTTATTGTGGCTTGTCCAACCAGCAGCTGAGTTGTCTGTTAAGAACAACCTCAGACACTCTAACATCAATATACAGTAAAAAGCAGACAGGGACAGAGTAAATATGTCACCTGTCTGCCATGCTAATACCTTAACAGGATTATATTAATCTTTACTCATACACAATGACAATCCTGTTAAGGTCTTTAGCTCAAATATTTGCAAAGTACTTGCAATGTTACTGAGTCCTTGTATCACAAACAACACTGTACCTATTGTGCTGTAAGTCGTACAGCTCTTTCAGGCAGGACACACTTTGCGACCCCAGAGCTCGTCTTTGCTCTGCCTCTCGTCTGTTCCGGTCTGCCTGGGATGTTTTGAGCTCCTCAACTTGGGTCTGCAGGTCCTCCATGTGGGTCTGAAGGCTGTCAATGGTCTCTGTTAAACTGAGGAGATAAAAAAATTTGTATTAAAATGTTTCAAAATGTTAACATTTGAATGAGAAACCTTTGAATCTTTTGCTGTGCCAGCCGGTTGTCCTGCACAAGTCCTCGGTTCCCCTGCTCCAGATCTCTGGCTGCCATGTCCAACTGTTCATATAGTTTGGCATGATGATCGTTCATCTGACGCAGCAGGTCCACTTGTTTGGTCAGGTACTGATGCAGACAAGAGGAAAGTGTAAACTATTCTGATAGAAAGGCACATGTACAAATGTAGTTTTATTTCCCAAACTTGATCATTTATTATAAAAATTAAAAAACAATGGAACACAAATCACACAAAATGCATAACAGTGGAATGTTCTGTAGCATTAAAACTGACAACAGTTTTGTCTCACACCAAGAGGTGCATTAATTTGGCTGTCATTAATGAACCACAGTGGGTCATGCAGATAATCTCATTAATAAGCTCTCTTGGAAGAGGGCCTTGGATTGGAGTCACATTCTTAACTGTAGTGAGCTGCTAATACTATGTTTCAGAATAAGGACAAATAACCTTGGCTCCTAAATTGCTAAAATATAAAATACAATAAACACAAACACACACTCTATCCTTAAAAATACAAAATTTCTTGCTTTTTATGTTGTATGTATAAGAACTTTAGTTCTACTGGTTACTTGATAATTACGGATTAAAAAAAGGGAAAGTAATCTTATTATTGTTAAAAATGTGAAAACCCACCAGGAGCACTGAGAGAAAACTGGAAAAATTTAGTTTCACAAGGCATTCAAAATAAAGTACAGTGACTCGTTACTTTATTTTAATAGCATTATATGAACCACATTCTTTTTAACCTAATGCTAAATAAGCTGAAATACATCTGTCACCTCTATCTCCTGCAGCTGCTCTTGGTTGGTGGAGTACATCTGGTGCAGGGTCTGCTCCAGCTCATGATTCTGGTCCAGGAGGGTTTTTCCCAGCTCTGCAGCCAAATGTAGATCTGTAGAAGCAGGAAACATAAGTGCAATGCTGAGCATAGCTTTATATTATACACTCTAGGGATCTAATGTCAGTAACAAAGTGTGTAAGAATAAGAATAAACATAGACAGATAAGTAGTTATACCACATCTGACGTGAGTGAATCACAAAGGAATCAGCAGCTTGACTAACTGTATCCTGTCCTGTTTCCTCAACTTCCTCCCTAAACAACTGCATGGGCTACCACTTGGAATCATAGAAATTCCCATTGAATGACTAAAGTTATAGCAAATATTATTATTATTTAGTACAAACATGTCGTCAGCCCATCTCTGACGCCACCCTGAAGCTCTAGATACAAGCAGCAAAGGAGGACTGACAGACAAATCAGATGACATTCCTCACATTACTTCCATTATTTAGGAGCGTAACAGTTGCTCTTCAGGACATCACACACACAATTTTCAAAAACATTTTAAGATTCTTATGTTATTATTGTCTCAATAATCCACATGTTTTATTTAATATCACTGTTTTGTTGATATTATTAGCAACACCACTGAGATAAAAATGTTTTTTTGTATCACTAGTTAGTCAAGCCAAGAAGAGTATTATTTAGAAGGCTATACATAACCCATATAGCCCTACTAAAAAGATTAATGTCAACCTGCAGGGTCAGAAAAAGTTTGGGGCGAGGCGAGACAACAGCCTCCTCGAGCTTACCGCGTTCGAGGTCACGAGAGTTGTACCAACGCTCCTCATCCATGGCAAACTCTTCCTCCAAAATCATATCCGCAAGCATTTTACAGTCAAACTAACTCCAGCTGAGAGAGCCACAGAGAAGAAACCCGAGACGCAGATGTTGAACGGTTTTTTGTCCTGGACCGATCCCTGCTGCCATGCGTAAACCGATCACGACATCTTTACTTATGAGTCTCCTCCTGACTACGACAACGTGGCAAATACAGAGTAACAATCGGTAGGTGGCATACTTGGTAATAATAATAAGAATAATAATGATAATATTAATAATTGTAACCTTTTCATCCTTTACTAAAAAAATGTTTTAACTCATACTATAAAAGTCTATACTTTTTTATTTTTCGTCTAGCCTTAAAATGTGACATTAGTACTCCTAACTTTCTGTTTACGTCAATGTTGACTGACCAATCACAAAGCACCAAGCGAACAGGAAAACTTTTTTGACCAATTATATCTTTTGTTTTCAGCTGCGTTTCCGCCTCAGGTACAGGTACAGGTACAAAACTTGAGTTTGTTCCTGCGATAATCCAACTGTGGACAGTCTTTCCGCGGTAACAAGTCCGTAAAAAAATATTACTGCATTTAGAGAAACTAAAGGCTGCGTCGGGAGCTTCATAACGCGTTAATTACTCTGTGACTATGGGGTAATTCGGTTGTTGTTAGCTGAAACATCCTCAAAAGTAGTACTTAGGGTATTCTTTTTCCGTGTGTCACCTGTTTGAGTGTTAGGCGATCTTCATTGGCGGTGAGGGATAAACCTATCCAGGAAGAATGGAGGTAGCAAGATATATGAATAATTTGGGATTGGATCATGTAGCTTTAGCGTATGCCATGACTACTCTAGGATCGTGCATGATAAATAATATATTTAGCTTTTACTATGTAAAACTCTTCCTTGGTAAATACATGATTTCCGAGGGAGCGTTTCACCGATCACAAGTGAGTTGTGCGATATTTTCACACTACAGATTTTTAATTGGTGTTTTAAAAATAGGGTTATAACACTTTACTTTCAAACAAGATGTAATCATTTTCCTTCCTTTCAGGTGGTCTACATGATATGGAATGCAGTCAATGATCCTCTTTTTGGCTACCTGCAGGATAACTCCAAAGTGCGCTGTTGCTCCACACGGCGCCTTTCCATTTTGTATGGTGCTCCTCTCTATTCATTTGCTTTCTTACTTGCCTGGTTCCCATGGCGGGTGTATTCTCCAGGTGACTGGATGAGTGGGGTTCATCTTATAGTGGCACTGTGTGCTTTTGATGGCATGCTGACTTTTGTGTTGTTGGCACAGTGTGCGTTGTTTGCTGAGATTTCCAGTCATCATCAAAGTCGACTACGTCTTGTTAAATACAGTCAGGTAGCAACACTGTTGATTTTATCATTCTTGTATGCATGTGTCCACTCCACTAACACTACCCTGTTTTATTTTTGAAGGTGGCTTCTCTCATTGCCTCCTCTTGCATCCTCTTTTGTGGTGTGCTGTCCAAAAACATGGAAGACTTTGCATCATTCCAGGCCTTTACTGTTATTATTGCCATCCTTAGCTGTGGGTGCATGCTCTACACAGGCTTCCACTGTGAGAGTTACTTTGATAACAAACTATCTGAGTCAGAGGACCAAGCTTCCCATAATTTCAGTGTTTCCTTCACCCTATTAAAAACTCAAATGTGGCAAATAGTGACCAACAGCGACTTTCAACTTTTTGTGCTCATGAACTTTTTCCAAGTTTTTATATTGGCTTTTTTCAATAATTTTACAATGATCTTTACTGAGCACCTAATTCCTCCGGATGTACTGCCATCACTGGCCAAGAGCATAATGTATGGAGCCGGTTTTATCTGTCCACAGGTAAAATGTTATTCTTAAGGCTAAGAAAGGTTGCAGATGCACACTGAACCAAATAATTAATTACAATCTTTTTTTATAATTAATAGCTAAAAATACTGTCTTTAATTTTTGTGTAGTGTGATTTCCTATGTGTTTGTGACCTCATAAACCATATCCAGTTAGGTCTCAAAGAATGTATCTATCTATTAGTTAATGAAAGCTTGGCAACAAATGGTATGCGAAAGCCATCCTATTGAGTGTTGTTACCCAATGATATTATTTTAATAAGAGAGTTAAACAAAATGTAACACTTGCCTTATTTCCCTTCTTTACAACAGCTGTTAGTATTATGCTGTCAAAATCTGCTCCGAAGTATTGGTTACTACAGAGTCATTCTCATAACCTTCTATGTGGAAGCAGTGATGGGGGTCACCATGCTTGTACTTGGACCACAGCATTACTACATGCTGGCTTTTTTTCTTACCATTAACATGTAAGATCCTGATTGCTCAAAATAGACATTAACACTTCACATTTCGTTTTTACCCTGAACTTTCTTATGTTATGTGTAGGATAATAATTCAAGCAGCATTCAGTCTCTTTGGCTTACCATTGTCTGACATAATTGACTCTGACCTCCAAATGTACAAACGCAGGTAAAGCTAAACAGAATTCTGATTTATTTTATACTGATTATTAAACTGAGTTAAATAATTTAATCTGCTTTTTGCAGTTGTCCGCTGTCCTCAATGGTGTTTGGGACAAATGCTTTGTTTACTAAACCAGCCCAGTCTTTAGCCCCAATGATTGTGCTTAGTATCCTCAACCAGTTTGGATATGAGCAATTCAAAGAAGTGGCAAAGGAATCAAATCCAAGGTATTTATTTTGATACAACATGACTTTTTTCATATTCTCCTGGGCCTAAATAACAGTGAAGAAATGTCACCTCCACATTTTCTTTTATATTAAAGTTGATGGTAATTTACAGAGGTGAGAGACTCGAGTCACATGATTTGTCTTGACTTAAGTCACAATTTTAAGGACTTGATTACTCTGCCGTTTAAGCACAAATTAATTTTAAAACTGTATTTTGAATAGTTAAAAAGGCTAAAATAACAAAACTTGTTTCAGCATCCAAATACTTATGGACCTAACTGTAGGCACACTAAACATAGCAAAAATGACAGGACCACTAATTTTGTTTATTTTATTTTATAAACCCTCAGCTTTGTGTGGCCCTCCAAATTGTTTGTTGCCAGACACTGTATATGATAACTACAGTCTGTAGTAGACTATAAATGTGTAAGAACAGTTCAGTTGAAGTTTACAATTTGATGCTTACTTGTGACTTACTCCCACCTCTGCTAATTTAACCACAATGCTTAAGCCAAAAACACAGAAAGCACTGAAACAAATAAAATATTGTATTTTTATTCATGAGCTCACACACAAAGGAATTTATTGCTGTTCTACATGCTTTCAGTGTTCTGGAAAGCCTGGACAAGATCATGTTTTATCTGGTGTGCCTGGTACCAATGATGGTTGCGGTTCTGCAAATTCTGTTCTGGAGGCCGTTTTCTATACGGAACAGCCACATAGTTGACACAAAGTACATTGACAGCTAATGAGCTTTTTTATTTTTTCTATGGACAAGGTTTGTAATCATTCACAGAGCTGTTCTATGTACTATAAATATGACAATAATATATACCAATACCATATTGGAACTGATTATTCAAAGAGACCTTCTTAAAATAAAAAATGTATATTAATGAGATTGCATCAGCAAGTACAACTCATGATAGGGTGTATTTTTCACATACTGTGCATTGAATACTGATTCACAATTGAAAGTGTGCAGATTTACATTTACCATTAACATGGTCTTTCAGGATAAATATAATGATAAAAGATCCCCGCTCTAACCAAAGAGGATGTGAAGACTTAAGATTTACAAATTGTCTAAGCTGGTTTTGTTGGTACATGTTGTGTTTCCACAGTTTTGTAATGCCCTTCCAGTTTGCTTGCCCATGCAGAATGATAGCTGTGACTGGTTCTTAAACATTTTGATAGATGTCATCATGTGGACTACAGGAGTCTGCACTTGAAGTCTGCAACAAAATAAATTTTGAAAACAAGTGTGACTTTCATATTCACGTTATTATCACATTTACTGAATGTTTTCTAGATGTCCGTGAGCTACATTTCACCATCAAATGGTGCAACAAAATGTTTACCTCAATATGCACTCTCTTTGTTCTTGCAGTCTGCCTGTTTGTCTCTAAGCTTCTTTTCTTGTACAGCTCTTGCAGCACATCACGAAACTGAATTCGTTTAGTCGATGTTTTCTGAAGAAAAACAAAATTAGTGCTTTATTCTTTCTTTGTCTTCTTCTTATTTCAACAGATCTTTACCAGTGGTTGTTGTCACATGCATTGCAGTTACATCATAAAACACATTAATAATTGTTAAAAACCTTTTCAGTTGAAATTGTCTTTCTGCAGACTTGACGGCAGCCATGCTGTGAAAACAGGCTTAGTTTATTTATTTAACAGGGACCATGTGCAAACACATTAATCTTAAAAAAGAAGGTGATTTTTTTTACACCAGATTTAGCTACGGCTAGTTTCCATCTGCAGTCTCCAGGCAGATGGGCAATTCAATATAATACATATACAGACATTCAAATATCCATGTACATCCAAATCACACTAATCAACAGTTTATTCACTTAATTAAAATTTTTAAATGACTACAGTATAAATATTACAAATATATAATCAGTGCTGACAGTCTTGATTTTCAAATAATACACTTGAAAAACATGTACACATTTGTTTACATTTGTTTAGTAATTATTCAACAATGAGGAAGCACAAAAGTACCTTTTTTATGATGATAAGTGAAACTATTGCCACACTATAAATGGCCAATAGTATACAAGATAGCCACAGAAGAATGTGCCGTACCGTAATCTTAAATGGCTCTGAAAAAAAAAATTAAATAAAAAATTCTGAATTCATCCAATAAAAGCCGATATCAAAATAAATACCCTCCAAAATGTCTTACCTTGTACAACAAGAGTTGTACCCAGTGCGATGTATTGTGTGGTTGGTGCTGGTTTTCCATGAGATGATTTTGCTGCACAGAGGTAGACTCCACTATCTGTCATGTTTAATGACTTGATATTTAATGATGCTCCATCTAGGCTATACTTGGACTGTTCTTTGTTTACTTCAAAATGGTTGTTTTCTTTAAATACAAACCACTTATACTCCAGACTTGAATTTAAACAGTGACAATTAACTGTGCATGGCATTACAACAGATTGCCCTGTTTTCCTAAATAGGATTTTGTTTGGCTGTGATAGGCAACAATCTTCCGCTCCCATGCTCTCTGTAAATATAGCCAAACATATTCACATTACCAATAAATCTAAAACACATAATAATGTTAGGAAAACTTACGTACGTATAGTAGGCAGGTATGTGAAAAGAAGAAAAAAACATAACATTTGGCTCATGATTGTTGCTTGACATCCAAATGATCTTATGATAACTGACTCGTTGAGTTTACATGGGAAGTGAACACTTCCTCAACACTTACTTCCCTTTTTTTCCAAGGAAATGACACCATCAACTGGGTCATAGAACAGGAAGAATAAAGAATTTGCTACAATTATTATTTAATTTAATAATAATTTATTTTCAAGGTCATTTGTTGTCATTTTTGTATTTTCTGTCCTCTATTCCTAAATTGTTCTGTCCTCTATTCCTAAATTGGCTGGATTTGTTTTGAGTAATTTATCATTATTTTTCAGTCAATTAACGTTTGGCATTTGGCTTACAACATATCAACATTTAGGAAATTTGAATACAACTCACCAAGAAAGACACACAATTTATATAACGCTGGGGTTAGGTTAGGGGGCTGTCACTCAGAGTTTGAAACCAATCCTACTCCGCGCTCTTGTTTTACCACGCCCCCTTCCACGTCGACTTGCAAACTCGCCATATTTTCAATCGTGGAGACTGCATTTAGGCTGCCACAAGGTTAAACGGGGACAGATTTACAACAAGACAGCACATCATTTTCAAACTAGCGGTTTTAGAGGCAAAGGGAAACATTCGCGCGGGCTTCACGGCTTAAACATTTAGCAAAAATGAACATCTTCAGGCTGACAGGGGATCTGTCTCATCTGGCTGCTATCATCATCCTATTGCTGAAAATATGGAAAAGCAGGTCATGTGCAGGTAACGCCAAGTTGTCCTTCCTACAGAAATTGTGCCTGAATTATCTGCTTAGCGCTAAAATGTATATTTGTCTCTAGGCAGTCAACAAGCTATAATATTGGCTAGATGCTAACAGTAATCACAAGCTCATTCATTTCAGACACTAGCTAAACTAGCCCCTTTAGCGCATGGAGACTTTACTTATTGTTACATTTACTACTTATTACCTATTTTTATTCCTTTCATAGCATGATATTTGAGCTATTATTATATATACAAACAACGGGATTTGTATCTACATTTTGTGTGCCGCTTTAGCTAACTTAGCGTTACTGTTATCTGTCGGCGAGCATTGCATCTGTGAGTGATTGTAAACCGAGACGCCTGTCACAAAAATAGCAAAGTTAGCAGTGCATACATTAAACATTCTAACTTTGTGCATGTGGCTATTGTTTTTGTTGTTAATGATTGTTTAAACTAAATGAAACTCCGTGCCTGTTAATTTTTTATTGTGGTTTGGTGCTCGATGTTTTTGGTCTGGCGTCTGACGTGGCGTTCTAGAACACGCTACGGAAGTAGCAGCTTAATGCTAACTTTGATTTGTAGTTCTTATCAGTGATGGAAAGTAACATTTTAACTCAACTAATTCACTTAAGTATAAGTAATTTACTTACAGTACTTTTTTTTTTAACAAAACGTACTTTCTGAGTATAATTTCTAAACCATATTGTAACTTTATCTTGAGTACATTTTTTTATAGAGAAGAATGTGTAAAACGTTTAAAATGTGCTTATTTTTCATTTTCTAGTCGTAAAACTAGTAGTACTACTTTTACTTGAGTACGTTTGACTTGAGTACTTTTGGTTCTTATGTCATAGGGAAGGCCTGTAAGACATACATGCCTATAACACTGCCTAACCATGTTAAAAAAATAATCAAAGATTGGTAAAACTGTTACCATGCAATAAAACATTAAGTATCAATACAGACTAAAATAAAGACACTGGTAGTATACTTTAAAGTTGTGCTTCAGACACTAAGAGATCTAATCGTCAATAAGAAAAATGTTCTCTAATATACTATTATTGCCCTTGAAACAAAGAACTCCTTGAAACTAGGCAAAATAGAGACACTTAATAAAGACATTTAAGGTTAGCACAAACATTCCCTTGAAACTGAAGTTAAAAAAATGGTTTTAGTTAAAAAATTGTTTCTGGTGACTTTTGCATTAAGGACTTCCAGTAGATGTCACTGTCTGACATTAAATGTAAGGTTTGGATATGAAGAACTTGTGAATACATCTTTTTATAGATTGTGTGTTACTCATTTTTAATTTCTCTTTGTTAAAGGTATCTCAGGAAAGAGCCAGATCCTCTTTGCAATTGTGTTCACTACTCGTTACTTGGATCTTCTCACCTCTTTCATCTCCCTCTATAACAGTTGTATGAAGGTGGGACATAATTTTTCTGCTTATATGCACATATACAGTATATTGGCATCTCAAATGACACTTTTTTTTTTGTTTTTTAAGGTGATCTACATCGGTTGTGCGTATGCCACGGTGTACTTGATCTACATGAAGTTCAGAGCAACCTATGATGGCAACCATGACAGTTTCAGAGTGGAGTTCCTGGTTGTTCCTGTTGGAGGACTTGCGGTTCTGATTAACCATGACTTCTCAGTCTTAGAGGTAGGATCAGTTTGTTATTGTCAAAATAAAATGTAGTATAATGTCACTTATAATACACAGTGCAGTGATAGTTTCAACAAGCTTGTTAATATATTGGCGGTACCTTATACACATTTAAGATGTGGGTAAGGAAATCTACATATTATACAGTGACAGTTGAGTGTCATTGTACTTAAAATTTTACTATAGACCTTTGATGAAAAAATGGTTGTTAGAATGCTACAGTTAGTTATGATCTTGTATTTTTTAGATCCTGTGGACTTTCTCCATTTACCTGGAGTCTGTGGCCATTCTGCCCCAGCTCTTTATGATCAGCAAGACTGGTGAGGCTGAGACAATCACTACTCACTACTTGTTCTGTTTGGGCATGTACCGAGCTCTTTATCTCTTCAATTGGATCTGGCGTTTCTACTTTGAGGGCTTCTTTGACATGATAGCCATTGTGGCCGGAGTGGTGCAGACTGTTCTGTACTGCGATTTCTTCTACTTATATGTCACCAAAGGTAGGTGTAATTTTTATTGTTGACTCAAGAGGGGTGTCTAACTGCCTCGACATCAGTCATACACTTTTAGTTGAAAAGATTAGCTGTGGTCACACTGTATAATTTTGTACAATTCTCAGATTCAGCTGAAGCGTTACAGACTTAACAAATTCATGTAATGAATTGGTTTTGTTTGTTTCAGTAAAATCAAATCTTTCTTTACTACTCGGAAGCATACAAAGAGAAATTTGTACTCCAAACCCCATTACTTTGGAAAATGTAGTCTGACCATCTTTTCCCCAACAAGCCTCAAATTAGTCTTGGCTTTCGGAAATTGGGTATGTGTTTGTATTTGAACACAGGATGGATTTAGACTGTCATTTCCTACGCTTAGGTCTCATGAGCAAGGACCAACGTCAGTAAAACTTAAGGAAATCATAACATTGGGAAAAAACTCACACACATCTAAATACTTAAAAACGGCTTACCACACATGTAACTACCAGATAATATTTTCTGTGTATATTATTAGAATATTTCTGACTATTTTGTCTTTATGTCTTCAGTATTGAAAGGCAAGAAGCTGAGCCTGCCAGCGTAAAAAAGCTGAGAGGGTGACGTGACTCCCAGCAGACTCAGGGTGAATGGAGATGGAATCTCGTGACATATAGCAGGATGCCAGAGACAGAGAGCCAACTTATGGGGAATAACACTAGTCTTTTGGATGATTTCAGATGAACTGGTAAATGCCAACCGACACCAGAGCTGAACAAATCTTCTTGATCACCATTGGATTTATTTGTTCAGCGTCTTTGCCTTAACACTTTTTTCATTGCTGTTCAAACAGGAGAAAGGCCTTTTTTTTTTTTTCTATTTGTGAGGTGTAAACGCTTTTTTGTTTTTTCTTTTTACTTTTTTATAATATCACAAAAATTGTTCAAGTTTGTAGTTTGACTTGGCGATGAAATGCACAAATGTACAGTTATGGAAAGAGTGAGACGGAGTAATGAATCAGAGTGCCTGATAAGGTTTATGTTCATGGTCTCAGTATTTTAATTTTTTTTATTTCTTATTTTGCCATGTTCATTGTATGCCTATATTACATATGCCCTTTCTGTAAAATATTTTTAAGAGGCCAACGCTGAGTTTGTAACCACAATAAAATTCCTCCAAATGTCATTTTTAATACATTATTCATGAATATGTTTTGTGAAAGAAAGCCAGTCAGAGACATAACTAAATGATTATGATGCCAGCAATTTTGTAATAGTTCTCAGTATTTTAAGGGTGATCATTTATTATGCGCTACATTAGAGAAGGTTAAATTTACCAGCCTTATACAGCTTTTTAAATACATTTCAAACTATTTTACAGTCTGTCATTTTGTTTTAAAATGTTCACTAAACAAAATTGTTATTTTATGGGACACAAGTAACTACACAGTGATAGCAATAAAAACTGCAAACATGCTTATCAATGGGAGTAAAATATCTACAGATACGATGCAAGAAACTGACTGAATTTATTTGGTGGAAGAAAATGTAAAAAAAAAAAATACTAATCTGTCTTTATTGGAATGAATGGTTATTTAATGTACACACCACTTCCCACAATGGCTTCCAGGTAGTTATTTGAGGATTATTTTTTAATTATAAATCTTTTTTTTTTTTTTTTTTTTGCATGATATCACCTCCATTAAAGATTTTATGAATATTGTCTGATAACATTTTCTAAGAAGTCTAATTCTTTTTACTAGTTGATGTTGCCAACAAGTAGGTTGAAATCAGAAAAAAATGCAACTAATGACCTATAACACAAGAGAGACCAAGCAAAGGTAGCAAGCCAGTCACAACATATTAACATGTAGCAAATAGAGCATGCGTGTACAGTGCAATATAAATGTGACGCGCACACACACAAAAAAATGGTAATCTATGGCTTGATTAAAGAGCTTTTATTTTTGATAGTAAAAGCAACATGTAACATTTGAAAAATTTGTGCAATTGTTGCCCGGCAAAAAAGGCCATCACACAACAACACTGTCAGCATCCTTTTAACTTTACAGTAGCACTGAAGTCTCAGTAACTCCATATATATGCCATAACATTCATCATACATTGTTCATAAATTGTTGTACCTACATATTGCACTAAAAATGTAGTAAACTTGGTATAGTGTTTTGGAAAATACATCGCAAGTATAAGCACCACACTTACAGTAACCATTCATAATATGCATAAAATGTCTAAAATAAATGCATAAAATATACTTAGATCTCACAAACCCATATTAAAGGTTATTTTTCATTAAAGCATTGACTTAGTTTTGAGGATCCTCGTTCTTCTCTTCAGTCACTCTACTTTGCTGAAATAAAGAAACAATGCAACAGGCATGAACAGTGGCAACTTGTAAAACTAAACATTAAGGCTATAAACTGTTTATTACCATTGTTCCATGTTGGTAGTAGCTATTGTAGAGGTTGGTGAGGGCCAAATAAAAAGCACTGAAGATGCAAGAAACCAACACAGAGAAGAAGGCGACTCCCGACAGTGTAAACAGCAGAGTCAGTCCTGCTACAAACAACAAAAACACTGACACAGAAAGAGTCCAAATTAGTGTGAGTTGGGGCTTAAAATGAATTTGTCACAAAAGTTTAAAATGGTGACATTGAGTGTGACAGTGGAGAACATACCCTCAAAGAAAACGAAGCCCACAGCTGACATGACAACTGTCACAAGGGCAAAAATGACAAAAAGTCCAACAGGCAGAGCAGCCATGGTACTAAAGAGAAGCACTGTTAGACCAAGGACAGGATGCTGGTGGAGATACTGCCCCAGTCTGGTGTTCAAAAGTCGAGCCACCTTTAAAGACAAAATACAATTCAGAATCCTACATTATGAATACATTAGGAAAAGATCTGAGATGGATTTACCCGAGGGTCATCACAAAGGTGGGTCAACAGTGGCAAACTTTGGCAAAGCTTTGTGCTGCTGCTGCTGCTTCCCTCCATCTTCCCACTCTGAGGGGAAATTCAATCCTGTTAAACAAAATAAAAGGTCAATAACAGATATATTGCAGCTAAACTTGTTCAATTAAAAAGTTAACTAACAGTGGAAGCCCCTGCTTTAAAAAAAATCAGACACACAAGACTTTCTCTAATCACAGAAAACTGCTGAAGCAAGGGGAAATTAACCTGGATATCGGAGCAAAGATCTTAAGAAATGAGTTGTGTCCTGTTTCCTCAACAGCTAAAAACACCCATTAAAACACACCTCTTCTGGTTCTTCCTCCTCCCTCTTCCTTATTTGTGGTAGGCGAACGTTTTATGGTGCCATCTACTGGTCACTTGGCGTGTTGAACGCAAATTTGTTGTTATTTAGTTACCATTAGGCCTATTCTTATTATTATCTTATTATTCTTATTATAAGTTAATCTATATTTTGCTTGCTTGCTTTTGGGAGTATTCAGTTAAAGCGAAATTTTTTTTTTTTTTTACTATTTAGTTTGTGATATTAATCACCACTCAAAGATGGCTGGTGCTAAAGTGGCAAATTCAGAGCAATTTGTGTCTGTAAGCACAAAAATTAAGACATAAATAGAAAAAATTATTCCTATAACCTGTTCATACAATATTTATCAAGACTGGTAGCCTGCCAGCCAGACTAACTCTTTTCTTTACTACAGGGGCTGGCTGGCCAGGCTCCTTCTCTGGGTCAGAGTGAATGGTATTTTTCACATTTCGATTCATCTGACCATAGAACAGTAAAAGAGCTGTCCCAGAGAAGACATGTGTGTTTCTAGATTAAGTTCACATTAGACAGCCAAAACAAACATGTAAACATAAACAACTTGGCCATGATGTAATTTTTTTTCTTGTGAATAAATGAGCTGTACTCTTGTTATGAGTGAAACCAATATTTGATATTTACATCACCTGTGGTGGCTCATGTGGGTAATTTGTATGAAGCAGTAAAAAAATATGGCTCGTAGTACTTTTAATAATTCAGTTTGTACTATATCTTGAAAGTTTACATTATTTGTTAGATATTAGAAGATTGATTATATTCTTTTTTATTTAATAATCTAATATCAATTTAACTCTAAATTAGGCTATACCTATAGATGCCCTTAGCTAAATGTAGTGTAAATTAGTAAATATGTAGTAAAATATCTAGTGAAAATTACTCTTAGTACCATTAGTTGCAGATAATTTCAGGTTAAATGATGGAAAGTATAATTTGGCATCTGCATTTCCATTTGTTTGACCTCAGTATCTTCTCCTTCTCATTCTCATTAAGAGACCACCATCCATAATTAAGATAGATTTAAAGACAATCCTCATCTCTTCTGCATCCGCTTAACTGCACAATTGCCATAAATGGACAGAGGATGAATGATTCAGTTATTTGTTTCTTCCATACCAAAAGATGTTGCATAAAGCATTGGCATGACTTGAATATAAAGTGTCAAAAGACAAAAATGATAACTGCTTCTAAAACATTTGGGTGAGTTTGTGAAGGGCCAAATGCTGACGGTACGACAATTTGGTCAGAGCATCTCCACAACTGTAGCCTTCAGTGGTTAATATCTATTTAAAGTGATCCAAGGAAAGATGACAAACAATTCAGATTACAATAATTCTTACAAAGCACAGTAGATGTCAAATATTGCTTCATTAGTATCAGACAACTCCTTAAAAACAACCACATCAGTTCAGTTTAACTTGCTGCACGCTTTTGCTGGCATCAGACTGCAACGGCATGATTCCTGCATTATGACATGGACTGATCAGAATTTTAAATGGCTGAACTTCAACACCAGCGCTGATTGCTTCTTCAATCACAGATAGCAATTGCAGCAACACACAAATGAAGTTGAACCCCTTGAGTTTTGTTCAGCGTGAAATATATGTGGCCATGTGTACTTAAGTGGGAGGGGAAATGGTTGTGTGAGCTGTTTCATTCCAGTCCATATATACTGAGACTCCCAAGAGACCGGTGATGACAACTTATTTGGACTCCTAACAGCTTCTGGCCATATAATTAATCACACTCTATTGTATCGAGTAAAGGGGAAGGGATTTAGTGAGAGCAAAGGAGAGACTGCAGCCACCTCTATAGACTGCTAAACAAAATGAACTCTGTGAACTGAGAGTACGCTGCCTGCTTGTGTACGTGCAAACCCAAGGAATTTCCAGTATTTATAAGCTTCAAATTTTGGAGACCAGACTTTTATTGCTTTTTCTCTGGACTCAGCTCTTGGACACCTAGAAATAACATGGTAACAACATCTATAAAAACTAACTAACTTATCAATGTCATTTTATTACGGAAGAAATAGCAGTATTGTACCTACCAAACATACTTTTCCCTTCCTAACTACTACTTTTCCCTTTTTTTACTGGATTACTTTCTGACTAAGTTACTTATTAACTTGATTGCTTTTTTACTTTGTTACTTCTTTACTCTGTGACTTTTTTGCTTGATTATTTTTTGGCTTAGTTCCTTTTTTGACTCGACTACTTTGATTACTTTCTTACATTTATAAGAAATTATAAACTTATCAGGGTAATTTCACAACAGCAGTGTGAGAAATGGCAGACACCTCAGCGAGGATGTTGTCAAGTTATATCACTTTCTACCACATGATGGCGCTCTGAGCAACTGTATTTTACCAGTAGGCCACAAACGCAGCAATTGAAATTCCATTTCTGATTTCTGTTTGTGCTCTTTTTCAGCTCTCCTCATGTTTTGCTGCATGTGAGTTGTTTTTAGTTTGTATATGCCCTGTGCCTGGAACTGACTGCCAGCGTGTCTGATATATGTCTACCAGCACACACGTGAAGCCCCTCGACACATTGCACCGCTGATGTGATTAATGGGATGTCAGCAAATTTCAATTTCTAAACCTTAATCACTGCAGTGGGAGGAGCAGAAGGAGGCATCAAAATGTGGGAAATCTTGTCCTGCTGTTAAGTGATGCTTGTCCAATTCTTGCTTTGCTTTTCACATTCTGTGACGTGTTAGTAACATGTTTGTACTGCATAATACTGTACATGTTGCATTTCAGGAGGTCTAGTCTTATTGTAATAGATATACTGGGATGATTTCCCCACAGCCTCATATACGACAATGGCTTTTACCATGTGACAAGGTGGGTTTACTGTGGTTGTTGTTTTTTAGCAGTATTTAGGTGTATGAAATTAATATGAAATATGAAAGGAATGTCCATGCAAATATTTGGGCACCCTTATATTTGCTGATTTGAATGCATGTAACTTCTCAAAATGGATTACTTGCAACACAAAACCTGTTAGATTAGTTAGTTAAGCCTTGAACTTCATAGACTGGTGCATTCAATAATGAGAAAAGGTATTTATTTTGTGTCACCCTCATATCCAAGACGTTGTTCTTAAATTATTTGTCATCAAACCATGTCCAAATATTTTAGCTGTAGCAGGTTTAGGTGTTTATTGCGTTGTTTACTTTTTTGCGGTGTTTACTGTGGCGCAGTGGGTTAAGCATTTGCCCAGCAACCAGAGGGTAACCAGTTCAAATCCCATCTGAAGCACATACTGTCGTTGTGTCCCTGGGCAAGACACTTCACCCACCTTACCTGTGTGGCTGTGTTTGGTGGTGGTCGGAGGGGCCGTTGGCGTAGATTGGCAGCCACGCTTCCGTCAGTCTGCCCCAGGGCAGCTGTGGCTATAGAAGTAGCTCACCACCACCGAGTGTGACTGAGGAGTGAATGAATAATAGATAAAAAATTGTAAAGCGACTTTGAGTTGTGTGAAAAGCACATAAAAAAGCATATAAAATTGATGTATTATTTATAAATTATTTTGTCAGAGCCTTTTTTTCCCGTAACTACTCCATCAAGTGTTAGCCCAGAAGTCACTGCTACCACTACTTTTATTTATTTTTATTTATTTATTTATTTATTTGTTTATATGGGACAGCGTGTATTAATGAACAGCAGCTATTACTATTACTACTATTACGACCACTACTACTACGATTATTACTACTACTTCTACTACTACTGCTACAAATACTACTTCAACTACAGCTACATTCTACTTTGTACTACAATCTTTTTGACCTTACCACAACACAAGATCAAAAATACTTACTTACTCATTAAGATAATTCAACTTTACTGTAAAGTAGTTGTTTTTTCCCTCGAGTTTTAGAATCCTAATTATTTAGTACATTTTTTTTCCAAAATATTTTATTAATACTTTGAGCACAGTTGGGTCAGTGGGTTTATTGTTTAAACAAACAACACTTGACAAGTAAAAATGATTAACAAATGCTGCTGTTGCTACTCCTCATTACTTATGCAGTTTTCTTTGGGGGCTCCTGTATTTTGATGGATGCCTGCTGTTGCCATTCGCTCTCTGTCGTGTGTTTTGATATTTGAGTTATGATTAACGACGGGGAGTTGATGCATGGCGAGTGACAGATCTTGAGGAAGTATAGAATAATTGAGGAGGTGTGGGATTGGCTGCAGAGGTCATTATTAAGGAAAGGTGCTGGAGCAACTCAGACGTATCCATTATTTCCTGCTCCGTTCTGAGCCTCAGACTGGCGAACAAGAAAAAAGACCAAATAGGGAGGGGACCAGGGACAGAAGATGAATCGTGTTGGCAACATAATAGTGACGAGGGGATTTCCTCACACTCATTAGACCTGTGCCTGTCGTCCTGAACGTGCACCTTTGGTTTTCTGTCAAAGCTCTAATGTCACATGCAGGACTCATTGATTGCCAAGAAGAAACAATTATTTTTATTTTCCTCTGGTGGTGAAACATACTTTGAGCTGGACACATTTCCCCTATAGCTACCCTTTTTGAATTTTTGCTCTGAGGAAATCCAAAGAGCCAATCCATACGCTGTATATTGGACCAAACAGTAAAATGTGGTTTTACTGTGCGGGGCATGTCCAGGGTTCTATATGGCTTTTTTATTTCACAACAATTTGTTTGCATGTATTTAGCATAGGAGGTTATATTTTAGGCTGCATTAGTTTGTGTGTTAGCCTGTTAGCTCAAAAACTTGTAATGGTCAGTTTTGATGAAATTTTCAGGAAACACAAATGATAGGCTAAAAGAAAAATTATTAGTTTTTTGTTACTTACTCCAGCCACAGGGGTTCAGAAAAGGAACAAATCATTAGTTTTAATAGATTTATTTACCCTTGTGTGAAATAAAGGCTTTCTGGCTCAATGGTCAGAGCATTTACCCCTGAACTAAGTCCCCAGAGTTTGATCTTTACCACTGCAAGATAGGATGATATGTATGCGCTTTTTGATCTAAGGGTCAGTTGTACTCACAGCTATGAGTATGTTTATTAACCCTTATGCCCTGCTTTTAAAAAGTTACAATCGTACTGTTAACTACAAGATTTTATTTAAACTTTGAACTGAAATAAAATTATCAAAGATGACTATTTTTCCAAATTTATTTTTTCATTTTTTTCATGAGGGAGTTCTTAATTGATTTATATAATGATTATATTAATCACCACTAATAATTAACCCTTAAGATGCCAGTTTTTGACATGTATGACTGACCGTTTTCATGAGAAATACACTATAACTCCATATTATAAAAACAAATCTGACTTTTACTGTTATCAGTATGACTGGCCTAACTAGCTCAGTAATCAGTGAGAAGATTGACTTTGGTGCATTATTAGTTTTTATGTAATATCAGATAAAATAAAAATTTGTGTACCTTAGACTTCCATTCCATTCCATTTGACCTCTCTTAAAAAACAAATGCATTTTGTGTTTGATTTCCCATTTTCCTATAGCAAACTGCATTAAATATTGCAAAGTAAAAAAGTAAATTTGAAAAAAATCACATAATTACCATAATTACCATATTTTAATCTCCCTAAATTTCTTTCTAAATCCAAGTTTTTAAAGTTATGACTTGAATTGTATTCAGTATGACTGGCTGACCAATCTCAATAATCTGTGAGATGATGGACTTTGCTGCATTATTTGTTGTTGGTTTTATGTCAGGTTGAATAAAAAAGTTACGTTCGTACTGTTAGTGTACCATAAACCTCCATTCAAAACACATTTTTGAGCGCCCTTTGATTGATTTTAAGTGATTTTTTTTTTCACCTCTAACCTTTTTCAAGTTTTCATAATGTGCACTCACACTCTCTTTCTCTCTCTCTCTCTCTCTCTCTCTCTCTCTCTCTCTCTCTCTCACACACACACACACACACACACACACACACACACACACACACACACACACACACACACACACACATTGTTTTAAACATGCAGGCATGTCGATAATGACCATTTGATAACACATTTGCCATTTATTGTTTATTTTTTGGTCACAGGGGCCGAAATTTTACAGAATGTTTGAAAATTTGAAAAAAAAATTCTGGTTTGTGTTATGAGATGTGTTTGCTCCTCAGTGGAAAACCACACGAAATGCAGAAATCAACTAGATTTGAGTGGAGGCCTACAAAATGAATGCAAAACATGATGAGAATTCTGATTTTATCATGCTGTGGCCAAGAAATAAAAAATACTGGTTTTATGGCTTTTTTTTTTTTTTTTTTTTTTTTTTTTACAAATATGCATTTTTTACACAAGGAATTCAGTGTCTGAGATCTGATTACACATAGACACACTATGGGAAAATATTTTTTTGCACCTCAACCATTCAGACTCAAAGAGGACATCACTAACAACACATCAAAATTGTTGTAGGTGAAAAAAAAAAATTGGAACTAATTTGCAGCCATGAGTTACACAAGAAAGTGGGGGAGGATCTAAAATGGGGCGATTTTTGGATTTGCTTTATTTTTACATAATTTTATGAGGATTGCTGCAGAAAAATTGCAGGCAAAACATTTTCACTTCAATTTAAAGAGGGACTGGTCAAAAAATTAGTTTTTAATGGAATTCTATGGTACACAAATTTCCACTAACAGTGCGAACATAACAAAAACACATCACACATTCAAAATACATAGAATATAGATGAAATTCAGAAATGTCAAGTCATTGCAAAACACACTTCCTTGCCAATTTTCATGGATATTGGACAATCACAGCCAAAACTATCTCAATAACCCTCACCTACACAAATTTCCCTTAATAAGGCATAGGGGTTAAATTGATTCATCTTTACATTATTCTGGAGGCCTATGGGTCACAGTAAAATATTTTATTTAATAAAAAAATGTTAATGCTGTACCTTTAATGCACAACATGTGTACATGGTGTAACTTTTTTTCTACACTGAGAAGCC
This sequence comes from Bostrychus sinensis, assembly GCA_020698575.1. Taxonomy (NCBI): domain Eukaryota; kingdom Metazoa; phylum Chordata; class Actinopteri; order Gobiiformes; family Eleotridae; genus Bostrychus; species Bostrychus sinensis. The sequence goes on along the minus strand of CM036253.1, from coordinate 20,081,129 downwards.
AGGGACAGCAGGCCTGGGGCCCCTGCGTCAGGACAGATAGCAGAATATCCTTCACTCAAACAGCCACTCTCTGTGTGATGTGCTAGTGTTGAAACAAATCCTTTATAATGCAAACATCAACAATTGTGTCAGGTACATCTCCCTAATATCTCACCCACACACAACCTGGGACAAAAGTGCTCGCTCAATTTCACAGGTGATCCTTTTGTGTGCGCCGTTGTCTGGAGTCGCAGTGTGTTTGAAGCTCTAACCACCTTGAATGAAGCACTACTTGAGCCACATGAAAGCAGGGGTTAGCGCGGCAGGTAGCACATCTAACAGGCAGGTAATCTCAGTGAGAGGCCAGGCTGCAGTGCACATGAGGTATGATGAAAAGGGGATTAGCATGGATTCATTATCAGCATGCATCATAGAAAATAACAGCATCAAAACACTTGCTTGCTGTCAGCTCAGAGGAGTTCAGTGCTTGTTGGCTTTTTCATCAACGCTGATAAAACACACTTCAGGACCTATTGCAAACTTATTTTATCTGTCAATTTTTATGTTAAATAGACTTGACAGTGATTACCTGGTGCCAACTATTTACCATAAATACCAGCAATTTAGTGAAGAACAAATTCAACAGGGGGTGTACAGTGGCAGAGTGGTTAGCACTTCTGCCTCTGAATAAGGAGCTTGTGGGTTTGATGCTTGGGCCGGCCTGCTACAATCTCTCTGAGTGGTGTCTGCATATCTTCCCACATGCTACCTCGGGTGCTCTCCAGGTACATCTAGTCCAAGTTCAAAGAACCCCAAAAAATTTCAAGTCAAGTCATCTTGAGTTGAGGGGTTTGACTGGTAGACTTCTGTGTAGTGTTTGAGTTGCATGTGGTGACTGAGGAACCCATAAGGCATCAGGATTATGTTTGGAGGTGTGCTCCATTTATTGCATCTGACCAAAAGGAATCAAATTACACTTAGCACGTAGCATGTGTTAGCGGAGCTCCAGCTCAATCTATACAAGACATAATATACAATGTTATCATACCATACCATCAGTCTTTGACGTAATAAAACTACAGTGGCTTGCAAAAGTATTCATACCCGTTAGCATTTATCCTTTATTGCTGCCTTACAGCCAGGAATTGAAATGTATCACTGTGAGGGTTATGTCAGGCACTTTATATCTCATGCCAACAACTATGAAGATGCAAAAAAAAATTTATTCTGAAGCAAACAAGAAATATGACAGAAAAACAAAAAACTGGCGTGTGCTGAAATATTCACCCCTTTTTTAAAGAGGCCCCTAAATAAGACCCGATACCACTCACCCTCAGAAGTCATAGAAACATTAGATAATGTCAACCTGTCTGCAAATCAACTGTCATAATGCCACAAAACACAATTTTAATCATCATTACAACATTTTAAAAACAGGGAACCACACCAAACCTGCCTAGAGAGGACCACTCTGAACCATACACTCCACAGAGCTGGGCTGTGTGGAGGAGTGGCCAGAAAAAAGCTATTACTTGTTGAAAATAATAGGAAAGCATGTTTTGTGTTTGCCAAAAGGCACGTGGGAGACACCCCAAACACGGGAAGGTCCTCTGTCCAGATACAATTAAAATGAGCCATCAATGAAAGATGTGTAGCACAAACCTAGCACCTGACCGTGCCCCCTTTCTAAAGTGAAGCCTGGTGATGGCAATGGGATATTTGTCATTGGTACACACTAAAAAATGCTGGGTTAAAATCAGGGCTGAAAGTAAGCCGTACGGCCCGGTACTACGTACCGACATAAGATTTAGAGGGGGTACGCAGTACCGGGTAGAAAGAGATCAGCTGTCCGACAGGTCTTTGCAGCTTTTACACACATTAGAAAGCAGCCACCGCGGACGCTTTTATGAGGAAAAAAAACTCTGACGCTAAAGCATGTGAACCAGGCAGTGCTTTATCTCATCATATCTGTGTCTGTGTGTTTTTTAGTGGCTTATGATCGCTCCATGATGTGATTTAATGAACAGAATGTCCCTCTCCCCTCTCATCATTCACTGATTGTCTCGCTTCCTTAAACAAACGCATTGAGCGTGCGCGTCTTAAGCCCAAAGCACACCTGGAGCGCCGCCTAAAATTACACCAAACGCTTTAGAAGGTTTTAATCAGTGGTCCTCAACCCAGCGATCGTGATCTACCGTCGATCGTAAAAGCAGTGCGAGTAGATCGCGGAGCCATGTCTTTCCAAATAAAGTCATTTGCCTATGGCATTTGAACGCCCCGCAGATGGATCAGTCTGAGATTCTTTCTAAAACACGAGACACCGCGGAAGCGCGAGGAAACCGCACAAGCTACGAACTAAACAGAATACAAGCAACTTAATAACAGTCAGAGTTCTGGCCGCTTTCACTTCAGTTCTGTTGCGGAGGCTGCGGGCGGCTCGCGCTCCGCGGCTGCTCTGAACACTGCCATGGGGCTGACGCACACACGCACACACACACACACACACACACACACACACACACACACACACACACACACACACACACACACACACAGGAGGAGAGGCAGCGGTGTCAGGGAGGAGACAGGTGAGGAAGGTGTCAGAGCCTGATGTATGTCACCTGTTTGCTTTGTTTTTGTTACTGCAGAAGTACGGGGGCCATGTGTGCGCCTCATAGAAAATAATAGGGGCATATTTTTTGATGTGCGTCCGGTGTGTGTTGGCCTTTATAGGGTGCGTTTGATTTGTTTTCAAACCCTGTTAAACCCTGTATAAGCCATGTCTATATTTTTCATTTATAGTCAAGATTCATTCTTAACCTCGTATATCTGCCTTTTCTGCTCAAAGAGGTGTGTGTGCATGCCAAAATAGCCTATGGGAATGCCGCGACCAGGCGGGCAGTAATAAAGACTATCATGGAGTCAATGGACAGTGTGATTGAAGATGAAGAGGATGACGTGGCAAAACAATATTTGGACAATTTGCTCAAATTCACAGAAACTCCAGTCGAAACAGATGCAATAGAAATTGAAAAAGGGCAAGACAGGAACACACGGCTGTCAGCCAACACACAAGCACCTACTAATGAAGCACAAAGGCTAAGTGATGGAGTAAGCACTCCTTCCCAACGAAATGAACCCTCACTCCTAACAAATACTTTTAGTCTGCCCACAAACAGGCTACAAGAAGTCACAATAAGGAGGGAGTTTAAAATCAGTGGCCAAATTGGGGAAAGGGGGCAAAAAGATAAGCTATCATTCACTAATCTAATGCACCAGATTGAGAGAGGGCTAACTAAAGGGCATAGTGAAGATGAAGTTGTGGAAGCTGTAGTGAAAGCTATCAGCCCAGGTTTGAGTCTACGGGATATGCTGGAAGTTAAAAGTGACCTTACGTTAATCCAGGTAAAGACAATATTAAAGGGACACTTCAAAGAAGATAGTTCTATGGATTTATACCACAAGCTAGTGAATGTTACTCAGGACAGTCGTGAATCTCCCCAAAACTTCCTTTTTAGAGCTATAGAGCTGAAAGAGAGACTTCTCCTTGCCTCGAAGGAATCAGGGTCAGATGATCACTATAGTCCAGACGTGATTCAAAAGAAGTTTCTAAGGTCAGTCAGTACAGGGCTTATTAGTGACCACATCAAATTTCAGTTGAAACAGTAACTGATGAAGTTCTCATTGATAAGCTGAATGAAGCAGCTTGCGTAGAATCAGAACGTCAGTCTAAACAACGCAAGAATGCCACTAGCAGAGCTGCAAAAGTGAATGAGCTACAGACAGAAGCGCAAGCAGGGTTAACTTCAAACAAAACTGTTTCAGAAATGAGGGTGGGGGTGCAAGATCCTCAAGCTGAAGCTGTTAGACCTAAGACCCGTAAAACACCAGCACCTCACAGCGCTAGAGACACTGAGCTGTACGAGACAGTGCATCTGCTCAGAGAAGAAATGGCAAACATTAAGAAAAGTTTGCAGGGCCAGCAACGGGCCTCTCCTAATCTAAACCGCACTCAACGCAGAGCATGCACAGCATGTGAGAATAGTGGACAGAGTAATCAATGTGAACACTGTTTCAAGTGCGGCTTAATAGGACACTTCTCGAGGGGGTGCAGAGGAACTCGGAGGGCATCTAACAAGCCAGAGACAGTAAATGTTAAACCACACAAGGTGGTGCCATCATCCTTGATACCAAAAAAAAGTCCCTGAAACAGACAGTAAGGTGCAAGAGCTGCTGTTAGAAAGAATTAGACAACTTGAAGCTCAGCTGGAAAACAGCAACACATTACATCAAAGGGTGAGTGCCACTTATACCAGCCCTCTGTCTTCACGCCGCCAAGCTAGGCTGCATGCGCTCATAGGAAAAAAATGTCTGGTGGACTGCTGTTTTGAAGGAGTAGCTACGAAAGCATTATGGGACACTGGTTCACAAGTGACTATAATCAATGAAAGTTGGCGGAGTACTTACCTTCCACATATAGAAACTCGTAGCTTAGATGAGCTTCTCGAAGAGGATGAAACACTTATTGGTAGGGCAGTGAACCAAACCATCATTCCATTTTCTGGTTGGGTAGAGTTAAAATTTAGGCTCAAGACATCAAACCAAGGCTCACAACCAGAACTGCTAGCCCCAGTGTTGGTCTCAAAGGAACCAGGTGTTGCAGAGCCACCCATAATTGGTTATAATGTAATTGAACAGCTAGTCAAAAATGGAATGGAGCAGTACCCAGATTTCACCTCAGCAGCTGTACAGGAAGCATTTTCACTGGATTGTAAAAAAACTGAGATATTCATACAGCTGGTAAAGGAAGGTGATGAAGACATGAGGGAGGGGTTAGTGAGAGTAGGACCGCTACGAGTGACTATTCCCCCAGGCCAAACTCAGCTGGTGAAGTGTGGTGTACGTAGATACCCCAGTGCAGCGGGACGAGATGCCTTCTTTGAACCTATAGATAGCTCAAGATGGCCTGAAGGTCTGACTTTAATGGAGACCGTAATAAACCTGCATAAAGGAGGATGGTCAAAAGTTTTGATCCCAGTTACAAACGAGAGCAGTCGTAACATTACTCTGATGGCACGTACTGTGTTAGGGCAGCTTCAACAAGTGAAAGCCATCTATCCTGCAAATGCACAACCACTGCAGGTCGAACAGGGTAAGGACGGTCATCACATTAGTGGAGCAGCCAAAACAAAAACCCAAGAGGACAGTGTAACCCCAGAGCCAGACAGGGACATTGTTGGAGAAAAGCAATGCCGAAGAGAGGAATTATGGGACCCCCCTGTGGCTCTTGACCACCTAACTCCAGAGCAGCAGGTTAAGGTGCGAGAGGTATTAAGAGAGGAGTGTCATGCCTTTTCTAAAGGAGACGAGGATGTTGGCTGTATTCCATCATTAAAACTAAAGATCAGGCTTAAAGACACCACCCCGGTAACACGCACATATACCTCAGTACCCAAACCACTTCACAAGGAGGTCAAGGAATATCTGGAGGATCTTTTGAATCGAGGGTGGATACAAAAGTCGCGCTCCCCTTATTCCTCACCACTTGTATGTGTGCGCAAAAAGGACGGGACGCTGCGTCTGTGTGTGGATTATCGAGGGCTTAACCAAAAGTCCATACCAGACAGACACCCCATTCCCCGTGTGCAAGACATCCTTAACAGCTTATGTGGCAGTGCATGGTTCTCTGTACTAGACCAGGGAAAGGCCTACCACCAGGGGTTCCTGGAGGAAGCAAGCAGACCACTCACCGCATTCATAACACCGTGGGGCTTATATGAGTGGGTAAGGATCCCCTTTGGTCTCTCCTCAGCCCCTGCCGAGTTCCAACGCAGTATGGAGGAGTGCCTAGCAGGTTTGAGAGATGAGACATGTCAGCCATATTTGGATGATAATCTTGTACACAGCAAAACATTCAGTGACCATCTGCAAGACATGAGACAAGTGCTGCGTCGTTATCAACAGCATGGTGTAAAACTCACTCCAAGAAAGTGTGAGGTTTTCAAAAGCCAAGTGAAATTTCTGGGAAAGATTGTGTCCAAGGACGGGTATACCATGGATCCAAGTGAGTTGGCACTAGTACAAGCTCTCAAAGACCGAAAGCCCACAACCGTGGGAGAACTGAGAAAACTCTTAGGGTTTATATCTTACTATCGGCCCTACATTCAGAACTTCTCACGAATTGCAAAACCATTGTACAGTTTGCTGTCCACAGAAGGCACACCCAAGACCAGCACCAATAAATTTGAACCAAAAAGGAAGAGCAGGAAACCAAACAAAACTAATCAGTTGCCCTCAAGCCAGCCTATCAAATGGACCGAACAACACCAGGATGTGCTGTGCAAGCTAATTGACTTCCTACTGCACCCTCCTATATTAGGTTACTCTGATTTTGAAAAGCCATTTGTGCTCCACTGTGACGCGTCCCAAGAAGGCCTTGGTGCAGTACTATACCAAAGACAGCAAGGTCAGCTGGTGGTTATTGGTTATGGCTCTAGGACATTGACTCCCCCAGAAAAAAACTATCATTTGCATTCAGGCAAATTAGAATTTTTAGCATTAAAGTGGGCAGTTTGTGAAAGGTTCAGGGAATACCTCTATTATGCACCATCATTTGTTGTTTACACCGACAATAATCCCCTAACGTATGTACTGTCATCTGCTAAGCTCAATGCCACAATGCACAGATGGGTAGCTGAGCTCGCTGATTTTGAGTTTACTATCAAATATCGACCAGGGAAATCTAATGGGGATGCTGACGGATTGTCACGAATGCCACTTGACATGGAGCAGTATATGCTAATGTGTTCCAAAGCGGTAGAGCCAGATGATATAGCCACCATAACCGAAGCCATACAGGTGGGATCACAAAAACAGGCGCCATGGATGTGTCCAGTCACAATTGCCACAGCTTGTGCACAAGATGAACGGGTGATCGCCCCAATAGCCACCATCTCAGAGCAGGATTTGAAAATGGCTCAGGAGCAGGATCCAGTTCTTAAAAATGTGAGAAACTACATTACTACAACACAATGGCCTCAGAGTACGGGCAGGAAACGGCATGATGACCTGACTGTGTTAATAAAGGAAAAGAAAAGACTGTACATTGACAATAATGGACTAATATACAGAAAAACTGCTACGGGCTCTCAACTGCTCTTACCCAAAAGATTCCATCTACTTGTCTACAAAGAGTTACACGAAGAAATGGGTCATCTTGGGGTGGAGCGAACGCTGACTCTCATCCGTGAAAGGTTTTACTGGCCACATATGCACCAGGATGTCAATCACTATGTGACTAAGGTATGTAGCTGTCTCAAACGCAAACGTCCCAGCAAACCAACAAGGGCACCCTTGATTAACATAGTGACCACCCATCCCTTTGAGCTCGTTTCAATAGACTTTCTACATTTAGAGCCAAGTAAAGGGGACCATTTTACAAGATTTGCCCAGGCCTATGCATGCACAAACAAGTCCGCAAAAACTGCAGCCGAGAAGATTTTTGGAGATTTTGTCCTTAAATTTGGCTTCCCTACTAAGCTTCACCATGACCAGGGCAGGGAGTTTGAGAACAGGTTATTCTACAAACTCAAAGAATACTGTGGCATTCACGGTTCACATACAACGCCGTATCACCCTGCTGGGAATAGCCAGGTAGAGAGGTTTAATCGAACATTACTCTCCATGCTAAGAAACCTGCCAGAAAAAGCCAAGGCTGACTGGAAAAGTTCATTGGACAAAGTGGTGCATGCGTATAATTGTACGCGTAGCGAGGCTACTGGGTTTTCCCCCTATTATTTGCTCTTTGGTAGGAGTCCAAAGCTGCCAATTGACATCATGTTTGGCCTGACACCTGGTGGTGAGGAGAGCATATCACACAGTGAGTATGCTGACAAGTGGAGGAAGCGCATGATAGAAGCATATGAATTAGCTTCCAAAAATGACCGAAATGGGCAGAACAGAGCTAAAAGATATTATGACAGAAAAGCTTATGGTGCTGTGCTACAACCAGGAAGTAGGGTGTTAGTGCGCAACTTTTCGGAGCGAGGCGGCCCAGGTAAACTTAGGTCTTACTGGGAAGAGGAGGTTCATGTAGTGGTGGAAAAGAAACCTGACACTCCTGTATATGTCATCAAACCTGAGAGGGGCCCAGGGAAGACACGAGTCATTCATAGAAATTTGTTACTGCCTTGCGATTATTTGCCAGTTGATGGGGATATCACATTAACGAGTACAAAACCTGCAAACAACAAGAAAAGTGTGAAGTTAAGTGACTTGAATGACTCTAGTACAGGGGAGTCCGACACTGAAACCGAGTGGCAGGCAATCGTTACAGGGCCATTAGGACATCCCACCTCAACCAGGAGTCAACTGAGAGCACGTGCAGAGGAGTTCCATCCGCAACCCACCCCTAGACATCAAGTTACGAGCATTAGCGAGGAACTTCCGGGGTATGACTTGGAGGCAGCACCAGGTGGTCAGCCAGGTGGAGATGTCAATAAAAGGGCCGAGGAGCCGCAGGCCACGCCTTATGAAACTGATGGCTGCCCCGAAGCAGGCAATGGTGTGGTCGACGCCAGTCCTACAGTATCGTCTGATGAAGCAGACGAGGATGCTGAGCTCCAACCAGCCATCCTGAGAAAATATCCTTTGAGATCCAGAAATCCACCTAAAACACTTACTTATCCCACATTAGGTCAACCTGCTCTGACATGTAAAAATACTTAAGGATACGGTATTTGTTCAGAGTTTATTAGTTCACTTGTTCTATTCTATGTTCAGAACAAATGTTACACTGTATGCATTAAGATGACACATGGGCAACTTTGCTTATTTGTGACACAACACAGTCTTATGGTATACAAGCATCTCACACATACGTCGGTAACAGGGAACTGCATCTATTGTGAGTTTGTATTAGGAAGCATGGGCAAGAGTATAAGAATCATCTTTCAGTGGAGGTACTTTGCCTGCGAAGCAGAGCATTCTTTTAGACATCACCTGGCCAGTGGTGTCTGCCCAAGCACATGGCTGAAAGGGAGATATGTGCCATGTAAAGGACTGTCAATGGACATGCTGTACCTCTTGAACATGAACTGACTCCCACTCTTGTGACCCTGGTTCTGGAAGTTGAAGACAGATATTTGTGGACTGTGTAATGTCGGCACGTCATTAATTTTGCAGGGGAGAGTGTGGGACAAATGTTAATATGTCTGGACAGTGGTTATTGTACTGTGTTGTAAAACACCACCCACCTTGATTTTTCATTTTATTATTATATTATTATTATAACAATTTTATTTTGAAATGTGCTATGCATGAAAGAAGGGATGTGCTAAAGGTAGTTTAATTGTTGGATCATAGTGAGATTTTAGTCAGGAGATATACGGGGGAGCCACGCAGGCAGGGAAGGGCAGCTTGGGGGCCTGGTAGGTCCTAATGTTGAAGTGTGCCCAGACATGAATGGCTTGGTCATAGCTGTGTCTCTTATGTTACAGGTGAGCAACAATTAATTGTAAATTCCCTTTATTATTTATTATTTGGTACCTTTGAGACGTCCTATATTGTAAAAGTAATGTTGAAGTGTGCCCAGACATGAATGGCGTGGTCATAGCTGTGTCTTTTATGTTACAGAAATAAAAGAAAGAAATATATACTCTCTCAAGTCTCTTTATCCGACCATAAGTGCTACAAAAGCAACAATAAAGGAAACATGCTAAGGGGTATGAATACTTTTGCAAGTCACTGTACATAACTAGCACCATTAAACATCACAATGGCGTTATAACGGTTCAAGTAGAAGTGCATTATCATTGTTTAAAGAGAGAGATTGTCTGGGGCACACAAAGAAGAAGAAGGCATAGCTATAGGTCTGAACCCAATACAGAAAATACACTGGATCTGTCAGGTATGAAAATAAACTCTAAATCTAATTTTGTGCCAAGAGCCAAATTGTGATAGCTAGCCGACTGGGTCAGAGCATCACCAACACTGCAGCTCTTGTGGGGTCTTCCTGGTCTGCAGTGGTGTTTATCAAAAGTGGTTCAAGGAAGGAACAGTGGTAAAGTGGTGACAGGTGATGCACATGGGGTGTGAAGGCTGGCCAGCAGGGCCTGATCCAACAGATGAGCTACTGTTGCTCAACATGCTGAAGACGTTCATGCTGGTTTTTATAGAAAAAGGTGTCCAAACACACAATATGTCACAGTTTGTTGAATATGGGGCTGTACATTAGGCAGGTGCTCATAAAGTTATTCCTGACTGGTGTATGGTTTACACTTGTTGCACTAATCTCTCATCCCTAAAAGTAAATCTACACAATTAGAGAAGCTCTTGTGTGCTTCATTACCTGTTCATTTTGCAGATCTCAGGATGTAATTTTGAGCAGCTTCAAACCAGGCCACAGCTGTGTGAAGCTCCCCTAAATCAAAGACATTAGGCAGGTATGAACTGTTACTGATCTCTTGGTGGGTCAGTCGATTGTCTGTTGGGACAATCTTGGTAGGAAATCAATGGAGCTGTTGTTTGTGTGTAGATGGAGTAATACAACAAGACAGATATATTTAATTGCTTCTCTGATGTATTTTAAAGATCTGGTTCTTGCACTGACACCGTGAAAGAAATATAACAATTCAAAAAAAGAACATAACCTAACATAACAGTAGTCATATTCATAGACAGCTTGCATTATTGCATTCAAACATAAAAAATCATTGTGAGATATTGCACACAGAATAAAAGTGGTAAAAACAAATAAGCAACAGGGTAGTAAGTTTTGATACACCATCAGTATTGTTTTAAAGTGTCCAGGTTAGTGTGGTTAAATCTTACTGGGACCAATGTAACATTTAAATGCTATATAGTACAAGTTCATGTGGCAAAAAAGGAATGCATTTGGCTACAGTGTATATTATGAATGTGTTTTTTCTGACAAGTAACCATCGCAAACAACTGTTGTTGCTAAAATGTGAAAAAAAATGCCTATAGATAGATACAAATATGTTCAAAATGTTATTCTTCCTCATTTGTAACCTTTCCTAAAACTTTTATGAATATTGATTTGTAAAATTTAGCTGTTGTGTTTGCATTTGCATTTGTGCTTTGCACTTGCACTTTCCATTTGCACTTACACTTTGCTCTTGTGTTTGCACATTACACTTACACTTTTGTTTGCATTTGTGTTTGTACTTGAAAATAAAATAAAAACTGTGATCCACACCAACTCCTGCCTCTGCCTGTTGTGCACCTGCAACGTCTCACTTACATGCAACACTAAACGACCAGCCTACATCACAGATACACACCAGAAATTAATCATTTGTAATTTCCTCATTTGTAACCATTCCTAAAACCTTCATGAAAATGTATTTGAAACATTTAGCCCTTGCGTTTGCACTTGCATTTGCACTTTACACCTGCACTTGCACTTTGGCTTTGCACTTTACACTTGCATTGTACATTTCAATTTTTGTTTGCATTTTGCATATGCACTTGCCACTTGCCACTTGCTCTTGTATTTGCACTTGCACGTTGGTCTTTGCAATGCAGTTGTGTTTCCACTTTGCACGTGCACTTGCATTTGCACTTTGCAAATATGGGAGAATTGAAAATAAAATAAAAACTTTCAAAATTAAAACTGTGGGACCATGTCTGTCTGTTGTGTACTGGCCTGGTCTCACTTACATCCAGCACTACTGTGTCACAGGTCCACACCACGTTTGACATGATGTGAATGCTTCTTGATTAGTGACATTTTGGTCTTTTCCCAGTTTTTTTAAGATTTTAAATCAATATGTTTGTCCACGACTGCCACAGATTTCTGAGACAGGCCTATCCCTCTTTATTACTGCTGCATCACACAGCTATGGCTTGACTGCCACATACACATACACAGTATATATCATATGTCTTATCTGTTTTGTTTTGTTTTTTTCTTTCTTCCCCTGTTTGTCCTTTTAGCATTTCAGTGTTGTCAAGATTTCACATAAGGTTTGACAGGACATTTATCACACAGACCTATTTTACAATACGCACTTTGACTTGCCTCTGAGATGGCCAATGTAGAGTCATCAGGAGTGAAACATATGGCACAGAGCTGGCCCTTCTTATTTTATTTTTTCTGTAGAAGAGGTAGTGGTAATTGGTAAATTAATGAATGTTGGTCTATGAATATAAGCAGGACAGAACATAAAAAGGCTGTTTAGCACAGCTATTAGCAACATGACAGCTAACAGACGAGCTTACTGCTTCTTAGTGGTAGCAATTTAAGAGCTGAAATTATCCAAACAAGTTCGGTGACGATGTATGGGCTTTAGAACTTCCTGGTTTCATGTGTCTACGTAGAACCTCTGAGACAACGTGTTTAAGCTTTTCAGAAGGGCAGCGGCTCAGCATATAGGATAAAATACAACTCCAGCTATGTTTTTGAGGTACAAACAATGTTATGACATGGTAAAAAGCTCAAAAAGTCAATTTAGCATAATAGGGGACCTTTAATGAAGTTTTGCAGTGTGAATTGCATTGCTTTTAATATAAGAGGAAACTATGTCACCAGACATGTGCCAAAAAAACTATGATCAAATAATATCTGGTCAAATCACTCAACTAATTGGTGCTGCTGCTGACTAGATGTCTGAAGTGTCTTTGCCTTCTGGCAAGGAGAGCCCTAATTTACTTAACTCCCCTTGTGGTAAAATCTCTGTTGCTGGGCTAAGCCAACACTTGTTTTTCATTCATTGCACATGGGTGTGTTTATTTGGCTAGTCAAGTGTTAATCAGCATAAATTACATATGAATATTATCCAAATATTTTCTCTATAATGTAATTACACATTATTACCCCGTCCTCCCAAATATTATCCGCAATTAAGTGACACATTTTCACACATTGCATGTGCTTTATAGTAATTATATATATTTTTCAAACTATAGAGTCTGTACATATACTGACAACAAGTTTAAATAGGACTATATAAAGAAAATATAGGTATATAGTCTAATACAAAAAATATGTTTTTCTCTATCTGTATTGGCAGTATGAAATAGTAGGTTTTGATTTCGTTATCAGATAATTTGGTCTGAACTCTGAAGTATAAATGTAAGTGGAGGACACAAGACACAACCACAACATCTTTATAGCTCAATCTCTGAAGATGCACCTTTATTTATTTCATCAAAAATATTCATATAAGCAAATACTTTTCTGTTGACCATTTCACTGCACAGTAATACATACAACCATCAATACATTCATTAAAAATAAATATGCAAGCCTACATGACTCCAGTACAATCAAAATGAACACACTGCCAATGGAGCAAGGTAAAAGACTTTTCCAAAAGTGTAGAAAATCACAATCTGAAAAATATCAATGGCACAAGCGTATGTTTACATTCATTAATATATTATTTTAATACTGTGCTGAATTTTTATGTCCACTTATAGTATGACTCATAGTATAAATACATTTGCAAAGTCATATACAGCTCCTATGGCACAAAGACTTGTAAAGCTTCTTCCTGCCTAACACTGACTATAGAGAGACTGAGAGAAGACCGTGCTAGGATTCATTTATATGGTTATCTTTTTAATATCAAGCTCAAGGTAATATAGATCAGAGGCATTTCCTCTTTCTATATCTCGGAACAGTCCTGCTATGATCCTAAGGGGCTCACGTGGGAGACGAGGGGACACCTGCATGTGACACTCTGCCTCTTGTCCTGCTTTGCTTTCTTTCCACACCTCTGGCTTTGCTCCCTGCAGCCCGGGGCAATGAGACCATTTGCTGCCAACAGAAAGGCCACATTACCATGACTCACATGGGACTGGGGTTAACACATGAAATTAATGTCATGGCAACAATTGAACTGAACAAGCCCCAATCATCACTGGTACTGGTGAATCCCTAATGATCCCAATCTAATCATTAGCATATAATAGTTAGCAGCAAAAGCCATTATTATATTGTGACATTTCAGTTAAAAAAATGAATTGTCCAGATTTGAGTGGCTTTGTCGAGGTCAAGGAACTGACAGAGTGATTATTGACCCGTTAAAGTCAGACAGACTGTTCATCTGTTCAGTGTCCACCTTGAGTTCAGGGCCTAACACATTTATCTCTCTGTATTATATAATTGTGTTGGGCAGCTTACACTAATAAAACAAAAATACTGCATGCTACTAAGAGGACACTTGTGAAATTAACTAAAAGTGAGTGCATTTGACATAAAGTGGGAGGAAACTGGGAGGAAATGGGGCAAGTGGGAGGAGCTCAGAGTGAAGAAGCTGAGGAGCAGGTGGCAATCTACACTACTGTATCTCAATCATTTAGTAATTTTTAGGAAAATTGTATTTTATTGTAATTTGTATTTCACAAAGAAATGGTCATTTGGTGTGGAGGAGCCAGGCATGGCCTGAGTATCTAACTGCTTTTTCCATTAGGTACAGTATAAGATTTTGAAAAGCAATAACACAGACTGGTCAGCAGCAATACCAATTTGTGCAAACTCAGCAATTTTGTCCTTTTGTGAACAGACAGGAATGTTTGGTTTGATCTGATCATAATTTTAAAATAGTTTAGATGAGACCATCTGCTGCTTGCACTAAGCATTTTGAACAGTGGAGTTTCAATTCACAACTTAATCAGCCACAAAATCTCAAGCATTTACAATGTTTATGCTATGTTTACATCTATGTATTTTAATTCTACTCAGACAAAGCAGAATAAAAATGTATAGTGGTTTAGAAAGTATAATATAATTAAATATCATTATTTGATAAATTAGATGCTCTATCAAATCCAATAAAGACAACCAGATGAACAAACACGTCATCATATTCAGAGGTTTCACGCAACCTTACTTAAAAAGGATAATTAAAGCAAACATTAAAATATATTCAGCTTTATGAATGTTTTTATTTCTGCATTTTCTGGCCATGACAGTGGCCTGCAAGCCACCTATTGGGTTCTGTTAGCACACAGCAACTAGAGGAGGTTCTTTGTTCTTGACAGCACTGGAATATTAATGCATTTTAAACAGCTATACTATGTGTAACCAGGATTGTGCGAACAGTACTACATCACACCTAGTATCTCAAGCCTACTACCAATGCTCAACCCTCCCTACACCAGTAAGATGTATAGAGAAAATGAATCTAAAAGTTTGGTGTATATTTTATGGTGTATGATGTCATTCTGCTGCTACAGTCAGCAGTCAGTGAGGCCCTGACAGCAGATTAAGGGCTGCTTTGAAGAAAAATAAAAAAGCACCACCCTTTCCTTACTCAGTCTCCCAGAAAGCTAAAGGTTAAAAAAAAAAAAAAATTTAATTGTTCTTGTATTTTATAAGTCATCACAAACCATTAATAGCTAATAGAGGACTATCTACAAATAGCAGACATTTCCTCATCCTAATATTGGACATGTGATAACTACAATCATGACACCCTGGAAACGGACAACCGCAAATATATTTTTGTAACACTATAACAGTCTTGTGTACCATCAATAAATATTTAACACTAAAAATGAAAGTCTTCTGGTTGAGTTTTGATGTGGGATGCAGTTGAGGCTGTTGAGGCTCCTCTGCATATTCATTGTTAGACACTGGAGACTCAGTGGCTTTGGGCAGTGGACACATTGTCGGCGGCTCTGCCTGAGTGAAGCACCTCTGAAGGAGGTGACATGTTTAGTGCCCTGACCTGCACCGACTCCCAATGCACAAAGACACAGTTGTTCAATGCTCTTCACTTGGCAGCGGTGGTCAAAGAGTGACCAAAATGAACCAGCGTCTCAGCATTTGATGCCTCGCCAAAGATTTTTTCAGTTGGCGCTTCAGACATTAGCACCAACGTGAAATTGTAATGGTAGATGGTGGTAAAGATGATGTCTTCATCAATGTGGGCACTAAGTTTAGAAAGTGCTTATTTGGGCAACAGTCTCCAGTCTACAGTAGTAGATTTTTTGCACAAAAGAAAGAATCTCTTGAGGACTGCTGCGTAATAAAAGTATATGTTTTTATTTTTTGCCAAAGACATGTTTGTTTGCTTTTCCACCTCACACTGTTGCTCAGTGCTAGCAAAAGTGCAGCCACTTCTCTAGGCTGGCTGACATTTCCAAGCCTCAAAGAGAGATTGTGGGTAAAGCTGGTCACCAAGGAGACAACCCCATTATTTTCTACCTGTGGTGAAAGTGGGGTAAGGGCTCACGAGGAAATGCAGATGGGCTTCCCATTTTTATCATACTGGTACACAAGCATTTTAATGCAGTGGGAATTGGCTGGTGAGATCCAGGGGCTGCTAGTGATGGAGAAGTTGTGGCTGGCATAAAAAGGCGGTGGCTGCTTTCGGCAGCGGAGCAGGGCCCGCAGCACATTAGCTGCCATGCCTCGGAAACGCTTACTGATGAAGCAGTAAAGGAAAAAGTTGACTCCAGTGTTGAGCAATGCTAGCATGTTGGCCAAATCAGTGAGCAGGTGTAGCAGCTGGCTAGCGCTTTGTGAGGCAGGAGGAGGTGAATAGAAGTGGTAGAGGATCATAAGTGTGCGTGGTGCCCACAGCACGGCAAAGATGGAAGTGATGGCCAGCAGGATGGCAGTGGTCTTTCCGGTCGAATAACCACGTAAGCGGAAACAGTTACGTCGCCTGCGTAGTTTGCGGACAATGACAGCGTTGAGGGTGAAAAAGACTGTGCAGGGCAGGAGGTAGACGGTGGTGCAATGGGCCCACACCAAAACATGCTGTGCTACAGTTCTTCTGTTCCCATCCACTCCGACGGCACCACCCACACTGGACAGACTGTGCCACAGCTCCGGCCACCAGTAGTACGGTGCAGCAGACAGCAAACACCCGATGTAGACAGCAAATATAACCCTTCGTGTGCGAGCGGGGTAGGACACTGTGTGGTATCGCAGTGGGTGGCAAACGGCAATGTATCGGTCAACGGTGAGAGGGACAGCGATCCATATGGATGTGTGGATGGAGGAGAACTCCAGCACTTGCACTGCATTGTTCAGTGACGGTGGCAGTGGCATGGCCAAAATAAAGTCCTCTAAAATAAAGTCAACAAAAACAATGAGGAGCAGGACTAAGATGTCAGCTGCCGCCAGGGCCAGGAGATAGTTGTAGGAGGACTTCTGACGACGCAGCACCAGCTGGGACAGGATCACCACTGTCAGGATGTTAGCTGGGGAAGACAAGAGAGGAAAAGGTCATTGATTAGAGCTTGGTGAAGGAAATAGAGGCACCAAACAAAATAGAAATAATACACACACAGTGAGCAATCCCAGTACACTTGCTGCTTTGGTTTTAAACATCTTGCACTAGTCTGCCCATCATACAATATTTATTTCCTGTTAAATTAAAAGATTAAATTGACCTTGCTCTCTTGGACCGGTCCATTCCACAGTGACCTATATGCACCTGCATTGGGAGGACGAGCATGGCTTCCCCGCACACGTGGAACTGCACTCTGGGAATCGAACTGAACAGACTCATTGTGTCTTTATATGGCATTGTCCGATTTGCTTCTCTCTAGCTCCAAATGTCCCTGAGTGCAATTTAAGTTCAAATTATTCCAACAAGGACCTTTTGTATGTGCATTCAGCCACATCACAGGTGGGAGCAGGCATCCATACACTCCTTCATGTCATTTAGTCACCAAAAATACTGTGTCTCCTAACATGTGAGAGCAGAAAATGGTTTTAATTGAAGAAACCTTTAATTTAACATAACAATTTTACTTTTGGCTTTGTTCATGTGCTATATTTACAATACATTTTCTCAATTATAGGGAACGCTCGTATGAATGGCCTAGGTGGCACGAATATCTTTAAGTGGTCACAAAAAGGGAAAAAGTGGTCTATTTTTACAACCCAAGCACCACGGGAACAGCAGCACTCATCTTGCTCATTTCTTAATTGACAGGTGTGATCCCCCGCTGCATTCAGGTAAATTTTATTCACCTCAGATACTTTTATTTGGGAGAATAGTAGCCTGCTTTTGTATTTTATTCAGCATTGTTTGATACATTTAGCGTTTATCTTTTTCATTTCTTTTTTTTTTTTACCCCGGATGCCCTTCCTGATGCAACACTCACCATTTATTGAGGGTTGGCACTGGCACTTACTTACAGTACTGTGGCTGGAGTTTTTGGCAACATGTCAGGGAAACCCCCAAATGTAGAGAAACCATTAATATTGGGTTCAGATTTGTTTTTTAGAATAATAAAGCATTCATTGTCCCATTGGAGCTCCCCCCATAAAAAATCAGATTTTGAAGGAAGCATCTCTGAGACCCAAGTGCACTCAGAAGATTTGTGTGCTCTAAGTGCGGTCTGTGTTGCTGCCCTCCCTCTGTGGTAATAGATCTGGGATTGGATTAAATATGGCAGCTTGAAGTCTGGTCCATCACACTTCACAGCCTCAGCCTCTATCAACTGATTACAAATTACAAAGCTGGCTCCAGATAATGACTAAAGATGTCCTTGCCAGACTGGTGGACGTACACGGCGAGAAGACACACACTGACACACACTTGTCAATTACAATGCAGATTATTAGGAATGTGGCAATTCATTAGCAAACAATCTCTCAATAACCATAAAAAAGATGTCAAAATGGTGCAGACAAGGAGCGTTATAGCACTGTACAGCTTCAGCAACAGACCAGCTTTGTAAACTAAATTTATGGTGACCAGGTAAGTCCCATTCACCTCTTGGTTTATGTTGCATTTTAGACATAACCATTAGATATGTCAGATGAAAAGACAACACCAGGGTTCATATATTTATTTGCATTATACAAGAATTTTCCATGACTTTTCCATGACTTTACAAAAACTTTTGACTAAAATTCCAAGACCTGAAAAATGAACTATAAGAGTTTAAACATTAGAAACATACTGTTGTCAGCTGAAGAAAAAATAAAAACTGTTCTGGGGCTTCTTCCCCCAGAAATATATTATTCCACAAATTTTACTGACGTATAGCCTACACACCAGTGATTAAATAATAATTGTGCTATATTAGATATCAACTAATCATCTATGCTGTGTTAAAGCATTACCAAAACCAAAAGAGCCAAAGACCAGCAAAAACATTTTTAGTTCAAATATTCTTACAAAAAATAGATGTTGATCACTTTTTCCTGCAGCAAAAAACAAGAAGAGGCCAAGAAGACAGTGTTTCTACTGATCACTTATATTTACTGTAAGAGTGGCTGAATGTTACTCAGACTTTTAAATTTCCAAAACTTTTCCAAAACTTTACACCAAAATAAAAAAATTCTATACTTTTCCAGGTCCTGGAAATTGCATTTCAAGTTTTTCCATGACTGTACAAACTCTGCAACACAGTCATTACTGTTTCATGTGTTTGTTGAAGAGTTAAAGCAACAGTATGTAGTTGTATTTGGACCTTAAAATAAAGTTTTGTAAATTATGTTGGTGGTAGATTCAATCTTAACAGGACAAACTTTCCGGGGAAGGAGGGCTCTTAAAGTGACAGGGACCTAATCCAAGCGTTTCTCACAGAGTCAAATGATGAGTTTTTTCAATTAAGGTTTTTTCAATAATTATTGTGTTTTCTGACCAGCAAAATGTAAGATGCAGATCTAGATGTGTCCTGAATCAATTTAAAAGACTCACAAAAAAGCATAATATAGACCCTTTAATGTCAGAAAACTTAAACAAATGCTACCTTTTCTACTGATATGGTTGTGTAAATTAGGCTTCTGGAGTTTTATCAACCAGAGAGAGATCAAAAGTTACGTTGTGTTGCAAAAAAGTGTTTTAGTGAAGAGAGATTTTCCATAAAGAAAGGGAAACACATGATGCGCAAAAC
Source organism: Bostrychus sinensis (assembly GCA_020698575.1). Lineage (NCBI taxonomy): Eukaryota > Metazoa > Chordata > Actinopteri > Gobiiformes > Eleotridae > Bostrychus > Bostrychus sinensis. The sequence goes on along the minus strand of CM036253.1, from coordinate 20,061,314 downwards.
TGTCTACAAATTACTGCAAATTTATTATTTTAGTTTTCCCTGTGCGTCTTTATGCAAGTACGGCAATTTTTTAATTACACTTCACATTCAAAGCATTTTACCCTAACATTTCTAGATGACGTGACAGGAGAGCCAGGTGTGCACAGTTCTTTGCAAAGGGCTTCTGAAGATAACGCACAGATCACTCCACTGACTTGCTAATTCGTTTTACGGCTAATCTAATATAAAAGGTCAGTCAGTCAAGAGTCAGTAGATTGATTCCCTCTCCGTGCATGTCAAGCACTGGGACAGTTAGTAGTCCACTTAAAGCCAGTCATAACGTGGGAACATCAAGTCTCGTTTTGACAGGTTTTTATATCATCGTGTGGCTATGACCTGTAACAGCTTTAGCTTTTGTCACAAGCCAAAAAAGAGCTAAAAGGCCACTTATGTGAAGTGCTGCTGATCTGTTGCACTGCCTATTTTAGTGTCATTTTGTTTCTCATTTGAGTGCGAGTCATCAATCTTCTTTGTCCTTGAAGTGGATGTTGCTGCCTGTGTGTACTGAGCACCTGCAGGCTCTTATCTTGTCATAGCACAACTTTAAATCTATAGAAAAATGCAAATAAATACTGGCAGCCATTGGACTCCATTGCCATTTCATTGCCGGATCTTTCTGTATTCTTCTTCTTTCTTTCTAACATTGTTCTCGTCTGTCCATAAACTGCTAAATAGAGAAGCCTGGGGAGTGAAAGTGGTGAGATGTTGATTGTCACTGGCACAGTATTATTTTGTTTGGGCTTCCCTGAGAGAGTGGGGCTTTCTACAGACAAACAAAAGGGATCTGCAGCAAGCTTGACATTTCCATTTATCGGCAGCCCGCTTGCACTGTGCCACCCATTCGCTGCAATTGACTCTTTCTCTTTATGTGGTCTCAGGGGCAGACATATTGACAGATGTGTGGCAGAGGTCGGTGGATATGGACCAACTCATGTATGGGGCATCCTGTATTGTGTAGAGAAGGATAGGCAAAAATGAGTGCCATTTATTTTCAATGCAAAGTTGGTTTATACACAAAAGTCTCAGGTTTTTTTTTTCCTTAGAGAACTTATAACAGAAATAATATTTTGGCGTTGCAGTCTTTCAGCACCATTCCAATGGTTTGGTGAGAGACAGGTTCAACCATGAACAGACAGAGTAACTGTAGCAATTGTAGAGTTGGCCAATCACATTCATTTATTTATTGATGTTATTATTCCATTTTTCACTGGAAATGTCTTATTTTAAATGTCTCTAATATTTTTCTTTGCAAAACATTATGACCACTGACAGACAAGTAAATGCCTCAGATTATCTCTTCATAACCACAAAGTAAAAATTTGGCCTCAACATTGTTGTGTTAGAAAGAAAAAATGGGCCCACGTTAGTATTTGTGTGAGTTTAAAAAGGACCAAATAATGATGACTAGATGTTCATGACTTGGTCAGAGTATCTCTAAATCTGCAATCTGGTGTTCCCTGTCTGCAGAGGTCAGCACAGGCGTCAGGTGTTGCACATGAGGAGTGAAGGTTTTACCTTGCACAGCAAACTGGATTGTCATGAAATGTGTGAGTTCACAATTTCACAAAATCCATCTTGTCAGGCTCCCGCTGATCTGTTTGGTTCCGGACCTGTGGCGGCCGGGCCAAAGGAGTGGCAGTACTGCCATGGGTGGGTTTTAGGTTTGCCAACAGCAACAAGCACTTATAGCAATACTGGTCAACAACATGTTGACGTGGAAAAAACGTAAGGTATGCTGCTCTACATTTGCAAAAAATAGCAAAAATCTTTTAACAACATTTTTATTTTGCTGTTTTACTGTTGTACTGTTGTTGTTTTTTGTTTAGCTACAAAGCTGGCTCTTTAGCCGATCACCTCCAAGTATTCTACTGAAATCCTGCCCCTTTACAAATGTTTTCAATGAGAGTCATTCCAGACTGATATAACGTTAGCAACTCTGCGTATGGAGCTGCATATTTGGCAGGGGCTAGTAGCACATATTATGACCACCAATATTGTAATAGGCTGGTGGTCAAAATGTTATGCCTGATCCATAAAATTGCAAATATGAAAAAATGAATAATAATGTCTAACAGTCTATTAGTACCATGCACTGGTCTAACGGATCTGTCCCCCAAATAAAAAATATATATTAAGATTATATTAAAAAACGTGGGGATCATATAGCATTTTCCATATCACAGGGGGCCACTGATGGACTTGGTAAAATGCACATCTAGTTCCCATAATGAGTCCATGACTCAGAGCAGAGCACAGCCACAGGGAGCCACACTGAAGCATATCAAGAAAAATAAAAAAGTTCCACAATGTAAGAGCTGAGAAGCTGCAAAATTGAAATGACTTGTAGCAATAATGCTCTCCTATGATACCTGCGTTTGTTTGTGTGTTTTGGAGATCCTCCCTGTCTCTTTGCTCCCCTCACCTCTGCGCCTCTAATATAATGAGGGACAGGGACCATTGACGTTGTTTAGTGGGAGAGAGAAGGCACAGTGTTCTCCCTGAGGTGTGTAACGAGGCTGACTCATCCCAACCAACGACACAGCTCAACCTCTTTAAACTAGTGGCTTTAAATGTGATGCCACCTCCTCACCATCTCCTCACCTGCATAAGCTTATAAGGAAGGCTAATATGGTCAAAACTGTAGCAAAACAATCAGTGTGTTGACATTTTACAGTAGAGCTACAGCACCATTAGGCCATTTAACATGACTACTGACCTTAAAACTGAACAGATCAATGTAGAAACAGTTGAGTCTGCTCTCTATGCTTTGGTCTAGTCCAGAGGTGGAAGAAGTGATCCAAATATGTACTTAAGTAAAAGTACTGTTACTTCCAAATAGCATTACTCTGGTGTAAAATACTCAACAACATTGGCACTTTGATAAAAAACGATTCAGAGTAGAGGCCGTTGGCACGAAATGGCAGCCACATCTCTGCCATTCTGCACCCAGACAGCTGTGGCTACCGAGGTTATTTACCATCACTGAGTGTGACTGAGGAGTGAATGAATAATAGACAAATGTAAAGTGCTACTCAAGCAAAAGTATGTTTCAAAAACTCTATTCAAAAAGTACATTTTCTTAAAACAAAAAACAAACAAACAAAAAAATAACAACAACTTTAAATCCACTTAAATTATTTGAGTAGAAGTATTACTTTCCACCTCTGGTCCAGTCAGTATTTCTTTTGCAGTATCACAGTCCTTTTGTTGTACTGTAATATTCTGCCTAGACAAACACATAATATCCAACCTTTGTGATACAGAGTGCACACTAGGTTTCTTGTCAGTGATTTTGTGACTGATTAGTATGTGTGGGGTAAAAAAAAAACAGTATCACTTCTCCTTGGAAAGCTTTCCTAACATTTGATGGTTGCATCTTATAAGGAGCTAATAAGCTAATGGGGAAGATATCAGGGGTGTTGTGAAGTTGAGAGGATGAAGGTCACAGAGAAAATGAGGGCTCGGAGAAATAGACAGGTCCAGAGAGAGAGAGGTGGCAGTGTGCGACAGACAGAGCGACCGAATATCAAAGCTGGCTTCAAAGGTCACAGGCACTTTGTTCTTGATGACGACCGTTTCCCTTTTGTCTTCTCTAAGTGTCAGGCCTGGACATAAAGCAGTGCAGTGCAGTTCTTAATAACATAAGCCAGGAACACTTCCACCTCCAAAACCTCACAAGTATGTAAATAAGCAAAAGTGGAGAAAGCACTCAAAATATGTACTCAAGTGAAAGTACTGTAGTCTGTTATTTTAAAATAATGTTATTTAAGAAGAAGTACTTCATAAAATAGTTAAATGAGTAAAAGTACTGAGTGTAAAGCTTACTGCTAAAACCACCTCTTCAATGTCAATCCTACTTTTACAAGTCCTTATACTATTGCTACTACTGTTACCACTGACTACTACTATAAAGTGCCACTGCTGCTATTACTACTGTTACTGTCCTCTTTGCTACTGAAATCCCAAAATACTTGTACTCATTCAGAAACTTCCAATGTTTACTTGAGTAAAAGTAACATTTCCCCCCTAAAAGGTAAAACTGAAGTTATGTTTTAGAAAATGTTTCCACCACTGAAAATAGGCATATGTGTTTTAGTAGTAGCCTAATAGTTTGAGTTTTGAGTTATTAGCACCTCTTTAGAAAGGAGAGTTTACATGAGACATACAGAAAGAAGTGTCATCACAAAGCCAGTACAGACCATGCATTTGCACAAACAAATGAAGTTCAGATCACTTTGGACAAATGTGGACATTAAGAGAGAGACTTGGTTGCTGCTAATATTGATGTTACTGCAGTCTTTACCTGCACAGTCATTCATTTTTACAAGCCACACTCTGAGTGTTTTCCAGAAAATGTTCATAGTACATCAAGGTCCTACTGCTTTCATGTGTAGACTGAACACTACATTCAATAAAATACTAATAGCACATCCTTGTGTTTCCTAAAATTTGCTTTCGACAGCTTCTTGTTGTCAGCAGTGTCCACAAAAGACAACATCTCTGATTTATAGCTTCTGATGACAATCTCCAGACTATCAGATTTCCTTGTTTTGCTGAAATTCCAGAAACATTTTTCTTGTTGTTGTTCCAGGACCATCCCCACAAAGAACCAGTCACCTTATTATGATATCATAACTCTGAGCCTTATGATAGAAGGGTCTGCCTGAATTATACTCAAAAACATGTTAGAGAATGTATAATTTAGTTAAAGGATAAGTGACTTTTGTGCATTAAAATTGGTTGCGGCTCTTGACAGATTCAAATGTTGTATTTTTGGGAACAATTGGCTCTTTGGATCTGGAAGGTTGCAGATCCCTGTCCTAAAACAACAAGTAGTCTAAGATGTTCCTTTAACGTCAGCAACATGGGGAACCATCCTTTGTCATTTTCTGCCTCTCTGTCCTCGCCTTGTTAATCAGGCCGTTCCCACCGCCCCTCAGGCACCAAAGGGACACTACCCAGAACTCATTCACCTTTAGAGTGACACAACCTCCGCATCCTTTTCATTCATTCAGGCTACACCTCCTCCTGATTTTCACCCTGATAGCATCTATTAACACGCCCCCATCCTGCACAGATACCCCCTCACAGCCGTGGATTGATGGATCAATAGTGCAACTGAAAATCAATGGGGCGCATCTCTTCATTAAGTTGCAGCTGACATGTGGCCTATACTGTGGCTCTTAGTGCTCAACAACGCCAACCTTTTCCCCTTGGTGCTCAGATAAGTGGGCTTAGGAGGAAAAACTTTTGGAAATAGGTGTACGTGTCTGGGCACACTGCTGACTGCTGAACAGCCACACAAACTCTCGAGGGCACACCTGCAACACAACACGCACCACCAGTACACAACCAATACTGCAAACATGTGACGAGCTAGTGACCATAAAATGTAGGTCAAAACCAAAATTAAGAGGCCTTTTTATTTTGTAGGTCAAGTGGTAGCATTGTTGCCTCACTGTATGAAGTTCAGTTTAGCATGACCAGAGAAGGTTTAGATCTGTTATCCGTGTTTGTGTGGCTCTCCATATAATGCAAGTTGCCCTTGTATCACAGATGCCACATAAACAATAATACAGTACTAAATGTCAAACTAAAAGGCAGAAAATGACAAAGGATGGTTCTCCATGTTGTTGACCTTAAAGGAACATCTTAGACTACTTGTTGTTTTAGGACAGGGATCTGCAACCTTCCAGATCCAAATATATACACACTAGAGAGCACAGATCTCTAACAAGGCAAGTACAGTCTGACCAAAGAAAAATAATAATAACAGGATCAATATTAAATCAAAAATCTCTTTTAACGAGTGCAAGATCTCTACTCACTACTTGCATCACTTACTGCACGTAGTGTTCACAGTGTTGACAAAGTTAGTCAAAATTACTGTCTATCCACACCATTACAATAAAAATGTAGAATATTTACTCTGCATCATATATTGATATATTGGTTTTTCATTTGAAGCCCTTCCTGCTGCAACCCTCATCATTTATCAAGGCTTGGTAACACTTGTGGCACATTGTAGCTGGATTAGTTGTAATTATATCATTATAGTATCTATACAATTTGATATAATATTTCCAAACTATCCGGGGCATAACCAATGCCTCTCAGTGTACAGCTTCACTTGTACAGCCCCCTCCCTCCACAGCAGCGTGTGCGATGCTGGCACATGTCTGTGACTAACGCTGTGGTGTGAAGAAAGGAGGAGAGAATAAAGTTAGTGATTAATTAAAAACATGGCGGTTTGTCTGAGCTCGTCTGCAGAGCTGCTTCACTCAGAGGTGCTACTTCACTTGCTCTGACTGTTATTAATCTCTCTGTCTGTAATACTGCTCCAATCTCTTAACTCCACTCTTCCTCATCTCCTGACCTTGTCTAAGCTACAGTCTCCCTTTTCATCCCACCCTTATGACCTTCTTCTACTCCACTTGCATAATTCTAATTTGCGTCACCTTCTTGTATACGTCCTGTCTATCTATGGCCCTCTTCTGTCTGCAGCAGAAAAGGTCAGACTTGAGTCCCGTTGCTAATAAAACACTGGCTAGTAATTTACCATCTGATTTTCCTGTGTTTCCAATGACCCAGGAACACCTTTCTAGTTGTTGTTCATCCCCGTATAACTATATGATGATGTCATAGGTCTATGCCTTAAGACCCATCAATTTTAAGAGGTTCTGGCTGTTTTAATTCACTGTTAATTTTACCCTGTACTTATGATATAAATGAAGAATTATTGTTTTGGTGATTAGGGTTAAGTTTAGGCTTTAAGTGGTTAAGGTTAGAGGGCAGTTTCTCTTTACTGGTATCACCGTTACTGTGTGCAGTGTTAATAATTTAAGAAAGTTAACTGGGGAGGTGTATAAGTGTAAAATGTTATTTTTAATTTACAAGTCCTATCTGGTTATGTTTAGGCAATAAAACTGTATCTCGTGTCCTGTTTAGTTCAGTTGGTGGAGCTGCACATATACAGAGTGACTATAGCTTGCCTTAGTGTGGTGGGTTCATGTAAAAAAACAAAAAAAAAACAAACCTTAAATTCCCAGTATTTTATTAAGTTAAATGACTCCTTTTAGTGTTAAATTTCATTCAAATGTAGTTCAATATTGCTCTATACAAGCAACAAGTAACATCAGCCAGACTCTTCTTGTTAATTTCTACCCTTAAGCTGCAGATTTATTACTTCATAAGATGCAAGGATGGTCCTGCCACAACAACTAGAAATATGTGCCTCGGATGTTTCAGGGAAATCAGAATGGTCTGGCTGGTAATTAAGGTACCGGTGTCCAGTTTGTGGCGAGTGTTAAATAAATGTGGCTCTTTAGGTCACGCTGCAACGAGTGGCACATGGCGAGCTCATGAAACATTCATGATTGCAGCTTGAGCTGTGTCATAATGATTGAATAAGTTGCTGCTGCAAAAGTGTCGGCCCACTGCTCTCGAGTCTGCCATTAATCCAGATGACTACAGCGAGATTGCATTTGGCTTTTTGTTACTCAGTCATTAAACAAACTATTGCATTTGTAAAGACGATTCAGCAGCAGGGCTGAATAAAGAGAAAATACTTCAAGCCGGGGAACAGAAACTAAAAGGACAAGAAAGGGAATTGCTTGTGCTCGACTTGATTTGCTCTCCAAGGGAAATAATTAGGCAACCATTGGTCAGATAGGAGAACTTCACAAGTCTGTGGAGAAACTGCAGCACTGGCATTGGAAGGCATTTTGTTTGCAGCAGAGGTTGTTGTTAACAGCTTGCAGGTGGGGAAGGACAAATCGATGATAAAATGTTTTTGAACAATTATTGGGTAGTAATAACAGCACTTCTACCATTGGTCCGGTATCACTATGAAATAAGAGTTAGAAAGTGATTTTTAATTAGGTTATTATTATCAAAGGTGTAAATCAATCTTATTGTAGTTCACTGGTAAATAAGGACATTGTCAAATCGTGAACTGAAACATTTAATAAACCACTGACATAATACTAATTTATTACTGGGCTGCAGATATCTGATCTAGCCACAAGAGGACACAACCCAGTATACCCTTTGTGCCACCCTGGATAGATGTATCAGGAAGGGCACCTGGCATAATACTAACTGCATGAGCAAATGAGCAAATCACTAAATGCTAGGATTCAGATGATTTGCTGTGGCAAGAAAAGAACGCAATATATAGAGCTCATATATTTTTTTCATCATATCACAGCATTGTCACTACACATTATTAATAATTAAAATGATTTACAGATAATGGTTTGAAAGATTGTGCGTTGTTTTCAGATTAAAACACAGTTGTTTTGGGAAAGCACTGCAGAGTCGCATGGGTTTTCCGTATCTTGCTCCCAATCTAAGAGTTAGGCATCACTGTCCTCTTTCAACTGACCTCCAGCTTCTCAGTCTGGACGCTGTCTCTGTCTTTTTACTTGTCTCTGTCTCTTTCTCGCTCTCACACACACAGTATTTTGGCTCATGTTGTGGGACAGGTCATTGCTCATACATCACACAGCGGGAAGGAGGTGGCAAATGGGTCTCCTGACGACTGCGAGCGGCCTAATCAGTCCATTGAGACTGATTGGACTAAATGAGTGAGCCTTCATTATTCATGAGCCATATAACACATACTTGGTCCCAAAAGGTCAAACCATGAGTCATTACTGAATACCTGTTACTACTATAAGTGCAATGGATATGTGAACCCATACAGAAAAATTAGAATTGTTTTTATTTATTTATTTGAGGACTATGTTGTATAGTAGTGCAATCTTCTTAGTGTTTGAATATCGTACCGCAAAAAAAAAATAAAAAAATAAAAATACAGAAAAGGCTGTATACTGTAAATGCATGCACAAGGTCAGACTGACAATCAACAGTGAGTGAGTCTGAGGCAGCTGCCACTAACATATGGGCCAAAAATCAACATGCAACATGTGTAACTTGTCTGTCAGATATCTATACACACATTAAAATAAAATTATAGTTACATTAAATTTAAAAAAAGTTTTGAGATTCTCTTACCTGGCAGACCAAGACAGAGCAGGACACTGTAGTAGATAACAGGCAGTGGTCCGAGAGGGCACCCCTGGATGACCTCAGGAGGATGCTGTCCCGGGCTCCAGGAGCCATTCAGGCTCAAAACAGGAAAGATGTGGCTGTGCTCCATGGCGTTTTTTTTTTTTTTTTTTTTTTTGGTCTCGATCCTCTTCCTTTAGCTGTGCTCAGAGTCAAGAAGCCTGGCCACACAAGCAAACTGCCCCGAAGGCAGTCCGAGTGCAGCGAGGGTACTCTGTCCTTGGGTGCCAATCAGCATGAGTGTGTGTGTGAGTGACAGATAAAAGACTGTAAGTGAGAGAAAATAATGGCAGACAACAGACAGGAGGAGGAGATGCGGGGGATGGAGATGTGTTTGCAGGTGATGGAGGGAAGAGGACAGGGAGCGGAGGAGAGGTGAGTGAGGAGGTAAGTGAGGAGGAGAGGATGGTGCCGGCGCTAGTCCACAGTATCTCAGGGAGGGGCGGGGTGTGGAGGAGGAGGGGCGGGCGAGGGAGGGAGGGAGGCAAGGAGGCAGAGCAAGTGTGCGCAAGAGAGAGAGAGAGAGGGATGCTCAGAGACACAAGGGGACATGAGGGTAAATCATGGGGAAACACAGAGGAAACAATGGGATCAACAGATGTGGCGGAAGAGGTAAATAAACAGTTTTAAATAAAAGAATGTTTGTTTCAGTGGCTCACTTTATAAACCATGTAACAGTGTTAAACACAGTCCAGTGTTTTGATTAATGATTTATTCATGCAGAGGACTGTGTCAGGAAGGGCATCTGATGTAGAACCTTTACCAAATTAAACATGCAAATCACAAACATGACCTTTATACTGAATAGGTCACAACCAAGGTTAGAAGTTTGAGAGCAAAATATAGTGTTGAATGCAAAACTCATAAAAAACACACTGAAACACTGAAAATAAAACCTAAACAAAATTTCAGTTTTTTATTTTTTTATTTTATTTTCATAAACATGCATCATTCATTTTGAATTTGATGGCAGCAACATAGCTCAAAACAGTTGGAACAAAAACAACAAAAGGCAGGAAATATAAATGATAATGCTAAAAAAAAATACAGAGATCATTACAGAGGCCATTTTACAACTAATTAGATTAAATGGCAAAGATTCAGTAACAAGACAGGGAATGAAAGAAACATTAAAAAGTGTGCAGTCTATTATTAGTATTAGATACATGAGATGCTTATGACCTTTGGGCTCTCAAACAGCATTGCATTAAAAACAGGTATGGTTCTGCATGAGCTCAGAGATACTTCCATTTTCGGTCTTGTGTTGCCTTTGTCTCAACTTTTTTGAATCTGTTGCAGCATAAAATTCAAAATGTGTCATTTGAAATACAATTTTAATATATTCCAGTATACAAATATAAATAAATAAATACAATATAATAAGCAAAAGAAAAAAAGTAGACTACAAAATGAATATCCATTATTTAGGTTTCAATACTGGTATTAGACTTAGAAGAAAACATCCAAAAATGTGAGAAGATGCTGAACCATACCATAGCCCATCCAAGTGAAGTCCAAAACAACTCCTTACAAGGGTCTATATGGGGCTTGTCTGGCCCCTATATCTGACCTCCGATGAGCCAGATGACCTTGGTGTGTATCTTTTAACGGTTATTGGGTTTTTTGGCCGCGATCATGTGCAAGATGACTGTAGTTAAGCTTGCAGTCTGAACAAACCAACACTGAATGATAAATGGATGAATATGTGCATAGCTGAAAATGCATGAATAAATGATCATCTGCAAATAGGTTGGATGTGGAAGTGGTGCTTGTTGTCATGGTGTTGCATTATCTGGATTTGTCACAGAAATGCATTTAAACCAGATTTTAAAGAGCTCATAAGTCTGTCAAATATACTGTAGCTGCTATATTTCAAGAAGCTGGCTTTATCCTCTTTTTATTTTTACATTTTTGCAAAGAGGTGGCTTCTATTGTTGACTTTTCAATGAGAAAAAAGCAAAAACATTTAACCATGTCTATTTTCAAGCAAAAGTCTTTGTTATGCAGCATTTGGACAACACAAATGGTTGTCCTAGTCTCTCTGCTTTACAGCAAAACAAATTCAAACAATGGCAGAAAAAAATAGTTCTTAGCTCTACAATAGAAATAGAGATGTTTGTTGAAATGCAGTGTTAAGTGAGGATTGACAACTTTGCAAACTAGACCACACTGAGTGCAGGCCACCATCAAGGCATCTATCTGTCTTGCAATGTTAAAGATACATTGCCTAGACTGATTTGAAAAGGGGAATCCTGTAGTCCAGACATAAACTCCTTATATCTCACAATGATAAATAATACACTAAAACTAATCTGGATGCACACAAATTCATAATAATTTTCTTCTTCCTACCTGAATCTTTTTTTCAGTTATCTTGCTAACAAACCAATGCTGGAAAAAAATATTTTATTAACATCAGAAGCAATCAAATATTAGTCACCCTACTCTAAAATTGAAGTTAAAATGTAAATATGTGTTACATACCTAAGGCATATTAAAAGACAAGTCAAGTGTCTGTGTACAGTTACAGTGGGTAAGTAGGGATTAGAAATGGCTGCTCAATCTAATTTGTTATGCAGCGCGAACTGTCTGACGATCCTGCTCAAATGTGATAATTAGCACAACACTGATTCTGAAACACCTACTTAAGACCTGCCAGCTTTTGATTTGTCACCTGTCTCGAGGGCAACAGTGGGGCTTCTTCTGCCAGTATATTTAAAGTAAACTGTTACTTTTACAAGTCATCTGATGAGGTGTTACCTCTATAAAAAGTATTCTGTTGTGGTATAATACAATGCAACTGTTGTTCAAAATAAAACAGAAAAGAATAACGAATAATTACTTTGTCGATTTTATCAACCTTTGTCTTAAGCTGATAGTTGCTTGCTTGTATACCTACATATTAAATCTATATTAAGTTTCATATCTGGTTGCATAGTGGCAGAGGGATAGCTGAAACTTTGCAAAGCAAGGGAACAGGCAGAAGATTTATGCAGGTATCTTAGAGTATTCTTCTTACTTCTCCTTCTAAGTGCTCAAATGTCATGTCCATTTAAAGAGCTGTCACTTGCATCCCTGCTTTACCCCTTGTACATAATCAGGCCTACGTGCCGTCTGCACAGAGCGGGTGTTCAGCTCCAAGGAGTCACATATCACTCAAACGCTGCTGCATGCGACTGTGACAAAGACCCGAGGGCAGAGAAAATTAAAGAGTTTTACACAAAGGAGTAGAAGGATGGAGGAAATTGTGTAGAAGGAGTGAGTGAAAAGTCAAAGAGAGGGCTTCAGACAGGAGCTGCTTGATGCTTTCATAAGAGAATCCCCTGCCTCTTTCACCTGTTAGAGCCCCTCACAGTCTGTAAGGAAGAATCACTTAAAGAAAAAAAAAAGATAAAGTGTTGAATCATCCCTAACCTATTCCCAAACCTTCAATCAGTAACATGACAACAGCAGTGGAGAAATTATATTGTCTTTAATTCTTGCCTTCCAATGAACAAATTAACTCAGAGCGACGCAGGGAGGGGAGCACCACAATTAAGTGTTAAATAAAATATGTGCAGCTGACGTGAATTGATCACAGGGACATATTGGACAGCAGTAGGTGATTCTTCAAGAGTAGGTGCGTGGCAGAGAGAGACCCCCACAGGGCTGTACTGCTTTCTGGCTCTCCACTCACTACTTAATACAACATCGTCATTGGTCCTTGTCACATAAACGTAGTTACCTGCCATCTTTGGACGCTTTTGGTTACAGTGCGATTGTGTCTTTGCTCACACAATAGACACTGTTTATGTGTGGCAGCATTTTTGATGGGCCATTTTCTTTCTTAACCAAACCAAACCAGGCCAGGTATGTATTGTACTATTAGTTATGCGGTCACATGCCCACTTTACCTTATTACTTACAGCAGTGATATGTGTGCTTTGAGGTCAGTGGGTCTGAGTGGACCATTAGAGCCATTTAAACCCTCTCTCTGTGTTATTAACCCATTACATCATCATTATACACTGTGTCTGGAGACCTCATACTGTCAGCGGACCATAACACATGGATAGCTGCAGACGGGCAAAAAGCTACAAGTGTTATTGCTCCAACTAGCCACTTTAAATGTGCTTGACAACATGCAGCCAGGCAGAGAAAGGTTTAAACACACAGAGGAGCAGGGAGTCCCAGCATTTGAATCTTCAGCCCTTGCTATCCATCATAAAGTTGTCGAATCTCAGATAGCATTAATTATGAATGGCTACGGTAATGCCTGAGCTGTGTGTTTAGTGCGGCTGTAAAATTGGAGCCTGGATTCAAGGAGGAGTGGGTCAGGGAGGTCACACGTGAGCGCTGCAGTGCTGTTTCTCCTCCCCTCATACCAATTTAGGTCAAACACTCAAGAAATAATGAGATGAGTGGGAAGAAAAGGAGTGAAAATGTGTAATAGGGTTGAGACAATATCAGAGGAGACATTGAATAAAACATAATGCTGGGTGATGGATGAAGAAGAACTTGGGAATCATACAGTAAACCTTTCCAGCTTTGCTCATTGGAAAGCACAGCCACATGCAGGAAGTCGACAGGCCACACGTACATGTATAATCATGTCTCAATGCACAACTTTTAGATGACAGCCACTGGGGAAATCACTGCAATCATCATTTGCATATATCTGCCAATCTGTGAGGATCAGCGGGCCAGGGCACGTTCCTTTCCCCTCACTTTTGGTCAGTCTCCCTGGACCGGGCTGGTCAGCTCCTGCCCTCTCCAACACTGGGGACCAGCTGGTCCAAACAGGCTCTTATAATACCTCAGTTATTAGACTTGGGAAATGGAGACATTTAACATGGCTGCAGCTGAGACTAGCCCCATGGCTCTGTCTGTAAATTACACTGCTCTCACAAACAGTCCTATTGAAATAAAACCAGTGAAGACCAACTTGAGGAGCAGAGCTTTAATACGGTAAGCGCACTTCCTAGAGATGTTGATCATCATAATTAAAATTCAACAGACCTATACTTTTATACATAACCTAACAGCAACTGGTTATGCTGTTAGACACTCCAGTTTTTTCATAATCCTTATGTTCACATGTGGACAGGTGTTGCACCAGACTGATGGCAGTTTGCAGTAAAAATTAATTTGTGATGATTGCAACTAATTTTGTTTGATTAAGTGTTGAAAGACATAACTGATCACACTGTTCTGTGACTGTAATGGTTCTGCAGTCATCATCACCTGATATGTTTACCACATATAGCACACATCTCCATGAGTTGATGATGTAAGCTTGGGTTTAAAAGAACTGTGAAAAATACTAATCATAAAAATAAATAAATAAATAAATAAATAAATAAATAAATAAATAAATAAATAACAGCCTATGTTGTGTATAGAACACAGAGCGTGTTAATCTCTTATTCCTTTCTATATCTGGCTATGTATAAAAAGTAGGTATAGTTTAATATAGCCTTGCACTTTCTTTATTATAACTATAATTACATATTTGGGTCGGCCTATATTTCAAACGTAAAAAAAGATAACTACGTTATATAGGAATAATTCCTATCCCATATTAATGAAAAACGGGTTTCCATTAATAGGCTAATGTTCGCTTATTTACATTTTTAAAATATTGTGTTTTACAATCAAACAACTGCACACAGCTCTGCCTGTCCAGAGCATGGATTAATATCCTATTTATAAGAGTTATGTTCTATATAAGAGTCATACTCTATATAAGAGTTATATTCTATATAAGAGTTATATTCTATAATGGTTATACAATTAATCCATGGTCCAGAGAGGTCTGGTCCTGAAGCGCCATCTGTCGGCGGGTCGTTGCCATTACAGGTTTAAAGACAAACATAGTCATCAGTGGGATGTTGTCTCTGCAGCTGGAGGCTAGTGCTCTTTAATCTAAGGAAGGCCTCTTTCAGGGGCCGTGGTGTGTTTCGGGACTGCTTTGGACAAGGGCTTGACTGGTATTTTTGTCTTGTCCAGAGAGGTACGTACTGAGCATCACGTTATTGGTATTGTTTATCATTAGTCTTATCATTAGTCTGACACGGGACTGTTACTCAGGCCCATGTCACTTTCATTTGGTGAGCCACACTAAATCAGTAGAAATGTCATTTAAGACTAGATACAACGAGAATAGTCTTAAATATCCTCCATCATGGAGCGGTAGGATGCGTTACAGCCTTGGCCATCTTTGTTTAGTAACCACTGAGATGCTAATGCTACTTGGACAAAGAGCGAAAAGCTACGCAGTTTTAATTTTGACAAAATAAAAAATAATAAGTTAAAAATCTGTTCAGAAATATAAAAAGGTCAACTGGTGTGAGAATTTGTAACAAACACGCTTAAGAAGAAAACTTCACTCACTAAATACAGGCAGCGTCATCATCAGCTACTATTTTATTTATTAGCCTACCACAATTTAAGAAACTAATGTTGCTAACCTTCACCAAATGGGCTAAACCTAGCATGCTAAATAAAAAAATAAGCTGTCTGTTTAGAAACAACAAAAACAACAACAAAAACAACAACTTTATTCGCACAGAGGAGACTCCCATATGATTGCATTACACTGAGCCCAGCCCAGTATTGAAGTGCTCAGACTGATGGGTTCATCAGGAAGGCTCTCATGCAACTTTAATGATTGGGGCCAGTCCAACAATAAGTTTCAGTTATTCCAGGACATTTGTATATGAGATCCATCTTGAAATTATATTTACCCTTAAGATTTTACATTTTACTTAGTGTCTTTATGATACATTACTGAGCTATAACATGCCTATATGTGCTCAGTTAATTTGTTAATATCCTTGTTTTTTTTTTTGTTTTTTGTTTTTTTTTGTTTTTTAGGAGAATTTGTTGACCCCGGCTGTAGCTGCTGCTTGACCCATTTTCAGGTCACCATGAGGTTTTTGACTGTATCCATCTCCTTACTGTTCCTGCTGGCAGGGTCCTGGGCAGCCATCCAGAGTTCACAGAAAGGTCAAGAAAACAAACAAAAAACTATGTTGAATATGGCAATGCTTAAAATTAAAATTTAATTTATGAATGATACAAGGCTCTGGACCCAATGGTCAAAACTGGGTCTCAACTTTCTAAACCAGGTGTAAAAGTTAGTTTTTTTGACTGTTAAAATTTCACTCAGATGGAGGACCATAAAATTATTGCAATACATTTGTTTTTTTGCAATATGGACATTGCACTTGCTGATAATGGTACATCATCTGCAACATTGTGCAACCCTATTTTAGTATTTATTATGAGTAATTTATAATCTTTAATTTACTACTTTACTATTTACTTATTCCAGTGTTCTTGGAGAAGGAACAAGCAAGCGCTGTGATTTCCCGCCAGAAGAGAAACCAACCTGCACCAAACTTAGAGAAAGAGTGTATGGAAAAGCTATGTACTTACGATGAGGCCCTTAGGTTCTACCAAGACACATATCGCACAGTGAGTTTTTCATGTTCATTCTGCTTTTCAGCCATTATCTCTTCTGCTGGTGTTAAGACTGCCTGTACAAATAACTGTCTCCTCTGTTCTCTTGTAGGATATTTTCTGGTCAGTTTATGTTGGTAAGTTGAGTGCAATAAATTTAAAACTCACAATAATCTGAAATATTACCGAGTAATAATGCTATATATTTCAATTGTTTAGATGGAGACCAGTGTGTCAGCAACCCCTGTCAAAATGGAGCACTCTGTTCGGACAGTGCGGGAGGCTATGACTGTGTGTGTAGGGCTGGTTTCTCAGGGGCACACTGTGAAAAAGGTTTGAGCAAATTAAATGTCTTATTTATATATATATATATATATAGATAGATAGATAGATAGATAGATAGATAGATAGAGAGAGAGAGAGAGAGAGAGAGAGAGAGAGTGCTGTGCAAACATTTTAGACAGGTGTGAAAAATGCTGTTAAGTGCTTTAATAAATTCAGAATTTATTATTTTTGTTATAAATTTTCAGGGAAGGGTAATAATGGGCTATAGACAAAATTATTCATACAGATATTAACTTCACTCACTAAAAGATCAAATCAATCATTTTAGTAGATTCTTTAGCATTGTGAAGGGTTTTGTGGCTCAATTGCAAAAGCATTTACCCCTGAACTAGAAGATGTTTAAGTATGGGCATTATATCTTTACCAGTGCTTGTCTTTGTTTAAAGCCTTTCTTTAAACCTGTCTAAGGTTTTTGTGCTGTACTGTGTTTTTTAGTTTATTAACCTCGCTTTGTTTTTAGATGAAACTTTATGCCCTTTGGAAAAGGACAAGGGCTGCTCCCAGTTCTGCAAGCCGGGTTATGCAACCTATGAGTGTTCATGTGCTCAGGGATGGAGGATTAGCCGAACAGATAAGACCAAGTGTGAACCTGCAGGTTTGTTGTACATTTGAGTTTGCTAGAATTAAAAATACATTAAGTATATACACACTAATATTTTTAACTTTTTCTTCTTAGTCGCAGACCCATGCGGTCGAGTACACAGCCTGAGTCAATGGGAAAACAGACTGAGGAACAATAAGATCAAGAACTTTCAGGGACTGGCTTGCACAGTCACAGAGTGTCCCTGGCAGGTAAAGACAAATGTTACCGACTACTTTTAGCAGCATTTTATGACACATTTATTGTAGTTGATTTAACCAATGTCTTGTTAACAGGCTCTGCTGAAGAGTGGACAATCTGCAGGTTACTGTAGTGGAGTCATTCTCAAATCAAACATGGTCTTGACTTCAGCTCAGTGTGCCAACAAGTACAGCAACTTCCAGGTGGTGGTCGGTGAGTACACAGTGCTGTTTATCATAGCAACAGTAATTAATTAGTACAACTAATAATAACTGCTAATTTCTAAATATGTAACCTTCTTGTAAATATGACTAAGTAATGCTTTTCAACTGAAAGTGAGGCAATCCTCTTAATACCATTTTTTGGACAGAAAATAAAAACTCTAGAGCCAAAACTGCCACCACAAACTCTTTTTAAGAGTAAAAGTATTTTTGACTACTATTTACTGATTTGCAACCAACATCTCTAAGGTTTAGGTAATACTGTACTTTTACTGCATTATTTAATGGGATTCTGACACAATACCTTTTCATTATCCTGAACGAACAAATGATGAGCTGGTATAACTCGCGATGTCTTTTGAGTTATGTAATGCTTTATTGTAGGTGTCAGACGCATAACTGTTAAACTGAAATAAAAAAGATGAGACTGACGTGTTTTTTGACAGGTACACGCAAGACGACTCCTGAAGACGGTGAGCAGACACTGTATGTACATGTAGTCCATGTCCATCCTCGCTACATCACAGGACGTCCTGAAGATGACCTGGCTGTTATTGAGCTTCGTGACCCAATCAGGTTCAGAAGGGATGTTAAGGCAGCCTGTCTCCCAGAACGAGACTTTGCCGACCGAATCCTGACGTCGGGAGAGTACCCCGCTCTGGCCACTGGCTGGAAAGAAGTTCAAGATGAATCTGCCTTTCGGGACCCGCTCACTCTTAACCACTTGGCTTATGACACCCTTCCTAAGTGTATCGAGACCCACCCCATGCTAATGACCAATAAAATGGGCTGTACCTCTCAGCGGGCCAATGCAGACTGCAGTATGAGTTCGGGAAGCCCCCTGCTAACACTGTACAGGGATGTCTTCTTCCTTACTGGGATCATCACCAAGCCTGCTGATGCTGACTGCACCAAAGGTTACATCTTCCAGAAAGTGTCCCGCCATCTTGACTGGCTTCAGCCATTAATGGGCTCACGTTAAATGCAGTAGGACATTATGTGTGCATATTTATATCCTGAACTCACTGTTTTCATTTTGGTCCATATACTGTAATCGCTTGCTTTTTGCCTTTTGGATTTGTAACTTTTACCACAAGGGGGCACTCGCATGATATGTTACAGATAGCCACCTATACAGTAGATTAAGTTAGCAAAAAGCAATGAATATTTCAGCATATTTTGTGATGTGGTCATTCCTTGTAATAACTTTTAAGTGTCACTATTTGTAATCTGTACTGCTCAACATGCACCTTGTAACTTTAACACTGGTAATTACTGTTTTTGAATGTATTAAACCCCTAATACTTTACTCTATTTTTGTACTGTTTTTAATTTTGGTCCATATGACATAAAGTGCAGTAAAAAAGTATAAAGTCACATTTCTCAAACAATATGTTGCTAGGTTAGTGTTGGCAATTGACATATATGCCAAATTAAAAAGAGAACCAGGTTCATCCCGGATTTAGGCTTTTTTGATCTGAAGTTTAGTCCTTGTCTGTTTATTAGTCTGATTTAGTCATATTTTTGTTCTGGTTTAGCCCCAGTTTAGTTCTGGTATAGTCGTGCATGATATTAAATTACTATTTTAATCTTGGGCTAGACAAAGACCGAACTTGGAGTGTTTTCTGTGGTATGATGTACAATATTAGTGTGATAACAAAAAAGTATATTTAGCACAAGTGATATAAATTGATTCATCTTAATCAAGACTTATAATGATACACATTGAATTATACATATAGTGTGGCTCTGACGTCAAGCTTCATGTCATACATCTCTTTCTGGTCTCAGACATTAACTCCTCTGTTGTCTGGCCCCAATTTTCCCACAGTCACTGGCCCAATGTGCTCTTCTCACAGCCTCTCAGTGCACAAGGCCAGCACCGTGTCATGGCGGGACAGAAGAGTCATAAGAATAAAGAATGGGCGCAAAGTGAAAACAACAAAAACCTGGCCTGCCACTTTTGATCGGGCTCCTGAAAAGCGCTGCTTCAAAAGCTGGGGCCCGCAGTAGCTGTTGCCATGACACTCACCAAGGAGATGGCTCCTTGTTCCCAAAAATGGCTGTGCTCCTTCAGTGGGACATCCAGAGGAGATTTATTTGAGTGGAGCTCCTTCCTTCCCCAGCCTGGTCTTGGACTCTGGTCCCTCCAGCTCCATTTATATTCTCAGACACAACTCACAGTGAAGCACAAGGTAACTGGTTGCACCTCAGAATTAAGACTATAGACTTGTGCTTTAAATTACAGCAGGGGTGTCCAAACCTTTTAAAAAGAGGGTCAGATTTAAATGTGTTGAAATGTCAGAGGACTGTTTGTAAGTGAAAAACATTTAAAATACATTTTTTGTTATCATTTCTTTATTTGTAGCATTTGCAAGCATTTATAACTATGTCTTTTTTTTCAATAGTGATATAATCTAATAAAATACACTCATAAACTGAAACCTTATTTATTTTAGATAACCATCAACTTATGATACAGTGATACAAATGGGAAGATCAGGTCTGGCTTGGCTTCAGTAGATAATATGAGTAATTAAACTACTAAAATGCTGCTTGACAGTGCCAGAGTGCCATAAGCACTATATTTCAACATAGAAAGAAAAGGTCATATAAAATCTTGCCAGGTGCCATGACTTTGGACATGTTTGAATGACAGCAAATGAGATATAATGTGAACAATACAATCTGTTAAAAAAAAGTCAATAAAGGCAAGACAAGAAAAAAGATGAAACAAAGTTAAAGGACTTTGGGATGGGGAGAGGGGACATTTGAGGAGACCTGGGACTTGCAGTGTTTACACAGAGAGGAAGTTGGTCCTTCTGTGGACAGATTGATAGAGCTACAGTTTATTAAACATGAACAAAGAGAGAGACATACATTAGCTGTATTGAAGACAGTAAAAGTACTGAAAGTTCAGATTATATGCAGCAAATATGACAAAAAGGTAGGCATTACTCAATTGTGTCATTGTGTGCATCTGGCCAGTGTCCTATTAAACTAATAATCCTCCCCAAAACCCTAAAATAGCTGCATGCTGTGATCTGAAATCCTTCTCAGTGTGTTATTTTTATTGTATATTTGACACATAATGATGCATGTCTTGTGAGAGTAAGGGGTATGTGTGTGTGTGTGTGTGTGTGTGTGGGGGGGGGGGGGGGGGGGGGGGGCTAAAGTGGTAGACTTTGGGTTCAGATTATCTGTCTGTGTAGTGTCTGGTTCAACGCAGGGGGTAGTAGTTAAACACTTCTCTAGTTTTAGATGATGCACAAAGTAAAAGCAATATCCCTTGACCAACAACTGTGTCCT
Organism: Bostrychus sinensis; assembly: GCA_020698575.1. Taxonomy (NCBI): domain Eukaryota; kingdom Metazoa; phylum Chordata; class Actinopteri; order Gobiiformes; family Eleotridae; genus Bostrychus; species Bostrychus sinensis. The sequence continues at coordinate 20,040,104 of CM036253.1, read as the reverse complement.
CAATCTTTGCAGGCCTTGAAGTCAGCGCACTTTAAACGGCTGTGTGTTATATGGACAGCTTCCACTTGACTGGGTAATTGTGCAGAGGGCCAGGAGTAACACAAGGCCTCAAGAGGTAGCCTGGGTTTGTATCAAGGAGTTAAAAGAAAAACAGAAAGGACATCAACAAAGAGGCAGAGGAAGTAAAATCTGAACATAGGTAAAAGTACTTTTACTTATTACACAATGAGTTGTACAAAATCATTAATAAGTATAAGAAAAAAGTGTAAAGTTGTGTACTGTACTTACTGCTTTTTATTTATTTATACATTTATTTGAAAGGGACAGGACAAAGAGCATTGTTACAGTTTCAGATGCAACCAATGCCATGTCCATAGGCCATCTAGCTAACAGCTAATCTGCAGACCATGTCCCCGAGACAAAACAAATAACAATGACAATAACAAATAATCACACAAGAACACAAATATTAAAACATACATTACATATAATACAGACTATTTACAATAAAACACTGGTGGAAATGTGTCTCTAATGTTCACAGATTTGATTGGATGTAAGCCATTGTTTTATTTTATCAGTAAACTGTTTTAGATCTGGGAGGGCTTTTACTTTCGGCAGGTACCACTGCTACTGCTATGGCCAGGCCCGTCAACAGGTTTCCCAGGGCCCGGGGCAAAAAGGCTTCCTACGGGCCCATTATAATACAAAATATAAGAAGAGGGACCATTTCTGGGCCCCTATGACCCTGAGGCCCAGGACAACAGACTGGGCCCTCACCCTACCCCCTGACGGATCTGGCTATGGCTACCATTTCTACCGCTTCTTTCTATCCACCTCGGTCTTATTCTGATTGTTTTAAAAAATATGCAAATGTATATATTTTCAAATCTACTTATGTATATTATTTGAGTAAAAGTAGTTACTTTCCAACTCTGCATCAACATCCGTCTGACTCCATCCAGACAGAAATTGCCATTTACATTCATGATTTTTTTAAATTGTAATTTAAAGGAACTTTAAATTAAATGATCTTTTACGTTTGATCATGTCGTCCCAGTCCTTGTGACAAGCTTTAAAACTATTTGTCACAAAGGCCATGAAACAGAAGGAGGAAAGTAAATCACAGTCTGTCCTTCTTCCTCTGACACCGACCTGACCTCTCAAGCTCCACTGAAACCTGAGGAGCTCCAGAGAGGTCTTCAGGGCTCAGTGAATGAAAACAAGTGTGCAACAAACCAAGTGTCAGCAAAAGGACTTCTGAGTGGTGATGTGCAGCAGCCTCAATGCAAATACAAAGGATAGCTTAACTGTAAATAGAGCAGTGTAGTCCATTTCTAGTACTATATCTATTATTACTACTGCTACAACTACTGCTACTACATTTTTTTATCTTGTTTTTTTATTATAGTTTCAACATTTTACAAAACACATACACAAACCAGATCCCACCCCAACAAGCCAGACCATCAAAAAGATCACAAACAACAGTCAGATATCCAGATGATGCTAGAAAATTCTTACCAAAGCTGCACATAAATAATGTACACAAACGCTGTCATTGCTCATAACACTACCGTATCTGCTGATATGGTTTCAAAAAAAGAAAGAAATGGCTGCCAGGTATCATAAAATTGTCCCACAGCCTCATTTCGTGAATATGACACATAACGTCTCTGAGCCAGTGCCCAAATGTAGGAGGAAGAGGATCTTTCCACCAGTGATAAAATTAGTTTTATCGCCAACAAAGAACAGAAAGACATTATGCGTACAGTGCGTTTACTGACAGAAATGTCCACCGGGGCCACCCCAAACAATGAAAGTAACGGAGATGGATGTATAATCTTTCAGCAAATGTCAGAGAGGGTGTCAAAGATGGATTTCCAGTATCCACAGAGCATTGGACAAGACCAAAACATGTGGAGGAGTGTGGCTGGAGATTGTTTGCACAGGTTACACGAAGGGTCAACATTTGCCCTTATCTTGGATAGCTTGTCCTTACTCCAATGCAAATGGTGCTCCACTTTAAATTGAACACCCGCATGCCTCAGACAGATCGAGGAAGAGTAGATAGTCTGTATAACTTTAACTTATAACTTTTCCCAGAGAGATGTCTCCCCCAAGTCCGTTTCCCATTTGTGCTTGAGAGGTCTGACTGGTGTGGTGGTATGTGTTGAGCACTATGTAAATTCTGCTCATAACCCTTTTAGTTTTGGACTTACATTTAAAAACCTCATCCACAATTGACACAAGAGGACATAATGGAAAACAGACTGAGCTTGACATAACAAAATTTCTCAGTTGTAAATATCTGAAAAATTGTGATCTTTGGATATTAAATGTATGCACCAATTGATCGAAGGAGGCAAACCTATTGTCAATATACAGATCATAGAGAGATCTAATCCCCTTTCCAGCCCAAGTGTTAAAAGCATCATCAGATACAGAGGAGATAAACATATGATTATTAGCAACTGGCCCAGCAAACAAAAGCCCTGTCACGTCAAAAGAGCTCCGAAACTGATTCCAGATCTTAATTGAGTCTATAACAATCGGACTGGATGTAAAAGTGGAGGCTACAACAATTTTGACTACAATCACTGCTACTATTACTATTATAACTACTACTAATATCACCATTATTATTATGAATTACTTTGCCACTGAGGTCAAATAAACTAGTTTGACTTGTAAACTTGTTTTTTCTTTCGGCTTCTCCCAGTCGCATGGTGATTTGGCAGATTTTTACGCCGGATGCCCTTCCTGTTGCAACCAGCCACATACAGTGACTGGAGTAATATTTAGGTAAACTACTAGGTGAAAGTACACAGCTTGTATAATTTAATGTAATTTCTCAAATATTTATAAGCAAGAACATGTTGATAAAAGCAGTGTGCTCAAACCTTGTGCACTTTACATCCTCTCAAATGAGATGTGTGCTCTTTAAAATTAGACCTCTCTTCCTCATAATTTTGGACACCTGCGTCCTGTCATAGCTCACACATCCTGTGAGTTCAGAGGTGTCCATCCTAATGCTTGTTATGTGGAAACAGATGGAGCGTGAAGCCTGTGAGGTGGGCTACCCTGCTGTCCTTGTTGTAGCATGGAAAGCTAATGCAAACTCCAGATAACACTGAAAGAAAGGAAGGAAGGCCCAGAATAAAACCAACAATTATGACAGGCAGCTCATGTGATGTTGTTGTGGACATATGAGACTCTGAGCGTTGTATTCCCGTCATAACAGGAGAGAAACTCACCACCAGAACCAAAGTTAGCTTGCATCTGCCTGTGAAGCTAAATGAGTCATATTCTAAGCCCTACACATGAGCACATGCATCCAAAGATACTTGTTCACCCTCTATAAATACTACCAGAGTCCGACAATGTCTGCTTTGATTTGGTCATAAAGCTACAGACATAAATTGCTTATTTCAATGATTGTAAAGTGAATATTTTAAACAGTTATTGCATTGTTAAATAGTTAAATCATGGATGATCCAGTGCCCGTTTCGGAAGCTTTTTACCTCTCTTTTATGAAAATGGAAACATGTATTAAAGTGTTGAAAAAAAGAAGTAAAAATCAAGACCAGAAGCACTTGGAGTCTGAGGCACTGGTTCTACCGCACAGTGGTAAAGTAGAGACGTTTGCCCACTAACCTGAAGGTTGGCAGTTCGAGCCCCACTGCCGGCATCGCATACTGCCATTATGTCCTTGGGCAAGATACTTCACCCACCTTGCCTGTATGAATGAGTGTGTGATTGGTGGTGGATGGGGGGGCCGTTGGTGCAGAATGGCAGCTACATTTCTGTCAGTCTGCCCCAGGGAGCTGTAGCTACAGAAGTAGCTTACCACCACAGAGAGTAGAGAGTGAATGAATAATAAGTGTGAAGTGTCTTTGAGTGTTCAAAAAAAAAGCGCTATATAAGACCGATGCATTATAGTTTAGGGGTAAATACTTATTCCATTAAGCCACTAAGAAGCATTTTACACTGACCTGAAATCCTCTGACAGATGATCACAAATTTCTTCTCACTAATTTTTTTCCCTCATCAGAAAAATGCCTACCCACCCTTTAAAAGCAGACTTGTTATTATTCATTTATTATCCAACATGTGTACCTCCAGAGGTTTAAAAAAACATGCTGTAAAATATATGCGTAAAGGACACCATCTAAAAATAGGACTTAGTAACAGGTAATAGGGTTAAGTAAACATTCCCACATCGGATCTGCATTGTGCATGAAACATCACTTTTTTACAGCTCTTCTGTCAGGCAGACTTGGAACTGTACTGAACTAATCGCATCAGACACTTGGACCAAAATACACGCGTGTCGCGCTGTTGCAGCTTCAAGCACAAAATGCATTATTTATCTTTAAGACCCATACTTTGTAAGTACACTATAACAACCAGTAACGGTCACATAATGGGAGGATGGTGATGAAAATTGCGGGGCAGGTAATGTAATGATGGATCTTGTGTGCTGATCAAGTGGTAAAAGCATTAATCTCTCAGACAGCGACCCCCTCTCTCTTTGTCTTTTCCCATGCTGTCACTCTCTACGCATGCACCTGTCAGATTAGGCTCAGGTCTTCAGCTGCCACTCCTCATGATACGCCTCCTTACTGACCAGAGCGTGCACGTCCGCGCCCTGCATGTAGCCCATTCATTTGTGAACGTAAAATAGGAACCAAAGGACTCTTATTTTGTGCTAAGCCAGACTGTGTCAGGATGGGTAGCAGTGTTTTAAAGATAGTCCTGGGTTATCATCTGGGAAAATGATCATTGTTGTAAATTAACACCCCCAAAATCACTGGATTATCCCAAAGAATAGGTCCTATGTGGGTGGTTCGCGTTGCCATTGTCCTCTTCCATTTATCAATAGCAGTGCGTTGTGGAACATTGAAGTGTCATGGCTGCCGTGCGTAAAACTGCAATGGTTACACATTTTGGAAGTCACACAAACACAAATTGCTGGAGCAGGTTTAGAGAAAGTAAATATAAAGGGGAGAGAGAGAAGTGGGTAAAAAAAGTGGGGGTGGGGAGAGTGGTGGTAGGTAGGGGGTCCACACAGAAAGAATCCCCGCTGCTGGCAGGCTGGATGGACTAAAGCAGCTGAGACGACAGGCATGTGACGAGAGGGGGAAATATAAGCATAACAGCGGTTTGGAAGAGCGTCAAGGTGGCACAGCTAACCACACAACCACCGGAAATTACCTTCACGTTAAGGTTACAATGAACAAATCAATAGCTTAATGTGTGACAGACAGTACTGTGCAAAAGTCTCTCGCAATATTATTGAATAGTCCCCAAACCTAAGTTCAGGCAGGGGTAAATGCTCTTTCCACTCACAATGTATAACCAATATTACAAATATAACTATGGACGTCTCTGGTCCATTTTCATTTCCTCTCCTGAAGTTTTAAAAACACAATTTTGTAGGCTGTTTTAGCAAAGCACGTTTAGATAACAGCATTTTCCACACCAGAGTAAAACTTTTGTACTGTAGGCTACTGTTGGCACTACTCCTAGGCCTACACACTCTTTTACAAAGGCTACAGGAGTCAGAACGCACTCCCTCCCTCTAATATGGCGTCATAAATGACTTAAACTAGGAGACAATTGTTTTTACTACTACAGTAGCAATCTTTATATTTATTTTCCACATATGAATTAAAGAGCGCTAAAACCGGATGAACCCGGGCCATGACGCTTTTATTCTGAAACACGTGACCGGAAACATGTCTTTGGTGCTTCACATTGACGCTGTACTCGCATGTTCGCTCTGATTTAGCGCAGTGAAAGAGGGAAAACTGTCGAGCTGAGAATAATCAGCTGCGACAAATACAGTGGCTGTGACAGTGACTTTAGGAAGGTAGATTTTTGACCCTAGTGTGTTTTAGGAGGAGCAATTAAAGATATAGTTTATTAAGGGGATTTTTAACAGACGAAAATTCATTAAGCGTAAAGTGTTGAAGAGCGCGAGGAGGATAGAGAGGTCAGTGGTGGTCGTTGTCGCGCGGGGAGCTGTCACTTTCCCTGTGTTTCTGCGTGAATGTGTATGTTTTTGAGTGCGCGGAGGGGATTATTGTTACGCACGTCATGCAGAGCGCAGTTTTGGGTGATGTGTTCGGTGAGGATCATTGAAGCGCGGCGCGGACGTTCAGCTGGGTAACCAGGATTTTTTTATTTATTTATTAATTTTTTTGGTGGGGGGACTTAACTATTACTACGTGTGCAACGCGTTGTTACTTGAGCGAGCTTAGTGCATAGGGAAATACGCGACAAAACGGGAAAGACCCTGCTCCACGAGTGAATCCTGGCTGTAGGCTACTTGTCATGCCCATTTTGCCTCAGAGGACAACAGACACTGGCTAAATAAGTCTTTTGAGTCTGTGTGAATGGGAAGAGAATACGCGATTAGCAGAAGAGCCATATCCGAAATGTGAATTAAAAATCTGCACCATCCCCGACAGTGAAGCCACGTTCATTCTACATCGGAGTTGTTTACATCGATTAAGGTACGTGCCTCTCATTGTGTAGGGCTATCTAAGAATGGATTGACTTTTAAGCGTAAATATGTGCACATAATAATTTTCAGAGAGAGACATGTTTTGAAAGACGATGCACCAAATTTATAGGTGTTGCCTAGCATAGGGCACACTGGGTACCCAGTGCATGTTGCAGCCACATTGGACTTGACCTCGAGCTTGTTTCACAATAAACCACGTATATAAATTAACCCAAGATTAGTGTACTAACCTGCGCGCATTTTCCCAAGTAAATTTTATTGGCCAAGGGTTGTGTTTTCTTTCCACAATACACAGGGCATTATTTTAGGATTGTCAATCACAGAGTGCACCCCACCCCCTTCGCATTTCACGGCCCTCCCCCAGTCTTTTAGCTGGGAGGTTAAATGTCATTCTTTATATTTGGGTCCCACACGCACAGGCACACCAGTAACAATGGGCCATGTCACAAACAAACACGGTCTTCTGGAAGCCCCTGAGACCCTCCCATGTGACTAGTATTGTTAGGGTCTTTGCTAAAAGGGTGAAGCATTCTCTAAATGTTTATGCATTAAGCTCCTTGGGTCAGCTAAAACCGTGGGTTTCCACTACAGGGTCTCTCCCACGCAGGTCCTGGGCGCCTTTTAATTTGACAGGGAATCACACTTAAATAGTCAGTTGAGTCCTATTAGATAAAAGTATAGAAGTGGCCATCAATGTCTGTGTGATACATGAGCTTCTATGGCCATTGCCAGTGTAGTTTATTCATGGACTCTGAAAGCTCACTGGTCTATTTTGGACTGTTATGTTTTGCATCATTAATCAATATTCAAGCTGTTTATTGTCAGGCGATGCTTTCATGAGTTTGTTAGTTTCCTCCTGGGAATAGAGGGTGCTACAGTAGCTCCTCTCGGCTGATGCCATATGCACCCTATTTGGAGCACTGTGGCTGTGTGTTTGTGTGTGTGTCCCTATAACGCCTCATATATACAACATAGTAACTCTTGTGCCGTTGTTTTTACGCACACACCCCTCTCTCTTCCCCTCCCATCCCTTTAAACACAGAGATGCTCCAGGCACACTGCTCGCTCCAGTTCTTCTCCCAAATGCATCCGGCTGCGTTTCTTACACTGGCCCCTTTGATCATTATCACAAGCTCTAAACAAATTTGATCTTTCTGGGCTCTCTGTGATCAGCCCCCATTCATGGCAGGCGGCATGTATCCCAGTACTTCATCCATAATAGAGAATGATTATTGATACCAAGCCAGGCAGATGACTAAAGAGGTCTCAGGTTTCACATCCCAATTTGGGCTTCGGGATGCCTTCACAGGAGCGGTGGTGGGGGGTTGAGTTGAGAGTAAACATTGGCACGGTTAATTGCCAAGCTAATTAGCATATGGTCGCACTGTGAGTCGGGTCATATGATAATGATGTCTAATTAGGATGGCCAGGGAAGTATAAAAAACGTCTGGGGAAAATGCTTCAACTGACTATTTCTATGTTCAGACACCCCAGAGGCTGATGCAGCAGATCCACTGTCTGGCCATTTAGCCTTATTTTATACTACTATCTTTCCTTTGTCATCCCTAAGTGTATTTCTTACCAAATCATGTCTTTTCCAACTGTCTTTTAATATTTTAGTCCTATGATAGGACAAAGCTTTTCATCTGTCTTCACGTCAGACTCCCATTTGCTCTTCCACTATCGTTCTCTTTTTATCTGTCAGTGCCAGCAGTGAGAGATTTAGGATGGCATGCTTGAGGATGTGCAAAGTCAAATTATTATTAGCATTGTTATTGTCCATGAAGTACAAAAGGTGAGAGTGTAGCCATTTGGATCTAAAGCATTTCAAAACAATTGTCTAGAAGCAAAAATGGTTGCTAATAGATATGAGGTTGTTTAATACTGCGGAAATCTTGACAGGAAGACAGACCATCCTTGACCCCCTAAAGTTCAGTGTTTATGATATGTAATACATAACACAATCTGTCTCCTCTTCTGGGTCAGTGACAAATGAAAATGCCCTTCAGCTTAGAGTAAGGACTGTGCGTATACATGAGGTTGAATGTGGCACACACAGCAGTGAATAAAAATATATATGAAGTTTATTTTTTTATTTCCATTGTGAGAAGGTACTGCAATAACATACTACAAAACAAGGTGTTGTCATAGTTCCTTGGCTCAGAATGTCTATGTGTTTCACTATAGCAGCATAGCAATAGCACAACCATCATTACAACTATAGAGAGTGGAAGAATATTAGGTCATTACTAAAGCAAGGATTGGCTCCAAGAAACCTGGCCCCCAACAACTTCTATTTCCATAAAAAAGTTCAAACATTAAAATTTAAAATTACAGAGTCTATCAATTGCCGTGTCTTTTTGTAGGTTATTATCCTGGCAAATAAAATTCTATAACTATAAGACAATTGAGATATGATTGACGACATGCTGTCTGCCTTAATGTAAAGTGACGGTGCCCTGCAACGTTTTTAAATGTAATCTATATTTAGCCAGTAAAGTTTCAGTGAGATTGCAGTTTTTAATTTTATGATGCACTACATGATTTTTTTCCAGGATGGGACACTGCCTTTGGTTTAGTCCAAGCTTGTGCACCTCTTTATACAGAGGAATATTGGCAGCGGCAAGCCCAAATGGAAAGAAACTGCTAACAACACCATACAGCAGGGAAAAAAAGAAAAACAGGAGACAGACAAAAAGAGAACCAAAGCACCAATCTGACATTAAACAAAATAAAATAAATGAAGTATGACTATATACAGTAAGTGGAGAGGAGCAGAGCCTTTTCGAACTTGAATGTTTTTTCATGCCCTCAAAAATTCAGGTATTGGACCTTTAAGCTGTTGTAATACTTTACTTAAGATCATTATTGACAGTATCATCATGTTACTGTATTCATTTCTGGTGCTTCCTTGGCCACATACCAATACCATATGGGTGATGTCCTAGCAAACTGGTCCCTTGTTCCTCAAGTGTGCCACAAAAATTCCCACAAATCAATACACAGGCCACGGTGGTTAATGTAGCAGACACTTACAGTCGTGACCTTTCTCCTAACATTTACGCTGAGTCAGTTAATGTATAATTAGTACCAGTTTCTTAAGGTGTCATCAGTAAACAGACGACACCCCCCCCCAACCTAACAGCTGGATCAATATGTTGCTATACACATGGATCATGAGTACGCACATGCATTTTATTTATGGTCCCAGGAGGCTGTAAAGAACTGTGGCAGAGCGAATGTGAACTGGATCGGGTCGTCAAAATGCAATAATCCCCTCAATTATCTCCACGGTAATTAGTCAGCATCTGGTTGTGTGCTATGTCCTGAAAATTACAGAAGGCTGTAATTGTACTGGATGGCTGCTACATCCCTGTTACTCCGTGGCAATCTGGAGCAGAACAACTCACTGCATTGTAGCCTTATATACTGCAGGTTAACAGTGGCGCTATAAAGAATGCACACTGTCTACTTGCCATGTTCAACTTTGTGTGAGATTGTTGGTCTTTAATAATAGAACAGAATGTAATATTTACATGCAGATTAGCAGGAAACAGTGGCACAGTGTGGTATATATGCATGCACTGCTGCTACATGCACAAAGCCAAGATGGGGCTCTTTTGGCAGTGGGGAAGATGATTCCTATGAAACAGCAGCCATGCAGAACTGGCACAGTCTGGATCCTTCTGTTACATAAGATACACAGCAAGAATAAAGTCTAGAGGGAGATGGTGGGTGAGAGAGGGAGGGAGGGGCGCAAGCAACAAAAAGAGGTACCAGGGAGCAGCTAAAATGGAAGCTGTGATAGAGTAGTGTGTGGTGAAAGAAGAAACAGGGGAGAGAAGGGTGTGAGGCAAATCTTTCACGGCATATCTTTAAATGTAGCGGAGAGACGAGACTCCTCCACTACTGCCGCTGCTGCGCCGAGGATGAGAAGTGGGATCTGAAAATGAAAGAGTTTTCAAATGGAGGAAGACATAAATGGCTGCGTGGAGTGGCAAAGAAAAACATGTCGTGGAAAAGATAGGGAGGGGATGCAGAGACAGCATCTACTGTGGTGAACGTGTGGAGGGACAGCAGGAGCCAAGTGTCTGGCATGTGTGCTGTAGGTGTGTGCTATGTACCCCACACATTTACATTGGCGCTGTGGTGAAAATACATTCAGATTATTTTCCTAATAATTCGAAACATTATCAGCTTGGGTGTATGAGATTTTGCTTGTTGCTGCGTGAAGTGACTTTGTGAGTGTTGCTACTGGCAGCTTTGTGCACTAACCCCATTCAAGAGCAGCCAGAGCATCCATCTGTGCACAAGAGGGTGAGATGGTAAATGTGAGAAACAGAGAAGAGCTCACTGGTGACGTTTGGGTCTTTTTGTTTGGAGCGTCTTCGCAGCGGGATTTAATAGACTGTCATTAGGAAGTGTCAAAGAATGACAGAAAAAGGCATAGGAAGAGCAGTTTGGGAATGAGTAAGCCTCATCTATTGTTTTGTCCTGGTTATTTAGACATGGGCTGTTACCATGGTTATGACTGGAAAATCAACACAACGTGAAGAGATAAAATTAGTCCCACTGGTGGAAGGTGTTTGTATGTAGCAAGTAGCAGCACTGTGTTTGCCGTGTGTTTTCAGTGACTCGTGCATCTGTTGGACTGTAAAAGTTAAGTCAAATATATAATAATGCCTTTTTGATAAGGTTAGGTTACTCAAAGGCAGTTATTTTAGTAAACGTTTTTATGTACACTATCAAACCAAAATGCTCAAGTCATCTATTTAAAAGTGTTACTCAAAATGATTTGAGTTAGCTAATTATTGACATTAGGCATATTGTAAGTATTTTTGTTTTTACTGTATTATACATTACAAAAATGAGTACTTCACTTACATCACTCAGAGTACATCACTTTGGAGAAACTAGCAAGGGTAAAAATTAATCAGTGAGTACAAATAAAACAGTTCAAAACTTTGCTTAAAATTCAGAAAATTTAGTTAAATAGTATTTGTAGAAGAAAATATACAAAAATAATAACCAGCAGTGGTGAGGAGATGACACGGGATGACAGGAACAAGAAAGATATGACAGCAGGAAATGAGGAAAGACACAGTTTCAGTAATGAGGGAGGAATATAGGGCTGGTATCTCCCATAGGGATACTTCAAAAGGTCCAAATAGATGAATATGCACAAACTCACATTTGGATTATTATAATAATGAATATTTCATATTTAAACAAATGTCGCCTTAAAAACAGATAGGAGAACTTCATGTGCTTGGTGGGACTTGTGTCCTAGAAATTACATGGTTAGAAATATTGGAATTAAAGTTGGATTTGAGGAAAAATGTCTGAAAGCATAGAATTAATCTGTCAAAAAAAACAAAAACTTATGTTTAGTATAAATTATGTAGGATTTAATAGTAATATTTTTAATATGCTGGCATGCTCCATTAAGGGAGGCTCCTTTCCAGAAAGGTCTGTGGTCACCTCCAGCAAATCATCTCCCTTCTAGAGGGCAGTAGTTTGAATATTAATACGGCAAAAGTTTTACACCAGGTGCCCTTTATTTATCTTTATTTATTTAGGCTTGGGACTGGCAAAAAGAGTACTGGCTTGTGACCCCCTATGGCTGCATTATCTATTAATACTGCAAGTATTATAGTTATATTTTGGAACCATGTGTAATTTTGTGGCCTTTAGGTGTCCATTTAGTATCATGGCCTTTTAATAATTTCTGCTCCTTTATGTAATCATAGGCTTGCTATATTTACTTTTGCAATCTGCCACTGCAGCCTGGACGGTACTATCTATATGATTTCTTTTTTACCATATTCTCATCACTTCTGTACACATTTTTCTTTTAACACAATAAATCAAGGGGCTGTAACAACCAGGCTTGTTGCTATTCTCTCGTCTGCCCTATTTACGCTGCAGCTGGAGGCACTGTGTGTGACCCAGCAGCCTACCCAGTGTGTATTTAAACCAAGCTCTCTCCTGCCTTCTCTGGCATTTAGAGAATACGAAACGCTACCCTTTATATGGTATGTAAATATTGTGACTATTTTTTATGTCAAGACATATAAAGAACTCTTGTGATAAACAAAGACTTGCTTGGAGAATTTAAAGTGGGCAAATTTGTTTAAATGTGTTCGTCAGCTTGGAAAGAATTTCTGAAATGCTACACAGTGACTGTAACCTAGTCTTACTGTCTGGCTCTATCTATTTTGACTTTAAATACACTTAAATGCATAATAAACCACATGGCTTGTTAGTGAGTTGTACAGACTAAATCCTTTCTCAGGAGCTCATTGTTTATGAAAGTAGGTATGATGCTATGATACACTTTTCAGTATAGGTGCTACGACACTGACCTGAGCTGTTGCCTGGTGCAGTTACTCTAAAGGCTCTTCTCTGGTGAGGGGTATTTTTGTGTTGGCTGTTTATTTGAATTTGTTTGCAATAAAAGAAAATGTTTCAAGGCTTCACAGGGGTTGAAATAGTAGAGCTCCTGTTGTGCATATGCGTGTAGAAATGCATGAACTACTGTCCTTTGTCAAAAAACACAGCAGTGGGTACAGTGGCATTGTCACTGGTAGAGAATAACTTCTGAGGGAATGTTGTTTACAAATATTTTCAGCTTTAATGACTCACTTGCATTTTGTGTTTTCTTCTCTCAGAAATGGCGTTCCTCTCCGTCCTCCTTCTGACACTGACCATTGCCTGCCGTGTCACCAGTCTGGACCTGTCAAACCCTGAAGAGGGGACTCTACCAAGAGGATGTGGTTGGGGAATAGTGCGCCCTTACACCTTGCTGTGCGATCTGGACTCTATATGGGGCGTGGCTGTGGAGTCGGTGGCCGCCGGTGGAGCTCTGGCCTCTGTCTTGCTTGGCCTTGTGCTGTTGTGCCGACTGCGCCACATCAGCGAGGGGGAGAAGCGGAGCGCTGTGGGGCCTATACTTCTGCTGCTCCTCGGTATCCTAGGCTTGTTTGGCCTGAGTTTTGCATACCTTATCGAGCAGGACGAGTCTCTCTGTCTACTGCGGAGGGCACTGTGGGGTCTGTTGTTCGCTTTGTGCTTCTCTTGCCTGCTGGTCCAGGGCGTGCGTCTGCGCAGGTTGGGTCGTGAGCGGCGTAGCCCAGGTGGATGTGCGCTCACCGGGCTAGCACTGGGTCTAAGTGCTGTGCAGGGCATCATTGCTGCAGAGTGGCTACTGCTAACAGTGCTTAGAGAGGGCCGAGCTGCCTGCCAGTACCTACCCATGGACTTCTCTCTGGCCTGTAGCTACGTCCTGGCTCTCCTGATAGCTGCACTAACCGCTGCCTCTCTGGCGCTCTGTGGAAAGACTCAGCAGTGGCGCTGCAATGCCATCTGGTTGCTGGTAACCTGTATGCTCTCTCTGCTGCTGTGGGTGGCCTGGGTAGGCTTCTACCTGTATGGGAACGCATGGCTTGGACGTTCCCCGGACTGGAATGACCCAACACTGGCCATCGCTTTAGTGGCTCAAGGCTGGCTGCTGCTCATCTTCCACGCCATCCCTGAGGCTCACATCTGCATGAGACCTCCGCCACAGCCCAATGCCCCAGACTACTTCGACACCTCCCAGAACTCCACACGCATGCGGGAGACCAGTTTTGATGAGGACATCCCTTTGTCTCACAGGCAGTTTGTGGAAAACCAAGGCTATGGATACACTGACGAGAACACAGCAGGTACAGACTTACTATTTGAAAATGCTTTATGGTATAGAGATGCAGGAAGAAATATAGCACTAAGAATCTAAAAGGAGTAAGTGACATTTTAGGCAAAATTGAGAGAAATTTATCAAAAGCTCTTGAGTTCTTTTTACTGCCAAAATATCACAGTAATATCTGTTTCAAGTTATTGATCAAAAACCCAAAATCTGGATGTTGGAGCAAAAAAGGCTTGTGCCTTTTATTAAAATTCTTATGATGTATGTTTACTAATGGATAAGACACACTGTGTGTATGGCTATAGGAATAAAAAGGTCACAGGTCTCACAGATTGGCAGCCACACTGCTGTCAGTCTGCCCCAGGCCAGCTGTGGCTACAGAAGTAGCTTAGCACCACCGAGAGTGTATGAATAATGCAATTTTAAAGTGACTTTGAGTGACTACAAAAAACTGCTATATAAGACTGATTATTATATTATTATTTTAATGAACTGGGGACTAGGAGTTGACACTAATCTATGCCCATTCCTGCTAGGTTTAAGAAGTGGTAGCAGTGCAGGACAGCACAACAGCAGCGGCAGGTGCCAGGCCCAGCGCTCCGTTCCGCAGTAACGTGTACCAGCCCACTGAGATGACCATGATCCTGAACGGGGGAGCGGTGAGTACAGCCTCCCAGTCACAGGTACACCACACTTACATGTGAATCTGCCACTCCATCGTTCAGACTGGACTGCATGCACTCCAGACTGCAGCATCTCATTTGGGAATGTGGGAGAGGTGTAAGCGAGGGTGCACAGATGCATGATCATGTGACTTTATATTTGTGTGAACATGCATGAGTGGTTTTGACACTGATTCTGTTATCCATCCAACCATGCGTGTGTATGTTTTTTTGTGTTTGATGCTGTCTTTATGCATTGTGAATGGCCACTCTGGTTGGCACAGTGGACTTGCTTCGCAGGCATTATGAATTAGGCCTGTCAGGCAGTGGCACAACACACCTAACACAACACTGCAGCCCAAACGCTGATTCAACACAAACTAAACGCTCATTTGTAGTCACTATTTGTAGTGATCTTGGCCTATATTCACACTCAATCAGACTCAGCTCATATAAAACATTGTTAGTTTTACAGAAACATTTACAATTGCTTAATGCACTTTTGTTTACCGTTATTTGCAAGTACTTAAAAGCTTATAAACTCAATAACAAGCACTTAATTTTTGTTATAAAAAGTCAGGCATTTAAAGAAACACTATGTGCTCTGTAAAAGTGCTGACATTTTGTGTGAGACACTACAGGTGAATGGGGATTTTTTTTTACAGATATCAATGTGAAGCTTGTCCTGTAGATTACTGGCATCAACATAGAAAAACATGAATTGCAAGTTTTGAATCATTTTGTGTTTTCATATGCAAATGAGGCATAAACATACATATGCAGGCTATGCGCCAATTTGCACACATTAAAAAAAAAAAAAAAAATCAATATCTGAATATTGGATAGAGCCAGGTTTAAAATTCTTGATTCATTTTGTTCACATATTAAATAGAAGCCATATTTTTAGAAGTATAATGCCCAACATGTCAAGTACAAGAGTGGAAAATTTGGTGCTTGTAGGTGCAACTGAAGTGGAGAGATCTGACTAAATGTGATGAAATAAACACCTAAATGTCAATTAGTGTAATGTAAATTTATTTATTTCAGTGTGAAATCTCACATGTTAGGTTGGCAAATTGGCCCCAAATATTACCGGTAGTGTTTCCCCTTAAATAGATGCAGATATACTGTATGTCCTAGTACAAAAGTCAAGACAAAATCATTTAAATATATGTAGTTTCGTCTCTCAACTAAGAAAGCTGGTGATTTCTAGATTTCTGAGTTAATATCCATCAGAAGGAAGTGGTTTAATTTGATCTTGTCTCATGTCAGCACTCAAAAGCCACTGAAAAGCTCTGGTATTACTATTAAAAGTGCTGGTATTGGCCATGTAATTTGATATGTTTACAATTAAGCCCAAAATGATTCATACCGACCAAACCAGAGTTAAATTTTTACTTAGTTAATGGATCTGTTCTGGTTGCCTGGAAATTCCAGACTCACCGCTGTACCGGCGGATGGTTCTGGTCACCTTAGAATCAATTCAATTTCTAGGGCGGAGCAAACCCGAATTAACGGAGAGCAGAGTTAGCCAATTAGAAAATGGCCGACGTGACGTTAACAAAGCAACAAGAAAGTGAGAAAGTAAACAAACAGAGAAGTGAAGCCACGAGGGAGGAACGAGGGAGTTATTTCAACATTACCGTACCATACCGCTGAATGAAACAAACTCTCGGCTCCTCGGTGCGCCATCTTGATTGTTGTCGGTGAGGAGACGCGTACGAGTGACGCTGCTCGCGAAGAACACGTGACTTAAATAAACCAATCAAAATGCATGGTACGGTTTGGATTTGAGTAAACCACTGCGGATGGCGTGGTGACCAGACTGATATTTCTCTGTAGAATAATACAGAGACATATCATAGAGTCTGGATTTTCCAGGCAACTGTTCTGGTTGGAAATGACAGGAAAGTGTGAAAAGACTGTAAGACATTTAAGTAAAAATACTACTGAAAGAAAAATCTTCTTTTTTTTTTTTACATTTTGACAAAACAGTCCAAAACCCTTTCTCAATAATCAATGGTAAAGTTTCCTTTTAACAGACCAGAGTTGTGGGTTCGTCCCTTGACATGTTTTGACTACTTTCTGCAGTTTTCCTGCAGTCACATGATGTTGCTGAGATGTGTCTTGTCAAGGTACAAAAACACAACTCTGGTCTATTTAGTATTAAGTATTAGTAGTATAAGAAAGATGCATAATTTCCTCTATAAATGACTTCCTGTTTCTTCTTATAGGTACCATCAGCCCCTCCCACCTACACGGGCAGGCAGCTGTGGTGAAGGAGTGATCTAAGAGAAGAGGAAGATGTGTGGTTGGAAAAAGAAGAGGAGGATGCAGACAGTGAGGAGTGCTGAGAGATGTGTGTGCGGCCTGGTGGGATCTGACTAAAAAAAAACAAAGATGCCAACTGGGCCATTTCACTCTGTACAGACTTAATCACTGACTGTGTGCCAATCAACTATTATTGTCTAAGTGTGTATGAGACTCGGAGACAGTGGGCCATGGAGGACCGAGCTATAATGTTTTAAAAACCATTTAGGAGGAAATGAAAACTTAAATTCTGTCCAAAACTGAATAAATTCAGACCGATATCTGAAATTGTCGACATATTTGTAGCACTGTAACCATCTTTTAAAATATCTTTAAAAAGTACTGCCCAGTCTGGCTGTCTCTTCCCGCTATGCTGGCATTAAAATGGAAAACCTTTGGCTCTGTCCTCCATCTATCCATAGTTAAGAGCACACGGGCAATTGTACAGCTAAGTACTGCCCTTTCCAAAAAGAGTGTATACAGCATCATCTCAACTCAGACCTTCCCTCTCAACCCGAACACTCACATTTCTCATCCTTTTTCACCCGCATGGAACCCAAACTGTGAAGTTCAAGTGACCGCAGCCTGGAGCCGGTGAACAGAAGGATCTTGATGCTGCTAATGAACTTGTTAGATAAAAGATGAATAAGAAGGACTGTGATTGGACGGCCGGAGCGTCAGTTATCAGCGAATCTAGGTCAGACCGCTGTGCTCTCTCTCCCACATCTCTCCGGTGGGCACTGGTGTGTCGAACCATCCGGGAGAAAGTGTCACTTTAAATCAGCAGGAAATGGAGCGAGGAAACGCAACGGCTTCCTTGGTCTGTTTTTGTATGCAAGTATACGTCTGGACATTCAAAGACATTCAGATACAGGGTCGCTAACTGGTGCTAAATCACAATATATTATAGCTCTGCACAACTTCCCAGTGGAGAACTTGATTGCAAGATACAAAATAGATGACCTGTGAGGGCTGGCATGTGGTAATTTCTCTTACAATGAACTGTGCCAGATGGAGGAATAGCATGAAAGATGGTCCAGTCTATAAGTGACTTCCTTCAATCAGAATGACAAAATGGCATCCCGGTACGTCTGTTTTGGGGGCGGCCATGCTGTCTTCTCTATCTGGTAAAGTGTCTATCCCGTCCCGTCGTGGCTAGGAAAAGTCAGCGTGCCAAGAAGGACTCTTGTTTCGCCGGAGTCTCGATTTCACACTCGCCACTCCCTGCCAGTTCTCATCTCTCTGTTCTCTCTGTCACCACAGGCTTTGTACATAGTATGTTGTACAGCTTGTTTACTTTTATTTAGAGTTTAGTCCTACTGAAGAACTGACTACTTTTTCCAATTTAATTTGCTTTGTGTTTATACATTTGCATTTTGTTATATTAAGCTTTTTATTTTTTCTGCCGGTGTTTTTTTTTTTTTTTTTTTAAAGTAGCTTATTTTTTAATGTCTTCTTGCCAATACTAGAAATGCTTTTATTTTTGGTTTATTGTGTATGCAAGCTGTTAATTACAGTCAACGTTTTTTCTGCAGCAACATCTAGTAGTTCTGTCAATATGTCTGCTTCCTCCTCTCTGGAATATTGATGCAGTATTCAGGGGTATATTTTGGAAATTAAAAGGGAAAAGAAATATGGGCTCCAAACAGTATTTGTTACAGTGTTGACTCTGGTCTTAAAGTAACCCTTGACTAAGAAAAGACTAAGGAGGTACGCTTACAAGACTAGGGTCAGATCTTGACCACTGCTGTATGTCCAATCCACTGGCGATTCAAAAATAGCACTGGTACCAACATGTCACTTCTCGGCCAAACATAGCTACTCTCTTTATGGGCCGGTCCTGGATCTGTAATGGGGGAGGTCTCAGTACTGTTTGTGTTTTCACTTAATGTGGAGTACAAAAAAAAGAACATGTGACTTTGTAGATTTTGCACTTGTCAACTACCTATCTGTGCATGCTTATCACCATTTCAACATGTAAGACCTTCTTGAAACGTACTTTTGAATACTAACTATAAGGGTCATGTGACAGCAATCATCATTTCAGTGTATATTCAATGACTCACTCAGTGTCTGTGCTTTCTCAAACATAAAAAAAGAGAGCTGGTTCTTCAGCAAGACAAAAGCCAGGAGAAATGGTCCGGAATACAACTGGACCTTAGCATAAACTCCTGATAGTTTGAGGAATTGATGGGAAAAAAAGGAGAATCTTCTGACTGATATTGCCTCTGTGGTTCAAATAAAAATAGACTGTGGTGAAATTTTGCACAAAACCTCCTCCCAAAACCTGTATGTTGTTGAGTTGGTCATCCTTGGGCAGCCCACTGAACACCCAACCTCCCTGGCTTGTCAATGCCTGTCCTCTCCTGATTTGTCTTGCCTTCAGACTGTTCCACAGGGGCAGCTGACGGGGGATTTCACAGCTTGTGACTGTGCAGTGACGCAGCATGCCTATGTATAAAACTTGATTCCTCTGATTAGAAAATGAAAAAAAAGTTCATTCTTGTTTCTGTAATTGATTCAGGAAAAAAGTTCAATAAAAGTGTAATGTTTGTAGCTAATATTTAACTGGATGTGGTGTTTGAATTTTGTACACTGATTGGTCAGTGGTCCAATCTTAGTTTCAGGGCCCAGACTTGGACTCAAATTGGGGATCTGTGTGTTCAGGGTAAATGAGCGACTATTGAACAATAAAGCCATTAAATGTCAGAGTGGTAAAGAATCCACAAAATGCCTTGCTCCAGACAGTGATCTGTATCCACACCAAAAAGATATCAGTTTGTTTACGGATCCCTTGTGGCTGGATTTGGTGTTTTTGTAGCAGCTGGCATATCACCATTTTGAAACGGCACATAATTCTTTAAAAAATTCCTAGATCCAGTCAGTATTCCTGATCTACACCAAAAACATATGAATTATTTCTTGGCATATTACTGATCTTCCTGAAAATCTAATACAAATCTGACCAATTTCTGCAAAAGCATTACTGGCAAAGACAATAACCTTTCATCAATTTGTTCCTTAAGGTTCATAAAGACTGTTGCAAATTTGCCCGTTTCTTGAGACATCATTATAAAAATTATTCTATAATTTGTAGATAATGAATAGAATAATATACTCTATTGTTATACCAGCCCTATGCTGAGGCATCTAAGTATATCAAGTTACAGGCAGTAGAGATACAGAAAGTACAGAAGTAATTAGGGCCAACAAGGTACAACATTGTATTGCTTAGTGCCAGTGCCACTAAGAAATAAACAGGAGGCAGAGCGAAGAGAGACAGCTCATGTTAGACGTTCTGTAAAGTCATAGAGGCCAGAGATGGCTTGGACATTTCACGTGGAGGCATTGTGAGTGAATATATTGGTAAAAAGATGCTGAGTTTGGATCAGCCAGGCAGGAGGTTGATGGATGCAATGAAAGAAGAAAAGTAAATTGGTGTGAGAAACAAGGATGCAGACGGTAGGGTTAAATTAATCAGATCATTAACTGTGGCAACCCCTGAAAGGAACAGCCAGAATAACAGCCAGTTACGACTTTAGCACTATTACTGAAATAGTCCTTGAATAAAACACCAAATAAATCTAACATATAGACTGGATAATCTTCTTAACAAATGGTGTGCTGCTACAGTGGGTGACACTTCAGCCTGATAAGTCATCTTTTTCTGAGAACAGCATTAAAAAACTATCTAGGTACTGTATATAAGCAGTCATTTGCTGTGTGTTTCGGCCACATTCATTTCAGTTTTGTCCCTGGAGCAAGCTGTTATCTGACTTTGCAGTGACAGCTTGGTGCCCGTTCCCTTCTGCCGCTGTGTGATCCAGTTACAGTGAAGCCCAGTGCTGCCAGACTCAGTGGAGCTGGCTGCACTATCAGATATCCCCAGAAAGAAATGGCCTGTTTTATCACCCGAGCCAGTGGCAGCTGTCTCTCAGACGTCCATATACCTGCGAATAGAGATCCATGGGCCTCATAACGCTTTGCTGTGCAGCGGTGACTGAAAGGGTGAGGAAAGCCATTCGTCATAAGACCACCTTTGAGAGGCAGAGGGTAACAGCACGAGCCCTAACGGTGATAAAAATCAGCCAAGAGTGCACTTTACTTACCCGGTGTCATTGACATACAGATAGGAAAAGACAGTATTTTATGTTGGTATGAAGATCTACAGCCTGACACATTTTTCCATAAACCTACCTCTGTCTTCTCTTTATGGATAACCTAATCAGGAAATAAAGCAACATATGAATTAATTTATCCATGAATCTTTCTTCACTTAATGTTGCCACGGGGTCACAAGCAAGTGTACTTGAACACTGTGTTAGTCCCAAGCTTAGATAAATGTAGAGGGGTGAAGGCATAAAAACTATGCCAAACTAATATGCGCTGTGGTTTAAATGTTTACAAGTCTGATATAAAAAAACATGACAGCTATCAACATTGTGCAGTCACTTATTTTATTCTTCAACAAATCTGATCAGTAATATCTTTGATGCTGATCAACAACAGAAAACTCCTGTTCCACACATGCATGCACCTTCTCACTGTGGCCTCACTTCCTGGCTTTGATGGAAAGCCTCCGTGGCCCTTTGTGCAGTAATACATATTGCACAGGAAAAAGGAAATGACAAGTCAGAAAATATGACCTGGTTATTACCCAGTCAGCAATCAGCTAAAGGTGCTCAGAGGCCTGTTACAAGCTTGTGATATGTTCTCCTTCCTACAATATAATATGTGAAGTGTACCGTGTTAATTTACTAGGCCAGTAAAAGGAAGTCACCTATCAAAAAGGCAATGAACGCAATCATCTAATTACATGTGAATCTCTCAGTACATAAATCAAAGCCTGGTCATAGCCAATCATCTAAAGCCATGTTTAATGACTTGTTTGACTGCTCACATTGGTCAACTTGACATCAGCTTAATAGACATGAAACAATAAAAGACCAGTGTACACAGACCTAATAATTTCAGTTAATGTTAGTGCGGGGCTCAATTGGGCTGTGAGATCCCAGTAAAGCTGGAGACACTGTAGCCACTGATTTCTCACTGGGTTCAGCTACGGACAGAAACTTAGCCATCAGAGTGGTAGAGCCTATGTCGGCCAGACCGCCCAGACTGGGGGTCAGCCACTCACCAGGTGTCATCTGAATGGTCGGGGTGTGGACCACGGTACTCCGAGGAGTCGGGGACACCACCTGGATGGACACGTCTGAGTTCTCCAGCTGAGGGCTTTCAGGGAGATCAGTCATAGATGAGCCAACTGGAAGAAAACAAACATTAAATTTAGATTATCAGATAGGATGCTAAGATGTTATTATTGTAGTGATACTCTAGATATTATATCTCATCTAAGAATACCATTACTTTAAATAAGTGCCTTCATATTTAATAAACATACTAACAGAAGTATATAATCCAACCACATGGGGTCACAAGCCAGTGTATTGTTTGTTCCAGTCCCAAGCTTGGATAAATAGAGATGGTTGCATCAAGAAGGACATCAGGCATAAAACTTATGCTAAATCAATATGCATTGTGAGGAGGCAGATGATTTGCTGTTTGCAACCCCAGAAGGGAAAAGCCAAAAGGAAAGAAAAATAATGGTAGAATCTAACCATACTATATGAATAATAATACTCTATACAGGATATGTTTTCATTACAAACAAAAACACATTAAAACCTAAAAGAAAGAAGGCAAAAATAGACTGTAGCAAAAGTACTTCGAACAAAAATGTGAATAGAAAAAAAAAATTCTTGACATTATTTAGTGGACACACGTCTCTACTGCACAAGGTATGTCTCAGTCAAATATCAGAAAACAACATTAATTGCTGTTGACATAGGTCTATTTTAGAACAAAACCAGCACACTAGCTGACACTAGTTTTTATTATTATTATTATTATTAAAACAAATGTATTAGAGCTGCACAATAGTATCAATAATTTATCTTTAACACAACATCAGCAAACACAATATCCATATTGCAAGAAACTAAATGTATCATAAAAATGTTATGGTACTACATCTTACAGAGACTTACTTATTGCATGTTTTTAGCCCTAAAACATATGACTCATATAGTGACCAGTATTAGGAGGCTGTTATTCAACCCCACAGCCTAGTAAATATCCAGCACGTCAGGCTCCAGTCAAGGACAGTCATGTTGTGATTCATGATGTGTTGAGCGCAGCACCTGTCCAGCTGGCCATGACCCATAGACCTCTGATGTATCCTTGTGTGTTTGTGCTGCGGTTCACTTTGCCTTATTGTTTTTTACCTCCATCTCTGGCTAATTTTGATTTCAGCCTGGCATTTGAAATGGCAGAGGAGCGATCACTTGCTGGTTTGCTCAGGTCAGATGAGATGAGTGCAGCTGTTGCTGGATCAACTTAAAGAATATAGTGGGAAGGGCGCTACTTCGGTAAATAATGTTCACTTTAAAGGGCAGTGTCTGGTAATTTCTATACACAACAACAAAAACAAAATGCAACTTTACTTGGTCATATTCAGCTATTTTTATAAGGTTATGAGGTAATTCATTGAAGGCTCTAATAGGACAATGTTTCTGATTCTGATGAGCATCAGAAAAACATAACATTACTGTGATACATTTAGTTTCTTGCAGTAAGGATATTGTGATAACCATATATTTACTTCTTTCCCATTTGTCCATCTTTTTACAAACAGAGCACAAAAGTCTATCTATGCAGAGACTCTTATAGCTGTATTTATTCCCAGGCCCTGTGTATAATGTCAGGTCAGCAGTAGTGGTGTAGCAGCAGCTGTTAGCTATGGCAGAGCAGTGCAGAGGTGGCATGGCCGTAGCCAGAGCTATTGTTATGAGGAATGTGTGTGTTTATGATAGACTCATTGTTTGTATAGAGCAAAACAGAGGAGCCACCAAAAAGAAAAAATTGCTACCATAACCAGATTTACTATGTTTCTGAATATACAGTATGTTTTTAAATAAACAGTGATCTGGATCAACAACATAATTAATAATTTTGTCCTTGACTTTATTAAAATTTAGAAACTTAGTAACTACAATTGCATTTTTTTTTACACCTGCCTAAAACGTTTGCACAGTGGTGCACTGTATGCATAGTTACTTAGAATTAATCATATCAATCAGTAGCAAAGGGAGTGTTTATAAAGTATTCAAGGTAGCAAGAAATCTTCAAAACTAGAAGCATTTACAAAAACCAAAACATAACTGTTCCTCCTTTTAAAATGGTGAAATAATATTACATTTTCCTGAACCGGTGAACCGGATTCCATTTGACCTTGACATTTATGACCTTTACTGAAAGTTTCATTGAAATCCACATGTAACATTCTGAGTTATGCTACAATAAGACAAAAAAAATGGACTCTGTCACCACAGTAAAGAAATAAGACAGGGATCCAGACAGTAATCCATATCTGCAAGTGACAAAAACTAATCATATATTGTAATGTTGTTAACAGACAAACAAACCAATGTCAGCAAAATCATAACCATCTTGGCAGTGATAATAAATGCTGCTGTAACTCATAACTCCCTCTACTGTTGATCTCAATGTAATGCGGTTACAAATATAATTTTGAGACACTAAATAGTCAGGATATTGCTGAAAAATAAAACATAGCACAAAAATAATTCCAAAAATCAATTCTTACATTAATGACTACATTACAAAGATTTTAGTTCTTTTTGGGTCTTTACTCGGTTTACGACTTTATTGTGTTTGTATCCAAGGACTGTGTTGTGCTACTCTCCTTGAGCACCAGTGCCTGTAAGTCACACGGCCATGCATTCTCAGCTGCTCCACTCTGTCGTTCATGTGTCCACACCAGCACTGACACATCCTCAGACTCAAAAAGTCCTGGCACACTTGTATAGCTTTATATACCTCCCTGTCCTTACCCCCACCTCTTTACTTTCTTTTCTCTTACTCTTTCTGTCTCTGCACTAATTCTCCCCAAGTATTTCATGCCTGATATACAGTATCCCAACCAATAACAAGTGTCGCCTGTCAGTGGTCATAATGTTATTCCTGATTGGTGTAACTTTAAAATCTTTTGGGACAAAAAGAAATAGTATGTACCCGCAAAAGTATGCACAGGTTCACTGACATAAACTGTGTTTAAATCAGCTTGAATTTGCAAATGTTATTAGTAAATGTGTGGGTGTAAAATGCACGCACCTCTGCTTTCGTTATGGGCCCAGAATTTCTCCACAGTTTCGTTTATGTCCTGATTCTCCCTCAGTTCCTTCTGCCACTGTCGGAGCTCTTGCACATCAGGCCGTGCCCTCACCTGAGGTACAAAGCAGATACACACATGAAAAAGGTAACAACAAAATCAGAACCTGTATTAATAGAACCAACTTTGAAAAAAACTCAAATTATAGCCCTACAAAATGTAAAAAAAAAAAAGGGGTGGGGGGGTGGGGGGTGAACCTGTCCTCTTTCTACACAAATAAAGAGCCAGTTGTGCTTCTTTGTATCCACTGTACAAAGTTGTAGACATCCTTGGTTTATAGCAAATATACGATTTAAAAGAGAAGCTTTTAATTAAATAACTGCAAATGAGAATCTCCAGTTTAATTAAATTTACACAAAATATAATTACACTATATCCTAGCTTAATTCAGAAGGCAGGGCATTCAGGCTTTAACCACACCTCTCCCTGGCTGAAGTTTACGTTCACTCTGAAAGCTGGTGTTCATAAAATTTAATGTTTTGATTTATTGTTGCAGAGTTCCTATTTAGAGATCCAACAATTAATCAAAACAATGAATTATAATCAATTATCAGAATAATCAGCAATTAATTTGATAATCAATTAATAGCTATCTGAAGTATACACACATTAAGTATTAATAAGTTGTATCCCTTAATACTGTCTGGTATTGGTGACCAAAAGTCCTCAGGTGGCATACTTGTAAGTTTGCTTAGTTCAAATTCTTGATTAAACTAATTAATTTTGGTAGTATTAACAGTTTTGACATGACACTATACAACACATCAAGTTTTTAACCAAATGTCCATTTCAGTCCACCCAGTCATCCCACAGTTGCTCAGTTTGTTGGACTCCTAATCCTGACCAAATGTAAAGTAATGGATTAAATTGTGGAATTTTAGCAATCTGTGTTGAATCTGAAATGTGGCAAATGTGAACAGGTTTTAATGATGTTCTTATTTGACTACAGCATAAATAAACAGTATGATGTTTGCAGTAGATTAGACTCTTGCACCTTAAATGACCATGGGCTTTAGATTATCTTTTTCTCAGTGCTGTCTTTGGCTCATTTTGTTGCAGAAAACCCTGTTGTAGTGTTTGTGTGTCTGTGTGGGCTGTTGGCCTTCCTGAGAGATCGAGGAGAAAGAGAAGCGAAAATACCTCTCTATTTTTTACTTCTTTTAGCCATGTAGTGCCCCCATTTTACTAAACTTCCACTATATTCTATCTCCAAATCTTTTTCACTCTCGCCCATTCTTACGTTTTACCCAAAGGTTCTTGAGAACCCAAGTATTTCAGTGCGCTTGAAAGTGGGCCAGTTATATAATGCACAGACTGGTGAAGAATGGTTTCGAGTGAGTGTGCTCCAATAGTTATTTCACTGGTGAGCTGATGGGTGCCAGCCATACAAATGGAAATCAGGGGGTTAGGGGTCAGAGAGGTTGTGTTTTCTCACTATTCCTGGTGTTCTGGTCTGCCACTTCCAATTTAATATGTTGTCACAGTGAGACTTCTTTAGACAAGATAAATGTTTAATGAAAGCAGGACCGCTGAATTGATTTATAATGCATAATATTTAGTCAGTAATTATTCATTATGTGTCTCACATTCAGAGACATAAGTTCTTGGAAAGATGCTTTTTTAAGTACATTGGCTTTTAGCAGGATGCTGACAGTTGTGTCCGACTGTAGCAGACAAAGCTACTGTCTGAAGCTTGTCTTTGTGCATCAGCAAAGCTTATTAGTTTGGTGAAGTATTGTTTTGACTCTGGGTCTGACGATATATGTGCTAGTCAGTTTCTCATGCAGTGTGTATATAGACCATAGACCAGTAATTCTCTTTTCATAAGTACCACCTCAGAAAATATCTGGCTTTCCAAGAACCATCTTAATACTACAGTGACCTTTAAGTTGGACTAACCCAGGATCCTAAAAGGATAAAATAGGGATTAATTTTGATGCATTACTAAATAAAGACAAAACAGGGACTATACCAGGACTAAATCTGAACATAACCAGGACAAATCCAGGAACAAACCAGGACTAAACCAAGAAATCTAAATCAGGACAAAACCAGGTCTAAACAACCAGAATCAAACCAGAAATAAACCAGAACCAAACCAGGTCTAAACCAGGGCCAAGCTGGGAAAAAAACAAAAAAAACAAAAACAAAACAGGAGTAAGGAGTAAGGAGTAAAACCATGCCTGGATCAAGACTAAGCAGTGGTCTAAAGGTCAAATTTAAGTTCCAACCAGAGCAGGACAAAAATGGGACTGAAAGTCTGAATTAAACTAATTCAGGACTTGAATTACACATGACCCCTGCATACCATCAGTTTGAGAACAACCACCCTAAACCTTTGAAAAGATAATCAAAGAGGAGACACGCGACACAGTACATGCTAGTTTCTATTTTAAGATGTCTCCGTCTTTGTGAGACTAAGCTTCTCTCCCAGATTCAAAGTTTGCTGGAGCACAATGGCTTTATATTCAGGGGCACTGACTGCAGTCACATGCTCTATCTGCTCTCCACAGCCGACCATTATCTTTTTTGTCACCAAATCCAATGCAAACTAGGCTTTCATTTGTACATCTAAATTGCTTGCCAAACAGATAGAAAAGATCAAGTAATGGGATAAGTACATATTAAATCACTGGGGTTGACTGCTAAATAGCCTTAGACCTTGTTTTCTGTAATGGTGTCACTGCACAGCCTGATTGACTTTACACTGGGCCTTGTTTCCATCCATTTATCAGTTACTGCAGATCATTCAGCCGGAATCACAGGCCTACTTCTGCTGTTGTCTGTAAAGCTTGCAGAGTGGTGAGTGTACATTTCTCTTTCAACCAGCTCTATTAGTTTATGCCAAATACAATATCACTCGATACCCTCATGGCCCACTTTCTGAACAATAATGCTAGCTTTAGGGTTATCCTGCAGCAACGTAATAAACATAGAAAAAATATATATACGCATAATATGATAGTTTTGGCAAACACAGATTGCTCTTATATTTAACTGAAGACAGCAAAATCCCAAAACAATATAAAATAAAAATAATAATAAAATAAAAAATTTAAATATTATTTATAAGATGTAAATTTATGAATGATTCTGAGTAACAACAAAAAATACTTGTGAGAGGGTTAGTATAATAAAAATATAATTAATAATTATTTCTAAGTTTTATTTTTGCTATAAACATTTCACGAAAGGTTAATACTGGGTCATGGACAAAATGATTCATTTTGGTGTGGATCCAGATCACTGTTTAGATCCAGAGGTGTTTTAAGGGATGCTTTGCCAGTTTGAAACATTTAGAACAAATCACTTAGTGCAGCAATTCCCAAAGTCAAGATTGTCAAGACCCCTTAAATCAGAAAATCCCAAGCGGACCCCCAAAAATTAAACTTCACTCTATTCACAACATGACTATGTCATGTTTTCCCCTGTAGATTTCTATTAAAAACTTTTCAAAAACACCTCTGTTGGCTAAAATAGCTTAAAAGTAATATTTTTAAAAACTACATAACAATACTTAATTATAATTTGTTTACAAACTCAATTTCATTTTATGTACTCAATTTCATTTTATGTACTCGATTTCATTTTATGTACTAGACAACCTCTAGGGACCCTCCTGTGGTACCTTCGCAGCCCACCAGGGGGCCCAGACCCTACTTTGGGAACCACTGACTTAGTGATTACTCTTTACCATTGTGAGATACAAGGGCTGTGTTGCTCAATGGAAGGAGCATTTACCCCTGAATTAGAAGATCTTCTCAGAGTCTGAGTCCATGCCTAGGCTCTATACCTTTACTATTGTGCAATAGGAACAGTGCCTTGGCAGAGGTCTACACTCTCGGAGTGCTTCCAGTTTAGATTTTCCTTTTTCTTTCAATTTTGTGCATTTGTACATTGATACACCTTCCATGTTCATAGCCTTTCTTTAAAAAAAGTCTGAGATTTTTGCATATATATTCTGTATATGATCATTTAAAAACTAAAATAGACAGTAACAAAGTACTTTTGGAAGTATAACACACATTCAGTCTGGCCTACAGTGACCTAATGCTTAAATGACTGGAGGTTGCTTTCAAGAATGAAGCAGAGTGCGATACTGAACACAGCACAAGGCCAATAGCTTATGTATACATAATAAATCTACAAATGGAGATAGAGGAAATGGCAGTGATAAAAGCTTTCCTCCTTCACCACAAAGCCCTGTTACTGATATCCTAATAAGAAAGCCTATTTATTACCAAGCACCCTCAGTAATCTATCTGAGCTGAGCAGATCTGAAGAAACCTGAGACGTCTTACCCTTCACAGTGTTTATGTGCAAGAAGTACATATGTGTACATTACTGTATCAGACATGGATGAATGGATTAGAGTCAGGGTATAGCACTCAGTGCAAAGTAGATTATGTAATGTATGTGCTTACGTTTCAGCTACTTTCAATGCTGCAGCTTCCTGTGTGACTGGATGAGACAAATGAATAATGAAAATTAATGAGGAAATTATGAAACAAGGCACAGTCCAGTCAGTGAAGATACCCTCTTGTGTGTCTCAGGGCTGGGTCTGTCTGATACACAGGCGCTCTGCAGTCAGCGCTGCGTCAGGGAGGTTATATAACAGCAGAAAATGTGAGAGTGAGGGGTGCAGTGTGTGGGGGCTGGAGAAGGCACTATGTATTTGTGATGCTAACATTTTGTTTAACCAATATGTCTTCAGTTAATGTCTTTGAATGTAAGTATTGAATCAAGAAGTCTGAGAGAGGTGTACTGTTAAAACTTGTCAGCAGTAGCATGCTAACAAAATTACACCATGAATTTGCTATTAGCATCTATTACAATCTGCCCTATATACAAACTGAACTAAAGTGAGATAAACTGCCAGGTACATACTGTGCTAGACATAAATCATTTTGCTTAGCCTGTTAGAGGATCCAGTTATAAAAGCCAGAGTTTAATTTTCAGTATCCTAAATTATATCTTAATTCTGCAACAGATACACAATTAGATTCCAGAATAAAATCTTTGTATTTGTTATAAACATTCAAAAAATATATTAGGTGACATAGTTGGTTTGATGCATTTGAATTTGGCGTCTGTGTTTCAACATCAAACTTCAAATTTAACTGTGGCCATTCACTCAAGAAGTTGTTCAAGTGGCATCTAACTTTCACAGTTCACAGCTTACTGTCTGCACTAATGTATTTTGTTCACGGTGCTCTGCTGTGTACTACATCAACAACACAACAATGTCCTTCACCCAAAATATCTCCGCCCTGTGCATACTGAATAAGTTATGACCCTTAAGCCAGCCCTATTACTTTGGATGAGTTCACTAGCCTCAACACAATTCTAAGATAGTACACTTTCAACAAAAGCTTTCAAGGCTGTCTTTTATTGACTTTTGGCCAATTCTGTATCTATGAGTTTTCTGACGCACTTAATCTTCTGGTTTTTTTTTCTACTTTCACTCATATTTAGTGTCTCAAAAGTCCTGCTTATTTTTAATTAAATCCCTCCCTTTCAAACGCCTGGTCTGCCATCACTGCTTCTAAACAACATCTCTAAGTTCAAGGCAAGCAGTTAGATAGGGTTGGCAGCTGGCCCAGTGCTACCCCCTTTTAAACACATTTATTCATATGGCACTGTTGCCCCCTGGTGGTGATACAAATCTGATCTACTGTACAGCTAAGTGAACAAAAAGAGCAAGAAAAAAATACAACCCCTGCTGATAGCTTTACAGAGTAGACATAGTGGCTGAAAAATGGTTACAGCGCTGGTCTGTGGATCTCTGTTTACATCACAGGACCTCAGAGCTGGGCACAAAAAGGATTTAAGTGTGACATTACTGATGATGTAATCAAGCCCCTGAATGAAATTGCAGTGTCTGTGAAAGAGTGGCTTACAGAAGGATGGAGTTATACAACAACACTGCCGTTTAGTGCAAACAGAGGAGAATGACCCAGAGAAGCATACCCGACTAGACATACAAGAGAACTGCAGGGTCTCCTATTCTGACACTTGATTATTCTTCACAATTCTGTAACTATTTTGGAAGGTTTGGTCTAAAATTGACAAACTCTTTTTATAAATCCACAAGAGCTGTATTTTTTTTTATCTTAAACTCTCTGTGCTCTTTTAATCCAAACATAGCTCATTTGTTTACCTTGTATCCTCTCCAAAAGGCCTGGATGAGCAGCGCAGCCTGGGCTTCACTAAGTTGTAAAAATAGAGGAATGGGAGGCCTGGGACTGGAAATGAAAAGAGACAAGGGAGAATCATCACTCAATAATTAATATTCCCAAAACTTGACTATGCTGATATACCTGTTGCCTGCCAGTATCACACAACACACAACAGTCCAATGGCTGCAATGTATTAAAAATCCTATTTCTTAAATTATCCTGCCTATTGAAAAATTCCTTATTCTGTTTAGGGCCAGATACAACTCAAAAAAGGACTAACAAAATTGGTCATCAATAAATCTGACTTACTCTGCTCAGTTAGCTTTTTAAGGATTGATTAAGTCTTGTATTTGAGAGATAACTCACTGCATACTGAGCCACTCCTTTACAAATGGGATATCGCAGCACTTTACTGGCTTCTGTCCTTGTCGGCGGGGGTTATGGCTAAGAAAAAAGTACAAGGAAAAACATTATACATAAACTCCAGATTTGATAAAAAAGAGAGATATTATGAAATTACTTGTAGAGCCACTCAGTCAGGAAGTCGCATGGATTAAATGCTGTTATCTTCCGCTGAAAAACAATACAATGTATCTATTAAAGTTACTAAATCAAATTTCAATATCTTACACATGGCCTTTGAATCAGATCTGCTGCCTCTCCTTTAGCACTATTACATTAATGTCAATATTGTTGCAGGTTTACATGTGTCAGAAATAACAGAAAGGAAAATTAAGGAAAATAGTTTAAAAAAAAAAATAGGCACTTTATATTGCTTTTATTTACTTGTTAGTCCCTTCATCTGTTTGTAGCATATTTCTAGCTAATATAATCTGCATCTTTAGCCTAATGAACTACAATATATCTCTGAAACTGACCTTAAAACAGCCCTGTTTCACAGCCTCTTTCTGCAAAGCCTCAAGTCCAGGTAGTAAAACTGGAAAAATCCTTTCCTCTAAGAATTGTGTGACAGGATCTACAGATGTAACACAGAGAAACATAACTCATGTCTGCATTAGGACAGTGGTTTTACAGGGCATCAGTTCTGTCTTACGTCCAGGTGGAGGTTGAGGTGGTGGTGTAATCTTGGCAGAGAGGTGCTTCTGGCTCAAAACACGAGGTTTGCTCTCAATAGGAGAAGTCAGAACTCTGGAAGAATCATCATTGTCATATACCTGAGGGAAAAAATGTAACGTTATTGTATTATTTCTATCTCATTGAGCGTGTTCTTCAGCATTCCAGGGCTATTCCAGGGTAGCTACATTTAACGTTACCCTAAAATGCTTGCTCCATGTGTATAAGAGCTGACCTTGGCTGTGGAGTGTCCAAAAGCTGGTGTGTGTGTCCTGACTCTGTCCTGGGACACCTGAGTGCTAGCTGGGCTACAGTCCGTCCACACTGTACTGGGGGCACGAGGATGCTCTTCCAACACTGACAAACAATTAAGCATCTTTAGTATCAGAATACACAAAGCGAAAAACTTTGTCAAAACACCACTCTGCAGCGGATATACCTTCGCACACTTGCTTCCAGTGAGATTTTCGGACACTACCTGTTGTAGCGCTCATTTTGGCCTTTTGCTTGTTCTGGTTCTACTTGGTTGCTAAGGAATCACAGGTTGCTAAGGAAATTGGTCTATCTTAACTTCCGGTGTGCGACCAAACCAAAAAAGGCCGACAAACGGTGGCGTTTTTTTTTTTTTTTTTTTTTTTTCCAGCAACTGAGGTGACACAGTGATAAAAAATAAAGTCGCTGTTTACAAAAAAACAATAAGTAGTAACGAAACACGTATAAGGTAATTCTCGTTTTGGTCGCTGGATGGCATGCAAGCCTTTTATGATATTGTTAGCGTGTCTAATATCTGTGTTAAGTAAACGAATGAGTTAATATAGTTAATGTTTTCTAATAAACAGTAGTTTCAAAGCAAACACTGGATTTAAATAATGTGTTCTTAAGTTGTTTTTTTTATTAAAATCTTTATTGGAATATATTCCAAAGCAGGTAAGTCATCTCATGACTGAACAAAAATAGCCATTTTATCTTAAAAAAGTCCCAAGATGTTTCCAAAACGCACAAAACAGCTTTATAACAAAATATACATTGCAGTAACTCATAATTTGCAGTCACCAATTGACTTGTTAATAAATAACATTGTGAACAATCTTTGTACATAACATTTCAGCCTTTCCCATATATGCAACCAAAATGAATGGTTACACACTGGCTTACTAACATTGATTGGTGCCCAACATTTGTCTTTTTACAGTGCATCCTTCGACATCATAAACACAAAGCAAAACAACATGAGTAACAATACTACAATAATTATGGTGATAGATTTCTTTTTAATAAAGGAACACTGGAAAAACCAAAAAGGACTTGATATAAATGATTACAGAGCACATTACGAGTGTTTTAAAAATTAGGGAGCCAACGTGAGGCTGTTTCAAACTTGCTGAAAATTCCCTCCTGTAAAAATTAAAACAAGCATAAACATAAACAAACCCTTCACTCCTCTAGAAGATAATATATTCATTAGTACAGAACAATAATTTGTAGTTTGAAATCCAGGCACTGGACTCTCTGGTAGAGACCACTTTTGTGCAGGTAAAAACATGGTTTAGCAGGCCACATGCTAGAATAAATTCTGGGATTTTTCCATAACCTTATAAACTGCTGCACAGTATAAATAAGAAAGCAATATCCAAATACTCTCATTTAAGAGTTTAGGTCAGTGGTTACATAGTGTTTCTGTGGTTAGCGGAAGACTTGCGACATGTCTTCACTTCAGAAAACATTCAACACCTGTCCATAGGCAGCATTTAGATCAAGCAAAGTGTTAAACATTGTATCAGCTCTACAGACAAAACACTTAATGTAAAGTTAGTTAAACCTAAAGAAACTCAACAAAGTAGCATGCCTAAGGAGGGTCTCAGGCAAAGGTGTAGTGGCTTTCATCCTGAATTTCTGGAAGGCCCTAGTAAATAAAATCTAACAGACGGAAAACAGAACAACAGAAAATGTGATAAAATGGTGAGCCTTAAACCACTGTTTAGTGTCCAACTGGCTGTAGAACCAGAGGGCAGAAATAGGTGGATTTGTCCAGTCAGGGAGCCTCAAAAATCAGTTTCAGTGCAAAAGGTGTTTTACAAAAATGGGACCAGTAGCTTCTTTTGTGGTTCAATTCCTAAATGTGATTCTCCATAGTCCTTATATAGACTCTTCTTCCTTTGTACAAAACACTTGCATAAAGCAATCTGGATCCTTTTCTTCTCTGGCATGAAAAATGTCCAAATACCTGGATACCAAAACGTCCATCCATTTTTTTTTAAGTTGGCAGAAGATATGTACAAATAATATATGTCATGTCTCATTGAAAGCAATGATGTTGGTGCCTGGTTTACTGAGGCTGTGGCTCTCCGTGAACTCTGAAGCGGTAGAGGCAGGTGTATTCTGGATGACCCCAGTTAGACAGCACACGCACTTCAATGATCTGGAAAGCTTTATCATTGGGCTCCTGAAAAAGAACGATAGGAAATATTTAATACACAATAACAGACTAATATATGTGTAAGGTGAAAATAAAAAATAAATTTGAAAAGTCAGGTGCTTACATGGACAGGAAAGGTTTGCAGTGACTCTCCATCCTCTTGGTATATGTAGTGTCCGAGCAGCTTCCCTTCTTCTTGGTACTCATCATCTAAACCCTTAAAATAAATATTAAAACATGCTTTAATCGCATTTTGTTTTGCTTCAAGAATCAATAGTTGAACATCAAGTCAGTTTACAGTTTACTTACAAAGACAGTAAAGTTGCGTGGTGCACTGGTGATATTTCCAGTTGGAGATAGTGTCTTGGGAATGTGTTCAACACAGAAAGACGTAGGCAGGATTCTCATAGACAGCCGGATTACCAGGTAGCCCTGAGAACCTTTAAATGCCCAGCAGTTACCTGGGTACACATCAGGCTAAAAAAGAAAGGAGTCCAGTTGTAAAATAATGCATTCACATGTGTTTTTTATTATCTCTTATCGCTCGTATCTGGGCTATCTCTGTCATACCTGGATGACCACACGAGGAGACTGGGAAAAGTACCAGAGAGGCAGGCCGAACAGGCTCATGAGGGCAGTCTTTGTCTCATACGTCTCAGAGCAGCGGGTGCTGAGGATACTGCCTCCTAAAATGCCAACAATAAATCATAACTTCAAATTGGTAATCAATAACTAAACAATTATGTAATATTGTAGCAATATGTAACGATACTAAGGAATATTAATACATGGATTTTTGATACGAAAACTAAATATTTTAAAATTACCGTTGATGACAACAACTTTATACACAGTACCACACACAAAAATTACAATATCATGGAAAAGTCATTTTGTTTAAGTAGTTCAATTCAAAGTGTTACTCCTTATATAAAGTAGAGGTGGCCAAACTTTATTTTGAAAAGGGACAGATTTGAAAATATAAAAATGTCCAAGGGCCGACCCCTCAGTGTTTCTGAACAATAATGCATATTTAAATGCACTCTGATTTCTTTAAAATGCAAGTCCAAATGCAAGTATTACTGGATTTCTTTCTTTTCAGTGGTGACACTGTGTGGTCTAATAAATTGGTTCTTGAGTAGTGTGACACTTTTTTATAAGATGAACAGTCAGACTATATCTAACCTCCCACCAACCCACTTGAGAACCACTGGTGAAATAATATAGTCTAAATTTAATCCTGGAAATTGTTTTAGATAACCATCAAATATTGATAGCAAAGCTGCACCTGACTTAATAACTGTATATAATATGGACAAATGTACAGCCAATGTGCATTTTCTGAAATCCTGCTCGACATCGTTGTTCTGTTGTTTTGCCATAAGCAATACATTTAATTATGGAAACCAAGGGCAATACAAAATCTTGCCAGGTGACATGACTGGCCAGCGAGACGCACTTTAGACATGTCTTATATAGAGAATACATTATTTTATAGCGATTCGGTACAAACAGAGTGAACTATTAAAAAACAAAATCAATTAAATAAAAATTCAGCATCTTAAGTTCAATTTGTAATATCATTAAATCGTCAATCATATAAATGCTTGAAATGTTTCACTGTATCTACTGAACTATTGAAATAAATAGATTTTTATACCATATTCTAATTAACTGATGTAGGGCTATGTATCTTGGTTCTGAAATTTTCTTTTCTCAATAAACTAAGCATATTGTGAAATACGTCTCTGCCATGTTTTCTGAGGCAGGCCTAGTACAGTTATGTCAAGTTTTTTTTTTTAATACACTAAAAAGAGGTGGCATGGCATTTTTCTGAGTATGAGTAACAGTGAAACTGTGCAGTGTGCATCTTTTAAAGTAGACCATCAACACACTGCTTGTTAAGAGGCCTCTAATACCCTGTTGTCCTGCAGCCTGGCTAATGCCTGCATTTGTGTTACATAACAGAGGGAAAGAAGAGAACTACACTGTGCTACGAGACAGCAGGCAGGGTAATCTTGTCTAGATATTACAGGGTTAACAACTCTTGCATAAAATCATTAGATGCCAGGGCTCAACATAAAGCGACATCTAACCTCCAGATTCCAGGGCATAGTCCACCAGGCCTGTTCGATCTTGAGAGAACAGCTTCAAAGCATTATGAACAATGACCTTCACATGCTGTAAAACCAAAAACATAATACAAAAAAATTACCTCAAATCAACCTTTTTAATAAACTGCTGACAAAGCCATACACAGTGCAGACCATGACAGGTTGCATACCTCTTCTGTGAGTCCCTCAGCAGAAGCAGAGTGCTGGACAGTGCCAGTTACTGTTTGCACAATCGTCTGGGCTTGGGACTGGACCTCACCCATGGTCTGGGCCTTGTTGAGCTCCAGCTGCAGTGACACATTTCGGAGTATGCTGAGCTCGAGTTCAGCCAGAGCTGCTTTCAGGTCTGGGGTTCTCATGTAATGCTGGGACAGCCAGTGGAGCAGAGGTTCTGGCACCTCACCCTGATTACCACTTCCAAAGAACAGGGTCTGCAACTCTTTACGCACTTGGGCAGACACTTCAGAGGAGATCTGTGAGGATACCTGGGCTGATAGCTGTGAGAGAAAAGCAGCAACATCAGTGTTTCCCCAATAATGTGAAAGAATATGGCTGCCCACCATAATGTCATTTTCCACCCCATAGTCTGTAACTGATCTTCACTTCAAACTATGCAACTTAACTGCCCTAAAAATAGTGTACATTTATAAAAAATAACTAAAATGTAGTTTCAATGTAGTCATGTAGTTTGTTCACATCTTGAAAACAGGAACAATAATCACTAACAGTTCAGTGTGTAACGGACACTTCCAACCATCAAGCTCAACGCCAATGTTGGTGGTCATAATGTTGTGTTATGACCATCTGCCTAATAGCCATATACGCAACAAACTGTAATGCACTGTATTCTGACACCTTTCTATCAGAACCAACAATAACCTCAGCAATTTGAGCTACAGTAGCTTGTCAGCTGGAGCAGCCTCCCCAGCTCCCCATGAGCTTTACCGATCGCTGGTACACGAATGTTCCTTTCTTGGGCTACTTTTGACTCACATTTTTGATAGATACCGACTACTGCGGACCGGGAACACCCCACAAGAGCTGCAGTTTTGGAGATGCTCTGACCCAGTCATCTAGCCATCACAATGTGGCCTTTCACTCAAATCTATGTGCTTGTCCATTTTTCCTGCGTCTAACACTTCAACTTTCCCGCTCACTAACAGGTGCTACAATCAAGGGGTATTTGAAAGTTAATAATTAATCTTAAGCCTGATCAGTGTTTACATTTATGGATAATACAACTAAATAGATAAATATATACAAGGCCTATCATTAAAAACAGACAATAGTTAAGAACATGTTAGCAAAATCTCAAACAACCCTCCCCCGTAACCTCAATGTAAACGTGCGGGAAACTCTAATATTTATAAATGGACGCCACAATACAAAGCACTAATCATCTATTCACTTACAGTCTCTTGTAGAACGTCTAGCTGCTCACACTTCCCCTTGCATCCAATAACACCCTGCAGATCTGCTCGGATTTTGCCCAGCTCCAATTCCAGTCTTTTCACTTCTGCCAGGAGAGCATCATGATCCTCTTGCTGTACACCCACACTGAAAAAAAAAAAAAAAAAACCACAAGTTTAATTGCTAAGTATGTGCAAAAGTCCTACAGCCAAATGTAAATGTTTACAGAATACTCCTGGATGTGTTACCTGACAGGAGTTGCATCTGCAGCCTGTTTTTCTTTTTCCTCCCTCACATTGTCATAGTGTTGTTGCTTCTGTTGCACCTCCTACAACACAGAAACACACACTCAAAAGTGTGCCTTGAATACATCTATTACTTCATAATAAAAAATATAACTAAGATGTACCTCTGTTTTGGCAGCCAGAGCTTTAAGCAGCAGCTCCAATTCAACCAGTTGTGCTCCCTGATTCGCTTGCTGCTGTTTCTGGTGTTCTGTAGTCTGGATAGAAATACAAAGTGACATTTTATCACTTATATCCAAGCCCATGTCAAGATTCAGACATGTCTGCCTACCTCAGCCTGCTTTGTACTGTCCTTATCGAGCTGTCCTTGTAGCACTCCAAGCCTCTGCTCCAAGATAGAAGACACCCAGAGTCCCAAGCTCTCTCTGTCGGTCTGTGTGTGGAGCTGGTCTTTCAGGCTGTTGTACAGAACCAAAATGTTCCCATGCTGCTGCTCCTGCTTCACATCACCCTGGTTAACCCGCTCCCACAGTAGGGCTAGCTGGCGCTCCACATGCTCCAAACGCTCCAAATCAACACCAGTGAGAGCCACAGGGACTGACTGAGGAGAGTCAAGGAGGGAATGTAGGGTTTAGTAATCAGTATTTCACACACTTTATGTATGGTAGATTATTTCTTTGTTGTAACAATGCTTCTTTGGAGTAAACTGTACATAAAAAAGTGTATAATTTTCCTTTTAAATGGTGCCACATTTGTAAGGAGCATGCATGGGAATGTGTGGGTTAATCTTTAGATTTGTGGCACCATTGTTACAAAAAAGAAATAATCAACCAAACACAAAATTAGTTGCTATGCTAAACATTTTGTTCAGGACAGCAACACTATGTAGTATTTGGATGTAAAATAATGTTTCAAAAACTTGTAATGGTAGGTCAATTCTCTATTGGCGCTTTTCCACTAGGATGGAAGAACGGAGTGGGACAGGTCAGTTTGGGGGTGTTTCCACTTCCCAAAGCATTTCAAGGTGTTCCCAAAAAGTGTTCCAAGCTGTTCTACTTTAGGATCCCTTTCGGGAGAGGGTCCAGCACAATTAAGTCGTCAGTGTTTTGGTAACAGACGCTGGTCCCCTGGACCCAGAGTAATGGAAATACAAGCAGGTTTTGGGGCTACCCTTTCCAAGGCGCACTATATCCCCCCAAATCTCTTGCTGGTGGCTATTATATGAACCTTTCCAAGATTGCATTTTTAAGCCATGGCAACGCCAGTGAAGAAAGCAAAAATAATTTTGTCAGAGGAGATAAACAAAGCATATACAAACAGAAAACTAGAGCAAACAGAACCATTGTTTTTTTTCTGTAAGTTCTGAGAACTAAAACGACAAACTACCACTTACACTACCTTCTCGGTTGTATAAAATAGCTTGTTAGCTTGTCAACAAATGCTTATGTATTGCACTGCCCACGGAGGATGCTCACTTTAAGTTGTGCTGCATCTCTATGTTAATGATTTTATTTGTGTCACTTACTGGTGCCTGGGATACTGGTGTGGCTGGGGTCTGTTCGACTGGAGTCTCTGAAGCAGGGACAGGAACAGGGCCAGTAACAGAAACTGGATCGTAGGCTGGCATCAGGTTAGACAGTAAAGTGATTGGAGATGATGGACGCCACACTGTAAGGTTTATGGCTGGGAGATAGGCGAGCAGAGCTGCAGTGGACGGACCCCACAACCAAAGGGCTGCAAAGAAAAGAATTGAAAAGGTTAAAAATTTAGCATATTTCATAAAGAGATGAATGTGCTATGCATTTTATGAAAATACTGATAACAGAAACAAGCAAATAAAACCTAAAAGCTCTGCTCTGAATTTGGTACAGGGTTTGTAACATACTCTAGGGATGTGTGCTGGTTATGACAGCAACAAGCATGTGATTCTGCAGCCCTTTTATTTAACTCACCAAAAAGAAGTAAAAAGGGCAATAGCAGCAGCAGGAGCTTCCAGAGCTTGGGAAGGCTAAAAAGATAAATAAGATAATTTTTTGCATTCATTTGCATTATTTTGTCTGATACTTCTGAATTGTTCTGTCTACAATTTGAAGAACATGGGCTTACCTTGTGAGAAAAAACACATTCAGGAGAGACATGAGAGAAACCAGATGATACCATCCACACGCAAGGAACCACAAAATCCCTTTCCCTGCCTTTACTGTGATAGACAAAAAGGAAAATGTCACAAAACCCTTAATTACATATTTTAAATGAAATATTAGAGCAAATCTACAAACCTGGAGCAGCTATGAATAGCCAGAACAAAGAAAGGGATTTCTGTGTTATTGCTCCAACCCCTGAGCCCAATGCCTTTGCTGCGCTCAACACACAGTAACCTGGCTGAAGAAGGCAGTAACCTAAAAATATTGTGAAATATAATACAATTAATTTGCAAAAGACACTTAGAAACAAGGTATGAGTAAATCTGCACTTAACAAAATCAAGAGATGTTTAACCTGTGAAAGCTAAGATGCTCCAGAGTGCTGCCACCAGCCTTTTGCGCCTAGAACAGTGGGTGTGCAGGATGGTATGTGTCTCTGAATACTGCTTTCCTTTACAGTCATCACCTGTTTAATCCAACAGAAACCCAAACAATAAAAACAAAAACATACCAAACACGCAAAAACAGCATTAAGACCACAAGAGTAAAAAAGTAAATACATACATGTATAAACATATAAGTTACTATACTGTGAATCTGCTATATGTTGTTTACTGACATGCAACATTTATGTGTCACAATACTCCTGGTCACACCCTTGTGCTTTCACAGCTGTCTCCTAACTGACACACCCTGTGCTATTATTGCATTCAATGAAAGTATTCATCACTAATTTCATTATTCACACAGTGAACTGCTTTTGTTAAGAAAGACAAGCAGTTTAACTGCAAAAAAAGAGAAAAATAAGGAGCCATAAAATAAAGAGCCATCCTAGAGCCCAATTTTATAGAAACAAATTTAACTGAATGTAAAGGATGTTCACAAAGCACTGCTGACTCGTCACAACAATTTACACACTATTTGAACTATGGCTCTGACAAGTCATGCAAATAATGAACCTTAAATCAAAAATGTAATAATAGAATGTCATTTCTACGCACAAATATGTAAGTATACATGTATAAAATTGGTGTGGCCATTTGCTTACATAAGGAACCATTAAACTTAAGATGTGATGCATCTTCAGTCACCAGATCCTTCACATTCAAGCTGCCACAGAAACTTGAGTGAGCTGCAACATACACACATACAACACAGTTACCACCATGATAACATATTTCCTGAGAACATTTAGAGAACAAGATAAAAAAAAAAAAAAAACGAGAAAGAGTTGTTTAATCAAAAATAGCAACAATTTTGTTGTGTCATATTGAACTCAGGCCAACAGCTTTTGCCCTTTGCAGCCACATCAGATACCTTGTTCTTCATAGCCATCTGCCCTGTATCCCATCACTCTGTGGAGAGTGGACTGCTTTAGCAACCGTAGTTGAGACAAAGTGGATGAGAGTGCCTGCCTCATTGAACTTGAGAACGATGAAAAAACACCTGGTGACAAAATGGCCCCATACACTCATTAGCAAAAGCAAAATGGGTTGATGGCGGTACAAAAACATCTCATCAGGTGAAGAGAAAGAGGAAGGTGTAGAAGGTATCCACAGGCAGGTAAGGAGAGGATGATTTGGGTAGAAATGCAAGAAATGTCTAAAGATGAGGGATGAGAAGTTTATCTTCCAATAGTCTGATCAGGCCTAAATCACTCAGGCAAAGCAAAGGAGAAAGAAAAAGGATGATGTACAGAGGCTGAAGAGTAACTTATGTACCTTTTCCTGGTAGACTCTTTGCTTGTGAACCAAGCCAGAGCACACTGTTGAAGAATAGTGTGACTAAAGACACTATGGACGCCAAGGTTTGTTTGCTGTAGCTCATACACGTGTTAGACATAGACCGTAGGAGACCTGGAGAGAGAAGCCATTACCAGTTACACTTTTATCACTACAAATTATTTAATCATACGCTTTTTGAAAGAACACAAATAATAATAATAATAATAATAATAATAATAATAATAGTATAATAGTAATAGCAGCAGTCTTGTGATATTTGAAATTCTTACCAGTTTTGTTTCTCCGACTTCTGTCTCTGGAGTATATACTGGTGAAAGGTGAAGATGAGGTGGAAAGGACATCAGTAGAAGCTTCTTGTACACGAGATGAAGATGATGAAGATGATGATGATGATGTTTGTGTCGTAAGTATCTCCGTTCTTTGGGAGTGGAGTGTACAGTCTTTACATATGTAGCCATTGGCAAGTGCTACATGAGATTTTGATGACTTGGCACTGCAACCACCATTGACACTGGAACTGTTATCAGAGCCTGAACCCCTTTCTGAAAGGAACAATAAGGTAGAAGACTGTTAGCAAATGGGGACAAGTCAACAGTTAATAGTTTAAGGAACTACTGCAAATATGTTAAG
The DNA here is from genome assembly GCA_020698575.1 of Bostrychus sinensis. Classification (NCBI taxonomy): domain Eukaryota; kingdom Metazoa; phylum Chordata; class Actinopteri; order Gobiiformes; family Eleotridae; genus Bostrychus; species Bostrychus sinensis. Next base: position 19,996,706 of record CM036253.1, on the reverse strand, counting down.
ACCAATAAATGGATCATTTTAACAGCGCTTTAAATTTTGTTACAAGTGCCTCATAGTGATGGATAACATTTGTGGCAACACTTACCCCGATTTCCATCTACTGTAGTGGTGCTGGTAGTTATGACTGTAGAGATATTACGTTGTCGCAGTTGAGACTGATCCAGAGCAGAGGTGTGCAGAGAGGCATCAAATGCTGAGTTGGTTTCCTGAATATTGCTGTTTTTTATTGGAGTACTTGCTGCTGAGAAAGACAGAGTTACCCTTGGTGTAGCAACTTGGCTCAAGGATAATGAACGGGAAGAAGACTGTTGCGTTTTGCTCCGAGATGTTCTAAAATAAAAGGATGAAGTTGTTTTAGGGAAGTGCTTTCAAATGCAAAATGAATCAGGCAATATACACAAACACTGGTTAACAATTCATGACTGTTGTGCAAATTCTTACCGTGTCTCTTTCCTGGTGCTCGTTGTGCTGCTACTGCTCTGGCTATAGGAGTAGTCAACCAGGCTGTCGTTACAAAGCTGACCAGAACTGTTCTTTAGACGCAGACTCCGTCGGGACATCCTGGGTGACTCGTATACAGGGGCAATCTGGTGCTCCTTCTCAAACTCTAAGGCTGCAGTTGAGTAGCTTGAGCTAGAAGAAACAAAAATGCATACTCAGTATTTCAGAAAAGATTTTTTAAAAACTAAAAGTTCAAACTTCAATGATGCAGCAAGAAAGCCAAGGAAAGCCTTCTTAAGGGAACATATAAACATGCTGTTCCCGTTTCCACTAAATGACACAGAACTGACAGGAAGTGACTCACTCACGAGAGAGAAACTTCACAAAAGAATAGGCAGACTCTGAAAGTCCATGTGGAAAATTTGTCCAGAAAAACACACTCAAGCATGCAAATTGTAAAATAATTCTACTCTATGCACTCCTGTCTGGTAAGTAGAAACAGAAACACATGTTGCAAAGTAGTTTGCCATGTGTGCGCGCTGATGACTCACATTGCCACACCCACCTGGCAGAGTGACCATAAGTAAGGGCCAATAATCTGCCCTGACCAACAAGGTACAGGACAGTTATGAATGCAACAGTCACTGAAATCTCAATGCCAGTTTGGGCCCAGCCAAGTAAAGTGCAGTTTAGTAGGATTATTTATAGACTGATCAATTCAAGTTTGCTCAATAAGATAATGTTATGCTGTGGTTAACAGATTCACAATTTTTGGGCTACTTATAAGTCAAAATAATCCATGCAGGGTCACTATTCTGCTATCGGAGGACAAAGTATAAACTTCCTGTTAGACACTTGAGAGTGTTAGCTTTATGATACAATGGACACTGAGCCTTTGCACAGATGACATCATAAAGATTTCTATACATATTTCAAATACAATAGCAATACACAACATCATTTGCGTACATGTGTAAAGAGCATGAGGAGATCCTGGTCTTCACACTGGCTCTAAATCCTGAGGATTACTCAGTCACACGCAGAGCTAATTATATTCTTTTTCTGTACCTCTACCTCCTGCTACAAGTGGCTCCTTTCTGTTGGTCAGACACTAGTAAGGTCAAATTAAGGATAGACATAGCGTACAACAGATAGCAGTGAGCAAAAAACTACAATATCATTGCTTTTACATTGCAAACTAAAAGGTCAGCAATGAACAGTTACTTTGATAATCAATTAATCAATTATTTTCTCGTTTTCTAGAGGGATACATTTCTAAATTTCTAGAGGGATAGTGAAGTGCAAGCAAATGTGTGATGACCTGGTAGTCAGACAAAGGTTAATTGGTTAAAACCTTGAAATTAAAATTGGTAAAATTACAACAGAAAATCACAAATTTGAACCAGACAAACTCTACAACTCAAAGCTATAGAATATATCGTGGATAGAATATATCCTCACAGAGATGTTTTTCATCAAAAACAGAACATTTACATAATTTTTTTTACCATTTCTGTGGATTTACGGCTGTCTTGGTAATAAAACCTCTTCTCTCATCACATGATATGTTTTAGATTTTATGTATTCCATATCAATTGCAATTTAATCCATTCATTTGATTAGTTGTAGAAGCCCTTAAAAATATTTATTCCAAGAACACAAACTATCCATCAAAATATCTATAATGGAACAAAACATCCAGAAATCATTAGATAACTATTGTTTTGTCAATTATAAGCTATCTTGTTTTAAAATTAGGGATGTAACACTATTGGCAATATCCTATCACAATATCGACAGTCTCACAGTATTGTTGTGGACTTTCTACAACATTGCAATAAAGACCATACCGCAATATTGTGATAATACTGTACCGTGAGGTTTGGACATAGTTACATCCTTAATTATGATATATCAGATGATCATAACAAGAAATTTAATATATCCAAATGGTGCTTTTTAATGAACATTGCGTATCTGAACTCTTTGTAAATCTGCTGAATTTCCAACTGAGCACTGCTTTCTCCCAGACGGCTCCCACTCGGCCCACATCGCTGACATAAATAGAAATGGACACAGCGCTGGCAGAGTGAGGATGACACAGTAAAAAGAGATGGATCCACAGTATGAAGAAATAAGTCACTTCTGTGCTGATACTGGTTGGACTCTCTTGTTACATAAGAACTTTGGCTCGTCCCACACTGTGCAGACAAATACCAGAACAACGCGTACATCAAAAAAGAAGCATTTACTTTTCACTCATGGCAATTTTGGTATTTAGTAAATTTTGAGCAGGCTAATAAATCTATTTTTGTTTTACAGTAGGTCTGTTGGCACTAACAGGATCCAGCTTCAGCTGCTTTGCATGGTGTATGCAAAAATGGTGCTTCTATACCTGAGGACATCACAGGCTTAGTAACACTATGTTTTAATTTAAATTTTTGCTTGCCTGTCATGTGCCTCTCTTGGTCTTAATGCAGTAACTAAGTGGGGAGTATTTACTTGTTATATACTGCCATTGTCCCCTGTTTTAGCTGCAAGTTTTTGAGAGATTACCAAAACACTGCTTACATTGCCTTTCTGTTTCTCTAAAGTGGTACAAAATGAACAATGTGTTCTTCTTTCCCCCAAGGCCAAGGGAACTATTTTAAAAGGAGTCAGAAATTTAAGCCACATTACTCTGGGTTGGTAGAATTTGTTGCAAACATCAGGACTGTCCCTCCTACCATATTTGCGCCTCCCTCAAACAGCACTCAGTTTCTGCCCCTCTTTTTCCACATTATACCAGCACAGAGCGCCACTTCATGTTGCTGTGGCTGCTATGGAGACAGCTCTAAACAGGCTCAAAAGACACAGGGAAGATCCTCAAAACTTAACTAAAATATAAAGGCAATTGCATGGTTTGTTTCATTACCGCTTGAGACTTTTACATAATATAATTTGTCATGATCCTCTTTAAAATCTAGCAACTGGTATGTGACTAGACCTTTATATTCAAAATGATTTACTAGAAATATACTCAGACCAGATGTCAAAAACAACTGCAAGAGCCTGAATGGCAACTGCCACACAACACTGCTGGAACAGTACAATAGTAATAATAATAGTAATAGTATTGTAGTAGTAGTAATTGTATTCTGTCATACACATAAAATTTGTGTTAAAAGCCAGATGAGCAGTGACCAAACTGCAAACTCATCAAAAGAATAAAGTGGGGCTGCACAGTCTACTGCCATTGTATTGTATTTGCAATACTGACAAAAGTGCAATTTATATGTATAGATATATAGTTATTGCAGTATTTACCAGTTACCGCATGTTATTTTTCTATTACTGTGCTACTCTAGAATAAACTGTTTACAATAAGATTGCTCAAACAACTCAAAAGGTCAACACAATTTACAAACCTGCCAAAATATAGAGATTACAGACAAAGCATGTTTGTCTAAAGAGTTGGTTCGTTTCATCTTCTTCAACCAATCACAGAGCAAATTTTGAACCAATCCTTTGAGCAACGGATGAGTCAACAGTTTTTGTCACCTTACCTGGGCCATTCTGCTTGTACACTCTTCTCATTGTCACTGCAGGCATATGCACATACTGACAACACATCCTAACACGCTGATGCTGACAGTAGAATAATTTAACACATTCGGTTATTCACATAGGGTAAATCATTAGTGTAATCTGAAGATCGGGATGGTTGTAAAGATCATTAATAGCCTCAGCTGACTACAGTCAAAGAAACAGGATTAACTTCCTGTAGCAGCTTTTCGGTCAACTTGCCAAACTACAGCAAGGAGCCAGACAAGCTCGTCCAAGTTTACCTTTTTTCAGTTTTCAGAGGAACTCAGAAAACTGGTTACCTTCACCAATTCAGCCAGCCACTCTCCTTTCTCTAGGTCAGCGTAAACAAACACTGACTCATTTCTGTCACACCTCAATGTCAATCACAACTTCTGCCAAGCATGAGGCATATTAACACATTTATCATAAAACTCATTCATGACTGGCTACCGTCTGGGCCTGTTTAAAACTACTGCAATTCAACTGAATGTAAGTTTTATGAGATGGTTTGCATTCCTCTACGCCCTAGGTATAAACATTTAATAACAGATGCTTGTTCAAACTCATTAAAATACTACTTTCACTTAAAAAATACCATTTTGCTCCTAATGTGAAATAACTTGTTCTGTTCTGCAAGTCAGAAAGTAACAAAGTAAAAAGGGGCAGAGCCTGAAGCACAGGTGTGTCATTTTAAAGCTATAACCTTTCTGAGAGATGCCAAAGTGACAGCCACAGCAGACTGCATGACATTCTTTCACATGCACAACCCTTCCTAATGTCATTAATAATGGACTATGGACATAAAAGTCTAGTACTGCAAGAAACATATTCCACAAACAAAGTTACAAGAGTTACTGCTTTGTGTTAAGCTTTATAACACAGCCAAATGTGTAATGGTGACTGGGCACTGGGTCCATACAGAACTTAATTTGTAAAACCAGAGGTCGGAGAACAGATAAATTTTCTTTTCAGGCTTGTTCCAGCAGCACCAAGCAGGTAGAAAAAGTAAGGAAATACATGTTTTGAAGCCTGTAAAACTGCTTTATGATTGCGTTTTTCATTTAGTTATGTATTTGGTTTATATTTAATCTATCTTAAAGTCTATTTTTTAATCCATAAAAATGTGGGAGAGCCTGTGAAATAGGTCCTAATCTCTATTTGGTAGTGCCAGATCTAAAATTAGGCTCTGTGTCTGTATTAAGGCTGCACAATATAAGAAAAACAAGTTATAACTATCATGAATATCACAATAACAATATAATTGGCAATATTCTGACACCATCAGTAAGATTAAGGCTTTACTAACCATAGTCGATGACGGTTAAGTATAGAAGACTCTGAACTTACTGGTCAAAACAGGAGGTTAAATCAAAACTTACTAAAAACTACATTTTGTACTAAATTATGACTAAACTATAATAATTTAATTCAAGTTTTTTATTTGGTCATAACATAAACTGAATTAAGGCTCCAGACACCTATTCTGGGCAACTGTCTGTCAGAAAGAAGACCATAACATTATTGCAATATATTTAGTTTCTTGTGGTAAAACTAATGACTTCACATCACAATAACAATAAATTTGCAATATATTGTGCAGCCCTTGTCTGTATCACAATCTCAGCATAACTTTGTTTTCACCCAGAGGAAACTTTGCACTTTATAAATATAAACAAAAGTCCATGAGGCTGAGTCATACAAAAACCACCTACAAAGAATTTCTGGAGGGAAAAAAAAGGAGGAAACCTCTGCTTGGCAAAAACAACATGGCCAGTGAAATAAGTTGGGAGTACAATGCTCTGCAGGAGTTTATTGCCTTAATAATGCCTTACTGAATAAGCACAATTTGTACACAAAATCAATTAACATCTGGTAAACTGACAACTCCCATTACATTATCTTTAATTGACAAAGCTCAGGCAAACCAATCCCATGATTTAATTATACAGAACAAAGTGCTACAACTACATCGACCATGTACTGAAGTGTTCAGTGCAGCAGTGAGAGTACATTAGCACAGCGTATCCTCACCTGAGAGCGTAGGTATAGCCGGTGTTCTCTGGAGCACACAGAGGTGGTGTGTATGTGTGCAGTTGGGAAAAATCCATGTTCATTCTTCTTTGTTTAGACTGTCAGGATGCAATGGACAGGACTATTTAAAAACGCACGATAAAGAAACAATCTATACAACAACACGTTGACTCCTTTGCTCAGACCATTCTCACTATATAAATTTAACTATGCGGCCTATTTATGAGCTCAAGCTTTGTTTCCCTGGAAAACTGAAATAATGAATCAATAAATTCCAATGCATTTTAATCCCTGCTTCTTCCTGAACCAGCTCTGGTAAAATCCATTAGACTACTTCCAAGAAAGAGCTAGCACCAGAAACTGCTACACCAAGAAGTGCCTATCATTCAGCCCCTATTGAAAGCAACTGCACATTCCTCTTCTCCAGAAAGACAACACTACTACTGTAATCCTGACGAGAATTGCCGACCTCTTGCCGCATGTTGGCTCTGGCTGGTTGACGGACAGAAGCCAGGAAAGCTGCAATGAATAAGTTGTTGTCCTAGTGGTAAACAACTGTCTGTAGCAACTGGTACAGACAGCGCAGAGGCACAGCAATCCCCTCTGTTGACTCAAAAAACGAACTCCATACGGCTACTCCGAACCGTCACTTCAAGAGTAAGCTCCACACACTGAAAGAGCAGTGGTGTTATGAAACCACCGAAAGCCAGCCAAGGGGTGGGGCTGAGTTTTGGGCAATAGGCGGGAAACCACTGGCCTTCAGTCAAACCTGCTTTATGTAAACACAGTACATGTGGATATTGCATGTAGGTTAAGAGTGAGCTGCTGACAGTGCAACATATCACTGTATCCAAAACCTGGGCATATATGCTCAATTATGTATTTAACTTTGCATGCTAGTACACAATTCCATATTCAATCCACAGAGCTGAAAACAAGGATAGAAACTAATATCTAAAGACCAATAAGATTAAACCAGACAGGATTAGTGTATTTTGAGCTGTCAGCTCATGCCACATTTCTGGAATTCCTATATTTGGGACCGCCATGAATACTGCAACATAAAGCTCCAGCTCAATTTCAGACACAAGAATACACCTACAGTGAATATGCTCCACAGTGATAGTTTTCCCACGGTATAGTTTCTCTTTTTACGTGTGTTTTGTGTTCTCTTTTACGCATAACACCTGCGACAAAGCGCATTTGTAGTCCAATGAGTTGCAGGCAGTGTCGGTGTTAGTCGAGTAGTATTAACTGCACATAGTGTCAGGCCAGGACGCTCTCATATTTCCTAAACCTATATTTAGATGTCATGCATTCAGGATACACAGTCAGTGGCCAGTGACAGACTTATAAAACCACGTACTATTTACAAACCTAACAATTTTTATATTTAACATAAACTACATAAACTACACAGTATATAAACTACATGCCAAATAATATTGTTAACGTGTATTATTGACGTACATACAAACAGCTGGTGTAAAAATAAGGCCTGACTGCGTTCGCTACCAAAACATTTATGAGTCAAAGGAGCCAACAACACAAATATAATGTTTCCTTCACAAAACTGCAGCCAACCTTAACTGTCAAATAATAATTTAGAGCAGTATTTACACTTGGCCGCGTGGTTTGCCTCCATGTATATGATTAATCTTTAGGACCGTGATCCAGCGGATCATCCACGCATCACGTCATATGCGCAAACTTCAAACACCACACCGACGCACAGGAACGATAAGGTAGTATCCAGTCGTTAGAAAAATCCGATGTAATGTGATTCTTGTAAAGGTCCACTAAGTTTTCAAGTAGTAACTGTGTGTTATGCTAGGTGCACAACAAGCGAGATATCCAAAATGGCTTCCCGAGTGTAACAAAGCCAGAAGGATCGCTGTCGAGCTGTTCCTCCCACTCCCACTGCTCCCAGGCCCTCTATTGTCGGCCAGGGCGCACACTTCAAATCTATTGGAGCACAGCTTTGCTGCAACGCCATGCGCTGGACCTCTGCTGGCTCCAGGCAGCGAGAGCAAGCCTACTATTGTAGGAGTTGACAGTGAGTGAACCTTGGGAGAGTGTAAGGGAGAGTTTATCTGCCATCAAACCGCATCATATTACATATTTTCTATTATTTAACAACCAAAACGTTTTTGTTTATGAACAGCATCCTTATTAAACCTGCCCTGAAAACAAAAGTGACATGAACATATATTTACAAGCTTTAATTGCATCCTAAAATCCAGTTTAGTTCATTCAAAGCCTTTAAAATACTTCATGTTAGGCATGACAACACTGACATTTCAAAATAATTAATAGTTTTAAGTAGGCCTGACACAAACATTCATATTCCAGATAGGCTATAGAAAAATCCTGTATGTTGAGTGGCATTAAAATGATTTAAAAAGTCTTAAATTTTTAGCTGGAAAACCTGTAGGTACCCTGTATAAATGTGATTAGCAGATGTTATCAGATAAAATCATCAACTCCTAAAGCTAAAGTTAAAATTAGGTTTGCCAATGTAGCACTTATGACTTGCCATAGTTTAAGCCCTGTGTTTTTAATCAATAAAGTTCTTAGATTATGACTCCTCACATATTCATTTTGAGATATCGATTTTAGTCATTGTTCTTATGATTCAGATAATATGTACTGATGTGTACTGCTTAACACTAGTTACTGTGTGTTCTCCTTCTTTAGTCATCTTTAGTGTAGTGCCAGTTCATGCTAAGTTTAACGTCATTGTAAGCCTTGCTTTAAGATATATATTGTTTTGCTGATTAGCAGGCGCCCTGTCAGATGTTAGTGTTTGTACTAGGTCCATTCTATCCAGTCAGTTGGGGCAGCTTCAAAAGGGTCAGCTTGACCCAAAACCATATTTATGTTATCAGGCCAGTGTCCGGTATCCACTGTTAATAGCGAGAACAGACTTACTGTTCCAAAACCACAAGATATGTATAGAATGGACCTTAGTCATAAATTTGTCATTCTTGTACTTTCCTTTTACTATAAAACCTGTGTGAAAACCTTGAACGGGAGCACTCAGTGTCATCCTAAAACCGGAAGAGCTCTCTCTCTCTGAGAGATGCTTAGACCGGTGGCAGAGCTACGTCAACGGGTGCTCCGGTCTCGAGACTGAATTCTGTTTTTGATTTACCACTATACTTTGTTTTTTGCATTATTTTTGAATCCTGTCAAATTGTATTTTTGATCCTGTTGATCTTCAATAAATTTGGGCGGCATTTTCATATACATCTTCCTGGTCCTCAGAGTCAATTTTTGACAGAGAGCACGCTACAGGTACCTTCTGATTCACGACTTGATACATGACTTGCTAAAGCTAGTTTAAAAAATCCTGTACTTCACAGACTAGGAATTTAAATACGAGATTAATTACAGTTTAGTTCATTCAAAGTCCTTTAAAATACTTCATGTTAGGCATGACAACACTGACATCTCAAAATAATTAATAGTTTTTCACTATGGCTCACTGTTAAACCTCAAAACAACAACAGTTGTGCAATTAGTACACTTTGCTATAGAACTTGTGCCTTGTGGTATGAAGAAAACACAGTTCAGTGTGTTTATGTTCTGGAGACACAGTTCAAATGCCTTTTAAACTTAAAATAATATTTTATTAATACATTTTTTTTATGTGCTTTACATACTTTTTCAGTTCCATAGTTTCAGTGGCTAACTTCAAAACAATTAGAACAAACCATGCATTAAAAAAAGGGGGGCATCAAAGATCTTAAGCCTACCGTGGACACTTTATAAAATTTGTTACAGAGCCAATCAGAGCATGGACTAGAGCAATCTGCAGACCAATGAAACACACAAATAAATCTCCTTAAAGTATGAGCTGATCAACAATAATCACACTGCTAAAATCCTAATTACATTTTCATTTAGACCTTAATACATTTAAGTATAGTAAACACAAAAGGAGCCAGTATTCATTAAAGAAATCAAGCAAACGTAATTCCCACATTACCAGACACATACTAGAAAAATACTACTTACTGAAAGCAAATAACATTTTCCACTTTAAAGGAGGTTTAAAAATCAAGACTGTTACTGATAATAAAAGCTTGACTGCTAACTAAAATGCCTGTAGGTTATCAAAAAAGAAAGTTCTACAGAATAAGAGAATAAAGAGGAGACGCCATCTACTGGACAAAGTCTTACATTACACGACGCATGATGTATGAACTTGACGAAAAGTAAATTACTGTACTGACACTCACACAATTAGCAATGTCTCCGTGGCACAACAGCATAAACCACTAAACCGCAATGAAAATAGCCATGCTTGTGTAGCTAGGTCTATGTACAGATGTATCATTTGATTTCTCCAAGAGTATATTACAGTCAGTGAAAATATGTTAGGCTATAGTCCCCAGTGCTTAGCGTTAGCATAAGTTAGATTGAAGTTAACTGACTTTCTATACTGTTGCTAAGGTTAAAGTATAAAATCAAAATCGTCTAGTTATAGGGAAATTAGTGCAGTCCAAGATTCAACAAAACAATGTCAGCTAACGTTTGTAGAAGTCCATAGACCGAAGTTAGACAACAAGAAGGCTACCATGCCAGCCGATAACGAGGTTAAACTGGGTTAAACACTGGCGGGGAGTGCCAGTTTAAGTCCATCCATCTTGGCAGGCAGCAAAAAAAAAAACATGCCATTGATTCTGCACTTGTACAATTTCGCATACATGCAGTCATTTCTTATTATTTTATTAAACAGGCTGAAGAAAATAGTTAAGACCTTACTCACGCTAACGTTCGCCTTTCCCGCACACTGTCACATTTTCCGTTGGGATGCCAACGTCATTAGCGTCAGTCCTTATATGGTAAAAATGTCCAAATATGGGTTATGCCAAAACGCCGTGAACTTAGCACAACGCCGCTTAGTGGAGCTTGAGAAAATTACAACCCTTTACATTACATTTACTTAAAATGAGCTATCGATCTAAGTTAAGGTTACCACTTCAAAAAGGACAAAAAGTTGGACAAGTTGTGTGAATTGGTGGGACAAGCAGGGACAGACTTGAGAAATAAAAGCTTATAACTTACTAAACTTACTGATATACAAGTTGCTTAAGTTTAGGGCCTGTATTCAGCACATCAAAAAACACACATTTTGCAAAATTATGTCTTTACTGAGACAAAATCAAAGCTCTGTATTTTCTCAAAATAATCCAGCACCAACACCAGTTCATAGTTCCATGGAGAGCCCTTTTTGAGACACATTAATCATTATTCAACAAGCAAGTTAGGACACCCAAAATTCTACATTTTACACAAGGAATACTGGGCTTTCCTTGTTGTTCTTAACTCGAATCTCACATTTTATAAGATCCATTGAGGATCAGTGAAAAAGAGGGACAATGCCCTAATAAGTGGGATGGTGGACAAATGGCTAAATGCATGTGCAGTACAACCAAAAGTGGAACAGATGGTCACCCTGATCTAACTATACTATATCCCAGTAATTCAAATAATGTATAACATTTAAATATAATGTAAATAAATAAGGTATTCATCCTTATGTTTAAATGAAGCAAACTGGTATTTGTAGGCAGGACAAACCTGACAAACTGGACTTGCATGTCAGTGATGTGATCCTTTTGTCTCTGAGATCACGTGACTACAAAAAGGCATGTGGACATACACAGTCAGCCACAGAACTACAATTCTCATTTTACTATTTGGACTCTGTTTTGTTTACTTCGATAAACCATGAAAATATTCATCTTTTTAATTTGTGTGGGATACCTCTCTTATGTACAATCTGAAGACATAGACCGCAGTAAGTGCCAAACTCTAAATGTCTCTTTATTGGGCCCTTTTTTGTCTATGTTCTTGTTTTGTGGTCCCTGTTTGGTTGTGACTATAATAAGGCCTAACCTCTGTCTTTTTCACAGAATTATTATGTGAGAGTTGTCTAACAGCGGCAAAAGGTAGGTTATGATTTGAGTATTAAAATTTCAGGAGTATGTGAAGAAAAGGACTGTTGCTAAGTTGAACTGTATATAAAAATGAATTACCTTTACCATTATTTCTTTAAATAATATTATTACTTCTTCTTAATTCTACACATTGTATCCTTTAGAGATTGAGAAAGCTTTGCAGGATGCCCCAACCAAAAGCAGACAGGGCATAATTAAGAAGCTTATGCGAGGTGCAGTGTGTGAGAAACTCCCTGAAGACAAAAGATCCTCTTGCATGCACTTGTTAGGTAAGACCTTAATACTGTTTGCGTTATATGTCTCAGTTTGTGCATCTTTTTATTATATTGCCTTTGCTTGTGTAAATCTAGGTATTCATCAGGATCAGTTCTATGAAGCTCTGTCAAACAAAGATCTAAAACAACTGGATATTGCTTTGTGTTATGAGCAATCAACAGCTTGTGTAGGAGTAAAACGTCACACATTTAAGGTATAGTGTGAGCACAATCCATGTAGCTACAATAATCTGTAAACCTAAAATAATGTTTAATTAAACTATTTACAGGATTTAACATCCACATCTCTGGAGAGTGACATTGATGCTCTACTTCGTGAAAACAAGGAGAATGTGCGATTTGCCAAGCCCATACACTCGGGCTCACCTCTGCACCCAAAGGAAGAGTTGTGAAAACCACTGAACTACAATATTTGCTGGACTTTTGATGCGATGAACAGTTATGATAGTTCAACATTTAACAGGTTATTCCCAAGGTCTCAAAAAGATATTAAATTTGATGGTGTGGAAATCAGTGCGTTAAAAGTACCCTATCTATTTGGGGAGGCATTTTATTCATGTAGCCTAGCCTTTTTGGGGCAGCAGTTCATATGTAAATTAGTTAATAGATGCAACAATCTTTGACAGTTATGCTCAAGCCATTAAAGTTATTCAGCTCTTACTAATATTGTCTTTATACAAAATACAAGAATAGCAATTAAAATACAAGATTAATTACACACTACACTTAATTAGGGACAATTTTATTACACACAATAAAGCTATCCCTGAACATTTTAAATGTCTATGCCTCAATATCACTAAACTGTATAACATTCTGTACAGTAACCTAAATTGAATATTCTCTTATAATCTTATTATTTTACTTTTACTTGAATAGATTTTAGAGGAAAATAGTACTTTTACTCCAGTTTTTCTGTCTCTCTAAAAGAGTAAAGGTATTTTTGACCTTATTAGTGGTTACTAACCACTAAGTGGTTAGTAATAGAAGCAGTAGTAGAAGAAGAAGAAGAAGAAAGGGTAGTAATAGAAGTGGTAGTAGTAATAGCAGCAGAAGGCTAGAGGCAGCACTAAAAGTAGTAGTGGTATTAGAAGTAGGAGAAGTAATAGAGGTAGGCCTAGTAGTCTCAGAAGTTTTAATAGCAGTATGTAGTACAGGCAGAGGTGGACAGTAGCAAAGTAAATTTACTTGAGTATTGTACTTAACTATAGTTTTTGAGAATCTGTACTTTACTTAGTAGTATTTTTAGGGGCAACTTACTACTTTTACTCCACTACATTTCTAAAAAGCAAAAGTAACTTCTGCAGAGAAATTGTCTTAAAACTGAAAGTCAACTGACTTACTCCCTAAATTTAATTATTTATTACATAATACTACTTATATTTGCTCTCAGGAACTAAAAAGAACCTCCGGACACAATCTGAAAATGATTTAGCTTTTGCTTTGAATATTTTTTGCAAAATTATTGATTAGTATGGTCAAAATACCCAGCCTTATTTATAATATGTATGGCTTGTTTTTGCTGTAGAACAAGTTGATCCCCACATTTCCTCACTAAAATGATGTAAAATGTATTTTATATTCATATTTTTGGAGCTGCAAATTTGTCACTTGAATGTTGTAAAGATTTTACCCCAAATTCTTGACTGCACTCATTTGAAATACATTGTAAAAAAAAAATAATAATAAAAATCCACCACTGACTATAGGATACTTAAACTTTACATTCAGTACATTTTTTATTTACCTACTTTACATACTTTAACTTCAACTTGAGTTGTTCGTAGTATTTAAGTAGCAGTACTTTTATTAAAGTTCAGTTTTTGAGTAGCCTGTACCTCTTCCACCTCAGGCCCATAGATGTTCAGGTCCACCCTTTTACACTGTCGCCTGGGATACTGTTGCTAGGAGGCGCTGTTGTAGCCCGGAAGAGTAGAAGAGGACGAACAATCCGTGCTTGTAAAGAAGAAAAAACCCTAATGCTCCTGCTACAACAGCCACTTCCCGCCTAATAGTGCTTTTTAATTTTATTTTAGCCATGGGGAAGACAAAGAAGCGACATTAAGCCAGATTTCCTCTACTACAAAGGTAAGAAAAGGCAGACACGTGTAGGCTATGTATGGACTGACATTCTTTCAGGGTGCATCATCTGTAGCCCACTGAACGCGTTTCTGGCTTTAAAATACACGTCTAAAGAGGAAGCTGTTTGACTTAAACCTTTCTGTGCATGCAAAAAACAACAAAAGCCATTCTCGAGATGTGTTGTCATCATAGATGTCTCACTGCGAGCAAATCACTGTTAACATTTAGCTGCTGCTATTATGAGGCGACCGCAAGGACCACCTCATCACATAAGGTTACTAGCAGCATCGATGCTCATTATTGCTCTCATTCAAGTCTGAATAATGATTTACTATTGTGTTTTTCACAGTTACATTAACGTTAATATCAATTCGATTGTTTTAAATGAAATCTAGACGCCACCTCCCTATTGTCTTTGTCTTTAAGGTTGTCCATAGACTGGGACTTGGACAGTGCCAGACCATGTGCTGACGGACATTTTCGGAATTAGAAAGGATTGCCCATTGATTAGTAACAGGATTCCATGAGACAGGGAAATGGAAGGCATTCAGCAGCAAGGTCGGCTAGAAAGGCATGGCAGGAATGTGATGAGTGTGATAAAACAACTAAGGGCTGACTGACCATCTTTTGTGGCGGACAGTTGTTCCTGCTCTTCCTCTTCAGTCTTCATGTGTTCTGTAGATCTAGCTCAGTGAAGGGTTGGTTTCTTATGTGCCTTTTGATATTTGCCCATCTAATTGTTTTTTTTTTTGTTTGTTTTTTGTTTTTTGTGAATTTCATTTGACAGCTGCTTCAGTAGGAGGCTGCATGTATGTTTCCGGTTCAGGAGGTGGAGGTGTTGGTGTGCAGAGATGGAGAGCTATGAGGAGTTTTGCCTGCGGAGTCTGGCCATTCTGCAGGAGGAGGGGAAATTTAAGAAGTTGACATGTGAGCCATTTTGTTCCCTGAAGACACAGTCTGTCATCCTTTTCCATGGAAGAGCTATTCTTTCACCTCCGGTAAGAATTTATTATTAGTTATGTCTTTTATTACACTGGATAAAGCATGTGTAACATTTATATTGAGACGTACTTTATTTTTTATTAGATGTTAACAACATTTTTCCAGTTTGACTTCACTTCTTTGTGAGGGTGTTTGTCTGAGGCATGTGACCAGACTAGTCTAAATTAGATCAGCAGTTCATCAGGAAAACATCTAGCCTTTTTACCATTAGTCTGGAGTTATTTTGCCTGGGAAAAAAAGCTATTGGCTGAAATTGCAGTATTGTGGATTATAAATAAAACTTAGGTGTAAACTGTAGATGACTTTTGAGTATACCTTGATTGTTGGGACTTTCATATAAGTGTGTAACTTGTTTCGTTTTGCTTTTTCAGCTCACTGCTGAGCAACGCCATACAATGTGTAACTACAGACAACAAGCAGTGCAGCTGGAGGTGCAAAGGCAGAGTGAGCAGAGGAACAGGCTCGTAGCTCATGTTCAAGACCTACTGGACCACACTCAGAGCCAGGTTAGTGGTGTTATTTTTTTTTTTGTAGATAAAAAGATTACTTTGGATGTGTCATTACATGTATATAAGCACAAGCCTATAAACAATTTGTACTTATTTCCAAACACTTAAAAAGAAGTGAGTCAAAATCCTGTATAGTGCTCAATTTGTGTGTCCTCAAATCTCAGTGACATATATGGGTTTGAACTGTCCCTCTTGGAATGTGATATTTTGACCAAAAACACTTAGTATTCACTTGTATACACATGAAAGCTACTGGCCTTAAATTGACTGTTGACGATATGTGCAATGTTTTTAAATTTAATAACCTTTTGTTTTGTGTTTTTCTATGTACCAAAGATAAAAGCATCTGGGGCTACTGGAAAGGGGCCAACTGGAAAATCTGCAACAATTAGTGGATACACCTTGGTGACTGACTCACCTGGACTTTCCAAAGACTTAAAATGTGGACTTCAAACTAATGACCTTCTTGCTGCATCCTTTTCCGAGACTCCCTTTCCTGATTGCAACAAGGGAGCAGAAGAAGAGAAGGAACAGCCAGAGGGGAAAAGTGAAGAGGAAGATGATGAGGAAGAGGACATTAGTTTAGACAGTCTTCTTAAAAAGTCCAGGGAGTATGTGAAACAGGAGCAGAGTGTTGTCCATACAGTCTGCCAGACCCCCTCTTCTGACAATGGCCTTGACAATAACAATAAAAGCTGTAATTCTAGCATTGAGTTTGGATTTAGTTTGCTCCACAGTCCTGTTGGCCAACCGAAAATCCAAATCCAGAACCAACCTCCTTTTGACCCACAGTCTGGCTCGCTCTCCTCTGGTTTTCCTGACCAGCACATCCACTTTCCAGATAAAGACTTCTGCCCTCCTCCATGTGCACAAAAAAGGCGCCCACGTCCAATCTCCACAGGAAACATCCACATTTCATTCCCACTTGAGCCAGCAGACGTTATCCCCCGAAGCCCGGGAAGATCAGCGGAAGGCGTGGCAGACTGGGACTTGTTCCGGGACTCTGCAAGGTCCTCTCATCACAGGGGTTCAATAGGGGATGAATACAGAGACAGTGTTAATTGTCAGTCTAGCCATTGGGGTAGCAGCCCTACACCGGAGATCTGCAGTCCTGTGAGCAATTTGATATGCAGCCCAAGCGGACATTTTGACTCCACACAATTTCGGCGACGGTGCCACACTCTAGACAGCCAGCCACAGAGCGGTCATTCAACAGCTGAGCGTATAGACCGTACCCAAGAAAGAGTTCCACGTTTCATGGCAGGTGTAACATGGCTTGGTCCAAATCGGCGGCTCCATGCACCTCCCATAAATCAGTCTTATAACACAGAGAGTCCCTTATCTTCAGTGCTGAGGCCCAATGTGACTCCTGACTCTTCCACTGTTCTCAGAAATACACCAGAAGCACAAACTAGTAAGTATGGTGAGGATTTGTTTTATATAGAAAATTTGTGTTGTTGTCATCTTTCTGTTAGCCATAGATATGTATTACTGTCATGACGTTGTATATTTGTGAATAGGAACAGAAGGCACTCAGAAACATGCACAGGGTTTAGAGGACATGCAAAGGCATCTGGAGGACGAGCATGCCTTACAGATGTCGCAGCTGCTGGCAGAGCAAGAGAGAGAACAACAGCGCCTCTTCCTGGTGACTAGATAATAAATCCTATTATGTACTTTTTTTTACTCTCATTTTTATGAAGAACACACAAATAAAAATAAATCAGTTTATCATTTGTAGCAGGGTTGCCCCAAGGTCTTAAAAGCATTAAAAAGGTATTAAATTTAATCTTGTCAAAATCAAGGCCTTAAAAGTAATAAATATCATGAGTAGGTGTTACATTTTGTTCATCTAGGTCTTAAAATTTGTTAAAACATTATGTTAATATTACAAAAAGTAGAGTCACCGCAATAAGAAAATATATTTATTGAAGAAACGTTGTCATTGAAATGCATGATTCATTCATTCATAATTTTTAATGCAGTGCTGGAGTTCTTTCATCTGTATTAGACTTTTAAAATAAAACACTTGAGTTTCAGAGACTGGTACAGATAATTTCTTCATACAAATTGATCTGTTGATCTGTTGATTATGCTGGTATTACATTTCACTTTAACTGGATTTAAAAAGTTTTAAAAAGGTCTTAAATTTCACAAGACAAAACCTGGAGCCACTCTGTGTAGGGAAAAATGTATTTTCAAATTACCAGAAAGTTCAATGTCAGAGTGAAAATCTTTTACATTTTTGTTTTTTACAATTTTGTATATCTTTTTTAATCACATTAATCAAAAGTAAAATAATCATCAAAATGTCTGTAGATCTTAACAAACATATATTTATTAGACAGATACAGTATCTCGTTGAGGTACAAGCAAGATATGTAATTTAACTATTGATAAAAACAAGAAGTACCACAGATTACCATTCACAGGATACCTGTCTTTGGAATAACAATGGTAACATAATGGCTTTTTTTATATAGGCTACAGTACAAGTGAAAAATCAGACATACCATCACTCACTTTACATAAGTGACAGGTCTGTGAAACAGAAGGAAAGATTTTGTTTCTAATGTTAGTGGTTTATAACTATAAACGGTAGATGGAATCTGGAATTAATTGAACCTGACTGATAATTAGGCATTTGTTTTACCATATGCAAACTTTTGGCATTTAGGAGCATAAACAGACTGATCTTGAAAGATAGTACACTGTAAATTTGTTACTAAATTCTGTTACAAAAGCTTTTTTTAATTATTACTCTTACTCTATTCTTTCTAGCACACTAACATATATGTGTGTTTGTGTGTTAAGGAGCATGAACAGGCCGAGAGGAGGCTGAAAGGGCAGCTCTCTAGGCGGCCTCTCAGTGCAGATGCTAGTGGGTGGAACCACAGATTGGTCAGTGACACCTGTCCCATCATTAGCCCGTCCTGCCCCAGGCTTAGCCCTGCACACACTCCTTCTGAGCGATCACCAGGACACAGCATAGGTATTATTTAACACTCCTAGTTACCTCTGGAAGTGGTGCAATCTAGGTACTGTATCTAAAGCATTTAAATATTTTATGGTTTTACAAGGGGTACATTTTACTTTTACTTTACTATATTTGAAGAGCAGATATTTGTAATGGTTACTGCACTACACCTTAAAATTTGGTGTGTTACATGTTACTTGAAGTTTTGGAATGAAATAATCTTCTATTACACTGATTTTTCAATTCCCTTAGTTTCCAGCACCATTTTAATAATAATTCCTCACATTTAATACATTACGTTTATTATAATTACATTGCATTACCTTTATGTACTTTTATTTAAGTAAAGAACTTTTGTCCACTTTTGTCTCAAATTATAATACCATGGTTTGCTGAAAGTGTGATCTTCATATGTTTTTTAGGTTTTCCTAGTCCTGTGTCCTCTCCCTCTATCCAGTCACCAATTTTCATGTGGGGGCCCAACTGGACTGGTGGCAAACCCCGGACAAGGCACAGTCAGGTGGATTTCACAAGCCCTTTAATTTCCCTACTCCAAAAACATTCTTCTTACATGTTTTTTGTCACTAGGTTATGACACCTGAACAACAGAGAGCCTACTGCCGTATTAGTGCAATAACTCAAGGCTTTCTCACTCGGAGACTACTCAAAACTGAAAAGCTCAAACATCTGCGGCAAACAGTTGTGGTAAGACTAGTGATACATGCTCACATTAAAGCTACTGCTAACATTGATTCACTCTATAAAAGTCAGAATATAGAAAAGTTTATTTGTTTTAGCTTGAAGTAAAAATAATATATTTTATAGACTATACTACACACACAGTATAGAGTGAAATATTTCAAGCATTTATTTATTTTAGTACGAATGACCAGAAGTGACAAAACTAAAAATAAATAAAGAAATTTAGAAACAGAATTATTTCTGCACATAATTGCATACATTCTGGGCTTAAAAGTATATATTATATATTGTTCATGAAGTCTGTATATCTGTAAATCTGTTTATCTGTATACTTCTGTGTTTCCTCATTTATTTCTACATTTTTACATTTATTTATTTTTAGTTTTGTCAGCTTTGGTCCTCCATAGTCTATAGGTTTCAGTTAATGAAAATGAAAATCTAGTATCGCATACATCTATAAACAGAATTCAGTATATCTAGTAGCACGTAATCATCACATTATTACAATATAGTGTGAGTAGTACAAAGAGAGTGACTGTATTGATTTATGTATATGTTTTACTGTGATTTGTCTAAGGATACACAAGAATTTATACGTTCACTCCAAATTGAAGCCCCACAAAAGAGAGTGTCCTACTCAACACAGGACCTTTCTCTGCAGGAGAGAGTTAGAGCCCAGGTATGTGCAATTACTGTATATGACCACCAGAAGGCCATCTTTCTCTTTATTCATTTGTGGCTATTTTATGTTTCTCAGTTGCGAGCAGCACTTTATGACATCCACGACATCTTCTTTCAAATGCCTCTGTCCCAACGGTTAGCCCTCTTGCAGCAGGATCGAGAGCTCCGTCTGGAAAGGAAGCTGCGAGACATGGTAATGCATACAGAGCAGACGTGGAAAGTCACTACATACTTTTACTTAAGTACTTTTTTTTAACTTTTGAAGTACATTTTCTGAAACATACTTTTACTTTCACTTGAGTAGGCATTTAGAGGAAAAAGTTTTTCTTTACTCGGGTAAAAGTGCCTCCATGCCAAAGTGGGTAAAAGAGGTAGTTGTATTAGTAGTAGACAGTGGTTGGAATAGTAGTAGTAGTAGTAGTAATAATAGTAGTAGTACATTGAAATAGTAAAAGAAGCAGTAATAGTAACAGCAAATATTGCAAATACTTGAGTAAATATAACACGCAATACTTTTTTTACATTTGTTATGTCCTCACTAGACGTAACTGAGCTATCCAGGTGAGTTGAGTTCATTCTGTTGACTTTCTTTGAGCAACAGTTGTAACTCATAACTCACATTTTTTTCTTTTGTTTCTGTAAATACAAAACTACAGCTATCAGTTTGATGTAATATTGCATTCCTTATGCCTGAACTAACAGTTTATTCTTCCTAAATAAGCAATCATATTGACTGAATACAAATAAGGTGCCAAATGGACATTCCTATTACTCAAATTTGTCATTCTGTCATACCTGAAGTGCAGACATGTAGAGTCTTAGCAACACAGGAACCTGTGGGTCATCATTTTATGTTAAAATGTAATGTCTGTTAAGATTTGATGTGTTTTACATTAAGTTTTAGAGATTTAGAAATGCAACTGAAGCTAAAAACGAGTTTAAACCATATGCCAGCCATCTTTTGTGATGCTATTTGCTTACTTTGTTTCTAACATATGTTTTGCCACAAGAGGGAGCATTTTAGCTGTAAAAAAAACAACTTAGACATTCTTAAATCAATTGTAACTGTACCAATACAACATTTAGTCAAGTAATAACTTTGTGGAGTACTTTTACTTTTTGAGTACTTCTTCCACCTCTGGGATAAAGCTAGTGTTGTGCTGTTCTAAAGAAAAAGTGTTAACTTATTTGTTAATGTCTCACTCCTTTTTTTTTTAATCTCAAGGAAAAACCAAAGTCCCCTAAAGATAAAGTGGTTCTCTCTGCTGCTACACAGAGGTCAATAGACAGAAAGAAAAGGTAAAACTGCACGTGAAAACATTGCTTTCTTACATTTGTGTATGAATTGTTTGTGTGAATTGTTAGGATTGTATGTTTGTTGTAGGGTGGGTGAGTCTCCAGCTCAGACCAGGAAGCTGCAACAGAAGCCAAAAAGCCCCACTACAAACAGGTTAGTAAATTGTCATTATTAATCAAATCTATTATATTATATATAATCTAGGCCTATATATATTTTAATTCAATCTATATAATATACTTTGTTTCCAGAGTCTTGAAACCAAGCCAAGGCCAAAATTCACCTGCCACAGGCCAGCTGAACCGCCAGGGGTAATTCCCACACCAGTTTATTACAGGCCACGCATAGTTTTGTTGATGAATTATGCTTCAGTAAACATCAATTGCTGCTTTATTCTTTGATGTAATGTTTCCAATAATTACTTTACACAGAAGCTGGTACAAGAAGACCCCAGAGGAGAGAGTGAGGCGTGCAGACAGCCTGAAGAAGCAGCACTCCCTGGGATGAAGCGTGACTGAAAACCCCTGACCCCTGGACCTGTGAACTTGAATTAATTTATTTGCTGCTAACAAGATGATTGTTTTTAATGTTTGTGAACTTTTGAATGATTTGAATTTAAATGATTGTATTTACAACCACAACTCAGTGTCAAAATGACATTGTAAACAGACAAAACACTTTTATTTATTTCAAACATTATGTTTTTACTGTGCCTAAGAACTTGTATGCCTTTATTTGCATGGCAGATACCAAGTGTGTTTGTTTATCTGTAGGTGACACATACATCAGCCTTATGGTTCACATAATGTAGTTGTCATTAACTCATGTTTTTAAAATGTAGGTTTTCTGTTGATGGGCTCTGTTAACCTACTTGTGCTTTGTTTACTTAAAGGTGCTGAGCAGCCTTTTGAAAATATTATACTTACTATTATACTTATACTTAAAATAATAAAAGTATTTCACAGATGTTTTAAATGACAATTAAAATGACTGGTGCATTTTTACCATATACACCTCCTCAGTCCCTATTTTCTACAACCTACAACCCCAATTCCAAAAAGCTGGCACACTGTGTAAAATGTAAATAAAAGCAATAGTGCTGTGGTATAGCTCAGCTGGCGGCGCATATGGAAGGCAACTACAGCCTGCCTTGGCGTTGTGGGTTCCAGTCTGGATTCAGTCAGTTTGCTCAATGTCTCTCCCTGGCCTCTCCTCACGATTTCTTGTCACTTCTCGACTGCACTATCCAAAAAAGCCTAAAAATAAAAACAATGATTCTTAAATCTCATAAAATCCTATTTTATTTTCAATATGATATTGGCAAACAATCTTTCAGAAATATTAACCAAAGAGAGACTTGTATTGCCAAAATTCCCCTTTTAAACCAGGACCACTTATTCTTTGTGTGTTACTACCATTAAAACTAATTATCTTCTTATCAAAATAAAAATAAAAAAAAGTTTTAACATATGTTGTTTCTGTTATATTGTAAATAATACTGTATATAATCTCTCAAAATTTGGAAATGCATGTGTTCTGTTATTATTTACATTTTACACAGTATCTGGGTTTGTACCTGTAAGAGAACTTAGGAGAACTTAGATTTTAATTGTTTATTTGAACGTGTTTGTTGTAAAATTAGGTCCTGTTGTTGCACACCCTTACAAATATTGTTAGGATGTGAGATAAAACTATTTTAACTGTACTGTGATGACAGTTGTGTTATTTAAACTGTACCTTACCTTTTTGGGTTTTTTTTTCTTGGTGTTTCATATATATATATATATATATATATATATATATATATATATATATATATATATAATATATATATATATATATATACTAAACCAGGCCTTTACTGCAGCTCCCTTGAGGCGTTGCTTGTTTGTGGGTCTTTCTGACTTAAGTTTTGTCTTAAACAAGTGAAATGCTGCTCGATCGGGCTGAGATCTGGTGAGTGACACAGCCAATGCAGAATATTTCACTAATTTGCCTTACAAAACTCCTGGGTTGCTTTTGCATTGTGTTTAACCTTAGTGGCTTTTGTCTGAATCTGAGCAGAAAGTTTATCTCTATACACTTCAGAATTCATCCGTCTGCTTCTGTCTCTATCACATCATCAGTAAACACCAGTGACACAGTGCCATTGGAAGTTATGCAGCTCATGCATCACACTGCTCCACCATGTTTTACACAAGATGTGCTGTGCTTTGGATCATGAGCTGATAGATCTACTTCCTGGAGAGTGTTCTTCCCTATAGGTGGATATTGTGAAGGGGATTTCACTTTTTTATTTTTATTTTTTTCCAAGCCTAGGTCTGGTACACTTCCATTGAGAGACTGTATGTTGTGGGTTCACAGCAACAGCTTTCAAGTCCAGACCTTTTAACTACTCAGTTTATGATGGATTAATGAGGGAAATAGTCCATGCAGCTCAAGAAATAGCTTGTGAAGCAACTGTCCAAATACTTTTGAGCCCCTGAAAAAGAGGCTGCTACACATTAAAGAGTTGTAATTCCTAAACCCTTCAAGCCCATTTTGATGTGAATACTCTCAAATTACAGCTGAGTCTGTACATTAAGCACATATGTAGATACTGATAGATGCAAAGTAGGAACACGCCACATAGTACATCCCACAAAGACTGCTTTGACACAGTCATCAAGCCATCACAATTTGGCTTTTGTCAAGCTTGCTCAAATCCTTCGGCTTCACCATTTTTTCTGGCTTTACATCATGTTAATAGATGAATTGACTTGTGTGTTTAATTTGTATTTTTGTTCTCATAGGCTGCGAGCTGGTCCCTGTTGAAGTTGTTTATGAAGATAGAGCAGTTTGAATCTATTCTTTTATGACAAATTGGTGGCTTTGTCTCATCACTCATTTAAATTTCTGTATGCGATAATTATGATGGACAAGATATATTTCGCAGTCAGAAGTATCAGGAAAGTGTGCTGCTAACTAAGAACGCATTAGTATATAGAGAATTTTATTTTTGTTATGAAAAATTCAAGTCAGTGATGGATCAAGGACAAAATTAATAACTATAAATAAATAAATACATTTTCTATACAATTACAAGTTTCTTTATGTTATTTAATTCATTGTTGGAATCCTAAACTCATCATTCCTTCTACAATGCATACACATTTATTTATAGGTATTTGCTGTTTATCAATAATGACAAAAAACAAAACAAAACAAAACTTCCATTAGGGTTAAGTGATAACTTTATTTTGCAATTTTGAGCATTTGCACTCTGTACATATTTGATTGGTTCACACAGTAAAAACAAATGTATACATAAACATTCCCTAACCCAAAATGGCCTAACTATGGGGCCCAATTGTGACACACCTTTAGCAGAACCAGTTATTTTTCTAAATTATTTCACTATGATATTTGTGACACATGTATTTTAAAAATCAGTTTCACCATTTCATGTTCAAAAAAGCTTAACATTTAATCTATATACAACCTGCTGACCCATTATGTGGTCGTAGCCCACCAAGTGGGATCAGCGCAGAGTGGCTAATATCTCTCATGTGTGTTTGGTATGGACACAATCCAACCATTCACATCCACACATTCACTCCTTATATCATGTATATAAAGAGCTTTAAGTTGTTCTGTTCTCTTCCCTTTAACAAAAATAGTCCTTGCTGGTTTTGTCGAGTCAAGTTCTCCGAAAACAGGAATGGTGTCAAACATTTTGGCCACAATAACTGGAGAGGTAGGGCATGAACAGTTAGAAGTGCACATACAGTGAGTTTTAACGTTTAGAAAGAGGTGTATTTCTCCATAGCACCCATTCTTTTGTTTAATAATGCACTTTGTTTGGTCAGAGACATTACTGTTTGCACAATGGTAAATTCTGTGACCATTAGTGAAGCACTCATAAGCATTTATTACCAAAACTGCCTTCTTTAGGAGATCCTGTAGAGCTGATTTAACAGAATCTTCAAGATGCAGATGGCAGGGATTTCCATAAGGGCTGTAGGAGATGTTTCCATGATTTGGTGGTGAGATTGGGTTTAATAAACGGCTAAAGTCTGAATCACTAAAGACCAAAGACTTGAGGTGGTTGGGTATGTGTTGCCAGACACAAAACTTCTTAGTAATGTGTTCAGGGTTGTTGGGTACGTCACTAAGCAGAGCCTGTAAATCCTTATTGTTTCTTTCAAAACCCAGTGCAGATGTTGCCCAAAGAGGTCCCCAGTTCCGTACACTGTCACATAAATGGATTAGCTGGTGGCAATTGAAAGTAACATTTTCCTCACCATAAAGTCGCTCCATATCTTTAACAAAGCACACCAGGTAGATATGAGCTGAGTCAAGGTCATCTTGGGTTACTGAGTCTTGCAGAAGAATGTGGATGCTACATGACAGTATGTAAAAATGTTGGAGAAACTCAAATGGCAGGAATGGCCGCAGGGTATAAATACCATAGAATAAAAGAAAGGCCTGCCAATCCACTGCTTTCCATGATTCTCTACACTTCAGTGAAATTGGAGATCTCATTATTTTTAAGTCTGGCTTTAGATCAAGGAGAAGCTGATCCAATTTATCCACATTGTTACCTAAGTACCAAGGCTGCGAAGAATTCTCTGGCTCTAACCATAGGAACACAAGTTGTCTGGACACACCAAGAAGAACTGAGTGTGAATACTCTGGCACAAACCCATGCACAATGTCAAAGAGTGGAAGCCAATGCAGATCACTGAGTCCTTTAACTCCATTCACTGGTTTCCCTGATTTCTCAGCACTGCTAGCATCTTCTTGAAACATTTCCTTACATCTTGCCTCTTGCTTCTTTTCATCATATGTGTATGATCTCATTTTTCCTGAACCTTTGTCGACCATTGTGCCAGAGTGCAAACACCAGTCGCAACCAAATTCACCGTTGAACTTTCTACAGTTTCGGAGTAATGGTCTTGCCACTGCATCAGAGGAGCAAACCAAAATAAAGACCCTTGAGTAATGAACAGCACCATTACTATCTATCCATTCGAGTGGCTTTTGGGCTAATTCACGACATTCGTCTGTGAAGGGCTTTAAAAATGTGCTCATATCAGGGTCTCCTGGGCCACACCAAAGACCTGCCACCAGCACATTTTGCTTTCTGATTTGGTAAGGTAACTCATTAATAGTAAACTGGAGAGGCCAGATGGAGTGCTGCTGAACAGGAGCACCGTCACAGTTCCACAACAGTGTAATGTCATCATCTGCCAGTGCTCCTTGTTGCATCAAATTTTGGTACATTTTTCCATCCATAATATCATTGATTTCATCTTCACAATTGACAGTTTTGGAAAGTAATTTCATGTTGTGACTCTTAAGGGTATCTTTAAGGAGATCTTTCAAAGAGCTAAATAGAAAAAAGCTACCCGGTTTATTACATTCTCTTTTGTTAACCTTTATCTTGTTAAAGACATGTTCTGAATCATCACTAAAGTTAGGAATGATAGATTTGAACAAAGTCATCAGGTCACCCTGTGCAGTTGTAGGTAGTCGATGGCGTAAAATAAAGAGTTGTGTGGCCAGGATGCGTTGTTCTTGAGTTACTGCTGCAGCCGGAAAAAACTTCTCTGCGCTCTGTAATGACAAAACACACTTTCAGAAACATGTTGATTACAAGTGTAGGCAAGATCAAGTATAAAAATGTATTTTCACAATGGAACAAAAACAAAGTATTAGGTGCTGAAACTTAGATATTTCACCATGTTATGAAAAATAATAGCTTGTTTTGTATTTGATGGCAACAACACGTCTTCTCTGGACAAAAGCTTATTTAGTACACCAAGAACTAAAAATTATATGCTGTCATCTTACTTAAGTGTGTTCAAGTAGGCCTTTGACCTCTTAATAGGAATGTTGTTTTTTTTTTTTATAAAGGAGGATTTCCAGAAAAATACTATCTTCACCAGTTTGACATATTTATAGTCTTGCCAGCAAAAACTAAAACATGGACCATATCTTGGCTAGATCCATCCTGCTCTGCCCATTGAAAAACTGCTCAAAACCGCTCACAGAGTTGGTTAAATACAGGGTTAATCTCAATGTAATTTAACTCCACACCTAACTTTTACACATAGCTCCAGATAAACTTGACAACCGTTAGACCATTGTCTAGATTCATACAAATTATTTTTCAAGAAAATTGAAAATTTCTCACTTGCAATACACGGTATGTGGATTATGTTCTATAGTGAATAAAATATGTGTTTATAAAATTAGCAGATCATTACATTCTATTTGTATTTACATTTTACACAGTGTCCCAACTTTCATATTTAAGGGCATATAAGGCGCGCTCAGCATGATGAATTACCATGTTGTTGTCACAAACAGGAACTGTTGGTGTGGACTGTTAGGGAAATTGAAAAAAACAAATTAGAATAAAATTATGGCATAATTTGAATTAATTGAAAACATTTGTTACATAGTTGCATTTGGAATTTTGCAATTGATTTGTATTGATGTTTGCCATACAAACCATTTCAGTTTTATCCTCTTGGGTTAGGGTTGTGTCCATCATTTCTTCAGTATGTCTATTAAGAGACTTCAAGTACACATTTATTTAGTGAGTTGAAAAGAAACTGTAACAACATAGCACACTTTCTGTACAAGTTCAAGTTACCTGTCTGTATTTCTGCAGTCTTGTTCTAAATTTGACTCTGGGTCCAATTTTGGGAATCAAGGCTTCAAGGCGATTTGAAGTGTCAAGCATTAAGAAAGTTTCATAGTTTATTCGTTCATCTAGAAAAAAAGTAATTATGGGTAAGCAGGATATTCTTTTAAGAAGCCAATACAATTGCTTACTTCAATGTATTTTAGATAGTACTTGGTAAATCTGAGTGATTAGTTACATACCTTCAAAGCGTTGAATTAACTCTCTGAGGTTCCATTCACTTAATTTGTCCCGAATTAAAGAGTGCGTCTCCATTGACACTGTAAAACAAACAGCCATTTTTGGACCACTTTTGATACTGACCAATGGAGACCAGGAGCATTTGAAGAAGCTCTGTCCCAATTGTCAAATTATCTCGCCATCACAATTTGGCCCAAAACAAACTCACTCAAGTTCTTGCCCTTATTTCCTGATTCACACATCAACTTTGAGGACAAAATGTTGCTGTCTAATATATCCCAACCACTAACAGATGCCAAGATGAAGGCATAATGTTATGCCTGCATAATTCAAATCTAAAACAACAGAAAATGTGGCTGTAAAATCTTCTTACACTTTTTATCAGTTCGACTAAAAATCGAGGCTTCACAGTGTCAACCAGTTCCGTCTTCTGAGTTGTGTTCTGGGTGATGTAAATAAAGACAGAGGAATTATAATGTACAAATATATTATTTCTAAAATGTAAATTATTCAATATATTTATCAGGACCCAGGCTCACCCTACCTGCTAAGAGAAGTCATCAGCCCTGGTTTGTGCCAGGCTGACTACCTGCTGCAGTACTTTGTTTTGCATGCCCTGCCCACTGGGACTCTTTGCCAACCACAATGACAAAAGTCAACATCCAGACTTACACAACAGGAATAACTAGTATTTATTCTGCACTACAAAAGAAAAACGCAGTATCTGCGGTAACAGTAAAACTGAGAAAAATGGATTTAAAGTTTTGATGTTGTCCCTCTGAGTTTGTCACAGGTATGTGATGGAAATTTTAGATTGAGGTACTTGACAAAAAGACAGTGTCTGGATCAATCAACGAGTTGCCTTTATTTCACTTGTGCACAAGGAGAACACAGTACAAAGGAGAGTTGCCGAGTGCCCCCCCCCCCCCCCCCCCCCCTTTAGCAGAGGGTAGTTTTTATACCAAGCACACACAAGAGCGTACGTGTCCCAGATCATCAGCATATCTGAAGACCTTTTCTCTAATTCATAAGAAGACGCCATGCCCTAGCCTTGTCCGCACCAGGACACAACATCTTTTGGCCTTACAGTTGCTACGCATGTCTCCGTCCTTATACAGAGCTAAGGTCAGGCATAACATAACAACAGATTAACACTACCTTCGAAATGATAAACTATAAATTTTCCATTACAGGTACATTCATGGTAGTGTATTAATGTAAAACCATGAATAGTGTTTTTATCAATCACAACCATCACCACTTATTTGACCTTTAACCTCCTAATAGTGGAATTAAAGTACTTTATATGGAGTGTCCTGAAAATCACTTTGACAGTCAAAATCATAAAGTATATTAGTATGTGTATTAACAAAGGAAGTGTCAAAGTTTCGCGCCTGAGTTGTGTCCCATTTCAGAGTTTTAACAAAAAATGTTTCAACATTTTGCAGTAACTCTCAGTGAAACAAAGGAAAAGTGCAGTAACTTTGTTTGAAGTCGTCAGTTAGAACTTTCTGAGCTGCAGTTACTGCACTTTTCCATTGTTTTACTGTGAAATTTGTAGTTACTGCAAATTTGACAACAGGATTTCTCTAAAATGGGACACATTTGAGCCATAAAATTCTGTCCCTACACTGAAAAAAGTCAAACCTCTGTGTCGTTTATATAAATTAGAAATGTACTTTGTTCCAAAGCAACAATATTGGTTTCCGTTTTAAACCTACTCCACTCACTTTGTTTTGAGGCAGACTCAGGGCACTGTGTATCAAAGTAAAAGGCTAAGTTTTACCTCATGCAGATTTTTGCTTTAAACCAATGATTTACTGGTCACGTGGTCACATGACGTCAGGGCAGAGGCGTTGCTCTTCAGTTCTCCCAGTCCGCCATTACCTCGCTTCCCTAGAGCGTGCTCTTCTCCAAACTTCATCTCTTCAGCAAGAACACATTAAACAAGGTAAGAAATTAAACTTAATGTAATTTTTACTGCAAAATCTGTAAAATATGCAGGCATTGTCAACAAAGGTCTCTTTGCAGTCAGTCTGTGCAGTTTGTGGTCTTGTGCATATTTGTAATGTGAGAAGTCTACTTCTCTCAACTATTAAGTGTAATGCTGTTTTAAAAAACATGTATTATGTGAAATATAGCATTTTAGTGTGTAAATTTAGTTAGCAATAATGACTTAAATTATACATCTTTTTAAAAAGGAGTCGCTGATATTACCCTTTAAATTTTAAATTTGAATGAGTCGCAGTGCGCGCCATGTCCCTGCGCATGCGCTGTGCCTGGGCATGTTCCCTCGGGGGCGGGGCCCTCGGGTCCGCAGCCCAGCAGTGAAACATAAGGCAGACGCGGAGCGGATCAGCTCCAACTGAGGACGTGAATGTACACCACATACATCTAGAAAGTTGGTTAGTAATCATTTAGAAGAAACGTTGTGTCTGTTTTTGGGAATGTATTTTGTTCTTGAAAAGCAGTTGGCACTGGGACCATGGGGCTTGTAGGTACATGATAAAATACTGTGCTCCTGTTAGTCCTACAGAATATTGTTAGATATATCAGCATGTATTTATTTGCATCCACTACCAATTTAATTATTATCTCCTCTTTTGTGTTAACTGTTGTTTTCTGTGGTGAGCAGTTCAATGATTTCAGGTAAATCCCCATGTTCATTACCCACTAGTATAATACATTTTTAAATGTTGTACGGATAGAAATGTATTTAATTTTATTTGTCACAGTTCTATTTTGTCATTGAAGATTGATGTAGGGCTTTGAATGATATTTTGCAAAGATTGAATGAAACTGTGAGAACACTCCATTATTCCTATAACGTTAGCTCAATTTGTAACATATGGGGCTGCAATTTGTTATATCATGAACAGTGACATAATATACTGTCCACAATGTCAAATGTTATATGTTTACTTTCAAACTCATTACATTTTCCTCATTTACATCATCTTTTAGATGCCCAAACATGTTGTGGGAGAAGACAAGCTGCATTTTAGGCTGCAGTATCAAAATAAGGGGAAAGTGACAAGGCCCTGCTGATCGAAGAGCGACCCAGATCAGCTTTGTTCACAACACATGCAGTACATGTCTTCCTTATTTAAAGTCTATTTAGAATACTTATCAACTTTCAGTTTGTTTCAGTTAAAATGTAACAAAATAGATTTTTATTTTTTAGATCAACCAAGAAGTTCACCAGTCAAGTTGCTGCGGAACGGGAAATGCAACACAGTAAGATAATTCTTCCATTACTTAAAATCAGTAATTCAAATTTGAATATAGGAATGACAGTTATGCATTATTGTGTGTGCTTTTGGACTTAGAGCCTGGATGAGAACGTCAAAAGGGACTGTCTGTTGAAGTGCCTTTTCATATGACTTCAGAAGATGTGACAGAACTCAAGAGTTTCTGGTGAGTGTATTGTTATTAATCCCCATATGAATGATTTGTCAATATGTGTCTGGAGTTATATCTGTTTGATTCTGCCCCTTCCCTCTTTTTGTCTACAGCTACAGCAGAGCACTATGGCCATGTCTGTCCTCAGGTCAGAGGATGATGCTTCCACCCTGCAGCACTGAGATTGTCATAGAAGCTGCAGAAGTTCAGAATCATCTGCCATCAGAAGGACCTGTGTGTGCAGTGTTGTCCAACCTCATCTACACTGTGAGTTACAATACACTGAAGCCTTCTGAAGTGGAGAAAATATTTATGGACATTGAACCGAATAAAGAATTTCTATTAATTTATGATGGCAATGTATGCTTCTGTTTGAAAAGAAATGAAACAGGCAATGTTTGTAAATTGAAAAAATATGAAATTTCATTTTGTTAAACTATACACTGAATTTCCATACTTTATGTGCATCTCAAACTGGCTAGTCTAGGTTTTTGTTTATAAAACTGACACAGGCAAGAGCAATGAGGTTTTATGCATGTCTGCTAATGGGCAAGTGAAAACACTTTGAACAACTAATTTAAGTTTCTGTACCTTCCAAAACTCCTCAGTTCTTTAAATATACAGCATGCCTAAACCACTCAAATCTGTAAATGCCTCGATAAGGGTACTTCAGCAATAGTACCATGTACAGTATGTACAAACTAAGTGGACATTTGCATAGTTCCAAGTTTCAGCTTTAAAATATTTTGTAAATAAATGTGTCAAAGACCCCGTTCACAGCAGCACGTGGTCTTGTGTCATTGCTCGCCTGCTTCTCTAAACTGTGAGTGTGATTCTCTGCAAATGCCATTATGTTTTACTTGTGACCACATAAACCCAGAGGAAAACAAAGTATGAAAAAATAGTCGTAGTACTGGAATTGTGCTGGAAAACTATTTTTGAATTTCCTAAATCCCTAAATGTTCCATCTTCAGTACATCAGCTGTCAGTTGTGTTGTATATGATGTTTGTTTTTAAAAGCGGTGTAAAACTTGGTCAATTTCTGATGACATGTTGTGCAATAACTTAATAAAAGCACTTGTTACAGAAGTGATTACAATGCTTCATTTTAATGGTAAAAATACTTTGAAATGAGGAACATTTTTAAATTCACCTAAAGCTAAAATTAAATTTGTAATAATGCAAATAAAGGCTTTGCTAATTTTAAGATAAAATTACAATTTTACCTTGTACTTATGTAAGAATTTACATTAAGGAAAATGTATATTTTTAAATTATTATTTGTAGATTTTTAATTTAGATCAAAGTACAAAAATCATTTGACAAAAACTAATAAATTTAGGTGTAAAAAATGTAAGCAATTTTTTTAGGTTGATCCAAAGTATGACTTTTTTCAGTGTAAGTAAAACATGATTTGAAGCCTGTTTTCACTCTTAACTCAATTTTGACAAAATATGCAGCTACTGCGTTTTACCTTTGTACGGAGTATTCTTAAATCAAAACCCAATTGTTAGTTTTGTTCAACAGCATCTTTTACACAGAATTCCTTGACAAATGCAGTCATATAAATGTAGTGTACATATTAAATATATATACTGAAGACAAAGATTAAAATTATTAATTCTACATTGGTACCAAACAGCCTTGCGCTATGAATGCAAATTAAAACACCTAAAACTAATGTCTAAGGATGGAAAGGTTAACCAGCAGGGACTTATTATAATAGATAAAGACCACCAAACTCAACTTAAATTATATTAAGTATAAAGTTTATTTACAAAATTAGGCAAAATAGTATACTGAAAGCACAGGTAAATGTTGAAAATAATGTAATTTTGAACAGAACCGTTATGCAGAATTACTGATTATTACTGATGCTAATTGTAGTGGAGTGAAGTTATGGTGTCACTTATTAAATTATTGGAGATTTTAGGGAATAAAGGTGAATATGAGACTCTAAGACTATTGACGCCAACTCATGAATTGTCACACACACACACTGGCTTTCTGTACTCGGAGCAGGAGGGAGAGAGGACGATGATGACAAGCCAGCCGGGGCTCACGATGTTGGTCCTTGTCTTTTTGGATCTGCGGGGTGTCACAGGTTGGTCTTCCTGGTCCAAGCCGCGGTTCGTAGCGTTGGTCCTCCGAAAGCTTAACAAGCCAGTCTCCAGATGTATTTCAAACAATTTACACATCTAAAGCAGCAATTAGGCCTGAGCTAAACCATTTCAAACATATCTAAACATGTACTACTACTACTACTGCTATTACTACTACTACTACTACTACTACTACTACTACTACTACTACTACTACTACTAATAATAATAATAATAATAATAATATTAATATTAATAATAATAATAATTAAATATAAGAAAACTGAATACAATAAACTGATTTGACTAAACTAAACTCTTTGTTTATCAGACCAAACAAAAGCACCCCACATAGACAAAACTAAAGCCATTAAACCAGCTGCTCCTCTACACCTGCATCCCAGAAAAATGGGATTTTTAAGAATTTCTGACATTCTTTCCCCTGCATTTCACCATTGATTATAATTCAGCAAGTTGTAAGTAATTAGCCTACCTCTATTGTTGCTAGCAACTGCCGAGAGATGACTGCGGTTAAGCCAGCCGGTGTTTGTTTTTCCGTGGTAAAGTGAGCTGCTCTTAAATTTTGAGTGCGCTAATATAGCATTCTTTACGGCACTTGTCGTGCCGCTGCCAGGGGAGCGACACACGACAGTAACCACAGCGAGAGTTTAGAAGCACATTTACACACCCTTTTCCCTAATTTAACAAAATATCCATTTATTATGTAATGTATATTTTGTATAAATTATTAGCTAACTAAATCTGGTGAGTGTATAAGGTAGAATTATATCGCATCTATTTCTCTATAAGCCTAAGAAATGACTAACTGCTATGTACTGCTATGTACTTACCTCTGGTACTACTTTCACACCATGAAATACTTTTTTCATGAAGTTAGTAATGACTAAAATTAAACTCATTATCTACTGTATCATACTGTATTTGAGTAAAAAAAAAAAAAAAAAAAAAAAAATCAAAAAAGTACACAATGAAACCTGCTTATACCTATTAAGTACATCCAGGACTACTACCACTGAGAGTATGAAGTAACTGTACTGTGTACATTGTGTGTAATTGTACTTCAAATTACCTAGTAATACAAATGGGCTCAATATTATGATTTTGAAGTTGAATAAAAAACTTATTTCAAAAAAGTTCACAATGAAACCTGCTTATACATATTATGTACCTGCAGTACTACTACCACTGAGAGCATGAAGTAACTTTACTGTGTACTTTGTGTGTAATTGTACTTCAAATTACCTAGTAATACAAATGGGCTCAATATTATGATTTTGAAGTTGAATAAAAAACGTATTTAAAAAAAGTACGCAATGAAACCCACTTATACCTATTAAGTACATCCATGACTGCTACCACTGAGAGCATGAAGTAACTTAGAAGTTTGAGTTTGAAAACTGCGTAGCATGATGAACAATGTTCTAAATGATTTGCAAACAGCAAATCCTGTTAAAATTTAAGTTTAAAGAAAAAAACAGAGTTCCAATAAATGAGCTAAAGCAAATGAGAAAACTGTAAATGGGACTGGGGTCCTGTGGATTATTGGAGATATTTCCACAATATAGCTGTAAAGTATGCTGTGAGAAGAATGAGATGCAGTCCTCTCGCTGTTGCCAGCTCCAAGTGTCAGCGAGGGCCTTTAACACTGCTTGCAGCTTTAATTATTATTCAGTTCTTCATTCAAGTCAGTTTTAATTACAGTAAAACATGGTTTGTTTTTCAGGAATAAAATTTGGGATTTGAGGACAGATAAATGGGAACTGGTTGGTGTCTTTGGTAAAATCGGAGCAGGAAAGAGCTCTTAGATCAATGCCATCATTGGAGAGAAAGAGCTTTTGCCCACTGGAAGTCTCAAGGCATGCACCACAGCAGGAGCGTAACATCAGGTATCACTCTGAAAAGCCCGTCTGTGTTGCCATGTGATATAATTGCCTAAAAAGTTGAATGGGCAGCGTATTTAGACAGCAATGAAGTTTTAGGTCATTGTTATTTAAACGTTGATTTTGCAGGCTATAACCTTCCAGCAAATTTCCTCTGTTTTTTAATGACTGGATGTTCTACAGCACCCAACAGAGGAATCACCAGAGAAGATCTGAGTAGAACAGAATCAGAGACAATGTAAGAGATAATGTGACTATTTGTCTGAGCAGTCATTGTTCGTTTGATAGGATCTCTGCTATTGTTGATGACAGCCTCTTAGTAAAGTTGTCATAAATAATCATAAATAATATTTAATTGGTAGGAGTTTGAGTCACTACAACCCATAATGCCAAAGGTATTGAAGATATTCAGGTATTCATAAATAGTCATAACAATAGGAATAGTGTAAAGATGGAAAAGTATAGGTTGTAGTAAGTTCACCATGTCATAATTGATAATTGATGTGAGTTTGGTGTCACTACAGCCCATAATGCCAAAGCTATTAAAGATTAAAATTCATAAATAATCATAAACACACAAAATACAGAAATAAAGTCCCATATGGAAAAAATAAAGGTTGTAGTAGGTTCACTGTTGTAGTCGCAGTGTGATTTGAGTTTTGTGGCTGTGCGGTCTATGACATTTAAAATATAGTTTTTTTTTCTTCCATGGTATTGTCATTTGTTGACTAAGAGCGCCTGCTGCATATTCTGAGCCATGTTTTGTGTAGCGCCGAAAATACGCTTCTTATTCATAAAATTGCAATTGTAGTAATTAGTCTAGTAACGGTGAGTGACATGACATGCGTTTTATATTTCAGTAATGCAGCGTTTATAATCTATTGACCCCGAAAGTTTGAATCTGTGAATATCGTGCTAATTGTACCTGGCTCGCCGGAAAGACGAGAACCTAAGCTTTCCAATGGTATGCAGCATGTCTATGTGGGCAAAGGAGACATAAGTGTTTATGACAACAATGTGCAGCCGTCCCGAATATGGGACAGCAGATCTTATACCACACCCGTGAGGTGGATGGATTATTTTGGCAAAGGAGAAGTTCTTACTAACACAGATTTCAATAGATTTGTGAACAATATTTGAGAGAACTAGGCCTTTTGTGTACATAGAAAAAGTCTTAGATATTTGAGTTCAGCTGATTAAAAATGGGAGCAAAAGAACAGTGTTGCGTTTATATTTTTGTTCAGTGTAAGTCTGGTCGGGAGTCAAACAAAGCTTTTAAATACAGTCACAGTTGTGACCATGCAGTATTAGATATACAGGCCACACGGGATACAACTTCCTTGTCACAAAAAATGATTCAAGAAAAGTTAAAAATTGAATTCCTTCCCCAAGCTGGTCTTCAAATGTTCTTTTTTTTTTTAACTAAGCATTGAATTGAAAAATTAAAAATTAAACTGTAATTTGTGTTTTGGTTTCATATCAAAAAAAAAGAAAAAAGAAAAAAGAAAAAGAAGCCATTTTTTCATGTTTTAATTTTTGATTCTTAATTGAAAATCAATTGAACGAATGATGAACAAACCCATAAGCCTTTTCTGCGTGACTTTTGTGGGACAGCATTCAGGACTCAGTGAAAAGTAAAAGGCAGCACCCACAGTAGGGTTGTTTTGAGAAGAACCTATACATAACATATACAGTATCCATTGCTTTATTATTTATTGCTCACCATAGCACACTTGTACACAAACCACTCTTGAAAAAACTAACTTTAAAAATATAAAATAAAATGAAATAAATATAATAAAATACAAATTAACAAAAAGAAAAGAACAAAAAACAAATACAACAAAAAATGACAAAAAAAATGTATGTCCAAAAAATCATCAGGATATCTCCATTTCAGAGTCAGACCTGGAACAAAAGCATGTTTAAATAGTTTTATCTAGATTGTAAAATTAGACGTACAGATGTACTGTAAGTGTAGCCAGCATTTTGAACTACAAAGTACTTTACAGAGTAAAACGGTACTCAGTGCTTACAAAAGTAGATCAGCTTCTGCTTCTGTGCTCATCAGTTTATTGTAATGTTTCATTACGTCTCCAAATTCAGTTGAAATATCTGACAAAAAAATCAAGCATATACATAATATCAACACAACCACACAACCTCTCCACATCAGCGATAAATTCAGTTTGTAGTTAACCTCACCTGGGATTGACCTGTTGTCCACCCTAAGTGACAGCTCAACTGATTTCTGCAGAGTTTCACCCAATATTTTCAGGACATCATCCTGTTTCAGCAGCAAAATCACTTCTTATTCATCAAATCACTTCACTTATATATCATCCAATGTCAGTACATGTTCTTATACTTGCACAAAATAAATACAGATGAAGACAAACCATCAGTTCTTTGAGCTGGTGCAACATAGCATCTTTGGCCTGGTCAAACATTGTGTCCTTTACATCTTGGACATAAGTCTCAATTGTATGCCTCATTTTTTCTAGACTGCCTTTGCCGCTGAAGGTTGCTGCTTCTGCAATATCCAATTCGTTCATTCAAATTTCAAGTAAATGCTCTGCACACACATCTATATGGCTAGACTAACTGGCTGTTAGTTAATGAAAACCTTACTTTTGTAACATTCTTGCATTGTTTCTTCCACAGTCTGCGTCAGACTGCTATAGATCATTTTCCTGCGGTTTTGGATGATTTTGACAAGTCGTGTCTTAATTTTTTCTTCCTAAAAGAAAAAGAGAGTTTGCCTGAGACAATCATCTTATGTACAGAATTGATTGATTTATTGTCTCTCTAGGCTGTAATATATATTCAATGGCTCCAATATTTTTACCTCTGTCCTGAGAAATATAAGTTGCAATTCTAGAGCTTTGTGTTTTTGTACAAGTAATATTGTGCCAAGTGAAAACTCATGGATGACCCCATAAAAGTGTCCAGATTTTCCATCATTTCTGAAAAATACAGACAAAATCACAAAGGAATGAACAACGCAGACTTCAGCAGATCTAACAGATAACAAAGAAAAGTGCTAAACTGAGAGAAGCGACAGTGGTCAAATTTGCTCTGTATTAGCTGCCACCAACTGCTTACGGGAAGACCTTTCTGAAGTCCTCATTAATGCTCTCAATCAGAAATGAAGACAATGTTGAGTTGAGATTAACCATTTCCCCATGCTTTGGTCTGTGGATGCCATTGTTCTCAACCAGACACTTTAACGTTGTGTGAAAGGCACTGCCTGATTCCTGAAAGAAAAATGAAAAAGCTGTTGTATAAAGCAAGATTTTAAAATGTGAAAAAAGCTTTGATGTAATTGTACCTACACCCTGTATTTGTTTCTTTAAGATTCCTTGGCAAAAATGTCTGGAGTTCTCTACCCCTTCAGTCAGACATTTATCAAGAATCATATAAGCATCATGCATAGTTGTTCTGACTTTTAAAAGCTTGCATTTTATGATTTGATCCAGTTTTACACGCAGTTGTGTTTGCTGCAGGGCCTGTACAGAACAATATACCCAGTGG
The DNA here is from genome assembly GCA_020698575.1 of Bostrychus sinensis. Taxonomy (NCBI): domain Eukaryota; kingdom Metazoa; phylum Chordata; class Actinopteri; order Gobiiformes; family Eleotridae; genus Bostrychus; species Bostrychus sinensis. Next base: position 19,957,360 of record CM036253.1, on the reverse strand, counting down.
TAAAATGTGTTTTCATTTACTCAGTCTAGACTTCATTATTTACCATATTTCCACAGCTCGCTTCATTCATCAGAGAAAGAATCCTACGGGCTCCACTCACGTAGTTCAGTGTTTGTCCATGCAGCTCATTAAGACATTGAAGGAACTCCCTGAGTCTAGGTATTTCTGAAAACAATTTGTACACACTGTAATACCAAAAACATATTCAAACAAATAATAGTGTTTAACCTACCAGTTTCATTTGGTTGTAGATATTTTAATTTTAGAAATTCCTTTGAACTCACTGTGAAAACTTCAAAGCAGTCTGCTCCCAAATGTGTCTGAAAAATACCACCTTCCTAAAGTAAATGTTGTTCATATGTGTTTGGGTCAGCTAATTGTAACATGATTTGTTCTGTTTGTTGTTGAGTCCTTTTTAATGAGCCTAGGCAGTCCTGTGAACTTTGATGTTTATGCAACAAACCATGCTGGGTGTGCGGGCATTCTAGTTAATCATGAAGTTAAGTTAAACTATCTACCTGCACAAAGACATCATTTGAATATGCCTGCTAAATGCTAGTTGTGCCTGCCAAGATTTTATCTTAGGAAAACATACCTTTAAGTTTCTTTGTTTCTTAATTTCATTTTTCACTAGGCGTTTGGCAGACAGGTTTTTTTCAAGTATGTAATGACGAACTTCTGTGGCAGGCCTAGTAAAAGAAGCAGGTTTATGTTATATACTGGCAAAACATTTGAATGTTTCTATAAATTTGAGCACCACAGGCTATGCTTCAGAAGTGACGGAACAATCGGCAATTTTTGGAACCCTTTTCAAATTTCGGCTCTGCCTGCCAAACCTCAGAGCCAAAAATGTATTCCTTTAATAAATTAGTTGTTGCACCTCACTTATTTGTCTAAGTTGAGTTTGTTTAAGTCTCTCCTGGTTCAACCAGGAGATCTTATACATCCATGATAACAAAATGTACTTCTGTAGATTTAGGCTTGAAGATCCCTGTTATAATAAATGTTTAGGGGTCAGTGGTTAAGAAGAACGAGACAAGTGTTTCATGGACTAGTATGTGAAAGTACAAGGGGAACCACAAAAAGCTCAGCTTAGGTCTATCCTCAGTCTTTCATAAAGCCTCGTTTACTCCAGGAGGGGAAGATCAGCTATAAGGTTTGCATCTGTATTGCATTTTTTATTGATCTGAAAAAAGCAAGGCCTTCCACTTAAACTCACTGTTCATCCTTTCCTCTTTTCCAGTGTCTCATCTGCACTTCAGGACTTCCTGTGTCAGACCTAGTTGTAATTTTCTCATAAACAACTCAAACATGGGTCATTAAGTGTTCAGTCAACTCCTGCTGAAACTCTTGGCTCACGCATAGTGAGATGCCTTAACAGGGTGCACTGTAAAAAAAAATCTGTACATTTTACGGTAAAAAATTGGCAGCTGTGGTTGCCAGAATTCTACCGTAAAAATTACAAGAGGCCTTTATTTCATTTTACAGTATAATATTATCACAAATGTTGTTTTTACAGTTTTTGACTTGAGTTTTTATTATTATTTACTGTAAAATTAAGTTATTAATCTTTCAAAAAATAGATTAACTGTATATTTTACAGTTTGCGGCTTACATTTTAATCAACATTTACTGTAAAATTTAAAGTTATCTTTTAAAAAGGTGTTACACTGTAATAAACACTGGACTCAATCAAACAGTGCTATACTGTATACATTACAAAAAATAAAACTAAAAAATACAATTTTGCCTTATTTTTAATATTACAGTTAATTACTGTAACCAAAACAGTATTTTACCAATATATCAATTACGGTCTTTTACTGTTGAGATTTTACAGATTTTTACCATGAAATCTACAGATATTTTTTACAGTGTGTTCTAGCCATTATTTATGTTCGTAAATAGCATTTTAATTGGTGTCTCTACTGGCATGACATGGGTGCAAGGGTGCACATGAGTGCAGTGATTTGGGGCTGGTGGAGCACTCAGTTCTTTGATATACAGTACTGTACAAAGTATGTACTTCATTAAAACACTTTTCGTTATCAGCATCACTGCACAGTGTATACAGTGTACAAAATTCACCTACCTTTCTTCTACATTTACATCAGTTTTGGTGCAGATAAAGTGAATATTCTGACAAATGCCCCCATTTTCCATGAGGCCACACGCCCTTGACAGGATCTCCCAAGCATCTTTGTCAGCTACTGCCCGATTCATGTTTGTCACAATCCACACAGTTGAGCAACTACCAATAATCTTAAAATAAGTTCTTGATCAGTAAAGCATGACATCATATCATCATATGATATAACATGTATAGCTCATACAGAAAGTACCTCTCTCCACATCTGATCTCTGCTTTTATTACGGTCCCCATTTCCAGGAAGATCCACTAAAGTGACGTGTTTGAGAAGATCATTATCTGGCACCCTCACTGTCACACACTTCACCAGGGGCCAGAAACACCTTTTTGATTCCATATTGTTTCCGTCATTTGAGCCACTTCTGGTGTATCTGGCTATTTTTTCCATCAGCTCTTTGGCCTGTCATAAAAAAAAACCTGAAGATGAGCTACTGAACAAAAAATGCTATTTAGTAGTTGTTAATACTCACTGATTTACACTGCACTTTCTTCTTAACAGAGTGGAGAAATTGAGGTATTTCTCTGAAATATTTGGGCTCCATCAGCATTTCATATGATTTTCTTTTCCAGGTATCTCCATAAAATGCTGTTAGTTTCTCTATAATGTCATTATATTCATCGTCACCTTCATTTTCATAATTTATGTCTCCATAAAGGTTTGTCACAGACCACAGCTCATCTTTCCACTCCTACAAATTAAAAAGAATTAATTTGATTTTGTTTATTTTTACACAGTAGCATTTTTTTTTATGTGAACATAGACAATCTTAATATGTTACCATTTCTGTAATGAACTCAATCTCTGCCTCGTACTTTTTGCTTTGGGTATTAGCTTCCACTTTGATCATGACTGTGGTGCATGCGGTGAGACTTCCAGTGGGCAAAAGATCTTTCTCTCCAATGACAGCATTAATCAGTGAGCTCTTTCCTGCTCCAGTTTGGCCAAAGACCCCAACCATCTCCCTCTTATCTATCTTCAAATTGCCAATTTCATTCCTGATGAAATAAATAAATAAAATAAAATAAAAACTGTGTTTTTAGTTGAGTTAAAGAGAGAATATGGGCTTTATGCTTTATTGATTTACTGTATAATATCTTGGCTAACCTGGACAATAGTTTGTTGAAGCTGCTTACCTGGTGGACATTTGATTTATGACTATTATGTGTTTTAGACTCCACTATGCTTTACTTTGATTTACAGTCTTACCTCAGGAAACGACCAAGCTCTGTGTCCTCACTCAGTTTGGCTTCAACGTTTGTCATTATTCTTTTTACATCATTTAGAATCACATCTTCTGTACAATAAACATCATCTGCACAAGAAAAAAATACTATACAACTATGTTTTAGACAGGTGGAAATAATCCTGTTAACTCAGAGTACTTATTAATAGTTTTATTGTGAAAATTTCAGCAAAGAGCAGTAATGAGCCATTAAGGACAAAATGATTAATTTGGGTATGGATCCAGATCACGGTTAAGATCTAGAAGAGTTTTAAAGGATTCTGCACCATTTTGATCTAGAGACCAAAGATACCAACTTCACAAAGGACAAATGATAAGTTAGACTCTTTACCATTGTGAGTTTGAATCTAGATCTTGGCTCCACCACTGGAACATCTTTCTTACCATTGCTTATAATTTTTTAAAATATCCAATATGCCTTTCTTTGGTTATAGCCGTTCATAGAAAATGTCAGCACAGATTTCATTCTCATCTTTTCATGTTCCAAGAATACAACGTTAATTTTTCACATTATAACAAACTTAAAATTATGTCATTTGGCATATTAAGATGCAACCTTATTTTAAACAGAGGAAGACAGTTTAAAGTTTTGAATAGAAACTTTCACTCACTATTAAATCACAATTGTCTAGCAAACAAGTTTTACCTTTGCCACATATACTGGTGTATGGAAAAACCTAAAGACAAAAATAAACCATCAAATTATTATTAGGAGTAACAGGATCTAAACCATGCTGTATTCTACACTCTTCTCGGACAAAGATGAATAAATACAAGAAAGATATTTTACATTAATCTGAATGCAGTAATACTGTCAGTATGTAGTACCTTGACACTTGATGTAGCCTCCTCAAACCTTTGTTTATTGCATTTACCTTTGTCACACTTTTGTTGACTCTGTAATTAGTAGAGAACATAATAGTTGCTTACAGGGTCGAGCCTTCTTGAAAACAATGTTACTAATCAAATAATATTAATAGAGAAAACAAAAAAATCCAAAATATGAATCAAATGAATTCCTGAAAGCAAACATACCTTTAACCCCTTGAGCTGTTTTTTGAATTTGGCCCTTGGTCCAACTTTTGCAATCAAGTGATCAATTTCGTGTTCTTCAAGACAAAATAGTCTGTATGTGTCAACTTCTTCTTCTGTGAAAATTGCTTTAATGAATTGCAGTTGATAATACATTAACTGGTAACAATATAGACCAAAAGATTATATTAATATGCTGACGCTACCTATTATCATCACACTTGTATTTACAGATTAGTTTGATAAATAAAGTTTGATTAATAATAAATGTAGTTGTGAAATCATTTATAATATACTGTAATACTAATTAACTGTTGAATAAAACCATAACTTTAATCATGTGGTCCTAACAACCATGTGGAATCATACTTAAGTTTTACCTTGAAATGTTTCTATCCAGTCCTTCAAACCCCATTCAGTCAATTTGTTGTAAACAAAGGCATCCATGTCTAGAAAACAAAGCTTATAATCACATTTAATATAATAATATGTAAAACAAAACAACAAATATCAGAGACACTGTGATAATAACAGTCTTGCCTACATAAACAGACATTTTAGTGTTAGTTAAAAAAAACACATTAATTTATCTAACATTGTTTGCAGTAAAATTGTAGAGGCAATTTTCCCACTGCGCATTGCCACCGTGGCTGCTTAAAAGTGTTGGCGTTCTGGACGAGTGCCACCAATAAACTGTCCAAAATGTAGTGCTTCAAAACTTCTTTATTTTGCTTCTAATAAGCCAAAATGCTACACAAAATTACATACACCAGGATCTTTGACACAGTCAAAAAAGTATCTCCTCATTAAGCAGCACCTGTTGTTTAACCACACCTTATATAGGGTGGTACAAGTAGAGCACAAATTAACAAATATCCCCACCTAGTGGCAGAAAGAACAAACAGCAAAATGGCTCTAACCTTGTAGGCCTAGTTAAGATTTCTGGAAAGTCGTTTTGAGTATTAAATGCCTGTTTACACAACAACACTGGCCAGGAAAATGCAACAGTCATGCCACCTGCGATTCGCATTTACACGATTGTAAACTGTAGTACCTGTATTTTTCCAGCAAATGGCGCTGTGGGACCCGCAAATGCTCAACACCACACAGTGAGTAAACAGCAGAGGAAGTGATGGTCTGTCTCTTTCCAACTACTTTAGGATCCAGTTGCGGTTTTAGAAATTCAGGGGGCCAAGGCAAACATGGGGAGGGAGGCCCTCTGCATCCAGTGCACTTTTTCCAGGCCTATTCTGTTTTCCTGACTTCCCCGCAAGACTTCATACACTATGATTAAACTTGTACCAATAGTTGTTCAGTTCCTCCCCGGTGGTCACCTGCCTGACCCAGTCTTTAAATACTGGAACAGACAGATGTTAATAGGATGTGTGTTTATTGCTTTTGTGAAAACAGATGAAATTTCCTGTATTTTGGTATATTTTAGAAGTTGAAATACCTTTGCCTGGCCTGTGTTTTTAATAAAAATATAATATTTTTAATTTATAATAAAGACTTGATGATAATCCAATTGAACCCAGGGCTGTTTAAATAACAGGGACTAGACTTTTAACAGTAGGCACAAGATTACATTGTTGCCCATTTTAAACAAAATTATTTCTGTTAAATTACATGAATTAACCCAGGGCTTTAAATAATTTTGTTTTATAAGCTATAGGCCTTACAAGTTTAACATAGTCTTTCCCCTGACTCTTTACCTATAGGTCTGCATTTGGTCATTACATTTAGATTTATGTGTAAATATCTGATCAGCACAAATTTTTCGTGTTAATTTCTTGTGGACAATCCTTTATTAGTGGGGCCCCCTCATGACCTGACCACCTGAATGTCCCCTGATAGATCCGCCCCTGCTCTAGAGTCACAGTGACACAGAGCCTTTGGTCTCCTCGCACTGGTCTCTGGACAGAGGCTGCAGAACTTTTGACAGGACACCTGAATTAATATTTTATACAGCATTTAAGGAGGTGGAACACAACTGAGATAATGCGAGAAATGCGCGGCCTGCCTCCGATGTTGTGCTTCGGGATTGCGTCTATATTACTTAACGTGTTATTTCAATTAGATATTTATGATCATATTTCCGTGAACATGAGGGCAATTGCTATCAAACAAAGACTGCATAAAGCTCTGGGGCTGTAGGACACATCTATGGGCTCAAAACGTTTCCTAGTGTGCAGGAGGACCTTGTTGTGGACAGACTTATGCTACACAGCTAAGAATGATGGGCCAACTCACTCTCGATGCAACATATTTATTTTTTTACGGAAGTTTGCAAAAGGTACAAGAATACAGTCATTAACAGGAGCACATTTGGTTAAGTACTCTGCAGACTCGCTCATCAAGTACTGATTAGACTTCTTCCACTTACTACCTCTGTATTCCATTTGCATAACCATGTACTATGAACACATACAATATACTAGTACTGGCAAAATACATAGAACATAGATCTGGAACAGTATCTCTCAAAAGCATCACATTGTGTTCTAGCACTGGTACAGTTTAGCACAGTTTTACATATGACATAACCTTTATGAATTGACTAATTACAAAATGCCATTTACTCTGTTAGCAAAAACCTATATAAACTCCAGTAACTGTGTTATATTGTTTTTAACTTAATTAACTTCATTAACTTAATTTAACTTAATTTCAAATCCTTTTTCAAAGCCTTTACCTCTTATGAACAACTCATATGAACTGTATTTAATTCTTCATTTAAATCTATGTCAAACCAATGTCTTTTACTATATTTGTACTGCTTTTACAATAATGAAATGACCATAAAGCATTTTACATTACATATGGTAAATATTCTCATTACACACAAAGTTGCATACTGAAGCTTTAACCTGAACCTAATGTGTGAAGAACACAGGCTCTTGTCCTAGCTTAGTACCTGAATTAGCACTGGTATAAATCCACACACGTAGATTTTAGCTTAGCTCTGGACCCACGAATCTCATGTTCTCAACACTTTTACTTCAGTTAACATGTCTTCTCCATAAACTCATGCTTGTGCATAACTCTTACTCATCTCTCAGCACTTAGCTTATTTCATTTTAGCTTACACCAGCCGCAAACAGTACTTAGATCTGTTACCGTGGTCCGCCATCCTAGTAATAAAACGTGGTGTCTGACTCTTACCAACTGATAAACTGGTAGCTTGACATATGTTACACTCTAAGGCACTCAAGAAGCATCACTACTGCTATACATCGTTTGTGTGTCGATTTCCACCAGCCTACTTGCAAAAGGTACAAGAATACAGTCATTAAGAGGAGCGCGCTTGGTCATGTACTCTGCAGACTCGCTCATCACGTACTGATTAGACTTTTTCTTCTTCTTCTTCTCATTTCCGTCAGACTAGGCGGCTCATGGCACATTGATGCCTTTCTCTGTTTGGGGTTACATTACATGGTTAAATCCATACATGCAGCCCCGCCGCTGCAAAGAAGTCCATATGCGCCCTTATAGCGTAGTCCTGCCCCTGAGAAGGGCTGAGGAGTGTCCTGAGATTAACTGCAGAGTTTTTAGAGTTTGATGCTGAACTGTTTAAAATAGATCTGCTCTCTGATTGTCAAATGCCGGGCAGTCCATAAGAATATGTTTAACTGTTTGATCTTGTTTGCAGTAGCTACAGAGCCCATCTGGGTGTTTCTTTAATTTCACAAGGTCCCATGCCAGCCCGAAATTCCCTATGCCTGGTCAAAAACACTGCAGCTTTTCTATCTTTTCCTGTGTATAGTAAATGCTTTAAAAATTAAGGGTTCAGACTTCCCCTTTGCTCCCCATTCCCACACATTTTCCAAAATTTGTTTTGCTGGAAAGCATCCCGCATGTCCTTTTAATTTAATTACATATCGGCGGAGTTTCCCCCATTTCTACCAGTATGGCCAGGATTGGGGACGTCCAAAGCACCCCACAGCAGACCCTCAGAGCTTTTGCTTGCACTACATCTAATTTACTAAGGTGTGACATGGCTGCAGTTCTGTAGCACAAACTTCCACACACAATAACACTTTCAATTTGCTTTTCCCATGCAAGTCTTTCATCAAAATACACACCAAGATATTTAAAATATTTTACTTTCTAAATTGGCTGGCCATACATATACAGACCCTGATCCTTTATCACAGTACACCTGATTCTTTTATTTCCAAAAATAACAAATTTATTTTTTTCTACCGAGAGCTTAAATCCCCAAGTTTGTCCCCAATTGGCTACTTTATGTAGAGCTTCCTGCATCTGCTCTATTACATGCAGAATGTTTCTTCCTCCTCTCCAAATTGCTCCATCATTTTAACTCCAAATGAGTCCCAGTCCCAGACCTGGGTTTGCTACGTCTCTCTCACAGATGCTGGTTATTGTTAAAAGTTAGCCTGAGATTTCCAACACATCAGTCTCCCTGTGCACACCATGCTCGTTTGTGCGCTCATTCAGAGATAAAGATAAATGAATAGGAAATTATAAATACAATAATAGTCATGAAATTAAATTCTGATTTAATCAGCAAGCCCAATAAGTTAGCATTAGTTCGCGTTAGTATTAGTCGTTCGTGTTACGTTGGTAGGCTATGTTTTTGTGACTTTGTGAAAATATACACATACTGGGAAATGTAAAATGTGAAGCCTTTTTCGTGTTTGCCCTAGGCAGTGGGTGAAAAAGAATCGTCAATGTTTGACTGAGATGTTTGGCAGAAAAATGCAGGTCGCTGCTGGTTCTGTCCATTTTGAAAGCGTTGTAACGGGGACCGGAAACAACTTTGCCTACTTGAGTTTTACAACCGGAACTGGCATATGCTAATGTGCACAGAGTCAATTACATTCAAGTCAAATAATGTTACATTACCTATGACCATTATACTGCTTTATTTATCTTTTTTTATTTTTTATTTTTATTTTTTTACATTTATCTCATAATATACATCTAATCAAGCCATCATAAAATAAAAAAACAAGCTCTGCCTAGAAAAACCACCATGACATAGGGAAAGTGGGTAATGCTATCGTACATAGTAATATTTATTTAAGGAGTAACTCCCATAATAACAGTACATTTTCACCAAACTGTCTGTAACTCACACACTATAACCCAAACTGCTTCAGTGCTAACTCACGTTTAGAAGCTTTGTATGAAGGTAAATGTCTCAAAATGTTTGAAGTTTGAACTTGTAAACAGTGATTTGAACACTCGCAGAGCACGAGCTGAAAACTTTAAGCTATCAAGTTTGAAGCTGAAAAAAATATTTTCACCTGTAAATAAAATGTTATTTTTTACAAGTATTAATTCTGTTTTACAAGTACAACTTTGTGGTTGCAACTTCTCAACTCGGACATTTACAGTTACAAATCTACACATTCCCCGCTTTGGAGTTTTGAGACATTTCTTGCGTGGTGTTATGAAGGTGAATAACAAGTAAATATGTCTCAAAATGTTTGAACTTGTAAACAGTGATTTGAACACTCACAGAGCACGAGCTGAAAACTTGAAGCTAACAAAATTGAAGCTGAAAAAAAATGTTTTTGTTTTTTTTTACCTCTAAATAAAATGTTATTTTTTACAAGTATTAATTCTGTTTTAAAAATAACATCTTAATAATAAATAATAAATAATATAATAATAAATAATAATAAATAACATCTTATTTAGAGGTGAAAAAAAATTTTTTTTTTCAGCTTCAAATTTGTTGTTTGTTGTTACAAGCCAGAGGTGGGACCCGGGCACAGAGCAGTAGTTTAAAATACTTCTCTGAGCTTCCTTATGACCTGGTACAAACCCAGTATAAAGGTATTATAGCAGAGCAAATAGAGACTGTGTCTGTCCCCCGCCTAAACACTAACTCCATCAGCAAAAGACAAATAAGAGGAGTGAGAGCCACAAATTTAATAAAAATAACTTCTTGTAGACCTATTAATAATATTAATAATAATCAAAACAATGACATAATTAAATGTGGATTACTAAACATTAGGTCAATTTCCTCTAAATCCCTGTTAGTTAATGAATTAATTAATGATAATAAACTTAACCTACTGGCCTTAACAGAAACCTGGCTACAACAGGATGATTATGTGATACTTAATGAAGCTACTCCCCCAAGTCATGTAAACTTTCAGACAGTGAGGAGCACAGGCCGAGGTGGAGAAGTGGCAGTAATATCACAGTCTAGTTTACTTCTTAGCCCCAAATCTAAACACACGTATCATTCCTTTGAAAGCCTCATACTAACTATAAATCAACCAAACTGTAAGAAACAAAAAACAGTTATGTTTATAATCATCTATCGGCCTCCTGGTCCCTATTCTGAATTTTTAATTGCGTTCTCTGACTTTCTATCCAATATAGTGTTAGACTCAGATAAGATTGTAATAGTAGGGGATTTTAATATTCATGGAGATGAAAGCAGCGACTGTCTAGGTAATGCATTTGCAGCTTTATTAGACAGCGTAGGTTTTACTCAAAACATAAATGAACCCACTCATTGTCACAAGCACACCCTGGACCTTGTTTTAACCTATGGTATAGAGATTGGTGAGCTCACTGTCCTCCCTCATAACCCCATACTCTCAGATCACTTTCTAATTACCTTTCAGTTTATACTCAAAGACTTTACTGTTCCAATGAACAAAACCCAGATTAGAAGAACATTATCTGACCAATCTGTGTCAAAGTTTAAACACATAATTAAGCCAATATTTAGCACAATGTTGAGTGAGTATGTTGAGAACAGCTCCCATAGCTTGAGTCCTAGTAAAAATGATCGGTTTGTTGACAGCGCCATGCAGTCTTTAAAGACGGCTCTTGATAAAGTAGCTCCATTAAAACAAAAGGTTGTTAGGCCGAATCAAGTAGCACCATGGTTTAATGCCGAAACACATTCCCTTAAACAAGCAAGCCGTAAATTGGAAAGGCTATGGCGTCACACCAGCTCAGAGCAGTCTCTGAATGCCTGGAAATATAGTCTTTTAAATTATAAAAAATCTCTCCGCGAGGCCAAAACCAGATACTATTCAACTTTAATAGAAGAAAACAGGAACAACCCTAGGTTTCTGTTCAGCACTGTAGCTAGGCTGACCACCAGTCACAGCTCAGTAGAACCCTGTATCCATGTTACTCTCAGCTGTGAAAACTTTCTTCAATTTTTTAACAACAAAATCACAAGTATTTGAGACAAATGAAATAAAATTCTCCCTACGATCAGCTCAGAGCAAGCCAAAGCTGTAAAAATGGAGGTCACTATAAAACCATCTGTAACGTTAGACTGCTTCATCGGTGTAGATCAAACTGAGATAACATCAGTCATTATGTCCTCCAAAACCTCAACTTGTCTTTTAGACCCAATACCAACCAAACTTTTTAAAGAAACTCTTCCCCTAATTAATGAACCTATACTGAACATAATAAACACCTCCTTTAGGTTATGTGCCACAGTCTTTTAAATATGCAGTTATTAAACCACTTCTGAAAAAAAACAGTCTAAATCCTGACATTTTAGCCAACTATAGACCAATATCAAATCTCCCTTTTATTTCAAAAATCCTAGAAAGAGTTGTAGTTAAACAGTTATGTCGCCACCTAGAGGACAATAGCTTATTTAAAGATTTTCAGTCAGGGTTTAGACCCCACCATAGTACAGAAACTGCATTAGTTAGAGTCACAAATGACTTGTTATTAAGTTCAGACAATGGACTGGTCTCAATCCTGGTTCTGTTAGATCTCAGTGCAGCCTTTGACACCATTGACCACAGCATATTACTCCAGAGATTAGTGACATAGGGGTCACAGGAGCCACCCTCTGCTGGTTTAAATCCTACTTATCTGATAGGTACCAGTTTGTCAGTATAAATGAACATTCCTCACAGTGCAGTAAAGTTAGCTATGGAGTGCCACAAGGCTCAGTACTTGGACCCATTCTGTTCATGCTTTACATGCTGCCTTTAGGAAACATAATCAGAAAACATGGCATTAATTTTTGCCGCTTCGGTGTATGAAGAGGGACTTCATACACCGAAGCGACAACCGTCCTAAAGACCATGTAATTACCCCCCCCAAAGCGGCAGATGGTGCTAGCCAGTGAACAAAGATCAACGGAAGTGACACAATGTTTGCGGAAGACATATGCATGTAGCGTGCCTTGGTCTGCCACTGTTCTCAGCTTGTTTGAACATTTGAGAAGCGTGATCATGGCCGGTTTGGACATTGTTTTGTGTGGATTAGGTGCCGCTGCTCTGTTACTTGAAATAGATAACTTTCCGCACGGAATTGCGAAAAATGCAAAAATGGTGATGGTATGCTGCCACAGCAGTTTTCACTCTCGTCACTCCGTCACTTCCGCTAAAATTCCCGTGAGCTGATTGGCGCAGCAGCTGTAGTGCTAGGCCTATCAGAGCGCTTCGTGCCAAAGACCAAAGACGCCGATTCAACCAGGCTAATCGGCAGGAAAACTAGTCAGACGGCCTCCGTCCTGGAGCGATGGGGGGCGACGGCGCATACATATCAAAAGGACGGAAATGAGCGACGTAGAAGAACCGTTAAGAGGGCTTCAGATGGGCGATCGTCGCCTTGGTGTATACCCCCCTTTAGCTGACCCCATCTGTGCTCCTGTCCCGACCTGTGGGCCCTCAACCTCACCTCTAAGGTTTTCACGGATCTACCTCAACCCACTCACCTGTCTGGAGGAATCCTTACAGAGCTGATCTATGATCCTATAGATGAGCTAATGAACTAACAGTCCTAGACACATTCTGCCTGTCCGTCCTGAGAGAGGATCTCTCCTTCAATATGGGCTCCATAAGGCTTCTTCTTTTTTCCCACAGCTGCTTTTTTAGGAGTTTTTCCTTACTGAGAAGGAGGGTCTAAGGACAGGAGTGTCCTGGGTCTGTTTAATGTAGTTATTGTTTGTGTTGTCTGATTGTGTGTTTATGTTTGATCAACTGTTGTGAAGCCCTTTGAGGCGACTTTTCTTGTGATACTGGGCTATACAAATAAATCTGAATTGAAACTGAATTGAATTGTTTACAAGTTCAAACATTTTGAGACATATTTACCTTCATAGCTTTGGCAGGACAAATATTTCATATCATTCATTCATTCATTCATTTTCTACCGCTTATTCCTGTTAGGCAGGGGTGTCAAACTCAATCGGAGCTGGGGCCAAAATTAGAAAACCAGTCTTGGTCGTGGGGCGAATAAGAGAATTGTATAAATAATAAAGCCAGCCTACTGTATTTTTGTTCTCAGTTAGGCTACAATAGGCTTTTTAACATAGAATAATACTTCCCCACAGAACTACAGGTGTAGATTTGTGGTTTTGACGGGCTTTGTAGTTTTGTTTTAAATCAGAACTTGGAACTCAACAAATAACAACAAATAGGCCACAGACTACTGACTAACACTGGCCAATTATTTATTAAGTATTATTTACTGCCACAGTTACCTAACTCCGCATATAAGACAGGTGTTTTCATCAGGTCCACTCTGTTTTACTGTGACAGTGGGTGCTACCAGCAGATAAATATTTTGGTGCATGTCATGCCCCTTATGTAAGCCCAGCACAACTTTAAGCTGAGTCAGCACCTACACACAAACACGTATTATAGGCTTATTTAACATTTATTGAGCAAACTACTGTCCACCTCTCTGTCCTCTGCAGGACACAGTGTGAGCAGGATTATACCTCTTTCTGGGCAGGTTTAGCTCGCTGTGTGTTAATGAGTGCATTAGAGCACAACTAGCGACAGAGAGAAAGGAAAAAGAGCGACGGAGGGCAGTGCTGTGAATGAACTTTGACAACTCTCTGCTGATAACTTGGTTTTACTGACACAACTTGGTTTTCTGTTTTTAAAGACGTACGGTTTGTAAATGTGATGTTCTTACAATGCTGTGCGGTTGGAGCGTGGTTTTATTACTGCTACATTAGCTCAACAAACAAAGTGTAGAGCGTTTACAGAGAGTCCCACCTGTTTAAGAAGCTCCTGCTCTCACTGACCCCTCTTTGTCCATTTCTTTTGCGGAAAGTTAAATTTCCTGTTGGAGAATCCTTCACTCTCTCTCTGCTCCTGCCGCTCGTTAAATGCCGCTCGCTAAAACAGCGGGGGAGGGGCAGTGCCGGTGCGCAGCGGCGCCGCTTCTGCAGTGCATTATGGGAGATGTAGTTCAAACAGATCGAGCAGAATATATCGGCGGGCCATTATTAATATAAAATGGAAATGATCTCGCGGGCCAAAAGAAATTATCCTGCGGGCCACATTTGGCCCGCGGGCCAGAGTTTGACATATGTGCTGTTAGGGATCGCGGGTGACTGGAGCCTATCCCAGTAACTTATATCATTATTTCATATCAGAGAATATAAAACATGTGTGCACTAACGCTAGCGTGCTAACACTGCCTCAGGTAGCACTGGTATGACTGATCAATAATCCAACCAAACGGCCTTCAACACTCAAACCTCTGTGGTGACAACTGCTCGTCCGTGTAAATATGAGATAATCTTCATAAATGTGTGACAGTACAAACCTGTAAATGCAGAAAGGAGAAGAGTTAAAGCGAGATGTCTAGCCTGAGTATCCCTCCGCCAAAGAAGTAGCGCTGTTCTCTCAGCCAATCAGAAGTGTCCCTCTGAGCTCGTGCACGGCTCATTTGCATTGATTTGCTCTTTTCAGCTCCGTGTGGAGGACTAAAGTAAGGTTAAAGTAAAGTGAGAGGCTGAAGTCAGAGTCTAAATGGAGAAGCTAGAGCGTTTAGTTACTGTATTGGCTAATGAAATGGCTAATGCTCTAGCAAATGAAATAAGCAATTACTGTTTTAAATTACAATTTAAAATTTGTATTTTTAATCAAAATTATAAATCAAACTATTTACTATTTAAAGATTAACAAATTAAATTGCAAATACATTTAAAAATTCTCTATTTAAAGTGTAATTTAAATGTTCTTTTATTAAATCCTTTATTATTATTTACCTGGTCCTAAAAATCCTCCATAGCCTCAAGGTCTTAAAAGCATTAAATAGGTATTAAATTTGATCTTGTCAAAATCAAGGCCTTGAAAGTATTAAATAGTATGAGTAAGTATTAAATTGTGTTTAAACACTGTTTAGTAGAGTCACCACAGTAATAAAATATATTTATTGAAGATATGTTGCATAATTTATTCATATTTTTTTAATGCATATCTGGAGTTCTTTCATCTGTATTAGATTTTTAAAATAAAACTCACAAGTATTTGAGAGTCAGTGGTGGAACATATCGAAGAAAAAGTTACTTTACTTAGGCATGATTTTCATGTATCTGTACTTGAGTAAATTTTACAAAGACACTACATCCACTACATTTCTGAGTTGGTTTGAAGTACAAAGTTGAGTTTTGGTTTAAAATCATGTGTGTTTGTCATACCCTTGTGGTTAAACAGTACTTAAATATAACAGATGCAGTAAAATAGTACTCCTTTAGTAACATCAAAATAATACAGACAGAAGACCTTAGCGACAGATTCAGTCTGTTCTACTGCAACAGTTTGTTAATATCATCTGGAATCAGCAAAATCCCTCACCTTTAACACAGTCATGAGCTGTCGAGTCTGTGCCAAATACTTTTACTTTTTTGCTTGCAAGTACTTGCAAGTGAGGACTTCCTCCACCACTGCAGGGCGTAGTACGGATAATTCCTTAGTATAAAATTCATACAGATTATTGTTCTGTTGTTGATGACGCTGGCAATAAATTTCACTCTAAGTGGCGTTAAAAAGTCTTACCCATCTCACTGAAAAAAGTTCAGGCTCTGAAATTTTCTTTGCTTTAACCCCTGCTCAAACAGCTTTCTATAAAGAGAAGCAGATGAACAATATGTTTAGGTTTTGCTTTCACTTCCTGAGAAATGGAAACTTTGTCGGTCTGGAGAGTGTGCAACCTATTACAGTGCTCTTTTGGCGCTCAGTTTGGCTTCATCCCAGCCTCATCCAAAGACAAAGTAATTAAATCTAGACTCAAAGTGAATTAATGTGAGTGAACTGTCGGTGGTGCAAAAAGTGTCAGACCTTAGTCCAAATAGGTGCTCTCTCACTTCATACCCAGTCTCAGAACTACAGAGCAAATTGTCTACACACAGGATAGAAACACATTTTCATCTCAAGGCAGAAGACTCCTTGTGTGTCGGGGAGTGTACGCCGACAGTTAACTATAGACCTGCATTTTTAATATTGGGCCCCTGCGAGCACGGGGCACCTTTTTCTAGCTCGAGGACATCCAGTAGGCGCAGGGCCAGATTAAGGATTTTAGAGTCCCTAAAGTTTTAAAGTAACTAAAACCTAAACTGGGTGGTTTGAATCAAATAACAGGTACTGGTCTGTGTGAGTGGGCTTCCTGTACACTTCCACATGGAGCTGCCTGTCTTCTCCGATGATAACTATCATGTACAGGAAGCCCACTCACACAGACCAGTACCTATTATTTGATTCAAAGGATTCGCTACATCACAAACTTGGTGTGATTAGGACAGAGGTGGGACCAAGTCACTGTTTTGCAAGTCACAAGTAAGTCTCAAGTCTTTGGCCTCAAGTCCGAGTCAAAGTCCAAGTCAATGACAGGCAAGTCCGAGTCAAGTCCCGTCAATGCCTCACAAGTCCAAGTCGCGTCACAAGTCCTACACTTTCTGTTTCAAGTCCTTTCAAGTCTTTTTAACCCTTAGGACTCCAAACTTAATGTTTGTCACGTTTTATATTGTTGAATTTACTCTCATGTCCCACCTTAGAAAAACAAATATACGATAAACAGATGGTAAATTGTTTCCTGTACTATATCCATTTATTATTTTTATTTTTATTTATTATTTAGTTATTTACAATTTATTGTAACACCCTAAGACTAGAAGAGGCCTACACAGAAAACAGGTTTCTGAATACTTTAAAAGTAAAGCCAAGTTCTTTAGTATCAGTGATGTACAATAAAGCTAAATACTTCACCAGTACATTGTACACTGCTCAAAAAAATAAAGGGAACACTTAAACAACACAATGTAACTCCAAGTCAATCACACTTCTGTGAAATCAAACTGTGTCCACTTAGGAAGCAACACTGATTGACATCAGTTTCACTGCTGTTGTGCAAATGGAACAGACAACAGGTGGAAATTATAGGCAATTAGCAAGACACCTCCAATAAAGGAGTGGTTCTGCAGGAGGTGACCACAGACCACTTCTCAGTTCCTATGCTTTCTGGCTGATGTTTTGGTCACTTTTGAATGCTGGCGGTGCTTTCACTCTAGTGGTAGCATGAGACGGAGTCTACAACCCACACAAGTGGCTCAGGTAGTGCAGCTCATCCAGGATGGCACATCAGTGCGAGCTGTGGCAAGAAGGTTTGCTGTGTCTGTCAGCGTAGTGTCCAGAGCATGGAGGCGCTACCAGGAGACAGGCCAGTACATCAGGAGACGTGGAGGAGACTGTAGGAGGGCAACAACCCAGCAGCAGGACCACTGCCTCCTCCTTTGTGCAAGGAGGAACAGGAGGAGCACTGCCAGAGCCCTGCAAAATGACCTCCAGCAGGCCACAAATGTGCATGTGTCTGCTCAAACGTCAGAAACAGACTCCATGAGGGTGCTATGGGGGCCCGACGTCCACAGGTGCAGGACATTTTGCATTTGCCAGAGAACACCAAGATTGGCAAATTCGCGACTGTCGCCCTCTGCTCTTCACAGATGAAAGCAGGTTCACACTGAGCACATGTGACAGACGTGACAGAGTCTCTGGAGACGCCGCGGAGAACGTTCTGCTGCCTGCAACATCCTCCAGCATGACCGGTTTGGCAGTGGGTCAGTAATGGTGTGGGTAGCATTTCTTTGGGGGCCGCACAGCCCTCCATGTGCTTGCCAGAGGTAGCCTGACTGCCATTAGGTACCGAGATGAGATCCTCAGACCCTTGTGAGACCATATGCTGGTGCGGTTGGCCCTGGGTTCCTCCTAATGCAAGACGATGCTAGACCTCATGTGGCTGGAGTGTGTCAGCAGTTCCTGTAAGATGAAGGCATTGATGCTATGGACTGGCCGCCCGTTCTCCAGACCTGAATCCAACTGAGCACATCTGGGACATCATGTCTCGCTCCATCCACCAACGCCATGTTGCACCACAGACTGTCTAGGAGTTGGCAGATGCTTTAATCCAGGTCTGGGAGGAGATCCTCAGGAGACCATCCGCCACCTCATCAGGAGCATGCCCAGGCATTGTAGGAAGGTCATACAGGCACGTGGAGGCCACACACACTACTGAACCTCATTTTGACTTGTTTTAAGGACATTACATCAAAGTTGGATCAGCCTGTAGTGTGTTTTTACACTTTAATTTATTTTTTTTAGCAGTGTATATTTTCTGTGCCAATAAACTGTACTCTTCTGGCCTTGCCAGATGTTCACATGCTTCAAATAAGAGTCATTCTCTCACATTTGAAGATTTACAAAGTGAATACTGCTCACTATACAGTTTACTGAATAGCGACGAAAAAGGGGTACTGCAGGTTCATGATGTATGGTCAGAGCCATGAGCTCCAGCTCCAACACAGAGACAACACTGCAGAAAGCTCCAGCTGGTGTTCATTTTTCACTGTTTACTGTCTGAGCTCACCGTGCACAGGTAAAGATCTCCTCTGTGTAATCACATAAAGCCGCGTGTGCGTCACGTGATTCACGGAGGCTAAGTCTCTCTCAGACTCCACATATTCGCCTTTAGACCTCTATTGCAAATGATTATTTTTTACTTTTAGATTTTTTTTATTTGTTGATTTTGTTTTAGTTTTTATTAAGTGTAATCTGCACCTGAACGCCTCATGTCTGCACCTGAACGCCTCATGTCTGTGTCTGGGGTGAGCTGCTCTCAGCTGTGAGGAGAGGGAGGGTCACAGAGGCAGCAGCTCCGTCCGCGTCCCTCTGACATTAAAACTAAGTTCTGGTGACTAAATAACTCTTTTATGATTGTGTGTGGAGTAAAACATCGGAGGAGCTGTGTGAAAAGTCCGCGAGTTCTCGACGACAGAACATTATAATTAGACGCGCGTGTCTTTGAGATCATTAATGGTTGTAAAAGTTTAACGCTCCGTATCTCTGTGATTTCTGAGTCTATCAACACGAAACAAAGACTGACACAAAGCTTAAAATCTCATCTGTTATGTCAAAATGTCATGTGCTGCTACAGCTCAATACACTTTGAAATGTGCATCAGAAAACACTCACTAGTAACATGCCCGGGGAAAAAAGCGCCCATTACTGCGCTGAGGAGTTTAATTAGGCTAATTGTTTCTCGCACACTTAAAAAAAATCATACTTTTATTTCTTTGAAAAGAAAATCAAGTCTTCTCAAGTCACAGGGCTCAAGTCCGAGTCAAGTCCCAAGTCATTGGTGTTCAAGTCCAAGTCGAGTCTCAAGTCTTAGTCCATTTCATCAAGTCTAGTCTAAAGTCATCAAATTAGTGACTTGAGTCCGACTCGAGTCCAAGTCATGACTTTCAAGTCCACACCTCTGGATTAGGACACTGCAGCACAGAGCCCAAGAGAAGCCCACAAGCTCTGAGGGAAGGAGGAAAGAACAACATGTCCGCCAAGCCCTCAGAACCTGTGGATATCCCAACTGGGCCTTCTACAAATCCCAAAGGACAAGAAAACAGGACAGGAAAGAACAAGAGTCAAAAAGGAGCAATATAGTCATTCCTTACATCTCCGGCCTGTCTGAGAAACTTAAAAGGATTTTTAGCCATCACAACATCTGGGTTTATTTCAAATCTGTTAATACTCTCAGACAAAAACTGGTTCACCCCAAGGACAAAAGTGTATCAGTGTTTAAATGATTTAAAGTGTAAATGATGCTTTTAGTTTTCTTGATATACAAACACTGTCTCTCTTCCACTTCAGCTGTGAGCTGAGCGTCACAGTTTCACCCATTTGCCTGCTTTTTAGTTTATTGTTGTATTTGTGTCTCTAACATCATTAGGATTACACAGAGAGGGCCAGAACAAAGGTGTGGATTAAATCAGGCTGTATTTTGTTTTAAGTATGAAATTCAGTGAGTCGCAGCCACATGTGAGCCACATGAGCACCATATGATTTTGTCTTAAGTCAGCCATATAGGCGTTCCATATAAGAGCCAGATAAGAGCCACATCATGAATTTGGATCTGGTCCAGTCCTGGCGGAGCTCTGGCTTTGTTATGGCTAAGTCTGTCTATCCTACAGCTTGGGCCAGAATTGGCCTGTCATTTACTTTGGTATGTGGGCCAGATGTTTACCGTACATCTGCCCCACATGCTAAAGTGGGCCGAAGAAAAATTGCTATTAGGGTCTATTGCTGCCAGCAACTGCCGAGAGATGAGTTGCTTCCCCTGAAGCACAGTTGTCTTCGTTGTTATTTTCATCATTGTTTTTTTTTTTTTTTTTAAAGGCAGCTAGTTTTGAATTTTAATTAATCGCCTTTTGGCAGTTAGCTATTTTTAACTGTCGTTTTCTTTTTTTCTGGGCCCCACTTTCATGTTTGCGGGGTGCAGGATTCATTTTGATCTTAATGCAGATTTATTTGAATCGCTGCTCATTGAGGCCCCCTGCTGGCCGAGGCCCTAGGCTGCAGCCTATGTAGCCTGCACCTATAAGACAGCCTTGAGTAGGCGTAGGCTACGTGTGGTCTCATGGGGAATTTAAAACGGACCAGTGCACAGCGTAATCAGCATTTTTTAGCTCTTCCTCTTAAGAATGACTTCTTAGTTCATAGCCATTTGTACATTGATCCTGTCGTTAAAAGGAGGAGTCGTTCATCATAAAGGGAGGTACTTTCAGCCTGGGCATTAACGCGGAACAGACTGGATGTAAGTACTGATAAACATTTTTACAACATATGTGTAACTACATATATTTCTGTATGTTTGAATTGCTCCGTGTAAAGACTTTGTCGAGTCCATGTGAGCTATAGCCTACTTTCCCTCTCTTTAATTACAACTTAAGAGGAAGTAGAGAATCATATCAAAAAATAAAAATAGGATACCAAATACCTTCTAGTTCGATGTTTCTCTTGCTGGTAAAATTCTGGACCCAAATGCAATGCAACAATGCGGCGGGATTCAGTTGTGTTTGGCAAATAATACTTTGAAGTCTACTTTGGGCGTGCTATAGGTCCCGCCTTATACTTGCTTGTATTGGGTAATGCACTCAGCTTTTGTTTTTCATCTCTCAGTTGCGGATATGGATGATTTTGTTTGCCGTCTTTTAACTAAATGGGGATTCCCAGATTTGATAGAGAGATTTCAAGGTAAACTATCTTATTCTCATATTTTCAAAACACATAATATAAAGAAATGTTGAGACTTTTGGTAAATTTGATTAAGGTAGCTACTTAAAGCTACTATACAAGTCTAAATTACGCAGCATAACGATATATATTTTTTTCTTCCTTTGGATCCAGATGAACAAGTTGACACAGAAAGTTTGTTCTGTCTTGGAGAAAATGAAATTGATTACTTAATTCCAAAGGTAGGCCCAAGGGCCAGATTTAAAAAACGACTGGAAGAGTTAAAGGTATTTTTGTATAGAATAAAGAATTTTGTTGGTTGGCCGTGAAGTTGTATTTTTATGTGTTATATTGTGTTTATTTGCAGAGTCAACAAGTGTGTGGACAGGAAGCTGAATCAGAACTGGTAATAAAGTGATAATATATGCTTTGTTTCTTTGCTGAATGTAAAATATATCAAGACTTGGCACATCTGTTCATCCTGTCAGGACTGATAGATTAGATTATTATTATTAAGAATACTTTCTTGATCCTGTAAGAATTGTTCATTTTCTGGTGTAAGCATCAAAGAGGACGATGATACAGAAGTGCAGTCAAATCAGAAGGTTTATTTAATATCACACAGGTAAGGTTACAGCAGCAGGCCCTGCTGAATGGATAGTGAGAGCGCGCTGCAAGGGAGTAGTGTCCTAACTTTTTATATTGTGTGACGATTTCAGCATAGCGTTATCTTGTCTTTGAGTAACTTTTGTGTATTGCAGGGTCACGAAAGTTCAGGGGGATTCTTCCTTGAGTCTGATAACTTTGTAGCAGCTCTATCTGTTATGTGTGCAATTTTATATTTATGAACAATGCACCCAATTGTAAGCTGACCTTACAGTAGAAAAACAAATATACCCAAGTATTATTATTACTAATGTTGAGCAGTTATTAACCTTTGCAGTAGTACATCAAAATATAAGTTTAATGGTGATGCGCAAAGCTATATGTAAAGATATTCAATAATCCCAAAGGTGTCAGGATTTGTTCTGTGTATCTATTTCCTGTTTTATTTTGACTAGTTACTGACTTTTCCTGTCTCCAGCTTGACTTCCTGCCACTGTTTTTTTCCCGCCCTTGTGATTACCTGCTCCGCCCCTAATGTGTTCCACCTGTGCCTTGTTGTCTCCCCTATATAGTCTGTGTGCTTTCTCCAGTCCTGTGCCAGATTGTCTTGTTCCTTTGTGTCGAGCATTCCAGCGTTTTCCTAGTGTTGTCTGTGGATTATTGTGTATCTTACCAGACTGTTTTTTGGACCCTGATATTGCTTCTTCCCTTTGGATTTCGGACGGAATTTTTTTGTGTATGACCTATTTCTGGATTAAAGACCTTGTCTTGGATTTTTTTGTGTTGAGCTTTTGAGTCCACACCTAGCCGTACAGCTGCACAAAACGAAGGTCAGCCAGCAGTGGCATCACAAAGTCACAAGAGGCTCTTAGTGCAGTATTGCAGTATTAGTAAGTGCAATGTTTACAGTAATATCCTACACTCATGCAGACTGTCCGTGAATGCAGCAAGGTGCAGATTGTGTGTGCGCATGTCCAATGAAGTACAGTAATGTGTGTACAGCCTACCTGGCTGTACATGTAATAACAAAGAGAAGAGGACTCAGTACACTAACTTTAGTCAGTCTTCTTGATTTGTGTTCATGCAAACACCACAGTTAGGTGCTATACGAAGAATACTTCAAATAAAATAAGAAATCAAATTATAAATTGAGTAATTGATCTTTTTGTCCTGCAGTAACTGTGTTCTGCAGGTATGAGTTGTAAAGTCGTATTGCCTGTGGGACAAACGACTTCCTGAGGTGGTCAGCGGAGCAGGACAGCGACAGCATCCTGTCATTGAAGCTGCTCCTCTGTCTGCTGAAGGTCCAGGGTGTGGTGGGGGTTGTCCAGGATGGACATGAGTCTGCTGAGGGCCCTCTTCACCCACTACAGAGCCAGCTTTCTCCACCAGTTTGTTCACTCGTGGGGCATTGCGGCTGATGTGAAAGATGCTTTCTTCCCAGCAGACCACAGCATAGAAGAGAGCACTGGCAGATGTTAAATGATCTCAGCCACCTGAGAAAGAGCAGCCTGCTGTGTCCCTTCTTGTAGAGATCAGTCTGCTCAGTGGTCCAGCTGCAGACCCAGGACAAACTATGTCCTGCATTATAGGCTTCAGCTGTGGCCTCGGCCTCCACAAGTCCTCCTTGGTTTTGAATGTGTTAAGCTGTAGGTAGTTAGCCTTGCACCACATCACAAAGTCCTGTATGAGCTGCCTGTAATTCTCCTCCTGTCCTTTCCTGATACTCCCCACAGTGGTCGTGTCATCAGAGAAATTCTGCATGTGACACAGCTATGAACTGTACTTAAAGTAGTTGTGTACAGAGTCATAACAAAATCAAATCTTTGTTTTTAGGTTTTACCTTCCTCTAGTACTGCGTGTGAAAATGGTAGGAGACATAAGCTGTTTAATAAGCATAATGTAATAAATATCATTTTAACTAAAAGACTATCAAGTTTTTTTTTTTTTATTCAGAACAAAATCTTGCAAGAAGAAAGCTGGATCTACAGCCTGAGACAGACACTCCTGCAAAAGTTAAACGACAATGTGACACAACACCAGGATCATTTATGGGTAAAGTTATTGTTGAATAATTACTGATTAAACTTACAATAGTCTAAAACTAATATTGTATGTTCTTATACTTGGACAGATGACTTAATACTGAAAACGGTGAAACAAATCATGGATTGTGTCCATGACAGATTAAGTAATCACAACAACACCAAACTCAATGCTTTCCTGAGGTGAAGAACACTTATTCAATTAATTATTTTTATTATTCTTCATTTAAGTGAGATTTCATAAATAGTTAAACATGGTTTGTTTTTCAGGAATAAAATTTGGGATTTGTGGATAGATAAAAGGGAACTGGTTGGTGTCTTTGGTAAAACTGGAGCAGGAAAGAGCTCTTTGATCAATGCTGTCATTGGAGAGAAGGATCTTTTGCCCACTGGAAGTCTCACCGCATGCACCACAGTCATGATAAAAGTGGAGGCTAATACACAAAACAGAAAGTATGAAGCAGAGGTTGAGTTTATCTCCAAAGAGGTAAAAAGTGCTGTAAATGTTGTGATAGAGGAATGCCTATGCTATTTAATAAATATATTTCATGAAACTTTTAGGAGTGGAAGGATGAACTTTGGTCTGTGAAAAACCTTTTTGGGGACATTGCAGATGAGGAAAAGGAACATGACGAAGAATATAATGACAATATTGAAAAGATGGCAACTCTTTATGGAGATAAGTGGGAAGACAAATCTCCTGAACAATTGATGGAGCCTAAATATTTCAAAGAAATTCCTGAATTTCTTCAGTCTAGAAGAAAGATTTTGCAAGGTGAATCGGTGAGTCTTTAAATCAGCATAAAGTATTATTCTAATTGTTTAACCAACCCGTGTTAATTTTATCACCCTGAAAATGTATTGCAGGCCAAAGAGCTGTCTGCAAAAGTTCTCAAATACACCAGAAGTGAGTTACATGAGGGAAACCTTAAGGAGTCAAAAAGGTGTTTCTGGCCCCTGGTGAAGTGTGTGACAGTGAGAGTGCCAGATAATGATCTTCTCAAACACATCACTTTAGTGGATCTTCCTGGAAATGGGGACCGTAATAAAAGCAGAGATCAGATGTGGAAACAGGTTTGTTTTTTTTCCAATAACTTGAATGGTTGACTTGATTACTATAGGTTTCACTGTTGCTACAAATAAACCAATGTGTTTTAGATTGTTGCCAGTTGCTCAACTGTGTGGATTGTGTCTGAAATGAATCGAGCAGTTGCCGACAAAGATGCTTGGGAGATCCTGAACAGTGCATGTAGCCTTATGGGAAATGGTGGTGAATGTCAGAACATTTACTTTATATGCACCAAGTCTGACATTGTAAAACACAGGTGAGCAGTTTATATTTGCTTACACATTTAAATAAGACAACATTTTAATAATGCTAATGTGCATGCATCCATGCTCTGGCTCCACAGACTGGCACCAGCCTACATATATTATAATTGCTTTATTTATAGAAACATGTTAACCCCATAGGAAACCCAGTCAAAGCATGCTAAGACACAAAGTGATCTTTTAAGTTTGTCTAATGTATTTCCTTAAACAACAACAATATCCTATAACATCAGTTATGTTTATATAAGATGTTTTTGTTTTCCAATAAAAACTTAAATAACTTCAACATCAGTCTGGTTTATTTGACTTGTTATTAACTTCTATTGTATATTTATACAGCACAGCAGCTAATGTTGGCCGTAATGATTTGAACATGAAAGCCAAAGTCTTGGTGAAAAAAGAATTCAACAAACTTAACAAAGTGAAGGTGAGTTTTCTTTACTTTTTTTATCTAGTCTTTTATTGTCCACACAATTGGACCAGTTCAAATGAACTGCTAACTCACCGACCAGCATTTTATTACCCACATTTATTGATTGATCAGAGACAACAAAACAGTGTGATGTAGATGGAAACTTGGAAAATAACAATGCAGAGACAAAATTACACATTAATACTATTTTCGTTTTACTATACAATATCTCAGCATATTCTTAGATTTGATCCTCACATCCATAGACATTCTGTTTTGAATCTGTTTAAATGTAAAAATAACTTTCTATTGTACTGTAACTGTTTGACTGTTTTGTAATAAATGTTCTCCAGAAACAATTCAAAGATGACTGCTTTGAAGTGTTCACTGTGAGTGCTGAAGAATTTCTAAAACAGAAAAATCCTGAACACGATGAAACTGGTGAGTAAAGAAATTCAAGTCAATTTTCTAGGCTAGTGATTTTAAGTGCTTTTTTCACTACACACAAATTGCCCTGTACCTTGTGCACAGTGTCATTTGTTGAGACAGGTTTCAGTATACTGCGTCTTGTTACAGAAATACCCAAACTTAAGGAACTTCTTCAAAGTCTTAATAACCAGCATGACCAAACACTGAACTATGTGTCTGGAGCCTATGGGATTCTCTCACTGATCAAAGGAGCAAGCTGTGAGAATGTGGTAAAACGAGTGTTACATGCTGCTTACCATGCACACACATTTCTGTGGTGTCTCTCTATCTCACTGTGAGCTGTAAAAACTCTTGTTGACGTCTTTGCATTGTGTTTTTCTGTTTCAGGAGCAAAATCAAACTAGCCAGGTCTGTGAATATCTAAACAGAAACACTGAGCGTGAGCTTCAGAAAGTCAAAGAGTCCATGGAAAATGTTTATAAAGTGTTTGAGATTTGCCTGAATAACGGTGTTGAACAGTCTAAAAATGAATGTGAAAAGACGATGAAAAAGAAATTAAACCCCGTATGTATTAACATTTACATGTTTGTTAACAAAGCCAACATTTAATTCAATTTAATATATAGGCAGTATCTTTTTTGTTTAGGTCCGCAAAGGCCATGGTCGTGGTTTTCACAGACAGTTGAAGTGTGCAGTAACAAACAACGGCATTCACAAAACAAAAAAGAAAGAAATCAACCTAAACACGACATTATCAGCTTTTATGACTGACAGCATCGATGAGGAATTCAGGAAAACCTTCCCGTCAGACATTCATTCAACATGTATATTTCATTTCATTTAGAGTCATGAGTAAACATCATTTATTTGTCTTGTATTTTCAGAAATGATGGAAAATGTGGACCCATTTATGGGGTCATTCATGCATTTTCACTTGACACAAAAGTATTGATTCAACAATACAAGAATTTCGAACTTCAGCTGATATTTCTCAAGACAGAGGTAAGATAGATTGGCAAATATTTAAATGGCTTATACATATAACCAACTTATTTTGCATATATTCTCTTATAAGGAAGACAAACTTAAGAAAACACTTGGCAAAGCCATACGTCATTGCAAGAAGGAAATCTACAGCAGTCTGACGAAGACTGTGGAGGACGCCATGCAAGAATGTTACAAAAGTACGTTTTTCATAACATATGCACACCTTACTTCTCTAAATTACTATTGTATATGTTTTTCATTGCAGAAGCAGCAGAGGTCAGAGGCACAGGTAGTCTAGAAAACATGAAACGTACAATTGAGATGCATCTCCATGATGTAAAGGACACAATGTTTGACCGTGCCAAAGATGCTATGTTGCACCAGCTCAAAGAACTGATGGCAAGTTACTGTAATCCAGTCTCTTTAACCAGGATGAATGAGCTTTTTATGATACATTTAGTCATAACTATTTAATGAAACAGGAGCATGTCCAGAAACAACTGAGGGAGACCCTGCAGGAATGTATTGAGCTGTCGTTCAAAGCAGACGATAAGTCCATCCCAGGTACAAACAAATATTTTCATAGGGATATACTAAATAGTTATTGACACGATGTTTTCTTTCATTCTTTTTTAAAGATTTTGAAAACGAGTTTTCCTTGGTGAAGAAACAATATGATGACTTGACAGGCCAAAATAGAGAAGCATTAACTTGGTTGGTAAAACATTTTACATGTAGAATCGACACTTCTGATTTTCTATTGTATAGTATTAACACACATTATAATCTAATATTACAATGTTTCAATTCAGGCCTGATCTTTTGGATTGATCCATCAGTGGATAAGAGATGAGACGTATACCACATTCAACCAGACACAACAATGTACAACTCTGCAACTCAATTCTGTTTTTGTGCTTACAGTCAACCTCCTTATTTCAATATGAAGCAGAGTAACAAGGTGTCAGTGATTGTTAGTTCAAATTTTTAACTTTTACATTTTAATATATTATAGCCTACTTTCTAGACTTTTTAACTCATTGATAAATATTTTGGAGCAGCACAATAAAAACCAACATATAGACAGCTTTTAGAAGGTTTAAGATGCATTAAATACTTCTTACAGACAAGATTTTCCTAGCATATTTTATGGTAATGTTTTTACTGTTTATATTTTTTATTCACAGGCCTACTGGGGTGCTGTTAATTGTTTAAAAACAAATAATGCACAAGTAGTAAATAGCCTACATATTTAATGGTTGTGAATTTAATTAGAAATGACTAAGATAATTAAGTATGATCTATGCCTATATTCTCACAAGTAACTCTATAACTGTAAATGTGTTTAGGCAACATGTTAAATTACAGCCTGTACATACTTCTATACTTCTATATTATTGCCACTTTTAATTTCCATTTCAGAGAGACATAAACAAGCAATACATGATGTAGACCTAAAGGACCTGGAATCTGATGATATTGTTAGCTTTATTAAACTTTATTTTTGATGGACATCTCTTCTGTGCACGGCTTGTTTACTTCACCTCATTTCCTTGCTCTGTATTTGTGGCCCTGCTGAGTGGTATCGGCTTTCCTGTTGACAGTTCTCATACAAATATCTTTAAAAATGGTTTTGTGGTTTGTGTGCTCTTTTGACAGGATCCAAGGATATTAGATTACTCTGACCATACAGCTGTGGACAGGTTCCTTTTGTTTTAGCAGCTTAATCACAATGACAATGTTGAAACTTTCAGCACTTTACCTTTAGGTAAACCACACAGAAACCTAAATACCAGAGGGAAAAAAAGGACTAACTCCAGACTAAACAGGCCAACATGACCAGTGACTTCTCTAATCCAGCATTTTAAAAGTTTTCATTGACTCATTATGAACTTCAGAGTTATTGAGCCACACAGCAGGTTATACATGTTGTATTTACAAGTAACAATATACTGTACATGAAAGACTAGTGACCATAGAGTTAAAAATATGGAGGTAGCTTATCCTACCTTCCCACTGTATTGGCTATGAGGCCGATTTCAGAGCCGCCCCATCTTGGATTTTCTAACTCCTCCTGCGGAGAATATCACAGAAATGAGCAGAGAGGAGTAACTTCACGTAATAAAAACTTTGCACTAGAGACCAGAGCCATCTTTTGTACCAGGCTGTAAACATGTTTTTCACCCTTGTAAATTCACCATTGGGTATAACTTTAAATTCCTCTATTGGAGCCTGCCATCTACTGGAAGTGGGTATATTGCACTATGTCAGCGCCATTTCCTGGAAGCATTATCTGATTGTAGAATCTGGGACTGGAATAAACTCAGAGAAGACAGAACTAACTTCAGACCTGTTTCTGAAACAATAAATCAAGTTGGACTGGTGTGAGGGTAATATCTGACAAAAGATGTAACTACACTGAAGCAGCAACATTTTTGAAAAACAAAACTTTCAAATACAAAATGTTTGGCCACTACTTTATTTTACTGTATTGTTTATTTTGACTTACATTCTTAAATGTAATAAAAGGAAAACACTAGTTGAGGTGCTGTGGTGCTCTGTCCAGCAGACACTTGCAATTATTTTACATTATAATCTGTTGCTGTAAAAAAAAAAAAAAAAAAAACTATGCAGTGTATTTAATTCAGGTCTTAGCAAGGCCAAAGACTACAGTGACAATCTTTTCTATTTCATAACCAGTTAGTGCTTGTTGGGAATATGAAGTCAAGTCTACTACAATATTATAAAGCACAATGAATGATATATGGACATGTTGAGAGTACATTAAATGACAGCATGTGCTTTGAATCTTTCCTTTACATTTCTGTATGGAATTAACACCTCCTCGCAGTGACATGTCCTGATTGGAAAATCTATTACAGTCCACACAGACAAGTGCATACACACCCTGGCACACACACACGCGCGCACACACATTGACAAATATTGATGGAGCTGTGGCTGCCCCTAAACTCTCTTGGGCAGTAGGAAAGTTTAGAGCATTTTCTTTCCTTGCAAACATTTTTTTTAAGCTACATCCTTCATCCACCTCCACCAGAAGAGATAATCTGTTTTATTTACTTTGTCTAATATGGAAGCCCTTCAGTTCTGTTATCATCCCAGGATTTTCTCCGGGGCTTCCCTGCAGTCTGTGGCTGTGTCTTCCCAGCATGACGGGCCACTGGGGCGGCTCGTCTGCCACCAGGCGTGGTAAAACAGTTTTCACATCCTTCCCACTGATTCACAATGTCGTCGCTCATCTCAGCAGCATGGTTCTGTTTGTGGTTTGGCTCCAGCATACCAAAGGTTCTCTCACAACCATTGCATTTCAGATGTTAAGATAGTTTTTCCTCAGCAGGGCTTGCTCTTGTCAAACCAAACCAAATTACTTCTTGATCTCATTTTTTAGTATTTCTCACATATTGTGATTGGGTGTGTGGGGTTTATAATTTAGAGCAGATCAACAAGATATTTGTATATACTGTAGTTATGAAATATTTAGCAAATTTAAGGCAGTTTTACTACATGTGAGCATTCTTAAGAAGATTGTGAAAAGGTACAAACCATTTATTTTTCCTTTGGGTCACAGAAAATCCTCTGCCTCTCAGAATGCAGTGATTAGCATATAACTGACTCATAAGTTTTACACCAGATGCCCTTCCTGATGCAACCGTCTCCATTTATCCAGGTTTGGGACTCTCAGTGAATTATTCTTTTTTTTTTTTTTTTTTTTTTTTTTTTTGGGGGGGGGGGGGGGGGGGGGGGGGGGGGGGTAATAGCAGTTGTAGTAGTAGTATTAACAGCAGTAGTAGCAGTAGTAGTAGTAGTACATTTTGCTGTGAAATTACAAAAACAAACAAACATTACAAGAGTAACACTTTTTCCACACATTTTTTGTCTTTTCATGTAACAACTTTTACTTAGACTATACCAGGGTGATTTTTGGATAACATTTACAGATTTTGAGTCCTACCTCTGGTTTGGAATACTGCTTTATATGTGCTACTTTTATTAATTTTCTACAATGTCTGAGTACATAGCTACATAGTTTAACTTAAATTCAGTCTCCTGTATTTGTCAAGCTGTTGAAATCTGAGTGATGGCTTTATTAATGTTTGAGCAATTTAGTGAAGGGAAGGAATGATAAAATTAGAGCCAGAGATCCCCAGTTTTCCTAAGCGTACACTTTACAGAGCGCTATTAAAAGATGCAACTCCACCAAAGACCAAACACTCAGCACATTTAGAGCAAAGAAACACATTTTAATATTAGCTGTGTGGCTGTGTAAAAATATTTATCGAGGCATTCATAAGGTGACCTTTTTCCATGTTCTCTTGTCATTTCCTCCCTAATGTCAGTAATTATTCCAAACATGGAGGCATATGGAACCAAATAGGCTCACAAAAGACCAGTGTTATTTGTGTTTATTCTTATTTTTCAAATTGCCTAACTATTAACTTTTTAGGAAAAGGGTAATATTGCTGTAAAACTATTGAAAGTGCAAAGGAAGTTTAGGAAGAGGCCTGCCTCATCACGTGGTAGATACAGACTAATATTGATTTATGTGTGTTAATATTTTATTTACAGCAGCACAGCACCCGTCATAACAGGATTGTCTAAATAGCACTCTCCTTTTTAACCTATAGGTGGCGCAAGATAACCAGGAATGAGACCTGACCTGAAGCACTCAAGTGGTAATGACCTGGTAGGAAGAGCTGGTAGTCCAGGTTTCTGTCTCAATATTTTTATGTTACTGTAAAACAATCATATAAGCTACCAGGAAATATAATCTATATACATGTTCAATAGCCTGTGTATATCATTTTTGTATAATATAATATTGTCCAAATAAAAGTTTTGTAGCAAATACTTTATTAGCCCACTATAGAGCTTTAAAAAATGTTAGAGAAAAAAGGTAGAGGTAAAGGTAGAGACTCATAATGAGGCACTGAAATTAATAAGAAGTTAAATATTTTAGTTTTAGTTTAAATAAAAATAATAAATTCCAGAAAATATTAAAAACATTTTTCCAAATCAGTTATTTTGTCTCTTTCACTTTCATATATTAAATGCACACTAAGCTTTATTATTTGTTCCTCTGACCATAAAATAGCGACAGAGCAAAAAGTAAAACTGTAATTTCATTTTGAGCTTACCTTAAACTTCTTGATCTAAATTCAGCATTAGACCACATCATCTCACAACTTTGTTATGTCTCCTAAACACTGCATGAATGCTTTTATAAATGTTTTATTTTTGTTGTTGTCTTTTTGGTGCTGTTGCGGACACTGCTGGTGGAGGCTTCACTTGGATCCTCTTCGTCTCCACAAACAAACAGTAAAGGGACTGGTGCTGTTTCCATGCTGAAGGGGAAGAAGGCAGGATGTGAACGGGAGCAGACTGGAAAACCAAACATCACAGCTCCAGAGGAAGATGGGGTGGCACTGCACTGGATTGGACGCCAGCTTGTCAGACGTCTCAACCACACCCATGTCATCGCTCTTCTCCCACTGTCTCAGATGTTCTGGCTTCTTACTGTGACTCTGTGGTTCTCAAACTGTGGTGCGGATTCCACTGGTGGTATGCAGACTTCTTCTGGGGGTACTCATTCAGTTTAATTTAAAGCCAGTTTTATTCCCATTTTTTTCCTGCATGGTTTGAGCCTAAATCTGAAGTTTAGACCATGATGCGTCCTGGTTTTATCCTGGTCTAGTCCTTATTTTGTGATGTATTTTCCTCTGTTAGTCCCTATTTTTACTCCTTGGTTTGTGGAGAAAGGTTTGAGAAGGACTCTTGCTCCTGCTGTAAAACTAGAAAACTACGCAAAAATGGTCAAATGCTATAAAAATCTGCAGCTGAAGCCAAAGAGGGGGACATTCCAGCTAGATGCACTTTTAACAGCTGCTGTTGGGACGTCCTGCAGGCTACAGGCTCTGGTCAGGTGTGTTTGTCAGTGGGATGAGTCATAAAGCTCTGCTGATAACCCCATGAGATCAGCTCACTGACCTGACTGCACTGCCCCAAGGATCAATAATGACAAGCCTGAGAACAATGTGATAAACAAAGTGAGTATGCACTTTACACTGACTGGTTTCTGTCTATGCTTTGGACTATGTAAATTCTGTAAATGTTCATCGAGGAATCCAGAGAGAACCCATGTGAACTCAGGGAGAGTCCTAAAAGATAAATATATATATATATATATATATATATATATATATATATATATATATATATATATTATATATATATATATTATATAGACAGGTATAAGTTTGTTCATCTAGGTCAGGGGTCTGCAACCTTCCAGATACAAAAAGCCAATTATTCCCAAAAATATAAAATTTTAATCTGTGAAGAGCTGCAACAAATTTTAATGCACAAAAGTCGCTAAGCCTAGAACTGAAACATAGCATGGGTGGTCATTAATAATTGCAAACTAACAAAAAACTGTGTTAAATACTGTGCTGAGAACTAGAATTACATCCTGTGTTACTATTTTTGTGTGTGGCATTTATAATCAGTCCATTGTGCAACTGCGTGGACGATTGAGGCTAAAACAGTTTATTGTTATGTTCTTTATTTATTATTACAATTATATCCATAGCATATACTGGAAAACAGGGAGATAAAGTTGTATTTTAAATTGTCAAGATGATGCTGATGCAGGTTGTTTTAGAGTTGTCATTATTGTTCCTTATTGATTTTACATTTACATTTTACATTTTACATTCCCGAGGAGGATTAAAGAGCCACATGCGGCTCTAAAACCACAGGTTGCAGACGTCTGATCTAGGTCTTGTGTTTTGTAATTGCAACATAACATTGTTGCAGAGACAGGGAACATGCGGATGAATACATATAAAATAAACTTTATATATTTATGCTGAAGTCATTCAAGTCTTCCAACTATAATGTGATTTTCATGCAAGATACAAGTGTATAGAAGTTAGCTCCACGTTGGCATTATTTTTTTTTACCATAATAAGTAACATTAAAAAGTCTTAAATTTTACCTGGAAATACTTGGGGGTATACTCTGGTTGTATCTGCACCACAACTCTGGAAAAAATAGGAGACTTTTTCAATTTAATTTTAAATCAGCCTCTCTCTGAGTCATTCCAGGTCTTTGTCTGTTAAATTCCTTCACACACCTCACTCTGCTTTATGAGCTCACAGACCATTAAGCAAAGCCGAGAAAGTGGTATAAAGTTACTAAAAAGCAATGTGAAAAACTGGTGGAGAGCAAGTCACAGAAAAGCTGTGATCACAAATCATGGCTTATCCACCAAATACTGATTTGTTAAATTTGTATTGTACTGTTCTTTAAAGGTATACTCCAAATAACATAGGTTTTGATAATTTTTTTTTTTTTTACCATAGTCAGTTCACCATATTGCAACTTTAAAAGATACAACCTGAAAAACTGGTCATTTTTAGTGTTAATAATTTATTTTAGAACTGTCTGAACACCATTTACTGTATCTTTATGTGAACATATACAAGTCAATAATATATCTAAACTCTCATGCACATTTTTATTGTTTTTATGGTTCAGGATTTCAGCTTTAGAAGAAAAGAAGTTATGGTGTAGCTTTTCAGCTCCCTGTCGATGTCCTCCGCTTGGCCCCATCTTTCATGAGAATCTGTCACTGGTGTCCTGCCGGGTCAGGTGTTGGGTCACGTCACTTTGGTGCCAAGTGTCTCCTGGTGTCTCCATTCCTCCAAAAACACACATGTATGTAACATGCACACTACACATGTGCACAAATGCATGCATTCAGACAGACTGTGGACTGTGCCATCTGATCACTCAACAGCCAGCATAGGGCTAGTCAAGGAAGTGGGATTGAGACATACAGTACAAGACAAAAAAATAGGGCTAAAGAAATAATCACATTTGAAATAAAATGCACTTTTCAGTAATGCTTAATTTGCAACATTTAATATGTAAACATTTGATAAACCATAACTATTTCTGTGTACCATTCAATGATTCTATCTCTTCAAAAACAAGAAATTTGTAGTAATACTGAAGTTTACTTGCTGTTCTTCAAAAAAATATACATCTCATTAACTGAAAATTAAACAGTATCTATGACTTTTGTTATTAATTGCAGCCTGTTTTGGTTTGGAAATTGGGTAACACTTTGTTTTACACTACATTTTATACATTATAATGTAACTACATTGTAATAACAATGTAACACATGGTGTAAGAAATTGTTGTACATAATGGAGTTTTGTGTACTTTTTAAAGTTTTTAGGTGGGTACACATATAATAAGAAATACTTGCTGTACAACTCTACTGTGCTTATTATTTTAGCAAAAGCAGTAATGACTATGTTACTGCTTTATTTTGAATTCTATGGCTACAAGAGGGGTGGGAAGAGTTTGACTGCATTTGCACCCTTGTTACGATGCAACAGCATGTTACACTAATGTAAAAACATGTAACAATTGTGCAAAAAATATTAAAGGCGCTATATTATGCAAAATTGACTTTTCTGAGCTTTCTACCATGTTATAATGTTGTTTCCTCATCAAAAACATACCTGAGTTGTGTTTTTGTTTCATTCAGGCATGTTTGAGTAATCCTCTGTTCTCTTACATTGACTTTGTGAGAGGACAAACTGGCTAGTTTCCCCAGTGTCTGACTTTTCTACCTGACCCCCCCACCCACCCCCTCATGGCCCAGTCCCATTCAGGAAGCACTGCTATAGCTCACGCCTCCTCCATAGCAACCAAACAAATCATGTGAACTCCACAGGCTTCGAAGTGCTGAAGGGGCATGAGAGCAGCAGGACAGGGGGGAGGGAGGACTCTTAAAGTGACAGGGACCTAATCTGAGCATTTCTCATGATGAGCTTCTTCAAGTAAGTTTTTTAAATAAGTATTGTGTTTTCTGTCCAACAAAATGTAAGATGCTGATCTAGATGTGTCCTGAATTAATTTAACCCTCATATGACCTTCAGGTCAAATTTGACCCGAAATAAATTTTACTCAACAATAAATCTGACATTGTTTTATTGAACTGGCCAAAAATAACATTGATGCTTCCCTGTTGTATGCTCAATAAATAAAAAAATACTAGCTCATTACAATGCATTATGGGTATTTTATTAGAATGTGTATCATTTGTTGTCCTCCCGGGTGAAGTGCCTTAGATCACAGTATTAGCATTTATATTGAACTTCAGCATTTTATTTTTATTCATTGTTATCTCTGTTAGGGGTGGCAAGTGTCTGGAATCTATCCCAGCAACTATGGGCCTGAGGCAGGTCAGTTTCAGGGCTAACCCTAACCCTAATATTATGTCAATTTTTCTCTCACACATTGAACTACTAGGGCAAATTTTAACTCACCAAATGATCTATTTCTTTATTCAGTCAATTAAAGTACTATTCACAACACACACATGCACCCACACATGTGCACGCTTACGCTTATCCAGGGCCAGGTTGCGAGGCAGTGGTCTATGCAGGGACACACAAACTTTCCTCTCCCCAGACACTTCCTCCAGCTCCCCCCAAAAAGGAACCCCAAAACATTCCCAGGCCAGCTGAGACATAATGGCTCCAGTGTGTCCTTGGTCTTTCCCAAGGTCTCCTCCCGGTTGGACATGTGTGGCTCACCGCCCAAGGGAGGGAGATCCGGGATCCTGTCCTTTTGGTCATGACCCAAAGCTCATGACCATAGATGAGAGTAGGAACGTAGATCGACAGGTAAATCGAGAGCTTTGCCTTTTGGCTCAGCTCCTTCTTCACCACAACAGATACAACGTCCTCATTACTGCAGACGCTGGAACGATCTGCCTGTCAGTCTCAGCTCCATCCTTCACAAGACCCCAAGATACTTAAACTCCTCCAATTGAGGCAGGATCTCTCCTGGAGAGGGCAAACCAGAAAAGGGTGGTTTGCCCTCTCCAGGTCGGAGGAGAGATCCTCTATGGTCATAAGCTTTGACCAAAAGGACAAGATCCCGGATACAAGTGGCCAAAATTAGTTTCCTCCGCAGGATGGCTGGGCCCATTAGAGGCAGGGTGAGGAGCTCAGTTACCCAGGAGAAGCTTGGAGTAGAGCCGCTACTCCTCCGAATTGAGAGAAGCCACCTGAGGTGGTTCTGGCATCTGTTCCGGCAAACCACCCTTTTCTGGTTGATAACCATGGCCTCAGACTTAGAGGTGCTGATTCTCATCCCAGCCACTTCACACTCGGCTGCAAACTGCTCCAGTGCACACTGAAGGTCCTGGTTCAGTGAAGACAACAGGGCATCATCATCTGCAAAAAGCAGAGATGAAATCCTGTGGTTCCCAAACCGGACTCCCCCTTCTTGAAAAGAGGGACCATTCTGGTCTGAGCCCAGAGACACTGTCTCCAACC
This sequence comes from Bostrychus sinensis, assembly GCA_020698575.1. Lineage (NCBI taxonomy): Eukaryota > Metazoa > Chordata > Actinopteri > Gobiiformes > Eleotridae > Bostrychus > Bostrychus sinensis. The sequence continues at coordinate 19,919,472 of CM036253.1, read as the reverse complement.
GCCATGCGATGCTGCAGAGACATGTCAATCAAGACCCACCAGAGACTTGAGGTACTCAGGTCTACCCTCAGGGCCTTGCCACTGAGGAGCTTTGGGTGATGGATCCAAGCCAGACTAACTCTAAAGGAGTGGAGTCCTCAGCTTCTGCTTTCTCAATGGAAGGCATGTTGGTGGGATTGAGGAGATCCTCAGAGTTTTCATTCCACTCTCTGACAACATCCTCATTTGAGGTCAACAGGTCCCTACTGCTTTCCCCTCCTGAAGTGGCATTCAGTTTGCCAGAACCTCTGTGAGGCTGACCCATAGTCCTTTCTCCATGACCCCACTTCCCCTAAACTCCACCCAACCAAGAGTTTTTACATCCAGGTCTCCATTTTGTTTTGCTATCTTTAATTTTAGACTTTGAAACCATACACATACACGCAGACATACACCATAAAGAAACAATCACATAGTAGTTAGCAGTAAAGGTGTCTGTCACATATGTAAAATAACCTGTAAAACCCTCCACACATTTGAACAAGGTTATTTGAAAGTTATATTATTGATTTGAATCATAATTTTATCATTCATAAGACATTGCATAGATTACAACAAACATTACTATTTTCCACCACAGAAAAAGCAAAAACGCTTCCAAAAAACTTTCTTCACTATTCTCTTGACATTCATCAGTCTGTGTTGTTTTGCCAACTTATATGCACCTGAGAGTAACTATAGCTGGAAAAAGTCAAATAGCTATATATTTTCTACAAAAAAAAAAACAAAAAAAAAAACATACATTTTATAAAAAGTATAGCTGTTGGCCATGAATACCAAAAAGATGAATAAAACTGGTGTTTGTGAGTTGCAAAGGAGTGAAATAAAGGGTGTGGAATAAAATTGAGAGATCATTTTTAGGTTATACATGTGTAATCAGTCAATATGGGAGGGACAGAAACATCAGTATTTGCTATCGCGGCAAAAATATTAAGTGGTCAAAAAAAAAAAAAAAATTCTAACTATACTTTTACATGCCCCTGACCCTACTTATCAATTAACAAAAGTTCTTCTGATATTAAGCTGTAGAAAAAAAATCATGTTTTTTTCACTTTTTTACTCAAGAATAATTGTCATATTTTCACAAAAACTGCTGATGTACACCATGATTTAAATAAAATAAGAGTAAAAACTATCTAAATTACTTAGAAAGGGATTGTTTAATGAGATGAAACTCAAAAATTGGTAATAAATAACTTTTAAAAAAATAACACCCAGAAAAAGACTGGATCAATACTGACTCGGGAGGACAACAAGTGTTATATAAAAACAATGGTAATGGGGTAACGAGGGTTAAAAGATACAAACAAGCAAAATATATAGACCCTTTAAACTTTAAATCTCTCCTGTAGCCTTAGAAAAAAGTAATACTTATTACATTTGTACCTAGACATTGTAGTTACATTGTATATACATTGTATCAGTGGTGTGGTGTAGTGTATAACGTCTTTCTGTTACTGACACTAAGCTAGAACCTGTCCCTTCTTCTCCTCACCTCTGTTCTCTTAGATTTTTTTTTTTTTTTTTCAGAAAAAACAGATTATGCTGCTTTGGATGTGTGTAGTGTATTGTTCCTTTCTTCATCCTGATGTTGAGAAAAGCTTAAAATAACAATGTCTGGGGTGTGTTTGCATAACAACTCCAGCACTTCCCTTTTTCTGTTCTCACCGCTTCAGAAGACATCTATGCTCACGGTAGATCACTGATAGGTGTGGCCATTTGGACTCACTCAGATCCATATAATACCCATATCATTTGTGAACACTTTTTTACCTACACCAAAGAGGTTATGTTTTGCCAGCTGTTTGTCTATAGCGGATTATTAACATCAATTTACAGTATTTAGGTAGCATGTTGTCTTGCAAGGTCTCTGGGTGTCTTAGGTATCTGAACAATCCAAATGATAGGACAAAGAAACAGTTTCAAATCCTTAAGAATAGGTGGCTTCTGTTGTTTTATGCACAACTATGCAATTTCCAACACCCACAGGTTGGTGGTCTCTGCACATTACTGCAATATCACACCTGAGCTCCAGCCTGTGTTTGTGGAACGAGTGTGATACATGTCAAGGCATAATATACAAAGTATTATTAATGCACTAATTGTTTTACCCACTGTGGAAGCTTTGTTTTACATTATAAAAATTAGCTAAACATGGCACTAGGGTTGTTCAATATATTATGAATTTTTGGTTTCCGTAATATTTGCATCAAAAGAAGCTACAGGTGTCGCAGTAATGTTGTAGTCCTCCATCTGACTGAAAATTACACTAGAGTTTTAAATCAAAATTATGTTATAACCAAATAAAAAGCTTGTTTCTAAATTTACACCTGGTTTAACCCTGGCCTAGTCCTGGTTTAAACCTAGTTTAGTCTTGGTTTAGACCTGGTTTAGATCTAATCTTGAATAGGTTTTGATTTAACCACACTTTTGTTTAGTGAGTCCAGAGCCTTGTATCACTTTGTATATTAACATTTAACTTTTTCTATGCCTGTGGTTAATAAAACAAAATATCACCAAACAAATCAATATTGCGATATTCAACTTGGTGATTGCATATTGCTTGTTTGTAACAAGGAACAGCACACAAACAAACCCACATGGCACATAAATATGCAGCTCTCAAACTGAAAGAGAAGTCAGTCGGCCAGCTCTGTGGACAGGATTATCACAGCATCTGACCTCTTGACCCTGCAGAAGTCATGTTTGAGGCACAAGTGCGTCTGCCTGCCCCACCAACAGCAGAATGTCCCAGGAATCTGTGCAGCGCCATCCTACCTGTAGCACAACACCAGCTCAAAGTGGCAACTTACTGCACTGTAAAATGAGAAAAGGGGTCCAAAGGTAAAAAATAAATGATTAGCTTATTGTCATCTGATGCAAGCTATGGTTGTGGATTTTCATGAATTCAAATAGAGGGAGCAACATATTCTAAACAAAATACTTAACACACACAGCACAATTTTCAGATCGGATTTAAATCAGATAAAAGAGTCCAATCTAGTTAGTGGATAGTATAATTTAAAAATCTGTTTGGCTCCTATATGTCATGATAGATCCTGGGTGATGCGGGGTGGGTTGGTATTTCTGCAACTCACAACTCACTTCTGTAGGTGAAGGCCTGAGCCCACTTTAAGAATCAAAGAGTACGTGATTGATTTGAGGTTGACACTTAAGTCAGCTCTTATGTTGTCAGGTGACTGCTCCCCAAGACCCCCACCCCACTCCCTCCACCACCACCATTACTCTGGTCTAAGTATCCACAACTGCCACACCAACAATGCAAGACTAGGGCAGTGCAAGCATGTAAACAATATATGAGCAGTGTTTTTTTCTGTATGGCTGTACTTGTGTGTGTATGGTATTTTGTTGCAGGAGCTAACACCAGTCACAATCACTACTGATGGATATCTACTCCAGCTTGGGATTGCTGAGCATTTTCCAGTGGGTGATTCACGGGGCTTCTGACAGATGTCTGTACCAATTTATTGCTACTGCCACTGCCTCTCTTGTTCCCCACCCCAAGTATGTGAGTCTATGAATAAGTGTGCTGTGCATGGACCGCTTGTGGTTGTAGTTTCCAACTTGGTCTTATGGACTTTCCACTCGAGGAAGGTAAAGAGGGTGAGTGGGGCATTCAAAGTTATTTAATGTCTGTGGGGAAACACAAACTGTAGAAAAAATAATTAGTTTTTTTTTTTTTTTTTTTACCGTTAAGTTGGTAATTTACAATGACAATAAGACTGGGGTGCCAACACAAGTGTGCATTGTGCAAATTAATATGTTTTTTATTGACATTTTGAGACAAATGTGTTGCCTGCATCATTAATTAATTAATGTATTTATTTATTTAGAGATATGATTTGTTTTCATAGTATATCTAGAACACTGTGTAGATCCATAACATTTAAATAAGTAATTTGTACTATTGCAAGATAGGACCATAATATAGATACTAACTCCAGTGACAAGGGGTCAGTAATGGCATCAATGATTCATTTTTATGGGTTATTTACCATTGTGAGTTATGGGTATTGATAAATAATTATAAGCCAATACATAATTTAATAATTATATTTGATAAATATGTATTTTAGATATATAAATGTTATATTATTGTTTTTAAATGTGCATCATTGTATTACTTAAACAAACTATGGTTAACTTTATAATACTCTTTATAGTATTTTGTGGTAACATAAATAGATATGCTCATTTTCCATAAACAAATGCATGTACAGTTACACTTACATTTAAATGTATAGCAACAGTGATAGATTCACCATTTCCTCCCCAGACTGAGCTCTTCAGCAGGTCAGCTGGTTCAGGTCTTATGAGGCCCTTGAACTTTTGAACTTGAACACAGCTCTTTACCTGTAACGCCCTGCCTGGAAAAGCATACCTGGATTGCTTCATTTATTAGCTTGACAAACAGAAAGCTGTACAAGCTGGTGATACACTTCAAAGTATAACTTAGCTGCAATACACTCTGTGCTCTGGAAAACATAAAAGACTAAAAAAATAGAAAATGACCATGCAAAGCAGAAATACATTTAAGCTCAAGGGAAACTCCAACATCCCAGGTAACACAGCACTAAAAAAGAAACTACATAAAAGTCTAAATGGATCACATATTTGAGTTCAGTTAAAGAAATATTTTCAACCTAATTACTGTGGTGTTTAAATCAGATAAACCCAAAGCACTTTTCCATTATGCTACTAAACTAAATACTAGGACTAAACCAGGGCTAAACCAGGACTAAACCAGATCTAAACCAGATCTAACCCAGATCTAAACCAGGACTAAACCAGATCTAAACCAGATCTAAACCAGGACTAAACCAGATCTAAACCAGGACTAAACCAGATCTAAATCAGGAAAATAAACAGGACTATAGCAGGTGTAAACTAGGTCTAAACCAGGTTTAAATCAGGACTAAAACAGGACTAAATAGGGACTAAACCAGGTCTAAAACAAGGCTAAATGAGGACTAAGCCACGACTAGACCAAGGCTAAACCAGAACTAAACCAGGGCTAAATTAGGGCTAAACCATGACTAAATCAGATCTAGGCCAGGAAAAAAAGAGTACTAAAGCAGGTCTAAACCAGGACTAAAACAGGACTACATAGGGACTAAACCAGGTCTAAAATGGAACTAAACCAGGACTAAACCAGGACTAAAACAATGGGTAAATCAGGTCTAAGGCACGGATAAACAGGGTTAAACCAGAACTAAATCACTGACTAAACCAACACTAAACCAGAAAAAAAAAAAAAAAAAAAAAAAAAAAAAACAAGTCTAACGCTGGACATAAAAATGGACTACACCAGAACTAAGCTGGGTGTTAAGACAATGAAATGTGTTGAGGGGATAGTTTCCAGTCATCTACGACCCCTTACAAGAATAAGTGAAAGGTGAATACAATAAAGTAGTTATTTTTAGGAAATGCAGTGTCACTAAATAAGTATTTTTTGACCTTGGTTGTAAAGTGGGTAGTAGACTTCACTCACATCCAGAGCTTCCTGGGTTTGATTCAGGTTTGGGTATATGGTAGTAGTAGTAATAGCCATGGTAGCAATAGTGGAGGTACTAGTAGAGGCAGAGGAAGCACAAGCAGTAGTAGAAGTTGTAACTAAGGAAACAACCTTTTATATTTAAGTAATAATTTTCTTGAATACTACATCCACAACTAACCACAGATCTTTTCAAAGTAGACAGAATCTTCATCTTGAAGCCCGCTAACAGATGGTCCCACCTGGGAATCTTTGATGTATGGAAATATGGAATGGGATGAACACCCAGTTCGTGACCATTCCCAGTGGTTTTATTCCAAGTATTAGACTTCTATGGTCAACTTTTTGTAAAACTTTCCGTCTTTTCCCCTTTTCATCCTCATCTGTGATCAAAGCCCCCTACAACACAACACTGTGACTCCTGTCTTCATTGCCCACTATTTCTGGGTTGAGGTTACCCAGGACACCATGTGGATTTACCCAAATATAGCCGCCCGCAGTAGCCCGAGTTAAATCATCTGTGTTTGTTATGCAAATAATAAATATTCATTAATGGTTCTCCAGATTCGTCATTATTTGGTGTCAGTTCTGTAATCTGTAAAGGGATTTTTATCCTTCTGGGGCTTCTAGAAATAATCCTAAACTAATATTGACATAGGCTAAAGAAGTGCGCCTGCGGTGAGGGCTGGAGCGAAGGGCTGTGAAGAGGGTCGTGCAGTCCAGGCCAGACCGCAGAGCAGAGAGGCAGAGGAACAACGCTGCATCAAAGACACTGAGTTGATCTATTGGCCTTGTCTCAGTACTCAGTCCCTCTCACGCTCACAAACTATTTTCAGAAAGACCAACAGACCGACAAACAGCTAGACTCCATTATAGTTGTTATCATTTCCAAGCAGCAAGTTTCCAAACCAAATCAAATATAGAAAATTCTGTAACACTTTAGCATAACATATTAAAGCATTTATAAACATAATTGAGAATACTTTAATATCCAGTCACTAGTCCAGTTGACTTCTGTGTTGTTTTCTTCTCATATCTGTATAATCTGCATTTTGGCCGCTCTCCCATCACAAACACTTAAGAAGAAATGTCATCAGTGGCTTGCTGTTATGGCTTACCGGGATGTGGCGCTTTCTCGCAAAACTTCAGGAACACTGCTGGTTTCGCACAAAGATACATCAGAGGGAGGTGCAGGGGCTAGAAACTTTTTAGATGCAGTAGTTCCCCATTAAGCCATTTATGTACACTGAATTAACACTGATGTTTACTTTTGCATTGATTCACAGGAGCTTATTACTCTTTAATAGCAATGTTTTTAACTCAGTGGTGTTTATTAATGTTGATGTAATAGATTAATAGATTTTAAAGTGTGTGCTGTTTATATGCATGCCTTTTCACACACAGCACAGGTTCATGTCGATATCTCACTGTTTCTCATAGACATGCTAACAGTTTGGCATCCAGTGTGTCCGGAGTGCCCTGGCTTCTCTGCCCACCTCTTTGGCTCCAGTAGAGGACAACTTGGCTTGAAATAGCTGCCCCGGGCGTCGGTCCCATCCCTGCACTGAGGTGATGAAGGAGAACTCACCCCCCACCCATGGTCACAGAGGTGAGGAGGCACCCAAGGGACATGCAGGCGGGCGTCTCAGGCCACATTCACACAGTTGACAAGACCAGACTTGGCTGCTTTCAAAGGGATGGTGCCAGCATGTCTTGCCCAGTGCTGCCCACGGCTACACGACTGTGAAGTGTTCCACAGCCACTGCAGTGTAACCAGGTCAGCATTTCCCATTTCTATCCTCTTTCTCTGCAAAGTGAACTTGTAAGCCTTTCTCTGACATGTATACATAAGGTGTCATATTCAAATAGCTTTACTCAATCTACTCAAAAAAGAGGCCTCCCCTCCTCTTTCCTTTAATCTTCACTCTTAAACCTAGTCCACCCACTAAACAGTCTTTTACTGTTTTGATAACAAAGCAAAAACAGTGCAGTCTTCCCAGGTGCATGAGAATAGGGAGCAGTGACAATAGGCCATCAAGTGAATAGAGCTTAAAAGCAGCCGCAGGTGATTTCATGATGGTTGAGGGTCCCTGCATATAAGGGTAGGGCCTCCTGCTTCAAAAAAACTTAGCTGTAAGCAGAAATGGCCCATCATACAGGTTCAGTTTGCTTTGATCCAGAAGTCTTTGGTTTAGTGGGATAGAAGTGCCGAAATCAGCAGCACTGATTATTGGCCAGTAGAGACAAAGAGCTAGGTTAACCAGGTGTGTTTTTCTGACTTTAATGTTAAATACAGGGATGAGCTCATGGGGAGGTTTGGTTGCAGTTTTACCAAAGAAGGGAGATGCTGCTGATGAGAGCAAATATAAAATATACCTATTTCCAGTTGTAAAAGTTTCATTCAGGCAGGTTTTAAGGCTAAAGGAAAAAGGAAATATAGAAAAAAAGTGTGGAGACTGTAAAACAAAAGTCAATAGTTTGCAAATCTCATGAAAACATATTTAATTCACAATTAGTACAGAATCATGCGACATGTCTGTTTTATTTTGGTGACATACTGAGACTTAGCTCTGAGATTCCAAAAACGAGCAGATGGAAGTGAGACCTGCAGGAGGTATTTGATGGGAGGACTGTAGAGGATGGAGTAAAAGGCCACAGGGGGTACAGAAGACATATTCTCTTTAATCAGGAACCTGCTGGATGTTGATCGACAAGTGGGACACTGAGTGATAGAGGGAGAAAGGTGAGGAAGAGAGTAACAAAGATAAAGGGAAGCCACTTGGGGAGCAACAGCTGGAGTAGCTCACCACCCCCCTCGTACCCTCCTGTCGCAAAGCTCCACCTTGTAACCCCTACCTGCCCTCCCTGCAATAATTAGGAGAAATACTGTCACAAAAAAATGAGGCAATGTGTTCAGTTCATCTTATTGCACATATAAAAGATAAAATGTTTTGCAGTGGTCTCTTATATATTTCCCAGAGCTGAAGTGAAAGAAGTAGGTAGCAGTTCCCTAAACTGTTGACCCCAAGATAATCCCCGACAGTGCAGAGGGGACGGCGGCCAAGCGGGGGTCTTTCAAGAATTAATAGCTTAGGGAGATGCAAGGAGACAACCCTGCCACAAGTGGTTTGTCATGTTCCCTCTACAGATGCTTTTAGTGCTTTATCCCACACACATACTATCACAGTCTGGACTTGGTGGTTCCAGACTCCGGGCTCTTGGATCACTCTGTAGTGAGCGAGTGAGCCTCTTTGTCCACAGACACTCTCATCCTTCACTGCAGAGGGAACCACACTGACAGACTGCTCATTTGGTCCAAAGAGAGATTGATGGGGACACTTTGTGCTTTGAAGAGGAGGCAGGGGAAATGGGATGATTTGGCTAGGAGATAACAATAGTAAGGTGGGCAGGCGGTGGAAAGTAACTAGATACTTTTACTCAGGTCATTTACTTTGAATATAGTCTGTTTTCCTTACATTTAAAATAACTGCTTTGAATATTTGGGGGCGACAGTGGCGACAGGAAGTTGTTGTTGATCTGATTATTTCACACTTCATCTAAAGACAGCGAAACCAGGACCGTGAGACGGTAGGACAGGGTCAGGGGTCGTGAGTTACAAAGTTGACAGATATGAGAGATTGATGCCCACTGACAAAACTTGAGCCGTAGCCCTGTCCCAGCCACAGCTCTGCCTGCTCCCTAGAGACCCCTCTTTTCTCCCTCTCATTCCCAGAAACAACTCAAACAAACCTAAACACTATCCCGTATTGCTGCCCTGTCTTGTTTTATCATGCCCTAAAAACTGTAAAATGAAGCTGCTGTAAAAGGAGAGCTCTGACATGTATTTTGTTACATCCAGTCGTGAATTCCTGCTAAGGTCCATCCATGCCTGTGTCCAGAAGGCGTCCAAAGAGGAGCGCAATGTTATTGGGAACTGGTTGGGTAAAATTACACAGGGAACCAAATGTGTAGACTTAAAGAAAAACCTTCTATTACAGCCCAAACTAAAAGGTTGGGAGACTGTAAATTGTAAATACATTTCTAATACCTCAAATTTCCAATGTTCAAACTTAAATTTGAAGGCAGCAACGTGTCTCAAAAAAGTTGGGACCAGGGCAAAAAATTGTAAAATATGTAATCTTTCAACACCTGATAAGTTGTTTATGTTCCGTTGCGTGTAAAATATTTATATTTGTTTTGACATCACATTGTTGACATCCTTTTTTTTTGCAGAGTCAACAAACAGAGCCAAAATGGCGACATCTCAGCTCTCAGCTCTTGTTACATGAAGTCATCCGAGTGGAACGTGGCGGCATTCTTTAACTCTCACCCCCTTTTAGAGATAGACTGTAAAGTGATGGATGTGTACGTTTAGATATGTTGAAAATGTTGTTCTTTTGTATGTGTGCCAAGTGGACTTCATGCAGTTCTGGTAAATTGGCTTGGACGTGCGAAGTTCTGAAATAGTGCCAATAAGGACTCTTGTATAGACACAGAGGAAATTGTCTTGAATAACAGACATATTTTTGCTCATCTAAAGTCAATCAGTCTGTAAGATTGTATGAAACTCACCATAAACATTTCTCAAAATTGATACCATCTAATTTATGTCCCCTGCACTTCAACGGATCAGAAAAACAAGGTGAAGATTGGGTGTAAACACAGGTTGCCTGGCCTTTTGAAGCCAACCACAAGGTCATGTCCACATCCTCGACCACTTCCATCCTGTTTCCTCAATAATTGACTGGGAACGTTCATCACATCAGATGTCAAAGGTCGTGGTGGGACTGAGGGAAGGTGGGGGGGGGCACACCAGGCCGAGGACCTAGGACATCCACTAGCTTATGATACTGTCCAGAGCCATGACCAAAGTGGCAAAAAGCTGTTGGGAGGAATTAGTGGAGCACTCAAATCTCAGTAATACACAATGAATCACCTTCCATAGTTTTCCAGGACTTTTATCAACTTCTCTATCATTATCCCGCCCTTGTTCAACTCCTCCTCTATAATTTCTGCATCAGTCTTGTCTCAGATCAGCAGGACACCTTTCATCTGCAGACACACAGACCTTTCGCTGTGACCCCAGACGTGCCTTGGCTTAGCCTCGGGGCACCTACCCTCCCTGTTTAACTCCCTTGTCGGCATAATTGTGTCTAATGCCAGGGCCATTCTCCGCCCAACAGTAGCAGGACCCTCAGGCTGCCATAGTCCTACACTCGGCCACAGAGGGCAATGTTTTCCTTTTTGTTGACTGAACCAAGCTGATCAGGTCACTCTCACATAACTCCTACTGTTACAACTTCTACAAACTATACTATTACTAATACTACTACTGCTGCTACTATTAATAGTTCAGCTGCTGCTACTACTGCTATTACTGCAACTATTATTACCTACTACTACTGCTATACAAACTTTGCCACCAAGGTCAAAGGTACTTTTACTATAAACTATTACTTTACTCATAGTGTAGCTGTAACAGTGGCAAGCCATGTTATGGAGAAGAGGTTTCAGGTCACTTAAAACTTTTGATATAATTTTGGTGTGGGTTCTCAAGGTAAATGATGTGCTATTATCACCATATTGCTAAAGACAATCCACCAAAAACAAGCCTACTACATGTTTATATTTTACAGGTTACTTGGAGAATTTTAACAAACTGTAAATTCAAGTGGATTTTCTATACATCTTTGTGTGGATAGGAGCCAAAGAGTAGGAAGAAAACAACAACAAGACTTTATTTGTGTGTGTTTAGATCTGCACCTTTCTGCAAGTTGTCAGGGATGGAATTGGCAAAGAGACAGAAAAGAAAGAAAACTTGAGGATCACACTTTGATGAGAACAAGTGTTTGCCAAGTTCTGACAGCCAGTGGAACGTTTAGTGCCGCCTATATGACATATTAGTGTATGTAAATGCAAACGCTCAAAATATAACAATATATTATGATCTCTACCTCCACAAAGGTTTTGTTCTTGCTGGTGTTGACTGTCAGTCTGTTCTCAAGATAACTTAAAAAGTAATGTGAGATTTTGGTGAAAGAAAAGAAATAGGCCAAGTAAGAAATGATGCTTGGTGTAGATCCTTTAAAGGGTTCTGTACCATTGCAAGATAGGGCCAAAGATACTAATGCAAACTACAGTTGAAAGGAAAAGTATTGGCACCCCTTGGAAATTCTAGGATTTCTGCATGATTTGGTCATAAAATGTGGTCTGATCTTCATCCAAGTCACAACAATAGACAAACACAGTCTGCTTAAACTAATGCAAAAAATGACATTTTTTCATGTTTTTATTGAGTATTTATGTAAACAATCACAGTACAGGATAGAAAAAGTATTGGAACCCCTCGGCTGGTGACCTCTTCAAGAGCTAATTGGAGTCAGGTGTCAGCCAACCTGAGGTCCAATCAGTGTGAGAAGATTGGAGGAGCGGCTTAAAGTGGTAAAGTTTTGAATTTGCCATTCTGAAGAAGCATTACTTGATGTGAACCATGCCTCACACAAAAGAGCTCTCAGAAGACCTATGTGTAAGAATTGTTGACTTGCATAAAGCTGGAAAGGGTTACAAAAGTATCTCTAAGAGCAATGATATTACTAATAAGTCTACAGTACGAGCGACTGTCTATGAATGGAGAAAGTTCAGCACTGCTGCTACTCTCCCTAGGAGTGGCAGTCTTGTAAAGATGACTGCAAGAGCACAGCGTAGAATGCTCAGTGAGGTGAAGAAGAATCCTAGAGTGTCAGCTAAAGACTTACAGAGATCTCTGGCACAAGCTAACATCTTTGTTGACAAATCTACAATATGTAAAACATTGAACAACAATGGACTTCATTGCTGTCCAAAAAAATTATTGCTGCAAGTGTAAAGTTTGCAAAGGAGCTCCTAGATGTTCCACAGCACTATTGGCAAAATATTCTGTAGCCAGATGAAATTAAAGTTGAGATGTTTGGAAGGAACACACAACACTATGTGTGGAGAAAAAAAGGCACAGCACACCAACATCAAAAGTAGTATGGTGGAGGGAGAATGGTGGAGGGAGCATTACAGTTTGGGGCTGTTTTGGTGCCTCAGGGCCTGGACAACTTGCTATCATCAACAGTAAAATGAATTCCCAAGTTTATCCAAACATTTTACATCAAAACTTAAGACCATCTGTCCACCAACTGACACTCAACACAGAATGGGTGATGCAACAGGACACTGACTTTTTTTTTTTAGTTTAAGCAGTCTGTGTTTGTCTATTTTTGTGACTTAGATGAAGATCAGATCACATTTTATGACCAAATCATGCAAAAATCCTAGTATTTCCAACGGGTGCCAATACTTTTTCTTTCAACTGTACAAAGGGTCACTCGAGGAACAAACTGTGAATTCTGTGAGATATAATGGTTTTGTGGATCAGTGGACAGTGCATTTACTTCTGAACTGGACAATTCCTGGTTCAAGTCCCATTAAGGACACTACTGTATATTTTTACTAGGGGTGTGATGATAAGTTTTTGCAACAATACAATATGTATCGATTAGTTTTTTGATACGATTCAAGAACAATATTGGCTAATTTGGAACAATACAATTCGATACAATTCAACACCTTTGTATCGATAATCGACAGCAACTTTTTTGCCAAAAATCATAAAAGTTTACTCTCAAATGTAGCACCGCGACCGGGGTTGATTATGTCCAGCAGACAGAGAGTGAAGAAAAGTTGAATATAACATTTTATTTAATTAAAAACACAAAATTTATAGCATATAATAACATACAAATTTCTAATTTTGATATTTCCGATAGTATCAATCGATACTTCATGTGTATCGATATTCACTTCCTAGAAAACAATATGATTTGATACAAGGTCATGTGTATTAAAGTAGTTGTATCATAGGGACAAAAATTGATACAGTCACTGTATCATTACACCCAGGGCTTAATTTGAGTCGGATCTTGCCGGAACAGGATCCGGAAACTCTCTTATTTTGATGCAGTTGGATTTGGCACGGGGGTGCACGGTGGCAGAGAGGTTAGTGTTCTCGCCTCCCAGCAAGGAGATCGTGGGTTCGAGCCCCAGGTCAACCAACACACCATTAAACGAAATCTCTGGGTGGAGTCTGCATGTTCTCTCCGGGTACTCCGGCTTCCTCCCACCATCCAAAGATATACATGTGTTAGGTGAATTGGTGACTCTAAATTGACCCTAGTGAATGAATGCGAGAGTGTCTGTCTGTCTGTGTGTTCGTCTCTGTGTCAGCCCTGCGACAAGCTGGCCCCTGTCCAGGTTGTACCCCACCTACGGCCCAAAGTTACTGGGATAGGCTCCAGCAACCCGCGACCTCTAACGGGAATAAGTGGTAGAAAATGAATGAATGGATCTGGCACCTGTTTGCTTGGATCCGGTAACTTGGACACAACTCAGAACAAAGTGAGAAACAAACTACATTTGACTCTTTTGACCTCCTAAACCTGTGTTGAAGGTCGGAGGTGTAATTACACAGAAATGCAATGTTTTAAACATAAAAGCCATGCATAATTTCTGCGTGAACGCTTCAACATAGACTGTCCCCGCGCTGTTATTCGTATTAGGGAATCGGGTGAAAAAGACCTTCACGTCAAACTGAAACATCTATTCATCACTGTTAACACCATTGGTGCCTGCAGGTGTATAGCAGTACACACTGTGCATACCTTCAGGTGTCCCCCGACCCCGCCCAATCCCCGCTGCATCCACAGAGCGCACAGAGCCATAGTAGGCTGTGTGTTTTTATAAATGTGAGTGGAGCTACAGGTGACTGCTGCTCTTTAAGTCAAAAGTGATGTGTTTGCTTACAGCCAGAAGACAGTAAATCTGTTGAGGTTTGTCCTGACTTTGGTTCTGCAGAGTGGACCTACATGATGCGCTTTGGATGTGCTGCGTTATTTCTCCACTGTGCCCGAGAGCGCAAGGGACATGGCAGTGCCACTTCAGTTTGTTCTTTTACTCAAATGCATATGGAAGCTAGAGCTAACGCGCTGATCGTGGGTCACAGGATGAGACCCGGGGCCAGTTAAACGCCAGTGTCACTGTTACATAGCCATAGTTACGCAGAGAAACCTTACGCCACACGCCCTCGATGTGCGCTTTTTATTCCTCCATTATATCCCCCGTGCGCATGGGACATAGTTCCACAGCAGTTTTTTTTTCTTCAAATGCATGTGTAAGCTCGAGCTAACGCGCTGAGGGTCACAGAGCCTGGAGCCATGAAACGCCATTACGCAGAGAAGACTGCGCGCTCCACGGCAGTCACTTAAAAGAAGCGAAATCAAAAGGAGAAACATAGGCTGAAAGCTTACTGCTGCTGTGTGCTCCATTTCCTAGTCTAGACTTTGTTTATACAAACCACAGCTGCATGAGTCTGTGTTCTTGCTTCAGACTGGTGGCCGCACACAGTAGGTCTATGACAGAGTGAGACTACAAAAGCGCAATAATAATAGTTATATATGAGTAATTATGAGTAGCAGCTGATTTCTCGATCGGCTGAGCAATGACACAAACATACACTGACACATTACACTGAAGTGAAACGCTATAATGTATAATAATGTTAACAAATATGTTAAAATATAATTTAAAATTGAGTATAAATGAGCAGTTGCTTGGTATTTTGGGATGTGTGTGCGCCTAAGCATTGTGTTGTGTGTGTTGGCCTTGTGGACTCCAGTGTCAAAGCTCAATTTTTGTTCCGGCATCGTTTGATTTACAAATTAAGCCCTGATTACATCCCTAATTTTTTCTATTGCAAGATAGGGCCATTGACTTGGCTGAGGTCACCAGTCTCAGAGTGCTAGTTTTTTCAGCTGTTTTCTCTGTGAATCTTATTTTTATACTGTACCCTTTTTCTGTTCAACTTAGGTAAAAGTTTTTGCTTTTGTCCACATTTGGGCTAGACTATGTAGAAAATGTGAAAATGTCCAAGGGCCGAGAATTGTTTTTTAACAAATTTGTGTTAGACTACTAAACATGTCTTTAAGTTTGCTTAGTTTAATTATAGCTGTTTTGGATAATTGCATAACACTGACAACATTTCAACAATAACAATAATAAAAAATATACAGGAAAACAGCACTACTCAGACTTTTCTCAAAGGTTTAATATATGCCTAAATGCTATTTTTTCACATTTTATTGTTTCAATAGTGACAGAATAGTTAATGTAATGTTGTCATAAATTCAGACTGAACTGTATTTCAGTCAATGAGAAGTGGAGTAGATGAGGTTTGATGATCCTGGGGGCCATAAACAATACATTTTATAGTGAAAGCTGAGGGCCACTTGAAATCTCACCCTGTGCCGTGACTGGCCCCCAGGCCACACTTTGATCTGATATAGACAGTTATTGTCCTGAATGGATACAAGTCCTGCCAGGTGTATTTGTGACAACCCGATGATCTAGCACCACAGGTTTAAGCCTTTTAACGAGTTAGAGGAGCAGTGCATATGGAGAGATAAGTTGCACCCATGGGAGCCATATACTCTATGACCCAATGACAGTGTTCAACTGTGATGGTTGGTGATGGCCCAGTGTGGTGTGCTGCTGGGGCCGGTCCTTGGTGTGACAAATTGGACACCCAAGCCAAACTGTAACAGCGCCGGTGTGGTGGGTCCCCCCATTACCCCGGCTGCCCGACTTTAGTGTCCAGTTTCAGATTCCAGGAGGTGTGATGGTGGGGCGATCCTCCTCTGGGGCTGGGGGTGTCTGGTCTGCTTCAACAACAAACATTTACAGACTCGCTCAGTGTCTACCATACCCACAGATAGCTAAAATGGGACAGATGAGCAATTTAACACATGCTTTCCCACATGCACACACAAACTACCCCAAACTACTCACAACCAGGCCCTATATAACCATCTCACATTGGGATCACAGTTTACAAGAGGCAGTCACATGGCAACTGTAATGTGATCATTTATGAGACCAACTCTTAAAAGGCCAATTATATGAAAAATAATACAACAGCTGCTCCCCTCTGTTCAAATCTCTGGCTAAGCAAGTGCCTCAATAACAAAGTCACTGACACTGAGGCACAATGCCATAGTGGTTAATGCTGTAGACCCACTGCAAGAAGGTTCTGGGTTCAATTCCTTATTTTTTGTGTGGAGATTGCTGAGATGTTCTCCCCATGTTTGGGTGGGTTTTTTCCTGGTACTGCAGTTTCCTCCAAAAACATCCACATTAGGCTAATCCTGAAGCGAGAGCCACCTGATCAAAACTCTGGCCTAAGATCGGGTGAAGGGTCACTGTCTCTGACAGATTGCACAAGTGGCATTAAAATAATGGGTCAAATGCAGAGAACAAATTTTCCTATGCTGACAGACATTTTACCTTACCTAGCCCATGCATGTCTTTAAACGGTGGGAGAAAACCAGCATATCAGGACAGAAGTCCGACAGAAGCGCCAGCCACTCTGCCACTTGCATCCCAATCCCCATGGTCAACTGACAAAGTAAGGAGGGTGAGGGTTGAAACATCTTCTTAATAGAACAACTAAGTTTAGATGCCCTCTTTTAACCCTCAGGGCACCTAAAAAAATTACATACACTCTTTAACTTCATGACCCATTTAAGGCCACTTATTAAAAAATAGCATAACATTTTATTTATTTATTTATTTATTTATTTATTTATTTATTTATTTATTTATTTATTTATTTTTACATTTTTTGCACACATTTTTTTCTCCCACTTCAGACTTAACCATGGATATGCAGTTTATTCTCATCAATATTTTTGCTTTTATTGCCTCAAAAAAATCAAAAACACAGTTTTTTTTTTTTCAGATGACAAAAACACTAAACATGTCATATTATCCAAAAACAAGGTGCAGAGTGCATCACTTGGGGTGAGGTTATTAGAGCCTTGACTAAGTCAATAATTAATAACAACATTGGTTTTATTGCATTTTTATTTTTGGAGCAGTTACAGGTTATTTTAAAAATTGCACTCTATAACTTTGGTAGGCGTTTGGGCCCATTGACTTGCATTATTGTCAGCATATTTTTGATATACTGTAATCCTGACAGTTTTTAATATATTTTCCATGAAAATGTAATAAATCTAAGCCTCTGCCTTCAAAATAAAGGGAAACCAAAAGGGGCAGCAGAGCTTTATTGCATACTTTTTCAGTGGAGGTCTGTTTTTCTTCTACCTTGCAAAATGCATGAGAATAAAAACACTGAACACCAGTAAATTGGTCTTGGTGTGTTAGGATCGATGTAACAGAGCAGTGGGAGTGTGGCTGAGAATATATTTTGTTCATGTGGTCATGAGGGAGTCTGTGAAACTCAAGCAGTCAAAGGCCAAATGAGCTCTGTTTATAAACAAGTGGTGTGAATGTGGTTGCGAATACTTTGTGTGTTTAGGTCTGTGTGAGATTCAAGTGATCAGAGTCAAACAGGCTGTTGACATTTTTGTTCTTGATCCAGAGAGAGCCTCCTCTCTCTGATTTCTTTTTAGTCAGACAATAAAGGCAGGAGTGATGTTTTCTTTATTTTGTCATGTTTCGACTGTCACTGGCAGTCTTCCTCAGAAGCACCACCTGACTGCTGTGATGTGTCTTTATCAGCTGTTCTTCAAAAATATGAAAACAGCAAAAAGTACGCGTTTGGACCCCAAGAGGATGTTAAATCTTTCAGTATATGAAGACCTGGATGACTGAGAACAACACCTGACAGTCAAATACACCTTGTTGAAAAAAGAAACGGGCTTTTCTCCAAATATGTCATCAACACTTGTCATTGGGGTTTTGAACATTCTGTTGATATTGAACGTTTAATAACTGAAATGTATGGTTTGAGGAGAAATACAGTGCTGTAAAAATGTTTTAGCATGGTATAAATGTTGTAGCTATGAGTTCTTTAATAAACACACCCTTTAATTTTTTATAACATAATTTTGATCCAGGAGTGTTTTGTAGGGATTCTCCAGTAGGGATTCTGTTTTGTGGCTCATTGGAAAGAACATTCACACATAAACTAGCAGATCTTAGAGTTTGTGAGACAGGACCTGTCCCTTGTCAGAAGTCTACTATATCTTAATGCTTCTTTGAATTTTTATCTTTTTAGACATTTTGTATATTTTCTCATCTTTCTTCTCTTACAATCTTTCTCAAAAATATTTCTCAAAAGACACAGTACTGTATGTCCTCTTGCCCTTTCTCTGTTTGTGTTTTTTTCTGGATAAGCAGAATGTAATGGGGTGAGAAGAGGCCACAGGACAGTTGTGTGCCTAGAACTAAAGCCTCCCTGTTTGGGATCATGAAAATCACTCCTCCCCTAATCTTTGCCGACAAGCTGCATGTCCAGATTTAGGTGAGGGGAAAATTACGCAGAAAGATATTTCAGTTAACCGTGTGTCAATACGGACGTGAGCCAAGCCAAACTCCATTTGCACTTGTTTCTTCCCTTAATCGCTCATCTAAACAAGCTTGAGGGTTGGTGGGAAGACGGAAGAAGGGCAAGAAGGGGGGAGCAGGAGGTGGAAAGGGGAGGGGCTAAAGGGGTGTGGGAGGGTGAATAAGGGTTTGCCAAAATAAATGCATGAATGCTGTCTTTGACTGACTGGCATCTTTGAAGTGTGCTATAATTGCAGGCCTCTTGTCCAGCAGTGGAGCCTGTGGCAAGCCAGAAGCCCGGCCGAGCTGAGATATCTGGCTGCAGCGCCAACTGTACGTCATAACTCAATAAACAAAGTCATGCAGCTTCATTTTAGAGAAATGCAGTGTCACGCCTTAGTGGCAGCAAAATGAAACACTAAAAATCACAGTGGCTTGAATTTAAACTGGATTTTATTTGCAAAAATGTAAAAAAAATGACAGACATCCCTGCACTGTGGAGATGGGGATACACACAACAGAGTGGCATTAAAGCATCCTCACAAACCTAATTTCATTGCAGCATTTAGCAAGACTTTGAAAAGCACTACCTGTCTGCTGTCCTGTACTGTGCTGTGTACTCAGAATCACAGTGAAGTATAAGTACGTGATGATGTGTTCATGTACTGCGCATGTGAACATATGGTCCAGAGAGGTGAGGCAGGGGTCCTCAGAGCACAGTGCTGGACGTGGAAAAGCCCTGTACTACGTTGATGTTTTTCCACTGGGCTGAGGATATGACAGAGTTTCATGGTCTGTGATTAATACACAGCGCCTTGATGTGTTATTTAGAAAATAAACCCACCCAGGCCAGTGATTATTAGGCTCAACTCCCTCAAGAATACCTCCACAATGCACCTTTCTGTTGCTCTTGACATTTTTTTTCTAAATGCCCAGGGTAAGCTGTCTGGGTTTTTCTAATGTTCCACTGAGGCACTTGAAAAACGGGGAAAACCCAGCGTGGCTTTGCCTTACAATACCCCTCGGTGTATGCACAAGTAACTATGTACTCCATTTTTTTTAGATCTGAAAAAGCAAACGTAGCGAGGATGGGTTAAGAGCTGCAGCCGTTAAAATGGACTGCTTGTTGGGACAGGGCTTCAAAAGGCTGCTAGGTATCTAGTGTCCTTTGTGTGATTTTACAATGATGTGTCTCTTTGACAGCTCTGCCAGTGCGATGAGAGCACTGAGACGCCTATCACTCTAAGACAGCTATTTGATGTTTTCCTGAATTCGGGCGCAGAGCCAAGCATGCATTCCAGGTCTCGCAGATGCACTGTCCTTCTTTTAGCAACAGCTCTGTTCACAAGCTTGTAAAATGTAAATAAACTCCTGGTAAACCTGGTTTCTACATTTGGATATATATTTATTAAGTTACATCTTTTTATTTAAGCCAAATAATGCACAAGGACTTTTTTTCTGTAATAGTAATTTCTTCATGAAAAAGATCTGCATACATTCTACATTAAACCATGCATACTCCCGTGCTGTCTGCAGGAGGCAGATTCTCTCGTTGCATGCAAACCCTGTTGCCGACCAGAGGAATCCAGACCCAGGTGGGGGGCAAGGCGGGTGAACCTGGCAACCCTCCAAGAGCTCGACCCCCCCCCCCCGTTCCCTAGCCGCACACAGCCCTTCCCTCAGAGTACACACACCTGTGCTTGTGTCTGGACCTTTCTTTGTTGCCAATCTGAACCCCAACAATCCCAAGTCTTTCATGCATTTGATCCCAAGATTTTTTTTTTTTCACAAAAACAGTGACTATTGCCATTTTAGGGAAAAATTGGTCACATTGTCTTCTGCAACCTGGGTTAATCAAGTCACAGAAATACAATACACACTGCATATACAGTATTTGTAATGAAAATATGATGAGATCAATTGCGCTTGTGGGTATCTTTAAAGGCATATACTGAACAGTGGTTTGTACACAGGTCAACATGTGGGCAGTGCTCACCATCCCACTCTCACCAATACTCAGCTGATGCTCAAAATCTTTGTCTCTTCCTTGGCACATACAGTATGTGAGCATGCAGTTTTATGATATTCGTGGTGAGTTGGAGCGTATAAAGTATATGGGAATGAAGAGAGATATCTAGGACAAGCCGATACATAAAATCATAAAAGGAAAATAAAGAAAGGGCAGAGGAAGTACACAGGTTGAATGACATATACATCACACAAAAATTGGTGACAGATATTTAAGTCTGAAGACAGATTTGGATCATTTCCAAGTTGTACGAATAACACCACTGAAACATATAGGCTTGAAAAGCCCGCATAACCCTTCAGTCTCTTTCATCTGCAGTTCTGAGGCAACAGCCAATGCACAAGAACCTTTTGCCTGAAAAAAAAAAAAAAAAAAAAAAGTGTGAAAGGGGTAGTTTCCACAGCCTGAGGACAATGTGTGAACAGATAGGGAGGCTGCTTCTGACAATGAACCAAATGCAAGTAGGGAAAATAGAAAACTACTACAGCATGGCATATATATATATAATATACAGTCTCACTCTATACTTGGGTACTACCACTACTTGGTTAGCAAGAATGTCCCTGGTTCAATTCCTGGACCATGTTGTGAACCATGAAGCCTTTCTGTGTGGAGTTTGCATGTTCTCCCTGTGTCTGGGTGGGTTTTCTCTGGGTACTCTAATTTCCTCCCTCAACCTAAATTATTCACAAGAGGGTAATGCTCCAGCTAGGTACTCCTGAGTATCCTGGCCCAAGACCTGGGTCCCCGGGCGCTGCATTGTGGTCGCCTTGTGGCATTAAAGGATGGGTCAAATGGAGAGAAAAAAGTTTATTAAAAGTGTGTTTTTGAATGTACTCAGATACGTTTTCTTTCAAAATGGTAAATGTATCAGAAGTAAGCAGAAGTAACTACATGTCTGCTTGCATGGCTTGGAACATTAGTGTGAGAAAAAGTGACAAAAATCCACAATAAAATAGATCCTGATTAAAACATTGCAGTCTATCTCACAAAGAATTACTTTTTGTGATGCATGCAGCACTTTGAAATGAGGTAGACTATGATGACGCAGACTAAAAAGGCAGGGCAAACAGACAACTGTGCTTCTGTCATCAAGAAAAAAGAAAAACACAAGTGTAATTTTTGCACTGTGATGCACCAACCTTAGTCATCATACAGGGTTATGTCATGTCTGCAGCAGCACTTGTACTGGTGCACTCAGACCATCAGGGTAGAAAACAGTGAGTGTTAGAGGTGGCTTCAGGCTGTAGCGTGAGTTTGTGCGTTTGTTTTGCTGATGTTATCTTGTTAGCTGTAAACAAATCTTGCTCTTGTAGTACACACACAGAGATACAGACTCTCCAAACATCCACAACTAAACCCAATGAGTTTTTAGTTGCACTTTAATGAAATGCAATTGTAATTTAAAAAAGCTACTTTTTCACTACCCTTCTCAAAGATTGTGTGATATCAGTGCACTTGTTTTTGTTGTTTTTGTGTATTGTATTGATCCTATCATGTACCCTCTTCTTGTTCTTGTCCCGTGTTGGTCACAGCTCACTGCTGTTCCATCACACGCACCACATCTCTCCACAATCTACTCATGATTACACAAGTACAGGGCTTGACATTAACTTTTTTGCTCATTGGCCACCATAACTATTTTTTGTCAAAAGTTGCTTGTCAATTTGTGTTTTTATTAGCGACAATTTAAAAAAACTGTTAAATATTTTTTAGCATCTAATACACTTAAAGAAACATAAAAGTTGGTTTTATGGATTGAGATTTATAGATTATTTTAAAACAAGTTTATAACCAGGTAGAATAAAGTGTATCTCTGTGGTGGCTCTTTTAAAACATGTTATTTTGTTTAAATTAATAGTGTTTTCTTTCTTTACTCATGCTGAATTACTATAATATGGTGTACAATCAAGCAGAGCAGCATAAAATCTGGCCTAACCTTTAAAGTAAAAATATAGGTGCAAAAATGTAACTGGCCAAAGTGTCTTGTGGGAGTATCTGTGGTACTAGCCAAAATTAAAATCTACCCACATTTGGCAGGTTGGCTAGTATTAATGTCAAGCCCTGCATAAGTCAGCAAAAACTACAAATCCCCCGCCTCTGGTGCTGAAGGCCAGGGAATCAAGTCTCCAAAAAAGAGCCAAAAACTCCAACCACTATGTGCCGGTCAGATTTGTTGTAACAAAACAAATGGTATAATACTCTGCTCCACTGGTTACAATTTCATTCACAGATGCAGTATACAGACCAACATCATCATCTACTCACTACAAACAACAAAGTAAGTTAGCATAACAGCAACTCACTGACGTAACACAACTATTGTAGTAGCATTTCAAAAGTGTGGTATATCGTTTCGAGCAGGTCAGGAAATGTTTTTATAAGCTACGGCATAAACGTGGCAGGCTTAAGTAACTTTTTAGCAAACGTGATTCATCCAAGGAGACCCTAAACTCTGTTTCCAAAAGCAATACATTGACTCAACTTTTTATTTGTTCAGTGTAATTATAGTAGTACTCCTTTTCTCCTATTAGCAATGCTTTTGGCACGCATCTGACCGTGTTTGTGTCTTTTCGCAGACAGCTTAACCCACAACACGTCTGCACAGGTCTTCCATCTGAACTCAATCACTGCTTCAGACACTATTAATATTTCCTCCTCAGACATTTCTAAACAATAATTTATGTAAATGTCTGCTTTAACCCAGTGTCTGTGTGCGCTGGCCCATCTGTAACGTGCATGTGCTCTGGCTGATCTCGGAGCCAGAGTAGGATGCATTAGCAGCTTTATGCACAGTAATGACATTCCTTGGAAAGTCTGTTTTCCTCCTGTGTTGTCCTGAACTTACATTTTGGAGAAGGGCAAGAGGTCACATACAATACTGTTACAATACTGTGTAAGTCAGCTTCTACTTTGTTTCCTTTGAAAGTCAGAATAAAAGTGGACAAATGGTAATTAGTAAAGTTGCTAGTTAGTGCTTTACATGGCTGAAATGGAGTTTTGGAGTTGTTTTACTCAACAATGTACTGTTCAAAAGTTGGTGTAAAGAAGAGGTACCTTGATGCACCTTTCTTTGTTCATAGCCTTTTACAACAGATGGAAATGAATTGAGAAGCCTAGAGCCAAGAGGCAGAGAACAACATGCAGGGAGATCATATAATGTTCCTGGTTAAATGATAAAAGGAGTGTGTGAGAGTGTGGGGGCATGAGAACAGAAGGACTGGGGTTGTGTGTATATATTGTATGGTCGTTGTGCTTGCGGATGTTGTAGATGGTAATGCTATACCCCCTCTGTGTTTTGACATTGGAAGACTAATGGAACTGTTTCATTCATGTTTGTGAAGGGAAAGGCCATGGTCACACTCTGTACTGCTTATCCTTATAAACTTATTTTGAAGTGTAACTTTTGCTCTCTCTGTGTGTGTGTCTCTCTGGTTGATGGAACTCCAAAAGCATAATTTTGACAACAATGTCTAAGAAATATGTGTTGCACATCCTATGTGTACTGCAGTAATTTAGTAATACCATTATGGTTTAAATACAGTAAATATGTTATTTTAAATAGATATCTATGTTATCTATGACAGTGGTCCTCAACTGATCTGGCTTCGGCACCCACCATCACTCTATAATGACCAGCCAAGACCCAAATAAAAAGATTTTGAAGATATAGATACAGATAAATTAAAAGACATTTCAGGAAAATTAAGAGATATTAAGGAAGAATTAAGCAGTACTCACATCAGTTATTTTATATTACTATTCTACATGTTCCACACTGCCACCTACTGTTAAGGAGTGTAAATTGATGATTTATTTTTAAAAATTAAACTTTTTTTTTTTTTTTTAGTTCTGCGACCCACTTTTGGGTCCTGACCCGCCAGTTGACAACCACTGATCTATGACATTTCCAATTTGTCTTGATTTATTTAGTGAAATTTTACATTGGTTTCAAGTCACCACTAATGTGATTATACACATTTACTAATTAGTAGTAGTAGGTTAAATCAATGCTATGGGGGTGCTTCATTCTAACAGAAGCTGGTTAAAAACCCTCACCAGCAGCAGCTTAGTGAAACTAAATTAAATGCCAAGGCTAGCAAGTTAAATATCAGTTTTTAGCATTAAACTAAGTAAGATTAGACTAATGTGGAAATATAATAAATTAAATAAAACAGCCCCAGAATAAACTGTTATACTGTGTCATACTGCCACTAATGGCAAATAGACCAGAAATAAAAATAAATAAAAACGCTAATTGGCTAAATTGAATATTTGAGCTAAAAAAAAAAAAAAAAAAAAAAAAAGGTTGCTATATCCAGGGGCATAGCCAGGATTTTTTAGCTGGGGGGGCGAGCCGGGTCCTGTCATTTTACTGTGGCGGCACATGGCAGATTATTATTATTATAGGACTAATACAAAAAATGTGAATTATCTTCTGTTCTGTTCTGAAGCCAGTTATTTGGATGGTTTGAGGAAGTAAGGAGATGAGCCCTGATGTGTGCAGCTCACAGAAGAGCAAGTTGTGATTCACAGAGGTTAAGTATGTAACAAATTTACCGGGGGGCCAGGGAAAAAAAAAATCAATATAACAGACAACATTTGCTGTATCCTGGTGCATTTACAGTGTTTTAGCTGACTATAGAGTGAGTAAAACAATTGCTTGATTTTGCATTAATAGTTGTGATTGCAACATCGCAAAATCCTGGAGGGACTTTGCGATTAACTTGTTGTTAATAGGGATGGGAATTGATAAGATTTTATCAATGTTGATGCCAGTGTCGATTCTGCTTATCAATCCAATTCTGTATCAATTGTATTATCGATTCCTGATATATCTGTGAATAAAAATGAACTAGATCTGTGGCCATACAGTTTATTATGAAGCAGAAATAGAAGCTTATTTTCATTGTCATGTATATGAGCCTATTTTAAACTGGGTTCACTAAACAGAAGTAACATGTATTGAATGTACAGCTGTTAAATTACTGGAAATGTTTGCTTTTTAAATAAACAAGATTGTGCCTTTAATATTAATTTAGGAGCAGCAGCCCCAGACCTGTCAGTCTGAAAAAAACGTTCATTAAACTTATTAAACTAAACAGTAGTCTGTGTTACTGTGACAGTGCAACGCAGGGAGGGGCCACATCAGCGTCAGACAGGTGAGGGTCAGACAGGTGAGAGTCAGACAGGTGAGAGTCAGACAGGTGAGACAGGATTCAGCATTTTCTATGGAGATTTCTCTTTTTCTATCGCTCGCTCCCTTCCATACTGTATTTCTTATGCAGAGAAATGAGCTCCTGCTGTCACAGTGCGTGGACATTAAGCTCCTACCTCCGCGGCTCTGTGGCTTCACTCTGCTGTGTCCACGCTATGGGACGCAAGCGCGCCAGGCTCTGCGCGTCTCCACCTCCGCGCTGCTGTGTCCCGTGAGTGCATGCTCATTAATTAGAGGGAGGAGAACGACATGCACTGCACGATGAGCGCCGCGCTTTGTAGGCTACTCATCGAAGACGACTTTTGCAGCGAAGTTAAAGTAAAAAGGTTAGAAACTCTGCTCGGGAGCGGGCGGGTCTCGGAGCAAAATCTGCTCACACAAACACAGCTGCCCAAAGCAGCATCGATAAGAGGGATCGTTAACGGCGGAGGCAAACAATTCCGATAGATTGGAAAAATTAGAAATGGTTCTCAGGTAGAACCGGTTTCGATGCCCATCCCTAGTTGTTAATTAGTGCAATGTGTTCGATATTTTTGCTTTAACAATTTTACAATAACTTACTAACAACTTTGTCTACATCAAAACTTTTCATGACAGTCCAAGACTTTCACAGTGTGTACTATCAGCTCCTGTCAGTTCCTCGTGCAGCGCTAATGCCTTTCCTTTCAGTCTCTACCACAATAAAGTTGTTTCAGCTGATGGAAAAGGATGAAGTTTTATTTTGAAGGGTCACAAGAGGTGGTCGATTTCTCTTAACAAAAACTTTACATCCAACTGCAGTTTCTTCTCTAGTCTTCTCCATCTCTCCTCTTACTTTTGATCAAAATTAAAAACAAAGTTATTGGAAATAATTATCTCTTTTGTAATAGTTTTTGAGTAAAAGAGACACTGGACCTAAAAAAAAAAAAAAAAAAAAACCACTGGCAGCTGTTAGCAGAGAGGTAATAAACGGTGCGTCTTTTAATTAAACCTAAATGCTTTTACACATTTTAACGGTGCATATCTCTGTGATTCCTGAATCTATCAATGTGAAATAAAACTGACACAAAGCTTGAGCTCTTATCTGTCAGGAGGATTTAGCTGCAAGTCTCTGTGTCAAACCGTTTGTTTTACAACAGCTGCGCAAAGACGTAACGTCAATCAGTCACGCCAGCCTCACTATGGACCTGTGTAGCCCGTTGTACAGGACCTCTCAGGGGGGGCTGATGGGGTGGCCAAGGTCTGACCAACAGGGGCCCACCCCAGGCCCCCACGTGGCTACGCCTCTGGCTATATCAGTTACATATGCTTTACTTAATATTACTTTGGCTCTGATTATTCTTCAGCCAATATTACACACCATAGTTCATTGTTTTACTTTTCTGAAATTACATAAAGTGATGACAATGAACAACCATCTTCTAGTTAGCTTTAGCATTTAGCATTTTCAGTTTGTTTATGCTATTAAACACTGTTTGCAAATGGTGTAATGGAATAAATTGCTGTTTGTTTTATTGCTGTTTATAGCCATATTGTCTATAATATAGGTAGTGTCAGTCATCTGAGTTACATAGTGAATGATGTACCACTAATATCATTTTTCCAAGCATTATTTTCAGGCCCAAATACGACATAGTTTTGCTTTAATTGGTTTACTTCTGCAGTTTTGCTCCACACAGTAAACAAATAGCATGGGATGTTTTGAATCTGGGCAGACAGACAGACAGATGTAAAAACTGCACCTTACAGGAAATGCTGTCTGCATTATTTGGAAGAGTGAACAGTGGGTGGAGAAAAACGACGCAGAGAGAAAAGAACAGGACTGGCTGTAAGAGGATGAGAAATATATTTTAGAAGAAAAACATTTGCAAGCATCCACATAAATAGCTGTTTTTGTGCTAGTGTTTAACCAATGCAAGAGTATCATGTTGTGTTTTCTTATTGGCTAGCTCCAGGCATTGCTGCAGGAAACAGAATACACACAATGACAATACATGGTTGCCATCTAAAGATTTAAGGAATTTTCTCTCTCTTGTATCTAGCACACACAAACAGCTCACCTTGACACTTATCTCGCTCCAAACCTCTGCAGTTGTTTCTATCAGTGTGATATCTTTGTCCATTTGCATCTCTGGGATACAGCCCATGGGCTAGTTGCTTGACGACATCTTGTTGTGGCCGACTTTGAGAGATATGAGAGCTCTGTTGTTTGGTCTGCACAAGAGGTGATAGACTGTGAGTTCATGTTTAAACACACTTGTTATTTTGGGGTCACATTACAGCGAGCCGGTCATTACATCAGTCCTTTTGAACTCAGCGGCAAACTTAGGAAAATATCAGAAGTCCAGCTTATTTATATTTCCATTTTACCATTTGTGTATTTTGTTTAGGCCTGAATCCCATCATCATATTCCTGTTAGCTTTTCTGGGATCCTGAGCAGAAACATTAAGTTGAAAGGTGCAAGACATAGGTTCATCAGCAGATTTAGTTCCCTTTTAACCCCTACACTTTTCCAGCCTCTTCCTTTGTGACCTCCTCACCCTTTCCCTGGAAACGCACTTGTGCTATAGTCAACTAAAGTGAGAATGTCAAGCGGGAAAATAAATAAGATATAGAAAGTAGCAGGAAAAAACAGTGAAAAGAGTGAAACTAAATTGGCGAGGCTCACCAGGCTCTGGCAGATGTCCATGTTGATAGAGAGGTGCCTGTTTTGATAATGACTGTTAATCTGATTCCATACCAAACCTAAATGTAAAATATCGTATATTGCCAACTTGCGGGACAGTTGTCTTTGTGTCTACCCATTTTACTTTTTGATAACTGGTTCCTTAATGCAGTGTTTCTCAAAGAGGGGTACAGGGACCCCTAGGAGTACGTAAGCATGTTGCAGGGGGTACATGGACTTAAATAATCATTTGTAGTGCATTTATATATTTGGCTTTGAAAGGCTAAAATTTACTTAAATCAAGGGAATGCAACACTAAAGAAGGATTAAACCAGGAATAAACCAGGTCTAAAGCAGATGTAAAACCAGAACTAAACCAGGAATAAACCAGGACAAAAATAGGACTAAGCTGGGTCTAAACCAGGACAAAACCAGAACTAACCCAGGACTACACTAAAGGAATGCAACACTAAAGAAGTGCTAAACCAGGACTAAACCAGGTCTAAAACTAGGAATAAACCAGGACTAAACCAGGTCTAAAACCACGACTAAACCAGGACTAAAACCAGGACTAAAACCAGGACTAAACCAGGACTAAACCAGAACTAAAACCAGGACTAAATCAAGACTAAATCAGGACTAAACCAGGACTAAACCAGGTCTAAAACTAGGAATAAACCAGGACTAAACCAGGTCTAAAACCACGACTAAACCAGGACTAAAACCAGGACTAAAACCAGGACTAAACCAGGACTAAACCAGAACTAAAACCAGGACTAAATCAAGACTAAATCAGGACTAAACCAGGAATAAACCAGGACAAAACTAAGAACAAACCAGGTCTAAACCAGGACTAAACCAGGTCCAAACCTGGACTAAAGCAGGTCCAAACCTGGACTAAAGCAGATCCAAACCAGGACTAAAGCAGATCCTGGGGGCACACAAGACCAAAAAGGTTGGGAACTACTGCCTTAAAGCACAGCCATAACAGCCTCATGTCCTTAGGCTTTATATCATATATCCTACTTGGACCTGGTTGCTCTAAAGTTTACATTTTAAACCAGTTTAAATTTTTCCATTGCACAAAGATTTAAACCTCGTAATGCGCGAGAGGAGGTTCACTTTTCAAACAGTTGCCTTTTATGTGAATTTAGCTTAAAGTGCAGTGCTACTAAATGTTTCTTTACACTGTGAAGTAAATCTGGGATGATGCTCTGCTGGGGGTATAGTAACAAGTTATTAGCATTAGGGAACAAGTCAGAGGCTAGCAATCTCCCCTGTAAACAACACAGCAAATCTACAAGTAAGCCTTACTGTTAAAAACAACAAAAAAATGTCAGTGTCTCAATTTACAGATGCATTCCAGATCACTTTTCATGTATAAAATTAGATAGTAGATACCTAAATACAGATATATCTTGATTGAAAAGGCAGTTTAAAAGCCATTCATTGCTTTTTACAGAGATCAAGATTTTTGTAGTTGTAGCTTTTCTTTTGAGCCTATTCAACTAGAGATGTTTTACATAGAGGGTGCACAGTGGTGAAGTGGTTAGTGCTCCTGTCTGGATTGGAACCACAGGCCCACCAACACACTGTCTCTCTGAATGAAGTCTGCATGTCCTCTGTTAGTTCTCTTTAGCTTCTCTGACTTCCTCCCATCATCCAAAGTCATGCATGTGTTAGGTGAACTGTTGGGCAAGGTAAAAGCAACAGTTTTTCTGTCCAGAAAGATCCCGAGCAGAGACATATCTTCTGGAAAGTAAAGGGAAATCACTGGCTGCATATTAAGTAGGCCAATACATGGGACAGACATGTTTAGGTGGCAGGGGGTGGTAAACATTCCTGTAAAGTTGCTGTGGGGACAGGAGTGGCTGCGTTTCCCATTTTAACAGCTTTATGCCTGCAGTCTATTTTGGATAAATCCTAAAATCCTGCATCCCTCACTGCTTGTAACATAAATTAAAATATTGTGAAAATCTGGGGAAGATGTAAGCTCTTCAGGTAAAACCTCTCTTTTTAATTTTGAAATGTTGGGCCAGTTTCCTTCCTAAACATGTCGCTTTCACACATGTTTGGGGAAAAGGAATAAATACTGTACCTGAAGGTTATGTTTGGAAAATATCAATAAATAGCATCGGTCCTGGAGTCTTCCGCTCTCAACAGGTGCTCTGTCTGAAGCCCATCAGAGAGGGACATCGACCTCAGTCTGGTCACGCTGGTTAAATTTGTCGACCTGTGAACTTTCCCGCTAACCTCAGTGCAACAGCGTGCCACTTGTCTTTTCCTGAGTCCACCTCTCAAAACCTGATCACAGAAGAGGAAACTAATGCTGGACGTATGGGTGTTAAGGGCAAGCAAGACCAATTATAATCTACAAGTCAATAATAACAGCAACAAACTAAAAGACATTAAAAAAAAAAAACAGTAGCCAGACATTAAACAAACTTAAAAACAAAATGTGGTGCTTCCATGTGCAACAGGTACCAGGCAGGTGGTCCATCTCAAAAATGTTAGGTGGCCCCCCCAAGGACAGCTCCAAGCCGCCCCATTGGGAAGACCCTGAACGCCTCCGTTTACCAGTGTGTAACTATGGGGGGCTTCCCATCAATCCAGAACACACCATCTTGCAACATGTAACAGTTTAAACAGTGGGGTCATCTGCCCGGTGGACAGGGGAAGCTGTAGGGACTCCGGAAATTAGTTTAGCATGTATTAGGCAAATATTTAAGGACACAGAAAATAAATACATACATAAAAGTAAAATCTACGAACATATTTATTGTGTTGTTTTACTAAAGAAGCGGTTTGTTTGTAGCCGACGCTTCGTCTAATTACCTCCAAATATTCTACTGAAAGTCCCTGCTTCCCTTTAAAAACTTTTTCAATGGTTTTCAAGTTAGTTTATTCCTCCTCTAAAGAAATTAATTCTTAAATAAATGTTTATGCTTTAGCTGTCAGTGCACTGCAGGAGTGAAAAGGGTCAGACTCAAATGTCCTCCACTAAGGCGCATATTGGACAATGAAAAGCATGTAATAACATGGGTGTGAAATTTAGCTCCAAAGCTTCCAAAAAAGGAATGTAAACAAGAAAATAATCCCCCCAAAAAACTGTCTAGTGACGACACAATGGATGTGATGAATTACAGTAAAAATTAATTGAGGGATCAAGGTCTACTTCCTGATGACCTAAACTGCAGAATATTGCAAAACTTTGAGACAGGATTTTGAGTTTTTTAACATTACAAATATTTAACACTACTGATAAATAGCCCTACTGAGCACTTGTACTTAACATCAGATTGTCACTTGTGGTTATTTTTGACTTGCCTCTGTGTGTCTGTAATAGCCCATGGCTCTTCAGGGAACATCACAAGCACTGTTGACTTGTTTGGCAGCAGAAGTCGCATGATGACCTTAGTGTCAAAGGTCAGAGGACAATGAGGTGACACTGGGATTGTTTAAAGATTGGAGTAAACAAGCCTAAGCCACATTATGGCTCCAACACAAAAAAACAAGAGGTGTCCCTTATCCCATTGGAAGCTGCTGATTTGGATTTTACACAAATCAATAGGATCAAAACACCTAAAGCAAAACAATGTAACTTTTGCTCTCTTTCTCGCACCCCTCTTTGGTTGTTAAGACTGCGGAAGTGTATTTTTTGACAACCATATTAAAAGAAAAGGTATAGTGATAGAAAGACATGATCTAAAACTGCATAATGTTGGTTGGTTTAAGTCATAACTTATTAAACCCTTGGACTCTAGCCTGCGGTCATGTGGTCACTTTGGTCAAAGGGAGAATGAGGAATTATCAAAAACTTTCATCATGGGTGCATTCCACTGTGACGGATGTGAATCACAATGCTGACTGTGGAGACACCGTATGACTTCCAGGACAAGACGATCAATGTCTGAAATTGTGTAAAGCTGAATTTCTGTGATTATGACAGGCACCCGAGAGGTCATTGGCAGGTTGCAGTGGGCGGGGCCATAACTGTTGGTGGTGCTGGAGGTGCTGCCCCTGATGCTTGAGATTTTACAGAGTGGATTCCTGGGCATGGCCTTGTCACACAGAGATTTGTTTCTTACAGCGACACAAAGGCATAGCTGGCCGCACACAGTCCCCCCTCTCCACAAAACAGACAGTTTGGCTGGAAGGGCTGTGAACTGTATGAATCTGTATGTCCAACAGGCCTGCAGAAGTTTGCTTTTGATCGCTCATCACGCGAAGTCACACTCCGGAAAAAAAATGTCTTGTATCTTCCTTGAACTACTTGGCAACTGATGTTTGTGATGTTGTTGTCAGGAGCTATTTCTGGAGAGGGAAGCAACAGTCCTGACCTCCACCCACTTAATACATGAAACTGTGAGAAAATACAAGCTCATGTGAAATTATAATGAGAGGAGAAAGACTGCAATCTTACCAAATACACTTCACCAATGTTCACTTCACCGACAGTATTGCGACAGACAGACAAACAAAACAACACTCCTGGAGGTAAATATCTGTTCTTTCAGTCTTGGCCTGCAGTCATGTGAGTGGCAGCCCAGGTCACAGAGGCCATTTTTTTACTAGTCCTGTTTCAATGGTGCTATGACCTGCAACGCAAGCAGGTGTTTCTCTCATTCTGCCTGTGACTGCCCTAGAGTCAGTGACCTTCTTTCCTTAAGGCTCCTGGTTGTTTACAATATCACTGGCATTGTGTAAATGTATACAAATTTTCTCAGTACCTTTTGGCTTTTCACTTCCAGGGTCACCACACCAAATTGTCTGCCTCCAAGTGTGCAGTGGTTTGTATGCCCCTCCTGACACAACCCTCTCTGTTTATCTGGGCTTGGGAACGGCACAAAGAGCTTGCAACTTCTTGTGGCCAGATTACAAATAAATTCCATAAATGAATGTCTAATGGTTTTACTTTAATCTTACTATTAGCATATGTTGCACTCTCGAAAAGACCACAAAAGCTGATGATCCTTTAAGCAACATTTTATTAAGATCCCCAGTAGTTGTAGTGTTGCAAACGATGATTTCAGATTTAAAGTTTGACAAAAAGCACAAAAAATAAAATAAAACAATCAAGGCCTACCACTTGCCAACAAACCCACAGAGAGAAAAGCTGAAAGGAAAGAAAAAAGGGTTGACTAATAATCTAGTGTGCTTGAATGAAAAAGTGATGATTGTCTCACATCCACAGCATAAAGTCATCAGCACTGGAGCCCTATTGTTTAAAAGCTTTGAGGTTAACCAGAAGGCTGACGCGCCTCCTCTGCACATGGGGCCACACAGGGCCACCCCACAGCACTAACCACAGCCTAACACGGCCTTTCACAGGCGCATGCCACCCATACTTAAGACTGGCACCCACACCATTACATTGTCAAGAGACCTCTGCTTTCCTGTCTCTGCAAAGATGACTGAAAGTGGACAGATGAGCACAATGTTGCCACTGCTGCCAGTAACTAAAAGGGATTTGATTTCACATGTCTGCGTGTTATCACGAGGCACAGATCAACATTGTGAGAAAAAAAGGGAGAAGAAAGATGAGAGCAGTGTGGGCATACCGAGTGTTTGCAGACTATCTCTCTTCTCCATCAACTCCGCTGCAACTCAAGCAACAAAAGGGAGGGGGGCAGCTCTCCACTGAACCACAGCTTCAGCAAGATCAAACACACTCACACGCCTCACCATACATCCATGCACTCAGATAACTTTGAGCAGTGCTTATTGAGGATGAGATCTCTAATTCATCTGCAGTAAATGGTGAATGAATGGTATCTTTCTCTCACATATCCTACACATTTACATACAAAGCCAACTCAAACAGACCACCCTTTGTGCTAAATTGTCTCTGGGTCTAAAATTATCAAACCAACATTTTCCTGTTACAGTATTAGTTTCCCTGCCGTCATTGTCTGTCTTTCACATACACACGAGCTGTTAGCATTCAGCTTCTGAACTTAGAGCTGAAATGCACCCTTTTGCCACTGGCATAGGAGCAACAAAGGTCTACACAGGCCCTGTTGTCCTGGGACAGTAAGGTAGTTATCCATGCCACAGTGGAAACATAAAGCAAGTGAATAGATGAATGCTATCTTTATATCTACTGCACCAGAGGTGATTTGAAACAGTGCCACTGGACGTCATCGAGCTGCACTCTGAAGCACTGCCTTTGAAGCAGTGACAGTGCCGACAGAATCAGGCCAGCGCTCTCAGATGGGTGGTGGGGAAAGGAAAAGTCGAGCATTAAAAGGAGGATTATTTAGATGTGGCTCTGTTAAAATTTTACTTGAAAAAATTCTGATAACATTGTAGCCAACTGCCTAATGTGCAGCCCCATACGCAACAAACCTGTGTATTCTGACAGCTTTCTATCAGAACCTGCCTAACTTATAGAGCAATATGAGCTGAAGTAGCCCATCTGTTTGGATTGGACCACACGGGCCAGCCTTTGCGCCCCATGTGCATCACCTGTCACCAGTTCACCACTGTTCCTTCCTTGGACCATTTTTGATAAAGTATATACTGATCACTGCAGACCGTGAACGCCCCACAGCTGCCATTCATCTAGCCATCACAGTTTGGCCCTTGTTACTCTCTCAAATTCTTATGTTTGCCCATTTTCCCTCCTTCTAACAAATCAAGGCTTCCTCACACCAAGAATGGGTTCAAACGCATGTTACTGTGGGTTCTCTAGAGCTTCTCCAGGTGAACTAGAAACTCTAAACTGCAAGTCCTCTGCAGATCCAAGAATTGAACCCAGGACCTTCATGCACCAAAGAAACTGTACTAACCACTTTGCCACCATGCCACGGGAGCAGTTAAGCCTTGTGTCTATGTTTGTAATCACAGCCATTTAATATATTTTGCTACACATTTGCTTCCTTAAAAAGTTTTGTAAAATGTTAAATGTTTAAATAAATGCGGAAACCATATACAGAAGCACTGTAAACTAACCTTAATTGGTAACTTCTGGTGTTATTGCTTGCTTAATCAGACGCCCGGTGCTATAATGAACCTTTGTTGGATCTGTTTACACTTAAGGGACTTTAACTTACCACTCCCGGATTCTGTTTATTTTACTTCAAGTTCCTGTTTTCCTATCACACATCATCTAAATGCTCCTTCTCACTTCCTGCCCATGGGAAAGCAGGTAAACCAAAAAATGACATCATCACCGCGCGTCTGGCCTCTGAAGATCCTGAGGGTTTCAACACACAATAATTGCGGCACCAAAGAGGGCTGATTACTAACGTTGATTCACTTGTTAATGACTGTTTAACTTCTGTGGGTTTTTAATAGGAGCTTTTAGCCGGGACACATGCCACTGATTTTCCTTGTGGCCGAAGTCATCTCATTAGAGACTTTGGAATAAATGTATGTAGGAGTGTGGTATTTAGGAGCAATCGAGAAATGCAGACTGAATGACAATAACACAAATATGTGACTTCAACAAAATGGCATGCAATTTATCAAACACAATTACACCTAATCCTGTGTCATAAAGAATTGTTTTTTACTGCCACTCCATCCCAGTTACATTTCTGGTGGGTCCAAATAGTATCATACAAAACACTTTGCCTTTACAGGGTGGTCACAGCAAATCAACTGAACAGCAACTTGGCAAGTTTTCATGCCGGATGCTCTTCCTGTCACAACCAGCCACTTATTGTGCCTGAGGACAGAGTGGGAAACAAATCTCCAATGCTCTTCCTGCATCACTGTCACCCTCAAAATATATTATACTAAACACAATCATCATCCATCATAAAGGACGAAATTCACAATGCTACAATCATCCACTGAAGCACAAATAAGTAAGGCCCAATCTCATAACATCATTAAATTAACAAATTCTTGTTCTTGAAAAAAAAAAAAAAAAAAAAACATATGAAAAAACACAAACCCGACTGGTCCAGAGAAGTTCATATATGGCTTTTTTTTACATGATACACTTTTAACTTGCATTTGTGTAAACTGTTCCTCGACAATGACTGCTATTGCATGGCACATCATATTTCAAATAAGATCCATATGCAGATTAACCTTTGCACTCCCCTAAAATTTTGCACCATTGGTGACCCTTATGTACAAAAATATACACGATCAAAGACTGCTATAAAATCATCATACGTCAGTATTTTTTTCTGTTTTTTTCTTTACATAAATCTCCTTAATGACTTGAAATCTGCTCAAAAGTACCAAACAATAAATAATTTTCTAGATTCTGGTAATCACATGGCTCTATAATATAAAATGGCAATAATACAAGAATTTCATGCATTCGCCAACAGTGGAACAAAAAGGTGTTTTTTGATGGAAGTCAAGTGTCCTGATAACCACATGCAACACTCATTATATTCTATGAGAAAAATACAAGAATTTGATGCATCTACCTACAGAAAATGATTGAATCAAATAAAGTACACTGAAAATGTGAAATTTCTTTACGCTTCTTCAAAATGAAATACTGACATTGCAGAATTAATGTTTGTATACTACAATGCCAGTGGGATTAAAAAAAAAAGTTTTTAATGGCAGTCAATCTTGCTACTAAGATTTTGAAAGAAACTGTCTGCCACTACATAAAAAATACTAATGCAGTCAAATAAATTTTGCTACTAATCTTTTACACAGCTAAGGCCTCATCTCTTTACTATTTATTATTTAAGTAATTATTTAAGCAATTATGCTTTGTCTTTTTTTTTCTTTTTTTTTTTTTCCTTTTTTTTTTTGTTTTGTTTTTGTTTTTGTAATACATTTTTCAAAATTAATATACTTAAACTGGAATATAAAGGGTTAAAATCTACCAGATTAATTTTTGGTAGTTCTGAGCAGATTTCAAGTAGTTTAAGAGATTGATGTAAAAAAAAGAAAAAGCATAAAAAATACTGATGTATGATGATTTTATAGTGGTTTTTGAGTGAGTACATTTTTGTACATGAGGGTCACGAAAGGTTGCAAAATGCATAAATGGAGTCTTAATGACATGCAAGAGTAAAAAAACACAGGATTTTAAAAATTTGGCTAATAATAACATTTTGTGCAAAAATTCATGCCCCAAGCTCTAAAACAGCCAAAATGATCACCAAATAACAATTTAAGAAGTCAAGCAAAATGTACAAAAATGTACACAGGGGAGCATAAGGGAACTATCAGATGGTTTTAATGCAAATAAGCACAGTTAATGACTTCTTGAAGTGTTCCTGAGCCTTTGCAGTGATTCCCAGAACATAATCATCTCTCTTTTTAATGCAGTGCCAGTTGAAGAGGAAATGTATTGTAAATTGTAATATATATAGTGGTATGTGTATATATTTTTCTAAAGTTGTTCCACTTTTTTGCCGAGTGATGAACCTCTGCTACCATCAAGTTCTCTGCTACCATCAAGTTCTCTGCTACCATCAAGTTCTCTTCCTGCTTTTTCATGGTCCCTTTTCTAACTTACTTTTGAAATGTGTTTGTCATCAAATTCAAAATGATGTGTTATTTTTCTTAAAACACCTCACATGTTGTTTATGTTTGATTAATAAAAAAACAGTTGCAATATAAGAACTGCAAATAATTCTTTATTTACATTTTACACACTGTCCCAACATTTCAGAACTGGGTTTGTAGGTGAGAATTTATAGTTTTCCTTTCATATACCTAAGCTCAGGATTAACCTCTTCATCACTGCTGTGTGACGTGACCCATGCTCCCATTGTGCAGTGCTTTCCTTTAAATCAATCCACTTTCACAACTTTCTGTGTGTTAAGCGCGTTCCGGGTCTTAAGGCAGTATCATTAAGAAACAGTATAGAGTTAATTAGCAGAATACAAACAGAGAATAATGACAAAGCTTTGTGTGTTCCACTATAGCCCCCCGTGTCTGAGTCTCCACGGCTACAGTACGAGAAATGCAGGACCGTCCCAGGATTTATCACTCAGGGCCCCCCACTGCACAGCAAGGATTACTGGGCTCTTTATAGAAGCCACTTCCCTCCACAGAGCAGCGGGCCCTGTGCCGCTCAGCACGGCTTCACAGTGTCACATGGGGCACGTCCTGTGTGGATATAGACACATAACCAGCAGCACACACTGCAGCTCAGTAATTTCCTTGAAAGCAGCCTGATAAAATGTAGTTTGAATGTTGAATGGGATAAAGCAGATTTGTCTTTGTTGACGGGAGAACTGCAGAGGTGGGAGAAGTACTTCAGTTCTGTTCTCAGGTACTGTTACTGCAAAATATTGCTCAATTAAAAGTATACAACAAAATCATAACAAGCAAAAGCTAGTGTGAAGTTTACTTAAGTAGAAATGACTTACTTTTACTGCCAATTCTAGTACTACTATTACTACAACCAGTGCTACTACTCATAATACTAGTCCCCCATCACTACTACTACAAGTGCTACTATTATTACTATTTGTGCTACAATAATTAGTACTACTACTTTTAATACTGCTACTATTCACAAAGGTAAAACAAAAGACAAAAAAACAACAACTTTAATTCATCTACAGATTTTTACAAATTTACTTCAATAAAATTACATTTTTTGTTCAAAAATCCAATCTAATATGAATAAAATGTTATGTAAAATACTTATGTATAATATTGTACATAATAAGTATATATTTTTACAAAGTCACCAGGTGGGTAATCTAGCAGATGCTGCCATACCTTTACGAAAACTTAAAAATAGATTTTATGCACTTTCTAAATTTTGGACCGATAACAAAGACAGCTGGGGTAATCT
The DNA here is from genome assembly GCA_020698575.1 of Bostrychus sinensis. Classification (NCBI taxonomy): domain Eukaryota; kingdom Metazoa; phylum Chordata; class Actinopteri; order Gobiiformes; family Eleotridae; genus Bostrychus; species Bostrychus sinensis. The sequence goes on along the minus strand of CM036253.1, from coordinate 19,879,920 downwards.
GCGTTGTTTGATTGCTGCGTGCTTCTGAGAAGTGCTTGAATAAGAAAAGGCGGAGTGAAAGAGGAATTCCTGGACGCTGAGCACATGTTCTGTTTTGCCCGGCTTTCTCCCTCAGCTCTATGGAGGTGTCAGTCATTTATATTCTAGTGTGGCCCGCAATGATTTACACCTCCAGCTCTGCACGACAATGAGTGTGTCATTGGAAATAGCAGGTGTTCGCATGCTGCTTAGCTCATGGAAAGCGAGTTAAAAAAGAGAGAGGGAGAGACAGGGGTGTGTGCATGTGTGTGTGAATGGGGTGGGGGTGAATTATACTGGTAAATGGTGCCGTCGGGCTGGCATGCAGGTCAGCGAGTTTCCCGACCACTAGCGCGCCTGTTTCTCATCGCGCCACAATAAGTCTGCCAGGCGACTTCCAGCAACACCGCTAGCACTTATCCTGTTGGTGTTATTAGCTTTGGTGAAACTCGTGCTGGAGATATTGAGGTCAGACTAGAGAAACCACTGAATTTAAAACATTGGGGTAACCAGCGAATGACATCATCTAGAGCAGTGGTTCACAAACAGTTTTACGCCAAGTACCACCTCCAGAAATTTTTGGCTCCCCAAGTACCATTTTAATGGATTAAAATACACCATAACCAGGCCTTAAAACACCAAAACAGGTCTAAACTAGGACAAAACAACGACTCAAGAATCAAGTCTGAATTGGGACTAAACCGGGTCTAAACAAGGACTATCAAGTACTTAACCCAGGAATAAACCAGGACTCAACAAGGTCAAAACCATGACACAACTAGGTCAAAACTATGACTAGATCAGAACTAAATCAGGTCTAAACAAGCACTCAATGCAGGATCAATCCAGGACTCAACCAGATCAAAACCAGGTCTAAACAAGGACTAAATCAGGTCTAGACAAGAACCAGGACTCAACCAGGGCTAAACTAGGACTTAACCATGTCTAAACCAGGACTAAACCAGGACTTAAACCAGGTCTACACTGCTCTATAAGCGTAAACTCTAAATTCAAATAAATCAAGACCTGAACTGCAAAATACCATTAGAAGAGGCTCGGGTACCACCAGCTGTACCCATACCACAGTTAAAATAAAAAGTGATTATTGCACTATTGCTAGAAACTTTCATAGCAGAAATATCTAAAAAAGGACAAGCGTGACACATAGAAGTCACCAGTGGTACATACAGAGGAGAAACTGCGTAAAACGAGAGATAACTGTGAAAGAGCCGGGATAAGAGGATTTGGAGGAAAACAAAAAGAGATTTGCTCTTGTGCGACTGGTCCCAAGGAGAACAGACGGAGCGCTGTGAAGTCTTGAGAGCCGCCGTTGTTAATAGGCTGTCAGAGATCTCTTCACAGTCTCCGTCTCTCACCCCCGCCGCTCTGCCCCCCCCAACCCCCCAGAAGCCACTCCGTCAAACGGGCTTCCACTCCAGACTCCTGCCCCTCAGCATCACCTCACTTCAAAGATGCTCCAGAGGGGGGCTCCTTTGAGAAAATACCCCCATGGAAACCCACGGAGGCGACGTGTTAGTGGATGGGACAGGAAGAACACAGACAAGTGGACCATCCATCACGATGTTGTCACGCCAAGAAAGGGGAAGCTGAGGTTATCGGTCTGTTTACATTAATTATTCTAAAGCGCAGTTCTCATTTACTCCCTAACAAGAGGAAAAATGTAAATAGATAAATAATTATAAAAGCGAGGGAATGACTACAGATACAAATGGAGCATTGCTTTAATTACCTGAAATAGAGAGACATTAAAAAACACGTGCCACAAATGCATGATGGTGCATAGTGGCAGAGTGGTTAGTGCTCCTGCTATTCCTATTGTAGCTTCTCTCCGGCTTCCTCATACCGTTCAAAAACATGCACGTCTTGAGTAAAATGGTGACTCTAATGTGAAAGTGAAAAGTTGTCAGTGTGGGTCCTGCCTAAGGCCCATAGATGCTGGAATAGACTCCAGCTTCAACTCTGAAAAGGAATAAGTGGAAAAAATGATGAATAACAATTAATGAAAAATAATTAATCAATGTGCCATAAAATAATCTATAATAAAATGGTCAGAAACAAAACTGGGTCCAACCATCTTGAGAACTACAGCTCTAGTTTATGCTGCTCTGCTGAATCGTCCATGTCACATCCCTGTGTGCACGTAAACGTTCTATGTCCTAACCTTTTGTCACCAAGCATAGCATCTGCATCTCCTCCACCTTTGCTCCTTGTGAACATTTTATCTCCATAACCTGAGTTTCATCTTTTCACATAGAAGCAACCACTAAGAAGAAAAGGATGTCAGATGTTTTTGATTCAATCTGAAAATTCTGTGTGGTTTAGTTTAGTACCAGGTGCAGTCTTTATAATGCTCTCATCATAAAAGGACAAAGTGAGTGGCTTTTTTCATAGTGGTTCCACAGATAGATAGACCGTGTCAGTCTTTTTCTTCTCTGTCACCACAAACTTCATCTGCCTGCCCTCTCCAGTGACTGTGGTGTTGCTTTAAAGATAAGGGAGGAGGCTGTGGTCATTTGTAAAACTAGGTGGTCTTATCACACAGATGAATTATGGGAAATGGAGGAACTCTATGTCATATGTGTTTGACAGAGGCAGGTGAACAGGTTTTATGCAGAGATCTTTTATGACAGATGGTTACATAATGCAGTAAAAGTGCTTGTGCTTGAGTCAAAGTGAAAAAGGTGGCTTAAAAGTACTTACTGCTACTAATACTATTAGTACTCTTACTATCACTACTGCTACTAGTACAATTACAATGGTCACTAATGCTACTGCAACTACTACAACCACCACTACCAATACTAGTGTTACTACTATTATGTAGTGCTACAACAATACAATCATCTACTACTATGGCTGCTACCACTTTTACTTTTTACCCCGAATGTCACAATAAGGTCAAAAAATACTTTTACTAATTTAGAAATTATAAAAGTTTACTTATGTCCTGGGTCACCACAGCAAACCATCAGCCTGCTAGTGTGTAATGATTTGCATACTGGTTTGGAATATTACACCAGGTGCTCTTCCTGATGCAACCTTCTCCATTTATCCAGGCTTGGAACTAGCACAAAGAGCACACTGGCTTGTGACTCCCTGTGGATGGATTCAAAGAGTTTATTTGTGTACATTTTTCCATAAAAATAGACTTAAGTGAAAGTATGTTTAAGAAAGTGTAGAGGTGTTCTTAGTAAATATTTTTTCTTCTAAAATAGGAAAATGACTTAATTAAAAGTATTTTGCTACTTTCCACTACTGAATATAATAATGTCAAAAATGCCCTCATACACCACCATTTGGCAAGAGACATAAAATGTTAGAAAAGAGAAATAGTTTGGGTTCATCTGAGTCCATTACTCCTCTGACGGTGGTTGGATCAAAGCAAACACTGATAATGCTTTGACCACAGTTAATAATACTGCAGCCCAAGAATGTTGGCCCGGGCCTGGCTACTCCCCGACCTCACACGTATAACCGTCCACACATACACACTCAAACACACTCATTCCTCAATAGCAGTGACACATTCCATGCTTTCTTCCTCTCTTCCCACAAACCAAACACTCCTTCTTTCTAATTGTAGACTTTTTGATTTATTTCAAAGGGAAACTTGCTCTGTTGCCACGCTCCCATCGGAAAACATGCATGCATACACATAAGTGGTTGAGAGGAGCACAAACTTCCAGCATCTCCCTTTGACTAATCATAACACTGCAAGTACGGCTCCCGTTAGAACCTTGACGGATCTGCCTAAAATGACCTCTGCACTCTCAATGGTTGGTGTTTTTCCCTTTTTCCTCAATCAGCAGGACAGGACAAAAGCCATCCTGGTGTGCTCTGGTCTAGTGCTAAAACAAAAGAGTAAGTTGATCATTGAGGGAGGATATCCACTTTTCTACTGCCTCACTGTTTCACCAAGTCAGTAACAATAAAGATTAGAGGAAGTATATACATTTCATTATTCTTTCATTAAGTAGTAATAGTAGTAGTAGAGGTAGTAGTAGAAGTAGTATTAAGTGTGGTTGATAGTGCCATTCAATTGCAAAAAACAAAAACAAAAAAAACAACAATAACATTTGTATTTAGTTGTGAAGATTTTCAGTCATGCTGTCAAAGTTCTGGACAAATGGATTATTTTTAACTTTGCTGCAAACATAAATAAGCCAAAAACTCAAGCCACAACATGTGCCAGTCCCATGCCCAGAAAAATAGTGAGGATTACATTAGGAAGGGAATTTGGACAAAAAAATGAACAAACAAACAAACAAAAAACAGACAATGGAACCATGTGAGTTGTTGTGAACATCTGAAAAGAAGTAATAGCACTTTTACTTGCAAGCTAATTTTCAGTACTTTGTCAATCTCCCTCTTTTGTGCAGTTAAGATACATGAAGTTTGTAAGTGCAGAAGCTGGTGAAGAGGACCTGAAGGTGTTAATTTTGGGGACGTTAAAAAGTGACCATGTGAATGCAGACCTCTGCCAAAGCATCATTATTATTTAATTAATTAGTCGTGTCAGCTGAGACTTAAAGTCCCAATATTCTGCATTAAGTGCAATGCTCTACTGAGTCTGCCTGAGCTATACTGGTCACCAAGTATCCTGGTCACTAGGTTTACTGGTCACCAAGTACACTGGTCACTAAGTTTACTGGTCACCAAGTACACTGGTCACTAAGTACACTGGTCACTAAGTACCCTAGTCACTAAGTATACTGGTCACTAAGTACCCTAGTCACTAAGTATCCTGGTCACCAAGTATCCTGGACACTAAGTATCCTGGTCACTAAGTACACTGGTCACTAAGTGTCTTGATCACTATGTATACTGGTCACTAAGTATCCTGGTCACTAGGTTTACAGGTCACCAAGTACACTGGTCACTAAGTTTACTGGTCACCAAGTACACTGGTCACTAAGTACACTGGTCACTAAGTACCCTAGTCACTAAGTATACTGGTCACTAAGTACCCTAGTCACTAAGTATCCTGGTCACCAAGTATCCTGGACACTAAGTATCCTGGTCACTAAGTACACTGGTCACTAAGTATCTTGATCACTATGTATACTGGTCACTAAGTATCCTGGTCACTAAGTACACTGGTCACTAAGTAAACTGGTCACTAAGTATCTTGATCACTATGTATACTGGTCACTAAGTACACTGGTCACTAAGTATCCTGGTCACTAAGTACCCTGGTCACTAAGTACACTGGTCACTAAGTATCCTGGTCACTAAGTACACTGGTCACTATGTATCCTGCTCACTAAATACACTGATCACTAAGTATCCTGGTCACTAAGTACCCTGGTCACTAAGTACACTGGTCACCAAGTACACTGGTCACTAAGTATCCTGGTCACTAAGTATCCTGGTCACTAAGTACACTGGTCACTAAGTACACTGGTCACTAAGTATCCTGGTCACTAAGTACACTGGTCACTAAGTATCCTGGTCACTAAGTACACTGGTCACTAAGTACACTGGTCACTAAGTATCCTGGTCACTAAGTACACTGGTCACTAAGTATCCTGATCACTATGTATACTGGTCACTACGTATCCTGATCACTAAGTAGCCTGGTCACTAAGTATCCTGGTCACAAAGTTTACTGGTCACTGAGTATCCTGGTCAAACAAGCAGAACTGGCCCCTAGTAATGAATCTTGAACCCAGACTGGCTCCACAATAAAATCTGATAATTTCTTCTTTGGCGCATTATTGATGGTTCCTGAAAACATCATCAACATCTAACCCTGTAAAAATACTAGGCAAAAGTACAAGTTTCTGAATGATGGAAAAACACTGTAAATTGTATAAACCATCTTGAGGTGGTGGGATGAGAGTGTTTCTTTGGGACCACCACTTAGGGGTGAAACCAGAGCACCGAACTATGAGTAGCAAACCCCAGCAGCACCACTAACTGCCCTCTCCTCACTCACCCCTCAGCCCTAATCCACTGTTTACTCAAACGCTGGGCAGTAATGATAGCCATGAGACCAGGGACCACCCCACGTCCCTGCATGCCCCCCACTTCTCCCCCCGCTGCCCCCACAAGCGTCAACCGCCATAACCAAAAGCTGTTTTCTCAGGAGCCAAACACCTTAAATACATAATTAGTAGGGTCATTTGTGCCCCCAGCAAGGGCAAGAGTGTGTCCGAGTGCAGTTTGTCGGGAGAGGAGGAGAAGATGAGAAGTGCAGCGGGGGCAGGATATAAAGACGTGAGAGAGACTGGGACAAAGGCATGCATTCATAGCTGTGGCCCTAGACAAACTCGCCTGTTGCCGTCTTCAAAGGCCATCTCTGCCTTTCCTCAAAACCCCAGAGGCCACGGGTTTGGGGCAAAAAGGAGAAACATAACAGACCGACATGGACGCACAGTGAAAACAGGTACGGGAAGAGAGATGTGTGAGTGGTCAAGCAAAGGTTACCAGATCTGCCATCCAGGAAGGAAGTGGTTAAGACTAAAGGGATAGAGCCAGAACTGAGGTTTTGCCAATAACAAACTGATTATAAATATGTATATAGCTCTTTTGGAGAGACTCTATTGTTTAAATACATGTTTTAAATAACTTTAAACAATAGACCAGTTACATATTTTTGTACATATTTTATTTTAAAATGTTTTTGGCCTTCATGTTTTTTTTGTTTTTTTTTTTTTTTTGTTTTTTTGTTTTGTTTTTTTGGACACTAATTTCATTTTTATTTTGTAAAATGCACACAAATCTTTATAATACTATACTGTACTATACAATACTGCCAATGGGAAAACGTGAATATGTGCTGCTGTAAATTTTGTTATATGATCACATTTTCTATCTTTCATTTAACAAACTTGGAAATTTACACTTTTAGTTTCATTGCTTTGCTCACGTTTGCCTTTCCAAACTTGAGCCCTACTGACCACCATTTAGTGTGAACTTAAGACATCTCATGACGCCACAAAACATTTGAACCTATCCCAAATAGTTTGTGAATTTCTACTACAAGAAGTAGATTTAGTTTCCCAAAAACAAATTGTCAATTGTAATATTTTTTACAATTGTACTTTTTATTGCATAGTACACAGTAAAGGTAACTTTGGTGGAGTTTATTAGATGTTTTGAGTGTATTCAACACACACCCCCTGTATAACCCCTGTACCTTGAACTCTGACCTCATGCATTGTGGGTAGTCAAATCCTAGTTTGCCCTGTGCAAAGGCCCAGAATTCCAGTGGTCCATGTTTCACACAGGGAGACCATTGTGAGGGATAACTGCTCTCACACTCCCATACATACTCTGACCCACACTGGGACTGTTCAAAAAAGCCTCTTTACACCTTGTCTGCCCCGGGACGCCCCCCTGCCATTGTTTACCAAAGCATGTCCACTTAGCTCTGCCCTGTCTGCCCCCTATTGCCTTGCTCCCGATCACCCACATCCTGACTCCACTTTTTTCTTTATTTTTCTTCCCCGACCTAACTCAGATTTGCAGCTCGTCTAGTTTGGGGTTAAATACACTTTCCATTGAGCCACAAAACATCTACATCTTACAACGATAAAAAATGTACTTAAACTAATCGTTTGTTCTTTTAGTGAGGAAAGTTAGTATCTTTGGTATCTCATAATGGTGCAGAATCCCTAAAACACTCCTGGATCTAAACGCTAAACTCACTTGGTTCTTAGCCCATTACTGACCTTTCCTGAAATTTTCATAACAAAAATTTTATGGTGTATTTATGAAAATACTCTTGTTTAGCCTCAATAGAACGTTACATCTCATTATTCTTTCAATAAAGTAGTAGTACAGTAGTATTGTTGGTTAATTTTTGTTTTTTCAGATTCAGCCTCTTTTTTCTGAGTTGCAGTGGTGGAGCAAAAACTCAGTTTGCTAATCAGTAATCAGAAAATTATTATTTTAAACACCTTGAAACAAGTATAATTTGGCACCTTTATGTAGACAGTGGTTACTGCTACAACCACTACCCTACTGCTAATTTCAAAAGGGGGCAGCAGGTCGGTAGAGACATTCTCCCCCTAACCCATAGGTTGGAAGTTCAATCCACGCTGCTGTAGAATGTGTTGTTGTGTCCTTGGGCAAGACACTTCATCCAATTTGCATATGTATGTTTGTGTTAGTGTGACTGTGTGCTTGGTGGTGGTCAGAGAGGTCGTAGGCGCAGAATGCAGTCAGTCTGCCTGGGGCCAGCGTTTTGAGTATCCAGTGAATTATTATTATTATTATTATTATTATTATTATTATTATTATTATTAATAATAATAATAATAATAATAATAATAATAATAATAATGCTACTACTGCCAGCTTCTACTACCAGTTCACTGTCTTTTACTATTACTACAATTACAGCTACCACTACGACCACTACTGTACTACTTCTGCTATGACTACCACTGGTGCCACTACAACTAGCTTTTATACTGATTTAAGGATGTAAAAAAATAAGTAAATTATTTCAGTAAAACTGTCTTTAGTAGTTACTTTCCACCTCTGGTCCTGACATATTGTCCCTTTACACACACCATGTGAATGAACCTATACATTTCAGTATAAAGACAATAAAATCTCTGTCTGTCCTTTTTATGTTCACTTTATTCATATTATCCCAGTGGTTCGTCTGATCCCTGTTCTCTTTTATGTTCTGGATCACTATATCAGACTCCCTCCCAATGTAATAAGGCCGCTCCAGCAGCGGGAAGTGCAGGAGAGAGGAACTTTTATGTCCTTTAGCTGTAGGATTAAGGCGAGCTGCTGGAGGAAAAGCAATAAAGCCGTAGCACCTATCGTCTGATGCCCTCGGATCCTGGACCAAAGCCTGGCTGCTGCTAACTTTGCAGGCCTGGAAAAGCTCACATTTCCTGTGTACAGCGGTGCCCTCACATCAAGAGCTTTTTTATCCTCGCGCTGTACCAACACACCTTTCTACTGAGCTCACATAAGCTTTACATAGAAGATATAAAGCTATGCTTAATAGGTTTCCCATGTCTTTAGCTTTTATGAAATCAGTAAAGTAATTTAAAAATTATCCCAAAAACTGGGTGAAAATCATTTTAAAGAGTAAATTATAGTATTTTAGATGGCACAAATAAATGGTTGTAGATTCCTAAGGGGCTACATTGAATTAATAGCATCCAGATTTGATAGTCAGTTAATTTTCTGAAGTTATTACATTTATTTAAGTATTAAAGTAGGATTTGTGGTGACTGACACTTTTCTGTAACTTGGATACTTGTTTAGTATGGGCTATTTACCCTGTGCTAATTGCTACATATAAAACAGCAAAACATTGATGCACTTGCTAATATTTGAAAGGACAACTGAGTAAATAACAGAAAATCAGGGAGAGTTAAACTATGTACACTTAGATGAGATATGTGGCGATTTGTCAGAGGCCTAGACTCGAACCATGACACAGAGGAAGGCTGGAGTTTCCTTGGATATGTGCCACACCTCAACCAACTGAGTTAATCCATGGCACTTGATAAGATTTTCTCACTGACATGACACATAGGGGATTGGTTGTAAGTTGCCTACAGAGCCTGTTGATTCACACTTGACTTAATTCTTCCAAGCTATGGTTATCATTCTTTCATTGCAGTCATATTGTTTACAAACACTTATAGTCTACAGTAAGCACTTTTTTGGTTGTTTAATCCACAGCAATCAGACTAAGACTCATTTGAATCAGCAGAAATATATTTATTGTTAAAAACATAAATATATAAATTATAATTATTGCTGTTTATTCAAAGAAGGCTCAGAAGAAAAGTTCTGAAGGCTTAGTGATAGCATAATAGCATTTCCTTTAACCAGACAGCTGCAAGCATGGTCCCTCTTTCACTGAGAACACTGAAGTTAAAGTAATAAAATGTGTCAAGTGTGTAGCACCAGTGGAATCCAGCCACAGAGGGTCAAAAAGCCAGTGTACTCCTGGTGCCGGTCCCAAGCCTGGATAAATGGAGCGCGTTGCCAAATTGATATGCAAATCACTGAATGCTGGGAGGCAGATGATTTGCTGTAGTGACCCCAGAAAGAAAAAACTGAAAGTAAAAGAAGCGTAGCACCAGTGGACAGAGTATTTACAGAGACAGTGGACAGTAGTAGCTGATAAAGCCAGTTTCTCGTTTGACTTTCGCTTGACTCACTCCAGCTCTTAACCTTTCTTTGGGGAAAGGCCCACTTACACATTCATCTGTTACAGGAACTGCAGTAAGTAATTGTTTGTTCCATCGGGGCATGAGTTCAAGTCAGCTTTGTACCTGATCTCACACATGGACACATCCATGTATATCTGGATTGCATGTGGCTAAATAAGTGTGAGTTCCTTCAAAGGGCGGAGTGATTGGTGTTCTCCTGTCAGCGCATGAGTTGGGACTGACTAAACAAGAAACCCATTCATGCTTGGCTCACTCATTCACTCTTTTAAGTTCAGTGAAGGTGAACTTTGCTCTCTGCAGGCACCACGTGTGTGGCAGTAAAGCGAAGCAGACGGGCAGCCATCTTTGTTATCAAATGAATGAACACACCCTGTCTTTCCTCTGAAACTTGCATGTTGTGAACTGTTCTCCAATTCACCTCGATTTAACTCTAAATTGTGTGCAATGTACTGTAGAAGTCTTTGCATCTCTACCAATGGACTGTGACAAAAAAAAGAACAAATCTTTTTTTCAGATATTAGTAAGCATAATATATTTTATAACAAAAATAAAGCATCTTCCTGTACGAACATAACTCATATCTCCTGCTTGAAACAAATGTCACACATCCAAACCATTTACAACTCTGGACATCATTTCATTGCTCATTAGTGTAATATAATAAGAAACAGAATTTTTAAAAAATGACACTGAAATTGTGACATTGCAGAGAAGTAGAGCACACTGACGTCATGCATGTCTCCAGAATCTTACATCTCACATTTCTTTTGTACTGGAAGAGACAAAATACACATGTCCACACATATAAATAGTTTATGAGAAGCGGTGCGTCTTCCTTTTTAGATTTAGCTGAACATAGCACAAGCAAAGTGTCCTATCAAAGGCTGCTGCTTTACTCGGGGAAAATGTCTCAAGCTCCAGAGAGAGTCTTTAAAACAAAACATTTCTCCCACAGTTCTCACGTTTTGATTCTTCTCCTTTTGTCCTGTGGAAGTCTTTTAAGAACAACACTTTTATGTTGCCCAGTTGGAGGTTGTCCACCACTGTGTCTCAGTCCAAGCAACAGATTCCCACTTTTTTTTTCCTCCTGAGCCTCAAACCGTTTCCACTGTCTTGTTCAAATGAAGTCTGTTAAAATGTCCGACAAGACGTTCTTTTTTTTGTGTGTTCAGCTCACAGCTTGACTTTCTGCTTCCTCCGGCTCAGCTGACTGTAACAGTAGCCTACAGCACACAGGAAATCATCATCATAGGTTTTTGTTTTTAAAAAAAGCACCTTTGGCATCTCCTCGACTCTTTATTTCTTGTCTACTCATAGTCTCTTGGCTTTACATGTTTTTTAACAGAGGTGGCATGGTGGTAGGGGAGAAGACACGTTCGGTCTCCGTTTGGTGGAATCCTCTTCCTGGGGGAGCACCTATGCCGAAGTCCCTCGCTCTGATTGATCTCACCTCACGTCCTCTGTGGAGAAAAAAGATCACATTACACATTAGTGAGAGCTAAAATTGTCATAATATAAATATGTTTTTGTGCAATGTGCATCACTTTTTATTTTTCATGCATATCAAAGAAAAGTTTCAGATTTCAAGGACCAGACAATACAAGACAACTAGTCCCAACCAATTACATGAAACCATTTACACAATTATGACACATGGTAAATAGTGGTGAGGGTTTTGTTGCAGTGCAGATTTCTCTAGTAGTGCATGCAGTGACAAAATTGGTGCAAAAGCCCCAAAATGATCCTCGCACTGGCACAAAGCAGTGATCAACAGGCCACATGCAGCAGTGCAGAGTCCTCTCTCACTCCGATTGGCTGTGATGTGATTGGTGACAGTGATTGGCAGGCTCTCATTGCTCTGTGCCCTGATTGGCTAAATTTGCAGTGTCAAAGGTGAGGACGCCGCCGTGCTACAGCCCTACCTGTTCCCCTTACAGCACTCCATTGGACTTTGGGTAGCAACTTTTATTACGTTGCGAATAAGTCCTTGCTGGCCTTTAGCTTTTTACTTTTCCTCTTTTTACTTTTAACCCTACGATGGCCTGAAAACACAAGGGGGGGTAAGAAGGCAGTTAAAAGTAAGAAGCATAGGTTTATGGGTGCAGAAATGGAACAAAAGCGCAGAGATAGCACACATAATAAATACTTAGGCCTTATCTGCCGGCAGCAAAGGACTTATCTGCTCAGTGTGAGAGAAAGGGCTAGAGATCAAATAGCTGCTGTCATGCCAAGCAGCCTTTGGACACCTTCCCTTAAGAGACAGGCACTCGCGCACACATTTGTACCTTACACAAACACACACGAGGAACAGTCGGGGCGTAAACAGACAACATCTTAGGCGTGCGTGTACTGAGAGCAGTTACAGGTGAGGGTCATGAAGTGCAATGGGTCAGACAGAGGGACAGATGTCAGAAGCAATAAAGGGGCACCGCGGTTGACAATCTGAACCACAGAAGTAAAAAGTAACAAGATACTTTTACTTCAGAAAAATATAACTACCTGTGTAATCATCTTATAGTATATTGTAATGAGAACTTATCTGGGGGAAATAAGACTTAAAGATATCATATAGACTGCATTATTAAGGATTTTAATCTCATGGAACATTCCAATAAGAAAAACATAAATAGAAAAAAAGGGAAGCAAAGTAAGTAAACTGCAGAAATGTAGAAATGTATGATGTAAGATGTGATGTTTAACAAGGTGGAGATAATTGCTGCCATCAATTTAGAGCTAAACTGTGCTATAGAGGTTTAAGGTAAGCTCCAAATTTCAGTTTAATGGAATTTATTAATGTTTTGAAGTAGCAAATTGGTCTAGTGTTGCATTTTTTAACTAAATAAAAGCAGCCGGGGGTGGGAGTAGTAAAATACTTACTTCAGCCTTAATGAGCTATTATCCTACACATATAGTACAGTTATAAGCTCCTCACACACTTTGATCAATGCTACTGGTACTGTACAGCTGATACAGTCATCAAGAAGCATCAACAAGCAAATGACGCACTCACTGTGAACCAATAAATACTTGACAATGTTGTAAATACTGGGCTACCTCATTATAAATCTTTTTATTATTCCTTTTTGGGGTTTTTGCCTTTATTTGAGACATTTACATGTAATACAGTAAATAGACCAGAGAATGACATGGAGCAAACTCGCCCGAGACAGGAATAAAACTCAAGTTGCTCTCTTCACCAGGTGAGGCTCTGAAGCACCCCCTAATAAATCATCTTTATGGACCGTTATGTTCTTCTTATGCAACTATGATAATCATATGTGATGAAATTTACCTGTTTCTGCTTCTGAGTGTTCCATAACGTGATGGTGCGACGTGCACACACACTCCAGGTGGTCTTCTAACCGTACAAAGACCTCTTTCAGCTTGGGTCTTCTCCTCACATACTCCACTTTGGCCACCTAAAGAAAAAGAGATGTCATTGCTCAGCTACAAAAAATGCATTCACTTATTGTTCATACACAGCTCCGGAAAGGCGTAGCGCTGTGACTACACTTTCATGAACTGATTCAGAAAAAAGGCACAACATCTTTGTTTGATTTGCCAAGTTTCAATTGTAAGAGACACTACTAGAGGCACTACATTTTAAAGCTCTTTGTAAACGCTCTATAGACTGTTGATCAGGTGTGTAACAACTGAATGTTTTGTATGACCTCAACCAAGCAGTAAGAGACAAAAAACAACAAGAGATCCCAGGGGAGCACCCAGGAAGACAGAAACACTCAAGCTTTGTTATGAAATATAGGCCTACGACAGATCACCTATATTTTTTTATATATATATGCATTTTATTTTATTGTTTTCTAAACTGTAACTCAACTTTACAAAACATACCACAGAGTCAGAAAACTGTGTTCCTTAATTGCCTCCTGAAAGCACATGAATGTATCAATAGCTAGAACTGTCAACTCTTTTGAAGTTAATAACACAAGAGGCCTTAACATCTAAAAATCAAATTAGTTATTTCTCTAAAAACTGGACCTCTTGTAGTTCAGGTTTACTAAGTGCTGCTGAGCACCTGTCCAACCTTAACTGCAGTAAGCCATGTGCATGCAGCAATAGTCGGACAATAAAATTCGTTATCCAGATGCGCACAACAGGACCAACTTCAAGCTCCCGGGTAAGGCCAGCAGGTGCGATTCTTCCAGTCTTATGCTGGTTAAAGCTTGAATGAAAGCTGAATATAAAAGGTTGCATGGAGGTTATGATCTTGTTATGTAACTCAAGTGGCTCCATACATTTTGTTCTCTGATCTTGGTGTCAAGGGTAGGTAACCTCCCCTATCCAGCTCAGTAAACCCCGGGGGCTTTATAGAAACAATATCCCAAGCCTCTCTTAACATCCTGGTCGGCGCACGAGAAAGGATATTGGCCCACAATCTCCAAGAGCTGTCCGGTGTTACGAACAACACGTTTTGTGGACATGCGAAGAAACAGGGGCCAGAATGTGATGGGCGGCCTTTCTTTGCTCTATCCTAAGGTGGAGTGCTGCCAACGTTAGCTCTAGGCTGACAAATTAGTCATGCAGACGAACAAACATACCAATCTTGTTCTGATAAAACAAAGTTGGATCTGCCTCATGTCAAAAAACAGAGGGAGGTCACCGAGCTGCAAAGTTCCCCTCCAAAAACACTTCCAGTCCCTGAATAGGACACAGGACAGAGGACAGAGAGAAGGGAAAGATGAGCGAATCAAGGGTAAAGCGAGCAAGTGGAGGTATGCGGTGAGCAAACAGATGACAATAGCGTCTGGGGTTTGGAGCTGGTGGTGTTAGCGCTTATCGCTCCAGGACACTCGCAGCGGGTGAAAGGGCCTGGGGCAGGAAGGTGGAGGGCCTCATTAAATAGTGTGTGTCTGTGTGTGCGTGTGATGGTGCAAACAGAGGGGACTGTTTAGTACGGGGAGAAAGCATCGACTACTTATTAACATTTACATGCATGGTTACCTATTGAGGAGATTTGTTACACTAATGCTGACAGGACAGATAAAAACAAATACAAGACTAATGAGTAGTTTATTATTTATCTACTTCGTTAAAAACAGTTAATACATATTCAAACAGACTGTAGTGTTGAGTCCCATTTAGGTTAAGTGAGCAAAAGCCACTGTTATCTTTAATTGTGGATCCCCATACATTTTGCATAAGCTAACCTGTCCTTCTTGCATCTTAGGTATTTATTCTTGTTGCCTCCTCACAGACATTTTAGGATAAGGTGTTGAAAAAACATGAACAAATGGGAGCATAAAAGTGACTAGAGATATAAAAGACCCAGTTCCTTTGTATGCCAATGAATTTGATATTGTCTCTTTTTATCCAATCAATAGCGAGCACAGAGTAGCGCCAGGTTTTTCTCAGGTGAAATTTAAGACATTTTTTAGACTTTTTAATGCCACTTAGAGTGAAATTTAATGCCAGCATAGTCAACAACTGACTGAAAGGACAAGATCCCGGACACAAGCGGCCGAAATGAGTTTCCTCCGCAGGGTGGCTGGGCGCTCCCTTAGAGATAGGGTGAGGAGCTCAGTTACATGGGAGGAGTTCGGAGTAGAGCCGCTGCTCCTCCACATTGAGAGGAGTCAGCTGAGGTGGCTCGGGCATCTGTTCCAGATGCCTCCTGGACGCCTTCCTGGGGAGGTGTTCCGGGCATGTCCCACTGGGAGGAGGCCCCGGGGAAGACCTAGGACACGCTGGAGGGACTACGTCTCTCGGCTGGCCTGGGAACGCCTTGGGGTGCCCCCGGTAGAGCTGGAGGAAGTGTCTGTGGAGAGGGAAGTCTGGGCATCTCTGCTTAGACTGCTGCCCCCGCGACCCGGCCCCGGATAAAGCGGAAGAAGATGGATGGATGGATGGATAGTCAACAACAGAAGAATTTGTATACATTTTACACTAAGGACTACTACTCTCTGAAACTCAAGTGTCAAAGTCTAATAAGGATGAAAGAACTCCAATGCTGCATTAAAAATTCCCTAAATGCAAGGCCTCAATCTCAATTTCTGTGCAAATCCATTCAAGCTATCACCCAAGATTCTTTCTACCAGCCAATCATAACTGTTTATCTAAAACAAGGCGGCAATCTTAAAATTGTGGCATCTCTCTGTTAAAGTTCTGGGCTAAATGCATTGCTAAAACTGTCAGCCATTATGAGCCACTTCTGTCTTTGTAGGTCTTTAATGATCTGCCAAACAAACAGCGACAGCAAGATCAATGTGATGGTCCTCCTTGAGGAGAGGCCCAGCAGTAGGTTTGTCCCTTTTTGTTTAGATTCAATGGCTTAAAAAAAAAAAGAAAAAAGAAAAGAAAAACGCTGCAGGAGTTTCAATTCACATAAAGCAATCCCCTCTTCCCATTTCCATTTGTCACAAGTTTTCACATCCTTCCTGTTTTACGCAATGATGTTTTTAACGGGTTTTTATGGGTGTAGTCATGATCACATACATCATACAGAAACCACATGCTTTATCAAGAAGTGGGAGATCCATGTGTGTGTGTGTGTGTGTGTGGGGGGGGGGGGGGGGGGGTGTATGAATCAAACTCATTTAAACAACAGTGAGAGATGGTTCTTGAGTCCCATTAGGGGCCGCGGAGTGAGAGGGGTGAGGCCAAGGGGGGTTTGGGAAGTGCAAACCTCTCCTTTCATGTCCTTCCCGGGTCAGATTAATTGGGAATTCCCTTCACACAGATGATGAGAGCATGATAGAAAGGAGAACGTCAGTCTTCCAAGGAAAACACAAAAAGGGATGGGGATGTGCTCACAGCATGCGATAGAGGAAGTGAAAACAAATACGCTGCAAGTTAGTGTTTTTGGCAAATGAAGAAGTGAAAGGAGGCAGATGCAATTGGGATAAAAAAAATCTGTCTTATCTTTAGTAACATGACTGATTAACCACAATGATAGGGGAAGAAGAAGCATACCTTAACAAGAGAAATGCACCCAAAAGAAAGGGTGAAGTAATGAGAGACTTATAAGTTATTGAGAGTAAATTGCAGAGACCGACAGCGATGTGAAATTAAAGAGTGGGAGATGGCGGTGCTGAAGAAAAATGAAGATCTTGTAAAGCGGGAGGGAACAGCTATTTTACAAAACAGACAATCAGACTCCAGGGAACTGAATGGAAGGATGAAGTCAGAGGGTTAAGGCGGTGGGGGAGGAATCAAGTACAATATCAAACATAGATGCTACAGTATATAGTTTCTTTGGTGTTGATGCATTCCAGCCGTCGTTGCAGTAGCCAAACTCAGCTGTTTTTACATAGGGCCGCTCCCATGATCCTCTCTGACCCGCCCCGCAACCCCCACGATGCGACTCCCTCACCCTTCTTCATCTACAACTTAGAAGAAAGAGAATCAAAGGGAAAATAATTCACAGCTGCAATAAGGGCAACTTCAAACAAAGGAGGCCCCACGTTCCCATGTATCCCCCCACGACCACCACCCCGAAACACCACCCGTCTTTCCTCCATGTAAGCCATAGATCATAAATTACATTCACTGTATCAGCACCACCGTCTTCTTATTTATGAAACACCCCTTAAGTCACAAAGCCACACAAACCACAGACTGAAGGGGGGGCAGCTACTGGTATTGGGGTTGAGAAAAGGGCCAGTGTGTCCAATATGTGTGGCTATATCCGCCTGGCCTCTCTCATCCTCCCGCTATGATCCAGAAGCCATCAACACTTCATTAGTCTGTGTCTTCCTCTTGCGACTGGCCTGCTGAGGGTAAACAATGTCCTTGTAAGGTTGCTCCAGATGTGCATTCAAAATAAGTCTTTCTTCCCGGGCTACCGAGTGAAAGTAAATGAGAGAAAAGTGATTTGAAACTTATGCTGCATTGAATAAATGAGGCCACTTTGTAGATGCAGCTAAATAGATGGCTCTCATGCCTTGCCTCAATTTGGGAAAAAATGTTATCAACAAATCACTGAAATTAGCCTGATTTTATACATCTGCATAATAAGATACCTAGAATTCATGTATGCTTGTGTGGTGTGCCTCAGTTACTAGCAATGGTGGACTTGAGAGCTGCACTCAAGTAAAAGTACTGTTACTTCAAAAATAATAGTACTCAAGTAGAAGTAAAAGTACCCAACAAAAATTTTACTTCAGTAAAAGTAAAAAAGTATAGAGCATAAAATCTACTACCATAAAAAAGTGCATTTGAAAGTTTCTGCAAAATCTTCTTAATCTTCTTCCCCGAGATTTGAACCCAGAACCCAAGTCAGACGCGCTACCCACTACACCACAGTCGCACTCTGAAGATTTCACAATCATTGTTTCTGCAAGTGCTGCTGCCTAATACAAGAACAGCAACTATTACTAACAGTAGTAGTTGTATTAATAGAAAAATGTTTTTAAGTTCTGCGGCTGCTTAGCTTGGAGTATGCAAGGCACCCAAGTAATTCTGTGCCCATGGTATGTTATGATTTCACTGTATTTTGACAAGGATTTTCTTAGACCTTGTGAGCAAATCTCTGTATATTACACACATAAACTCTGGTATCTGTTTGCCAGTCCACTGCACTGCGGAAGCTTTAATGGCTTAATGAGTAAGAGGATAAATGACAGCTCCATTCTTTGCCTGTGTCACGGCCTGTTTACTCAGCCCCATTGGAAGAGCAAACACAGGCTTTGGGTTCTGCATGCAGAAAGAGTAAAATAATAACAATAACCTATGTAGATACTGGTCAAAAGGATGTGTATTTGGGGCAGGGATGTTATTCAAGTTGTTTTACGCCGCATTTAGGTTAGCATAACCCTGGAAGTGCTCAAAATGTTCTGCCAGACGTGTGCAATAAAAAAGCCCCATTTTGAAAAAGTAATGAGAAGAAATGTCAAGGAATGATTTTGATGGAAAGGGGAGAGCTGAGATGCTGTGATCTGGGGAGATGATTCGGAGTCACTGAGAGTGCAAGCGGAGGTGGAGGGGAAGGGGGTCAGGACGGGTGGGGGAGGAGCCAAAGGAATGCTGCGATGAGAGAGTCTCAATACATAAAAGATTTGCCCAGAATTCAATTTGGCCTGTCTCATCTGGTCTAATCTGTTTTCTGCTTTCCAACAACATATTTTTATCACCAGTTTTAACCAATAAAGCTCACTTTCAATGCTGCAAAACATTTCATTTAACCTTCATGTACACAAAGAGGCTTTACGTAAAAACAAAGAGTGGGACATGAAGTAACTGAAAAACGAAAGAGAGAGATCGGCCCTTCTTGTCCCTCAGGCAAGTCCTACTTTAAGTTGCCTTTTTATTGCCCCGCTACTGAACAGGGCAGGCTTGTACAGTACACAACCAGCACTGACTTGTCTCCATTTTAGGTCTGCAGCTTTGAAAAGGGGGAAAGAAAGAGAAGAAGTGAAATAAATAAATAAAGGTGCATGTGGACAAATGCATAGTGGCATGAGCTGGAAAGACACACAGCCAACGTGTTCTTTTCCCATCCCTTGGCTGGCGCAAGGAAAACAAGTCCGTCTAGGGGCAGGCGGTGACATTTTTAGCCTTTTAATAAACAGTAGCACAAACTGGAGCTCTATTCAGTCTGGCTCCTCAGAGGACTTGGCATGACACAATGTTTCTGACACACAATGTGGCGAATGTCTGACCGGAGCACGGCCCTAACAGATGACCTTTTTCAAGAGATATGACGCTCCATGGCCTGCGGCTGCAAAAACCACAGACAAGCCGCTCTCCCAAATACCCCCTATCCTGGGACACCTTGGGGTCCATCTCAAGTCTGCGCGTTTTGCCCTCAGAGCATCATAAAAGGGGGACACTGATGAGTCACATGGAACGATGGCATTCCAGGAATAGCTGAATCAGGTTTTACTGTCTCCATCTGTCCTCTTCATGTAAATGACAGAGGTTTCATTGATGGCGGCGGGTAGACAGATTGTACACAGTTAGTCCAACTCAAAGTACTCTGTATCAGTCTGTCTCACTGCACTGTGGGTAAGCATTTCTGTAATATGCTTGTGCTTGTGGATATACAGTAGAAAGGGTAGTACAAGCTTTCTGTACACGGGACAGGTAGAACATCATTTTATTACTGCTGTTTATTCAAGCCACTACTCCTAAAGCATTGCATAGAATAAAATAACACATGATAATTCAAGATTAGCTTTACACTAAGGTCTTCTGGGGTCACCACAGTAAATCATCAGCCTCCTAGCGTGTAAGTGATTTGCATATTGATTTGGCAGTGGTTTTGCACCGGATGCCTTTCCTGACACAAGCCTCTCCAGTTACTTGGGCTTAGGACTGCCACAAGGAGTATGTATATGGCTTGTAACCCCCTGTGACTAGATTTGACTCCTTGTGGCTGAATTAAAGATTAAATTAAATTAAAATGCAATAATAAGACAAGTTAAGTTACACAGCTAAGTGCTAAGTATAACAATTAATAAGCAGTTTCCATGCAAGATGTAAAAAAAACCCAGCAAGGACAGGAAAAACTAACCAACGCTGGACTAACAACAGTCGCCAGTGATATCATTAAGTGTTATGAAAGGAAGCAGACTACCATGTTTATCCCCTAGTTGCCCTGTTCCTCCAAACACAGCCGTGTACCCACTGGCAGGAACTAGTGTAAATACAGCAAACATACGACTTGTCGCAGCCATAGAGTCCGCTGTGATCCTGAACAGACGGACATGTTTTTGAGTTAGCAGCACATCAGTTTTTGGCTCTTTGTCGCCTCATCTTTTTCTGAAAATACACACTGAGCTATGCCAACACAGAAGAAAAACAGCTCGGGCATTAAGTACCAAGTGACAATCGGATATTCTCAAGATACAGGAGACACTTTCTCTCAGTCCCTCTTTAGCCGCCTGGCAGGACTACCCCTCTCCGGGTCGAACCCCTCAGCAGATGTCCCAGATGAGGGTGCCAACAATCTCTTCCTCTCTGTCCTCCTCTTTCTCCCGCTGGCACAGTTGAGCCTGGCCCGCAGCCAGACGTGGGATAGAGTGATGAAGGGAGAGGGTGCTGATTGGCTGTAATGGAAGGAGAGGCAGGAGGGGGGCAGCGGAGGTACAGTGGCCACTATTTGGGTTCACTCCAAGGAGGGGCCAAGTTGCAACCCAGTGGACAGAAATAATGTAGATACTGGGTGTCGTGAGGTTGTGTTTTGGTTTCTATGGTGACCAGCCTGACCTTAACCAAGTGCTGACGATGCCTTAACTATCAAAACACTTAGATAGTTGTTCCGGACCCCTATTTTGGACGAGGACAGAGGAGTAAGCAATTAGACTTTGGGTGCATTTAGGTTTAGTGTAGTGTAGTGTGTCTACTTTAGTGTAGAACAATTTGCAAAACTACAGTATTTACTAAAAATGTACTAATCCAGCCTATCTGCTCTGCAAAGAAACTTCAAAATAAGTCATTAATAAAACTTAAAACCTCTTTTTAGCTGCTTATTTACATATGTTTCAGACAAGTATGAGAAAGTGAGACAAAGGGAGTGAAGGGAGGCAGACAGACTGACCCAGCCTTGACTTGTGATTTACTTACCTGCAGAGACTGACAGTGGTGGACGCCATAAACGTTAGGAGTGTGAGTAATCAATCTAGTGCTAGCAGTGTCTGTGTGAGGTCTGTCTGTCTGCATGCTGGGTCATTTACCTTAACTGTGCGGTGGTGCTTGCGTGAAGGATGGCAGCGCATGTTGCTGGTGTTGCAACAGCCCGTGCAGCGTTTCACCTCCACGCAGGGCGGCCATATCAGAAAGTTGGCCGACGTGGGATCCACCTGGCTCCTGGGGATCTCGTAGATCACAGTCCGGGTCTTACACACCGCGGGAACTGCCTCCTCTACTGTAAAAGAACAAAAAGAACCCAATTAATTTAATCATTAAGTTAAGTTTATTTGTTTAAAGATATGTATCTTTTTCCACTCCCTGATGCTTCGTGCATTCCTCCACTGATTAATATTTGATGACTCACTTGATGTGGAGATGTTGGTCTTACCTCAAATCACACCCAATCTCCTAAGGCTGTCAAGAGGCTCTACAAAAACCCTGATCTCATATCAGCTAAGGAGTTTGGGGATCAACTTGGCCAGATAGAAAACGACTTCTCCTTTGTCCAGTGCTTTCAGTGAGGTTAATGCAGCGTGACTAGCCCTGAGAACCTTTATGTCTGCCTGTGGGAAATCTAATAGTGACCTTTGACCCTATTGGTTATGGCGGAAAGGGAAGGAGGCAGACATTCATCTCAGATTTAAGGCTCTCTTAAACCTAAAGTAATACATTAATGTACTTTTATCATACAAACACAATATGAGCATCAAGTACAGAATGTCTTTATCACTTCAAAAACAGAGCTCCCTATGAGACGTTTACGATACAGCACACATGAGTAATGCTGTGTTGAAAAGAAGCGATGAGCAGGCAGCCATATTGCATGATCTTCTACATGCCTCAATCAGATATCACACTGCGCGGCGTTTTATGGAGAAATCTGACTGCTGAGGCCATGACAGGCTGCAACTTGAACTCTTGAATGCCTGGAATTTCCACGCTCAAGGATATACTTCTCCCCTGACGCGTGTCTAAGATCTGAAAGCCTTTGGGCCAATTAAAAAGCTTTATGTCAGACGTCCTCATCAACCTCATGCAACAAGTCTCGGGGCTGTTTGGGAGCTATAAAAACTGAATGGGTGTCTTCATTACAGTTGCTTTTATCAGCATAAAAGCTAAACAGAAGCCGCAAACTATTAGCCTTGCTTGAAATTAGTGTGAAATGATCGGTTTCATGTCTTGGGTATACTCACAAGGGGGATACTTAAGAAGAGGAGCTATTTTAAGGCCATTATGTCACTGTGTTATAGTGTAATTATCTTGACTCAGCTTTTTTTTTATACTTACCGATGCTCCTTTTGCGTCGACTATGAAGTTGAGAGCTCTTCAGGTCGTTGTAGTAACCATGGTGATGGGAATAGTTTTTATGATGGATAAAATGTTGCTTGTGACGCTTGGGCTCCTCAATGACATCGTTTCCCGTACCTCACCAAAACAGAAGGCAGCCATGTTAATAATGTCACAAGTACAATAAACACAGACAGCCTATTTGGCCTATAAAGCTGTTGTCAGATTGAAACAGTTTCAAATGACAACGTGGGCGGTGTGCCAGGCCTCGCCAGACTGCATATGATCCCCCTATTGATGTTTTATGTACCCTCTCCACAACTGAGTGTGTTGGTTACACTTGCTACACTAATGAGAGACACACTTCCTCCAGTGCTGTATGTAACACATGCTTTGATTCCCTGAGGACCAAACGGTGGCCTTTAACGTACCATGTAAAAACAAAAACTCCTGATGATGTCACAAACTGAGGTAAACAGTTCAGAGCACACAGGGCCAGTTTCTGTATAATTGCAAGCTTTGTGTGTCACGCTCACTTATTTGGGTGAACCTTCAGGACGCAGGTGAGTCAGAACGCTCCTTTTTAAAAACAGCCAGCCTTTACAGACACACAAACGACTAGAGTGGTCATTTAGCAGGTGGTGCTCAGCCAACATCATCCCTGCGCCAAATTAGTGGTTGTGTGTCTCTCATTTAGCTCCAAATGTTTACTTTTTTGGAAATCGTTCAATGGCTTGGAAAAGTGCATGTTTTGTTATGCTGCAGTGCAACCTCTTTAACTCCCAACTCAAATATAGCCAGCTCAGCTTTTACACAGTCATGGTCATCTGATAAAGCCTGCTTGTTTTGGTCCACGCCCAGAATATTACATGAAAAGAGTGCCAGTGCTGCTATAAAACGATAAAGCTTGTTCGCTAAGGATACTGCCCTTTCCCAAAGAGCAGAGTCTGAGTATTTGCTAAGTGGGTGGATCTACCTGTCTGTCGGTACAGCCATACCCACCCATGCGTCGGCACAACCTGGTACACTTAACATAAACACTGCACTCACGGCTATGCAAACTCCTCTCATTATTCTCCATAACATAGCAAAACCCTATGTACACCACACAACAAAGCATGGCCATAAGCAAACACATTCCACTCCTGCAGGGCCTTTGTGCCCTTACCAAAGTCATCTGAAGGGATTTCCTCTACCTATACATGCTTCAACTAAGGGATAGGTTGTTTATTTACTTTTATATGGCTTTTTTTTCTCCAGGTCGTGAAGGGCTCAGAGCTCTTGATTCTCTCCTTCAGAGAGAGTTAAGGAAAAATTCTTGGTAGCCTGCAGCCCGGAGACAGCCAGTGAACCAGAAAGCAAAGGCTGCACAGGGGAAGTGTTAACTGCAGCCACAGAAGAGGAGGAAAAGACCAGGCTATCAGTCTTTCAGGCAGATAGATCCTATATCTAAAGACAGTATTCACACACGTCTCCTATTCCAATGTGACATTTACATGCACCTCACAACTTACAGTGTCTCCAATACAGTGGCAGCTGGCCCATTTCTCTATATCCTATAACCTTTTAACTCCACCTATCTTCTGAACTTGTCTGTGGACGTGAAGCCGGTGACCACCCAGCGACAGCATGTGTTATAGCTGACAAGAGAAAGACAGCACGGGCATAAAGACGGCCTTTATAGACTCCACTCTTCTGTCTCAGCATCATAAAAGGACCTTTATGTTGTTGTTTTTTCCTAAGCACAAGCAAAATAGGGAGAGACAGCAATCAGAGTGATTAGCAGGTGAGGTGTAGGGAAAATGTAGGTAATGCTCAAGAAGGGGGAAAAAGTTAAATTCAGGGATTTTCTCCTGTGAGACGTACATATGACTAAAGAGTAAAAACATGTCTAGAGTGTCGTCAGGCTGGGACAAGGAGGAATCGCAAAGGAGACAGTTCATGAATCAGGCTTTTATGACTAGAGGATGACTACCTCTTTCTGTTAGCTGAGTGACCTCTGCTTCCCCCATTTACACCTCCTGTTTTCTTCCAATAACTTTAACATCATTGATTTTTGGAAAAGTAGACATCCAAACGGCCACTTTTTGTCCATTTCTGTCATATCTTAAATGTCAGTTATAACCACTTTCAGATAAGTTATTCAGCACTGTTGATTGGTTGGTTAGTCTGATAACAAGATATTTTACCATTTTGAAATCCAAGAACTTTGTGGCTTTGTGGATAGAACTTGAAGATCTGTATCTTTACCACTGCAAGATATGCTCAGTGCCTTGGCAGAGGCCTACACTCTCCTTATCCTCCTCGCACCTTAATCTTCACTTCTTTGCTTAAGTAAGTTAGATACCTTTTGTTTACGCAAACGTAAAAAAGTCAAAGATTAAGCATGAGGGAGCATTTTCCCTAAAATATTGTATGAGATCACAAATTACCCTAGCCCAGGCTATGATGTAATTGATCTATTATAAGTCCTGCAGACCAGTCAGATCAGACTACGCTTTGGAGCGGAGCTTCTTTTTTTTTTTTTTTTTTTTTTATTATGTAAACCTGTATACCTGAAATGGTACTAATACCAAAAATGTATAGTGCTACTAGACCTTTACAAAGGAGATTGCAAAACAACTTTTGGCCTTTCAAAGTGAAAATGTAACAGGAATACAGCATCGGCTTGCTCCCTCCTCCACCTCTCTGCTCCATACCAAGAGTCAGGTTCCCTTTTCTGTCAAAGTCCTTCACTAAGAGAGATAAGAGCAGGCGGGCGTGCTGGGGGGGCTCCTGAGGAGGGAGACAGCCAGGGAGAAGACGAAAGGCAAGAAGAGGAGCACCCCAGGGGCCAGACAACCATCTGCGCACTTCAGCAGGGTCATCTCATCTGTCATCCAAGCTAGCCAAGTGCACACACACACACCAGTACACCACCTTGTAGTGTAACCACAAGCCCCTTTCTTTCACCTGGTCTGCTTTTCTATACTGGTAGCTTTACTGTCCTGCCCATCCGCAACAAAAGCTCTGAAAATACCCTCGGAGCTGGAGTCAAAACCCTTTTAACAGTCTATCCAGAGCCGCCGACTTGGCCCTCAGACAGATTTATGTCCTCATAATAATAATCAGCCTACTACTGTTACCCTGCAAAACATTCCCGTGTTTGAAGAAAGACATGTTAATTCAATTATAAACACTTCTTCTCATGCTAGAGGCGCTACAGGGATCTATTCTAGGCCCAGTGCAATGTTGGCTGAACGCTGTGAGGTTTGATTTGGGATTTATCAACTAATAACACAATATCTGACTGATAAATGTAGAGGAATAAAGTTGTAATGCAAAACATAACTATAGCTCCACTCATAATGGCTGATATTGTTGCTGGAAATAAGGAAATGCAAGGTGGCCATTGAAAAGTCACTTAACTATTTCTTTCTATTAACTAATGTTTGGAGCATTTGACAAACTGCCACAGCCTGAGTAAATAAAAGCTCATGTGAATGCAAACAGCTTCCACCAGCACACCCCTGTAACTTAATCTAAGACAGTCTGACACAAGCAGGCCCTTCACCGTGGTATGGAAGTGTATCACCTCCAAGAGCTCAACACAAGAAAAAAGCAACCCTGCAAGCTACTGTATCTGTTTACAGGGATTCGTACTTTGTCATTCTGATTGCTGTAAAAAGCCAGCTTAACTTCAACAGCAGCTGAGACATTATGCATAAATAAATTGCTGTCCGACCAATAAACTTTCACTGTGAGGGATTCTCATGCGGTAACGTGACACGCGTCAGAGCAGGGGTTTGATCACTGCACAGACGGACCTCTGGGTAATGCTGGCTTCAGATAACGTGCAATTAAATAAGTGCGTGTTGTTGAACTGAACAATTGAACACTTAACCTAGCACGCACAGATGTTTAGATATCTGTATGCTGTTATGTTGTTACCAAGCTTTGCATATTAGTTATTATTATTATTAGTTATATTAGCACCTTGCTTGAAACGCACATGGCCGTTCCCAAAAAGTGTCGTGCGTGATTCAAAGTATCAAGAGGCAGAATTTACCTACGGAGTCAATGTCCAGTAGCCGCTGGAGGTCGCTGATGCTGTGGATTTCGCTGTTGGCCAGTCTGTCGATCAGCTCTTGGGGAAACTGCACTTCCTTCAAAGAGGAGCGGGGGGGACGGGAAATCAAACAACAGAGCGAGGTTAGACATGTGTCAGGTGAGTGGCGAACGAATGGCTGCGTGTTTGTGCGTAAACAAGGTAGATCAGTGCGTTAACAACACCGCAGCCATGCGCCAATTACTTCTCAGTACACAGTGAGAGAACGCGCAGATGGACCATCAAAGGTTGCAGATTTTTAAGTTTCAAGCAGGATATGTAGGCTAGTAAAGATTAGTGATAACAAATTAAACTTTAAATAGGTAGCTACATTATCGTAGGCTATATTTATTGCTTGGACTTTGAAATTGGTGCTGCTGCTCTATACCTTTTTTTTTTTAAATCATCAATTATGATGTTAAAGAGTCCATAAACTTAAATATGTTGCTATAATGGAAAGGTTTTGTGATCAAACTGATTAGATGGGAGCCGTGACGCCCGTGTGAACAGCGGCACGACACACTGCACTTGTTGCGGTCTCATGTCGCGACCACCTCAACAAGAACAAACCGTGGGACCCTGCAGGAATTACTTTCTATTTATAAATTGCCGTAGCGGTTCTCATGAAAGCGCTTACCAAAACGTTTGCACAGCGTTGGCTTTGGGAGCTACAAACTGCTTTGGCACAAAAGCCAAAAATAACTTGGCGATATACGTGTGCAAGCGCAAGCTATGCTGGTTCTGCAGGAGCGCGCAGTCACTGGCCCGAATAGTAACTGGAGCTCAAATGCTGCTCATTCTTGAAAGAATAATACAAATCTATTCAAGGTGTTCTCTCTGGTACTAAAAATACATCAACTTTAAATAAACAAACGATGCCGGATTTAGTCTTGTGAAGAAGAAATATCTTCTATTTAAAGAGTGGCGTTAAATCTAATTTTACGACCAACAGTGTGACAGGCAGTAGTTGGATATGTACAATCACTGCAAAGCTATAACCTGAACTAAGTGAGCGAAAGGGCATCGTCTTAACTTTACCTCAGCGCCGGCCAGCAGCAGGTACGTGGTCCACACAAGGAAACAACAAATTGCGGCTCTCATCTCCCTTTAATTTGGATGTAACCGCGAACAAGAGAACGGCACTGATGTGTAGGAGCCGAGGAGTCGCTCCTTGCCCCAGAGGATCCACAACCATCCCCTCGGGGTGAAGGCTGTGTGTCAGAGCACCAGTGGCTCGCGCTGCACGGCTCCTCTGTGCACTTGTTTCTAAGTCTGAAAAAATAGCTTGAAGTCTCAGAGACAAATTCACATCGGGCTTCCCCCTATTAGATCTTAGCTCCTCAGACAAGTGGGACAATCCCGCAAAAGAGCTTGGACGCGCATCGCACTTGTCCTTCACCTTCGAATATATAATATTTGAACAAGTAAGCAGAACAGACGCAGTTGCCCTTTTTTACGCACGATCTTTCTGCCCTACAATCGTATAATCCAAAAGAGCAGGATCCCTTGAAAAGCAAGCCGAGGCGGAGAAAAAGTTGTCCGTGGTGGGATATCCTCCTGCAGCAGTGGTTACAGGTCGTGTGCCTCTGTGAATGCTCTGGTGTGAATGGAGAGCGAGCGCCTCAGAGCCACTGGATATAGACAAGCTGCAGGCAGCTCCGTGCCCGTTGCGCCTCCCCTCGCCTCTCCGTGATCGTGCATCTATTCAGTGAGCGAGGGGATCTGGTTGGCTGCTTAGATGACTTAAGACTCATGTTCCCATCCCCCCTTTTTTAGCCTGCTGTGTGTGCCTGTCAGGAGGAATCCCATTCAGGCTTTTTAGTTGTAATCAGTGGCAATTGTATTTAATAATTTACTGACAAACATACATATTGTAATTGTATTTACAAATATGACTGATTTAAATTTGAAGTATGATGGTAAGATGTTGTAGTTTTCTTAATGTTTGGAAATGGAAAATGGAAAATGGAAATATGCTTTAATTTTCTAGAATCCAACCCCTGGGCCTAGTTATATAAGTTTTTAGCACCAAGTTTGGAGACAACGTTAGGCCACAGGAAACAACTAGTTAACAGCAGGTTAACTATCCGCCTGCCCCGGCTTGTCCTGGGGTCTCTGGAGGCTGGGTGCAGTGTGGCTCTCCTCTGGGAGGTCCTCACTAGAGCCCCGGGGCCCGATAAAAGAGAAGTACCTGAAGGAACAGAGACTCAAACAGACCTGCCGGGTGCTTACACACATTATCAGCCAGAGGTGAATCAGCAGGAAGCCATAGGTCAGCTTACCAGGTGGTCCGAACTCCACCTTGTCCTTTACACTGGGTTGTATAGCACAACGCCAGCCCCGAGGCTTTAGAGATTGAAATAGGGAGGACCAACTATGAGCTGGGACGGCAATCAATGTAGAAATCTATAGTGAGAGGTTGATAAGGGTGTATTAGCATGTGTTTTACAATAGCCGGTTCACCTGAAGAAAAGTCATGGTTACACCCATCTAGTTGTTGAAAGAATGGCAATGTGAGAATGTGAGGATAGCACCATAGACCAGTAGTTCTTAACTGGTCTGATTATTGGGTGTTACTTTTCTAAATTATTCTACAGCAACCTTTATGGCACACATTTTTTAATTTGATTCATGCAATAAAAACAAGATTAGGCTTCAAAGCTTAACATTGAAACCATGTGCAAAGTCCGCTTTTAGTTCTGACCCACTAGTTGGGAGTCCCGGGCCTAGACTGAGGAGCTATTGTCACAATTAAAACCAGCATTGTAAACAAAGTCATAAATTATTCCACTTATGGCATGTGGCCACTTATCATTGCTATATTTGTAACAGGTCATTCTGGAAGCATTACATCTACAGTCTGTCATAGATATAGCCCCATGCAATGCTACTGGAAAGTGATGAACATAGGGTCATTAAGAGGCTATTAATGTTGTCTTTCTTTGGCTCAAAATAATTACATAAAGCTATATATATATTTTCTAATAATGTAACAATATATTCTTGCATTTCCAGAAAAGTCCATCCAGCTTTCTGTAATGTGGTATTTCACTTTCTCCATATGCATTATTCATTTTCCAATGACTTACCTGCCTCCATAAAAAAAAAACGTGATGTGATGGCACAATGAGTAAGACGTCTGGGAGCTGCAGATGCATCATTGGCCCCCAGTGGTGTAGCGTTGTCATAGTTACATCACAGGTCAGCTTCACTATGATGTAATCCCTTCTCACTGAAATGCATGATTCATCTTTATGTTATGGTGGGAAAAGGGGAGTCAAGGGAAGATGTGGCCACACAGCAGGAGGCAGGGCAAGGTGTAAAAATAAAAATAAGTATGGAAATTACTACAAATATTCAGGCTTTTGAATTCTGGTGGTTGTGCATACACAATTAGGGAGCATGTTTACTGGCAACTGGGCTGTGTGTACTTACCAACATTATTCTCATTAAATGCTTTTATGGTTGCACAGTAAAAAATGAGCTATAAAGAGTTCAGAAGACATTGTATGAGCGAGGTATTCCCTGTACGCCCACACACGTAAATCCCAGGGTGAACACAGTCAGAGAAATGTTAAAGAATGAGGAAGATATGAGTTGTTTTGTCTTGATGAACACATAATTCTGGATCAGGTCAAAGTCCAGTTATTCACATTTTCCATTTTATGATGTTAAAGATAGAGTTTGCCTACTGAAAACCTACTGTAGTAGCTTGGATACCCCTATCTCAGTGTGATAACATCCGCATATATTTTAAAGGCAAAAGGCTTTGGTATCGTAATAAGTAAGCGTTACAATAGACCCATTATCATAAGGTAAACTAAGTCCCGTGCCACTTAACCAAGGCCTCGTAACCAAAGCAAAGAATCATGATGCTCCATGACAGCTATGAAAAGATAGAAGAACCTGACAATGGAAACTCAATAAACCAGAGTTTCACAGCTGCACTGCACATGATGCACATGTCATATTTTCTTCTTGGGCATCCCCTTTGTATTGCACCTCATAAAAAAGACTGAGAAAGATTGGGATTGCCTTGCGACAGAAAAACAAACATCAATCTTCTCACTCACTAAATGCCACACAGCCATATCATGCATGAGTCACATACAAGCCCTTTGTAAACTACTGCCTGATCTCCTCCCCTCTCCCCGGGCTAGAATTAGGGCTCACAATCTTAAAGGCCTAAACTAGCTAATCAGCCGCTATAATGACAAAGTTGATTCCATTAGTGGCTTGTCTTTGTGTCATTTGATACCTGTCTTGTAATCACCCTATTAGAAGCAGTAGTAACTTTTATGGTTGGTGAGTGAAGCAGGTGAAATTTCCCAGGAGCAAAGGTACACACATTCCTAAGGCTGGTGGTAGCGATATGGATTGGACTTATCCAGAGCAGAGTGCATATCCAGGGCAACCTCCACACATAAACAACTTAAACACACTCACGCTGAAGGTCTGAAAAACCTTTGCGGCTTGTTTCACCTGAATATTGAGCAGTGGGCAGGGGCCAAGTACAGCAGCCACACTTTGAACTGATCCTTGAGGCAGCTGCTCTTTTATAGGCTTGATTACTGGCAGTCATTTACAGGCTTCCATCTCGCTAACATGCACAGCAGCCTGAATGAAGTGCTCTGTGGGGCCTGCGCAACCCTCTGGACTCCTTACCCTCTAAATCAGGAGAGCTAGGTGAGTATTTACACGGCACAATGCCCAAATGCTGCTTCACAAGCCTCAGCTGCATAGTGAATTCCAGTTCTTGGATCAAAAGTTACACTACGCACACACCTAAATGTACCAAAGTAGTGGCAGAGGGAATTTAGGGCAAACTGCAGCTGGACAAGCCCATACATTATTAAAGAGACGCATTGCACTTGTAAAGGGACAGCATCCTCTTTATATGTTCTCCAGATCTGTCAAAAATGTGGTTGGTCTGTATAAACATGTATTTTTTAGAGTTCTAAAGTCATATGTGCAAGTATGATTTTTTCCCCCTGTCAATATAAAAAGCCTTAAAAATTATGACTTCTAGAAGTACTTGGAGAGCTCAGACCTCCAACAAGGCCCAACAAGGCCCTATCTTGCTATTCTGAATCTACATATAGTGCCTAGATGTGGACTCAAATGGGTATGAATGCATAATCTATTGGGCCACAAAGCCATCACTTTCCAGAATGGTAAAAAATCCATTAAAACTAATGATTTGTTCATTTACTGACCCCTTGTGGCAACAGTAATAGCATTTCCATAGTTTACAATGGTACCATTACCATATTTCTGTTCCTGTACACACAATATCCTTACACACAACTTATAGGAAGCACTTTCAGCTTGGGGTTATTGCACAATAGTTCAGGTTTCATACACTTTTTACCAAAAAATTTCCATGACTTTTTCAAAACTTTTGACTACATTACAGTTAATAGATAGTATTCAAAATGTCCAACGTGGTGCATTAGAAACTTTTGCTGCAATTTAATTTGTTAAAATTGGAAATTAGTCACTTTGGGGCTCTGTTTTAAAGCATTATCTCCAACTATATTGGCCGAATGTTACAATTTCCAAAACCTTTGCAAACCTTTGCAGCAAAATATAAAATTCCAAAACTTTTCCCAGGCCTGGAAACTGCATTTTAAAATTCCATAACTTTTCCAGGTTTTCCATGACCCTGATAGTTGCAAAAAAGAAAGGATGCGCACATATTTTTCACTTGTAGATTTGGTACACTTTCAAAATGATTTTTGTACAATTGCAAGATAGGACCAAAGATACTCACTCTAGCCCTGCTAGTTTTAGTTGAATGTGACTATTGTGAGACATGAGAATTTGTGGTTCAATGGATGAAGCATTTACCCCAGAACTAGAACAACTATTTATTTTATACTATTGCAAGACAAGGCTGTTGTGGAGTATGAATTGTGAGCATAGAGGAAAAGCTAAAATGAACTGAGTAAAAATCTCTCTACAAATACAAGTATAACTTGTATTTGTGGGAATGCGACATGCAGCCTCATGCGCTCTCGCCTCCTACACACCTGCACTCTTTCATCTACAGTACATTCTACATTTCCAGTGATGGACAGACAGACTGACGAGAAGCAATCCAGGCACAAGTCTTTACACGCTGCTCCTTATTCCCCCTTGTCCCGGTTTTCTTTCTTCCCCTTTTTAAAACACTGCCTCTTTATTCTCTATGAACTAAAGAAAAACATTCAATCTCTTGCTGAAAAAAAAAAAAAAGAGGGGGACTTCCAGCCACTGTGAAATAGCAGCGTAATTGCCGGTGCTCTGTTGTCTATCAAGATGCTGACCTTTCCAACATGTGCATGGCGTGTTGGGAGCGGTGGGAACCAGCACATGGGGGGGATGCCATGGGTCTCCCCAGCTCTGCGGTGGTCTGACCCAAAATACCCCCACTCCCCCACTCTCTCTCTCTCTCTCTCTCGCTCTAACTTTTCCAGTGCCGCTAAAGTCAGGGAACTCCCCCTGTGTTCCCCATGTTCTGTCGGTTCAGAGGCTGTAGGAAAGGAGGACCCAGTTAACCCACAAATCAGCGTTTTGGCAGCGGGACATCGATGTAGGGAACTGGCCTGTGTGGAAAGGACCAGGAAAGACAGAGCAGCCCTGTTTCAGTGTACTCCTAAGGGGATGGAGCAAACTACAGCACTACAGTATGGAGCTCTGACATTATAGAGGCACAAACGCATGGTTTCTATTGCTGCCAATGGGAAAATAGCCAATCAGTGTTGCCTTATATTAATCTGGACCTCAAAAAAGATTGTTATAAGAAAAAAATACACAAGAACTCACATAATAAGCATTGCAGAGTGGAAGGGAAAAGCTCGGCTTGCAACAAACAAGTTGAGAAACTGATATTGCTTGGAAAAGAGATGATGTAATGGGCAGCCATGGGCTTGTTTTCACAGCATGTCTTAGATATCTAACTTTGTTTAAAAAGCATAACATCAGCCAATTACTCACTTGATTGATGACTGATGATTTTATTTTAAAATTACATCATTTCTTGAAAAAGGTTTTGCTGTCTTTAGTGGTTCTTGGTTGGTTTGTTAGTGTGTGAGCAAGAAATTTCAAAAAGTGATGGTTGGAGGTGGATCTCAGGAATGGGCCAAGGAAACAGTAGGAATCCATGATTATGTTCAACTGCGAGATAGGGCCTAGGATACTGACTCCAGCCACAGTGGGTCAGTGAAGAAACACATGTCTAGTTTTAGTGGATGTAAGGACTGGCCCAGTGGATGGAGCATTTACCCCAGAACTAGAAAACCCTTGTCTTGAGCAACAATTTTGTTGCCAGTGCAAGACTGTGCAGACACCTGTGCTCTCTGAGGGCTTCTAGTTTCTTCTGCCATCATTTGTGAGTTTATGGGAATGAATAAGCGAGAATAATGATATGAAGCCTGAACATCATTTAATAATTCCATGACCTAAATGTGAGGCACAAAGCTCAACTAATTCTTGACTAAAATAAATTGACTGATAAAACATGAAGATCAAAAAACACATCCTTTGCCTTCATCAATCTAACCCTCCACTCATCCTGAGACTGAGCAGTGGTTTCCAAGCAGCAATGACATCTTACCAGCAATTTCACAATTACATTTCACTAGCAAATAGCAGAATATATTAGTACAATATATCCAAAGCACCCCATCAATGAAAATGAAGTCTAATATATCAAAACTGCTGCGGGGGGTGGAAATGACTTGTGGTGATTCTACAGGATGATAAACTTATTTCATTATTGTGAGCACAGTATATTTTACCTGTAGCTTAAAAACAAGTCAACTGTGAGTCGTCAGTGACAGACTCAAATGTCAGCAGGAGCACACAGAGCTGTCCTCAAAACGACATTAGGGTTCTTTAAGCCTATAATTACACCAATTGGTATGTCATATGTGGCTTTCACTTCCCTGTCCTTCTCCGTATCTTTCAGTAGCCATAAGTCGAGGGGCAGGAACTAAGAGGAGTAGTGATGATGTGGGAGAGATTAGTGGAAAGATTTCGGACTGAGATGGACAATCTGATTTTCCTGTGTTGCTGACAACCCAGGACCATCTTTCCAGTTGTTGTTCCAAGACTGTTCCCACAAAGAAAAAGTCACCTTATTATGATGTCATAAGTCTGCGCCTTAAGGGTAGAAATTTATAAGAAGGGTCTGCCTTTTTTTACTGAAAAACACATTGGAGAATGTATAGCTAACTTGTTGCTTGTATAAAGCCATATGCTATACAGTAATTCGCATATTGAATAGGTTTTATGCCAGATGCCCTTCCAATCCTGACACATCTCTCTCCATTTAGGCACTGGCTTATGACTTATGACCCAGTTATTTATTATGGGATTGTGTTGCTGAAATTGGACATGATACATAAGACACAATGACCAAACATAATAAGACACATTTTATTGCCTGAACTTAACTTGATAGGACGTCTAGATTAAAAATAAAATTACATACACAAATATACACAAACCCACACATTGACTGGATTTGAAGCCTAAACATAACTCTAATCACCCCAAACAATGATTCTACATTTAATTTTATAATTGACCAATCAACCTCTTAAAATGTGCTGGTCTTTTTCCCAAAGGCACACACTTCATCAAAATTGCGGAGACAGTCCTGGAACAACAACAAGAGATTTTTTCCTCAAATGTCAGCAACACAGAAACATCAGATCATGCATTTTGTGGCAGACCTGAAATGAAGAGGAAGTGAAATTTTGAGTACTCTATAAAGGTTCCTGGATTAGGTTTAAAGTATTCTTCCAACTTCACTATATCCTTGCCCCTGGGTCTGTATGTAAGTGCTATGCTACAACACACTTGAAGCCTTGAATTGTTTTAGAGATTTTCCCCAGCACAGCACCATTTCTATAGCAACCGCACCTAACCAAGCTATAAAAGCATTTTACCTCCAGGAGTGAAGCCCTACCCACTTTATAGGCCCTAGTGCGATGCTGTTTCGCACGCATGGTGGTAACGATTAACAGTGTTTAGTGAGACCCCTGCCACTGTGAGCTCTCAGCTTGATCTCAGAAGGCAGCGGCATATTTGCTTTTAAAATAATAATTACAGCTGTTTTTGATGTTGTTGTTGCTAATTTTGAGGGCCATAAAAACAGCACTAGATCCAGAACATGAAGGCATGGGTGGAGGAAGTGACTACCTCTACGACTACATCTTTTATTACTACTATTACTACTACTTGTACTACTACTGTTACTGGTATATCTTTGATTGAACTAGTCAGCAGTAGAAGAAGGAACATGCTTGCACTGCTGATTCAGATCAGAATGACCACACATGGCACACAGTGGTCTGTAAGGATGCCCTGGGGCCCTCACTTGTTAAACACAACACAGTATACTGTAAGAGTGACAAAGTGGCCACTAATTGCATACACGGAGGTTAGCTGCAGGATCTAAGGTTCAAATTAGATTTGGTCCTTGACTCTTTAAGGGCAAGCCGTACTATCATTATGGTGTGCAGACCAGAACCATAATAACACCTTCCTCTACCTCCTCCTGCTGCTCTCCTAGGACTCTAGACAAAGTGTCAAAATCCTGAAGCAGCCCAAGATCACAACAAACTTATTATCAACAGGAAGTGGCTCCATTATGGGCTTAGGAATGGGAGAGAATGCTCTTGGGTTACAGC
The DNA here is from genome assembly GCA_020698575.1 of Bostrychus sinensis. Lineage (NCBI taxonomy): Eukaryota > Metazoa > Chordata > Actinopteri > Gobiiformes > Eleotridae > Bostrychus > Bostrychus sinensis. The sequence continues at coordinate 19,843,081 of CM036253.1, read as the reverse complement.
ACTCAGTCAAATCCATGCATTCCTGCAGGGTTTAGGGAGAGCCAGGTCACCCCTGTGGACTCCACTCCACGGCCCTGCCTCAGTCCTGGGGCACTGCCTGGGGCACTACCTGGGCCCCTCAGAAGGACTCAGAGCTGCTTGATGAGGGACTATGTGGCCTGACATCCAGGATACACACTTGACAGCTATTGCCTTGTGACTTTGCACACCTGCATCGAGTGATCTGGGGGTGAAGTCTGAGGAGCGCTGTGATCGACTTAGAAAAACAGTCATATCTCCAGAGTGAGGGTGCATGTTCATTCTTGGGAATGCTGCCAAACATCCCTGAGATATTGTAGTGTGTCAAGTCCATATTTTTAGGCTGACAACTTGTCATTAAGCTGAGAAGTGATTTGGACTGGAGGAATAATCTTTAGGATTCATATGAGCTTGAAGGAAACCAACCATCAAACTGCCTAAAAGCAAAAACAGCTATTAACATTATCTGAGTGAGCTTCTGGGACCATTTATAAACAGTCCAACACAGGGAGTCAGCATTCCTCCCTCATCCTAATGTGATTGGTTTGGAGTTCGACCACTTTTATGATCTCCACTCACAATGCTAACGATCCCTTGGAGAGTAGGAAGCAACAAAAAGAAGGAACAATTCAGACAAGTGCTGCACTCCCCTCCCAAAGGAGCATAGCCAGAGCCCCCAAGAAGAGATGGATTGTCCCAGGATAGGACGGTCGTGGGCAGGGGAGTCATGTGAGAGATGGAATACCTTACAACTGAGCCAAAATCCACTGAGCCATTCTTTCCTAGTATATCAACGAAAGAGCTGAGCACACTGTTTATTTGTCTTTGTGGCATTTTGGACGCCAGTTACAGAAGTCTCCTTGCTGTGGGAATGACTTTGAAAGTGAAGCCAAAAAACTGCGGAAAGTCAGGGAGGCCTAGTTGCAGTGTTAGTACAAGTATACATGTGAATTATTTACTTGTTGTCCAGCAGGAAATGAGAAACGATAACAAGCTTGGGAAAGAAAAGTAAAAAAAGCAAACAGATGGTATCTCATTGCAGCCTTCACTTTTGGCGTTCTGTCTTTCTATTCTTCAGTGCAGCCATTTTCTCCTGGGAGCAAACATCGGCAATTTTAGAAATAAAAGCTACAAAACCACAAGAGATTCAACCAAGTAATAAATACCTCACAATTAGTCTGTAAAATATAATAAATACTGTATCTGTCATCAAATGCAGATTCCAAATGGTGGGTTGGGCCCCAAAAGTGGGTTGAGGGTTGAAGGTTTAAGGCTGTTATAATGTTCCTCTTATTTAAAACATATTGTGTTAGCGACATAATGTGGTAACACAGTAATACATTGTGATTGTGAAGGTCAAAGGTCATTCTGGTATTTATTAAAATCACAGTTTAGATCCAGGAGTGTTTTAATGGATTCTGTACCACTTTGAGATACAGACAACTTCACAAGTGATTAGTTAGTTAGCAAATTCTTTACCTTTGTGAGATACAGTAAGGAGCATTTATACCCGAAGTAGATGATTTTTAAGTTTCAGTCCAGGTCTGGGCACTATATCTTTACAATTGCGAGATAGGACCAGTGCTTTGGCAGAGGTCTATGCTCTACGCTTTCTTGAACACACCACACCAAAAAACTGAGCAGGACCTTGTGACCCACTTTTTGACTTTCCCTTTTCTTCCCATCCCTAACCTTACAATCCCATCAGCCTAACTACTGCTTAGTCACCTGTGACCAGGCCTGGGCATTGACCTTTGACCTCAGAAGGTCATGATTCGAGCTCACAATCGTAGCATTACAAACCGGGTCCAGGCAGAGCTCAGAGAGATCATAGACCGAGTGCAGCAGAGTCAGTGAAGTCACCAGACCAAAAATATCCAGAGAAGAAAAGAACTGTGTATCAAAAGTAGAAGGAAATCAATAATTGAGGTATTTTAACTAGCCTGCATTTACTAAACAAAAATTTGCATGAATGGCAGCTATGGGAATACAAAACAGCGGAAGATGTGGTAAGGGTCACACACTACGTCCAGAGGCTAGAGCTTTTGAGTCAGATCCAAATATGAAGAACCAAATAAAACATCCTCTCATGAGATCACCGCTGGTTGTGTCTGGTTACAGCAAATCACTCCCAGACGTCTCATCTTGTAAAATTCTCTAAATCACTATCCACCAACTGGTATTTGGTGGGATGCACTAGTAGAAAAAGCAGAAATCTTCCCATACTGGAATTAGTTTATTCACATATTTGAATGGTTCAATTTACTTATCTCAACCACGCAATTATGTTCCTTCTTCCATGATAATTTCTAGCTTTGCAGCAAATATAACTGGTACTTGCAATGCTTTTAATTTTCTCAGATAGTTTTGAAAGTAACTGACGGTGCAGTTGTTTTTTTGTTTTTTTTTAGCTTTTTCATTATTGGTCAAGCCATTCATTTACTTCATCCCCTGGGAATGGTTGCACTCAATAATACTGCAAATCCATTAGTTTGACTCCAGGTCTGGGCACTATACAGTATCTTTACCAGTGAAAGATAATGGTGATAGTCTGCACTGTCCAAAGGCCTCTAGCTTTTCATTTTTAATTTGTCACTTAAAATACAGGCTACAAACTGGGAAGTACATTGTGATTACATGAACATTCAGTGTAGGCCCTAAAAAGGGTTGTAATGGAAAACTGTCTGACCTCATTTTAAAATTGTGTGAAAGTATGTTTGGCTGAGATTGCTTATCCTCATATTGGCCCATTGCCACTTCTGTTAATGCTTCACCTTAGTGCCCATTAGCAGTATTGCCAAGTTCTGTCCTGAATGAGCCCACCCACGACGACTCGTCAACCGTCAAAGCACTCAAGTCACTTCAAATAAAACCAAGACACAAATTTATCTTCGAAAATGCATATGATTATTTTCCCCATTACCTTTTCATTGATGAAGTGATTAAAGTGTACGTGCATGTGCCTGAGTGTGGAGGGGGCTACTACACTCACTGTCAGTGCGTCGGAGCACATTCTTTACTTGATTTAGTGGGCATTAAGATTAGGAGGAATGTGTCAAAGCTGGTCAGGGTATTTAGTTTGCTGTGTTGTAAAACGGCTGGGGAGGAGCGCCAAGGCTTTCTGACAGCGCACACTGAAGGATGACTGACATTTGGCTTAATGTGAAAAGGGATGGAGAGCAGAGGTGGAGTGGTAAAGGGCGGCCGGGGCAGAGAGGGCAGGGAGTAGACGGAGTCAAAAACTGTGTGAGAAAGATAACAGGTACATTAAAGCAACACTCTGTATTTTTTTAAAATCTTTAAATCTACAGTAAGTATCAAAGTCATGTTGATAGTCTCTACACAAAACTCCTTTTCAACAGATATTCCACCATACACAAATCATTTATGCATATACAGTATCTTACAGAACAACTCTCAAAACATTACATCAGAGCATCATCCTCTGTACCCTTTGGTGGAGTGCATTGTGGCAGAGTGGTTAACACATCTGCCTCATAGCAAAGAGGGCCAGCTGGCAAAGATCTCTTAGAGCAGAGTCTGGATGTCCTCCCCATGTTACTCTGTTGTTTTTTTTTTTTCTTACTTACTTAAGCACTCAAGCTTCCTCCCGCCGCCCAAAGACGTGCATGTGTTGGTGAACCGGTAAATCTAAAAACTGCCCTTGGTAAATGAATGTGGAAGTGAATTGTCAGTCAGAGCATGTCTTTGAGTGTTAGCCCTGCAACTAACTGACTAGCCTGCCAGCCCTCTTATGAGTTAACAGAAGAAAATAAATTAATATTCCTTTAGCTGGTATAAAGCCTGAAAAGAACTTATAAAATAGATGAGAGTTTAGTCCAGAAACTGAAATACTGAAAAGTCAAAATGATTCATAATAGAAAGGCGTGATTCCATTTATGATTTTACAAGCTTATCTTTATTTGCTCAAGATGGTTTTCATAGTTGAAAGAAAGACACACAGACAACAAACAGAAATATATATATATATTTTTTGCCAGGTCACTTGTGAAGCTTCTGACAGATTACAGCTGATCAAAGAAAAGCAACACAAGTATATGTACATTATAGCTATTTCCACCTCTTCCTCTTAATGTGTAGAATATTAAAGTCTTAAAAACAGCTAAATCAAAATGCAACATGGACCCAGCATTACAAAGTGGTGTAAAACCATCTATCTAGCTTTGCATTAAAATAAACATCTGCTCAAGAGATTGAGTCCTGAGACATAAGAGGCATACAGTGTGTGTACGTTTGTTAAAAAGTTGTGTATTTGTGTGTATGTGCACTGGGCTGGTAACGCTACTGCTCCACAACGGGGCAAACTGAGAGATAGAAAGAGGTTCTTCTTTAAAAAGCTTTTGCCACAACATTTCAAACATACAACTGCCTGTATACAACCCCAAACTGCAGTAAAAGCATAAAGCACAAATTAATAATCAGCAAATAATTGACCTAAATCTATTGGTAAGAGACTGTGCAGTGCAGTTGTCCTAAAAATGACATCACCACACAAGAGTGAAAAAGGCAAACCATTGTCAGCAAGAAAAGGTGTACGTAAACACATCTCTTATGTCCTGAATCCATCCTTAGACCATTCAAAGTGCAATCCCCATTTAGTAGATAGAAGCATGCATCATGTACAGTCCACACACTGTATGCATGAGACATATACATAATGAGTTTTATGATGGCGGTCCCCTCTGATTTTTACATTTCTTTTTTTTGACATAAAGCTACGTGACAGCACAGGTCAAGTCAAAGTGCACAAGATCAAAAGAAAAGAAATAAAGGCAGGAAATGAGCACTCTTCACTGTAAACCCCACATCAGTCCCCCCTTCATCTTCAGACTGTCCCACCCTGGTCAAACTAAAGTGATGCTGATGTCGCTGCCCCCTGCTGGTGGTGGGGCCCTTCGCGATGGGGCCGTCCTGTCACACGGTGAGGGAGATGAAACTGTTATATCTCTGGATGTTCCTCTTGAGGATCTCCGAGCACGGCCCCAGCACGCGCTCAAAACGGGGCCTGTCCAGCTTCACACACTTCAGTGGGCCGCGGGCGACTACGGTGGCTGCCCTGGGACGGTTCAACAGCAAAGCTATTTCACCTGGAGACCAAAACAAAATTTTAATTATGGCAACTAATGTGGTATTATGTTGAATCTATGGATTTTATTTTATATAAAATTATCCAAAATATAGCATTATACATTTCTGGATCTGGCTCTGTTTATATTTAAAACTGATAAAAATATTTTTTAGTATTTTAAAATATATTTCACCATTACATGTATTTAAACAACATTTATTCATCTTCTTCTGCTCATTCCTGTGGGGCCTTACGCGGGGCAGTCCCAGAGCAGACACAGAGACATGCCCACATTCATTCACAGGGGGCAAGTCACCAATTTGCATGGGCGTCATTGTACAATGGTAGAACATGGACACTCCACCTACCCAACCTCCCACAACCCGCAATTAGGTCCGGACCCACCAGTTGGGGAAACACTGGACCAGAGCTGACCAAGTGTAACCAAGTGAAAAGAACACGCCTGCACTTAACTTCAGAATATGTAACTGTAGTTGTATGCTACACACCAAAATAGTCAGATGGCCCAAGACGTCCGACCTCCACATACTCCTCGTTGTCTGACCTGCGCTGCAGAACTGAGGCTATTCCCTGGAAACAAACAAGAGACAGAGAAGAAGGAAGAAGAGTTAATGAGGAGATAAGTGAGGGGTGGGAGGGGTCAGAGGAGGAGGAGTATTCCAAAAGGCTCTGAAAATCATCAGGGGGATTAGGGTGAAGGCAAAATTCCTCTGCTTCATAAGGACACAGGTGCACGGGATTTAGCCCACTTTCCGTCCAACAAACACCTGTTTTGTGAAATCAGAAACACATCACAACACACAGCCAGATATTCCAACATGGTGTGGGAACAAACTCTGGATGGTTCTGCTTCATTCTCTCCAGAGTGCCATAAACATAAACATATAATTGTACTGGAGTGTGACTTTGGAAATGCTAATTCTCATCTCTCATCTACTCTACTATCTTTAACAGAATCAAATGAGAAATACTGTACCATTGTGTAGTGCCCTGGATTGACCCTGAAATACAAATTCAACATTTACACACAAGCTTATAGTAAAGCAGACACACACAGTATAGAGTGGGAAAACCCTCTCTGTCCGACAGCTGATGTCTTCTGGACCAAGACCCTGGACTCAATGACCAGCCAGGCCATGCTTAAGAGCCAACATCCACTGGTTGAGTCATCTAAATAGTGTAATAAATTCTGATTTTCACACCACTAGATGATTTTGTAATGAATGAACACTTTGCAAACAAGCTGCAACATCATGTAACTGTTGATATGTGATAATAGGAGGAATGGAGAAAAGGTAAAAAGTAGCTTGTGTGCACTGCAGCTTGTCTCAAATCATGTCACAAAATGGACTTGACTTTTTTCCTGCCCTCTTTCTGACTGTTTTTAATCCTTCTTTGCTCTCTCTTTTTCTTCTGCTGACCAAACCAATAATATAATGTGGACATAATGAGTCTTAATGAGCACACAAAAACTGGAGCTGCGAGTTGGCTGTGATTCAGTTTTTATTCATGAATTTATTATTTGGCCTTTCAAGTCTTTATAAGGTAGCAAAGTGGGGAAGTGACAGGAAATTGTGGGGGAGAGAGCAAAGAAAAACACTACATGCTCTATTAACTGAGCTATACTGGGGCAAAGACTGTGTTTATGAGGTAAAATGCATAGTCAAACATCTATACAGAGTGAATGACATACATACATAGGTCATAGACATGCTCTCTTATGTATTTTCTGGTCAATAAGCATGGAGACAAGTTGACAATACACAATTAAAAAAGCTTCACTATTAAAATTGCTTGATAACAGAAGTGAGCTTATGGGAGTGATAAAATTTGACTAAATAATAAATATTTGCAGCATAACTTATGAAGTGTATTGGATTGTAATGTATTTTAGGAAATTTTGATTACTAGGAACACACAAATTAATTAAGACAGTAAACAGTTGTGCCTGTTCAGGGTAGCTCCAGGTTTTGTCTTGTCGAATTTATGACCTTTTTAAGACGTTTTAATGTCACTTAGAGTGAAATTTAATGTCAGCATTGTCAACAAAAGAACAATAATCTGAACAAATTCTACACCAAGGAATAATCTGTACTACTCTATGAAACTTAAGTGTTTAATTTTAAAAGTTTAATTCAGATGAAAGAACTCTAAAGCAGCATTGAGAAATCATGAAAAATGAATTATGCATTCCAGTGATGACATTTTTTCAATAAATATGTTTTGTTATTGTGGTGACTCTACTTTTTGTAATATTAACAATGTTTTGACAGATTTTAAGACCTAGATGATGAAAATTTATTACCTACTCAGAAGATCAAATTGAATACCTTTTTAATGCTTCTAAGACCTCGGGGATACCCTGCTGTTGCAACACACACAGTTTATACAAGTTGTCTCACCATAACTACAGAAACCGAAATGTCATAAAGAACTAGAGTGAGATTTGAATGGGGGACCAAATGAGTTAGGAATGGGGCATTACAGTAGATCTCTTGGGTTTACAACTTTCCATTCATGTCCAAACAAAGAGAGTGAGACAGTGCAGCTCGGTCAGGTACAGTATAGTGCCTTTGGAGAAACAGGCCTCATCCGGTGTGGTCCAGATAACCATCATGTAGAGTACCATCCCAGGGGCAGCACTCACACACACATATTTCCTACATAAACAACACTGCACAGGGATATGCTAACTGTGAAAACTCCAACATAGAAAGACAGAGAATATAAAAATATATATAAATGAATAAAACATCAAATCAACTAGAGTTAGGAGTTATACTAAATTATCTCTGGAATACATTGTGGAAGTGGTATTATAATACTGCACATTTACATCTGCAGAACTGTGCAGAAGTCACACAAAAATATAAAAAAGAAGAAACTAGAAGCACTTGGAGAGCGTAGACCTCAGCTAAGGCACTGCTTCTATTTTGAAATGGTAATTATATAGAGCCCAGACCTGGATTCTTGTAGTTCAGGAGTAAATGTTCCTTCCATTAAGCCACAAAATCCTTTCATGTCACATTGGTAAAGAATCTGCTAAAACTAATGAACTGTTGAAGTGAGTGAAATGACTACATCTTTAGTCTGTAGGTTCAAATGATAAAGATTAATAATTTTTGCCCTTGGCCCATTACTAACCTTTCCTGAAATGTTCACAATAAAAAATCTGTTTATTAAAGCACTCTTACTTAACAGCATTTACACCTGTCTAAAAAGTGTGCAGAGTGCTGAATAGCAAAGGCAGGCTGCTTAGAGTGCGTGCGGGATAGACTGTGATTTAGGAAGGAACATCTGTTAAATCAACAACAGGCACAAAAAAAAAGGGAAAAAAACAAAACAAAAACGGAAGCACAGAGAGAGACAGAGTAAGGTGATATGTGGTGAAGACTGATCACAAGGCCACCCAGCACCGGCAGTGTCTGCACCTTGTCACTCACACACACAAAGCCACTGCTTATAGAAAACACTGAGACAACAGTCACTTTCTCATTTCTCGCAAGATGCAAAGGATTGTGGGATGCACAGCACTGATCAAATGCTAAAAATGGTGCAACCTAGTGAAAACTTGTTAATCCATACCATTACCTTTAAGACCAAAGACTTTATTTAAGTGACTTGATTCATTAAGATTGATCCAAAATCTATAAAAATAGTGTTAAGCTCCATTAGCTAAATTGCATTTTACCTACATTCAAGGCTTACAGAGTCAAAAATCACCATGTAAAGAAACATAGAGGACTTCTCTTGTACCAGTGTCCCAAATGACCTTTTAGTATGGTGACCTTTGTGTGGGACCAAATGTCAAAAGTGAAAACATATATTGAGGTTTTAAAATAATATTTTTTTGTTTACTTTCGGCTTTTCTCTTCAGAGGGTCTCCACAGCAAATAAGTGATTTGCATATTCATTTGCTATAGGTTTTACACCAGATGCCCTTCTTAGCACAACCCTCTATCCGGGCTTGGGACAAGCACATGAAATACAATGGCTTGTGACCCCTGTGGCTGAATTGATGTTTTAAAACAACAAAGTACATTGAAAGACACAGCCAATCAAAGTCAAATAGTTTTATGGGCCAGTATCAAACCTGAAAAATGACTGCTGCTTAGAAAATATCGAAGATTTTCATAGAGGGTGTGTGCATAAAGCTATAAGCTCTTAAGAAGGGAGCAAACAGAAGAAGGTGAGGCTGACTTCTCTAAAGGTGAGTACATGAAAAAATGTAGACATGTGACTTCTTATTATGAGTGTCTTTGCAAAAGAAAGTGATTATCTCTATATCTCCATTTTGTTCATCCTCTATCAGCAGCATGTAATTGGTTTTGTGGGGTTTGTATTCATGTGATGTGCCTAGACCACCAAAGTAACAAAAGACAACGTGAAGACAAAATAGATTCATAGTGGTAGAAGAAAACTCTTTTCTCAATACAAGTATGGTTACTTTAAAATAATATTACTCAAGTATAAGTAAATGCTATGAATATTTTGAGGCCAATACTGATGCTGATATATCAGCTGATACAGTTATACATGTAAAAACATTTTAAAGCATCTCTCTTGCTACTTTGCTACTTTACAAGAATTTGGCGTTAACACCCCAGGCCTCTTTATTAGACTAAACTTATTACTTTAAAAATGTTGTAAAATGTTATTGACTGTTATTTTATGGTACCCTATAAACTTAAAGATGAAGTTTTTGAGAAAACCAATGAAACAAACTCATTCAAACTTGGGGAGAGCTACAAAGTACTGTACAGTGAGAATTTTTGTTCTGTAATGTCCTATGCCAGAGAAGCTAAATCTTTTTATTGCCGTTTTGAGGGTTTCAGGCTGAGATAAGGCATTTTTGTTTCCGATGAACTACAGTGTAACATGTCCAAACTGTTTGGAAACACTTAATTCAAACAGGTTGTGTGCAAGGCCATTTTTAATATAAATTAGAAATGATCTCGCGGGCCAAAAGGAATTATCCTGTGGGCCTTGAGTTTGACACTCTTAGACATTTAAAAGATGTACTTGCATAAAAGTTAAATTTTTCATGCTTTATAAAATGTACTCTGAAAGAAAAACAATTCTACTTGAGTAAAAGTATCTAGTTACTTTCCACTACTGAAGAAGCGCTAGCATTAGTGTTGACTAATCCACTTGCATACATTTTAATTGCATATGCAGTTCTTGACGCGAGATTATGAGGATAGTGAGAGACTCGGATGTGGTGGTAAAACACCCAAATCCTCCCTTCTTAACTCTCTCCCATCATCCCTTCCTGCCCTCTCTGACTCATCCCTTGCTCTGCCGTCTGCCTCCCGGGGGGCTGGCTCTCTCGACCCCATGTGAAAGTCGGCGACACACATTCCACCAGAGTCCGGACCGCTCTGGGAAAGTCGGGCCCTGCTGCTGCTCTGACACAGAGACGGACGCATGAACAGAGGCAGACAGGGAGTTTAGTGGAAAATGATTAAAGAAAAAGAATTAAGACTGAACAGAAACAATGGATATCATTTTGTGTGTTTGCCAAGTGGATATTGCATGTTAAAGATGAGGTTAAGTGATTTTCTGATGTGAGAAAAAAATATATCCATTTATAAAACTCTCTTTGTTCCTCTATGGCAAACACTAAACCTGTATTACCGATGGCGAGGTTACATTTCTGCCAGCACTGACTTGTTTGTTAGCATGATGGGCAGAAGAACTAACAATGAGGTTTTAGTGTAGCTCCGGATCACTTTCTGATCCAGAGTGTAATGCCTTGGTTGAGGTCTGAGCTCTTGGAATGCTTCAAGATTTAGTTTAGGCGTAAAAACATCAAATTTAGGCATCTAATAAAATGCCTGTGACATTGCCCACCCCCCCTTGATCTCTTTGCAAAATTCTCCTCAATGGCATGTATAAAACTCAGATGATGACTCATGCATTACTAACTGCTATATTTGTGCACTAAATCCCCATGGGGTTTATTTTCTGCACAGACAAACTGGCTTTCAAGGGATTTCTGCCGCCACCAGGGACTTTAACTGAAGCTTCAAATTTAGCCGTTGATGGTCGATGTAAGATATTTACAGTACAGCCTATAAATATTTTAGGAATGTTTTGGCATGTCAGCATATTCAGTCGGCAGATACAATCCTTAGCAGTACCTTCAAACAGTATTAGATTAAAAGCCATTAACATGGAGAAAATGACAATGAGAAAAACATAAACTAACCTTGAATTCTGGGGAAAAATGCAAAAAGACAAAACAAAAGTTGATTCGACCTCCATCCCAACTTGACATTGAAAGATGTGTTTGTGTGAAGTTAATCAAAAGTGTGTTAGAGTAGCAGGCAGGGGGGCTCTTATAAAGCTGACCCAGTGTCAAAAAAATATATTGGACAAGAAGTTATAATGTTCTGGTGGCCATTTCTATGTCAGTTTTTAGTCCCTTTCAGCCACTCCCTTTTCTTTGGGAATACTCACAGCTAATCATCAGATTTGCATATTGAGTTTGACATAGCTTTTTACACCAGATGCCCATCCTGATGCAACCCTCTTCATGTGCAGGCATGGGACTGGCAAAAGTGTGACTGGAGTTGTTGGCTCCTCAAACCTCAGCACCAGTTTACTACCAAGCTTAGAATGATGTACAGTATAATTTCATTTTATTTTTATCTTATTTTCCTTAAAACATTACTTCACCACCAAATACAAACATCAAGATATTGTGTCACATTTTATTGTTACATACACATTTTGTTATTATTTAAAAACTCTGACTTACAAAGGTCAACAAATACGTTGCCTTACCTCTGTTATAATGAAGAAGTCGTCTCCCGGTTCTCCTTGCACCACAATTTTCTCCCCATCCTCAAACTGAACCGGCTCCAGAGCATCGGCCACAGTCAGACGTTCCCACTTATCCAAAGACTCTGGATATCAAAACACAAATCATTTCCAACAATGAATTTACTGTAACTCTGTATGTTATTTCAACTGATTACAGAAGTATGTTTAAATGTTCTTAGATAGTCAGGCATGTTTTGTGTGTTTGATAGATTGCTCTAATATCTCCAGTCCAGTAAGCTGCTGGGTACGGTAATTCCCACCTTAGACTAATCCAGTCATTCATCAAGGACCATTACAAGCCCAAACTCTGCCTAGTCCGTCCTCTTATGAAGCCGAACACCTCAAATCTAAGCTCTAAATCTGGAAGCCCACACACAACCGGCTCTGGCATTTGGTGACAGTTAAATCAGATAGTTCACACAGCATTTTCACTGTGCTTGTACAGTGCATGGAGATAAGTACTGATTTCCAATGGAATCTTGAATAATATCCGCGACAAGCAATCTCTTTCATTTTTGTTGATCTGGAAGGCTTGTGGAGACAGCTGTCTTTCCAACCGGCCGACCACATGTACAGTGACGTGGTTAGTCCGAGATATTTCTAGAAGCTGTTGGTATTCACGCTGAAACCAAAAACACAGACGGTCACACATCTTCACTGTGCTTAAAGTTCCAACCCGCAGGAACTTTTAAGGAACATTTGAAGTATTGATATTTATAGTAAGGGGATTTATAAGGAGATCACCACACAGAAGTCCTCACATAGGCTCCCTGTCTCCTCATCCTCCTCAGCTTTGTCTAGCCATGATTCAGTGTTTTGATTTGATTAAGACGTGAGCCGCTAAAAAATCTCTTTGTGTCATTTGTATTGTCTCCGGAGGTGCTCAGTAACTGATCCCAAGAGTGTGTCTTTATGTGTCTTAGGATTAAATAAGGTGAAGCGTGGTGGCATGGAGGTGTCCAGTGTCCGCTCCAGTGGGGCCGTAGAGTCTGCCAACCCCACCACCCACACCCAGATGGATGTCCTCTGTCTGGCAGCTCGCTAAAGGCAGCAGTGGCTCCTATTGAGGTGATCCTTAACGGCTAGCCAGGTAACACGATACGCAAATGTGCTGAGTGGACATTCTAGGTTTCACACTTACCCAACTTCGCCTTCCACATACAGCTGAGGAAAAAAATAAGAGTCCACTGCAAAATTATCAGTTCCTCTAATTTTATTGTTAAATAGGTGCAATATATTCAACTGAACACCTTGTTTTTTGTGACCTGCAAAGAATAGTTTATATGTTTTATTTTATATATAATAGTCTATATATTTTTTTTAAGTGTGACAAAGAGCATGTTGTTTTTACCCCCTTCACACCACAAACATCAAGGGCTTGTACTCAATTTCGTGGCTATCTCAAAAATCAAAGGTAAACAAACCCCCCCGCCCCAAACCTCCCCTCACTGAAAAAGAAGGAGAGTGACAGAAAGAAAAATGAGGAAAGGTAGACGCACTGCTAAGAGCGAGTACTGACTACAGGCCTCAACAAGGTTTTCAGAAAGAAGCAGAAGTAGAGTGAAAAGAGACTGGGCTCTCTCCTAAGACCTCAATTGAGTGTATGTGTTTACTCAGCCAGCTAATAACTCTGTACAGGGGGCACGGCCTGATTCTATACACCACACACAAACCATCAAGTGGAAGGGGACGAGATGTCAGCTCTAATTGCAACTCGTTTTGAAAGTCTCATTCACCAGTGCTAACAAAGTGAGTGGCCTGTATAGGTTGCCATTATCCAAATTCCAGAGAGAGAGAAGATTAACTCAGCCCCTTAAGTTTGAGTTGCCCGCTGCGCACAGTGACAGTGCAAAGTGTGACCTGTTCGGTATGAAAAGTTTTCAGGAGATTAGGCGTGTGCGCACAGCTTTGACCAGACCGTTGACCTGGTAAAACAACGTGGACCAGTGTTTATGTGGGCTAATCTACAGTATATGCAGCTATTTGTCTGCACTCTGAACTCCTTGACCTGCTGGTTAAAATTGCGGCATACACGTGCAAACTCGTTCATGCTACAGCTAATTCATAGCATATCCTCTATGGCAACTTACCCAGAATGGAGACCTTGCTGAGGAACTCTTCATACATCTTTCTCTTCCTTAGTGTGCTGCCCTGCAAGACACAAAGAAAACAAAAGTACAGATTTTAATTTACATACGTTACAACACAATCACTACCTAAATTGGATTTGTCTTTCCATTCAGATGATACATGCACACTCAGGTCAGATGGAAAGATGCTCAATCCATAAATGAAATATAAATACATTTAAGCATGTATGTCATTTTTGTCAACACTTCTTTCATTCGGACTTGAACTCACAACGCTGAGGTGAGCTGCAATTGCTCTGTGCAGTATATGTGCCACATGTCTACTTTTTCCTTTGTAAACAGGGTAGCTATTTTTCTTAAGATATTTGTAAAATTCAAGAATGTCACAGAATGATCAAAAATTCAGCAGTACATTAGTGGCAATTAGCAAGCCTAGAAATGTTTTGACATACATAAGAAAATGTTTTACACAGTATGTTCCACTTGGTGGTCTGTAAATTTCATTTTATCCACATGACAGATGTAAGTGGATTACTTAATCAAACATAACTGTCTTGAGGCAAATTCAAAGGCAAATCAACCAATATAAGCTCTGTCATATCATATTTTTATATGGCCATAAAAATGTAACCTTGGATAATGTGTTATTACCAGAGTTCATGAGGTCATCCCTGCCTAAATGTGTGTAAGTCATGTGTAAGACATACTGGAGATGTGTCTGCGTGTGGGCTGTCCCACCCACCAGGCGGGGGACTTTCCCTCTCGTCCTCTGTCAGGATGATCAGGTACTTCATGACAAGTCTAAACCCAGAGGACCCCATTTGCGACTGTATTCTTTTTCATTGCACTGCACCACTTTTACAGCGGCAACATAAAAAGAGAAAGGAGAGAGTTGGGAGAAACAATCTCATCTGCTGAGTATGTTGCATATGGAAATGATATATCGAGGCTTGGGGTGTCTTTAGTGCATAAGTGCCTGCTGCTGCCTCTAATTTCATATAATTTCACATTTTGTCTTAAAACTGGAGAAAAAGTTCCCAAGTGAGCCAACGTCAATCTTAAAATGGTAAACAACTTGATTAAAGGAATTCCAGTCTGCATTGCCTCCCTTCTGGGTAAATTACTTTTTGTCTATATAGCAGAGTGTGGAGTCTGTTTTGAGTTCTGCCACTTAAGTTTCACCGCTGTTTCTGTAGAGACAAAACCTAATGCCCATTAAGACTGCAAATACAAACTCACACATGTATACTCAACTTCTGTGAAAGCAGACTTTCCCATTTACCTCCCCATAGGGCACCTTAGATAGGCTCACTGAGCTTAAAGGCTTACTGTGCATTACATTACACAGTGGGCCAGATTTATGCTGCTGGATTAGGATACTATGTGACCGACACAGCAAAATTAGTGTTTGCACAAATTCAGATTCTAAAATTTCCTGTGAATTTTTGCTTTTTCAGCCCTTTGCATCTGTCTTTTGTTAGCATCTTGTCGACATAGGAGGCCTTGATATTTCTTATGTCTGCAACTCCCCTTCTCCTGTCCTGTTGGCTCCTCTTGTGGTTAAGGATGAACCAGCCTCTTTGTCTGCTTCTTGTCTTTGAGGCAGAATCATCAAAGAGCTTGAGGTGTGGAATGAAGCCAGACTAAACCAACCGCATCTTACGCCCCATCTCCATCACCTTCATCTCTGGCCAACGTGAAACACACACACCTCTAACATCCCGCTGCATTTTGGTATCATTTTGTCTCATCTTCCTACATCTCGGCTGGTGTTTGTCGACTGTGGTCTGTCACTTTGTTAATGGCTTTTCTGTATGTTTAGATACCAGTATGACATAACAATGCAAGTATTGTACAAGTGATGGCCCCACAGTGATTTGAAATTACTCTGTTTACTCAACGCACTTTTAGAAGATGAGAGGACAGGATAGAGGTAGGTAAGGTTTTACATATCAAAACGTATGTCAACTTATCTTCGGATTGTTATAGTAACTGTCATCCAAGTGCTGGTACTGTCATAAAGTAGGCAATGCAGGCCTATTTGTGTATCCTTTTTTTTTGTTGGATAACATTAAAAAGCATCAAAGAGGTAGGGGAAGCATTTGTGCTCAGAGAGAATCCCGTTGAAGGTGATGGTGCAAACTCCACACAATAAAGCAAGTGCCAGCCAGTGTCAATGTGTAAACCAAAAAAAAAAAAAAACAATTCAGAGATGCATGTACTGTATGTATAATAGAGAAGGCTGAATCTCAAGTGGCTATTTAAATAATTTTCTGTCTGAGGTTGCCCAATATTGACTGGCTTTGATGGCAATGTAGTTTATTTTAGAGAACACAAAATTATTTGCATAAAAATGTTATTATTCAGAAATACAATCAGAACAAGCTGCTCTAAGCATGCAAAATGTCTCTTAGTTTCCAAATTACATTTTAACAGACCTGAGACCTGCTCATTTGTCTGTGAATATTCTATGGTTAAAAAGAAGAAATCTGGATGTTGTCATTTTTTTACAAGATTTTTTGTACCACATCCAAGAAACTGTAACTGGTATGTGAGCTCAGAGTGGTTTAACCAGGTGAGAGGTTGGACAGTGCGCAGCTCAGTGGCCAGTTTTGGCATCTTTGGGAGATTCTTTACCCATCAGCATCTTTCTATTTTCTACTGATGATTTCTTAGCTGTTAGGAGCTTGTTAGCATATTTTACATTAGCTACAGCTGAAAATTCAAAGCGCCAGTGTTCTTCTTTCCTTTTGTCTTGTTTAGTCCAAGGTTGTTTCTTTACACAGGCTTGGGGCCAGCACAAAGTGTACACTGGCTTAGATGTTTATGAGATAGAATTATGGTACCAGAAGTGCACCTTCCTCACTTTGTTGTAACTAACCAACAGCAGCCCAGGCCACTCTGCATAATTTTACTGGGGAGGCACATATACTTAGACACACAGACTGTTCATTATGTTGGCCGGCGCTGCTGCCAGAATACCGCACATTATAAAAACAGCTTTACAAATCATTGACAGCAATAATTAAATACAGCTTCACATAATTGAATTCCATTTCACCCTGTCTCCCTGCTTGCTGCTGCTGCTGCTGGAAAGAGTGAAGGAATGAGAGTTAAACTAGAAGATAGACAATCCTTACAAAGAGAGGTTACCAGGGCAGGCTGTGCCCTCACTTCAACTATGTGCTCTCATGGTGACACGAGCTGGGCAGAGTGGTGCCAACATCAGGACACTTGACATAGAGCAGAAATTTCACTGCCAATTAACCACATGCATACAGCCAGATTAATGTAAGCATAAATTATATATGGCATAAGCTGTAAAGAGCATTAGAGGAAGTATTTTGTTAGCTATGGGGACCCCCAAAGAGACCCACATTGAGTAATATGTTATTCCAGCAGTACCCAAGATGTGTGTGCATTTATGAAAAAGACAGCCAGGGCAGAGCACCTTGTGTTTCCAGTTTAAACATTTAGACATTCCACTGAGATAAGCCCCTGGAGCAGCAAGTGTGTGTGGATATTTAGGGCTGACCCAATGTCTCCTAACCAGCTCCCTCCATCCATCGCTCTTTAACTCCCACCATGCAGAAAGCAACATTATAATGGGAGTATGCACTAAGGGTGGTGCAGAGGATGCTTTAGTGCTATTAAGCATTTAAAGAGTCCTAAGTGGTTGAGTGGGAGAAAATATTGTAAGTAAAAGATAAGAATGAAGTAGTGCACTAAAATATATTTTTATTATGGTTTCTTGTAATATTTTACAGCAGGAAATACAAGCGGGGCTTGGAATAATGGGTAGTACAATTATTACTTCTCCTATCTACCACATCTATCTGTCTATCTGTCTGCGTCTATCTATCTGAACAGAACCGGCCCTTTGTCACCGGTTCTGTTCATTATTTTTATGGACAGAATTTCTAGGCGCAGCCAAGGGCCGGAGGGAGTCTGGTTTGGGAACCACAGGATTTCATCTCTGCTTTTTGCGGATGATGTTGTCCTGTTGGCTTCCTCAGGCCAGGACCTTCAGTGTGCACTGGGGTGGTTTGCGGCCGAGTGTGAAGCGGCTGGGATGAGAATCAGCACCTCCAAGTCCGAGGCCATGGTTCTCGACCGGAAAAGGGTGGCTTGCCCTCTCCAGGTTGGAGGGGAGCTCCTGCCTCAAGTGGAGGAGTTCAAGTATCTTGGGGTCTTGTTCACGAGTGAGGGAAGGATGGAGCGTGAGATCGACAGGCGGATTGGTGCAGCGTCTGCAGTAATGCGGTCGTTGTATCGGTCTGTTGTGGTGAAGAAGGAGCTGAGCCGAAAGGCGAAGCTCTCGATTTATCGGTCGATCTACGTTCCTACTCTCACCTATGGTCATGAGCTTTGGGTCATGACCGAAAGGACAAGATCCCGGATACAAGCGGCCGAAATGAGTTTCCTCCGCAGGGTGGCTGGGCGCTCCCTTAGAGATAAGGTGAGGAGCTCTGTCACACGGGAGGAGCTCGGAGTAGAGCCGCTGCTCCTCCACATCGAGAGGAGTCAGTTGAGGTGGCTCGGGCATCTGTTCCGGATGCCTCCTGGTCGCCTCCCTGGGGAGGTGTTCCGGGCATGTCCCACCGGGTGGAGGCCCCGGGGAAGACCTAGGACACGCTGGAGGGACTATGTCTCCCGGCTGGCCTGGGAATGCCTTGGGGTCCCCCCGGTAGAGCTGGAGGAAGTGTCTGTGGATAGGGAAGTCTGGGCATCTTTACTTAGACTGCTGCCTCCGCGACCCGCTCCCGGATAAGCGGAAGAAGATGGATGGATGGATTATCTACCGCTGCTACTACTAATAGTACAACTACGGCCACAACTAATACCACTACTTGCTTTCTTAATAAAATGTCCATTGATAATCTTCTTCACTTTATTACTATTAGGGATCACAGGTGACTGGAGACTTTCCAAGCAACTACGGGCCTTAGGCGGAGTACAGTGAGTCAGTTGACACAGAGACATACTGTATAATGTAGTAAAACCTGGAGAGACCCAAAAATTACTTTTTTGGGCAGCTTTTTATCTTCTGAAACATTTAACCTGACATGGGCAAGTGTGATTGTGCATGTACAATAAATGTTGGCAATACAGAAATGGATTAATGACGAAAAATGCTGAATAGGCAATGTATTTGTATTTGTCATGTATTAGATTATAAGTTGACATAGTGTTAAAAAAAATCGTATGATTCATTGTACCATAAGGATGCGGCGGTAGCTGTCTCGATCAATCCCCCACAGTTTTAGATCTGTCTTGGCCTTGACAGTCGCAGCTCTTGGAGTCCCATAAATAAGGGCCAGCTCTCCGAAACTTCCCCCTTCTCCAATATTGGTCACCCACTCGCCATTGACATACACCTGGATAAAAAAGAAGAGATAAAAACATCAAAATATTCACCCAGTGGTCATTCCTTTTGTCTCTTAAGGCACTTTGTTGAACCTCCTTATTTTCCGGGCTGTTTGATTTCCTCACTAGGATTGTCTCTTAAGTATTTGATCCAAGTTAAGCCTTTAAGTAAGACCCTTTAAAAGCTCTCTATCCCTCATGCCTTCTCATCCATCCCTTTTATTTCCTCTGTCCTGTCTTGTTAGCTCACTCCCTTTGATTTTGGAGTGATGGGAGGAAAGCCGCGGTTGACTTTGTGGGTCTATTTGGGCCAGCTACAATAGTCTTGAGTACAATAACTCACTGATACTCATTGGCACTGTCTCTAGGGCCGTCATGATTTCACCTGCTGACACACTATCCACTCCTGCGGTGACTTAATAATAGTGAAAGAAAGAGATTGAGAGGAAGGGTTGGTCCTGTTGGTGATTGTTGGCAGATTTGGCATTATCTAAAGCTCACAGTATACTACAGGGATCCAGCACTTTTAATTGGCTTCAAAGAGATGAGGCCATCCCAATTACATCATCCTTAAAAGGGTTTACCCATATAAATTTACATCAGAGACGGGTATTTTGTTACTTGCTTCACAATTTGTTTTATTCCCATAAAACACATTACAGCATGGTTGAATTAAATCATGCAGAAGGTTAAGTAAGGATAAAAATCAGGCTTTTGAAATATCAGATAATTACTTACAGTAAGGAGGTGATGTTATCATAGGTGTTGTTTGTTAGTGAGATCACTCAAAAAGTAATGTTTGTTTTTATTTTTATGAATTTTTTAGGCTGGTAATAAGCAAAGGAAGATACTGGAAGAGATCTGAAACACCTTCTGAATCCAGAAATTTTAGAATAATTCTGTACCATTGCAAGATAAGCATAACAAACCTGCTTTAAAAATACTAACTCCAACCACAAAAGATAAATTACAGAACAAATTATTTATTTTCTTTTGACCATTTCGAGTAAGGACTCTCAATGAATAGAGCATTTACCCAGAACTAAAAGATTTCTGTTTTGAGATATCAGTACCATTTTAAGATAAGAAATGATTTTTTCAGTAAAGGGAGTACTAAAATAGTATGATGAAAATTCAGTTCAATTTGTGTGAATATCTATTGCAAACTGCTACGTCTGGGGACAATTAAAAAGCCACAAATCACAACTACAACAATTCTCTATATATTAGTGAGTCGGTTCTTGTTTTGATTAATTGAGGTATTTGCCTGTTTTATCATCTTTATTTATTTAATTATAACTCCATTAATGTGAAAACAGCACCTTTAATATTATTTCACATTAAAACAGAAGTATAGACAGTTCAATTACCATATACCATTTCACATTTCTTGTCAGCTACAAGCCTTATAGACCAAAAGCCTTAATTTTCAGAGTGCCCTTGCTGTTTAAATACAGAGGGATGTCTTTAAGTAAATACATTTGTGCAGACATCGAGGGGTGTTTTCATCAGTGGCAGTGCTTGTCAGCTTTCAGACACTTTATGGGATGCCAGCAGATTTACACCCACGTCTAATGAGAGACATCTCCACACTTTAATAAGCCCGGCACTGAGCTTGAAGTAGTTTAGTGCCTTCGCTGCAACTGGGAGGCAGCTGATGTCTGTAAAGTGGGTCTGTGTGTGTGATAGGAGATATACAGACAGCCCACCAAATATTTTTAGATCATTGTAAGCGTCTGTGAACTATTATGAAGATATGACGGACATTAGTTGTCATTTGTTGGTACAGTTGTAAGCTTGCACGAGCTGTGTATAATAATCAAGCAAACAGTCATAGTGCTATGTTGAGAGTAAAGGCCAGAATGTTTTATTTTGATGGTGAATACAGACATCACTGTCACGTTAAAATGCACCATCCCAAACCAAACTATTTTATATCTCAGTGTTTGATTCATGTCTTTTATAAGCTACACAAGGTCTAAATACATTGTTTCTAAAGACCCTTTTATGAGATTTAATCACAGCAGTGTTTTTCCCATTTAATTTTACACAAAGGACAAAAAAAAAAATAAAAAATGTATGGGCCAATTACGCTTATCTACTTCAGATTTTGATTAATCTGACAATAGAACAGTTTCTCTGAGCTCTGATCCTTAGAAGATGACAGAGTTTCTGGATCACGTCCACATATTGCTTCTTTGCATGAAACAGCTATAACGTGGATTTGTGCAAAACAATTTGACAGACATTGAGCTCTGGAAGTATTTCCAATCCATTCAGTGACTACCAGTACAGAACTATGCCTGTTTTGATAGTGTTGCTTTGAGGGTGTAAAGATTATGAGCATCCAAGCCACCAAATCCTAATAACATAGCCTCTGGCTTTCCAAAATACTTTTTAACCCAGATATCTTGATGAGATGTTGCTAATTAACCCAATTAGTTGAGAAATGTTCAGTCCAGCTATATTTTTTATTAGTCATAGTTTTATGGCTCCTTTGGTAGCTAATGCCAAAGTTCTGTCAAGTAAAGCTTATGTCTAAGCTGGAGAGTGCTATTTTTAACAAGACAACACTGCACAATCACTGTAGCCAGGATTTCTCCACTTCCGCTTTTGCATCACTCTGGTGGGCAGACTACATCAGTAGGCATGGCTAGGCTCACAACTCTACTTCTCCCTCTGTACCCACCGTCTGTGTACCAGCCTCTGTAAGCTGATAAGGTCACTTCCTGTTTAACTTTCTGTCAGCTCCTGTTTTATCTTTCCACTTAACTCTATCACTCTGTTTTAGGCTCGCTAAGACAAAAGACGTTCTCAGTTTGTCTGGTTCTGTGGTGAGCTGAACTCTATGGGGCCCTGTTGAGATTGTCATCAGAGTGGAACTGAACTTTAAAGAGAACAAAACATAGGGGCAAGCCAATACAACCTGTTCATTGTTGGAGGAAAAAGGGTATCTCTACATGAGTTTTTCCCACCGAGTTAGAGATCTTTTAAATCTCTTCCTATCACACAAGTGAATAAATTGACCCACAGCATGTTCAAGAATACGTATGCCTTTATCAACTAACTTGGCTGGCAAGCAGAATAAGTGTTGGTCTGATTGTGTGGTCTAATGTTTTGGCAGCTACTTACATCCACTTCACCTTGGTCAATCACGTAGAAGTTGTCGCCTTCATCACCTGATGAAAAAAGGAGACTATAGTCAGTAATATTCTGCTTCCATCATTATTTTAAAAAGAAACATGCATATTAAAAAGTTAGGTTGAGCTTTTTTTAAGTGGAAACATTATTTAGCTGTAAAATATTCTGGGTACAAGTGATTGGGCAGATCGTCCACTGCTAGAGGCGAGATATGTCAAGTTGTTTGAAATAATGTTTTCCAATAAAGTTAATTCTATATCCACAATCAAACACTACTTCAGAAAACCATACCACACCTGTGCTGTAATGCACACAGTGGCACATTGTCCAGGGTGTACCTGGCTCCAGCCCATGGCTGGTGGAATAGGGTCTAGCCTCACACAAACCCTAATGGTGTAAAAAGTGTGAGAAAATCAAAGACCACGATATAAGTTGCAATATTTGGGAAAAAGAAAGTTGCATTTAAATGTGTAAAAATACTCTGGACTGACCAATGATCACACCTGATGAAGTTTTACTGTACATTTGGTGGGACCTTTTAACTTTTGAGACAACTATTTTTTACATGGAAAGCAATAAAATAAAATGTCTGAAATATAATATTATTATTGCAGTTGAAGCAGTTTGCAATATGGATATTGTGATGAATATTATTGCTATAACAGTCAATTTGCAACATATTGTGCAGTATATTTGCATCGCATTGTGTCTCGGTGTGTTCTTGTGTGTGTTTCCTTAAGAAGTTGAAAGGATCAGAGCACCCTGTGTGTAAAGTTCACAGAAGTTCACACGGCTAATAGTGAGTAAAGAGCGCTTGTTCATCATAGTGCTCTATTTGTCACACAACTGCTCCCTGTCTGTCTGCTGAGGGTCTGTCCCAGAGCAGACCCCAGAGACATGCTCAACCTGCAGCAGCCTGGTCCTGCTTCTCTCATTCTTTCATCTCATCCATCTATCTTCCAGATCCCTCTCGCTCAGTTCTTCTTTTCTTTCTGGTCTTCCTGTCTTTTATCACGTACGTTTTCATGCCTTTGTTTGGCACCACTCTAGCCCCCCTGCGCCTGAGAGTGCAGGCAAATATTTGACTAGAACGTGCATACACAGAGGCTTGTGCATTTGTTTCAACACAGGATAATTGCTGTGAAGCCTATTGATGCTATTTGGCTACTTTCATGAAGTGTTGGCTGCATCCCATTGGATACTTGTGACACTAGTTGTGCTTAATTGTGTTAAAAATATCTTTTTAGCTTTATCTTACAATAATAAAGATAAAGTGCCTAAACTTAAGCAAAGGGGGTACTAGTTCCAGAGGAAATGCTCTATCCACTACAAAACCTTTATATCTGCCAGTGATAAAGAATCCTCTAACACTAACGTTATTTCATTACTGACCCCTGACTAAAGTTAGCATATTTGGCCCTATCTCACAATGGTACAAATTCAGAATCCATTAAAGTCCATTACTGTCGTTTCCTGATCAAAGCCACAACTTTTTTACTAAGAGGTAACCACTCTGCCTTGTGCACCCCCAAAATTTTAGTATTGTTGGACACATACTTTAAATCCCTATTCATTAAGCTAAATAGCTGTGTTATTTAAATCTGAAAATGCAACAAAAAAAAAATATTTTTTACATTCTGCCAAGCAAATAATAACTTTTTGATTACATTAATATTATGTACTTTTGTTATTTGTTTAAAAGCATTCAAGACACTGCATTAATATGAATGTTACTGTGACTGTATAATTGGTGGAGGAGAGGCCATAGGCGCATAATGGCAGCCACACTTCCCTCAGTCTGCCCCAGGGCAGCTGTGGTAGCTTACCACCACCAATTGTGACTGAGGAGTGAATGAATAATGCAAGAAATTGTAAAGTGACTTTGAGTGTCCAGAAAAGCACTCGACTGATGCAGTATTATAATAATTATTATTAATAACTAATAACTGTGTATAGATATTGTGTGAGAAATGCAGGGATGGTTTTCTGAAGCTTTACAGCAGCCCAGAGCATTAGGAATGACATCAGCCCTGTACATACTGTATATTGTATAGTCCAGTGTATATAACAGTGGGTAGCCTGAGTGAGATATGGGGCTGGTAAAGTTAGCATATCTCCAAATTAGGACTGACATCCTCAAGGAAAGTGTCCTTAGAGAAGGTGGGTGTGGCCTAAGAGTGGTACAAGCATGCACTGGTGGTTCATGTGATTTTGTGCAGGTGTAAAGGCAGTAAAGACAACAAAGTGCATTGCTTTGTGAGAATGTGAGTTTAAATGTTTACATTGTGTCATTTAACAAGTCTCTGTCTGTGTTTGATAGCAGTTTGAGGGGAGTGTGTGGGGGCACTGGAAAAATACAGTCTACTTTGGCTTGGCTCTGGATTCCCTCAAAGACTTAGGGTGACTAGTTTGACAAGTGTGCTCGGTTAGGCAAAAGAAGTGAGCTGACAACTGCTGCACAGAAAGGGAATGTGTGAATGATGCATAATGAGAAAAAGGGTGGGACAGGGATGTACACCTGATAGGCTCTAAGGAGATCATAATAAAACACTTAGTTTGGTATCGCTACAAAAGGGTTAAAAAGCAGTCATCTGGACTTGTTTTTTAAACACGTCCAGATGACTGCTTTTTAAACCTTTTGTTGCAATGTAATTATCCTGGATGAATGAGAGTCTTCACAGACTTATTTTGGTAATATACGTGTAAACAATAAATAAAACTGGTATCATATCACTCCTATTGCCAATAACTTTGTTGCACAATCACCAACTTTTCCTTCCACTTTGTTCTAAAGTTGTGCTGATTTGATGACATTTTGAATGACTCAATAAAAAAAAGAAGAAGTGGCAAGGATTAGAGTATTCCTAAATAGCAACAGTAGATAGGCTTGATAGAGCATGTTACAATGAACCAAGCACTCAGTGTGCCAGCAATAGACGTGGCTGTTCAGTCTTAAATTAATTTTAAAAAATGTATGTACTAATTTTTCCACAATATTATAATTCACTAATGTGTGCCTGTTTATCCACATTGACCGGATCTGTAACTATGAAGTTACAATTGTTAATATGTTCAGTATACGTACCCTGCTGGATTACAGTTTCTCCTGCGATGTGTGTGACAGGAAACATGGCATCAAAGATATCACTAGAAGAGAAAAAAGAGACACACAGTAGCAGTAAGTACTAATTATCCTAAATATTTTCTTTTAATGTACATCTCCCTGTAGTTCTGTTTATCCAGTTATACAATATCCACTGCATAAAAAATAAGCTTGATGAGGCATAATAACTGAGATAACTCTGTCATCTAAGGCCATTATTCATTGCCAAGCCGGTAGCATAGCCAAATAGACAGCACCGGGAAACTCTGGATGACCCCAAACACACACACATCACAGCAACTTGAATGTGAGCAACAATTTTTTCATCAACAACAAAAAACCCAACGCATTACTTTACTCATTAAAATACATTAGATCAAGTAGCTGCAAGTCTGTTTAAACCTTCATTCAAACAGATTTGCCACATTCACAAGAATAAGTGAAGCCTAAACTTTATTGTGAAGTACTCTGCAAAAGTCTTTGCAGGTTTTTAAGAAAGGTTATGAAAAAAGGTGTATTAATGTAAGTTACAAAAATATATAAAAGAAGAAAATCAAAACTAGAAGCATGGTCCCTAAAGCACAAAACCCATTATTAGAACCACAACTTAAAAAAACTTACTGAGAAAACAAACGAAACAACGACCTAAGCACTTAATTTGTGTTTCAGGGAAAGCGGCTGTTAGGCTGTTCCTAATCGGGACGTTTAAATGCATGAAGCCTTCTCAGATTAACCATGGGGATGTGTTGGGACAAGAGAAAACCCTATATCCTTCCTCTCCTCCTCCCTACCCATTTCTCACCTTGAGGGTATATTTATCTATCTAATCAGCCGCATACCACCCGTCTTGGAGAAATATAGAAAAAACAATAAAAGAGGGTCAGGCATATCAAAGACTAGAACCTCTGACTGAATGTGGGGTGGGTTTAAGTCTTAAAACTGGTGTGTGAACCTGAATTCCTTATGAAAACACACAAGTTTGTACAAAATGTAAGTGTGTCCGTTCAACACTTGCTAATCTGCAGGTGAACAGATGTTGTGAGAGACATCTGAGAAGATTGTTCAGGTGGTTCGGTCAGGAACAGCCTTTCATGGTATTTGTTCATGTGACACTGAATAAAAAGCAGACTTAAAAAGGTGGATTTGGGCCAAGCGCACCTACAGCTGGCCACTGACTCACTTGTACAGCGGGACAACCACTACCCACAGCTCACGCATCTGTGGGGAAAATAAAAACACCTAGTCTTTGAAGTGCAATACAAGCTCAGAGTCAGCAACGGTGCACTGGGGTCACATACATTAATGACCTAGAGAACACAGGGCAATGTGCATGCAAACTGGCAATCCAACATCTGCAGGGTTCCTCCAACTCTCACATCTCAGCCAGCTGCACTTGTGACTTTTATTAAGGGGGCATTGGTAAACCTGGTGAATAAACAAGTGCTTTATTCAGGCTAATAGAAGAGATTAGAGAAGTGCCCCTACCAGTTAACCATCTAGGACAGTTTCCATAAACAAAAACATTTGCAAAGTGCAGGTACTTCAGATGAAAACCTGGTAACCATGAGTGACCTGTTTTATATCCAATAAGAGAAACACCAGGTTGTTAAAACATTGTAAAGCATTGCCCATAACTGACAGTGCACCACAACACTGGCTGAAGTAGCCGTGTGGATGACACCTGAGTTAAGATCAAAATCCAGGCAGTGGAAGAGCACCACCTGGCCTTCTTAGACTGTAAAGTAGTCATTGAAGACGGGTTAGAAGACAGGAATCTTCAAGTAGAGGTTGACAGGAAACCCACCCACACTGACCAGTATCTCCTCTTTGGATCACACCATCCACTCAGCCATAAATTGTCTGTGATCAGAACTCAACGACACCAAGCTCAGGAGGTGCCCACACATGCAGAAGGGAGGAGGAAGGAAGACCAGCATGTCCACCAAGCCCTCAAAGCCTGTGGGTACCTCAATTGGGCTTTTTCCAAATCCAGGACTAGGACTAACAAGAACAGAAAGGAATTAGACACAAACAATAAAGGAATACCCAGGCTATTCTTATGTACCTGGACTTTCTGATAAACTCAAACAGATTCTGCATAATTATAACATTTCAGTACAATTCAAACCTGGCAACATTCTCCGACAGAGACTTGTTCACCCTGAGGACAATATCCCCTCTCACAAACAGAGCAATGTGGTCTATGCTGTTCAGTCCATACGTAATTCTATAATTCTATTTTCTTATTACTTACTTTCTTATCTTCTCAAAGTAGTCAGCATTTGTACATGAACTTCAGCTGAAAGTCTATCTGTCTTTTAAAAACGGAAACATGGACCATGGCCTGTGATGATGACAGTGATAATGATGTATTACCTGAGACCCAGCCACACAAGCCATCAAAGACACCAAAGTTCAGGTAATTACCCTTGACCGCCTTTCTTATTGCATGGCCCACCACTCTGCGTCTCTCCCTGAACGCATCACTAAGCACAACAAAGACACTCATGCAGATAATTACTTCCTCTGTCTTTACCTGTCTCTTTTTCGCTTTCTTCATTCCCAACTTCCTCCATCACTTTTTTCGCTCTCAATTACCCCTTTCTTCCATCTAGTTGTCGGTCTCGTCCTCCCATCTCCTGGTCTATCGCCCCTCCCTGCCTTCCACAGATGGAGCGATTAATCTTGCCCTTGTGCTACCTGTAGTCTCGTTTGACCCTGTAAAAGGCAAGAGAAGCCCTCCTTACAATGGATGTGCTGTTCTGACAGAGACAGACAGAGAGACACTGTGGGGGCCTGAGAAATCCAAGACAAAGCTTCTGTCATGGTTCAGATACGTGGAGATACAATGTAATTCACAGCCATTCAAGTCCAAAAATGCTAACAAGCAAAACATCACTTTGTTTACTTCCTTTCACCCTCACAATGTTGACATAATTCTGATCTCATTGGTCCCTCAAAATGCATCAAGCTTAAACTACATTATGCTGAATGAATGTAATCTGTTGTCTTCATGATCAAAGGAAAATGAAAAAAACACTTAGGATTAGACATGATGAAAATTATAATGTATGTCAGTTGTGTTTGTACGAACCAGATTATGGTTGTTCCAATTGCCTTTTTGCCTTACCATGTCACTTCTTCAACCTCTATGCTTTACATTTTTTCATAGCTCAGTAATCCTTCGTAGCAAGATTTCTCACATTGTCTGAGTTTACATGCACAAGAGAGAACCGAACAGCTGCTCCACTTAAAGTGTATTTTGATTATTTAGTAGTGCTGAATGCTAATAATGCTGGACTATTTGTTTTATATCAATGTGACACTACATCTTTACAAAATAAAACTCAACAAAGTGTCTAAAGCACATACATTGAGTATAAGCACAAATACTGAAGTCAACCAGAAAACAAGCTAGCAAATGGTAAAGTGAGCAAGAACACTACAAAAAATTCCTCTAAACACTACTTTATGCTGCTGAATACCCCAAAAGGGTACAGCAATATTGCGACAATGCACCACATTATCTAGGTGTGTGAGGGCAATTAAGAAAAAAATTGCCACCAACCAGAGTTAAACGTTTACATGCAGTTTAACATGCAGTTAACTAAGGATATATCAGACCAATGCAATTATTTGGATTTCTCAACCATATACGTATGACATACAAAAACCTGTTTATAGAATATTGACTTACACAAGCATTTAATTCATCCGGTGTAAGGTCTAAGTGGAACAAGTTTTGCAATAACAGTAGAGGGAACTTCCCAACTTTTAGTTGTGCCATGGCTTGGCAGAACTATGCCACTGGTTTGACTAGCGCAGTGTTCAAGCCATAAGTGCTTGAAGGATTAATTTTCACTACCACAGCATCAACAGTCATTTAGATAACTGCTTCTGGCAAATAAACAATAGTCTTTACATAATTACATGAAAATGTTTTAAACATAAACATCATTACGAAGTAGACTGAATTAATACATTGTTTGAAGGTTAGGTGGGAAGAGGAGACAGTAAATAAACATAACTTGATTATCTATAATAAAATCGGGAATCTAAGACCCAAGTATTTTTTTTACCTCCCTGGCAAAGTGCGAATGCTGGCCTTGCAAGCAGAAGGTTGGTACATAATAGAAGAAGTAGTAGCAGTACTAGTAGTAGTATTAAATGCATCTTTACTTTTACTTGAGTACTCACGACATTTTCATCCACCTGAGTAACATTATTTTGAAGTAACAGTAATTTTACATGAGTACAGATTTTGAGTACTTCTTCCACCTCTGATGACAGGTTGTATTATTCTTGATAAATCTCATGAGAGTGTTTTGAGGCACTACTGCTATACATTTTATACATTTTACAGAGATTATAGTTAGACAATAAATGGATGGAAATGTGATGAAAGCTGCTTGTTGTTAGTGGGAAACTATTAGTCTGGCATCCAGGCTGGCCAAACCACACCAACGCACACAGATAAAGCAAAATGATGAACCTCAAATTCCATTGTTGCCTGTTTATACAAGCATATCGCAACTTAGTGTTAAAGACAAGATAAGATTAAAACCAAAAGGAGCTTAAATCTGCATTCCTCGCCAACCTATTATTATGATCTCCTGCACAGCTGCTGATATGTACATTCCCAGCGACAATACCAGCAGGTTGTTGGACTATATTATTTGTTTCTATTATGTCAGCATAACACCTAAAATTTTCACTGATAATAGCGGTGAACACAACTGTTTATAGGACTATTGTGTGACTCGTTATGAGCATATCACAGTGCTATGGAAAACACTTTTATGAGGAACACTAAGTGGCTTACAGTTTAATGTCCACAGTTAAAAGGAGCCATGGAAAAACAAACCCACCCCAGTGTGTGGACAAATGAACGCTGTCTAATTACATAACACTATACAAGCATGAGCATAGACTTACTGACTGACAGGGCTGACAATAGGCAGCTGTGTGAGAGTGTGTGAGAAAAAAAATAGAGATGAAGGAGCTGTAATTATAAAGCACTGAAGCATTCAAGGAGGATATTTATGACATGAAAGCTCTTGGCACGCGCCCCGTCTTTCCCCCGAGCTTCAGAAAATGTGAGGGACAGGGCTGTGCCAGTTGCTGCCTGCTGATCCATTTGGTTCCTAGAGTCCAAAAAAAGCTATGTAAGCTGAGTAAATAAAATGCTTTGGCTGTAGAGTAGTAGGAGAGATGGGACATTTCTTAATACAACTTGAATAATTAAACCAACCACGATTACTTTAGTACGCCTACATATTTAAGCTTTGATGTTGTTTAAAGTAAACTAATGTATGCCACATATTAGTAGTATTAAATTAGTAGTAAGTAATTAGTAATTAGTTAGTAGTAAATTAAACAGGTATGGATTTTTGTGCCAGTCCTGAGCCTGAATAAATGAAGAGGGTTGCTTCGGGAAGGGCATCCACAGTAAAACTAACTCTAATCAGTATGTGATGGACTGCACACAAGGAGGCAAGTTAATTGCTATGGTGACCCCGGAAGAGAAAAGCCAAAAGGAAAAGAAAGAAGCACTCTAGGAGCACATATATCGCTGAATCCATTATTAAAGAATCTGTTAAAAATGATCAGCCTTTACAGACCCCTTGTTCTTGGAGTTAGTATGTTTGGCTCTATCTTGCAATAGTACAGAATCTTTTCAATATTCCTGGATCTAAACAGTGTTCCTAGTAATGGCCTTTGCAGAAAATGTCATCAAATCATCATCCAACCATAACTAACAAACTAACACTGGCAGAAACATAACTTCCTTGGCAGAGGTAACTATAGGACAGTGACATTATAGTTTATGCTTTACAACAATAACCACTTGCATATGGTCAACCATGTGGGATGTGGGAAATCAGAAAAGGAAGCGGGGTTAAAGAAACAGAAATGACTACTTTCAATTCCTTAATCTCTAAGAATCCAAGATGGCTACTCTCAGACAGACTAGTAGCATTATCTTTAAACTAAAAAGGCCAGAGAGTGTGTTAAAGCCTGACACCTGGATCTCGTGGAGTTTATAAGGGTGTAAAAGTGCATCCTGCCTCAAAGTATGCATGTGTGTGTTTAGTAATTTGTGAAGTGCAGCAACCAAGCACCTGTGCAAAGGCGGTGATCTCAATAAAGAGCATGCCATTGTGTTCTGAATAACCAGACCACCTCAGAGAAAGAGAAGCAGATTTTGATCAGTCTGAAATTTTCCCAGAAGAAGCATTGCTCAAGAAGACTGTCAGGTTTTAGAGCCTTGAGCTGATTACTGTCACACACTGGAAATAAAAATAAACAGTTGAAATGTGTGACAGTAAGTCCTCTAGCGACTAAATCAGAAACAGGAGTCAGATAAGGCAATGCATCACCTCTATAAAAGCTTGAGCAATATTGCATAATTGTGCAGGCAACCCAAATGGGCGATGACAGAAATAGATGAACTCAAACAGTAGCTGTGCTTTACAAAACCTTTGAGACTATTTGCAGCACTGTCTGTTTAAAAAAAGCCCGGGTTGAAATCACACCAAACTGACCGTGTTACCTTGAACCTGGCAAGCCTGCCAATACTAATATCATGAGAAGGCAATTTGCCTTCATCACCTCCTCACTATACACAGTTCTTAGCCCTGGTGCTTTATTCACACTGTCATGGCACTGGCCTGGCAAAAGGAAGGATTGAAATAGGAGAGAAGAGGTGGGAAGTGAAAACCACTTGAGTAGAATTCATGGAGACGGACATAGTGCTGGTAAGTGGCACCTTGATGAAGATGACCACAAGACCAGGTTAAACAAACAGACACCTTCACACTCACACACACACGCATGTCAAAACTAACCAAAGACTGGCAGCTAGTGTATGCTAATCTTTGATGGGTTCACAGGTTCATTGTGCCACTGTGGATACCTCCTGGAAAACACACATTTTAGAAGTGGTATTAGGGATAAAAGGTAGCCTGACCAGCCAGCCAAAATTCACTTCTCGCATGTGTTGGTTTATCCAGGTCAAAACTGTAACTTTAGTCTGTTTTTTTTTTAAAAAGAGGCGAGGGAAGGAGAGGAGGGCAGTGAAGTGTCATACGTTACGTTTCTGATCAGCACTAAGCTCAGATCCAATCACCTGTCCATTTACCGCTGACAGGTGAGCTTTTTCCCATCATGCAGTGAGCCGTGCAGCCTCCGCAGTTGCTCAGGCGCTCAGTCTTGTTTGGATCTCACGGTGACCGTCGCACTTGTGGCATCAGAGCAAGTCGGGAACAAGTCGGACACAAACCTAACCGGCGTGCACTGCGCACAGACCGACACTTATCGAAACTGCTCAAGTATGGCTCATCTCGAACGCGCCTGATGGATGGAAACAGAAATGTGTCGTCTTCTACGCTCGCACGGTGCATTTCTACCCCACTGGAAGACCCGTGGCGTGTTGCTGCCTCTGTCAGTTTTGTCGTAATATTTTTGTTGTGATCAAATTAATCGATGTGTCAATTGAAATTAATGCGATTAAATCAATAAATTAACGCACTGCGTTAACGCAATAATTTTCCCAGTCCTAAATATTAGTATTTTGAGGTGGGAAATTTGCCCAGTCTGACATTGTTTATTAAAAAAAGACAGGTAAGGTAGCTTGGCTGTTGTTGTGGGGGAAGGGGGTGTTTTTGCATTGCATTTTTCCCTGTGTGACAAGACACATTTTACAAGCTTACCTGAGGATCCAGCACCAATCATAAGCTGTTGCACCCATGATGTCATACTCAAAAAATCACAAACATGCCCTGTCTTCCACTACCCTCTCCCTTTTCTTTACCTTTCCCATCACTCTATTGCCAAGTCTATAGTGATTATAGAGGTGTGCTAATAAGTTAGATTTTCCTTATACTGTCATTCAAGATCACATTGTCATGCATTTTCACACATTGCTAATGTCCTCTTTGTTGTTTGCCCTGGGGAATAAAGAAGCAGGTTCCTTCCTCCACTTAGAGGGAAAAAGGGTCAGTCTGAATAAGGTGTTGACAAGACTAAGCCTATGCCCCTCTGATGTGTCTGTCACTGGAATGAGCCAAGAGAAAGGCCGGGGTGTATTGGGTTTCAGAGCATTCCAAGTAGTTACAAATGTATTATCTGCACATAAAACAAGACTATATGTTGTGTACAAGTGTCAGTGCTACTTCCTCAATTACCAACCCTGCAGAACTATCTTTTAGTCTATCTCACACTTACAAATCCTGACACGTCGCTAAACATCACAGGGTACGCCGCACTCCTTAGGGGCATGTCTTTTCCTCTTCTCCCTTTACTTCTGGTTTTCTCGCACAAGCATAAGAACATGAGCATCATTTGAGAAGTACAGGTTTCCTAGGGCATAAATTGTCCTTTGTTGGGGTTAAAACTGAGAGGTGTTTACACAGCACAGCACATTATACCGGCCCCCTAGATCTGAGACGAGGCCGAAGGAAAATAAAAATGCCTCTGAGGCCTGAAGAAACGGAAAGAGTGAGGAGTAGATTAGCAGATGGAGAGAACTGAACAAGAAGAATCCAGCGCTAGAGGCTACAACATTGCAATCCTATGTGTATGCAATGTTTGTGTGCATGTCTAAACCTTATTCTCAGTACACACCTCTTACCTCAGTGTTCAGTTCCAGACGTCTGACTGACACGAGGACTTCCAAGCCTGTAAACTTGCAGAGTTTCATGAGACATGCAGCCTGCAGATCTGGACTTTGTTGAGTAACCAACTGGCACTTTGTGTATAAAAGTATGGAATGCACTCATGCCAGCAATAGCTGACTGATGCGCTCATTTGACAAATACCAACCAACTTCAAATAAAGTTTTATGGACTTAAAAGGAACTGTCCCAGAGACACTCCTTGACCTGCTTTTTGCATATAATGTATTTCAATTTTCATTTACTTTAGGTTGTAGCTGAAAAATATGAACACGTTCTGACACAACAAACTTATATCAGGGTGGATCAAGGTGTATTTAGTATTCTTTACCATTGTGAGATATACTGACCCTTGAATTGGAAGATCTCTGGTCTGAGTCTTGGTCCAGGCATTATATCTTTATCATTGCGAGATAGGGCCAATAACTTAGTAGAGGTCAATGCTTCTAGTTTATATTTTTTTGCTCTGTCAAGCAGTATTAATGCAGTCCGAATGCATAAAATTATAGCTTTCACACTGACTTCACAAGCTTCACTCCTGACCATGAGAGGAAGATTACTGCCAGAGCTCACTGAAACTCAACTGGAGTGACACCCACAAACAACTAAGGAGGTCATGGGAGAATTAACACGCTGTAACTGGGCTGTTGTCCATGCTCGTGCGCTGGAACCTATCACAGTTGCATACACAAACGGACTGGATGTATACAATAGGAGGCAATGAGTGGCCAGCCCAGGCTTTTCTGCATGACGCCAGGCTAATACGAGGTGGTCAGTGCGTGGGCTGGACTTCAGGCCTGGGTGAACTATAAAGACACTGAAGGGTTGCAGGAACATGACGTTCTCGCAGTAGGGGCATCCACTGGCAACTGACTGACTTACTGTCATGCATACTCACATGTTTAGCCTACGTATTCATTCACATGAACTCAAATGTGACGCTTTTCATAATCCGCTGCACTCTGAGACCAACCAACCAATCAACTAATAATTACTGTTTATTTGCCAAACATATAAAATCATCATACAATTAATAATCATACAATTTGACCTAGAAGTCTGCAAACAACAGTCTCACACAGTATGGAATAGATGCAAAGCAAGACAATGGTGGGGATATAGCACCTGAACCTGGACTTGAACCTTTAGTTCAGGAGTAATAACCACTTTACCTTTCATTTGTTCCATTACTGACCCCTTGAGGCTGGAATAAGTATATTTGGCTCTATCTTGCAAGGCTACACAATCCTTAAAAATTCTTCTGGACCTAGACAATGTTCTCCTCCAACACCAAATTTTTTTTTTTCCGTTAAATATTAAAAATAAATAACCTGCTTGGTGGAAGTAATCACAGTCAGGCGGAAACCTCTTTGAGAGACTGAGAGACATTATAGGGCAACTTACTGCCTCTGTCTGAGTCTTATTCATTGACAAAAATAAAGAGTTTGTCAAACTAAAAACATATCCTGAGGCTAAGATATATTATAAAAATTATGAAATCTTAATTGCCATGCTTGGGTAAAAAGTTATCTTGACGGTTGGGGGAGGGGAGGGTAGATGGTGGAGGGGATGATGGCGATTCACTGAGGCCTACAGCTCTCCTGTGGAGAGTGACCTCATTGCCTGGCCCCTGGCATTGTGGCCACAGCACAAAGCCATGCAGGGGACAGAGAGAGAGATGACTACACATGAAAGTGGGGGAGGGAGCGGGAGCAAGTTTGGATGTAGATGTGAATGTGAGCAAGAGAAGAAGAAACACAGGAAGTGAGAAAGCGAAGGACCAATGAATTCTGAAAAGGGGAAGAAGAGGACCACCAAGATCTCAGGAAGAACCAGGACTAGAACACACAGAAAGTCAATGAGGGGACAGGAAGCAAACCACACACCCAAACAACCAGAATAAACAAGACACAACAGAAAGCTCTAATTTGTTAATGCTGCAGACTGCTGTTATTATAGCCCACCGTAAAATACAAATCATCATCGAGCCAGACAAACATCTCCCACCTGAACACACAACATCTCCACTCAAGGACAGGAAAACACACTACAAGGGGGCTGCAGGGAGCTTCCTCTATAGTCTAAAACTACATGACGAATGAGTAAACAGTCATGTACTGCCATTCAATTCTATTACATCCTGCAGGGCCAAGAAGAATTGTTGATGGAGTCACAAAACAAAAGAAAGTAATGGCCGGGTCATATGCACCAGGCAAGAGGCACAAGAGAGTATCTAGAGTAAAAATCTAGAGTATCTAGAGTAAAAGATATAGAATTTTTATCTGTGTGTGGCAAAAACACCCTCTATGGGCTGCTGTATGGTAACAACAATGAAAGTAGCATCTAATTGTGTGCCTGACAAAATATGGCTTCATAAAAATATGACAAATGGCCAGTCTGTGTCATCCTAAATGTGTGCAACAATAATAGCCATTATAAGACAATTTAATTGAGGAAGTCACCAGATACAAAAACGGGACATGTATCCATCTATCTCCAGTTGCACCCTCTTTGTTGTTTTGTCCTTTCACACCGATCTTAAATAAACTCTAGTGGCAACATGAGAGGGACAGCTCCTCTCCCGGGCTGGTTAAATGTCTCTGTTCGGCTACTGTGTTTATTTAGGCTCTGTTTTTTATTTATTGTTGTTTTACACATGCAGACACAACCAAATGCCGGGGTTTGTACACTAAAAAAGATGGGCCGTGTCCATCGGCAGACACAAGCGGGGAAGGTGCAGAGGTCAGGGCTTAGGGGTCAGGGGTCAACTAATCTGTCACTTCATCAACTCATTACTCTAGTTGTTAATTAGAGGATTAAAACAGGCAGGATAAAGTAAGCGCCACCTCTCCACAAACCCTTTTCTAAATTGCAACGGCAACATTTCATTGATGACAAAAAGTAACAGAATATATTGTATTATTCGTAGAGCTGAACAATTGCTTTATTCTTCACTGTCAATAAGGACCATAATCAGATGTCTTCAGGTTATGTTCAAACTGCAAGCCATGATTATCTTTTTTCTCAGACTGACTGTGCTGCTGCAAACTTGCAGCTTTTTGTGTGTGAGCTGTTTAGATTTCAAATTAACATCCCATGCGCATTAACATCAAATGTCAACTTCAAAATTGGCTATGAACTAAAAACAAGATACTGTGTGACTAATTAAATGCTAATTAAAATGAACTAAAAACAAAAAAACAAAAAAAAAAAACACAACAACAACAACAACAACAACAACAACAACAACAACAACAACAACAACACATAGGACAAAAAATATACTATTTTCTTTTTTGGCTGCTTGAACATTTGAAGTTAAAGAGGGAGTGTTTCTCCAGTTTTGTCTGTGCTTCCCAGGAGAGGATTTAATGGAATGAAGACATTAGACTAATGTGTTCAGTCAAACAGGACCACATTATGTGCACATATATTATTTATACATGTCCATTTGTATGTGCATTTGAGTATCAAGGGGAGTATCAAGGGGAAAACAATTGTGTGCAAAAGATGAATGAGTGCATCTTTTGGCTTTTCCTGAGTACTCATGTCCAAACAATAACTGTGAT
The DNA here is from genome assembly GCA_020698575.1 of Bostrychus sinensis. Classification (NCBI taxonomy): domain Eukaryota; kingdom Metazoa; phylum Chordata; class Actinopteri; order Gobiiformes; family Eleotridae; genus Bostrychus; species Bostrychus sinensis. Next base: position 19,805,181 of record CM036253.1, on the reverse strand, counting down.
CTCATATAATTGCTTTAATTTTATAGTAGCTGCATTATATTGAGAGGCACATTAAGGTCAGTTATCCAGGTGTGCCAAGAGCCTAACCAAGCCAATATAAATACGCACAAGATTTACTATCAAAAATCACAGCAGTAGGAAGTCAGATAAGAAAGACCAATGAAGTCCAAATGTGTATTGAAATACAACATTAGATAATAAAAAGTCTTTGATGGAAGCGATAGGAAAGTAAGGTTGATATGATATTTCCTTAATCCTTTCTTCAATCTAAAACTGATTATTAGGAAAGCAATAGCCTGACATGTACATAGTATGAGATAATAGTTTCAGTGGATGTGTACAGTTACAGTGTTGAGACAGGTGGCTGCGGGCTGACTTGGGTGTTACCGTTGCAGGCTTTACACAATGTGAAATCAAACACCTGCTGCCAGCTTATCTGTGTGTGTGTGCCTGTATGTGTGCGGGAAAATCATACAGTAATGAGGTCATTATGGAAGCTAATGGGCAGTAAATAGAGAGGTCCGCCCAGTGGCCTGCTGGGACCAACTCAATGGCACAGGTTCAGGCTTCTGTTTAGAAAAGAGCCAAGGTCAAAGAGATACAGAATCATAATGGGGCCCGCATCAAGTTCTATTCTGCACTTACTCTGAACTTACACTGCAATACTCTGAGCTGTAAAAGTCAGATTATCAATGTAAACAAAAAAAATTATATATTTTATACATTTTCTTCATAACTTAGAATTACTGTACCAAAATTTAGGATGTAAACCCAGTAAAGAACTGCTAAAATAGGGCTGTATGCATCTCATGCATGTCCGAAAATTATTTAGAAAGTTAAGTGTTAATTTTGTGATATGCAAGGACAAAATTGCGTTGTTGAACTATTTGCTTGTAGAACTATTGGCTATTACTAACTGGATTATTTTCCAAACTATATATCATTACATACTGTATACATTTTACCAAGGCCTATAAGAAGGTATTTATATACAGCAGCTAGGTCAATATAGTCGGCGGAGCATGTTCATGCAGAGGGTTGAGGGTTCAAACCCTGGTGGCCCATAACAGACCAACTCCAGCCTCAAGGGGTCAGTGTACCTTTTGTGTCAGTTACAAGCCCAGATAAATGGAGAGGTTTGCAACAAAGACCCCAAGATACTTAAACTCCTCCAAGTATCTTGGGGTCTTGTTCACGAGTGAGGGAAGGATGGAGCGTGAGATCAACAGGCGGATCGGTGCAGCGTCTGCAGTAATGCGGTCGCTGTTGTGGTAAAGAAGGAGCTGAGCCGAAAGGCAAAGCTCTCGATTTACCGGTCGATCTACGTTCCTACTCTCACCTATGGTCATGAGCTCTGGGTCATGACCGATAGGACAAGAGCCCGGATACAAGCGGCCGAAATGAGTTTCCTCCGCAGGGTGGCTGGGCGCTCCCTTAGAGATAGGGTGAGGAGCTCTGTCACCCGGGAGGAGCTCGGAGTAGAGCCAATGCTCCTCCACATCAAGAGGAGCCAGCTGAGGTGGCTAGGGCATCTGTTCCAGATGCCTCCTGGACGTCTCCCTGGGGAGGTGTTCCGGGCATGTCCCACCGGGAGGAGGCCCTGGGGAAGACCTAGGACATGCTGGAGGGACTACGTCTCCTGGCTGGCCTGGGAACGCCTTGGGGTCCCCCCGGTAGAGCTGGAGGAAGTGTCTGTGGAGGGGGAAGTCTGGGCATCTTTGCTTAGACTGCTGCCTCCGCGACCCGGTCCCGGATAAGCGGAAGAAGATGGATGAATGGATGGTTGCAACAAAAGGAAACTGGGCATCTCTCATAGCTGGTAACACTCGCTTGTCTATAACTTTTAATAACCATTAAACATCAAGACATCTGCTGTGATAGACAGGCACATCATGGCTGATGGTGCTTGGTCATGTTTGACATATGGAATGGTGTGTTAATGAAAGGCTCCACATTCCCAGCTGGGGCAGCTTCACTAGGAAAAGTGTCTGACATAAGGACCAATAAGTTTAGTGTTTTGGAGCATAATGAAATCTCTGTCAGCCTTTGTAGTGCTGGATCTGTGTGTTTTCGCTTCTGCATGTGTTTATGTTATAAAATAGAAGAATCACACCAAGGGAAAAAGAGGGCAGTGAAGACAAAAGTACACAGAGTGGAAAGTAAGCCACGGAGAGCCCAGAGAAACAAAGAGGCCTTCATTGTTGTTCTGTCTCACTCATTATGGAAGGGGATGATAGAATAATATAGTGCTAATGGGGGAACAAATTGTGTGGCGTTTGGCTTACATAACTGTTGACTGACTAATCACACATGATGGTTCCATGACACACACACAGCAATCTGGCTTCTGGCTTGGCTCTCTGTACACACTTTAATAAACAAATGCATTCATTTTCTCAATTATAAATGCTTTGAGGATTACAAAAAATGGTGCATGCTCGAGCTGTTCTTAACCACTTCAGTGTGAATACATTGCATTTTCAAGACTACAGCACTAATGGTCAGTGCAGTCTATATTATTGCCAGAAACAACATGTGTGCAGGGCTATTTGAAACCTAACAACCAACAATGCAAACAGCCAGTTTGTGGAGAGGAAGAAAAACAAAAAATGGAATGAATGAGAACAAGACAGATGACCATTTGAGTCAGACTCCATCTGTTATTAAAGATCAGTGTTTGTCAGCTCTTGGACATCTAAAGAAGTCAGTATACTTTATATTGCGTTGTACAGACATGTACAGTATATATGATTAAATCAATGTCTATAAGAAGACATCCACAAAGCAATTCATGTATTAACTTATTGTTAATTTAAAATCAATTTTATGTTTTGTGAAGTGCACTACTAGGTTGTCACAGAGTTGCCACATAGAAGAGAAAAGTGACAGAAGAAGAAATGCTTTGAGAAGAGAAGTGAAATCTAAATGTTGTCAATTGTGGTACAATTAATAAAATTATAAGAATGTGGAAGGTTTAATTGTACTGTACCTTTAACAGTGCAAGCTGCATAAATCCAACAAGACAAGACAGACAGATTCTACAGCATGCATGGTTGCAGCTGGATGATGAAAAACATTACATAGCATGCCAGAACACTCTGACTGCATTAGCTCCTTATATCGTTCATTCATAGTTTATTGTGGCATATATTCATCTAATCAGCCACATCAACCACCCAAGTGTATGGTTTCTCCACTGTCCTGATGCATCACTGCTGCACACTACTCAGGACAGCTTCAGAGGCTCTGACGTGCAATCAGAGGCCTGCCTGTGCCAGAGGAGCATGGTAAATTGTCAGCTGACGAAAGACTGGAAAGAGCGTGTTTTGGGTTTGGTCCATCGTGGCTTTAGCCGACAGGAAAGCTCTGGTGTTTCCTCTCCACAGGACATAATGGATTCTCCCCGCCAATGAAACACTATTCCGGCTGGCAGGCGAGATCGCCAGACACCTGAGAGCCTTTCCCACAACACCCCTTTCTTTGTCAAAGCCAGACCAGCCATCGGCAGTGGCTGGGACAGATTTAGAAGGGAACATGAAGATGAACCTAAGATGGTTTACGAGAAGAAATGCACAATGCCATTTAATCAGTTTGTATCCATATATGAAGGAACACTGATGTACACCACTTCTCTCATCTTAGTACCACAAAATTATAGCTCGCTGTCAGGTTACTATGACAACCATCACACAACACACACAGCAGTTGGCCCCTCTCCACATCCCACACCCCAACTTCTGCCACATCTGTCCCAGTTCTTTACTCTTCTCCAGATGTCTTTCTGAGGCCAAAGAAGGCAACACTGGCACTCAGTGGCCAGAAGAGCTCACTCATCCTAACAATGAATGTTCTCATACACACTTTTACACACAACATTTATAAACCAGCAATGTACATATAAAACATTCAAAGCACAAAGTACCTCCTCTCGTTGTCATCCAGATGAGCAAACAGCACATTCTTGGAAATCGCTTTAGCCAAGGCGGTCATGGTTTTGTAGTCCTTAGGGATCACCTGTGTAGAAAAAGTAGTAATATCCATTATAGTAATAGGGACTCACATTACACAGTGCAGGTGGACACATGAAACAAACTAGCATAAACACATTATAAGCCCAACTTCAAAAGGGGCCTAAAATGAGTAATTAGAGAGCAGAGTATTGGCAAACTCTGAAAGGAATATCCTGCACATGTGCCTGTATTTTTGGGAAAGCCCATCTGTTTGGGGATTATACTCAAAATGTCACATAGCTCTTAAAATTCACAAGAGGCCTAAACTCATTCATAAAACATGCATTTTCAGTTCCCCAGTACTCTGCAGTGTGTGTGTGTGTGTGTGTGTGTGTGTGTGTGTATGTAAGTGTGTGTGTGTGTTTGTGTTAGAGAGAGGGAACGTCTACAGCCACAACAAAGCCACTGAAATCTGTCATGAGGTTTCTGTAACTCTTCTAAGTGTAATGTCAGTATGGCATTAAAGAGCAGAGTCAGACAGAAGTAAAAGTTCTATAAAAATGTTTTACAGGGATTTATCAGTGGACTACTAACCATAGGCAAAAGAAAGTAGACAAAGAAATAAAAAAAAAGTAAATAAGTGACAAGTACATGATAGTACATGTGTGTCTTATCTGTTGAAACAAGAGGAGGGGTTGGCCTGTAATAAACTAGAACAACAGATGTCGCCACATGAAGATAACCACACAGCTCTACAACATGCTTACAGATACACAGGCATCACTGCATCACAGTCGGTAAATCACTCCAGCAGAAAAAAGAAGGTGCCCTGAAAACATGCATTTGGAGGGCACACATATCCACTGGGAATTGGTGTGTAGAAATAATATGGGATTATTGGTCTGTTCTTTATCATTCCTGACAAAGTGTAGCGCAAACACTCACCCATGGGATCACTAACTAAAAATCAGGACAGAGTATGAAAGTAGACCTGCTGTAGACAAAGTTTTGATATATTGTTAAAGAGTTGGCTTATTACTTCTCACTGTTGACATGGCTATTAATAGATTGAACACAGTGTTCACAGATATTCTTTATATAATGTTCCCTCACATTTCTAACATTTTACTTTCAAAATGGCAATGCAGAATAAAACTAGAGAGACTCAGACAGTGCAGACCTCTACCAAGGCATTGACCCTATCTCGCCATAGTAAAGATAGAGCGGTAAGAGCTGGGCTTGAACTAGGGGTAAATGCTCTATCTAAGGAGCCACAAAGTCTTTACATCTCACAATGATAAAGAATCCACCAAAAATACCTGGATCCAGAAAACGATCCAGACCACATAAAAAATAACTGTCTTTACTGACCTCTTGTGGCTGCAGGCATTATTTTTCTGGCAGCTTTATCGAGCAATCATAGACAACCCATACATTTTCTTTACAAATCCTGGATCCAGACTATATTCCGGATACACATCAAAAGGTGATCATTTATTTCTTGGCCCATTACTGACCTACATCAATTCTCTTGTCATATTAGTATAAAAACAAAACACATGTAGGAACTACTGAGGACAGCCATCTACACTAAAACTTTTAAAACTAGAATACTGTATAAAAAGCATGGACATGGTCAAGAGTCAGAAAACCAGTGGCAGCTTTAAAGCTGTTGCCAATCTTGTCATCCATTATATTAGTGTAAAGCCCTGGCTATATTTTTTAGGACTCATAACACTTTACCAGATAAGCAATGTTGGAAAATTGTGTTCTTTAGCAGCTTTAGATTTTCTCACAGTGTCATAAATGGAATTGATAATACAGAGAGATAACACTCTACACTCAGTGAACTGGTGAGGCACATAAATTATCTCAATCTTTCTCATAATTCAGAAATAATGCGCTTTTATGATCTAACTTAAGGTTTTTGATCTTGTCTTAAGTCGATCTTTGCACGGACATTTGTTTTAAAAGATAGAGTTTTTCAATATTGTTAAGACCAGTGTATGCCTGCTTATCACACATACCTCATGGTCCAGTGGCCATGTGATTACAGTGTGGTGACAGTGGGGTTCATGCAGCAGTGTCATTACCTAGCAATTTATACTGTGTCAAGTTCACAACTAAATGTAGCATAGTAATGATATAACAACATGGTTTTTGTGTTGTGGTAACTTTAACATCCAACTTTTATTAAACATTTAAATTGCCTTTACATTGTTAATTGTTAATATTTCCCTGTTTGACCTTTTCTTATATTTTATTTGGAGTTATCGTGTTGCTTCATTACGTGAAGCAGTTATTTTCAATGTGTGCAATGTGCAGTCACATGTCAGTCACATGCTTATCATTAAGTAGCCATTAACAGCTCTCTTCTCTGTAAATCAACACAAATATTATAGTCTGCCTGATGTAAATCAGTGCACCTGACATGTGAATGACAGTCTGTATATATTCTTCTAATACTGATTTGTCATATTTATCCTATTTATTTTTCAAACACTGATGGAGCAGCTCTGTCTGAAAAGTCCCTAACGCCACAATCATCAAGGAAGGATGCAGTATATAGTAGATATAGGGTGGACACAAAAGATTTAGTGAATTAATTATACTCAGTGTTTTTCTCACCTATTATTTTTTAGCATTTCGACACAACTTATTTTATTTATCTGTGTTTTTAAACACTGAGAAGAGAGAAATTGCTTGTTTTGGCTGTTTTCAAACAACAGCTGTTAATCTGCAGCTAAAGGTGCCAGCTAATAGAGAGCGAATTTTATAACGTTTCTCACCTTTAATTAACTTAATTTGTTGCTTTCCTTTGTCACCTGTTGATTCTGCTGAAGTCTGCGTTGTTGTTCAGTCCTCTGTGGGATTTTTTTTGTTGCCTGTTGCCATTTTAACAAAAGTAAAGTCGTGTTGACGTCCGAGGTAATGACCACATTCAAAGAAACTGACTTTTTCCACAAGTCTTCGTACAACTGGCTTTTGTTGCTGTCCCCATTCAGAAATGAACACAGAGCTGCTCATAGTACAGGTTATTCTGGTGGTTTATGGCAAAACTGGCAACAACTCTTCATGCTTGTTTTGGACATGGGCCAGTGGCAAAAATTGAATCAATATCAGACCATTACTTGTTAACAGACTAACAAACCAACCTACACAACATAGCATGGTCTACTTTAATTGACTACTGTACTAAGTATTGATTTTTACAACTTGTGTTTTTTGACATAGCCTGAGTGTATTTTTTGTGTTTGCTGTTTAGCATCACATCCATCTTCACAGACTGACCTTGCGTACGTAGCTGACGGCATCCTCTTCTGTGTAGACCTCAGCACTGACCCCTCCCCTGCGGCGGCGGGCCTTGACTACCGGGTTGGGTGGCGGGGGAGAAACCTCATCATCATGTGAGTCTGATTGGCTGTTAGATTTCTGCCGTGCCATGATCTGCTTGCATTCTTCCTGTAAAACACATGAAACAACTGGCTTTAGGCGAAGGATCATCTGAGAGCATTTGATAATTTTTTACCTCAGAAGTAATCACATGAAAAGGGGCTGACGAGTCTTTTCCCCTCTAAGCAGGTCAGGTAATTTAACAGTGCAACATAGTGAACTTGCCCTAGTCTCAAGTTTACAAAGGCTGGATGTCCATCTGCCATAGGATGAAGGGAAGGTCATCAAATATTAATAACTGCAGGCCGTACATGCAGTAAAAAAGGCACAACACAAGCCCTCTCCATTGGCAGATAATGAACAAGAACACTGCGGGTGATGAATTATTGAGTTGAACCTTGATTAAGACATTAGCATAATGACGCAATGACACCACTGTAGGCATGTTTACATTCTAGAGTAAGACACGGGGAACTAAATAGCATTGAGTTATTCACTTTAAAGCATAATATTAGGCAGCTGTAGGTTTGGCGTATCACAGCACAAAATGCAATGTTTCTTTCTTTTATTATAGTAAACGAAAAAAACTGTTGCTATATCAGAATTTTATACCATGAGAGTAAGGTATTACTATCATATTGACAAACAAATACGAAAAATATGTAATAGAATTCTTAAACTGCTGCGAACAAAAAAAAAAATTATCTGGCAGATGAGAAAGCAACTCTTTGACTCTGCATATTTGCCAAAGCAAACTAAACTAACTAGAAGCCCTTGGAGAGTGGAGGCCTCAATGCATTGGCCCTATCTTACAATATACACTGCAAGATATAGTGCCCAGGCTTGGATTTGAACTGGTGATCTTCTCATTCAAGGGTAAATGCTCTAACCACCAAGACACAAATCTAAAAAAAAATTCAGCTAAAAAAAAACCTCGATCCACATGTTGATCCAGATCCACACCAAATATCATTTGTACCTTTACTGGCCCATTGCGGATGGGGTTAGTATTTTTGCGGTAGCTGGGTTAACCCTATCTTGCTATGGGACAGAATCCTGTAAAAAAAATTAAGGAGCCATGTGGTGTTCCAGATCCATACCAAAGACTACTTCCATTACTTTTTGAGTTATCTTGCAAAGAAACTAACAGATGAACAGTACAGCCTTAGGCTTAGAAATTATTGTGCCTTTTTACATGATGGGATCAGGCATACCTATGAAATTACGGATTGGACAATGCCAAACTGTTAACTAAAACGTTCATGCCACATCTACCCTCTGAGGTGCCAAACAAATGTAACCTGTCTCTCTTTGCTGGGGTAGCTGGGAGTCAATTACTGAATGCCTCCAGCAACAAGCAGAAATTGCTGTCGCTTCACTCTTCTCATACGACCGCTGGCTCAGAGATGGAGAGAGAAAGGCCAAGCAGAGAGTAGTTATGTGACAGTCAGTGAAATAATTGAAAGTTCCAACTTCTCAAACTGCTAAACCTCTAGTGCGCTCAAACAAACAGAAAAGCCAGAGGACCTCTTAACTCTTGATATCTGTTTTGATCTTAACAGCGATTGCAGTGAGGTTGTTGAGAAGGCACTAATCATCTTGGAGAAGTACTCGGTGCCACTTGTGCTTTTGAGGCGACATCCTTCTGTGTTTTCTCTCCCACAGATTCAACCATACCTCTCCTCTTTTTATACTTACCCTCTTCAAGTTACAGAAAGTCACGGCCTATGAAGAATATAATATTGCAGATCACACACAAAAGCAAAAATATTCCGAGATACACACACACACATCTACATTGTGCTTACGCAGAGTCACTGCTTTAGGGAACACAGCCAGCAGGAGGGGATGAGGGAAGGTTGAACCAGGCAGCGAGTAGCATTAACACACTCATACATGCACACACAGCCTCTCAGACACACTGCAGAATATAGAGGCTTACATAGTCTAGTTTCATCAAAGCACCACCATCTGCAATCAGGTAACATACCACATCTTCTCAAGACGGTGGCAGCAAGGCTACAACTAAGGTCCAATCAAAGACATTTCTCTTTCTATAACTAAAGGTCATCACAAACAGCACATAACCAATTATGAACAGAAGATGAAACAATTTAACCTGGCAACAAATCCTGATCCTGATCCTAACTAAATAGGACTATATGTAGAAGTTGATATTTACCATTGCATGGAGGACCTCTAGCCAAACCTGCTGTGTTCCTCAGCCTGTCAGATCCACAGGCATCAACTCTTCATGAAGTCAACGCACATGGACCCTCCTCATAGACACCTGACCCACATGTAAGCACACAGTAGCATCGTCCCGTGTGAGGCGTGAGAGTGTGTCGGTGTGAGAGCCCAAAGAACTGTATGTCTGCAATCCTTATAGCTGCTCCAAACAAAACAAAACAGCTCAAGGCCCAGGACAAAAACACAGATTGCTGCAAAAACCCTGTGTCTCCATCGCTCCTGCGCAACTCTCTGCCTCTGTTTGTCACCCTCTTTCTCTCCCTCTCCCTCGCTCACGCTCGCAATCAGGTGGCGCAACGAGCAGCCTCCTCTTGCTTCCCCTCAGTCACTATGACAACCGGGTACTGTGAGCATCCTGAATAGTTCATGCCGAGTGTGCGCAGGAAGCATCGGTGTCTCACACACCTACAGTTGTGACGCCTGTTGACAGATTGTCTTTCGCCACAGTGACTCAGATGACAGGCGGGTCCACGTCACTCTCTTTGGTACAGACATCTGACAACTATCACTTACTTCTTCAACATTATCCTAAAGCAGTCTGGATCAATGTTTGGCCAATCCCAAATATATCAATGTTACCATCACATATGTACAAGTAGTTATGTTGTTGTTGCTGTTGATTGGTTTGTTTCAAAAGTAATGGTTACAAAGAACCAGCTACAAAGGACCAGTAAAGGGACAAACAGTTCAGTTCTTTAAAAGTGTGGCTTAATTGATAGAGCATTTACCCCTGAACTAGATGATTCCTGATTGGAGTCCTTGTCTGGGCACAGTGGCTTTACCATTGTGAGGTAGGATGTTGCATAGTGTGGCTGACATCAAGAGAGAGCATTTGTCTGAATTAACTCAGTAGTTAAAAACATAAAACATTTCAGAAAGCCATTTTGCAACAAACCATGAAGACATTCAACAGCTTAATGGTGGGCTTCATAATGCTCTCCACTGAGTGGCCTATGTATAGTAACTGAAATGATAACTGACTTTTAACATCTATTTACTAAATATTTGTTACCACATCTCAAACTAAAAAAAATTGTATTGTGGCTGATAAAAAGTATGCGCCCCAATATTTACTACTTTAACCTTCTAATTTATCTTCTGTTCTTCTACAATATGCATTCCTATATTTGATTGCTAGACACTGTTTTGTACCATGCAGAAGTCTGCCCCCGTCCACACGGTGCAAGAGTCAAGCATCAAATGAGGAGTTTGTCAAAGGCTCCAATAAGACGCCATACTGCTCTGGCTCCAGTGACTAAATACAGGGTCATACCAAACAATATGAAGTCACATATACAACCTCTATAAGTCTAGTTTATTTTTATGAGATTAAAAATAATCATCAGCTATGCCATTATGTTTTTATGGAAAATTGCATTTTGTATCGTGGAGGTTTTTTTTTTTTTTTTTTTTTTTTTTGTAAAGGCTATGAACAAAAAAAGATGTATCAATGTCTAAAAATACACAAAATTGCAAAAACAGAAGAGAAAAAAAAAAAAACTAAAAGCACTTGGATAGTGTAGACCTCTGCTAAGGCAGCGATCCTGTCTCGCAATGGTGCAGATATAGTGCCCAGATATACTCTTTGTTAAAGCTATCTTAGTTAACAGCATTCTCCACAGCTCACTAAAACCTTTGTACAGTATTGTCTGTACCTACAAAAGTAAAGTAAAGTTCTGCTTTGCATCCTACTTTGTTATTGTATTCTCTGGGTTTTTCTTTGCTCTTGTACTGTGTTGGAGTCACACTTTCTGTCCTCTCTCTGCGTCATCATTGGTGGCTAGGTGCCAAATTGAGAAGACAGAAGAGACATAGCACTGTAAAAATAAGCTATTCAATGGAAGGACACTGCACACAGACCAGACATTCATTTCAGAGAATGAAAATGGAGACAAAAAATTGCTCACATGGGCCCATGCAAAAAAACAGACTTACTTCTACCAGTATCTGTTCAAATTAAAAATTAAATTAAAGGGGATGGTCCTTTTTTCTATTCAGAGGTATTCTAGTTCAGGGGTAAATGCTATATCCCTTGAGGCACAAAGTCCTTTTTTCACACAGTGGTAAAGAATCCACTAAAACTAACAATTGGTTCTTTTCACTGACATCTTGTTGCTGGAGTTTCTTGAAGCAATACTGACTTTCCAGATATTCAATCATTAGCTTTTCAGTATCTTGAAGGCTAAACAAACAAACCAATCGGCAATGACGGCTAAACATAATCTACATAATCACCTTGCTTCATCCCTTTTACAGCAAAAAATCTACTAGATGTGACACCTCCTACATTTTAAATAAATGTATTTTTGAAAATCTATTTAAGGACCGTTACCTTACGTGGCTTCTGTCTGAGGACAAGTTCCCACTCTAGCTCCAGTGACTAAAGCATGCAAGTGAACCAGAAACAACGGGGTGCACACACAATACGCCAACACACGCTAAAACACACACTGGTAATGAAGCATAGAGCGCTGATCCACCAGCCCAAATAACAGTCCACTCATCACTGTGTTCCACACCATTACAGCGCCACAATAGATACTGCGGCAACTCGACTGTTGTATGGAGGGCCGAGCCAGTGGCTTTAAAAAAAAAAAAAAACATTCATGTACATTATGGGCTGGTCCCCCAAGTTACCTCAGCCAAGGAGGTTAGGTTTTTGACTTAAATTGTTGGTTGGTAGGTTTGTTAGCCTGTTATGCACAATAACGCAAAGAGTTATGGTCACATTTTGATGAAAATTTTCAGGAAAGGTCAGTAGTTGGCCAATGAAGCAGTTTTTGGTGTGGATCCAAAATACCCCCTGAATCCTGGATTTTTTAGGGTTCTGTACCATTGCAAAAAAGGGTCAAGAATATCAACTTCACCCCAAGGGGTCAATTAAAGCAAAAATGAGTAATCTTTTTGTTGTTGTGGTGAATGAAATGTCTAGAATCTCCCCCTCTGTCTCTGGGATGAAATTTACACTTGCAAGCATAAGTGCTGCTGGCCCAATGTCACAGAAGTCTCAAGTGTTGAGAGAAAGCGGCACATCGCGGTTAACTAAACAACAAGTGAGTGATAGCTTTATTTCTCGATTTCATGACAGAGTGGCTAAATGGCAGACATAAATTTGTACGGATACGTGGAGGGGAAAAAGAAAGTAAAGCCAAGAGAGTGATCCTATAAGAGTCAATTGAGCTTGTGAGTATTTATGATAGTGCTTTACTCCAAAATGTAGGGGGAGCTCTACAGAGGAAAATAAGTTAAACAGCAAAGAAAAAAAAACAAATGTCCGTTTTGCTTTAAGGAACAAATTACTATAGTTTTAGTAAATTCTTTATCATTATGAAATATAAGGGCTTTTGTGGCTCAATTGATGAACCATTTACCTAAACTAGAAAATCCCCAGTTCGACTTCAGGTCTGGGCATAATTATCTTTACCATTGTGAGAAAGGGCCAATGCATTAGTGCAGGGCTGCACTCTCTATGTGCTTTTGTTTAACAACTAAACATTCTCTACTTTCAGTATGTATCCCAGTTCTTCTACTTAGCAACAAATGTGTAGTATCCTGTCCCACGTCTAGAAACAGAAATACACAATCTGTATTTTTTATGCTTTCAAATAATGGAAGACTTGATGTACTGTAGCCATATGAAATGTATAGGTATGTGGTACCTTACCTTTAGGTACATTACCCAAAGTGAATGCTATTTATTTCTGCCTATAGAATAATCATGAAATGCAATTGTTGCAGTAACTTACTTTGCCTGTGTAACATTCTCTTAATCTACACTGCATTCTTTGCTATTCTAACTTAAATAAAGATGTGACAGTAGGACCACCAAGGAATAACAAGATGGAGGTCTGATTAACCTGAAGGGGCCCGTGGTGAGCTAAGGAGTGCAGTGTTAGGCCTGGGTCACTGCCTGCACCCCTGGATGACTTTGACATAATACTTAGCAGTGCAGTGCTGAGTGAATGCTGGAGGAATACTACCGCAGCATACAAACCAAGTAAAAAGTAAGAAAAAAAGAGTACACATTGATAATATTGGTCTCTGAAAAGTGAGAGGAGACACAATAAACAGCACTTTGTCAATTTGTCAATCGCAAGAAGTGGAGGGAGGCCAGATTTGTTATGATGTTTGTGGTGACAGCTGAAAGCCATCTCATCTTACACGGGCAGAGGATAATGGCATCTGATTGACGAGGAATTCTCCCACAGTACAATATGAAGGGGCCACTCAAAAAACATGGGTAACGGAGCCGGGCCTTCAGTTGAATTCTTTATGATTTCACAAGGTATAACAAAAACAGACATGTGATTTGCAAGTGGCATACTAAGTACAGCAAGAAAGGCGCATAGCAAAAGAAGCCAAGCCTTTACTAAAAACAAAACAAAACAACAAAACAGTTTTAGTAGAATAGCAAAATATGTTTGAGTTGATCAACACACAGGATGCTGAAGCCAGCAGCAGCAAAAAAACGTATGCCGAAAAACAGTGATGTGACTGAATGGGCCTTATTCATTTAAACATGTGCAGTGGCAGGTGCCCACAGCCGGGCATATCCACTTTTACACATTTACACATCCTGACAGATTTAGCTGGTCACTGTTGCTGGCTGCTCAACAATTGAGTGCAGGGTTATTAATAAGGTATTTTATGAATTTGTGAAAGACATAACACCTTCTAATGAAATAATATACTATTGTGTGTAAGCACTGTATTTTATGATTGCTATATACTGTTTTGTATTGTTTCAACTCTGTGATTTACTTTGGAGCTACTTCTAGTACAGGTTAACCCAACAGAGCTAAGAGGCTGAGGAGAGCAGTTTGTGTTATAGAGATCAAAGGCATCATTACCATGCATAAATACACAGGATAAAAGAGAGCAGGCGCCTGTCATTTTCCCATTCACTGTGTCAGCTGGTGACCAAAGGCAGGTTAGTACATTCAAATAAAAGCCAAATAAAAAAGAATTACCCTGCATGCACCCTTGTGTGCAAGCAAGGTTTATGGCTGACAAGGCAAATGATTTGAGAAAATCAAGGATCTCAAGGACAAGAAAAGAGCAACAGAGGCCATGAACAAACTGATGTAAAAGAGATTACAATAAGATGATGGCTAAAAGGAATCCAGAGCAGATGAAATGAGGTTAGGCAAATGAGGGGGGCTGTGCTCTACTGCTTTTTGGCACAATAACAATGATTAGACAGGGAAAAAACTGGGTGAACTTGTTGACAATTTAAATATTTTTCAGGAGACAAAACATCATATTATTGCATACTGCATAATACCAAGAAATTACAATGTATAAAAGCTAGCAATAAGCAACAATTCAGATTTGTGTTAATGAATGGTTATCAATAGGGAATCCTTGAGTTTTACATATTTTCTGTGAATCATTTACTGATGCCAGAAATCATTACCAAAACATTAACCAAACCTGACTCAAAGACAAGGGGCATATTAAACCAAGGGCTAATTGAACTGTTGAATCTACACTATAGATCATATAGGCATATAAGACCTACTCAGAAGAAGTTGTAAATTAGGAATAAAAGAGAATTGTGCTTCATTCATTATAACCACTGGATACTGTTTTTGTTGTGACAGTAAATAGTGCTCTTATTGACTATCCCTATTAGTATTCAGGCTGCCTCTACACTTTGCAGCATAAGACTCTCCTGTAACAACAGCAGTAAATGTCCTATCATTGACACACAGCTCAAAGCTTGTTTTGATGCTCTGTATCCTTGACCATAGTGATGAGAGACTGCTTCAGAATCTTCTAACAGATAGGTGGTAGGGCTACTCAAGTGTCAGACACACAGCACCATCAGAGCACTCTGACCTTCACAATACAATGTACTGTGTCCTTCTGTAATGGCACATGATGGCAAAGCACTGATTGTATTTTTATCCCAGAGCTGTGTGATTTTCAAAATAAAACTTGTGTTCAGAACCCATCAGATGACTCTCACATGTTCATACACATACACAGTATCTCCACATAAACACAGCCCCTTCAGGCTGATGAACTAGAGCCTGGATATATTTCTGGTGTCTTAACAATTGCTGTCCCTGTTCTTCTCTTACATTCTGTATGACCCATTTGTGATCAGTGATTAGGTAGAGGTATTTCTCAGACAGACAAATCCTATGATCTAATCATGAGCCAACCATCACTGACAAAAATCTTTGGGGGTAAGCAAAATACTTCTGGTACTTTTATTTAATTGAATGGTAATGATGGCAGAATATTAGTTGGTTAATGTTATTAAGAGGAAAAAATGCACTTGAAGCCATAAAAGAAACCAAAAGTAAAGAAGGTAAGAATGGTAAAAGAATGGTAAAGAAGAAAATAACTGCAATCACATTGTCAATGATGTGTAAATCTTATTTGAGTTGGGGGTCATGAGTGGCTGTCTGACTGAAGCCTACACAAAGGTTAGTTACCCACAGGGCCAACACTTATAGACCTAACTGACAGATATATTAACATCCACATTTATTCACAAGGGCAATTAAGAATGACCAATTCATCTCCATGTGATTCATCACACATATCTTTTGGCAGTTGACAGAAGCCAATACCTGGAAAAATCCTACAGTAACACGGGAAAGACAAGCAGAGAGACATGGGAGCCAATTGGGGGATCAAATCCACAATGTTCTTGCTTGTCGTAGGTGCCCTAACCACTCTGACACCATGCACCCCAAACACAGTGAGATTTTTCTTTTTTTTAAACTACTGTTATACGAGGCATCTGTCATTTTCTGCTGGGCTTAAAGGCCACTCTGACAAACAGACCGGCAAAATGCAAAACGAAAAAATTATAAGTTGTATAAAATATTATAACATGCAACAAAAATTGAAACAAAAGCCTAATATTGTTAGTATTTAGTATAGTATAGTATAGTATAGTATAGTATAGTATAGAATAGTAAGTATTTTATCATTCAAAACTGAACTCAGAAAACTACAAGCAATTTCATGAATAAATAAATGATGGATAATAAATTACATCCACACAAATAAGAATTTACAGAGGATCCAAGTTCAAGGCTCATTCACAATGAAAGATTTTAGACATAGAACAGCATGACCAACCTTCTCCAGCTTTTCAAAATGCTCTCGCAGAAACTTCATAGGACGCTCCGGCTTAGCGATGCAGAGGTTCACAATGCACTCTTTGAGGATCTGCTGGATGTTGTGCTTTTGCACGAAAATCTCACAGCCCTTCAAACTCTCGTCTTCTTCCAGAGTAGAGGAGGAGGTGGCCATCTTATCTTTTATCTCTGTGGCAGTGGGATAAAACAGGGTGGCTCGTGAGAGGTGGGTAGGAAAAGAGAAAGTGTTAGGGGGAACTGCAAACTAAAAGGACAGAGAGCTGACTGGGAAGATGAGGGAAAACATGAAGGAATGGATGTGGAAATTGAGGACTAAACAACACTAAACCTATGCTTCATTCTGACAACAGCTGCATTTGTTGTTGACAGTAATAAAGTGCTATAAATATTAAATATAAGCAAATAAACAACTGCAAATATGCCCTGTCCATTTGCTGAGGTCAAAATGGTCACACTAAAATATATTTTATCTGGAGGAATATGTACAGTATGTCATCCAGTAGTGCTGTCACCATATTATTTGTTTCTGCAAAAACTTCCACATCTATGAACCAATGGCAAGAAAAGTGGTCTTTAGCCTAAAATAATGTTATATTTATTGTGTATAATTATTATAATGGAAAAGTACGTGCTTCTTGGCTATAAAATAATGAAGGGATGTTTTTCAATTGCCAAATGTGACTAATGATAGATGTAGCCTAGTCTGTTGTGTTGTTGATGGTATATGATGTACTGCAGCACAGTAAATTATGTAACATCTCAACCAGCTATGAATTTGCTCTGCTGGTGTTGTCATGAAACAATATGTCCATAAGAGGAACGGGAGCAGTGAAGGTGCAGCTGTTAAGATGCCATATTCTACTTCCTTAAAGGGAAGCCACATCTACGATTGTTGTTGCATAATAAATAACCAAATCCAGTTGTGGCATAAGGGGAGGGCATCCAACAAGTGTAGTTATATTTCTTCAAATATTAGGGCTTAATGGTGGGACAAAAAGTCTAGTGCTCTTTTAGGTTAGGGATGCAATTATGCACCTTCTCTACTACATGCACTAGAGAGCTAATACGGCTAGCTTTGCTAACCTCTCAACTACAACCAAATCACAACGACGGTGCATTATTTCGACTACCGCTACACAAAAAAAGCTGTCTACGCCTGTATTGGCCTCACTGTTCCGTGTTTATTAAAAGACATCAAGTGTTGTGCCTACCGTTATTTTTAGAGGATGCTCAATGCGCAAACCCGTCGCTGATGGCAGACAGTCGAGGTACCCTGTGTTAGCTGGATGCTGCTGCTGCTCCGCTCGCCCTGCGTCAGTCCCAATGACGTCAATCTGTCATCGTCCCGACCGCAGAGCCGCTCTCTCGGGGCCCCACGGACGAGCGCACGTAAGCCCATTTATAACAGGTAAAAAGACTAGAAAAACATTTTGTAGGGCGTCTTTTCCCAATAATACCCCAGTACGTGTTACTTAAATTAGACATATGGACGACACATAAGGCCTATGTTTAAAAAGGCATACATTTTGTGTTCAAAGACTTTTTTTTTGAACTGTTAGTAGGTTTTTGTATGCTTTTGTGTTATTTTAGAATGAATTGCTATGTTTGTTTTGATCTTTCAGTGTGTTTTCATTGAAAATACTTAGCCAGTGGTTAATTTGTAAAGCTGGAGGTCAAAGGACACACAGAGGATTTTTAAGACATGTTTCTAGGGTGACCTCCTCAAAAAGTACAAAAAGTGGGACAAGGTGGGACAGACTTGAGAAATAATTATTTTAATATACAAATCTAACTTACCAAATTACTGAGATGCAAGTTGCTTCATTTTAAGGCCTATATAAGATATGCTGTTTTTATTCCAAAAGCACACATTTTGCAAAGTGTCTTTACTGAAACTTTATTCAATGAAAAAAAAAAAAAAAAAAGGTGAAACAGAAAAAAAATCTAGCACTAACTCCAGCTCACAGCTACATGGACAGGCCTTTCCTAAAACAGAAGGGCAGACACACACCAGCCATATATTCAACCTATAGCAAGACAGGATTTCCACAAATATTCATTCTACATTTTAGACAAGGAATGCTTATATTTCCTTGTTATTCTGAACTTGACTCTCTCTTTTTATAAGATCTAGTGAGCACCAATGAAAAAGAGGGACATTATCTTATTAAGTGGGATGGTGGGACTTTCCTAAATGGCTGTGCAGTACAAACAAAAGTGGGACAGGTGGTCACCCTACAGATTCCGTCAGCATCAGGTGGAATGAAAATTACAGGAAACCCTGCAAAATTGCTTTATTTTTTAACAATATTATGTCAATCATGTTATGTATTAATCTATATATTTGAATGTTTCATCTACATAATTTGGAAGTCTATTTGACACATACTGATGAAAAATATAAAAACTATTTTTAAAAAGTGCCCAAGAGGTGGGGGTCCTGTCAAATAGGCTAGGTGCTGGCCCAATTTGGGAAATTAGTGAACATGTTCTCTTTTTTATCCCACAGATTAATGTGTAAATTATATAAATTGTAAATATAAATTATTATAGCCTATAAATTAGTATTTGTGGGGCAGAATAAATGGCTAATGGCTTACGTTTGCATTAGATGTGAGGGCTCGTTTATCTAAGCAAGCTTAGAAATGATAACAAATAGTAACTTAATGTTAACACATAACAGCATAATTTCCCTGAGTTCTTAATGAATGTAACCAGCGAGTAATACAATATTTCTGTTGACATAACTTAATTAATCTTGCTTTACTAAATACAACGTAGCTTCAGTGCCTTTCTTGAAAAATGAAAACCGAATGTTATAAATAAAGTTTGAGGTTTTGAACGGAGGCTATCGTAAAGCAGTCGTTTGTTTTGTCGTGCAGCTCGTGGTTGTCACAGCAACAAGTATGGCGGCAGGAGAGACGCATGCTTCCTCTGAAGTTTTGAGAGGACTAACTCGGCATTTGAACTGCCTCAATGAAGACAACAAGGCGACAAGGAAGCGTGCAATTGAGCAAATTAAAAAGGAGACTATTGACAAAAATCTCTCTAGCGACGTGTTACAGGAGGTGTTCGCAGTCCTCCTAAAGCCTCTTCTAAAATGTCTGTCTGATCCTATGGAAAGATGCAGAGAAACGGCTATTACGATCTTAACTGATTTTATTCGTTGTGTTCCAAAGCCAGAGGAGTCGTTACCTTATCTTATGCCTTGTTTGGCACAGCGCTTTGGGGAAAAGGATATTCTGGAGCCAGCCGAGGAGCTTCGGCTATCGGCCTTAGAGATGTTGACTCTGACCGTTGAGGTGTGCGGCAAATATTTAGCGCCTTATTTGAACGAAACTATAAACATACTACAAAGAAGTATTGTGGACCCTTTCCCGGATATAAAAAGAGAAAGCTGCAAATGTACTATACATTTTGCTAAATGTGTCCCAGGTTGGTCATTTTTTGTTGTGTTTCCTGCTGTTTGTTTTGTCTGTTGCTATGGTTTCGAGGTACCTAGACCTCTTCATGGATGTATTATGCCTCTCTTACAAGAAGACTGCACTTGTACTAAAATAAACAAATTTCATCACAAAGAAGCAGAACTACAGTGCTAAATGTACAAATCTAGAAAAATCCAAAGATACATTCTTTTTCAAAATAAATTTATAACTTAAAATAAATGTACCTTTACTTTAATAACAGTAATAAATAAGAACGCTTTAGTTGAGTATTAATACTTTTTCTCTTACCCTACAGAGCACTTCCACATGCAGGCTGAGAGTCTGGTCAAGCCTCTGATGCAGACAATAACTCATCAACACTCCAGGGTCAGAGTGTCTGTTATTGAGGCTACAGGAGCAGTTATTCAATACGGCAATGGAAAAAATGTGAACGATATAGTTTCTCATTTGGCACAGAGACTTTTTGATGACTCTCCACAGGTATTGTTTAAGTTGTGCTATTACCTGTTTACCTTCCTATTTTAATACACAGTGAGACTTAATACATCTTCTGGTTTTGGTCCAGGTAAGAAAAGCTGTGACTGCTGTTGTAGGTGACTGGCTCCTCCACCTGAGAGATCGATACTCTTACTTTCACACGCTTATCCCACTCCTCCTGACCAGCATCAGTGACGAGATTCCTGAAATCAGGTAAGGTTGGACACAAATTCTATTAATGAAAAAGTGGCTAGGCTAGTTTGTTTGTTTAATTAATAGTATAAAAATACTGCAATAAATAATAATATAGAATATTGTGATGAGTACATAAACACATTATTTACTGTATAATTTCACAATACTGTATATCTCTTACTCCCTAACACAGACACCTAGCAGCTGATCTGTGGAGGCAAGTTGGTGCCCAGTGGGAGAAAGAGAATGAAGAAGATATTAAAGACAAGATGGACTTCCTCCTCACTCCACCTCCCTTCTATCCATCAGGAGGTAACACTTATCACCACTGTTCATAAAGCACACAACAGTATCTTTAGCTTGAGTGAAGTGGCTGTTATTTATCAGTGTGAAATCATAGCAATGACAACAATTGGGAAAAGTTATGACTAATGTCTAGACACAATATTTTGAAATAACTGCACAGAGATCTAGCCTAAGATCTGGCCATATGCTTAAATTTAATCACACCCTGTAAGATGATCTAATATATACTTTAAGTAAAAGGATTACTGTAATTAAAGTGAAATCTTGGTTGAAAAGCCACCTGTGCATCTGAATTCCAGTGTTGCAACAGAGCTTTAATTTCCAGGTGTTCTTACTAATGCTTGTCATTGTAGACAGGCATAGATTTAAATAGTATTAATCCAGCTACTTTACTCGCCGCACCAGCTGCAGTAAATTATCTACATTTTATTGCTGCTCCACGTTACAATGTACAGTAGAAGATATTGTACTTAGTTTGACAGGCTAGTATTCAATGCAGGAACTGGCTTGGAAAGATTGAGTGGAGCCTCAGGGCACTGAATGTGGCTGAACTTTAAACAGGTTCACTACTGTAGGCTAATACAGAAAGCCTAAATGCATGTGTGTGTAAAATTTGTGTATTCTAACCTCCCTCTTTACTACACATGTAAAACTACAAATGTAGCTTCGCCCAGGGACACACAAAAAAGAAATCTTTCCATTTTTTTACCTCCCTCATAAATCTGCTGGGCCTCCCAATTTGAAGAGGTCACTGTCAGCAGTGAAAAACGACCAGAAAGAAGCTTGTTTTGTCTTGTCCTGTTTTGTTTCCCTGATTTATCTCCTTTTTCCTTTTCTATTCTCAAAGTTCTCCCTTCCTTTTTCATTAGTGTTCCTGTTAGAAAAGGCAGTGTTTTATTATTGTAAGGGTAGAGTCAGTTTAAATATATATTACCCTACCCTTATCTAAACAGTGGTCTTTTATTCTCGATTTTGACGGATAATTGATACTATCAGTGTGTGACCAGTCAGAGGATATTTGGAAACAAATACCCGGTAATTTATTGATCAGATGTCCAAGTGTACTGAACTGAACTAAAGCTGTAAATGTTATTTATTGCAGTGGAGCGCCCACGGCTGGGTTGTCGAGAGCTTGTGGTTAGAAACCTTGGTAGACTTGTGCCCGCTATCACCCACGATGTCACAGACTGGCTGGTCGCCACACGGATTCGAACATCTCAACTGCTCTCTGTGCTGCTCCTCCACGCTGAAGACCACAGCACCCAGCACCTTCAACCTCTTCTGGCCACACTATACAGGGCTTGCACAGACACAGAAAAAGATGTAGTCAGCAATGTAAGTAAATGAAAATTTCACAATTTACACTCGTATAAAGATTTTCAGATTTCTATGATGTTACTAAGTTTTCAGCCACTTACAGGAAGTTAATATATACTGGTTTTATCAGTACACTTTTCTTGACACAAATTCAGCGTCTTTTTTATATTTGGTCTCTACTAGACTGATTTCAGGACACATCTGTTTAGCTCTAGGTCAGCACAATTGGTGACACACATGATTGCTGTTCACATTTTATTCTGGGTCAACACAGCCCAAGGACTTGGGATGCACCTGTTTACACTGTGAATCTTTGATATATACAAGGTTGAAAAAGAGTTTCCTGTTACTTATATCCTATTTTTTTCCTCTTGCTATCTTTCGTTTCTTTCTCTATGTGCCCACATATAGTGCCAGGCAGCTGCAAAACTGCTGGGAACCTTTGTGCCCCCTGCTGTCTTCCTCAAGCTGATGTTGGATCATGTCACATCCCCCTCCTCTGCCTCACACCCCTGGGCTCCCCTCATGGTGCTGGCTGCAGTGTTAGGAGGGTGCTCCAAACCCCTCCTTAAACCACATCTTGAAGAGGTGGCCAACACACTGGCCCAGCCCAGCGTCTGCCAGGAATGTCAACAGGTCAGGAGAGGGGACTTTGGTTTTGGGAATGTGCTACAAGATTTTATGCCAGTAAAGGAATAATTATATGATTCATACATCACAACCTCATCCTATTAGTGTCTGTGAAGTATTGTAGATTGAGTAGTGTAGGGGAACCTTTATGTGGTCAAAAATAAAAAAAATATTTGTTTTAAATAATCATAACTATACATACTGTAGATGATTTTATGTTTCAGCTACTTTGGTATGTCAGGCATTGCTACCTTATTTTTATGCATTGCAGTAATCTTACTTTATATTACTGACCAGGTCTCAGTTGTAAGTATGTTTCAAGTTTTTAGTTGATTTTTCTTTTCAGTAGCACTTCTGTAAGTAGTAAGTTCAAAGAGTTTGCTCTGGAGTAAATGTGCAAAATCCTAACTTGGCTAAAATGACACACTCAAACACCATGATCAAAAGCATCTCATCTCACATGCAATGCTTCCATACTGCTGCATGTTCCAGACACCATTAGCTACAATTCTGTCTTCACAAACAGTGGAACAAATGTGTCACATCCCCTTGCTTTTCTTTTTTCCTTAAAAAAAATGTTTTCCTTTCAAAATATATTTTCTGATTTGTTCGCCACAAACTCACCTACACCAATGACCCGACATCCATCTCTGTGGGGCTTGCAAGAATTTCCTCTTGGAGATAATAATAACATAAATCCACTAATTCCATGTGACCCCTGCATGGCTCTGGTGACCTCTGTGAACACAATGTCTGTTTTTATAGTTCTATGTAAGGTCCCACAAAAAAGGACGAGAGTTCACCACCCTTTTTTTCTTCCTGTCTCACTGCCAACCCCTTAAAACAATCCCTGAAATTTCAAAGCCTGTCTGCTCAAACCCTTGTGATAAATGGGAAAGGAAACTGACCCGTTTCTCTGTTCTCTTGTTCCAATCTAGCAGGGGTCATCCAGAGAAAGGAATAACAGGACAGGATGGTCACACATTGTCACGCAGATGGATTTAGACCTCTGTTTCCTCTCTATATCAGCCTGTCTCTCTCTGTTGCAGCCTGTTGTGTCTTTTATGGCAGGTTGGATATTTCGAAGCTTGCTCTGAAAATGCACCTGTGGCATTCTTTGATAACAAGTTCATAGATGGGAGCATGGCCAGATCACAGGACAGCTGTAAATAGCACCACTTCAGTTAGGAGCACCTGCATTAAGTTCTATTTTTGTTTTTGTCCCAGTTCTTGATATTTGTAATTTATTATTTCTAGATTCCTTTTGCTGGTGTTGTTTTGTTTGTTAGTCTGCAGGATAACTCAAAAAGTAATGTGATGAATTTTGATATATTTTCTGGAATGGTCAGTAATGGGCCATGGATGTCTTTGAGATGAATTTGGAAAATGGTCTGAATGCAGGATTTTTTGAAATGATTTTTTACCATTGTGAGATGGGGACAAAGAAAACTAACTCCAGCCACAAGGGGTAAATAAAGGAACTATTTTAGTTTTAGTGGATTCTTGTTGTGAGATATCAGGGTTTTGTGGTTCAATGGAAAGGGCATTTACCCCTTAAGAAGAAGGTCTTCATTTTGATTTCAGGTGAGGGCACTATATTGTTACCATTGCAAGATAAAGCCATTACTTTAGCGGAGGTCTGCATTCTTCACATGCTTCTAACTAGTTTCATCTGCAATGCAAAAACTACTTTAGTTGTAGAATTTCTTGCGAAATTCATACACTTTGCATAAATCAGATAAAACCATACTACTGATACTGCTGAGGCTAGAGGTTGAGTAGCTAAGGCAGCTAGACATAGGTTATTCATCTTATATGTTAACAGCAAATTCAAAGCAAAAGACATTACATAGTTTTTTTATTCAATAAAAGTGATTGTACCCAAGGGCAAATTCATACATAAGTCATATGATCATGGCAATATTGAACAACAAGACATCCCATGCTTTTGTAAATATTGTGCGGCCCTAACCAAGAACACTGGGAACTCTTTTGGTCACGCAAACCTATTTATCCACCTGATATTCCTTTTATTGCACTTGATATCTTACCTGTTGTCCTACAAAAGACAGACGAGGACAGATGTAAAAAATTCAAAATACCCACGTTTTATATCAGTTGTTTTCTTTTAATAAGGAATAAGGAACTTAAAATATTTGCACTCTGATCCAGCTTTAGAGAGTTATGTGCCATATGTACCAGAGGCAATGAGAAATAAAAAGCAAGGTTTGAGTTGGATAAGATGAAGCCTGTTAAGAAATGAAATATAAATAATCTTCAAAGTGTACAGAGATGGGGGGGGTGGGACTCTAAGGCCCTGTGGGGAGTTTGGGGAACAAGCTGAAGCGCAAGCTGTATTTGGAAGCTGTTCTACGATGCTACAACTTAACCTTTATGGCTCATTCATGTCACTGTTTTCTTTTCTTTATTTGGGTGGGGAAAGCGATGACTTAAAAAAATAAATGACAGATGCTTGGTGAAAAAAACAACATGATGTAAAAAATGTGAGGTAGAATAAAAGGGGAGCCAGTGGTAAAGCAAGCCGCAGTGTTCGGGGCCTAAGCTAAATTGTTTGTTTTTGAATTACAGACCAAATCATTGCACCTTACTCAGCTGCTGCATGGGCTGGGTTTGTGTAAAAAAATATAATAAAAATATTTGTTGGATGGAGGAAGTAGTGCATGGACATTGGGGATAACCATAAATTAGCAGTTATATTTACAACCAAGTTTGTACCGTTCAAGAAATGCCAAGGTGAATTATTGTTTAAAAAATTCCACAAAAGTTGCCCAAAGGAATTCTGCAGTATCTTTTTATCTTGTTAAGCGGAAGTATCCCAGCAGTCTTAGTACTTCTCAGTCTGCAAACATTTGGTATATACGTCTGTGTTTCTCCTATATGCCGGCATGCCTAGCCTTTATCGGGAGTGACAAGTGCATATTACTCCCTTATTTACTGAACGACAGATACAGAAAGGAGAAGAAAAGCAGGTCAGCAAACATTACCTGACGACAAATGGCCAGCTGTTTGTTTCCCTGTTACCATAGCAGCGCCTGTAACTGTGAGGGGTGGGCTTGCACTGGATAGCAGAGGTGGAAGAAGTACTCCAAATCTGTACTCAAGTAAAAGTACTGTATCATCAGTATAATATTAGAACTTAAAGTATGACAGCATAAATACTAGAGAAAATTTTTTTTTGTTTAAATGTTTTTCTTTACTATTACTTTTGTTGTTTCTTGTAATTGCATAGAATTAGAATTTGCATAGCAAAACTGACTATTGCTACTTTTGCTGTTACTACTACTACTGCTTTTTCTACTACAGCCTGACACCAAGGTAAAAAAAAACACTTTTAAGATTAAAAAATGCACTTGAGTAAAAGTTATTTTTTCCTCAGAAGCTGACTCATCTAAAGTAGATTCCTTGAGTAGAAGTATCTAGTACTATGTTTCACCACTGCTGGATAGGAATTCATTGTCAGCTATGCTTTTACAAAGTGCAGTTGTGTGTCGGGGTAAGGTAATTGCTGTATGGTGTGGTGGACACACTCTGTAACAAGCTCAAGGAGCGTGCCCGGACCAATGAAACCAGGTGTATCTTGCCGTACTCCGGGTGTCCACCTAGTCATTACACTGTAACACTTTTTCCGTTCTCCCTTTTTCTCTCTCGGCCAGCCCTAATGATTGTTTTCCAAGTGTGTGTAATATGCATGTGTGCCACTACTACAGTATGTCTGCATATGCTGGCTCCCTACGCTTCTGCTGTGTCTATGTGCCAGTAAAATGCTCAGATCACAAGATTTCCCTTATCAAAGGCAGCTAACACAATTATATGTACTTTATTGTCTGTAGAGATATGGTTGATTTAACTTAAGAGGAAGTTTATATGTACAACCCTCTGGATTTATTAAGAAAACTTTTCATAAATACCTACTGGTTACACTGTCCTTCCTGGAAATTGCATGCTTTACTTTTCATAAGTCCTGAAGTTCCTTTGCAGACTAATGGCAAGCTTCTCTATACAAATGCAGGGAACATACATTGTGCCCCCTAGTGATACATATCTTAAGTGTCAGTCACTTGAATGTTTATCTGCACCTTTATTTATTGAATTGCCCTCCAAAACTAACGCCTCAACACTAGACCAAATACCTGGAGGGCACACTACTCTAACCCCTCCACATAGAAAAACACACATACCCCCCTTCCCATGTTCACTTTCTAACTACCCCCTCCGAATCTTTCCCCTTCTTCAACCAGTCCTAATAACAGGCCAGAAGAAAACAGGAAAAGGGGCCACAATCCCAGTGATGGCATGGAAATTAGCCTGAGCCGTACATCTTTGTCTAAACATGAGCTCACCATAACAGTGGCTGACAAGTGGTAGCACTTGTATATGCTTCTGAGGTGGAAACGAAGTAATGATTGCAGCCTAAGTAATTCACTGATTAATGAGATTTTAATTTTAATTGTATATTACATTGGCCCTATCTTGCAATGGTTAAGATGTAGTGCACAAAGCTGGACTGAGGGATCTTCTAGTTCAGGGGAAAATGCTCTAAATCCCTTATATCTCACAATTGTGCAGGATCCTTAAAAATATTTGATCCACACAGTGTTAACTTTTTCTGAAAAGTCTATAAAATTTTGATCATTCAATTATGAGTTATCTTGCTTACAGAACAACAACTAAGGCGGGTAAAATAGTAGCCTCCTTCAGGGAACAAATCAAAGTGTGTGTGACCAAACTCTGCATTGAAAACATGTTTTGCAAAAGTTTTAGCCTAACATCTTTGCACAACATTCCAGTTGAAGTTAGACTTAAAAAAATAAATGTGTCGACGGCAAAATAACTGAGTTTATTGTATTGTTTTTCTGTGCATTTTGTCACAGGTTATGTACTTGGAGCAGCTTTTGGCCTGTGTGGATGTACTATTGCATCAATGTGATTCTGACATTAGTGCTGTGAGTCTGCAGCTGCTGAAAGTGTTGGTCACTGTCCAGAGCCTTTCCACAGAGCCACAACTCACCAAAAAGGTAAGAAAACCAAAATCATAATCTTGGGTATCATCCATATATTTTCAATATTTGAGCTTTTATAATCTCTACACTATGTTCTGTTATGTCTTTTTATGACTCAGTAATGTTTTTTCTATTTAAGTTTTCTAGAAAGGTGTGTAGTTTTTATTAGGCAGTGGAGTAATCTGAGGAATGTGAGGAAGTACAATTGCACCTTTGGAGTGCAAGTTTAAGTCTAGTCCTGGGTGAAAGGGGGTGGGTGAAAGGCAGAGCGAGACGCAGACAAAATAAAAGGAAATAGTAGATAGTGACAAACAGACTGTGATCCAGAGCAGGTGTGTCATCAACCAAGTCCTATTTGTGGTTTGTTAGCTCACACGGCTCACTTCAGTGACCTAATACACAGGTAATGAGTCTACAAGACTTAGTTGGACAGGGATAGTGACAAGTTATACTGATGCCGCCAGTACCCAAAGTGTCATCTAACTTCTAAACTCTGTAGGAGGTTAATAACAGGGAAAGGAATGGGAGGGCATTGGCACAGATCCTTCCCAGACACCACATGGGTCACCAGTGTGTGTTTACGTCTGACTGTACTGAGTGTATGTTCCGACACCATGCTAGAGAGGAGACAGTTGCAGGGAGGGATGAATTAAAAACACAAGGAGGCTGAGAATGGCCTTGGGCAGTCCCTGGACCCAGAGGAAAAAGCTGAATATGTTTTCCCAGAATAAGGAGACAGTCTTTCCCATCAGCGGACAAGTCATGGTTGTCTAGCCCTCTTTAGACCCAGGACCAAATGTCTGATTTAGCCTTTGTTTCGGTCCCGGATCATCCCTGAGGGACTATGACTGGAACTATGCAGTGCCCTGTAAGGTCACTTTTCTGCCCTGAAGAGTCGGCTAATTATTTACTCTCCTATCTCTCATTCCTGCTCTTTCCTCTCAGCTTTATTGGTGCATGTCTATCTGTGTGTGTGGCTCTGTCAGTTCCTGTGCCTTTCTGACATCCTGTGTATCTGTCTAGTTTTTTGTTACTAAGTTGTTTTATGTTTAAGACCGTGTTATTTTTCCCATGGTTTCACATGATGGTCCTATTTTAGCAGACTTCCTTAACTGGCAAGCTGTAATAACCCAGCTATATACATCAGTGTTTTTCATTGTTACTTACTCTTATTAGCCTTATTCCTATTATTAATATAATAATAATAATAATAATAATAATAATAATAATAATAATAATAATAATAATAATAATAATAATATTATGACCCCTCACAGGAGAAGTCTATGACACAGATTATCTCTTCATTCTGGCACCTGTTAGTGGGTGCAGGAGAACATTTTGTCCTGAAAGTTGATGTGTCAGAAGCAGGAAAAACAAGCAAGTTTAAGAATTTGAGCAAGTTTGAATAGGGCCAAATGTGATGATTAGCCAGGGTCAGACCATGTCCAAAACTGCAGCTCTTGTTGAGTGTTTCTGGTCGTTATCTATCAAAAGTGGTGAGAGTGACAGGTGATACACTTGGGGAGCGAAGGCTGGCCCATGCGGTCTGATCCAACAGACGAGCTACTGCAGCTCAAATTGCTTAAGAGCTTGATTCTGATAGAAATGTGTCAGAATACACAGTGCATCACAGTTGTCACATGTTTTGCCTTGTAAATTTTCATTATTTTTCGATGTATTTGCCTTTAAAGTTGTGTACTTGTCATCTTCAGGCAGTGGACAGTGTACATTTGCTGTGTAAGGTGCAGGACCTGGACTCACCAGAGCTACTCTACAGACAACATATGGAGCAGCTGATGGACTGGCTGTGTGCCTCTGTCAACAGCTGGTCCAGTTATTCCCCTGAGAGGCTCCAACTACATATCATAGTCACACAATCAGGTGAGAACTGAAGTCTAAACCTGCAGAGGGCCATGTTAAACCACAGGTGCTAAAGAACACACAGAAACAAAACACTGTGTAATAGATGTTAAGAGTTTAAACAAAAGTGCATCTATTATCTTCAGAGCCAAGTATATGCTTTATTGAACATTACTTAATTGCGTGGTTTGTACAGATCCTCTTTCCAGAGCTTGTTGAGACATAACTTGTTACATCATAATATGAGCACCAATCTGTTTGTCCTGTTCATATAAGATCCATTATTAAGTTAGCACAGCCAGCTGTTCTTCTAGTACTCTCTTGCACAGAAGATTCAAAGGCTTTTCAAAACTATTAACTATAGTAACTATACTAAATGCATGTTAAACTTCACTTTTTTTTGAGAGCCAATCTCCAACACATTCATGACTAAACAGGGAAGGCATTTACATGAGTTGGCTTACTAACTTTTGACAATCCCTGTGTCTCCCTGTGTTTATCCGCCAGCCAGTGTCAGACTAGTCCAAAGGGTTTTGTGTGCATCTGCATTTGTATACACAGTGGTTTAAAAAGCTATGACCCTGTTTTTCAGACTGGGGACCTCATATTATCTCCAAAACCATTAATCCTCTGTGATCAGCACCTCCCCATGCCACACTTTCATCTTTATTTCTTTTGCTGTCTGCTGTCCCTCTTTCTAATTGGCTGGTCCGCAGGGTACCAGTCTAATCCTCAGATACACACACCACACATTCAACAAGCTAACTGCCCTGTTCATCCCACTGCCGGTCACTACATCAAACAGCCGTCTGCGTCTGCTTTTAACCCCTCACTAGATCAAGGTCACTTTGAAGCTATGAAGTGTGTAGCTCTGTTGTTGTGTTGTGAGTGTCAGGATCTCTTTTACTTTTGTTTTGAACAGTGCACTAATCATCCTTTAGGGAATAGTGGACATGTGTCGAGAATTTTCAATGACCACATAGTTCAAGGAAATGATCCTCTGCTGAACAATTGGCAGTAGTTGATTTGGCAACTAAGAGTTGGTCATTTTGATTCATCATCCATCACAGACACATTATTTGAAATGACTAACTTCTCATATTACCTGGAATGAGAAGTTGTATCTGTTGTACTCTTTTCCTTAGCAGCTCGTTATTAGAGATATTGCTTTTTTTTTGTTTGTTTCATTTTTTTTTTTTTTTACTAATTATCGTTCTATGTTATGATAAAAGTAGTTGATAAGGTTGTAGACAAAATTAAAATTTTCTTAATTTGGGGAAGCTGGGTTTGCTCTTTTTTCTTAAGATTTTTTTGTGTTTTATATGATATAGACCATTGGCTAAAAAGAAGCATCTTCTTTTTTAAAGTCCTATTGGATATATTGGGTTTCTCTATCTGTCTGTTTTTCTGTTTGCTATATCTGGCATCACCTTTGGCCAGTCACAGGATTTCCTATGTCTCACATCCACAGGCGGGCACGTACACTTATCACTCATTACACACAACTATTTATACCTCTGTAAACATGCTGCGAGACTGTTCGTAGGTGTGTGTAAGCATGACCTGAACAAGGACAGGACTGCTTGCATTGTGAGTTTCTCTTTTTTCTGTAATGCACCTTTGTGTAGTCAACTCCTAACATAAAGCCCTCTTTATCTATAATTTCCTGAACTATGTGTCACCGTCGTCTCACTCCACAAATCTCTCCATTGCAAAAGTCCTCTGATCTGTCTCAAAACAACAACAATGGGTGAATCAGCCTCATAAAGTGGCACAGCGGTGTTCTTTCAAAAATTCTGAAGATTTGTTTTAGCAACTCTATTTAGCTTAACATTTCAAATGTAATAAATGTGATATATAATAAGAGTAAGTTTATTTATAAAGCACATTTCATGACACATACAAATTCAATGTGCTTAAGTGCAAAAAAAACACTTAAAAACAACACAGCAGTAACTCAGTAAAGCACAAAACATAAGTTAAAATAAGGTTTAAAAATGCTACAAAAATCTTGTACAAATAATAATAAGATTAAATAATATTAAAGTCAACCAAAAGCTTGTGAAAATAAAAATGTTACAAGTCTAGTTTAAAACAGGATCAGTATTTTTTATGATAGGTGGCAAAGTGTTCCTAAGTATTGGGTAGTAAGTAAGCTTCCCCTTCCTCACCAGATCTGGGCTGTATCCGTGGAAGTGATAAAAGTTCTTGACTGGACGAGTAAAGGGGTCTGATGGGGGTATATTCTGTGAGCATGTCAGAAATATAAGCAGGGGTCAAGCCATGTAGAGATTTACAAACTAATAATTTGAAATCAATTTGTCAATCAATATATCTTTGTTTCCATTAAAGGTCCGGTTATTGGTGAGTTTGTGAGTCGCTTGATGCAGATTCTTCTGAACTGTCTTCAACCAGACAGAGATTCAGAGATGAAGATGAGCATCTTCATCATGCTCGCCAAGTTGTTGTTGGAGGCACCAAACACACTGGATTCCCAGGGGTGAGAGCATACCCTCAGTCACTTTAGGGATCAATTATAGAGTTTAAAGTTGTTTGATTTTCATAAATACTGCTAATAACTATTTAAAAGATGATTTTTATATTGAAAACTTTAAAGAACAGAGATTAATCTGAAACATTGCAAACATTGTGAAACTCTGAAACTCCTTACAGTTTCAGATTTGCTAGAGATTAGTATAGTAATATACAGAAATAATAACCACAAGGTAATTGCTTCAAAATGTCTTTCACTTATGACATGTGAAACAATTCTGAAAGAAAGGGCTTGTGTTTAAGATAACAACGATGTTGAGGAGAAAGTGCCACTCGGGGACACGCCCTTGTTTTTGGGTTTCATCTTTGTAGTCCTTGTTGCCCTCTGGGGTCGCCTCAAGTCCTCAGCTGTGCAGCCCTCAGCACAGGCTCAAAGCTTAATCTGAGGGAATGCATTAAGACTGCGGCCCGACCTGGAGTGATGACAGCTGTTCTTGTCGATCAGAAATACAAACATTGCCCATAGTATCATTATGGTGACTTTTTTGCAGCTTGTAACTAACCCTGGAGCCAACGAGGCTTTTACACAGAAAGGGTTAATAGGTAATTCACATATGAACTTCTAACATTCCTTTTTTTTTATTACAAAACATAAAGTGAAATTATTTAATCCTCGAATACAGCAGAACCACTACAACAGGAAGTGTTTTCATTTCACTGCCAAAGGCATGAGTGTATATTTACTGATAACATCTTACCACAAATGTACTTTCCTGTGCTCCATTTCTATGCTTTCTGTTAATCATAGGACCATTACCAAATGGACATCTCATTACTCCTTTAAAATTAAAAAAAAAAAGTTTTGCTAGTAACGTTGGTCTGTATGTTCTGTGAACACTATTCCGTTCATGTTCTTGGACCCATTTCTCAGCAGATTGTAGCCCACACACAAATGTTATAAGCCATCAAAAGGACAATGAGAGTGACAGAGAAAATGGCTTGACTTTGTTCTCCAACTTGAATATCATGATAGTCGCTAGTAAGAAAAGGCAGAAATGGGAAGAAGCATGCATTCATTGTGCTTGGTAAACTGTCACACACATCATATCTTTGTTTCATGTGGGTTCTACCCTAAGATTAAAAGTTAGAAGTGAAAAGTAGAAGACAACGTGTGAATGTTAGCATAAAAGTCACTGGCAACTGTCATTTTCCAAAAAGAGATGAAAGGGGGTGTTTTTATGGATGTGTGAACTGCCTTAGGCATCTCAACTTAGGCTAAATTTATACCTTTACAGCTTCAAAAATTATGGCTGCTCTTTCAAGATTTTATGACTTGAGGGGAAATACATAGATTTTCCATGTGACAAATACCATCTGACCAAAAAATAACACTCTTGCAAAGTCGTAGCTGTAAGGACTTTCTTAGAACCGCAGTAAGGAACAAGTAAGGAGTCAACTAAACTGGAGTTTAAAACAAATATTTTATTTTATTTTAATTTACTTTGCAAGTTACACAAGATGGTTTGCACATTTGTCTCTGTGCTGTTGTAGGTTCTTGTATTGCTCTGCACGTTTTGCATTAAGGACAAAAGCCTCACTGTGCAGACTGTGAGATGTACAGTCAGAGTTCCCTGGCATCTGTGTATTTGTATATTTGTTCACAGAGACACAGTAGTGAAAGGTCCTGCTCATCCTGTCTTTGGAAATCCTTAATGTGGAAATATTTTTCACCCTCTCAGTCCCAATCATAGTTTTTCAACACCTGTCCAAGAGGATGCTCATCAAATGCAGCAGCACAACTAAGTTTCCCCATGCTGACTATGAAACATGCACAAGGAAATATATAAATGTATAATATGAAATCTTTAAATATAGAAAACAAAGTTCATAGGATGCAAGTTGTTTAGAAAGTAAGAATGTTTCTATTTATGCAGTTTTCTCTCATTTTCTCAGCCATTTCCAAGAGCATTCAAAGAAGTTTCTTTGTGACATCTTGCTTCCTAACCTGGTGTGGCGTGCTGGGCGCACTGCTGCTGCCATCCGCACAGCAGCCATTAGCTGTTTGCTGGCCCTGCTGCATGGAGGAGCTATCACACCTGCACAGGTACACTTACTTCTGTATATCATCTATAAATCACAAATGTGCACCATGCATGACCCTTGTTCTTCAACACACACTGAAGCTGCCAAACGCTTTATTGACTCAGCTCTAGAGGAAAAGATTTGCAGTGTATTCTTAAAAGCGATCAGGAGTTGACATTTAGCTCAGAATTTCTGTTTTGACCATTTTACTTCAAACAGATGGTCCCACTTGGCCATTCAGGGAAATAAATTGTCCTTCGTCATCCTCTCTTGGCCGCAGCAAGTAGCAGGTGCACACAAGGTCAAACAAGTTCGCATACCTTTGTCCCCGAGGAACAATGCTTTCACTTGTTAAAAGCGGCAACTTTTACCGGAGCATGGCCTTGTGCACCTGCCTGTCAGAGTGTGTGCCCAGTCACTGTATGTGTTCAAATACACACAGCTCTGACCAGACCAAACTAGCTCACACACCTCTGTAAATTGTAGAGCTGTAACCCAGGGACAGTTTGAAATCATGTATGTTTAACCTTCTTAGCAGTATACAATAAATAAATAATAAAATAAGCTCTGGTTAGGGTGAACAAGACTGTATTTTTCGACCTATCACAGAGACATTTAATTTAGAGGAACATTGTTTCATCAGGACTCTGTGAAAACAATTAGCAGCTCCAGTTCCACTTGGCATCTTCATATTATCATTGATGTCATACCTGAGTATGACACTGCCAGGTTTTCCTCCTCTCTTTTTAACTGCTCTATTGATATTTTTTTGTTACAAGAGGGACGGAGGTTTCATCTGTTACAGCCTGACCAGTGCCTCAGTGCATTCACCTCTGTCTTGTTTATCCATTACCTGATCTGAGTGTGATGAATACATTAGCTTACTGGACCTAAGTTTCAGTGCACCTCTGGTGATATTTAATTTTACTGCTAAGTATTACATAATGGTCTTGAAACCATTCCCTGCTTCTGCTATAATTATTATAGCTCTCCCCTTTCCATACCTGCATACATCCACATCATTGTAAACCAAAGCTTATTTATGAATGACATCTCATAAATATATACATTATTTTGCTATAATCTAAAATAATTTCTTTTTTTTCTTGGTAGGTGCTGTGTGTTGAAGAGAAACTGAGTCCCCAGGTGTTGTCAGTTCTAGAAGAGGACTCGCAGATGGCCAGACTTTTAGCTTGTCGCTCAGTGTCCACAATACTTAGACTTGTTGGACCCAGTCTGCAGCAGGAAGCTCTCAACAAGATTTACCCAGGTAAATGACAACTGCACACAGAACGGAAAACCTTTCACTCATTGATGATTACACACTCAGCAGGCTCACACTGCAGTTCTTG
This sequence comes from Bostrychus sinensis, assembly GCA_020698575.1. Classification (NCBI taxonomy): domain Eukaryota; kingdom Metazoa; phylum Chordata; class Actinopteri; order Gobiiformes; family Eleotridae; genus Bostrychus; species Bostrychus sinensis. The sequence goes on along the minus strand of CM036253.1, from coordinate 19,769,285 downwards.
TGCTGATCTGAGTTTGTTGGTGTATGCAGAGTTGCTGAAGCGCCTTGATGACAGCAGTGAGGAGGTGCGTGCTGTGGCGCTACAGGCCCTGGGGTTATGGTTGTCCAGCTTGACCAAAGACTACAGCCCTGAGCTGTGTGCCCCTCACCTGCAGTTCCTCTTCCAGCAGCTGCTTCTCCACCTCGACGACCCAGACAGCTCTGTGCAGGACCAAGTACTGGGTGAGACTAACTTCAGAGTCTTAGAAATTGTGACCTGATACACAATCTTTTAGACATTTCACATGCTTACAGTACATTGTAAGTGAAAAGTTAATATTGTCTGACTGCAGTCTACATTTATTAAAGTTAAAATGATAGCAAACAATGTTACCATTAGCCAAAAAGCATCACTCTTCTTTCCTTTCGGCTTTACCGTTCTGGGGGTAACCAAAGCAAATCCTGTGCCTCCTAGCCTGCAGTGATTTGTTTAATGATTCGTGATGGATTTTACACTGAATCCCATCTCTGACACCACCTTCTCCATTTATCCGAGTTTGGGATTGGCACAAAGACATTTTGACCCCCTGTGGTAGGATTAAGCCAAAAAGCATTAGTGATGGGTTCAAAACAAATACTCAATACAATTATATGTTAGAAGACATCTTTAAGTTCATCTGAATCTCTCAGTCTACAGTGGAAATACAGTTGTTAGCAAGTTATTTATTTATACTGACATTTTTGTAAGATAAAGATTGAAGAATGTGATGAAAGTTTAGAGAGTTTACTTGTAATGATTTGCAGACCTTCTTGCTGTGCTGAAGACACTTGCAGGATGATGTGATTTCTCGGGTATCCTCTATCAAACAGCGGATTATTGCTCTGGCGGGCTGTCAGCATATTCCCCTTTCTTCTTCCCTTTTATTTTTTGCTAAACCATTCATCACCAGGAGCAGCTTGAACGATTCATCCTGCCAAAGTGAGATACTCTCATAAAATCATTAAGGGATTCACAGTTTACATAAATATGGAAGATATTATACTATATCTAAGTGAGATATGATACTGAATGTTTATTTGTTCAGTATCTGGTCCAGTTCACCTGAGACAACTTATCTGTTTGGCTGAAAGCTGAAAACATTTGTAATGACCCCATATAATGACAACCATATGGGGACTTCCCATCCTACTTTTTCCTATCTGTCCTACACAACTTCATCCAACCATCTTTTTTCTATCAGTCCCTCTTCCTCCACTGGTTTGTGTGTTGTTGAGCTTAGCTTACCGGCTGTGTTTTAGTCTCTGTGGAAAGTTTGAGTGGCGTTTCCTGAAGAGTGTAACAGGCTCGAGCTGCTCTGGTCTCCCACTCACATCAGTGTTCGCCGTCATTACCTTTGACAGGCTGCAGGTGAGCTCTGATCCTTCTGGCAGCGATTACTGTCCTAACTCATCTTCAGCAGAATACAAGGAGTAGTTTAAATTCCAGCCATAGAGGGTCACAGTGTACTCTTTGGCTGGTCCCAAGCCTGGATAAATGGAGAGAGTTGCGTCATGAGGGGCAAGGGCAAAACCAAGGCCAAATCAGTATGTTAAATGAAACACTTCACACTAGAAGGTAGATTATTTGCTGTGGGTTTACCAGAATGAAAAAGAATGAGTGTTTAAAAGATAAAAATATGTGCAATAGCTCTTTGCATAAGAGTTGTTTGTACAAAGCATGGCATAAAATTGAATTGCAAGTGCAGTCGAATTGAGTCAGTTAGGGGTCTCTTTGTGAAACTAGATGACCAGAAATCTTGCTGAGTGGTCATCTGTATCTGACATTGCTCATAACCAGCTGTGCCGCAAATATGAAAGCAGTCGACCTCTCATGCGTTCCACTCTCTCCAGCTGTTTTGCTTTGTTCCTCTCAAAAGTTGATCCCATTCTTATGCTTCTTGGATTTCAAACACATATCTGTTAAATGGTTTGATGTTTGCAACATGTCCCAGCAGCATGACGGACACACCACCATCTTTTTTCCTCTTATTCTTATTTATCTTATGGCCCAAGATCTTTCAGTGTAATCCTTTTGTCCCGTCTGCTACCACCTCACACACCACTGACTCCTGTGTAGTCACAAGCCACCATTGTTTCTTTTTTTTAAATCAAAACTGAGCACTCCCCTCAATCAGACAAACTCTGCCTGAGCCTGTGTTCTGTCAGAGCATTGACATTGACGCCTATTGACATTAAAATAAGGAGTTGTATCAGGTATTACCAGCATGAAAGGACTGGTACTAGTAATAAGAATTACTAATGCAACACTGCCACCTGCTGCCAGCTCATTTTATTTGTGACCATCTTGTGTTACACTTGTTATTTTATGACAGATGTATGTTTAAACCAAATTTATAATGTAATGTAAATGATACAATTTATGGGTTTCAAGTAAGCTCAGTATTCAACCTCCCTAGGACACTTTTTTGGACCTGACCAATCACTGGCCACTGTTTTTTAGTGAATTTGTGATAGAATTCAGACGTTAAGTGTGATGCTAAGTGGTAGGTCTCAAATTGTCAAATTGGAACATCTAAGATTTAGATTATTACTTTGAAGTAATAGCAGATAAGTCAGTCTTTTTTTTTTTTTGAGTTGGATGTGAATTTGGCAACAAATTTGATCAATAGTGGTTTTACAAATATCTTAAAGTCACCCCTCGAATGTGCCTTTATTTAGTACGTTTTTGAAAGTTAACTCTAATGTTGTATGTGCTGTGTAATATTTGTTGCAAAAAACATCCCCACAATACAGAAAAAGCTGTTACCACTGAATTTTGTATTTCCGTTTTGAGCTTTTTAATGCAGAACTGGAGTTATTTCACCTGTTTTACACTTTTAAAATAAAACCAATGAGTTTCTGAAAGTAACACTGATATTTTATTGTAAAATTCATACAGATTATTGTTCTTTTGCTGCCATTAATTTTTATTCCAAGTGGCATTAAAAAGTCTTTAAAATGTCTTAAATTTCACAAGAAAAAAACAGAGCTATCCCTGTAATAAATTAATGTTTTGTTTTATTTTGTACATGTACAATAAATACCTATTTAGCAAATTATACACTATATTATTACTATCTTGACTTCCTTTGTATTTGGTTTCCTTTTTTTTGTCCAGAGATCTTGAAGAAAGGCAGCTCAGTCCAGCCATCTCTCCTAAAGACTGAAACAGAGGCAGTAAGAGACAAACAGAGATGTCCACTCTATTGTGACCGGCTGCTCGAGCACATCCACTCACTGGCCACTGAGTAACACACATCACACAAGAACTTGAACTTGAAATGTAAGGGAGGGTTGTCATTCATTCAGGATTTTTTGTAATGGACATACATTAATTGGATTTTTAGATGACTGTGGATTTTATTGTTTTGTCATTTGTTATTATTTGTGACTTAATGAATGCCTTCTTTCTATTGTCCAGTTTTAACTCATCCTTTAAAACTTTTAATCAGTTTTTATTATTGAAGGTTTATGTTTAGAGTTTTCTATCTGTGATGATCTGCACTGTTCTCTGGTTAAATATTAATAAGCATAAATAAATAATAATAACAAGCAAATCAAAATGTCTTTACATTTTTTATTAATCTTTATAAAGTTGAAGTTTAGACTGTACACAGGGTAGCCCCAAAGTCTTAAAAGCGTTAAAATCAAGGCCTTAACGGTATTAAATCTAATGGTCAGGTATTGAATTCTATTCATTTTGGTCTTAAATTTAAAAAAGGCAATTTCAGTGTTGTTGGTATTCTATAGATCAGTGAATATATTCTTGCAAACTTTGACATTTATCAAATTAATTACACAAATTCACATAGTCACATTCATGTTCTGTCCAAACTTGTCGTCGTCAAAAATAAGTAATACTTCATAACTAATGATAGAAAAGTACAGTATGTCTTATTTGTGAGTTGGAATCAGGCATTAAATTCTATCATAAATGGTTTAAAAATGTTTTAAGTTGCCCACTGAAAAGTGCCTTTAGTTTGTATTTAATTTGTGTAAAATTCATACAAATTGTTGTTCTTTTGCCTGCGATGCTGGCATTAAATAATTAATATTTAAATAATTTCAATTGGCATTAAAAAAGTCTTAAAAAGGTCTTAAATTTCACAAGACAAAACCTGGAGCTACCCTGGTACACTGTAACCATCCCACCCTCCAGATGGAGCCAAAGCTAAATGTTAGTGTTTCTTCCAAAATAAATCCAATTTTCTCATTCTCTGTGTATGTATTAATGGAAACTTATCAGAAAATATTTTGTGAGTCATGGATATAGTTAGTATAATTAATTCGCAGCTGCTGGATGGAAAGACCTTGTACAAATTCTTTGCTGATGCCAGTGATATTTTGAAAGCTACACATCCTGGATGCTGTGTGCGCTGTCCTTGGTCCTCTCCAGCAGCAGCACGTGTCCACAGACTGCACCCCTCACTATGGCCTACATTTAGACATCTCAGGTCTGCTCCACTATTTTCCATCATGCTACAAACGGGAGATGAGCTTTTGTGCTACTCGTCGTTGTTTTTGCTGGTCTTGGTGGTGACGCGGAGTGCCACCGTCGCCTCTCTGCTCGCGCTGTCCCTGTATGTCTTCATGATGATTTTCCGGTTTGCCCCAGTTCCAGCGGAGCAGGCCGGGAGAGTGCTGCGGCCCCAGGCGTCTCTCGGCGGTGTCCTGGTGGTGGCGCACCGCGGAGGCAGTCACGACGCTCCGGAAAATACGCTCGCTGCCATCAGAGAGGTCAAACGCTCACTCAGCCGGTTTACTTACTCAATAACCAGTAATATTTACCATTAACTAAAAATAGGTTTTGTGTTTTAAGCTTCTATAAATGCATGGTGTGTTGGACTTCCTAAACAGTTCTCAGACCATATTCATCCTAATTGTTTAGTTTATAAGTGGTTCCCAACTGGTGGAGCTGGACCCAAAAGTGGGTCACGGGGAGGAAATGTATACCCTAAATTAAGCTTCTTTGTGCAGTCATATGCTGAATATCTGCTGTAGTTAATACTGTTATATTGTTTCCAGAGCTGTCACAATAGGGTAGGCAAGGTAGGCTATTGCCTAGGGCCCAGAAGTAAAGGGGACCCCCCCAAGACACTCATTTATCTGTACAATGGTGAATAACATGTTTCAGCGACAGAAAACAACAACTGAAGTGACGCTGCCTCGCAATTCTTCTCAAAGGGCCCTGTTATGAGAGAAGTAAAGCCATAAATTGTGGCCATCTTAAAATATAAATCATTTCAAATGCACCAGAATACAGGAATATGTTCCATTCAAATTTTGCTGGAGGCGGACTCCCAGACCACCTTCCTGTATTTTGTCCCATATTCACCTGTCTGTTATATGCATGGGCACAATTCAGGATATGAGGTAAAAAGAGATCTTATAATAATGCTTAGACATATTGTATCAGACGCCCCTTGTTACAGTGCTTTTGGTTTGAAGCGTGATTTACAAAAAAATATATATAGGGCTTCAGTTGTCCCTCTCACCTAGGGCCCATGTAGTCTACAAACGGCTCTGATTGTTTTAAATCTAGTAGTTTGCGAGGTTGGGGATAGTGTGATAACTGCTGTGTAACATGCACCAATTCTGATTCATGATCATGATCTCACACAAGTTCCTGAGTCCCTGACAGTTGTGCACTAATAGCAGTTTGTTGCTGTTTCAGGCCAGCAGAAACGGGGCAACTGCAGTGGAGCTGGATGTAAGTTTTACTGCAGATGGAGTGGCTATCCTAATGCATGATGAAACTGTGGACCGCACCACCAATGGCTCTGGGCCAGTCAGCAAAATGCAGTTTGTGCAGCTAAGAAGACTGGACGCTGCTGCACGACACAGACTCAAGTATGCAGCCATTAACACAAGTTTTAGTACGCTGTATTAAATATTCTAGACAGTGTTGTAATGAAATAAATAGTTCTTTTTTGTTCTATTCTTAGAGACAAGTTTAGTGTGGAGAAGGTGCCTACTCTCCAAGAGGCAGTGCAGGAATGTTTAAAACACCAGCTGACCATCTTCTTTGATGTTAAAGGTGACCCTGATAAGGTATGACTATTCTAGTAATAATAAACTATAATTTAACTACTACTACTTAACTACTTAACATATAAAATGTTAGTTAAGAAGTAGTTCTGGCTTTCAACTTCAATAAACACCACTTTTATTACAGTTTAATTTGTGTGCAGTAAGCTCTTGCAAAATTAAAAACACTGTTAATTCAGTATCTATAAATGTGTGTTTCATACAGTTGTTAAATACATATTATTGCTTTATTACTGCAAAATAGTAGGGAGGGATTCTAAAGTGAAATATTACCATCTCAATATTTATTATTATTGGTTATTAACCAATCAGGCATAACATTATGACCACTGACAGGTGAAGTGAATAACACAGATTATCGCTTCATCATGGCACCTGTTAGTGGAGGATATATAAGGCATCAAGTGAACAGTTTGTCCATAAGGTCAATATGTTAGAAGCAGGAAAAATGTGCAAGCATAATGATTAAAGAGAGTTTGTCAAGAGCCACATTGTAATGTCTAGACAACTGGGTCAGACCACCAAAACTGCAGCTCCTGTGGGATGTTCCCGGTCTGCAGTGGTCAGTATTTACCAAAAGTGGTCCCATGTGGCACAAAGTTAATGTTGGTTCTGATAGAAAGGTATCAGAATACACTGTACATCACAGTTTGTGCACAAGTGGCTATAGGCTTAATACATTACATTATTACCACCAATTAAAGACAGGTGGTCATAATGTTATGCCTGATTGGTGTATATGTTGTATAATGTTATATTAAATCCATATATTTCTAGGCTGCATCAGCTCTACATCACTTGTATAAGAAGTACCCAGGCCTTTACAATTCAAGCATTGTTTCATCATTTGAGCCCAAAGTCATTTATAAGGTAATAAAGGTCTAAAAACAAAGTACAATCATAAATATACCTCCTAAAGTTGAGATGAAATGTTAATGCCCTCTCTTACGCTCACAGATGCGTCAGACTGACCCCAGCGTGGTCACTGCTCTCACACACCAACCATGGAGACTGAGTCAGTTTGGAGACGGCACTGATCAAGGCGTTTCCAGATGGGGCCAGGTGTGGTCGGCCATTTTGGACGTTTTGTTGGACTGGGCCCATCATAATGTACTGTGGAGACTCTGTGGAATCTCTGCTATCCTTGTACAAAAGCATTCCTTGTCACTGTGAGTCAAATTAACATTTTAATGTGTAGTGTTTTTTACTTACTTTACTTTTTTTATTATTTACCGACTTGCTTTAACTCTTTTTTGTTCAGGGATTATGTCCAGTTTTGGGCAAAGCGCGGAGTGGAGGTCGTGGGCTGGACTGTCAACACTGCTGTGGAGAAAGATTTCTATCACAATGTGCTGAAAACTGGATACTTTACTGACAGTTTGCTGGAGGACTGTGAGCCACATTACTAAAATTATCAATAATTTTAAATATTCTAGTAATTATAAAATTTGTTAATTTACAAAAATGCTATATTATTGGTGCTAATTGTGGAAAATGAAGAACCTAAGCTTTATAGAATACATACAGTACTGCAGTTACTTATTGCTGGAAAACAAGTAATTGTGTTATTTATTTATTAACTATCTTTCATTTGATTTAAAAAGAAAGACATCTGGACAAAGTTAGTTTCATTAGAAGATAATCTTTAGTTGTTTCCAGCACCAGGCGTTAGGACCATGCCACTTAGGAGTTTACCGTTGTAGTGATCTGTCACTGACAATCGGGTAAAAATTAAAAATGATCAGTATTGTTGCATTAAACTTGTTAATGCTTGTTCTATTATATATATCAAGAGAGTGATTCTCAAACTCTCCACCTCAGAAAATATTTGGCTTTCAAAGTACCATCTAATTTAGCTGAAATCTTGATTAAATCAAGACTATTAGTCCTGGTGTTTAGACCCATGGTCTAATCCACTAGGACTAATCCAGGTCTAAACCGGGATTAAACCAAGAGTAAACCAGGAATAATCTAGGACTAAACCAGGACACATCCAGGTCTAAGCCAGGACTAATCCCAACAAAAGCACCACCAAAACAGGAATAAAACCAAATCAGGGCTTGACTTGCAAAAGACTCCTGAGTACCACGAGAAGAAGCTGACAGACCACAGTTTGAGAATTACAGCTCTAAGATGCTAATACTGTATTTGATCACAGATGAACAACGCTAATCTCAGTACCTCACAATATATTTGATCCAAAATGTTTGCTTAGCTAAATTTTTACCTTTTGTCTTTGTGCAATAGCTTTTACATTCCTGTAGGCCTGTGTTTGATTCAGTTGTTTTTGTCATGAGAGAAAATGACAAATTTCCTGGTATTTTAGGTAAGTTAAAAAGAAGCCTTTTAGGAAGAATGTTTATATGTTTATAACATGTTTCAATGTAAATCTGACGAATTGAATAAAGAATTGTATGTGGACTTACTTGTTGACTTGTTAAGTGGATTCCTTATCTGATATCACCTACAGCACTGGTTGTACGCAGGCTGTTTCTGAAATTTTTGAAGATGAGTTCCTTTAATGATATAATTAAAAACTGGTTAGTTTCAACTCTTGGTTTTGTCCTTGTTACATCCTGCTTAGGAAACATTTTGTCCTGGGTTTGTCCCAGATTTGGTTCTGTGTTTATTCCTGGTTTAGTTGTGCCTTTGGTTCACTTTAGACCTGGTAGTAATTTAACAGAATAACTCACTATGGAGTTTTGTCTTGGGGTTAGTCCTGATTTAGGCACATTTTGGTCAGCTAATGTTGGTACAGTACCCGGAAATAGGGTGACCATCTCAAAAAGTACTAAAAGTGGAACAAGTGGTGTGATTTGGTGCGACTCCAGAAACACAGTTTTTGATATACAAATCTAGCTTTACCAACTTACTGAGATTCATGTTACTACAATTTAGGTCCTATAACATATTTGATGTACTGTTTTCATCCCAAAAAAACACACATTTTGGAAAGTAATGTCATTCCTGTGACTTTACTCATTGGAATAAAAAATTATGGAACAGAAAAAAATCAAAGCTCTCAGTCTGCGTTTTCTCAAAACAATCGAGCGGCAACAGCAGCTCTCAGCTCCAGGAGAGGCCTGTCCTGAAACACAGGGACAGCAACACACCAACTATATATTCAGCGAGTGAGGACGTCCACAAATATGTATTTTATATAAGGAATAGTGACCTTATCTTGTTTTTAACTTGAACCTCTTTCTTTCTCTCTTTTTTTTTAGAGAGATCCACTGAGCACCAATGAAAAAGTGGGACAATATCTGAATAAGTGGGATGGAGGGACAGAGGACTAAATGGCTGTGTAGTACAACCAAAAGTGGGACAGGTGGTCACCCTACTTGGAAATACAGAAATTAATAGATATGTTTAAGAAAATAGTGGCAGATTTATTTATGCAGTTCTTTACAGAAACCTCACTTGAAGGGATTGAACATTTTACTATTTAACTATTTTGTCTTGTCATTAGTTTTTCTGTTTTTAGAGGCACTGTCCCTTTAAGTCGTGGGGGGAGGCGTGGTAGGGACGTAACGAAGTGCTGCGTTTTGACAGGAGTGCGTTCAATGTCTTATGAATGACAGCCGCTGCTCTTTGACATTGTCCCGTTTCAATCCTCCTTTCTTTCCTCACCGGTTGTTAAAGTTCTTATTTAATGCCATGCTCGGTGCCAGCTCAAGTCTCGACATAGCAAGAAGTTATTTTTCTGCGCTGATTTTAGTTTACTAAAAGTGTTTTTATAAATAGGTCTGCTGCACTTCTCTCTGATCCGTGTACCATCTGGACATACCCAAAGTTTACAGGTGACTTTGCCAGCGCATTATGTACACTATTACAAGAGGCCCCAGCAAATTGGTCACTCAGCGACGCACAGGTAACGCTGCATAACACATATTTTAATTTAAATGTCACTTAAATACATTTACAGAAGAAACGATGGTTAAAAAATATACTAAATGTTATCTGTCTGTCACTAAGGGCCTACACAACAGTTGGACAACAAAATAAACGACTTTAAGCACAAGCAGACCTCTTGGAGTATGCCTGAGTGAGTAGTTACACTGTTTTTACGCATGTGTTTGTCAGATTATGTTTTTAAACTTTGCCTAAAGTTTTGAATGGTGAGCTTAAGTAGACCCAGGCTTCAAAACTGAGAAGACTGTAAAACAAATGTTAAGGCTTCTCTCAAGGCTCCCTCTGCCTGCTGTGCTGTTTTCATGTCTTTGGGCTGTGTGCGTGTGTGTGTGTGTGTGTGCGTGTGGTGTGACCTTGTGAAGCCAAGGTAGCACATGGACCTTCATTCAGCTGTTGCAATCAAATACAAACAACACTGGATGACTTTATGAAACTTTTCCTCTTGTCTTTTTACTAATTTTTGTTTTTTTTTAAACAGCCTTCCTGCACCCAAGATCGTTTTTAACCGTCCCAATGGGAAAAGGTACCAGCACTGTGCCCCGGCTCTCACCACTGACACCCACCACGAGGAGATCTTCACCCCAGCTCATGAGGACAACGTTAGGTTTGTCTATGAAGGTGAGATAATGAATGAGTAGTCAGACTGGAAATACTAAATACAGTGCCTCCCTCACCCCACCCCACCTCTCTGCCGGGCCTCACCCACACAGCTGCTCCGACACTGATAGCCTGATAGGCACCTAGCAAACAGTAGCATTTACACCCACCCCATACCTTGTGTGGTCCACACAATCACATGACCCACCCAGAACATGTGGCCAAGTAAACAGAATGTTTTTGTTTGGCTTTGGCCGGACGCTCTGGGAAAGAAGCAGTCTGTTGTCTACTTTGAGACGAGTGCAACAAAGTGTGTGACAGTATAAGGGCTCAGTATAGTTTTTACTATGACCTGTTTTTTTTTTTCGGTGTTTCCCATTCAAAGGGGTGTTTAATTATCAGGAGACTGCCTTTTCCTTTTGTTGCTTTCAGTCCTTTATTAGCAGTTGTTAAAACCAGGGCTTGGTTTTAATTCACCTAACCTATACTAACTCAATAATGGGGGTTAAAATGTGCAATTAATGCAACCTTAATTGAAAACACAGAAAGGGTGAATTAAGAGATTAAGCAAAAATACCCTATACACATTTTATGAGTCTAAATAAACTTATTTTTCTTTTTGATAATGATAAATTATAATTTTAAAAGTGCCTTTTCAGTGGTCATCATCAAAAGGACTGCAAAATCCAATTCCAGCTCATCATTGTCTTATCACACCTATACTACACATGAAACAACATTTTAACTTCTTAATTGTGGCCAGTGAAAATCTCAAATGGCTAGTAACTTTTGAAAAACACTTGCCGCAGAGGCCAGTGAGCAAAGAAGTTGGTGTCAAGCCCTGGTCACAACCTTTTCATAAACAACTCTAGGGACCTTGGTAGAAGTGGACAAGGACAGAGAGATGTGTGACTCCAATGAGGACAATAGGTGCTCATATATCATAGACTTACCTTTACTGTAATACTACCTAAGATCAAGCTAGGTAAACACAAAAGATCATTCATATTAGATTTTCTTAAATTTGCTAATAGTGCTAATGAATTGCTGATCCACCTTGATATTGTAAATTAACTGAAATGTTTGCCAGTACGGCCAAGTTTTTAAAACTGTTGTGCCCTTGTGGATTTGACACACAATATCTCTCACTGGAGTGCTTTCTCTTTTACTAATATCTGAGGTTTAAACTTAGACACTTCCAGTACACTTGTAGTATAGCAGTGGTTCTCAAACTGGCTTCTTCTGGGGGTTCTCATCTCTGGTTTGGGCTTAAATTTGAAGTGTACTAGTCCTAAGTTAGTTCTGGTTGGGCCCTGGCTATGCTCTGGTTTTAGTTCTTATTTGTTGTATCATATTCTACAGTAGCTGATTGTTTTGTTGTTTGTAGCCTGGCAAGAAGTGGTGGAGAACAGCTCAAACCAAGAACCAGAGGAAGCCCAAAAGCCAGTCCATTATGAAGAAGAAACTCCAAACACACTCATGGATAGTAAGAAATATGTCCTCATTTTCTCCCACAGGTTACAGTGAATGAAAAAACCTCCTGATTTGTAGAAGCATGTTTTTTTATCATCTAAGTTAAATTAAATGTAGGTTTATACTGTGCAACACAAATTGACAGTTCACCTAAAAACTTTTGGTCTATCAGTACAGGATAGACCAAAAGTTGTCTCAAATTTAAATAAGTTGCACTGGTTTGTTAACCCCACTGGAGGGCAGACAAGCCCAACTGATTCAATTGCAATCAAATACTTGAGAGTTACCAACAAGATAATACCATGTTAAAATTAAATAATCTATTAAACCATACAGTCTAGCTTTTATTTTTAAATATTGCATATTATATTGAGATATTCTGATATTGAGAACAAACCAACAGTGTACCTACAAACTTTGAAATTTCCCTTTTTTGCACTTTTTCCAGACTTTGTCCCCATTGATCTTGATGAGTGGTGGGCACAGCGCTTCCTAGCCAACATAGACAAGCTGTCCTGACACTGCTCTGGCGAATGTGACTCTTGTGACTGATGAAAAGGATAATCTGATGCATTAAAGTCACAAAGACAATGTTGTGTCACTGTCAGGGAGCAGCATCAGCAGCCGTGGTGGTCCAAGTGCTCTTATGGGGATCAGATGTATGGACAGCGCTGGGACGCTGACCTAGGGACCTCCCACTGAATGAAGCATTAACAAGGACCTAGCCATAACATGTTTTAAAGCTGCAACTGATGATGCATGCTGCACATCAGCCTTTTCAGGTCATTGTTTGTTTGAAATACAGTAAAATGTTTTCAAGAAGCTTTGTAGTCAATTTTCTCATTTGACTGTCATGTAGACTTCCTCACAAGCTGGTGTACACTTTGTGCTGGTCCCAAGCTCGAACAAATGGAAGGGTATCTGATGAAGGGAAGGGAAGAAACAAGGGTTGACTCTAAAGAGCGTAATTAACCCTTTTGGTCAGAACAGAGATGTACTAAAGATATGTATACCAAATTTATAGCAAATAGAAGCTTTTGGTCAGCTCTTTACTGCCAAAATATCACTGCAATATCGACCAAATACAAAACAGCCACCACTGAACATATGATTCAGTGCCAAAAGGAAGTGCATCTACTGCTTTTCAAATGGCATGAAAAGTTGGGGCCAAAAAGACATATATGACTTTTCCCCCTTAATGTAACAAAAGTATTAAAATAATAGTACAGTATATTTTATTATTGGGTAAGCCACTGTTGTGAAAGTGCTTTGACATCTGTGTTTATAAATGTTTTAGCTTTAATGACTTTATTTTGTAGGGAAAGTATGTCACTTACACTGTTGTGATTTTAAAGCCCTCGATAATTTCTAGTATTAAAATCATACCAAATATAATCACTTTATAACTACTCTCAAAACTAAAACCAGCATCAGAGCCAGAGCCACCCCTTTTTGGGTCTACACACTAATGCCTGTTTTAGTAGGAAAGTAATTCGAACTGTCAACACAACGTGACCTTATATAAAAATTAGAATAAGAAAATTATTATTTGTTTAGGGTGCTACTAATTATTTTCTAAACATCAATAAGGACAACACCCCTCTTAGACCTAAGTGTTAAATGAATACACTCAGTCAGCTTTGTGTGTTTCTTCAGCCTTGCGTCCTTTCCATCCTTTCCGCGGGATGGTTTTGATCTCAGAGAAAGGCCCGAGATTAAAAAAAACAAAAAACTTCAGTATATGACAGTTACACTTCTTCATCTCCAGCTGTACATCCTCAGTTCATGTGCCACTGTCCAAAAAACTAAACAAAACATAACTAACAAAAAACAACTGACCAAAATGCACAGGTAACGTCTGTATGTTAAGCCTCAATGCTTCTCAAGAGCTTTTGTCAGCAGATCATTGAGGCGGGAAATCATTGGCCTGGGATCGTCATTCAGGCCTGCAGCAATCATGGCATTGTCATAGATCTACAAAGCACAAAAGGGATAATAATTATTACTATGTACAAGGCATACATAAAAAAATTAGAATATTGTAGAAAAGTGAAATAATTGTATTGGTAGGTAACAACTCAACAAGTGAAATACATATATTGTATACTGTAGATTCAATACACACAAAGTAAAATATTTAAGCATTTACTTATTTCAACTATAAACCATAATCATGACAATTAAAATAAATAAATACTTGAACTATTTCACTTTGTGTGTACACTGAAATCCAGGGTTTATACACTTTTTTACCAAGAATTTTCCATGCTTTTCCCCAAACTTTTTACTAAATTTCCAAGACCTGAAAAATAACTTACACATTAATAGTGTTCAAAGTGCCCAACATGGTACATTAGAAACAATTTAATGCAATTTAATTTGTAAAAGTTGGAAAGAAAAAACCTGTGCACTTGAAAAAAAGGAAAAGGGTTCTTCTCACAGAAATATGTTATTTCACAAATTTTACTGACTTATAGCCTACACACCACTGATTTAAAGATAATTATGGCTGGTAAGTTGTTTCAGAACATATTTTTTAAAAAGTAAATAAACATGTAGCATAATCATCTGTCCTGTTTTAAAGCATTACCAAATCCAAAAGCCAAAGACCAGCAAAAAATTCAAATATTCTGACAAAGATTAGATAAATGTGAGAATGTTGCCAAGAAGACAGCATTTCTAGTTTTGTTTCTCTGGCGACTCACTTTGAGTTTGACACGTACAAAAATTGAAATTCATCATCACTGCATGAGACAGGACTCTGTTAAAAGCATTGGCTAAAGCACAAAGTTGGTATAAAGACATTAATGACTTTCATTTTTAAATTCCATGACTTTTCCGGATTTCCCATGACTGTATGAACCCTGGAAATCATATATTTGCATTTCACTTTGATTTAACTACTCTTCCACAACATTTTAAATTCTTTAAAAGGAGAGCTTTATGAATATATGACTAACAAATCTTTGTTCAATAATACCTGCTCTAGTAAAAGTCCTGCCAGCTCAGAGTTCGAATCCTTCAGTTCATGTAACTTCTTAATGAGATCGTGGCTGTCAAAAAAAAAGTATATTTAAATCAATAAACCTCTCCATGAATAATATTCAAAGTTTAGTGTTAAAATGCAACAATCACCCTGCATTGATTTCCAACGTGGGCTGCAGTATTTGGGCTCTCTCCTCTGCACTGCGAGCAAGCTGTTGTGTGCGCAAAAAGTGGCGGGCAGCTCCCATTTCCAACACTGTGATCATGGCTGGGTGGGTGTCCAGACGGGGAGTGACCTAGACCAAATAAAAATATAGATTAATTTACAGTGTCTACTCTACCATTACGATTCAAATGCTATTGTTCCTACTTACCTTAATGTTGGTGACTCGAGGGCCCAGAGCATTTCTCATCCAAGCCATCAGATCATCGGCCTGCTCCTGTGTGAGACGCTCTGATGCTGATGTAAAAGAGGCAAAGAGAAATGAGGACAATGAAAGAAATGTACATTAATTATTGAGAAAAAAGAAAGGAAGGGGATGAAGTAAAGGCAGACCAGGTTTGCTGTCCTGAAACTTTTCCTCCTTATAATGGTCCACCACAATGTCTGTCTCCACAGAGATCAACTTCTTCTTGTCAAACTCTCTAAGGTGCAGCAAGGTCAGCTCATCAAACTGCTCGTAGCAGAAAAGCACCTTCGAAATGAGAAAAAAAAAAAAAAAAAAGCATAAAATATTATGATAAGCTTTAGCTCTAAGAAGAATTTGACTTTTTCAGCTACAGTGGGCTCTCACCTCCATGTCCTTTTGCTTCATGGCCTCATAGTAAGGCGAGTGCTCTGCCAGGTGACGGTTGGGAGCACACAGGTAGTAAATATTGCGTGTGCCAGCCTTCATGCGGGAGGCATACTCCATGAGGTTTGTCTGCTGACCAGCTGGCAGAGCAGATGACTCAAACCTCAGCAGCTTTGCAATGTCCTCCTAGACAAACAAAAAAAATGAACAGAAAATGATTCAATGATTAGTAGGATTTTAAAACTACATTTGCCATTTTAAAAGCTCCCTGGTCACTGTCATTGTTTTGTGGTGGCTGGTCTTTAGGCTTTTAAATACTCCAATATAATTTGCATGCCATCAATCATTTGTCTAAAGCTATGTTACAAACCAACTAATTTTGCAGCATAGTGACATTTCTTACTTTTAATGTATATTTGTTCTAAGGCTCTGATTTAAATTTTAGATTATATTGCACATTAGCTCTGAGTCTTTAAAGGTTTAGTATTAATAATGACTTTATGAAGTGACTCTCACCTTGACGTCTTGTTCCTGAGTGGTGACTATGCCCTCTCTCATGAAGAGGCCATAATCCTCAAAGAACTTGTTGTATTTCTCTGGCTCCTTCCTGCTCTGGTCCAGTAAGAAACGGATCACTCTTTGCTGGAGAACATCACGCAGTTTTCTGAAGCAAGCAATCCATGTTAGACAAGTTCATTTACTAACCCATAACCATAGTCAGTGTTGTACCTAATGAGCGCACTCTCCTGGAGGAGCTCTCGGCTCAGGTTCAGAGGGATATCCTCACTGTCAACCACACCTGCACATCCACAGAAATATAAATGTTAAAACTCAACGGTAAACTCATGCCCATGTCAATACGTGCTTCTGCCAAAAACCACACACCTCTGATGAAGCGCAGCCACTTTGGTAAGATGTCTGTCGCTTTGGTCTGGATCAAGACCTTTCTGCTATACAAGGCTACACTAGAGCCCATTTCCCTGCTAACATCAAACATGGTTGGCTTCTGTTGAGAAAAAAACAACAACAATGATCTTTTATTATCTGTCCTAATAACCAACTCAGTACCAAAATATGCTGTTTGAGCAACTCACAGTGTCGGGGACATAAAAGATGCTTCTGATGTTGAGTGGGGCATCAGCGCGGTAGTGCAGTGTATAACGTGGTTTATCATAAGCCTGGGCAACATAACGGTAAAACTCCTCATGCTGCCACTCACTAATTTCCTTAGGGTCCATCATCCACAGTGCCTGAAATAAATAGAAATTAAATGTATTTCATTGGCTTTCTTATTATAAACTAGTAATTAATTATGAATGGTAGAAAGCAAACTGAGACAAACCTGCAGGGTGTTAAGCCTTCGTCCATTCAAGAAAATAGGGAAACTAACAAAATTACTGTATTTTGTCACAACCTCTGCAGAAGAAATGTTAAAACGATGTTAGGTAACATGCCAATATGCCTGAACAAACAAAACGAGCTCCAAAAGTTTTACCTTTGACTCTATCCTCATGAGAAAACTCTTTACATTCATCTTTAAGGTGAAGAACAATTTTTGTGCCCTGTTGAACGCCACTAGCTTCAGCAATCTCAAAAACTCCGGAGCTGCAAAACAGGATAAAAATACTAACCTTTATCTACTCATGTAAGCTTTTGTTATTACAGGTCTAATCCGTCTTACCCATCAGAGGACCACTTATATCCTGGCGCATCTGGGTCAGCAGCCCTTGAATATACATCCACACGGTCAGCAACCATGAAGGCAGAGTAGAACCCCACTCCAAACTGACCAATAATGGTGCTGCTGGCCTCTGCCTGGTTCTGCAGAGCATCTAAGAAAGCCTGTCAAAAAATATTATTTGTATGTACCTTTGACCCCTTTGCTTGTGGATATTTCAGCTAATAAACCAAAATGTCAAAAATAAACAGGTACCTTTGAGCCAGAGCGAGCAATAGTTCCCAAGTTCTCTACCAGCTCTGCCTGGTTCATACCAACTCCTGTGTCCTGTGTCAGGAAAAATACATTTTAAAATAAACTAAAACAAAATGTATACCTAGTGTCAGTTAAACATTGGATCTTTCTGTAAACCTCATACATGGAAACCCCTGACCTTGCTAACCTCTTGTTTTGCCACACCATTCTACTGTAGAATGGTGTGCATTGTAGTTCTGACTACAAGTAGCACTGTAGACAAAACACAACAGTGGACAAACCTGGATGGTGAAGGTGCCTTGGTTTGCATCAGTTTTCAGGTGGATCTCCATGGGGGCTGTTTCTCCACCGGCTGTGATCAATTTGTGGCGTAATTTTTCCAAAGCATCACTGCCATTAGAGATCAGCTCCCTAATAAAAACCTAGCATGTTTAAAAAAGGCCAAAAATCTGTAAATAGAGAACTATAAATCTCTGATACATCACTATATCATCATTATGTTATTCTCACTTCTTTCTCTGAGTAGAGGGACCTAGCAACAATGTCCAGTAGCTTCTTGGTCTCAGCCTGAAATTCATGTTTGGAGAAAGTACCTGGAGTAGCAAAATGTTATCATCACATGTTCATGAACAAATGTGTGAGAAATTAAAGACTGATTTCACATATTGTGGTGGCACCTTGAACGGACTCTGTGTCACTGATGATTGTGTGTAGAGGCTCCTCCTCTGGCTCCTGCTCGGCTTGTTGGGTGCTGTAATAATTCTTCTGGTTGAAATCAAAGCAGGAGCTCCACACTCTGGGTTGGGTGCTCCATTTCTGCAGCTGTGTCTGGTTTGAACCTACTGATAATATTATCATATGACTCATATTACTTATAAGAATAGCCACATAAATAATAAAGAATGATGCAAATCAGCAGGGTAGAAGTACTGGTAAGCAGTTGGACAGCACTACATTTAGTTCACATAATAGTGTGGGGGTGCAACTGACCATGCCCTATACTGTACTGGCAAAGAGAAGTTTAGTTTCTTCTCATGTTTGTTAAATGAAAGTTGTTTTAATTTAGAACCGGTTTGAATTAAAGCTGGCATTTCATTCTATGTACTGTCTCTTACTGCAAAACCTGCAGGTCTGTGAGACATTCACCAGTGAGGACAGCTCTGTTATAACTACTGATGTTACATCATTGAACTAAGGCTCAGTGGGCTGACTTACCTCCAGTGCAACAGCGCAGGATGGCTCGTGTGCTTAGCCCTCGTGTACAGGGTACAACCCACGAGCTGGTTTTCGAGACACCGAGGGTGAGCCGGGCCAGCGACAAACAGCGGGACATGTTTAAAATCCGGAGAACAACACACGAGAGGTCGATTAGCTGTGTAGGGGACACACGCTGAACGAGCGCACACAGGACCTCGGGTGGCGCACATGGATGACGTCACTGAGGCGTCCGTAACGCCGCCTGACAATAAAGGTCACGCATTTGACGCTACATTTTTGATAATATGCAAGACTAATAAATAACCGACCGAAAAGGGAACAGGAGTTTCAGTGTCACACAGGTTTATTTAACAATATGGTAAATAAGTACGAAATGAGCCATTTGAATGAGTTTGTACAGCGATTCATTCTTATTTTCATCATATTTACAGTACTGTTTAGCTGCATAATTTACATTTGAGAACAGTTCATTATAAATTCAAGTTTAATGCGAGAGAGAAAATGATGCACAAAACTCTGGAAACAAATCAGCAGTCAAACAGGTCAAGTTCCAACCACAGGCAAAAGCATTTTCGACCGCACAGAAACGGCCATTATTTACTATTATCAAGACACTGGCTCAGACCAGTAAAAAACAACATTGGGGCACCTGTGAACATTAAGTTTCAGGGCAGGCTAGCACCTGCGTGTTGTGTTTGTGTATGTGTATGCAATAAATCTATACAAATACATTAATAATTTCCCATAGACTTTGCAAAAGGAAAGAAATTAAGGCTTTCCCAAAGGCAGTCTTTATGAAAAATGACATATCTGAATAAATTAGCTAGGAAGGGACAAAATGGGGAAAAAGGTGACACCTGGCAAAAAAAGAAATAATTTTACAGTTTTCTCAACACAAATAAGATTACTTGCAAAGATATAAAATAAAATACGAAAATGATTTTTGTTGTGAGAAGTGTTGATAGAAGTCCATAGCATAACAAATCAAAACAACACAAACACCAGGGCAAATTCTTGCAGAACTGGTCTAAACCAAAAATATATTCTTTGTGTCTTTGTTGTCTTTTTTTTAACAGCATTAATTAAATCACTCTGGAAGAAAAGCAGTTCTTTGATGGTAGGAAGCATTCACAGTCTCGAGGCCTCTTATGAATTAATTGCTTGCAATTAGCTTTTGACTTAAGCAAATACAAAATATTTTGTTGAAAACAGAACAAGGCCTTTTTTCTGTCTTCAAATGCTACAATCCTTCAATAAATTTTTCGAGAGTGTCACCTGTGGTGTCCCCCACCATACTCATGTCATTACTCAACCCCCGGGTAGCAGCATTGAGCTGTGGGAGCATGGCATTCTGCTCCGGCGTGCCGAGGTGCCCCTGCTCCATAGAGCCTGAAATGGGTCCTGCCAAGCTGGGATGGGGAGAACTGGAGTGAAGGGTCCCGTGTTGGGGTGATGGCTGGGGTTGTATACGTGGAGAGGGACTTGAATGTGGCGGCTGCCGTGAGGGGGGTCGTGGTGATTGTACTGGGGCTGGGGATCGTACTTGATTTCCTAGCGCGTTTGCCATGTTTTGTCCAGGTAAGTGAGCTCCTGCTGGGGGAGGGCCTTGGAGCATGTGCGGCTGTGGGCTCATGGCCTGCGCTGGAGAGCCCATCTGCTGCTTCAGCATTTGTTGCTGTTGCTGCTGCTGAAGCATGCGTTGTTGGAGGAGATTCTGGTGAGTGTCCATGCCCATGCCAGACTGGCCCATTTGCGATGTCTGTGTGAGTTGGCCCATGGCCCCCCCACCTCCTTGCATAGCCATTTGCTGCTGCATACGAAGCTGAGAATAGCTTGGCCCTGGCTGCTGTTGAGGAAACTGACCGTGGGACTGGGGCATCCCGCCTTGCTGTTGCTGCTGCTGCTGCTGGTGCATCTGCTGCATCCGAAGCATCTGGTGACGATACATCTGGGGGTTGCCATTTTGAGGGGCATTCATCATTTGTCCTTGGGGACCCATGGGCACCATGCCCTGAGGCCCAGGAAGCTGCTGTGGAGGTGGCTGCTGAGGTGACATCCCTGGCCGCTGCACCTGGTTGGCCATGGGCTGCATCCCCACCTGAGGCCCCATCATGGCCTGGGGGCCTTGCTGCGGAGCTTGCTGCTGTGCCTGGTTGGCCTGGTACTTGAGTGTTCTCTGTTTGATGAAAGCAGCCATGAGATGGGGGTTAGATTTAAGGATACCGAGGACCTGTCGCTGCTGCTGGGGTGAAGGGGGAGATTTTAGGGTGCGCAATAAATCCTGCAGGGCACTTGGAGCAAAGTTCCCAGGCATGCCCCGTGGCATGTTCTGTTGCTGTGGTGTCATGCCCTGTGAAGGCCCCTGAGGATTCATGACTCCAGACATTTGGAGCCCCTGCTGTGGCGGCATCATTGGCCTCTGCATGAGTTGACCGTGTGGGGCCATTGGGGCCCCCGGAGCCTGCTGTGGAGTTATAGGGCCCTGTTGACCGGGCGCCTGTGTCTGAATACCTTGGGAACCCTGCATAGGGTTCTGCATACCCCACTGCCCTTGCTGCACATTTTGCATTACATGAGGGCCTCGTGGGCCCTGCATCATCTGCATTTGTCCCTGCATGGGTCCCATCATTCGGGGGTGGTTCATGGGCATTCCATTCATGGCATAATTCTGCTGTTGCTTAGCTTTAGCGACCTCAATCTCAATCTCTTTGGCAACCTTAAGTGCTGCGAGCAGTGGCTGCTGCTGCTGTGGTGGCTGTTGTTGGTGTGGCATGTTGGGCAGTGGAGACGGTTGTTGATGCAGGGGAGATGAGCCGGGTTTGCCATGGGAAACAGGTGTTGTGGGCTGACTAATGCGTCCATTGCTGGGGAAGCCTTGGACCATGTTTGCAGGGTTTGGTGGTTGCTGCTGTTGTGGCTGATTAGGCATAGACTGGGGTGGTTGGGGCACAACAGGTTGCTGCCCAGAACTGGGGGTGTCAGGGACAGCTGAGGTAGGTGGTGAAGGCATGGGCATACCCCGTCCAGCCATGGTTGCCATTCTACGCCGCATCAGCTGTGCTTGCTGGAACCTCTGCTGCATCTGTTGTTGAAAGATTTTTTGCTTAATGTTGAGACAGAAAGGCACAGGACACTTGTTCTCCTGACAGTGCTTGGCATGATAGCAACATAAAGCAATAAGCTGCTTGCACACAGGACAGCCACCATTGGTCTTCCGTTTGCAGCCCTTGGTGTGCTGAACCACCCTCTTCATCTTCTGGCAGGATGGCAGAGAGCAGTTGGCATTGCGGCACTGGCAGGCGTGGACCAAAGAATGGATGCATCGCTGGATACTGAGACGTCGACTCTCTTGTGGACTCTTCGAAGCCTCATTGCTCTGGCTGTTGCTGTCATCATCTAATCCTAGACCCCATTTGACCATCTTGTGCTCATGTTTTTTAGTGTTGTAGCAGTTAATGCATAGGTCATAGTCCTAATGAGAGAAGGAATAAAGAAGTTGTTAGAACAAAGCTTAACAGTAAAGAAAAAACATCTATAATATCTCTATATTTCACTTATGGGACTAATGACACACCTCACAAACAGTGCAGTGCCAGCGAGTTTCGACATGGTGCTTGCACTCATTGCAGGTGTAAACAAAACGGTCCTGGCCCTGGTTATGCAGTTCTACCAACATGCACATACTGCTCCACATGGTTCGTCTCAGTGAGCTGAACTCCCAGTGTTTGTCTCTGGCCAGGGTCAGAAACGCATCACGGCCATCCATCAGGTCACACGTCATCAGAGGATCAGGATCAATGATGGGAGGCAAAGTGTTAATGACTGGCCCAGCATGAAGGTGAATTACAAAAAATACCTGATGGAAACAAGAGACAGATCAAAAATTTAGACAAGTATAGTCTGACCCAGTGTTTATCATCTTCATACAATCTTCTACTTTGTCCAAAGAGGCTAACATATCAAAACTAGACATTTGCAAATTATCAATACTTCTCCTACCTCCTTATGTTTTTCCATTGTGGCATAAAGCTTCTGGGATAAATCACTTGCTACATTCGGCATCCCAGGCTTTTTCTTGTTGGCCCTGCTGACACTGCTCTTGTTTTTGTTAGTTTTTTTATTATTTTTCTTTTTGCCATTTTTGCTGTCAGCATGATCTCCCTAAAAATAGATAGACAAAAAGTTTAGACAACACAGACTGTGTGAGGGTGATGTTATATTATATAATAATTTGTCCATCTTACCTCTGTGGTCTCAGTTGAGGCAGTGTTCTCTTCCTTTTTCCTCTCCTCCTCCTCTTGCTCTAGCTCCTTAATGCTTTCCTCCAAGACATTGGGCCAAAAGTCACCCTCAAAATATGGCAACTCATTGGCACTTGTCAGCCTATCTTCTGTTGCCTGCTTAAAAATATCCTGAAAACCAAAAACAATAACAATCATCACTATGTTTACATGCAGAGCATACTCTCTATTCTCATTCTCAGAGAACTGGTCAAACCACACTTGTCTCCATCTACATGCAGAGCAGTGAGCCAAATTATTCAGAACATCACACTGGGAGGCATTTAAGTGGACTGGGCATTTACCAACAGCACTAAAACTTTGTAGAGCTAAATGCTAATAAATAGGTGATTTGCATGTTTGCATGGTAATCATAGTTTTACCAATAAATACAAGCGGTAACACTTTTACTTTAACAAATAAAACAGTTGGAAAATGAAGTTAGAAAAATGCGTTCCTCACATGGCAAATATGTCCC
The DNA here is from genome assembly GCA_020698575.1 of Bostrychus sinensis. Lineage (NCBI taxonomy): Eukaryota > Metazoa > Chordata > Actinopteri > Gobiiformes > Eleotridae > Bostrychus > Bostrychus sinensis. The sequence goes on along the minus strand of CM036253.1, from coordinate 19,745,550 downwards.
ATAAACATATCGAAGCTATGGCAGTCATGCTTTCACTTTTAAACACAATGGACCAAAACACCACAAGTGGCGGAGAGGCCAAATTATGCGTTTAAAAATGTGTGAGTATGTCTCTGAACACTGGAATAATGTTGTTCTGTCTGCTTAATACGAAGTGCTGTTGAATGCCTCTCCTGGCTATTCGGAGTACCCTGTATACATGCAGCAGTAGTCTGCAGTAGTAAACAGAAATTCAACTACCACCCCAATCAGTATCCCGGGTTTACATGCAGTTTAAAACTCCTCTTAAAATCAGAGTAAGGCGATAATTGATCGACCTGCAAGTAAATGTAGTGAATGTCAGAAACTACAAAATTTACTCACATAAATGTTTTTGAATATTTTTGCATCAACAATACAGAACCACAGTCGAAGATGTACTGTACATGTAGTTGGTTATGACACTGTTATTATGCCATTACAAACACTAGGGGGAAGTCACCCCATTCTGCCAACATCCAAGCACCATAACATCATAGGTGTCATGGAAGTTAAATATTTTTACTCACAAATATAAACAGAACTTAGGTATTATTTTGTCAGTTTACTGACCTTATAATCATGTATGATCCTCTCAGCAAAAGCTTTGTCAAGCATTTTTCGATACCACTCTTGCAACCTCTTGGGCTTAGGGATCTTCTGATCGGGAGGATGGCAATGAAAAATGTAGTCATCACCTTCACTTGGTGGGCAGGCCCAGATGTGACCCATGACATATCTAAAAACAAATTTAATTTAACATTATGTACTGACTAAAACAGGCAATTAATCATTACTATTCCAAACTCACCCAAGTTTCTTCACATACTCCAGGTAACCTATTAAGATCTCATGGTACACTGCAGTTCTGAACATACGTGGTTTAAAGAAGTGAATACTGTCAAGGTATGAAATGTAAACCCGTCTGCAACAAAGAAGAGATCTGTTAAATAAAAAGTCATGCATTCTGACTTGATCAATTTGTAAGACAGTCTTACCTTGTGTTTGGAAAAGGACATTCAGAGCCATACTCTTGAACATGCATACCAAAGAAACAAACATCAACCCCGTCGATTTCTTCAAATGCAAAAAGTGCTTTGGTTCTGTAAGGGAAACTCTCAACCATTTCTCCTGAGTCTACAAACCTGTAAAAACAAGAGTTGTTGAGTGCAAAGTGTAGCTATTACCGAACCTTATGTAAAAGAATGAAAATGTACGAGTTAGTAGTTGTACTGAATACAAAAGCCACACTTTTTCACCTTGACTTCATGCCAGGCCTAACATCCACAGTTTTGTCAGAACTAGCCACCACTCGCACAAAAACCTCTCCAGCTTCTGGATGGTTTTGCCTTTTCAAGTATTTGTTTACTCGATCTTCAATGTAGGTCCCTAATCTTGTGGACGGCAATCCTTAGAAAAGATTGAAAAAATTAATTATTAAATACACACATTTACAACATGGCTTAACTTTACTTAACCATTACAAACAACTTACTTCTGGCTGAAAATTTGTTATCCTTTCTTGTTTTTCCTGATTTCTTGAGACAGTTGTCACAGACAAAGCTAAAACAAGAAAATAAATCAGTATGACCTTTGGTGAGCTTCAAGTGTAAAATTAACACATTGAAAAAAATAATCCTCCATTGCAAAAAACAATTACAAGCCATACCCCGTTGGCCAAATGACGTCATAGTGCAGCACACAGATCTGATGCATCTTCTGGCCACAGTCTTTACACTCAACAAAACTGCAAGAAACACACTTGTTCAATCTATACTTTGTTAAAAACTAAGCAAAAAAATATCAAGGTGACAGAGATATTACTCACGGTTCAACATCTAACATGTCATTTTTCTTCTTTTCAAACTGATCCTTTGCAATCATGCTGCACAAAAAGGATGGGAAAATGCATTATATTTTCTTGTCTGACGTTTCCAATTCTTTGTAGTGTCCAAGAAAAAGAATATTGAAACTGGGACAATGAGTAGCAATGGAAATGAAGTAACTTACGTCTGGGGTTGGGCTGGATCATCCCCCAGGGTCACACTATTGCCCTGGATCTCGTTGAAGCACTTTTCGCAGAAGTGATACCTGTCGGCAATAAGGCCATATTTGGGTGAACTGCAGCCAGCACACACAGTAGCAGCACAGGAAAACCGGTGCACAGGTGGCAGAATGCAGAGTGAATGGAGCACACAGCAACAACCGACGGAGCATGGACAGCACATAGCACAGGCAGAGGTACAGGTTAGTCACAATTCACACGGTAATTGTTCAGCCACATTCAAACTGGAAAAAATGAGGACATGCTACACTGTTTCAATGTTTAAAAAAATACACAATGGCAGCACTACAACACTGAGCCACATGCTTAAAGATGAAAATAATGAACTACAACAAATGCTGCCATGCATGAGGTTAGGTAGTAAATCAATCAAATAATAATGCCTGGAGAGACAGTTCAAATGCATGTGTGCAAAAAAAGCCATTCTATCCCACAAAGATATATTTCTAGTTCCAATATACTTATTTTTAGTGAAAATAGTTGGTGCGTGGAGCACAACTATACCAGGTTCTACACTAAATGTGAGTTATAAAATCAAAATAACACTGTGCATGCATTTTACTGAGATTTTAAAAAGTACTGCTACTTCTAAACTACAATACCATGAGAAATATTATTCCTAAACTGTCCTGTTGAATTTTTGAAAAACTCATTATCAATAATTACACTAGATTTTGAAAATGTAATTTGTAAATGTAATGACATTCATGAACAACATGTAAATGCTTGTTGTGAAATAATACTTGCGAGGCATTGATTTTGGTAACATCACTACTACTTTTAAGACCTTGGGAATAAGAGTATATGCTACGGTGCAGTAGCGTGTTTTAGACTGTAGGGGGAGCAATGGTTCAAAGAAAATAAACTAAAAGATACCGACACTCTATCTGCTTGTAAACCATTCCTTCTTTTCAACACTAAAAATGACAACAGGCTAAAGTAAAAAACTGATATGCAGTTCTGTACATGTTTCACAATGAAATGCAGCATCATTTGTTAAACCCATTTATAGTTGGCTATTTGTTATTCCATTCATTGGTTTATTCTTGTGGGGTCAGCATTAGACTTTACCTGTTCTGGTAGCTGTAATATGTCCCATCCCTGGAAATGGTACACAATTGTTTGCCATAGCAACACAATGTCTGTGGTGAAAACTCATACTGTGGAAAACAGGGGAGAGTAATGATTGACCGTTTTTTTGACTAGAACTGAACTAGAAGTAAAAAAATAATAATAATTTTATTAACCTGCACCGATAACTGACATTTTACTTTATACTGTAGCTTCTCACCTTTCTTCCGCAGCAGTAACCCAAGCTCTGCATGACAGGATCAATCTCTGACTCAAACACTTCTGCCAGCTTGGTGCAGTATTTGTAAACACGGGATGTTTTGCGGTTGTACAACCAGGCGTTGTTGAACATAAGCCATACATCATCCACATACTGCCAAGGCTCCTGGTACTGACCCGTATCCAGTTTGCGCTTAATGGTTGACAAGTCAATGGGGTTCTTTACGATGTCAAAGTAGTCCTAAAGAACAAAACAATTGTGCTCATTAACATTTTTACGTTTAGTGTGAGTTTTGTGACGCTGAATGCAATTCTGGAGACTTACAGGAATGCCCAGTAGCAGTGGGTCTACAGGTTGTCGAAAGGGTAAGGACTCTGGGTCTTGTCTGTAAAGAGCCTCAAGTGTTGGCATGAGGGCTTGTCTTAGCTCTTCTGGCTTAAAGACTGAACAGACAGACAATAGTAATATTATACAGATTATTAAAGTCACCAAAGCTATTTGGATGCAACTGTGTTGTGTAATTATGTAAGAACAAAGGACAAAATCTTACCTAAATCTTGCTTACCTTTTTTACGATTCTGGTTGGCCGTGGTTGCTGAAGTGCTGCTAGCTCCACTGTCCTCCTCTTCTTTGGGTTCTTTCTTTAGCTCTGGCTTTTTCTCCTCAGTTTCCATTGGTTCTTGCTTTGGCTCTACTGTGTCGGGCTCCTCCTTCTTCACAGGTAGGGGTTTGGTTTCCTCCTCCTATAGATAAAAACAATGATTGTTTACCCATATTGTAGAGGTACAGCGTAAGTCAGACATTTTTAAATGTGAAAAACTACATGCATACTACTGCATCAAGTGAATGAAAAGAATGAGTAAAAAAGAAAAGATCAGAAAAAGGTACATACTTCAGTTTTTATGTCTGTCTGCTTCGAGTCGTCACCATCTTCATGTTTTTCATTTTTTATTTCAGGTTTGGTTTCAGCGCTGCTCATTTTAGGTAAGGCCTGCTGTGAGGGGAGCTCAGCCACAGAGCCTGGGGTGGGAACTCTGTTGTCTACACTTGCTGCTGCTTGAGACATCTGAAAAGAAAAAGGGAAAATTATTTTGTATTTAGTCCAAGTTTAATAAAGATGTGGTAGTTGTTTTTTAAGATTATGCGTCTTCTCACCGGAGTTCTGGGGTGCTGTGCCTGGGCTGAATTCGGCTGCTGTATTTGGGAGGGTTGTTCGGGCTGGGGCTGAAGTGGGGTAAGAGGTTGGGCTGTGTCGGGTGTACTGACAGCAGAAGGTGGGCCAGGGAGGCTGTTTGGTATGTGGGTTGGAGTGGAGGAGGGTCCACCAGTGGAGGCTGGTGTAGAGGGCTGAGGAGGAACCTGGGCTGGTGCAGGGGCGTGATGTTGTTGCATCTGCTGCTGAGACTGCAAACCGGCAGGACCATTGGGAGGAGGGGTACTACCAAGGTTGGGCTGGGCCGCTGAACCACCAGGCAGCTGGGTGCCAAAGGAACCCATCGCATTTAGAGGAAGATTAGAGTTTTGCGCCTGCTGAAAGACAAGATGTAGTTAGTATACAAACTGCAAACTATGTGCCAACAGTGCACCTAAAGGTTAGTTGTCCCTGTCTGATTACCTGTGGGATAGGAGCCTTTGCCATTGTTTGACGGAGACCAACATTCACATTCAATGATCCTTCTTGGGCTGTAGGGAACTGGCCTTGTTGTGACATAAATTGGACCTGGTTGGCTTGCTGCCCAACCATATTGTTAGTATGACTACCCATGATCCCTTGAGTATGAGGCATTCTTGGGGACATGGTCATCTGAAAAAAAGTAAAATATATATTTTCAATGCTTGTTTAGAACAACAAATTAAAAGCAAAAGAAAGAAAAGAAAAATATCAGGAAAACATGGTTAAAGACAACCAGGAAGAAAGCTCTTACCATTGGGACGGAGTTTGGGTTCATTTGCTGTGGATGGTTCATGGGGGAAGGGGCATGTCCTCCCATTGGTGCCTGAGACATCTGTGCATTTTGCATTGCCATTGGATTAAACTGGCTCATTCCTGTGGGACAAATTACATGGTTGAGTTCAAAATTAGTTCAGTATACCTGGGAATTGTTCTAATTCAATATTCCTGTAACCTTCTGAACAGTACAATACATTACACTATTGAGACGTTCACTGCCTTCATCAGTATAAAAACTGGCAGCATACCCAGAGGTTAACACTAATACTAAAAGCAGTGGGATCAAATCATATATTATAGCCAACAAAATGCCTTTTTTCTTTCTTTACATGACACAAGAAATATACTCAGAAATACTAACTACAGTGGACCTAAACAATGTGTTCAAAGTACAGCCAAAAACATTTTATATCAAACTTATACACATAAAAAACAGAGTATTTAAAAAAAGTTTCAGCTGGTAGGTTCAGCTACTTGGAGCAGTTTATGTGCAACAGAAATAAAATATCAGAAATCATAATTATACCTTGTGGTCCTTGCATTCGGTTCATTATCTGATTTGGCATATTGGGCATAGGCCCTGGCCCATCTGAGGGAAAAAAAAAAACAATTGACATTCATCACATTATTGCAGTTTATAAGTACAATCTTTCTATTGACAGTAATTTTACTAACTGGGAGCGCGGACAGCCTGCCCTTGACCCATGGCATTAGGCTGACCCATGCTGGAATGCAAAGACCCAGCAGGACCCGCTATACCAGGCTGTTTCTGGATCCTTAAGCGCTTCTTTTCCTCCAGTTCCTTTTGGATTTTGTAGATTTTTTCAGCAAGAAAGTGGTAATATTCATCCTTCAGGAACAGGATAGTCAAAAGATTACATAGGAGATTTAAACGGATAATACACATCTAACTGTTATTTCTGCCACTGTTTTTATACTCTCCTGTTCAAAGTTTTCTGTATATAATAAAATTAATAGTGAGGACAACAGTTACCCTGCTGTTTGCCGTCTCGTACATGTCCCCCTCCACCTTTCTTGCATATGCCACTAGGTTCTCCATCCGTCTGTCTTTCAAGGTTTGTGGGTCAGGGGTGGGGAATATGGCGTGTACACTGCAGATAGAAGAAACAGAAGATCAGATCAGAAAAAGCATCCACAAGTACTTATTTTCAAATAGAATGATTTTGATTTATTTTTTTAAGCCATCAAACAACAAAACAATTCTTAATTCCTTTTTTTTTTTTTTTTTTTTTTTTACTTTATTGTTGCTTACAGTTTGTGCACGAGGTGGCTGCGCAGGTCCTGAGTGACATGTTCGTGCCAGGGCTTCCTCACCCCAGATGTCAAAAGTGGCATGGCAGCAGGTAAATTTCCCAGGGCTCCTGCTACATCTGGTATCAACTGACTTTTGACGAAGAAAAAAAATTATAAACACCACATATATATTTTCCTATTCATTTTAAAAGTCAAAAGGACTCACTTGTTGAGTGTAGAGGGTAGAGAGGAGTCTGAAAGCATGCCAGCCTGGTCTGAAGATGGGACACCTAAGCCTCCTCCCATTTGATTTATCTGATTAGCACCTGGTAAACACAGAGCAGAATGATGAATTAAGCTTTACAATATAGCTATTAAAAAAGAAGTTCTAACACCAAATACCTATGGAGTTCATATTTGGCATTTGTTGGTGCTGGGGTGCTTGTGGGTTCTGTTGCCCCTGGCCTTGGTTTTGCCCTTGAACCTGAGCAGGGGACTGGTTCCCGTATGTTAGGCCAAGAGCATCAAAGGCCTTCTGCATGGAGCTGGGGTCCATGTGTGGGGTGGCATTGTTGATGGTTGTGGCACTGGGCTGGCCAGGGCCCACACTGTTGATGGCATTCTGTAAGCCAGCTCCAGGAGAATTTAGCAAAGCTACAGAGAGGAAGAGAAAATGTTGATACCACCAATATGAAAAAACTAAAAATGCATTGCTATCACTATTATATTTATACAGTTGAAAGAAAAAGTATGTGAACCCTTTGGAATTACTTGGATTGCTGCATGATTTGGTCATAAAATGTGATCTGATTTTCATCTAGGTCAAAACAATAGAGGACCTATGAGTAAGAATTATTGACTTGAATAAAGCTGGAAAAGGTTACAAAAGTATCTCTAGTCTTGATGTTCATGAGTCCATGGTACATCAGATTGTCTATAAATGGAGAAAGTTCAGCACTGCTGCTACTCTCCCTAGGATTGGCCGTCCTGTAAAGGCCTCGATACACCAAGGCGACTCCCAGACTGCCGCCAAAAAGACGGAGCAACAGCTCGTCTCTTCCCGTCTCCTCTCGTTCCCTCCCGTTTCCTCACCTCGGATGACCTTTTTCCCTCTTCATACACAGAAGCGACAGCCAACCTAAAGACTGAGTCTTACGCATGCGCGTGATGTAATTACCCCCCCAAAGCAGCAGCTGGCGCTAGCCAGTGAACAAAGATAAACGGAAGTGACACAATGTTTACGGAGTACATATGCATCTAGCGCGCCTTGGTCTGCCACTGTTCTCAGCTTGTTCTAACATTTGAGAAGCGTGATAATGGCCGGTTTGGACATTGTTTTGTGTGGATTAGGTGCTGCTGCTCTGTTACTTGAAGAAAAACAGAGGCCAACAAGGAGACGAAAGCGTTTGTTCCCCGAACAGTTCCGCGTGTTGGAGGATCTTCTTACGCCAATTATACGGCGTTGAAACACAAATTACTGGGACTGTATTTCGGTGAGAGAACGGCTGATGGTCACACTGCGTTTCCTCGCTACAGGTAAGATCATTTTCGTGACATGTATGGTGACAGTACGCTGCCACAGCGGTGTTTTTGTTGTGGTTTTCACCTCTCGTCACTCCATCACTTCCGCTAAAATTTCCATGAGCTGATTGGCGCGGCAGCTGTAGTGCTAGGCCTATCAGAGCGCTTCGTGCCAAAGACCAAAGACGCCGATTCAACAAGGCCAATTGGCAGGAAACTAGTCAGATGGCCTCCGTCCTGGAGCAATGGGGGCTGACGGCGCATACATATCAAAAGAACGGAAATGAGCGATGTGGAAGAACCGTAAAGACTGCTTCAGATGGGCGATCGTCGCCTTGGTGTATGGAGGCCTTAAAGATGACTGCAAGAGCACAGCGCAGAATGCTCAGTGAGGTGAAGAAAAATCCTAGAGTGTCAACTAAAGACTTACAGAAATCTCTGGCACAAACTAACATCTTTGTTGACAAATCTACAATGAGTAAAATATTAAACAATTGACTTCTTGAGATATATATATAGTGCCATACCAACCAAGCAGAGTACTGCGCTCACAAAATACAGGGCTATTAGTGGTTCCCAGGGTTTTTAAAAGTGCAGTTGGAGGTAGAGCCTTTAGTTACCAAGCTCCTGTTTTATGGAATCAGCTTTCAGCTCATGTTAGAGAGGCAGACACAGTCTCTACATTTAAGATTAGGCTTAAAATGTTCCTCTTCAAGAAAGCTTATGGTCAGGCCAGCTAGGAACAGGGTTAACTACACAGTTAAAGCTAGGCTGCTCTAGGAGCTAGGAGCTGGGGGAAGTATGGTGCACTGAGCCTCTGTCCTCTGGTTTAATCTGCTGGTTTTAATCTCCTCTTCTATCACTGTCATTAATATTAACAAATATTCTATATCTCCAATCAGTTCATTGCTATTCACAAGTTGTCCCTCTCTCCCACTCCCCTCTGGAGGAGTGGGGACTGTTTCAGATGCCTGGCTGCTGGCAGTTGTCCCAGTGATGATTGGATCTTAGTTGACCCCATCTGTGCTCCTGTCCCGACCTATGGACCCTCAACCTCACCACTATGGATTTCCCGGATCTACCTCACCCCACTCACCTGTCTGGATGAGGCCCACCTGCTGCATCCTCTGGACTTCCTCATCCTACCTCACCCCACTCCCTGGATGAATCCTTACAGAGCTGATCTATAATCCTATAGATGAGCTAATGGACTAACTAGACACATTGCCTGTCCGTCCTGGGAGAGGATCTCTCCTTCAATATGGGCTCCGTAAGGTTTCTTCTTTTTTCCCCATAGCTAGTTTTTTTTTGTAGTTTTTCCTTACCGAGAAGGAGTCCTGACCTCAACCCGATTGAGGTGCTGTGGCATGACCTCAGAAGAGCGATTTACGCCAGACATTCCAATAATATTGCTGAACTTAAACAGTTTTGTAAAGAGGAATGGTTCAAAATTCCTCCTGAGCATTGTGCAGGTCTGCTCTTCACTACAGAAAATGTTTGGTTGAGGTTACTGCTGCCAAAGGAGGATCAACCAGTTATTAAATCCAAAGGTTCACATACTTTTTCCATGCACCATGAATGTTTACATAAATGTTCAATAAAAACATATAATTTTTGTGCAGCATTAATTTAAGCAGACTGTGTTTGTGTTGTGACTTAGACGAATATCAGATCACATTTCCAAACCAAGTAATTCCAAAGGGTTTACACACTTTTTCTTGCAACTGCATATTTACATAATGTTGCTATTATATTTTTTTATTATATTATCATTTATCCTTTTTAGCATTAAAACATACTTTTCTTAAGGATTACTATTATTATTATTATTATTACTATTATTATTATTATTTAAAAAAATATTAACTAAAATCTTAAAGCTGGGCACCATTCCCCTGCAGTGTTTACTGCTGCTGGCTGTGAGCATGTTGCCTCTGTTGGGGATTTAAATCGGTCATTAGGCTTTTGACCAATTAGAAAGCACTGTGTATCACAGCCCTGCCCTACTAACAGTAGAGCCACTCCCTTGGGTATCAGATTACAAGCCCAGTCTTTCTGAAGGAATGACTGCTGAGCTCCCACATCTAACAAGCAAGGCAGCAATTACACAACCTGCAGGTGGCACCATATTGTTGAACATTTTGATCAACCAATATTCAATTTAAACTCATACTGGCTTCCAGTATAATAATATTTTACGTACGCTGTTGGTTTCTTTTGTCGCTTGCATTTTTCAGCGGTAAGCAGACTGGACAGTCATGCCGTGTACAATTCTTCCAGTGAGAGATGATCTGTCTGGATGATGCACAGTGAGCCACTATAAAGAAAAATGAAGGAAAAACAAGGTCAGTCAGTCTTCTGATTCTGATGTATATCAGTGGTAATTTTGTTAATGACTGGAAAATACACCAAAACCATTAAAGTTGAAGACCTTTAACTAGAAGAACTAATAAAGCCCAGCATCATTTAATTTAAAACAATAATAAAATATTTTCATAACTTCTCATCAATAAATTTGTTGGAAAAATGCAAAAGCCGTTCACTGCACATGACCATATATTGTAGGTACAGTATTTACCTATTACCTTCTGACAGAATTTTACTGACATCACCCCAAAAATGCAGTGTTTCAGATGAAAACATATGTGTGATTATGGCAAAACACTAAACCAATAATTAAGATATAATTGCAGATTTACAGAAAATCCATGGGTTTGGATCATGGTAGAGAGAAGTTAGCCAAAAATTAGCCAAGTAAACAACAAAATTTTAAGTTGGCTTGGAGGCTGCCAATTGGAGGGCTGTTACACAAAAAGTCAGAAAAGTTCTATAAAGCAGTTCTATAAAGACCACTCTGAGCTTATACAATCGAGCTAACTCCAGTCAGACTGAACGAGCTGCGCTAACACCGTGTGTCGGCAGTCCACTGAAGTGGAGCGAGGATGAAATCGAGCTTCAATGAAAAACTATGGCGAGGAAACGCCCTCCTTCACAAACATCCCATTAACACAAAAGGTAAACGATCCACAAAGGAGCGGCCAAAGTAATGTGGAAATATGGCCTTTTTCACCTCAGTTTGATGGGACAGAGAAGTTGAGAAACATTACACGAGTGAAAGTGCAAACTGTAGCGTTTACTTCTCTGTGCATTAGGTGTAGAGCTGGGCCATATAGTGTAAAAATCAAATCTCAGATTTTTTCACAAAAAATTTGATTCACGTTTAAAAATAATTAAAAAAAAATTTTTTCTCCCCTACTTAAAATTAAACTGCAGGCACCAGATAAATTGTCCAAACAAAAAAAGTTTAACATTATTTACTGAATTAAACTGTAGTAGAGTAAAAAGCACTTTGAGATTAGTGAGTTCTTACTGTGGCCTCAGTGTAAATGGCCAAAGCCTTAACATAAAAGCTCAGAAGGATATAGAAAATTATATAATGTGGGACAACTATGTTGAGTATTGCAAAAAGAATATGTGGCAAAATCTGGACAGCCTTCATAAAAAGGCTTAAGGCTCAGGGTGGAAAACATCTATTCAGTTTTAATGTATGAAAGAGATAAAAGGTTCTGGACTTGCAATGACTTACTGACTTACAGTCTGAATGTGACTGAGGACTGATGAGAACATACATTGTTTTGTCACTACTTACCCTGGCAAGCTTTGCCAGCCTGGCAATGGGTCATGTGGTTGAGGACGTTCTTCATGGTACGGCAGTGGGGCAGACTGCAGGCTCTCATTTCCCCATTAGCCTGTTCCCGCCGCTGGCACTTGTGTGCATGGAGTAGAAGAACTAGCTGCTGCTGGATAAGTTTGCGCTTCTCAGGATCTGCTGTTGGCCCAGCTCCTGGGACCATGCCCACTGCTGCTACCTGCTGGTGTGTTTGGGACTGTAAGACAGCAAACAAACAGTTTAATATAAACAGTATATGCAATTATTTTGTGTATGTGACACTTACCATGTTCGGCACACTTGCAGTTCCCTTTAGGTCTCCAGAAAACTGGTTGAGGTTGTTTGACATGGCCACTTTGTTCTGCAGCTGTTGGGCATTGACTCCTGTAGGGCCTACTTGCTGAACCCCGGCCTGTCCATACTGCTGGCCAAACAGACTTCCTGACATCCCCATCTACAGTGAGCACAAGTAGTGGGGCATCAGTCAGTGTAATATCCATAGCATGCTATCACACTAGGCCCAACTATAGGATTTACAGATGATTGGTTTATTCCCAACAAGCAATTTTACTTTGGGCCATTGTCTATTGCTAAACTGAATAAAAGATTCAAATTCCAGATAGTGAGAAAAAAAAAACTAAATTCTGTTTAAAGAAGCAGCTCATCTAGGTGTGGGAAGAACAAGAGAAATGCATTATCCATTCCTGTGCATCTGCCTTCCCCTCCCCCAGCCACAGAGAAACACCCCAATGGCTGCCGCCCATTTACAACATTATTTCTCAAAACCATCAAAAAATTATAGGAATGCACAATAATGCATTTTTGAACCGATACCGAAAACCAATAATTTGAAGCTTCTTGCAACCAATACCGACAATAAACCTGATAATATACAAGGGTGGGACCAAGACCCGGTATTATAATGGCACTTGTGCCACGTCATGACAGCCCACTTGGACCGATAAGCTTCAGCCTCAACTGTGCTCTTAACAACGCTGAGTAGTTGCGGTAAATGCCATGCAGTCAAATACGCGCGCAAAATCATTTCGCTCATCTCATAAAAGTCTGCATCTCACTCAGCTGCTGTCTGTGTGAGTGGAGCAGAGCGGGCGGGGCTGCCACACACAGCAGCGCGCTACAGCCGTGACAACGCACAGACAGAGAGAGCTCAAGTGTGGCTCAACTTCAACAAAATAGACGCCAATACCGCTCGCGGACACAGCAGGTACAAGCGTCGCATGACAGTACAATGAGTGGCAAAGAACACAGAAAGATGGTAAGCTAATGCTAGCAGCCCACAAGTGGAGTAAGTTACTATAAGAACCAACTAAACCCAGTGTTTACGCAAGAGTGCACTCGTGCGACTTCTGCCCTGGGCTGATTGATACGAGCCTGCTCTGCTCTGTGTGAGAGAGGAAGGATGAGCTAAGCAGCAGAAAGGCATGGGTCCAGCCTCACTCGATGAGAGAAGTGCTTAAAAACTCCTCTCGCTCCACACACAGTCCAGGGCTATTGTTCTTCCATTTTGTTGAATATTAACAGACAACAGGCCCTTTTAAGACCGGACATTGTTTACATGTTAAACTTTTGAAGTGGCGAAATATGCCGCTCAGTGCTGTCCGTATGTTTGACTGAAGACAGCGGGGCAACTCTATTCTTTACATCTTCGTCATGATAAAGTTATAGGACACTTACAATGTTTGATGTGAAAAGCTAGTAGCCTCCTTCCCTTCTCAGATCCGCTACAGAACATGCAGAAACGTTCTTTCTTCCACAGACACCGTACAGAAAGCCTGCTCTGGAGGACAGCAGTCTGCAGCAGGGGCGGGGTTATATATAAATCATATGTGCTTTAAGTGCAGACCCTCTGTTGTAATTTGAGGGTACTCATGTCCAAATTGGACGAAGGGTTTAGGAATTACAGCTCTTCAATGTGTATCTGCCTTTTTTCAAGGACTCAAAAGTATTAGGACCGTTGCTTCAAAACCTATTTCTTGAGCTGCATGAGCTATTTCCATTATTAATCCATTATAAGCTGACCAGGTATAAGGTCTGGACTTGAATCCAGGTGTTAAATTTGCATTTTAAAGCTGTTGCTGTGAACCCACAGCCAGAGCCAGCTTTTGGCACAGGCGATATAGGCAGCCGCCTAGAGCGCCAAGTGGCTGGGGGGCGCTAGCCATAGCCATGTACAATGCTGCCATGTAGGGTCAGCAACACTTTAAGCTACTGCTAGCATGACGGGTCTAGTTCATCACAGTAAATAAATCCAAGGTTCAATTCAAGTAAATCACAGGCATAAACATGTTCTACTCTTCTCAAGCTTCAAATCAGTCTTTGTTTGATGACAATCGACCTAATATTCGCAGAGAAATCATCATTAGTAAAATAGAAAGACGTAGAAATAAGACGTGCAGTTAGAGCTGTCGCGGTGACCGCATTATCTTCATACCGCGCTGTTAGTAATCCAATCGCATTGGGGCACAAGTGACCACGGTAACCGCAGTTTATCATTTTAATGATGCACTAATGGGATGCACAGTTTAATTTTACTGTAAACCATGAAGCATTTAATGTTTACGCACATATATGCGCTCAGAGATGCTGGGAGTGGAGAATGGAGGGTTAATGTTTTTTTTTCGGGTTTTTGTTAAAGCAGAGGCTTAACTATATTTCAATTTATTTTTATAATCTAAATTTGTTTGGACATGTAATTTTTTCAGGTGTTATTAGCTTATAACGCACACTGCAGTGTTGAGCCGCATATAATTACCACAGGGGAAATTCTCTCACCGCAACAGCACTACGTGCAGTTATTGACAACGTGATCAAAGGCCGCAACAGTGTGCAACGTATTTCTCTCATTATTTTAACTGTAATATTTTTAAAACAACGTAAAACTTAAGTTCAGACGTCCTGACAAACAGTGTTATAGCCTCTGGAGTTTTCTGGAGCCTGCTCTGTTTACAGCCCTGTATGATAAGAGGGAAGGCTGAGAGGCTGTGCGTTTCTGGACAGAGCAAACACACACAGGGAGTGGGGCTTCATTGGGGCAGAGCCGGCTGTGCCCACAGGAAGTGTGTAAATGGAAGCGAAGCAGACCATCCTGAGGCTGAATAAAAAAAATTAAAAACACCTTCACAACACCCACCTCAGTGTGGAACACTCTCCAGGAAGTAGGGCTATCAGTGTCTAGGTCCATCATAACAAAAAGACTTGGCCAATAAACACCCAAAGAAGCCAGCCAGTCCTGGAACAGCATTCTTTAGACAGATGAGACTAGGACCAACCTGTACCGGAATGATGGGCCCAGAACAATCTGGGGAAGGCTTCGAACAACTCGTGATCCAAAGCACACCACATTTTCTGTAAAACATGGCGGAGCAGTGTGATGCAAGGGAATGCATGGCTTCCAATGGCACTGGGTCACTGGTGTTTACTGATGATGTGACAGAAGACAGAAGCAACCGGACGAATTCTGAAGTGTATAGAAACTGCATGCAAGGATGCTGCAAATTGATCCTGATTCCACAACACAACAAAAGCAACCCAGGAGTTTTTAAAGGCAATGAAGTGAAATATTCTGCAATGGCCGAATCAGTCACCAGATCTTAACCCAACTGAGCTGCATTTCACTTGCTTAAGACAAAACCTAAGGCATAAAGACCCTCAAACAAGCAACAACTGCAAATGCCTTTCAAAGTATTAAAAATGAACATTTTATTCATGGTAATGCATATTTGTCCAATTACTTTTTAGCCCATGAAGGGGGGTTACACATTAAAGAACTGCAATTACTAAACCCTTTCTCTGATTTGTAATGAGATGAAAAGTCTCAAATTACAGCAGACAGTCTGCACTTTAAGCAAATATGAATTAAATAACTGTTGAATGTTTTTGTAAACAGCTAAAATATCAAAACTGTGTCAGTTAATTAGCCATTATATCATGCTCTGTCTATTCCCCACCATTCAGTACAAGCACTTGGAGATTAGCCTTTCATGTCTGAACTCAAATCCTCACAACTTTACGTGCAGTGCTTCCCCTACCTAGCTGCGAAATCAGGGCATCAGGTTTAACTCTGCAGTCAGCTCCAGAGCAGTTCAATAATAAGTTTAGTCTATCTGTAAACATTAAGTACACTATTAATTATTAGAGAGGGAGAGGAAGTTTGGGCTCCTGTCTGTAAGTCCTGCTCCTGCTGAGTTCTGCTTGTGTTTTGTAAAGCCCAGTGTGGAGATTTAGCCACAGAAATGAAAAGTGGCATTTGCTCCACAGTGTTCTGTCCAGTTTTGTGTTGTAAGAGCAGCTTCTTTAGGACAGTTTGCTTGGCTGCCCCTGAGTCCTGTTTTAAATTGAGGAAGCACACAGTGTGGGGACATAACTGGTGTATGGGACACACTGAAGTGCAAAAATCAGAAGGGTAGCGCATCTAGGTGCACTAACCCGTTTCAGCCAGATGCCTTCGCTAGGCACATAAAAAGGCCAGATACCTTCTCCATGCATCTGGCCAAAACGCATTAGCATTTACCTTTCTTGATGTAGCTCAAAAAATGTGAGTATCTCTGTCCTGAAATTAATTTTTTTGTGATAACTAGATGTGATATCCTTCTGATTTTTAACCAATTCTTTATATTTGGACTCAGCACTTAAAGCTTTGAACACGTCCAACTTCTTCTGTGATATAGGTACAATGAAGTGCAGTGTCACTTTAATTTTTATTTCTTATTATGACAAAAATATTTTACACTAGCCACCTAAAATAAAAATAAAAAAATGTACCAAAACATATGAAATTAGGGCTGACAGACTCCAGTTTAGTTAGAGTAATTGGTAGGAGGCGTCTTGGTCGACCCAATTTTTTATTGGTCTTTTTTTTTTTTTTTATGAATTAACCTGCTTTAATTTATTTCTTGATAAAGATAAGATAATAGTTGTTGAAAATGTTTTTGCCATTTGGCAGTTAACTTTCTCTTAAATTGTTTTATAGAAAGAAATGACTGTATATGATGCAACACAATGAGTTTGTATAACACTTTAAGGCAATACGTGGCTGCGCACAGTACGCAGCGGTGGCTCTCACTCAGACTGGCGGATTATTGTGCTTCGCCTACCGTATTTGCCGTCATTTGGCAAAATGTCAAAAATCTCCTTTGTCTGGCAGCATTTTGTGAAGAAAGACAACAGGACAGTAGATGTTTGCAAAGGTTTTCATACCACACTGCTCCAACCAGTATCACCTAAAAACCGTAGGGATGAGATAATTATTTGTCGGCTAAGTCCATTGAATAGCTAAATTAGTGTTTTGGCTTGACTAATTTATTGAGCAAATGTTTTCTTGATCTTTACTTTGGGCATTTATTTATTTTTATTAACTGTAAGCACATCCCCAAGCTACACCACAGGCCTCAGGATTCGAAGGCTGCACCCAGACAAAACTGGGTGTGCTAAGGCCCCCGTCAGCCAAAAGGAAAAAAATATATATAACAAAAGGAATAGTAGATTATATTGCACAAGATATGCGACCAGTGAATACTGTGGAAGGAGAGGGCTTTAAAAGAATGTTTTAGTTTTAGAGCCTGGATATACTGTCCCAGCCAGAGAGACCACTGTGTGCGCTTTGCACACACATTATGACAAGGTTAAAATGAAGACTCTGCAGCTACTGCAACACAGAGAAGCGGTATGCTTCACTACAGATTTGTGAACTTCAATAAGAATTGAGGCATACATTACTGTAACTGCCCACTTCATCGATGATGACTGGAAAATGTAGGATTCTGAAACGGGACAATTACAGGAAGGGCACACGGGAGAAAACATTGCAGCGCAGCTGAAAGACATGCTTTTAAAATCCCAGGAGAAAAATGTGTAGCTGTTGTCACTTATAACGCAGCTAATATGGCCCTGTGTTTGGATTTTCTGAAGAAATCGGACCAATGGCCAGATGTCCAGTTGGTCAGGTGTGCGGGTCACACCCTGCAGCTCTGAGTGAATGCAGCGCTGAAGCAAGACCTGGTGACTCGCACTGTGGCTGCTGCCCGACGTCTGGTTGGACATTTTAAAAAGGGACATAAAGCTAACACAGGACTAAAGGAGGAAACAGGAGCAGCTAAATGTTCCTAAGCACGAACTTATTCAGGATGTAGCTACATGTTGGAACTCCACGTGTTTCATGTTGTAGCAGCTCTTGGAGCAGCAGTGGCCAGTTACCGCTGTTCTTTCCAACCCAAACTACACAAAAAAAAGAGCGACAGCACCATATTAGACATGACCACAGAACAGTGGACTGCGGCGTGGGACTGAGCTGTTGTCTGCAGAAAGTAACACTTCCCTTTCTGAAACTATTCCAATGCTCGAAAATCTCAAAAAATGCCTTCTTTCTATCACAGAGGAGCATACACTGATAAAGAAAAAAAAAAAAAGAAACTTAAGCTTGTGGAGGAAATAGCCATTCAATGGGAATAAAGTGACAGGCTAGTAATGTCAAGCAGCACCTGCTGTAATGGACGCTCGGTTTAAGAATCTCTCTTTTCTAGAGGATGACAAATGAGATGTGGCGTACACAGTAGTCGCACAGCTCGCAGATAGGATAAGCATAAGCACCTCCACCCGAGTCACCGATGCAGTCCAGAGGAAATTAAAGAAAAAATGTCAAAAAAGAGAAAACAGACAAAGACAGGGAAATAGCGATGCTGCTGGGTAGAGATGATGAGGAAAGTGGCCCTGATGAGTCAAGCGTGAGAATGTCCAATCTGGGCAAAATTAAGTATTACATCCAGGATCAAACAAAAGTGGACTCCGTTGGGCCGCTGGTGTTGTGGAAAAATAATCAGGACAGATATCCACGACTTGCCCAGGTAGCCAAACACCTTCTCTGTATCCCCACAACCTCCACGCCTTCAGAGCGCATCTTCTCCAAAGCGGGATTTAGGGAGTTAATAAGTCGAAAAGCTGTCCCTTATCCAAGAATCTGGACATGTAAGTAATATGTAGCCTTAAATGTCTTTTCAATTATTTTAGTTTAACAAATTAGGCCTCGGTTTGTTTAAATCTGGTAATTAAAATACACTCTTTGTCTTTGTGTGGTTACAATTCTACGCCTACATTTTAGAGCAGTGGTGTGGGATGGCGATCTCTGAAACGAGCGATCAGTTTTAATTTTAAGATCCACGTTGAAAAGTTATTATTGCACTTTTGTGCAGTTTTAAAGGCTTTAAGGTAAAATAGTTCAAATGATTTATTATTATTTTTTTTTAAACTAATGTTCAAAAAGTTATTGATATAATTTGATCTAAATTTTGTTCTGGGAGAAAACCCCCAGAACCCCCCAAAACAATTTCCAACTCCTAAAGAACCTTAAGATGCTCTTTTTCTTTTTTCTTTCATACATTTGAGACCTATTGCTGCTATGAAAATCAAGTTTTTAGTTTATAAAGAGCCAATACGTTTTCATCTTGTGAATACAGTGTTTAATTTGCTCATACCACCGCATTCTATTCTTTGTTTTTACATAGTCTCCCAACTTTTTTAGTTTTGAGTCTGTCATATTTCTCTGGACAGTGGACACAGAACTCTCTCTGCAGAGCTGATCAATGTTGTGTCTTCTGTAATTAAACTAGAGACCAGACTCATTTTAAACTCCTTTACCTTCTGTAGCTTCTGTTTTGTCCAGGTTTATGTACTTGGTGTGGTGTTTGCTTTAATATTATTTAATGAGCCCATGGCCACATTAGCTCCACATTAGCTCTACACTGAGCCCAGCTCTGATGTCTAAAAGCTCTGCTTTCACACTTCATTTTTCTTCGCTCATTTCTTATGGGAAAGTCTCTCTGTAAGACCACGCACAGTGCAACGAGAGACAGAGCGGCAGCGCTCAACGGAGTTGCTGTAGTGCATTATGGGACTTGTAGTTCAAGCAGTAAAAGCGCTATAGATCAAAACATAATGGAAATTTAAAATTGTCTTGTGGGCCAGATAGAAAGGCCATACCTCTGACACCCCCATTCTATGTAATTTGAGTCAAAGGACTGGGATGATCAGTGCAAAACCTTGATTTTGTGCTTAGCAAACCATTTTTGTGTGGATTTTGATGTTTTTGATAATTCTCTTGCTGGTGGCTCCAACTACTGTCCAATTCTGGGAGAGGTCATGAGGTAGAGCTGGGCGATTTAGCCTAAAAAAAAATATCTCAGATTTTTTCACAAAAAATTTTATTTACGATTTAAAAACGATTTCTTTCCCCACTTACTTAAAATCAAACTGAAGGCAACAGAAAAATTGTCCAAAACAAGTTTAGCTTTATTCCTTTGATTTCCTCTTGAGGTTAAAGTGCAATCAGACAAGTCAAATAGAAGAGAAGGCCCGGTGATTTTGCGGGGGATTTACTTAAAAGTTGCGCTAAAAGTTGCAACTTTTTTTGTCTATAATTCTTCTTAAAAATATTAGCTAAAACTGTAAAAACTAACAAGATCTGTTTTTAAACATGTGAGGTGGTAATTAATCTAATTAAAAATACCTGTATTTGAACAGGCCAAGCGTACCTACTTTTTAAAATCATATTGCTGTGTTATTAGGCTTTTTTTTGGGGCTCCTGCAGCTGATTCTGATTCTGTTCCTCTCAGATCTTCCCTGGTGATTCCTGTTGTGTGCTGTAGAGCATCCAGTCATTAAAAACAGAGGAAGTTTGCCATGCTAGGTTTCAGGAAGGTTATTAGCCTGCAACATTAACGTTTAAAGAACAAAGACCTCAAACTTCATTGTTGTGTAAATACGCTGCCCATTCAACTTCTTAGGCAACTATAGCACCATGGCAACGCAGACAGCTTTTCAGAGTGACACCAGACAAAACTAGAAAGCACCGTATTCGTCTCCTCCTTTAGTCCCATCCACACCACTGCTGCTGGTGAGCACCTGCAACCTCAGGTGCGCTTGATCTGTGCCCTATAGCTCCGCGCTGCTCCGCACCGCACCTCCGTCCCCCGCACATCCACGCCGCTTTGTCTGTGGCTCAACCAGACCTCCGCCGCGCATTACCAGTGCGCTGCTGCTGAGAGAGTTGCGGAGTTTGGACAAAGTTGCAGGGTCACGCTGAATTCACGGGGTTTGCTTGAGTTTGTGTTAATAGTTGTGATCACAACATCGCGAAATCCTGTAGGGACTGACTTTGCAGCGGGGCGCTGTTTGTGCTCCGTCTGACGCTGCAAACCAGAACCAATTCCACACAACTGACGACGCTTGCCTTTCTTGGGAAGGAGTTCTTCCCTGCTCGCTGCCATGTTGTTTGTGTTCCTCTCGCGAGGAGGGAGGGCTGGCGGACCTACCCACTATGAACTACAGGAGCCCAGAGCACCGGTGGTGGATGTTTTTTTTTTTTTTTTTTAACAAGTGGACCTGCCCTACAAATTCGACTTAATCGAAAAAATCGATTTATCGCCCAGCCCTACCATGAGGAGTTTAATATTTATTGATATTTGATAGAGTTTATAATTAATGCCATGTATCCTCACAAGATGCCCAGCCCTGGTGTTGGAATTTGACATTTTCAGTGTTTTTGCTTATTTTTTTCTTATAGGCACACATCATATTTATACTCTTGGAGGTCAATTTCCTGTTTTAGTTACCCAGGCTTATTAAAAAGAAGAAATCCCTTGGAATATACTTCAAAATTATTTTGCTCATGTGACTTCATAACAACATTCTCTGTCCAAGAAGAAGGGTCTTTTCATGTTTGAATGGAAAACAAAAGTTTGCACAATTGTGCGGCACAGCATTACATCAGGAGTTTTACGTTTTAGTAAAAGCAGCCAGTAAAAGCTATAGATGGGATGGCACACACAAACTCAACAGAAAGCTCAATGCTCATTTTGCTCCTGAACTGAAACTTGCGTAATTGTACACCACCTTGTGAGCTAATGTGGGATTTGAGCAGAATCTATGCCCACGTCCATATCAATAAATCCTAGGCATAAACTATATAGTGGGGCAAAAAAGTATTTAGTCAGCCACCAATTGTGCAAGTTCTCCCACTTAAAAAGATGAGAGGCGCCTGTAATTTTCATCATAGGTTTACCTCAACTATGAGAGACAAAATGAGAAAAAAAATCCAGAAAATCACATTGTCTGATTTTTAAAGAATTTATTTGCAAATTATGGTGAAAAATAAGTATTTGATCACCTACAAACAAGCAAGATTTCAGTATTTCAGTCTCTCACAGACCTGTAATGTCTTCTGTAAGAGGCTCCTCTGTCCTCCACTCGTTACCTGTATTAATGGCACCTGTTTGAACTGGTTATCTATATAAAAGACACCTGTCCACAACCTCAAACAGTCCCACTCCAAACTCCACTGTGGCCAAGACCAAAGAGCTGTCAAAGGACACCAGAAACAAAATTGTAGACCTGTACCAGGCTGGGAAGACTGAATGCAATAGGTAAGCAGCTTGGTGTGAAGAAATCAACTGTGGGAGCAATTATTAGGAAATGGAAGACATACTAGAGCACTGATAATCTCCCTCGATCTGGGGCTCCCCGTAAGATCTCACCCCGTGGGGTCAAAATGATCACAAGAACGGTGAGCAAAAATCCCAGAACCACACGGGGGACCTAGTGAATGACCTGCAGAGAGCTGGGACCAAAGTAACAAAGGCTACCATCAGTAACACACTACGCCGCCAGGGACTCAAATCCTGCAGTGCCAGACGTGTCCCCCTGCTAAAGCCAGTACATGTGCAGGACGTCTGAAGTTTGCTAGAGAGCACTTGGATGATCCAGAAGAGGATTGGGAGAATGTCATATGGTCAGATGAAACCAAAATAGAACTTTTTGGTAAAAACTCTACTCGTTGTGTTTGGAGGAGAAAGAATGCTGAGTTGCATCCAAAGAACACCATAACTACTGTAAAGCATGGGGGTGGGAACATCATGCTTTGGGGCTGTTTTTCAGCGAAGGGACCAGGACGACTGATCCATGTAAAGGAAAGAATGAATGGGGCCATGTATCGTCAGATTTTGAGTGAAAACCTCCTTCCATCAGCAAGGGCATTGAAGATGAAATGTGGCTGGGTTTTTCAGCATGACAATGATCCCAAACACACTGCCCGGATAACGAAGGAGTGGCTTGGTAAGAAGCACTTCAAGGTCCTAGAGTGGCCTAGCCAGTCTCCAGATCTCAACCCCATAGAAAATCTTTGGAGGGAGTTGAAAGTCCGTGCTGCCCAGCGACAGCCCCAAAACATCACTGCTCTAGAGGAGATCTGCATGGAGGAATGGGCCAAAATACCAGCAACAGTTTGTGAAAACCTTGTGAAGACTTACAGAAAATGTTTGGCCTCTGTCATTGCCAACAAAGGGTATATAACAAAGTATTGAGATGAACTTTTGTTATTGATCAAATACTTATTTTCCACCATAATTTGCAAGTAAATTCTTTAAAAATCAGACAATGTGATTTTCTGGATTTTTTTTTCTCATTTTGTCTCTCATAGTTGAGGTATACCCATGATGAAAATTAGAGACCTCTCTCATCTTTTTAAGTGGGAGAACTTGCACAATTGGTGGCTGACTAAATACTTTTTTGCCCCACTGTATATTGGTGCCAATGTCGATATCAAACGATGTGTGTATTTTTTTCTATTCAGCGGCATCGGATTAATGAGGAAAAATGTCCCGATGTGTAAAGCTGATATATTCTTTTGTTTGTGTGCTCATGATGCAGTAGAGCACTGGAATGCAGCAGGATAGGTGCTCGCGCTGGGTGAGAATGAAGAGGCAGTTTGTTTTTAATCGGAATTATTGTTAGTGTGAAGCTCACAAGATGAATGACACCTTAGAGCAGGGGTGTCAAACTCATTTTCACCGAGGGCCACATCAGCATAATGGTTGCCCTCAAAGGGCCAGATGTAACTGTAAGACAGTATAAATCAGGGGTGTCAAACTCAATCGGAGCTGGGGCCAAAATTTGAAAACCAGTCTTGGTCGTGGGCTGAATAAGAGTATTGTATAAATAATAAAGCCAGCCTACTGTATTTTTGTTCTCAGTTAGGCTTTTTAACATAGAATAATACTTCCCCACAGAACTACAGGTGTAGATTTGTGGTTTTAAGGGGCTTTGTAGTTTTGTTTTAAATCAGAACTTAGAACTCAACAAATGACAACAAATAGGCCACAGACTACTGACTAACACTGGCCAATGATTTATTTATTAAGTATTATTTACTGCCACAGTTACCCAACTCCTCATATAAGACAGGTGTTTTCATCAGGTCCACTCTGTTTTACTGTGACAGTGGGTGCTACCAGCAGATAAATATTTAGGTGCATGCCATGTCCCTGAGGTGAATAAGCCCAGCACAACTTTAAGCTGAGTCAGCTCCTACACACAAACACGTATTATAGGCTTATTTAACATTTATTGAGCAAACTACTGTCCACCTCTCTGTCCTCTGCAGGACACAGTGTGAGCAGGATTATACCTCTTTCTGGGCAGGTTTAGCTCACTGTGTGTTAATGAGTGCATTAGCACAAGTAGCGACAGAGAGAAAGGAAAAAGAGCGACGGAGGGCAGTGCTGTTTTTAAAGACGTACGGTTTGTAAAGGAGATGTTCTTACAATGCTGTGCGGTTGGAGCCTGTTTTTATTGCTGCCACATTAGCTCAACACACAAAGTGTAGAGAGTTTACAGAGAGTCCCACCTTTATAAGACGCTCCTGCTCTCATTGACCCCTCTTTGTCCATTTCTTTTGTGGAAAGTTAAATGTCCTGTCGGAGAATCCTTCACTCTCTCTCTGCTCCTGCAGCTCGTTAAATGCCGCTTGCTAAAACAGCGGGGGAGGGGCAGTGCAGGCGCGGCACCGCTTCTGCAGTGCATTATGGGACATGTAGTTCAAACAGATCGAGCACAATATATCGGGGGGCTATTATTAATATAAAATGGAAATGATCTCGCGGGCCACAAGAAATTATCCTGCGGGCCACATTTGGCCCACGGGCCTTGAGTTTGACATATGTGCCTTAGAGCCTTCTTCACACTGGGCTGGTGTTATCTAGCCTGGCCAGCCAGCCCATTCTACTTTCTTTTGAAAGCAGGAAAGTATGATTCCTCAGCCACAGCGAACCGTTTCCCCTTGGTCAATCTCTTCTTCCTCTTGTTGCCATTTTAACAACAGTATAGTCCCATTGATGTCCAACATAACAACCACATTCAAACAAACTGACTTTTACTGTAAGTCTTTGTACAACTGGCTTCTGCTGTTATCCCCATTCAGAAAAAAGTAGATAGATGATAATAATACAGCATATTCTGGTGTTTCACAGCAAAACCGGCAACAATCCGCCATGTTTTTGACTGTAAGGTCAGCGGTACGATGCTTACCGAGCCTTCGCTTCTCTGATTGGTTACTCCACCTGTGATTGTTCCACACAGACGCAACAAAAGTTATGTTAATAAATGCTATTAAAAATGTGTTTGAAGCTGACTTTTTAAACATAAAGCCAGTGCCAAATACGGCTGTGAATTTCCCTGCGTTAATTATATGCAACTCAGCACCGCGGTGTGCAGTATAAGCCGTATAGCATAAGCTAATAATAACACCTGAAAAAATGACATATCCAAACTATTTTTGATTATAAAAATAAATTGAAATATAGTTAAGCCTCTTCTCTAACAAAAACCCGAGTCAAACATGAGTGACAATGTCCTTGTAACGTGGTAGTTTTAGAAAAACCCAGAGCGCTCCCCACGGCACTGACTCTATAGAGTGATTGTGTCACGCACGTACCGTGCAGGTGAATTGAGAAGGCAGAGAAAAACCCCACGTAGTTATCGCGTCACCAGGTGAGTGGATCGTCATTCGAATCTACAGGCTCCTCCTCTGAGTAACGCATAAGCCCTGTGTCTGCTTGGGAAGTGGTTAGCTTCAATGAGGCAGCGCAGCTTGTGCAGAAGCCTTTTCCTTTTTCACAATTAACCCTCCATTCCTCACTCCCAGTGTCCCTGAGCGCATATACTTGTGTAAACATTAAATGCTTCATAGTTTACAGTAAAATTAAACTGTATCACATTAATGTCATATTAAAATGTAAACTGCAGTTACCGCGGTCGCTTGTGCCCCCATGCGGTATGACAATAACGCGGTCACCGCAACAGTCCTAGTACCAACATTTAATAAAAAGGTGAGCCTAAATCCTGGTGTGTCAGTGTGAAGCTGGGGGTAAAGATGCTTTAGCTTCAGTAAAAAAAAAAAAAGAGACTACTTCTGCTCTACCGCCAGCTTTTAGTGCATTAAATTTAGAGCTGAAACAACGCGTCGACTATGTAAATACTTCAACGCAGTGCCGCCTTTTATTTACCGTTATTCAGAATTATCCTAAATTGAGCTGATTTTAAATGAGACGGCGGCACTCTGCCTTCCCCCGCTGTATTTTCTCACAAATACAGGAAAGAAACGTGGTGTAGATCCTTACAAGTGTTTATCTGCTCAGGAGCCTGAGCTGTCGTTAACCTGCTGCTTTAGGGGAAAGCGAAACTAAATAGTAAAGGCACATTCTCGATAGAAAAATAACCGTTAGTTGGAGCGCTAATTAAATTTACTTCTCTGCACCACTTTAACACATTTTAACTACTGACCATATAAACTAAGCTAAACTAAAAATGAACTTTTTTTTTAGATTCAGATTTTTTAAGCAAGAGACATACTTTGCTTACCCGGAAACAGATGTTGCTAATGTACACTAGCTTTATTATTTTTTTTAAGTCACTAAACATTTAGCTTGTACTTTCTTAATACTTCCGTTTGATTAAAGGGGCTATATTATGCAAAATCGATTTTTCTGAGCTTTTTACCATGTTATAATGTTTCTAGAGCCCAACCGATATGTTTTTTTTTTTTTTTTTTTTTTTTGAGGCTGATTTTGATTCAGATATTAAGTAACAAAAAAAAAGAAAAAACAGAAGATCCAGTACATTGGCCGATACATACATAAGAAAGTATTTTAAAGCATTTTTCTTCCCGCTCTTGTTTACATAAATATGACAGGTACACCCCAGGCCACTTTATTAGACTAAACTTATTTTGAAAATGTTGTAGAAAGCTGATTATTGTTCTTTCTGCTGATTGTTATTTAGGTTGTAGTGGGCATTGGTGTGGGGAGTATTATTATATATTTTATGTATTATAATTAATTATTTAGCTTTAACTAAATTTGTTTAACTTAAATTTCATTTAAACTTGCCGTGCAAGTAGAGCATGGGGAGAACTACAAAATGCATTTTGAATTTTTAGTAAAATATTTTTTATTTTTGTTTTGAACTTTTCAGGCCATGACATCTGATCTGGGTTTCCTACTGCAGAGTAAAGGCCGGGACACACCGGGGCGATCATCCGCAGTTGGATGCAGTCAGATGGTTTGACGCGGTCGGCGACTTGAGTCTGTTTGGTGTGTTACGCACCATCGGACATAGTAGGAGACAGCTGATATAGTTCTGGCCAATTACACATGTTGAATCAGCATCGGGCCGTCATGGTCAACGAGCGCTCTGATTGGCTGTGTGTCCCGTTCACAATTTGTCAAACAGCTCAAGTTTAACATCAAAATATAAGGAACTTTCTGTTCTACAGCTACTTCATTATGTTTCCACATCTGTGATGCTAATGTGCTGCAGTTAGCTTATCTTTGCTTGTAGCCTCATGCAGATAAAAATATAATTCTCCCTCTGAGGCAAACAGCTGCAATAATCCAGTCCATTTTATTCATTACTGTGATCAGGCAAGTTTAATCTAGTGCGTATAATTATTATTGACTGATATATACTTGAGTTAAACACGTGTGTTGTGGAGTTTTAGTTACTCGAGTGCGGAGTTTAGTGACTAGCGCCGCCTGATGTTGTAAATAGTTATTACGTTTTGCACATGCGCACTGCTCGGTCGTGGGTCTGCAGCTACTTTCAGTGGCGACAAGGGGAGACGTGAGGAAACGAGCAGTCGCTCCGCCTCTGCTGACAGTGGTTGGGCGGTTGGGTTGGTGTGTCCCAGGCTTAAGAGCCAAACTGCTGGGAAACACTCATTTGCAAGTAAACAGGTCTTATTCCAGCACACAGTAAAAATAGTACTGTTTTTTTTTTTATTTATTTTTTTTTATCGGTCAGATTTTAGCCGATAACCGAGAATTTTCTAATGGACATATCGGCCGATAATATCGGTCGGGCTCTAGTTGTTTCCTTATCAAAAACATACCTGAGTCATGTTTTTATTTCATTCATGCATGTTTGAGTAATCCGCTATTCTTTTACATTGAGTTTGTGAGAGGACAAAATGGCTCATTTCACTGGTGTCTGCCTTTTCCACCTGATGGTCCTGTCCTGTTCAGGAAGCACTGCTACAGCTCACGCCTCCTCCGCAGCAACCAATCAAATCATGTGAACTACACAGGCCTCGAAGCGCTGAAGGGCCGCGCTGAAGGGCCGCGCTGAAGGGCCGCGCTGAAGGGCCGCGCTGAAGGGCCGCGCCAGCAGCGGGACAAAGGGGAGGGAGTGAAGTGACAGGGACCTAATCCAAGTGTTTCTCACAGAGTGATATGATAAGTTTTTATCAAATAAGGTTTTATTGCATTTTCTGACCAACAAAACACAAGACACTGATCTAGATGTGTCCTAAATTTATTTAAAAGACAAAAAAAGCATAATATAGGCCCTTTAAAAAAAAAAAAAAAAAATTTTTTTCCTTGTCTTTTCACTAGTTGTTTTTGCTCAAGTGTGAAATCTCTTTTGTCTAATCAACTTGCAGCACTGCACACCTCCAACCGTTCCAGACTGCTTAACCGTGCTGGACCCCATCAGGAAGGGTTGCCAGATGTTGAATGGCTTAGAACGCTTTTTGGCAACACTTTGGAAAGTGGAAACAACTCCGTCCCGCCCCGTCCCACCCTAGTGGAAAAGTACCTTATGTATTAGTACTATTTGTTTGTTTTATGTCAGAATTAAAAGGAATCTATTTCTGAGGGACACGAAGACATCTGTAGTGAGTTCTGCAAAAGTTTGTCTCTCCTACTACGCTACTTCTCTAGCTTTCTAGCAAATAACATTAGCTACAGACAAGCTACACACCCAACTGTTCTTAAATAAAAAATGAACAATTATGGCAGAACGAGATGTAAATGGAGCTCATCTATGTGCATAATATTATTGAGCCATCTTATTATCAGGATGTTTTGTGTGTGAATGCATTGAAAATGTTATCCAAATACTAGCTATTAAAAGCTGCTCTCTGGAAAAGAGTATATTTTTTGAATGCGACTCCTATATGTTGTTTAAGTTCCAAATCAGCTGCTACTAAAGCAGACATGCCAACTTCCCCACATTTTGCGTACCAGGTACGCATTTTACCTGCCACTGCCCCGTACCTCAGCACACAATAAGGCTTAATGAGCCTGATCAATAAAAGTATATACTGAGAAATTATGGACGCTGGGGAGAGTTTTGAGTCCAGAGATGTGTTCTACACTTGTCAAGCTTTAAGTCACTTTTCGTTTGATGACAAATGACCTCTTACTCACAGAGATACAAGCATAAAGAGCTTGTGAAATAATACATGCAGAAAAAGGCAATCTGAAGCGCACATTACTGCGGTGGTGTGCAATGCCTTTCTCACAATATTTTAGTTGTTGTATTATAAAAGTAACATAGAACATTAGTCCAGACGTCCTGAAAAAAGCTTCTGTAGCCTGTGGTGTTCTCTGGAGCCTCTGTCCAGGCTCTGTGATGAGACTGAAGACTGTGACCTTGTGCTGCAGGGGCAGAGCAGAGCTGGGGCCCCACTGGGGAACCACTAACAGAGAAACTTGGTCACACACTTAGACAAAAATAAAAGTTAATTAAATATAAAGCCTATTTTATGTAGCAGTGTAGAGGCAGCTCATAAGTTGTTATAATAAACTATGTTTTGTCTAAATAAGCTCTATCCATATTTTTACTGCAATGTAGTAGCCTGTTGAAAATATCATAACGTCATCTAAAATGCACCAGAATACAGGAATTTACTAAGTGTGCTCCGATCGATCGGCCGATCATGGCTAAAAATAGAGTGATCGGTGATCGGTAAAATGGGCCGATCAGAAGGGCCGATCAAATTACAATAAACATGCGAGGCTCTCACATTTACTGTCCTGCAACTCCGGTTTGATTAAACAGCAGTAGCGTTATTTTAGCAGTGTTTTTAAGTTAAGCTCTGGTTATAACTAACACAAACCTGCCCTGGAGGCGCTGCTTTGTGTCCCCGCTGTGTCCCCGCCTGCTTTAGGAGCGCACGGGACAGAACCGAGGCGCAGCAGTGCATGTATTTGCAAACACTAACGTAAATAGAGCTACAGCTAACCCGCTAACAGTTACGTTAAAAGGATTAAGAAAGTTCAGAGTCTGCCTGTGTCTTGTTGCGCGGAGAAAACTGTGCGTTTTGTGGCTTAAACTGCACCAAATGGCTGCTAATGGAAAGAGAAAGTAAAAAGGCAGCCCATGTGTCCATGTGTCTGAGAGGAGCACCTTTCATCGTTGTCTTCATTCAGACGTTGTTAAAACTGGCAGCAGGAGCTGTCTGCTCTTTAGTCCACTGTGTTTCAACCTGGTTTGGCTGCGCGTTATGCGGACACAGGCGCTGCACCCGCGGACTCGCATTAAAGGAACCAATTAAGAACAGCTGATTTTTACATCAGCGGAGCATTCAAACAAAGCCACAGACACTGGGCACACATTAAAGACCAATAATGCAACAAAACCTCTTCTAAAACAAAAATAAGTAGAATTTTGTTGTTCTTTTATATTTACAAAGGCTACAGTATTTTTCAAATGGAAATAATAATAATAATAATAATATATAAAAGCCTGCATACAATACATTACTACATTGAAGACCACGTGATCGGTATCGGCCATGATCGGTATCATGGCCGATCACCAATCACAGCAGAAGCTGATCGGTGACCGGCCTCAAAAACCCTGATCGGAGCACCCTTAGAATTTACATCTATATATATATTTTTTTTATTTCCTGGGGGAGGACCCCCGAACCCCCCGCCTTATTGACAGCAAAATAAGGTGAGTGGCAACACGTGGTAGACAATTTGAAGTAAAAAAGAGCAATACTAGTTATTGTGAGTCAGTGCCCAATAAGTACGTCCACTTTTATATAAACCCATGTCCCACCTTGTTCATTAAGCAAGAAAAAATACGTTTTGTTCGCCGTTTTCTCTCATAGTCAGTGCTTAAGCTAGGCACAGAATAATTTTCAAGTGATGCATCTTTCGTGGTCAAAATTGAATGTTAAACTTTAGTCGCAGATGCAAAGTGTGAACGGGTGCAAAGCTAACGTGGTATTTAAAAAAAATTCCCAAGGTTGGCATGTCTGCTAAAGAGGAAATTATAAAAGTTGGAGAGAGGTACAAAATGCATTTAGAAATTTTGTTTTATGAGTTCCTATGCCAGAAAAATTAGCTAAATGTTTTTATTGACATTTTGAGAAACTGCTACAAGATGGTTGGGAAAGCTGGGATCCTTCGGTCACATGGTTGCCCGAACATGCGCCTGACCAAAAATAGTATTAAAATTTAGGACTCGGACAATTGTGATTGACTAAAATAAAAAAATTAAAAAATCAGCCCGATATATCGGTTGATCTCTACATTTTAACACATAGCCTAAACCACTCCATATCATCAAGTTCCAAATTTGCCTCTGTTAATGAAGTGTGGATAAAGTAAGCCATGAAACCTTGAAGTGGTTGGTTATTGATCAAGACCTGTGACTTTTATGTAATAAAGTTAAAGTCTTACCTTGTTCACGTTTCCCGCTTGCTGAGAGTTCATTGCGTTGTGTGGGCCCATGTGTGTCCCTCCTTGTGTCATTGACTCAGGCAGCACACTGCCTCCAACACCAGT
This sequence comes from Bostrychus sinensis, assembly GCA_020698575.1. Classification (NCBI taxonomy): domain Eukaryota; kingdom Metazoa; phylum Chordata; class Actinopteri; order Gobiiformes; family Eleotridae; genus Bostrychus; species Bostrychus sinensis. The sequence continues at coordinate 19,713,858 of CM036253.1, read as the reverse complement.
TGCAGCATTAGCTTGCGTCCCATGTAACCCTTGGCCTTGATACTGCATGCCAGGTCCTGGTCTTCCTCGACCTGCTGATCCAAGAGCCCCATTCATTACCTGTCCAGTCTGGCCTAATACTCCATGGCCATGGCCTTGTCCACTGTTCATTAATGCTTGGTTAAAGGCATTGCCTTGTCCCGTAGCAGTAGTACCTTTCTGTGGCTGTGGAGGCTGATGGTTCGGAGAACCCTGACCTAAAGGACTTTTCCCAAGCACGGAACCAAGCTGGCTGCCAACCATGCTTCCTTGTTGAGGGCCTGCTCCCAAGATTGATGAACTTCCTGGTCGCAGTAGCTCAGAGAGCTGCTTGTGTTTGGCTGCTGCGTCAGGAACAACAGAATTGAGAGCAGGAGCCCCAACACCTCCTGGACCACCATTAGACGACATCCCCATGTGAGCCAGGTCTCCATTTGGGATGAGCTCATCTGGAAGGTCATTTTCCAAGTCAAACAGAGAAACAAGATCTAGAAAAACAGTATATAGCATAAGCACAATGTTAATTAAAATCAAGTTTATGATAGCCATAAAAGCTTACTAAAAAATGGCAGGTCTTGACACTTTCATCGCTGTATACCATTATATTATATTTGAGTATTGCTGATTTTGGTTGTCAAGATGGTAGAATTTTAACTTTAGTTAAATTAAGGGGTTGGGCAAAAATATGCATAGATGAAATATTGGTTTCTTTCTGTTGTTTTTATTTAGAAATCTATTCTTACTGTATAAGGTGAACTGTGTCCAGTTTGGTGCTGTTTGTCATCAAGAGAAACTAACTGTAGGATTGCACAGTGCATTTATTTTGTGACTTTGAAAAGAGATAAAGTAACATGCAAAGGCATCCATGGGTTTTACTCTAAAAGTTTAAAACTTTCACCTATGAATGTCATGTTGTCTTACGTCATCATATCCTAACAAATAATCACAATCATAGCAGTCCTTTACATATGCAATAAGTATTGTCTTGTGCACTCAATGCATAAATTTTAACTGCAATGTGTCAAATCTATGCAAGGATACATGAGGCGATGGCAATTATTTTGACAAATGTGAATACCTATCGCATTAGCGCCAACAATAGTTTATATCTAAGCTTAGCATAAAAGGGCAAAAAAATGTTATTGGGAACATTTTTTTTGGTTCAAACTCAAGCAATGTTTGAACTGGTCATCTATTTCAAAGCCAACCCAAGCGTGTCCTCATATGTGCCGTCTTTAATAGCCACCAAGAAAGAATTTTAAAAGTCTCTGAAGGCATCTTTACACAAAAACCTAATAAGCATAGCTTAGTTGAGCAATGTTCAAAGCTTAATTTTGGCTGAACAAATTCTCTGAAAATTTCTCTGCTCAGGCTAATGCTGCATTTGGGAGGTATATTGTGGTTAAAAAAAAATGAGCAAACACTGAAAATTACTTTAAACTGGAGGTGTTAGAAGACTCAAATAAACCTTTATCATAATAATCATTGTGTGAATGTGTGTATTGTAACAAATGTAGTAGGTTGGTAATGATTCACTCAACAATCAATCAGGGGGGGCTTCAAGGAAAAAAGGTTGGGAACCACTGCCTTATGATGAACATTTTTTAAAACACTTTCCAATAGTATGCAGAAATTTCTAAATCAAAAAAACATTAAATAAACTTTTGAGGTCTGTTACCTTTTATAAGAGAAAGGCAAATCTATATAAAAACAGTAGTTCAATAAACCTGACTCCCTCACATATGGCTGCCACCTCATCTACTTCATTCATACTTGTTGCTGTTTCACATCTGCACAGCTGATTCAAGGAGAAAATTGTGAAATTTAATTTAAGGGGCGATAATAAACATGATCGAATTGGTTTTAAACTTTAAATTTGTTTTTTATTATTATCATACAACGTGTGAAAAACTGTAAAAAGATTAGATCAACCACCGGTGTCCTCAAATGACATTACAGTCAACACCTCAGCCTGTACTGACATTCTGTGCACCTCTACATTCACTCACTTTGGAAACAGCCCATACTAAGGAAAGTGGGAAAAGACAAACCCAGTTCAGAGTATGAAAATAATCAATATTATAAAGTATAAAGCTGGAAGCTATGCACAACCTGTGTTGTATCCTTACCTGGGCCATCTGATCCTGAGAGAGGCGAGTTAAGCTTGGGTCGTTTTGCAGTGGGAGGTCCGACATCCAGGAGATTGTCAGCCATCCTGGTCGTCATTTATCGATAATAAAGCTAGAAAACACTTTAGGATCGCAGAAAAAAAGCCAGCCTAAGGTCTGCAAAAACTGGCAACTTAAGGTTACGCGTAAAGGAGCTTCTTCTTTTTTTTTAAGATTGGAAGACTGGCGGAGTGCTGCCTGGAGAGAACGATATCAAAAGAGAGGCAACAGCGCCACGCTTCGCCACCGAAGATCACCCCATGATAATCCAACACCCAACACCCACATAATTATTTTCAAAATGTACGTCCAAAAATTATTTTAGCTTAAGCGAAATGAATAAAAATCAATTATAAAATATTGCAAGCAGCCTAAGTAAATCCCTTTCTCTGTACATAGTCGGTTTCACGACGGTGCGGAATCATCTTTTTTGCCGTAAAATTAAACGGCTATAAAATATGCCTTTGTATTAAATAAAAAGGACAAAATTCAACAAATATTTTCTATGAGATCGATATTTTTTATCGTCGCTGTCTCTCCGGTAAACGAGCGACTCAGGACGGGCATACGGCGAGAAGCGGCGCTCTCTAAAAGGGAAATCAAATATACGGTGAGCATTCGAGACGACAAAAGCCCATTTAACCCTCACATGTTTGTCTAAATCCTCATCGAAAGAACTAACACTTCAATATTCGGCGACAAAAAAGCCATTGGAGTCCGATGTGAATGGCTCCGGTAGGTTTTTAAAATTAATGCTCCCCCCGAAATCCCGATTCTGAGCCGCGTCAAGATGGCGGCTGTTGATTCCTCCGATACAAAAAACTTTTTTTTTTCTTCCCAGCGAGACTGTAGGGGGGAGGAGGGGGAGGCGTCATGCAATGTGACGCCCTGACGTAAACCTGTGTCCCACCGTGCGTCATGTGTACGTACGCAAGGTAGCCTCTGGGGGTGGTGCATGGATGGATGGTAAAAAACGAGCAATATTCGCTACCTGAAATACGAAACAAAATGGAAAGAAAACAAACAACTAGAAACAGAATAAATAAGTAGAAATTGTGTGGTAAAAAAAACAACACAAAAAAACAAAACTAAAATCAATATAATAAATAATTACTAAACAGTTTAATTTTGTTTACATTTTTTATATTTTAATTTACTTATATAACAATTAAATTGGACACTTTCAGCAGCTAACTTTATTTAATGTACCCTTTATTTGCATACTTAGCGTGCTATATACAAAACATTTTAAAGTAAGCAAAATGCAACAATTTATTAAAATATGGCTTTGGCAAACTATCAACTGCTTTCCAGCCAAAATCCAGGAATCTTTGCCTTGTTTAATAAGGCAATATACACTATGAGCATGATCAATGTTCAGTACATCTACAGTTCTAGGTTGTCTTTTTTGTGTATGTGTGTGTGTGAGAGAGAGAGAGAAATCTGGCAAAATGTCATGTTTGTTGAAATGATACAATCTTTCTAAACACATACAATCAGACAGTTTGATAAACACTCATACATTTACACACACATGCATCAACAAAATACCAACATTTATAGAATAACACATTTCTTTACCATAATACATGCAAATACAATTAAAAAAAATACTCAAGTACTACATAATACAAAAATGATACTGTACAGAAAGTGAGTGCTTTGTGCAATTGTCCTGGAACTGTAAAAATATAACAAACTCAACAGAACCAGCCTAAAGTGTATAGATAATAATGTAGTTGCACTCTTTGGCATCAAATGCTTCTATTGTGCAATTCCTATGGTTTAGAAGTTAACTTTCAAAAATGTTTCACAAAAAATAAGTAAAAAGATAAAAGTTGCATTTAAATTAAACAATCGGAATAAAACATGTACATCAATGCTCTTTTGTACATAATGTGGACAAGGTCTTTAAAACAACCGAGGAAAAACAAATATAGCTCATGCTTTACCTGAAAGTAAAGTTGCCTAACTACATATATTGTTATTTTAAGTTTGTACAAGGATTGTGTGATCATAAGCAATAAAAAACACTAAGAATGATTATCATGCTATATTGCATCGAAATAATACATCAAATCAGAGAACAGTAAGGCCAGTTTATGCAGATTATTATTATCAAGGCACTGCTTTAGTTAACCTTAGAACTTACAGCTAAATTAAGAGCCTACACAATTAAAGGCACAAGCTAATACATTTTACTAAAACAAAACGCCAAATACATGTATTAGATTTGTACACTAGAGTGCTGTTTATGATAAACTATTTGGTCTAATATAACGATCCACATAAAGGCAGATTTGTCCAGTGCACTGTAAAAACATAAACTATATTTTGCTATTGAACACACAATCCTTTAAATGACAATTGATTGAAAACCATTAACTGCTTGATTTCATTAATAATCAAAAAGATTATACTACAAACAACAAGGGAGCTATTATGCAACTTGTTGCACTGTGCACAGTGCTTATACATTAGTTTCATGCTTCAGCAAGTATGAAACATAGGAATTTGAGCTCCTCACAAAGGTTTGTGTTAATATACAATAACTCTTTGGGACATTCCTCTTTAATTACTCATGTCACAAAAAGCACAACTAAATGTATGGTGTAATCAGTAGCAAACTGGACAGTTTTGTCATCCATAGTCACAGCTAAAGACATTCTGCATGTGAGCTGCGGCCTGCAAGGTCTGGTAAAATACAAGCGTAACTCAGGAGCACAAACATGGATAGGAAATTACAGTTAAAAGTTTAGCTAACCCCAGCATGCCTCTTTACCGAGGCAATATGTTGATTTTACAAAAGCCAGAAAAATAAAGCAGACATATCCAAAAGCATATTTTTCTTTATACTCCTGACTCCAGGCTGTTTAATTAAATTAGCCAAGTAGTTGGGGGCACATCTCCTAATTCAACCCTGCATTTTGCTGTTTCTACACAGACACAAACACACACCTACTGTGAGCATGCAAATATGGCCAATACACACAGCTCAGCTTAACCTGCACTACCATAAACTATACTGATTAGTCTCTGACTTGACAAATAAGAATTGCTTTGATCCATCAAATGCTGATTTTACACACACAGTATACAATAGCAGAATATGTTAATTCCCTTTATAATTCTTTTGATATTTTAGCACTTGTCATATGAAAGGTCACCTATCTGAAATCACTTTTGTCAAAGGCATATAATAGCAAAACACACTTCATGTAAAACAAAAACAAGTTTTGCAAAATGTTTCCCTTTTTCTGTTATTGTTCCAAAAAGGCTTAAACCTACACATTTATCAATTAATCTAAGGCACTTAAAAGACATACAAAAAATATTATTTTATTAAAGGTGTTAGGATTATTAATAGACTAATGCAAGACATTGGGATCTGTAGCAGGCAAAAGAAGGTCTAGAATCATACATTACATCTTCAACCATCTTTTTTGCATGTTCCTGTATGTCACTGTCCTGTTGCATCCAATGTCAAAATGTTCAGTTTGTACTCATTTAAGACAAAAGGGCAGACTGCTTTTCAGCTGAAGCACACATTTAAGTTTTTAAAAATCTGACTAACCAGAAGCATACAGTTTAAAGGGAACAGGGTTAATGAAAAAAGCGCCTTTTATAACATTTTAAAGTCTTGTTAACTTTGCAATTTTAATGTTATCATCATACTTGTCTTTTTTGGTGTCTTGACGATTTGCAATGGGATTGTTTGATGATGTTTGTGGAGAAGATGTGATGTTGTGGCATTTGTCATTTTCAGATGGTGATGGTTGCTCAATGTTGATTACAGATGTTAGGCCGCTGTGAGACACAGACCTTCTGGTACGAGAGACTTCTGGGGATGGCCTACTTTCACTTGCAGCCCGTTGTCCACAAAGTCCTATGTCTTTTATGAGAGAGAGCCCTGTAGTGGTTGATGAACCTGCACTGGCACTAGGCACCATAGTAATAGTGCTGCATGTATTTATGTTAGTGTTAGGCACCATGCTGGCAATTTCATCTGTGGGAGATCGCCCTATACTGCCATCCACTTGTGCCCGGATTTCTGGGGACACTGACAGTTGGTACTGGGGCACAGGACCACTGTCACTGCTCTTAGGGTAAAGAAAGGTCTTCATTTGACCTTTCCCTTTAACATTTACTGTACCACGATAATCAAACTCATAATCCATGCTACTGAGCACACAAAAGCTCTCCTCGCTAACTTGAACTCGACACTCCACCCCTGTAGTGTCCATGCGACTGGCAATGTTGACTGTATCTCCCCAGATGTCATAAAGTAGCTTTGTGGTGCCAATCACACCAGCAGTAAGAGGCCCATGATTGAATCCAATGCGAAGCTTGAACCCAAAGCCCAGCATGTTCTTGTTAAAGTCATCAACAACCTGCATCATTTCCAGGGCAAATTCAAAAAGAGCACGAAGGTGGGCGTGAGGATGGGCAGCATCTGCGCACTGCTGTGCATTAAGCCCAGAAGCTGCCATATACGTTGCTCCAATAGTTTTAATCTTTTCAATGTTTGAGAATGCAGGCTTCCTTAACAGTTCATCAAAGTCTCCAATGAGCTCATTGAGGACACGGTAGCACTCCTTACCTCCTTCATAGCTTTCTTCATAAAACTCACTGAAGTTGACTATACTTGCAAAAATGACACCAACATTGTCATGGTTCTTGGAATAGCTTTGTGTAACCTTTAGTTGTTCTGCCACATGAATGGGGATAATATTACGTAGCAACCAATCGGCCTGATCCCTCATGTTCTGAATCTTGATGCGATGCTGATCGGCTTCTACATTCCCGTGATAATGCAGACGATGACTGACCTCAAATTCACGATTAAGGAACCAGACCAGGAGTAGGAGCAAGAAAAAGGCCACACAAGCTTCTAGGCCAAGCAGGTCCTGGGGGTCACAATGCTGGTCTGTATCTGTTGGGCTACCTGAACTCACAAGTGAGCTGTTGCTGTCATTGTTATGCCCATGTGACCTAATCAAAAAGGAATCAACATGTTTTAAAATGGTATCATAGTTATAATTTTTAAAATGTAATCTATGTAATGTTACTATGTAATCAGTGTACTTACATCCCTAGCATCTATATGGCCACCATAATAGTAAAACAAAATATGTACAGTACTTACCAGAAACCCTTTGCTTCTAGACTACTAGAAACTCTGTTAAATGTAACAAAATAATAACTAGTTATTACTTTGGCCACATTGATATATACTCACCCTAAGCTCACACTTACCCGCATGGTGACATAAAGAGCAGGCCTAGTAGTGCCAGACCAACTAAAGTTGCCAGAGTTGAGCGCATCCAGTAGCTTAGTTGGCAAAAGTTACAGTACTGAATGATGGCTATGATGACAGCATAGCAGATAAACATGACAAACTGGGGAATAAAAAGGAAATGTATAGTTGAACAATGTGGTAATGTAGTACAATAATAGATGCCCAAAAGGCAGAAAGTACCTGGATGGACTGATGCATGTCAAAGGTGACATTTGAAAAGACAGCCACAGCAGGCAGAGACACCAGCACAGCACCTACTAAGTGACGTGGTGTCCAACCTGAGATGACTCTCATCAAGATCTTGGTGCAGGTCAGTGCTTTTTCCAGGTAGAAGGCCATACTGAGGAGGAAAAGAGACAGCTAAAGCACCTTTAAGTGCAAGCTTTTAGATATATTTTTCTTCAGCTTTCTAACTGTTTGGTCGTCAGTTTACCATATGAATTACATTTCTTTATCTTACCGTATAGCAAATACCAAAGCCAGGACCTCTAGCAGGGCTGCCACAGAAGTTACAGTGAGCACTGGTATGGACAAACTCTGCTGGGTGACAAGTGGTTGAAGGAAACATGCCAATGACAAAGCCAAAAACACTGAACAACACAGCAGCATGTCCAGAAAAGAACTGAATGTCGGGCTGGCAAAGGTCTGCACTGCTGCCTGGGTCTCAACCTTCAGAGGAAAAACAAAACAAAACAAAACAGAGATTGTAGAGGCATTCCAAAGGAAATACACAAATTATAATACTAGGATGTCTATTATTAGAACCACATACACAATGTACACATTAAATATTATTTTGACATTCCAGTTTTATTTATTAGTTCAAATTTTACTCAAATTAATTAATAAAAAGCAAATGCTTGAAAGTGCACTTCTAAAATTATACCAGCAGGGGGCACCACAGTCTAATTAAAATCTATGTTCAAGGCCCTGCAGTGATTTCACTTTGCCGCAGTCTTGACTGGTCTGGTCATAACGCAGTACTTCAAATTACAGACTTTTCAGACAACAAGGAGACACCCTGAGAAACCAACATTTGTTAAACACATGCAGATATCTATGATGCACATAAAAAATAACTTATAGTGCAGTGGAAACTCTAGATTTACTATATCTTAAGCCTTCTATCCAGTAGCAATACTTTACAGGAGTTCAGTCTTAAAATAAAATAACAATAAACAGTAACACGGCTCGGCTTTTACAGACATACTACAATGCTCAGCCAGGCAATGTTTTACATGACTCTAAAATAAGTAAAAGAATAAACACAGTAAGTAAGCTATAAAGTATGACGTAGTTTTTGGTCAGAAGACTTGATGTAACACTAGCATTTCTAGAATATTAACCAGGGTGGCAATGCATAGTTTTGTAATTCAATGTGTCAAACCTAGCAGAAATAAATATACTATACAGTAAATGTTGACTTTTATTGCTGTTGATACCTATTCTTAATAAGCATAGATTATCTGGGGATAATTAAGAAGGTTGTAGTGAATAGTGTGATGCCAAGTAGTGATGGGCCTAAATTGTGGCCTGGTAGAGGCCTGAAAAGTTAGCCGCTGTCTCTTTATCAATATTCAATTGCAACCACTTATTTAAACCTACTCTGACAAGTCATTGCCAAAGCAGCTTACAGTGGTCTGTTCAGACTGACCAACTAACAGTGTAACAGAACAGACAAATGACTGCAATTAATGCAAAAAAGTATTAATATATCTTTAAAATGTAATAAGGGATCAACAAATCTTCCTTACTTTTTTCTCGTGTATGTTTTAAAATACTTTTTAAATTAATTTCGTTGAGGATGCAAAAATATTGAAAGAATGTGTGATACATACACAAATGTTTTTAGGAGCAGTATAGCACACTCATACACCCACATACACACACACAAACCTCCTCCTGGTAGCTTGTCCGGTAAGCAGACTCCAGGCTCTTTTCCAGGAAGGTGAGGCTCAGCTTGTTTATGGGAGGTTTGTAAAAATAGTCCTTCATGAGGCTGTTGTGTGCAGAGGGGACATCAGTACAAATTGTATTTAGGAATATTGGATTTAGAATAATCAATGTCCTGGTTGTTAGGCATAACGTTTTAAAAAGATTTAAAGTTTCATTGAACATTGTTTAATAAATTGTACTAAAATTCAGTAAGTTAGATAAATTAATATTTTTCAAGTGCAGAAAAAATGATTTTACCTATCTTCTTTGATGACATCTACAAAGTGAGCATCACTTCTTTCTCTGAAGTTCTTGGAGCGCAGTGGGATGAGTGCAGAGTGGTCCATGCCCAAACCCCCACCACCCCAACTTTTTTTCTCCTTTTCCTGCAACATCTCACACAGTGACGTCTGGCTGTTGTTCAAGGCTTCCAGTCGAGGACTGAGCAGACCATTCAGAGCCTTAGGGCTGCGCCCGGCGGAAACCGCTGGAGAACACTTAAGATTTGAAGAGTCCTAGGCAGGGAAAGACAGGGGCGTGAAAGGATTTATAAATAGAAATTTGGCTTTAAAACACACATAGGATTGGAAATTGTCCAGAGTAGGGCTGTTTAACTATATTTTCCTGTGGGCCAAATGGTCCAAAAGCTGTGGCCTGTGTGCTAGTCATTCCCATGTATTATTACTGTTACGTTGGATGTACCATTGACACAAAGCACCACTATATTTCTAACTTTTTTATTTAACAACACACAAAATCACAGCCAGATCAACTACTGGCTTTTGGTGCAAGTAAGAAAAGTAACCATAATCAGCTTCTGAGTTAAAATAATATCACAGTAAGAGCTACTGCTGCTTTCAGTGCAAAAAAAAAAGAAAAAAAAAAAAAAGAAACATAAGCAGCTTCTGTAATAATGAAATCACTGTCATTGCAACAGCAGACTTTAGTGCCACAAAGCGTTGCAAAATGGTGTATGCATGGTTTAGTGCCTATTAAATGACTTTATTATTTACGAGTAGATGGGCCAAGGGCTGGTCCAATTTGATTGATGGGTTGTTTCTAGTACCCAGGCTGCCAGTTGAATACCCCTGGTCTACACCTGCAAGTGTTTTTTGTTACAGTTACACATTTTTCTGTGTGGCACTAATTGGCAATGTACTAAGTTATTTTTTATTTTTTCTGCTTCTACTGCTTTAACTCTCTATATTAAAATATGTCAATTCAAACCCACCATTGTGTCCTGTGTGACAAAAAAAAATAATCAGGTTGGTTCTGAAACAACAGACCAACCTTGTTGCCATATCCCTTGTGGTCATCGTGGCATCCATTGTGGACCACTCCTTCCTCTAAAATCTGATTTTCTCCTGGGATCAGGGCCGCGCCACAAGACAAGCAGGGAGACTGAAGGAAGGATGAGGAATTAAGATTAGATTGAAAATTATCAATCCATTAATGTTATTACTTGTTCAGATTTAACAGGCAGCACGAGCTACAAAACAATTGTATAATAATCTAACAAAAGAACTGATCTTAATAAAATAAAGTGGCAGAGGCAGAATATACTTTGATACCGATTTCTCTGCTCATACTTTAGCTTTAGCAGTTGATTCCTTTTGCCATAGTTAGAAACCTTATCTAAGTGTATTTTTAAAATGAATTTAAGAGAATCGTCAGCGAGTGCTGAAAAGAGAAAAAAAAAATTTAATTCTCCTGTTCACCCACACACAAACACACAGGGAACAAGAGGACAAACATCAAAGAGGCTGTAGGAGAAACCTGAGCTCAGTGTTGCTTGTGAGATGGTGCAGATGAGTTAAACCAGTCAGAAAGGCTGACTAAAACAGGGAAGCTCACCTTGGCGCTGTGAGAGGAACCCTGAACACTATCAGGTGAGTGTACTCTGGATGTGATGCTTCTTTGGTCCAAATGTTCTGACCCAGCTGACCCCAACTGTGAGCAGCTACAATGAGAGAGCTGTTCCACCTTCCTGCCGGAAATCAAGTAGGTTTTCAATCCTATAAAAAACAGAAGAGAGAGTGCTGTCAATGTCAATCAGTTCACAAAATATACAAGTACATTATCATTCATATGTGAACACAGTTTGCTTTTAGATTCAGAGCAAGACGGAAGAATTGGCAGAAAGTCAAAGCAAAGTCTTTATATAGCAACAAGGATGTGCAGTGCCTGTTAAAGCTAAGGTCAGCCATGAATAATTCCCCTATATACAACACTATGCTTAACATACAAAAAAAAAATTAGTGGTAAAGCAGATAATTCAGGGAAATAAAGAATCATAATGGCAGGTTGACAGAATATTTTCTCCTACCGTGTCCTTGTCTCGCTTATCCCTTCTCTATAGCCCAAGAATGATGAGTTTTAGCAGAATTGATAATAGGTGAGAGGAGTTTAGTGAATGGAGTGAAATGTTTTTGGACTTGGTGAATACACATGTTGTCGTGACCATGAGACAGCCTGAGTTTCAGACACAACCGGCCAAGGTCAAATATTTGAACACCTGCGTCCTTCCTCATCTATCGCCACGTTTCCATTCCTATCACCCACACAAAGTATGTGTTCACAAGTTCGTGCAATTTTTGGGCCAAAATTCACCATCTGAAAGAAACCAAGGAAAAGTTCTTGTTGCATTGATTGTTTTTTTTTTCTGAGGAGCTACAATGTGCACAATCTATTATAAATTGCCAAAGTAAAAGTGTAAAAGGCAGTATTCCCAGGAAAAAATAAGAGAAACTCAAAGCCCATTTTTGGACAAATAAAATGTGTACTGTTCTAAACCTGCTTTTCCAGCCTGAATTTGAAAATTTTCCTGTTGTGTTGGGCAATGACTAGTTCTCAGCCAGTCACAATTGAAGAAAAAGCACCAAACCCATACTACATGTAGTCAAGAGTTTATTGAAAAGCCTAAAAATACTGTATACCATCTATAAATATTAGATGTGATTATTAAGCAAGAACCTATATCCCAAAATTGTTAACAGCATTATCTCCTATCATTCCAGCAAGGACTTGTCTTTTGATACCAATCTCAATATGTCTCCCCATCAGCAACATTCTCCTTCAATTGTATCTAAACAAAGATACAGAAAATTATATATTTTATAATAAGAAGGTTTTGGGCCCCAGCCTCCAAACCTACATAAGGATAAGCTGTAGAAAAATCAATGCAAAATAATCACAAACTTAAAAAATGCTTGTCTTTCTTCATTTTTTTTTTTTTTTTTTTTAGATAGAGATGCTTGGGTGTATTTAGTACCACAAGTGTTATCAAGTGTTTTAGGAACATAATTCAACTGTCAGGAAATGTAGACGCCTCAGACCTCCTCATAGCTCTGTTACATTCTCACACTGTCGTTTTATGTACCAATAAGACGTGAGACGGATCCGGAAAACAGCATGATAAAAATAAGGATGAATTGAGAAGTACGAGAAAAAAAAAAGCTGAAAAGAGAAAAAAAAAACCTCCCCAGCAAACGCCTCCACAGAGTCAAAGCCCACACAAGTGGAGGTGTATATAGATGTGGGTATCATGGTGGGGTTGACTGCCAGGTGACTTGAAGAGCTGGGAAATGAAGGGAGTAAACAGCAGTAACAAAGAACTAATTCCGTGCACCAGTGATGCAGAATGGAGCTGTACTCAGCAGGACACCGAGGAGAGCTCTTTCCTGCCTCAGAGAAGGAGCAGGATGTGTATCAAACAGACAACCAGGGACAGAGGCTGATTTCATTAGCTCTAAATCTCACGTGATCCATGACGCCACACCATTCCTGCTTATGGGTCAACAAGTTTATGTTTCCCCTGTATTTTTTTGTCCTAGATTTAGAGGTGGAAAGTAACAAGATACTTTGACTCTTTACTTTTACTCGAGTAATGATATAAAATAAATGTTACTCACTTATTCAAGTATGCTTTAAATAAATATAAGTATTTCTTGACCTTTTTTCATTACTCATCAGGCATCAATTCTAGATTTGATTTTGTGGTAGCAGCCATGGTGTAACTTGGAAATGTGGGGCCTCAGTGCAAGATTTCAGAATGAGCCCTAAAGTTATGAAACACATTCAGTATTTTGGGTTCATGCATTAAGCTTTTTTGTTTATATAATATTGATGTTTTACTAGAGTCTGATACAAAAAACAGGTGCTTATCCATTAATATTTAGGGTTAATTTTGTGAAACTATATTATGTGTATTTATCCTAAGAAAAAAAAATATTGTTTTTGTTATGCGTTAATGTGCTGCACACACAGACTTGACCATAGAAGAACTAGGGCCCCTACAGCTTGATGTTATGCTCCTGAGTAGTAGTAGTGATAGTGGTATAGTAGTAGAGCTAGATGCAGATAAAGAAGTAGCAGTGATAACAGTAGTAGTAGTTTGGCGTTTTACAGATTTACTTCTTCCACCTCTATGTTTGTATCTTGAAATAAGATTTCAGATCCAATTGTCTAAGATGTAGGCTACACAAGACAGCCAGCACATCCAGACACACTTACCATGTTCACATTTCGAGTGTGACTGTTTACTTGCTCACAATTACAAGCCAGATTGCAGGCACTTGAGTCAGAGAGACCTCCGTGTCCATTTCCAACACCAAACAACCACAGCATTTGAGTCATGCTGTTTTTAAGTGCATTTATTAATATGGTCGCAGTCACGATGAATGCAAATCTTATATCAGCTGTAGAAGCACTGATGCATGCTGAGTTTTTACAGCATTAAATTGGGCAGCAAGTCAACAACTTAATAAAAATTGTACCATAAAGACTACTGGAATAAAGACTGTACAATTTAGAGTTATTCCCTAACCCTGTAATAGCTTATTAAAGATAAAGTGATTTGTCCTAGATAAACTGAGCATCCCATTACTGAAGACAAATTGTCTGGCAGAAAAAGAACATGGAGAGAATTTGACCATAATCATGAAAATAGCAGTAGTAGTAATAGTAGTAGCAGCAGCAGTAGGAGTAGTTGTAGTAGCAGTAGTTTTACTCGAGTAATCTTACTTAGAAGTCGATTGATATGGGTTTTTCTATGGCCAATATAGAGCAGCCAATTGCATATACACACTTCCAATTTTTGGAGGGGACCGATATGTAGGGCCTATTTTCTTAATTTTATAAAAGAACTTAATATAATAAAGCCATTTGTTTTAGTAATACTTCTTAATAAGGAAAACAAATGTGTTAGAATTGGGCAGTGAGAAGAGTTAAAGATGAGTTTTTTGAGAAAACCAAGGAACACTCTATCAAACTTGCTGTGCAAGTTTAACTTGAGGAGAGCAAAATGCTTTTAAACTTTTTGTTCTATGAGTTTCTATGCCAGAGAAATTAGCAACATCTTTTTATTGCCGTTTTAAGCATTTCAGGCTGGGATAAAGCATTTTTTTGGAGCCATTTTTTGGATGTTTCCAATGAACTGCAGAGTAAACTGTCCAAACTGCTACAAGATGGGTGGGGAATCCTTTAGTCATGTTTTTTTTTTTTTTTTTTTTTTTTTCAGCTTAGTGCTTTTGACTAAGGTTAAGCCCTTTCTATCCCAGGCCGACCTCGAAAAGGGTATCCATGCCTTCATCAGCTCGAGGATCAACAATTGTTATGTCCTCTACACTGGACTCAGTCAGTCCCTCCTCCACAGGCTCCAGTTGGTACAAAATGCTGCTGCTCGCCTTCTTTGAAATGCTCCAAAACACGCCCATATCACTCCTGTTCTTCAGTCTCTTCACTGGCTCCCAGTGAGTTTTAGGGTTAAGTTTAAGTTCCTGCTGTTTGTGTTCAAATCCGTCAATGGCCTTGCCCCTGCCTACCTGACTGACCTTTTGACGGTTTATCATCCAGTCAGAGCTTTGTGCTCCTCTGAGCATCTGTCTCTGGTGGTTCCCAGGTCAAGATACAAAAAGTGGTGTGATCGTTCCTTTGCTGTTGCTGCTCCCAGGCTTTGGAACTCACTTCCACCAGAGTTGTCTTTAAAACACGGCTAAAAACGCATTTATTCAGACTGGCGTTTGATACATAATTCTTTTTTGTTGTTGTTTTTTTTACTTTCTTTCAGTGTTTTATGTTATTTATTATTTGTTTTAAGAGTTTTTGTTTTTAAATTGCTTTTCTGTGAAGCACTTTGGGCTCCATTAGGTTGTTGTAAGATGCTATACAAATAAACTTTGATTGATTGATTGATGGTTGCCCGGACACGTGCCTGACCAAAAATCAATCAACTGCCGATTAACAAAAAAAAAAATGCAAAAATCTGTCAAACTCTCACACTAATCTTGCAGATTACTTTTACTTCTACTTCTACTCTACTTGGCAATATTATGTTGAAGTAACAGTACTTCTACTTATACATATCCTCATTGGTATTAAAAATCTGTTTAGCAAGTGTGACCTGGCCAACAGAGCACAAGACATAGTTGCATCAAATCAAGAATAAAAACTTCTTTATCTTTTTATCCTTAACAAGTAAGGATAGTGATACTGGATACTGGATTGACAACACTACCCAGCTATTGCAAAAGAGGTTTACAGTTGCTAATATTGAGGTAATGATTGCTTCTCTTCACAAGGCTGAGTTCAAGTGTCCACAGATGGCTATGTTTGTGATTTTGACACCATCTTAAGTTTATGAGCCTGTGTGGCAGCTGAAATTGCATTGTTGGGAGGCAATAAATGATAGTTTTCCTAAACTGCTCTGACCCTGGGCCATCTGCACTCAGTCCATTTTGACAGGACTTAACACCATTACAATACAGCTGTGCACCAAAAGGTCTCTCAGTGGGAAAAGGTCAGCGGACGTTGCGCTGTGTGTTCCCAGTGGTGTTCCTGATTGCGCTCCAGCTGAGGGCAAATGTGCTTGGCTCTCTACACTTCTGATTTATGATTTACTACAGAGTAAGTGTAGAAAAAGTGCATTGTACAATGAGCTGATGACAAGGAGGTGAGGTTTGGCTAAGAGAAGCCTTACACTTATTCATTTTCAACCTATTGAATAATTATGTAAAAAAGCTATGTTTTTTCCCAGTAGCAAATTCTGCTTCATTATACGTTGTATACTATGTTTTTTAATAGCCAGTCAATACACTAAACAAATCTTATGTATGAGAATGATCGACCATTCTGACTGAGACTTGCTTTGTAAAGATATTGAAGATCCATTATTAGATGTTACCAGAATAATTAGGAAAGTAATGGTTGGTTGGATGGAGAAAAAAAAAAAAACAGATCTTCTGAGGTGTGCGAGTTCTTTTAGTTTACATAATGGGTTAACAAAGCTTGTGTTCTATTTAAATCCATTTCAAGTCACTTTAGATGACTGTTCCAGCTATCTGTCTCAGTGACATATTGTCAGTGGACATTCACTAGAAGCCATTCTGCCTCTCTAATAACTCCAGTCTTATTCATGTGCATCATTAGTGGCAGCCAATGGGATTTATGGGACTTGACGTGTCCTGTCCCATCCCATCGCCTGTCATAGAAGAGTAGATAACCTTTTCCTCTGAGTGCCCTGACGCATTATCTCCCTCTCTAACTGCTCTTGTCCAGGACAGAGAGGCACATGAGAAAAGCACTTTGCAAACAAATAACAAAAACTACATAACACAAAGAGGCTCTTTGGGGACAATGGTCGCCCGTGAACCCCCTCTTTTCACAAGGCTGAGAGAGGCTCAGAACAGAGGCTGAGCAAAACAAACACATTTTTTGTGAAGCAGCAATGGACCAGAGTGAATAAAAATAAATGTCTGTTGGCCTTGTGCAGGAGGAGCGGTTAGTGGTTACAAAAGCATGTCTAAAACCTTCTTTATAATCATAATTACTCCACAAAAGGCACTCAAAAGGACAAAGAGATGAAAGGCCAGTTCTGCTAGTTTGGGATTATGCAACAAATAAGAGACAAGTATAAAAAATTATACAATGATACAGCAGCAACTCCTAACTGGGCTTGAAGCCATTAATGAGTTGTTAACACTGTACAGTACACTTGTGTACAGAACAAACTTTCAAAGCCACTACAAAAGTGGCATTCAAAATACAAGGAATTATATTAATTTAGAAAAAACTGATGATATGCCATAACTAAGAGCATTCAGAAAGCACAGACCTTTGTGAACCCATTGGCCACATCTCGCAATGGTAAAGATATACTGCCCAGAGGTAGACTCAAACTATGAATAATTTTGCTCCTTTACTTAACGGACCTGTCTGTGTTCTTCGGGCCTAGATGCTATATAGACAACAACTAAGCCATAAAAGGTTTACTTATTAGGGTAGTAATAAAACCTCAACATAAGATGCCTATTTGGTTTCAAAGCTCACGATTAGTCTGTAAAAGTCTGTATGTAAGTGTCGGGTGAATGATTAGCACTTTGAGCTTTGTTTTAGTGAGCTGAAAAATGATTATAGGTAAGGGTGCTCCGATCGATCGGCCGCCGATCATGATCGGCCGGAGTGATCGGTGATCGGTAAAATGGGCCGATCAGAAGGGCCGATCAAATTACAATAAACATGCAGGCTCTCACATTTACTGTCCTGCAACTCCGGTTTGATTAAACAGCAGTAGCGTTATTTTAGCAGTGTTTTTAAGTTAAGCCCTGGTTATAACTAACACAAACCTGCCCTGGAGGCGCTGCTTTGTGTCCCCGCTGTGTCCCCGCCTGCTTTAGGAGCGCACGGGACAGAACCGAGGCGCAGCAGTGCATGTATTTGCAAACACCAACGTAAATAGAGCTACAGCTAACCCGCTAACAGTTACGTTAAAAGGATTAAGAAAGTTCAGAGTCTGCCTGTGTCTTGTTGCGCGGAGAAAACTGTGCGTTTTGTGGCTTAAACTGCACCAAATGGCTGCTAATGGAAAGAGAAAGTAAAAAGGCAGCCCATGTGTCTGAGAGGAGCACCTTTCATCGTTGTCTTCTCTGCTCTCTTTGCACGTTTTCTTCATTCAGACGTTGTCAAAACTGGCAGCAGGAGCTGTCAGCTCTTTAGTCCACTGTGTTTCAACCTGGTTTGGCTGCGCATTACGCGGACACAGGCACCCGCGGACTCGCATTAAAGGAACCATTTAAGAACAGCTGATTTTTACATCAGCGGAGCATTCAAACAAAGCCACAGACACTGGGCACACAAAGACCAATAATGCAACAAAACCTCTTCTAAAACAAAAATAAGTAGAATTTTGTTGTTCTTTTATATTTACAAAGGCTACAGTATTTTTCAAATGGAACTAATAATAGCCTGCATACAATACATTACTACATTGAAGACCACGTGATCGGTATCGGCCATGATCGGTATCGGCCGATCACAGCAGAGGCTGATCGGTGATCGGCCTCAAAAACCCTGATCGGAGCACCCTTAATTATAGGTCCAACACTATTTCTGGGGCTTGGGCCTAATAATAATGAGGAGCTCTATCAAATCCAATTATGTGTTTCCCATGGCAAACTTCCTTCCTTTGTGCACCTTGCACGCTAAAGTTTTGTACACTAACCCCAAATTTACACCAGGGGTGTCGCGGAAACAGACTGATTTAAGCACGTATGTTTAAGAGCATCAGTGTACACTAGGGCTGCAACCACTAATCGGATTAATCGATTATTGAAATAATCGTCAACTAATTTAGTAATTGAATAATCAACAACTGGGATATTTAACAGACTCTAACACATGCCATGTTTTGTGAGAGAAGGTTTTATTACCTAGATGGAGTAGTAAACAGTTAAATACAATGTACATTTTGTGTTTTTGATTAAAAATATCATATATTACAGATGATATCTGTGATATTTTATGTATATATGCTCTACATAAACATCTTCAAGAAGCATGCTTGTAGCTTTGTCTGATTTAATTTAGTTAATTTTGTTAATTTTAAGTGATTTTTGGTAGCATTATCACCAATTTTTAAACAAAAACTATAAAACACATCAAGTTTTTAACCATTTTACTCACACTTCTCCTATCCGATTATTAATCGACTAATCAAAAAAGTAATCGACAGATTAATCGATTATCAAAATAATCTTTAGTTGCAGCCCTAGTGTACACAAAGGGTGTCAGAGCTGCTGCTGTTTTGCTGCTGTGGATACGCTTGGCATCACAAGTTAAGTTACATTTCTCCCCCTCAAGGACACCACTGTCTTAGTGAGCCTTTATTTTGATAGTGCAGCACTGGTTTATTTTGATCCGACCATAAATTCTGAATGATCTTGCTAACAGACAAACAAACCAATCAACAAAACACTGGTGAAAACATAATCTTTTGTTAAAAGTAATGATGCGCATTGTTCAGAAAAGTGGATTTTTTCCATATTCATTAGTCAGCCTCTCCTATCTAATGTTTGCAAGCAGGACAGTCTGGGTCCAGTTTGATTTGGAACTAGCCTCACAGTCGTTGCAGAAGAGCTAACCACTGTAGCGCTAGCTACTGACTTAATTTAATATCTTCTCTGACCTGATTAACAGCATTTAGTGCTTTCCTTTGTCATCTGTTGGTTCCGCTGAAGTCCGTGTTATTGTCCAGTCCTCTGTCCTCTTTTCTTCTTGCCATTTTAACAACAGTAAAATCTCATTGACATCTGACGCAACCACATTTAAAAAAATACTTTTTCCACAACTCATAATACTACATACAATACATAATACGCCGTATTCTGATGTTTTATGGAGAGAAAAAAAGCAAGAATCCATGTTTGTTTGAGTCAGCACTGTACCACTTATGTCCCACCCTTCGTTTCTCTGATTGGTTACTCCACCTGTCATTATTCTGCCTCAGAAATGAAATATTGCCAAAGGGGTACCAGAGTAACTTTGTATTCATATTTTAACACCCATTCTGGGCTTGAAAACAATTGTTGGTCCCAGTGAGTGTTACCAAAGCCAGGGGATTATAGAGGGCAGTGTAGAGGTGATGAAAGTTGGCACATGCGCCCACAGCACTGCACATACACACCAAAATGACTCTGATGTTCTCATTATGACAGGTTTGGCTTCAGGGGCCAGGTGACAGAGCAGGAGGCCAGTGGAGCAGGTGGCACTGAGACACCGTAGCATTGCTGAACCAGCTGGTGGGCCATGCCAATCTGGCTGCTATCCCAGAGCCCCCTCCTTCTTCTCTCTAGCAGTGTCCTTCTACTGGGAAATACTGTATGTCCCATCCAAGCTGAAAGAAGAGGGCAAACCGAACAAGAAAAAGCTGTCCCCATTGACAGTGATAGCAGATACTTCAGCTCTGTTCACACTTCAAATTCACAGCGAGAATAAGGCAAATCTGAAGGACCAAAAACTGCAGCAAGTGCCGTCTACCAGTGAACCCATTCATCAATCAGAAAACATAAAAACACATGCATTTTTCATGAGGAATCACAAAGGACACAGTAGCATATCTGACAGTAGAGGGGAGGTTTGTGTGTTTACAGAACCTTATGTTACACTATCTTATAAGCAAGTTTGACCTTGCTCTGTCTTCAAAGACTTTTCGACCAGGTTACTTCTGAAGGACATAAAACATTCACAACGCCACAGCTGGGCATTGCCTCAGACAGAGTCCCAACCAGAGAAAGATGTTTGCACAGAGAGGACACGTCAACTTCTGTCTGTAATGGATTGTTTTTGAATTATATATCAGAAATCACAGTAACAAACAACTGCTGTAAATACAAAATGGTACATGAATGAGTAGTGCGCTCTGGGATAAAATATTCAGGAAGGTATTTGGAAGGGGATATAATATGCTTTCTATTTTTAAACCAATCTTTGTCAACTCTAGAACAGCATTTCATGTTTTAAAACCTTTAAAAGCAATTTCTTACTAAAAGAAAACATTTTAATAAGTACTCTACTGGTGCCATAAAGAAATAGGTGAAGAGACCCGCAGAGTGCAGGTTAGATATTTTGAACATAATTTAAAAAATGAAGGGAACTTCACTTCCTTAAACTTTTTGTATGGTGCCATTTTATTACAAAATGAAAAATAGCTGTGAGGAATCAGTGGGAAAAGAGCTGTACACTATTTTTTGGACAAATGAATGAGAGCAGACTGGATGTAGAGGCCTTGTTGATTGATCAGTGCTTTCTGGAGTGGGCAGGACTTTGTGGGAGAAGCAGAGGTTCGTGCAACCAATCGTTTTGACAGCTCAGAACGGCCGTGCCAGGGAACAGCAAATTACTCGTGAATGAAGCAAAACACGAGGTCTCCAAGTATGTTTTTGATGAGGGAACATTATACCTTTGTTGAAAGTTCAGAAACGTTGATATTAAATAATATATCCCCAATCATTCACTATCATTAACTCTGTATAACTTCCACTTTTTGTTTAGTTTTTTATCACTACAGCCCACAACAACTCATTCAACTTCATATTTTGGCACATGTGTTTGCCTCAGCACTGCACAGGCTTAGACAACTCTGCTCTGGAAGCGATTGCCCGGCCTGACATCATCCTTAAAGCACCAACTCCTTCTCCATCTAATCTTTTTACAGCATCTTCTCTCCTCTGTCAAAACAGCCTCCTGCACACAGCGCTCTCCCCTGAATACTGATGTGGCCAACCCTTTTCATCTTTCCTATAAAAGGTGGCCATATGGCTCCATATACTATTCAGCACATCTGTCTATGTAGCAAGATCAAGTCACTCACTGGTTTTTATTACAAGAATGCAAGGGCAGAAACCATACACAGGTAGCTGCCTAATACATTATTCAGCATCTCAAATAATACAGTGTTTCCCCCCACATAGCAACTTTAATAAGTAAATCATCTAGCTCTCCAATACTGATTTGTGGAGCTACTGTTAAAAAGAGACCAGAGCTTAAACAACTCACCCAATTCTGCTTTTATTATATTGTGAAAAAGCTTTTACTTTGTAGTTTAAACTTGCCAGTAAATAAATCTAAGACACTACATTAATCAGGGTAGCATATATTTAAAGGTCATTTTACCATGTCCTCCACAGGGCCTAGTTGTAAATAGCACACTTCTCCAAGTATTATTAGATCATAAACACTATAACCTCCTGTTGACATCTTGCGGGACAGTTTCCACCCGATTTGGCGGACAGGATGAGGGGGAGACTGTTCCTTCCTGCAGTAGGACAATATCACTGTCAACAACAATCGTAGTTGCTATGGAAGGTGCGCACAAACATCACTAATCCATTCACCTCAATGGTTTGACTTTGTTAAAAATACAGACTTAAACTACAATTGTATTGCAGGCTACTTTGCATATATATATATATTTTTTACTATAACCACTGAGAGAGCACAGACCTCTAACATGTATTGGCCCTATCTTGGTGATGATATAGTGCCCACACCTGGGATCTTCTAGTTCAAGGATAAATGCTCTATCCACCAAACCACAAAGCTCCTATATCTCACTGTGGTAAAGGACCACAAAGCTCAGCATCCACACCCAGACGTTGGACATAAGCTGTCTGCTCTGAAACGAGTCAATAGCCAATTTAACGTAAACTCACTAGACAAAATATAGGACTCCAAACCCAATTATATGTGATTTATGTTTGGTAAACAGAACAATATGGACACATTTGTCATCAACTAAATTTCTATTTATTCAATACTTAATTATCTCAACCTGAGATGCTATTGACCCTCAACTATGAGCAGTGCTGTGCTATTGATTAAACAGCATCTGCCGTGGCTCTTTGTAAATGATCAAAGCCCAACACAGACACACTCTCCTCTATTCATGCCTCACCTCCTTCAGCCTCCTCTCATAACACAATAGCTGCTTACTCAACACATTGAGTAATGGCATCTTCACTGGAGGCTGATGATGACAATGTCCTGGGACCACAGTGAACACTGCGCCACTCCCCCGGGACTCCTTATCTCTAACAGGACCATGACACAGCAAACCAAAAGCCAAGTACAAGATGAGATTTAAGCACTTGCGTACAAGTATTCTGTTGTTTGCATTGCTGCCCAGAAGTTATGGCTTTATTAACCATAAATTTAATTTAATTTTAATTTATAAAGAGATACAAGGCTCTAGACTCACTGGTTAAACCTGGCACCAAATGAAAACTTACTGACTAAACCAGGTCAGACTTCAGGAATAAAATAAGATAATTTAAATGTTTTTTCCTCACATAATATATCTTGATTTAAGGCTTGAAATGCTTGACACTTTAACAATTTCATGCAATGCATTTAGTTTCTTGCAATACAGACATCTGTGCTGTTATGTGATAGCAATTAATTTACCAGATATTTTGCAGCCCTACCAGAAATGCCCATAGGATGTGGTGAGTGCTGCGTGCCACTCAAAAATCTATTCATGTATATGACAATGTGAAAAAAAAAAGTCAACTTGAGTGCCCAAGTTCAGCTCTGTGCAAGTGGTAGAAATGTAATGTTTTCCATTGCTTTGAAAAATTAACCTCAACTGCTACTTATTACCACTTCCTGGTGTTTTTGGTTCCCTTCCCTACAAACAGCTCCCATTCCCCATTGCCCTGTGCTCAACACCCCCCACATGTGTGTGTCTGAAGGTTTGAAAGCAATTTGATATGCAACCTATTATATTGTTGGCTATAATGTTTATTGATGAAGGTGTTATCTAAAAAAGCGCAGACAGCACTTACTCAACAGTTATGAAATGAGACGCCTGGAAGATGGAGAAAAGAAAATCAGGAAGAGAGGCAGACAAGGAGAGGCAGCCTAAAAGTGATAAATGCTGAGGGATTGAGCTCTGTAGGGAATATCATAAGCGTTTAGCACACACACGTACAGTATATGTAGAGACCTTCTGTAGTGACAGCTAGGGGGATTCCTGGGGCGATAAAGAATGTGGACAAAGTAGCAGGCGACAGCCAGGGGGACACAGCAGAGCCGTTCCACACTGAAGTCAGTGGAGGGAGGCGAGCTTGAGGCAGTGACACAAGACAGGGGCCAGGCATACTAGCTATACACAAGGGTCCCTGACATAATAGATACATGCAAGAGCTAATCACAGTATTGATGTATGTGTCAGCCATAGAAGTAAAAGCTATACAGGGAATTGAGACACCACTGCCAATAAACCGCATGAGTATCTTACCTCTGCAATATCAATTTATTACTTCAGCCAATAAAGATATGGTTACACTGGCATTGGTTTGTTGGTGTTAGCAAGAAAGATTACACACAAAGATACTGGTCAGATTTTGATGATATTTTTAGGAATGGGCCAAGAAAGGCATTGTTTATTTTTGGTGTGGATCTATAACACTGTCTAGCTCAAGATTTTTAAAGAATTTTAAACCATTGCTAGATAGGGCCAAAGATACATTTTAGCATTCATTCAAAAGGTCCAGGCTTTCTAAGTCCTTCTAGTTCTTCTGTTTATTTTTTTTTAAGCCAAAGAAAATGAAAACCTTTGTCTCGTCTGCCATGATAAAAGTGATGAAACACCAATAAAGCACACAAAGAAAGTGTAAACTCTTTGTTACCGATTACACAGTGAAATATGCAGAGTAAATTTATGGAGGCCCAGCTATGCAGCAGACTTCAGAGTGGACTGGTTTCCTGTCATCTTTCCTCATTCATAATTTACACAGCCATTTATCACACACACTCCCGGACCGCTGCGCATATTACCAAATGCCAGCACAGCCCCCAAACATGAGCGGGGCATTGTGGGTGTTTTTAGTGAATAAAAAGTACACAATGAGGTGCATGGGTGGAGGGCGTTGTTGTGCCACCTTAAGACTAAGCTATCCATCAGCATCAGGAAAGGCAGCAACGAGCGGCTGTTGTGAGGGGGAGGAGGAGTGCTGGCATTTTCTGTACCCTTGATCACAAAAAAGAACAGCTTAGGATGCATCAATGAGTCATAATAGCTATTTATCACCCGAGCATCTGCATGGCCTTGGGGATAGTGTAGCTTTGTCCATAGCTCAAGTCACATGGTACCAATAGAGAGTTGCTGAACAGATAAATATACACAGGCTTTCACTCCTCAAAGTAATACTACATGATATTAGAAAAACATGCAGAATGCAATCCACTATATTTCCAAAAGTATTCACTTTCACCTGTATTCACCTGCCTTTACACACATATGAACTTAAGTGACATCCCATTCTTAATCTATAGGGTTTAATATGACGTCGACCCTTTGCATTAATCTATGTCAGACATCTACGTGTCTGAAGTTCTTGTCCAACGTCCGACACTGATGTTGGATGAGAAGGCCTGGCTCGCAGTCTTCGCTCTAAGACTCTTCTGTGCAGGCGAGTCAACTTCTTACACACCAAACTCGCTCATCCATGTCTTTGTGGATCGTGCTTTGTGCCCTGGTGTGCAGTCATGTTGGAACAGGAAGTGGCCATCCCCAGACTGTTCCCACAAAGTTGGGAGCATAGAATTGTCCAAAATCTCTTGGTATGCTGAAGCTTTCAGAGTTCCTTTCACTGGAACTAAGCAGCCAAGCCCAGCTCCTAAAAACAACTTCACACCATAATCCCAATTCAGTTATTTGTTGGGTGAGTGAATACTGTTGGAAATATAGTGTATGCGCAAAAACCTGATATTATAATACATATTATGAAATAAGTGTCATTATACAAAAGATATCAAAATATAATTTTTGTACAGCCCTAATGAATATATTGAATATGGTGATAACGTTATAGTTGGTGATATGTGGATACACTTTAGAATGTTAAGGGTTTACTAAACATAGACATATTAAACGTCCAACTGAATTTAAATATCTGGTCAAAACTGAAGATAAAAGACTAAACCAGGTCTTATAGGAGTGAATTAGTACTTGTAGGCCATACCATAATTTGATTTAAGGCCCCAGTTACGCCATTGCGATGCAACTAGTTTCTTGCTATATGGATACTGGGTTTGCTGATATTGCAATAACAATACATTTATAATATATTGTGCAGGCCTAGTTCAGAGCAATGATTTTGAAACTCTGTAGAGGGTGAAGTGGAAAAAAAAAAAAAAGAAAGAAAAGCTCACAAAAATTTCAATTGCTTTACACCACTACCTTCTCTCTTCTGCAAAGTCAATTGTTTTTTTTTTCTCCCAGCCCCAGCCACGAGTCTCTCTATCTAAAACAAGCCTGCAGTTTCCAGCTGACCCTCACCCTGTTTCAATAGCCTGTTGCCATGGCAATTAGCCTTGGCAGCCCCGGACTGTAGAGCCAGCAAGTGTGCTTGTACATGTGTGTGCGTGTGTGTGCATGTATGTGTGTATCCACATGTACCCGTCGCTGCAGATGGGAAATGTCACTCTTGTGTGCATGTGCCGAGGTTAGTGTTATGACTGTGAGCCATGTGGAGCTGAATCAAACTCTCTGCACAAGACAAGCCTTATGGGACATTCATCTTTGAGTCTATTGCCTTATTCGTCCTTGCCACTTTTCTCCTTTTCTCGCAAATGGTCTTGGTTTTCAGCTTGGAAAGTAGGCAGGTATAGGTAGGTATATATTAACAGCTGCACAAATAGTACGTTTTTCTATTTTTGCTTATTATATTTTAACTCAATACCTAGAACTGCAATCATCCTCTGCCAAGATTGTTACATTTTCACTGGTGTTGTGTTTGCTGATTTGAAACTCAAAAAGTATTAGTCAGTTTTGTAGAACACAGTCTAGCCCAGGAAATGTTGAACCACTTGTGGGATAGGGTCACTCCAGCTATAAGTAGTCAGTTCCATGATTAGCACTAGTGGATACCATCAAGACATATAAGGGCTTTTGGCTCAATGAATAGAACATTTACCCCTGAACTGTGACCTAACATGACATAAGTAAGGAATATTACACATGAAACATACTTTAGTACATGACCATCTCAGGTTCTTTTGTAAAGGTATTTCTGTATTACTAATTCTCACATTATTATGCAAAAAATATTAAGAATGAAAAATAACATTTGCAGCCATTTGCGTTAAGCATTTAGTTAAATCACTCATGGTATATTTAATTAAGTTAGTATTTGTATAAGACATTCAACAGACCAATGCGTGGCTGCACAACATTAACTCACCTGCACTTTCCCTGCTTTAATGGAGGCTAATGAGCTGGTTGTGAGCAGACATCAATAATTCTGTTCTTAGACTGCTGTTGCTATAGCTTCTGGTCAAAGAATGAAACTGCTAATGTACAGTATGAGATATGAGATTGGTATTTAAAGAAACATTGACTGTCCTCACCAAACTATCCACAGCATAACTACCCTTTTTAATTTTATTTAAGTGTATGTCAAATTGGGCCAATGTACCACCAAAAAATAAATAAACGATATGACATCAAAGTAATTTTAACTGGGTTTGACTTAATTTTTTTCTTTTTTCTTAGTGGAGTCAGCTATTGTATTAAAATCATTAATAATAAACTTTATGGAGCATAACAGTATTTTACCATACCGCTTTGTGGATGCCCATAAGACCTCGGAAGCTAAGCAGGGTAGGGCCTGGTCAGTACCTGGATGGGAGACTGCTGGGGAACATCAGGAAGCCGGTGTGAGTGAGTGGTTGGTGGTGGTCAGAGGGTCCGTTGGCGCAGATGTGTGCATCCGCGCTTCTGTCAGTCTACCCCAGGGGAAACTGTGGCTACTAAAACTTACCACCACTGAGTATGGAGTGAATGAAATACCTTTTACCTATGACTTGTGTCATAGGTAAAAGCGTTATATAAATACCATTCCCTTCCCCCCTTCCCTTCCCTTTTAAACAAAATCCCCAAAACCTAAACTGTAAGAAAAAAGTTGCATACAACTACTAGTTCGTTTTAAAGAATTTGGCAACGAATGCTTGCAAAAAATCTATAGTAATTATAACAAAGTAAATGCAAATGTAGTAGTGATAGAAAAAAATTATAATAAAAAAATATGTCTGTATACATGTCATTAAGCAGGACAATGGACCCTAAACCATAGCTGTAGATCCATGTAAAAAACAGAAAAAGATCACGGCTTTATGTACGGCTCCTTATCAACCACACAGGGGTGATGTTGATATCACACTCTCCTCCTCACCTTGCCTTGGGTCATCCATGTCAGAGCTGATAGAAGCAGCACACATCAGACCTGAGCCAATTGGACAGCTGTCCCCCTCAGGGAGCCTGGCCCAGCAACAGAGCCCTCTAACACTTCAGAACTAAAGTATCAACTGGATAACATGAAGAAAAACTCCAGCACTATTAGATCAATAGAACGCTCACTGGGGCCATGCAGATAGGATTACTTGCTGCTCTCTGAGTGAATATTCTCTGTGCTTTTTTTTCCCTCTTTCTTCATCCTAAAACTCATTAAGCCTCCTGAGTACAAATCTGTCATTGCTTGGTAGAGTTATACAGCATAGTCCTGAAGGGTTTACAGAAGGTGGCACAATCCTGCTGAGTAACAGTGTGACACCACTGATAACCCAAATGACTCCGGCTGTAAAATACTGCTAATGCACCATACACCTTTTATAACCTTGAAGCACAATGGGCCCAAGTTTACAAAGCATGACAAGCCATCCAGACACTCTGCAGGCTTGCTTATAAGATAACACGATAAATGTGAAACTGCATTGCTACAGGCTAAAGCTTCACTGCGCCACACTATATTATGCAGTGAAGGGCAATTCTGGTCAGTACACAAAAATGCATTAAGCGCTTGGTAAAAACTAGAATACACAGAATACACAACTAGGCTAGTATATAGCATCTTACTCTGGACAATCTCCTGGCAGTCCCTGAAGAGTTGCAATTGCACAGACTAAAACTGAACAAGCCCAAACAAAACACACTGTGCCACGTAATGGTATTCGTGGGGACTACAAGGTTTTACTGCAGGGTTTTATACACCACTGTAACAGCTGTCGACACAGCCCAGCCACACTCCAGCTCAACCTGCTCTGCGTGCGCCCCTCTTTACCCCACAGTAAGCCACTTGACTCAGAGTACTCCACTTCAGTATCGACCCCCCTGACTTTGCGCAGTATGGCTCAGTGCTGTGCGTGCATGTGATTTCAGTCTAGTCTAGAAAAAAAATATGCAAGGTATTTAAATGTCTTCCCCCAAGACAGCTGTGTATACATTATTATAAGCCTAAAAAGCTGAATTGTTTAAATGATTGTTGGACTGATGTAAAATAGTTTATGTTGGCTTATGTAAGCTTTCTCTTCTCTAGGGGTGTAAGAAAATATCAATTCTGGAAAAAACTGCAATATTTTTATTTTTACTGTATCATATGAAAAGGGCTATATAATTATTATGTATTTTTTATAAATTATTTGGCAGTGTTGGCCAACTTTTATATTGTATTTAGACCTCTGGCAATATATTTTATAAAAAAATAAAAAATCCTGAAAGCATTTTTTTATTTTCTCATTTAGAAAAGTCCAATTTGTTAAATAAAGTAAAGTACTTGCAGCTCTTGATCATTAAATACAGTGTATTTAATACAATTTGGTAGATGTAGTGGTGTATTACTCTATACACATATAGTTTAAAATCATAGTCTTTGTTACAATATTGTGATATATACATACAGTATTTATCAACGTTATGAGACTTAACCTCATGCACAGCATGTTGCAAGGTTCTTGCCAATACACAGTGCTAAGATCTCTTTTGATAAATGCAACAAACCAGCTCTCTAGTACTATATGCACAGATTATATACATAGATTTTCCCTGTGCCTTCCTGCTAGAATATGCCTTTATAACCCTCTGTCTATTAGAACTATGAGGCTACTGAATAATTTTCCACTAAGCCCCCGGCAAAAGCTGTAAAGTTTGTTGACTGACAGCGCCTCTCTCCCTGCCTAATCTCACGCAGAGCAGTGAAAGGCATGTGTAAATATTAATGGATATGTTCATGTGAGTCACCTAAAGCGGATGTTACACCTCCCGCAGTGCACAAAGAAAAAAGAAAAAGAGCATTAGCAAAACGCACACAACATGAATCTCTATGTGGAGGTCTGAGAATCAAATTAATGCTAAATTTGCTAATCAATGAGGATACAGTGCGACAGCCAACGGGTGGATGAGGAATGATGGGAAATTAATGAGATGGACCGAAATATAAACCTTCTAACAGCTAACAAAAAACCCTTTGGCCTTGTCTTTGAAATGTGCATGTCATGAGAACCTCTTTTTGTTGGCTCATTATAAATATACAATGCCATGAAAGCCTCATTATGGAGAATCAATATCATAATATCAGCCATAAAAACAGTTGGCTGGCAGGCAGGCTGCTGGTGTGGTTCAGGGTCATGATAACACCAGGCCAGGATGGGAAGATATGATGATAGGGAATTACTAACATTAATCACTTTAGCTCAGGAGATTAGCCTGGCTTGCTTAATTAGTATAGTCTTCCACAGGGCAATGGGGGATCAGAATATAATGTACACACCTGCCCTGCCTTGGCTTAGCAGTTAACTTTAAAAGGTCATGTTGTGAAAGAAACCTGAAAATAGGCCTAACTAAAGGAGAGTTTATGGGATCTCCATTACTGTAATAAAAACTGCACTACATAAAATAATAATAAAAAAAAAAATCAGGCAAAATGCAATGACTGTAATGATTATGGTGATTGAGATATAAGAGTGAAAGTGCTACAATCCTTATGTTAAAAAAGGGGCAGATAATATAAGATTACTTTTCTTTTTATTCATTTTTTTATTTTGCTGACATGAATTGTCTGTGCTTTTTCTTTTAAAATATGAATGAAAAAAAAAAATACAATCAGCAAAATGAGATACCCTTAAAAGGTTGAGGCTTTCTTCATCATCACATAATCAGGGCTCAGTTTAATTTTAAATGATAAAAAACAAGGCTTTGGACTTACTACCCACAACTGGGGTTGAATCAAAACCCACCAAAGACTAAACTAGGTCTAAACTTAAGACTGAATTAGAACCAAATTATGATATTTTATTTGTTAGGTTTTGTAATTGGCTACTTTGACTTAATGCTCCAGTCAGATGGAGAATCAGAACATTATTGTGATACATAAAGACATAGTTTGAGATACAGATATTGTGTTATTGTGATAATTTTGTGATATCTTTTACAGCCCATTACAGCATTTTTATTCTTGTCATAGTGGAGCTAAGCTATTTTCTTTTACTATGACAAAAATCACAGCAGCATATGAAAGTGTGAAAAAATGGGTGAGTTTTTAAAAATAGAGACGGCACTGTAACAATGCATTGCGAAATGGTTAAAAATCTGTTCAAAAGAGTGAAGATTTGAAGGCATAATGGTATGTAATCACATTTATGTTTTGGCACAGGACAGCATTACATTGATTTTTAAAATTCCATTCCTTATTGGACTGCTGCTTATTCTATTCATAAAAATCTTACTAAAATCCCATTGTGAACTTGAAATTGTGAATTGAATTGTGGCTTGAGTTCTTTGTTACATTCATACCTGAAGACTACTGGCTGCTAATGCTACTGGATATCACATCCTCTAGTCCACATCAGCTCACAAACAGCTTTTATGTCCCATTGTAATGAAAAGCATTTGTTTTAAAAGAGAAAGAGACCCATCATGGCTCACTGTGATTCTGTCAGGAGCAGTTAGATAATACTGCTTCCTCTATAGACATCATCTTATGCAGCTGCCATCATTCTGAAAAAGCCACAAAAGAAATGCGTATCTTTCCTGGGAAAACAAGCCATAAATAGCAGCTATTTCAATGACAAAAACACACAGACACACAGACATTTGACCTCACATGTAACTGCTTAAAGAGACAAGCACATGAAGGGGCTAACCACAGAGTTACGACTAATGATCCTCTCCAGTAAAAATCAATTTGTTCAGAGCACAAATGCTTTAAAATTACTAGCTTTGGGTGAATCTTGAGAAACTATCAGGATACAATTGTGAGCCGACAGCCAAACCATGCAATCATTCACAAAATACAGTCAAAAGGTGTCATTTATATTGTTAACAAAACAACCCTGTGCACTCTTTGGGTCAGTTCCAAGCCTAAATAAATAGAGAGGGCTGCATTAGGAAGGACATCTGCCATAAAACCTATGCCAAATCAATATATTTGCATATTGATTTGAACACTAGGAGGCGGTCATTTGATGCTAATAACTCCTGAAGGGAAAAGAAAAGAAAGAAAAACCATCACAAATGAAACACATCAAGCTTTTGTTGCAGAATTGTATAAAAAGAATGAAAGGGTAGAGAAGATGCCACTCAAACTGGAAGAAAAGAGCAACACAGCTGCAGCTAACAGTGTCAGAGCAATTTACTTCTGTGCTCGGCAACTAGGATCAGCCCCAGCCAGAATCCACGGATGACTTCGATGTTACTCCAGTGATTTACACAGTCGGAGCTGAGACAGTGGAGGGATTTTCACGGCACTAGAGAACAACTCTCTTGACAGCCAGCTCTTAGCAGGCCAAGCCAAATCCAACGAGACAGGGTAAATCTTAGGGAAGTAAATGCATCATAGAGGTAAAGGAGTCTTGATAGGAGCAGTAGTGGCAGACTGTTGGCAACACAGTTGTCCTCTACATAACAAAAAGGTGCAAAAGTTGCTCATTAATCTAGATGAATGAAATACTGGCTCATAAATCATTTGTTGGCATGTAAACAAAATGCACTTTCAGTTGTTTTTAGAACTCCCCACTGCACCATTTTCCAGGACAAAATAATGTTAACTAGAGCAGACACAGGGCAACTCCCAGAGGTTTTGGATTTCTCCACAAGCAAACACTGTTTATATGTGTACACTGCAATGTAGATGACGGTTAATGTATAAAAAACATGCATTTAGGCCTTCTTAAAACTGGCTTACTATAGATTACGACAGCTCTCCATGGTAAGAAGTAGAAGAAATGGAAAAGATAAAGAGCAGGCAAATATCTATTAGAGAAGGGGCCACTTGCATTAAATTATGAAGCAATTTTCTTAGGTTCAGCACGAGGTTAACAGAAGAGGACACACAGAGGACGTCTGGAAGGCAATGCAATTGAATGAGAGCACAAAACGAGAACAGAGATGCAGTCACATAATACTACTGCAACAGAGGGAACTGTCAAGTCATAATAGATTCAAAACAAATTTAACATTGGTCAGTCATAATATAATGTTTAGCCCGTGTTGACCTTGATCAAAGAAAAAGTGGCTACACGCTTGCTGTATGGAAAACATCATGTGTGCTAAGCAGAACCACACTGAATTGCTGTTTATGTTAGGAGAGTATTCAGCAAGTGCCACTGTCGCAATCCACTTTTGCCTGCCAACCTTGAAGTTACATAACTGTATACTAGGGCTACACAATATATTGCAAAATTTATAGTTATCGCAACATCTGCAAAACCGATATCTGTAGCCCAAGAAACTAAATATAAAGCAGTAATGTTATAGCCCTCCATCAGAGGTTTAACAGCATTGCCACCAACATTAAAAAAAGAAAAAAGTTAGTTCCTTAATTTAACTCTGGTTTAGCCTTGTTTTAACCCTGTTAAACACCGTTTTACACAATTATATATCTGTTTTAATTGAAGTGAACTTAACATGTCAAAATTAAAATCATACCTTTATCCCAATACTAAACATAGTTATTGCATATTGCTTATTGTTTTTTCTGATTCCGTGCAGCCCTACACATTTTAACTGCAAAACCAAAAAGCAGGTAGAAATATTTTAAGATTTTACAAAATGCCTACCTTTGAGCTGGTCCGCAACAACACTTTGCCCCAGTCTCTCAATGACGTGTCCATCTTCGCGCTGATAGCGGTCATCCAGGAAGTTAGCAGTGGCTTGAGATAGGTGAACTTTCCCGGCCACACCCAGTTGCTCCATGAGGTTGGCCAAGTTAACGTCATTTGACCAAACATCAAACTTGAAACGTTTCATCCCCAGAATACCACACAGAACGGTGCCCGTGTGGACACCCACCCTCATGTTGACCATCTCCTTCTTCTCCTGGCAGAACTGCTCAATGGCTTGGATCATCCCAAGGCCCATCTCTACACAGCAGTAGGCGTGATCTGGTATAGGTTCAGGGCACCCAGCCACACAGTAGTAGCAGTCCCCCAGAGTGCTTATCTTTTCACAGCCAGTTAGTTCACAAAGCCGATCAAAACGTCCAAATAAGTCATTTAAAAGTCCCACAAGGGCATGTGCGGACTTGTTAGCGGACATTTTGGTGAAGCCAACAATGTCCGCAAAGAGAATACTGACGGGCTCCATGCGTTTCATGTTGAAAGGCCTGAATATGATCTGGCCGCGAGGGATGGAGGTTTTTTTGTGTTTATAGTTTTTGGGGCTGGAGAGGGCAGCTGCTGCACCGCTGGTGGAGTAGCGCTTTGCCGAACTGTCACCAATTTCATCATCTCCCTGCTTCATGAGTTCGTCGGCCACAATCCTGGGCATGACTGAGTGGATCATTCTCTCCTTTAAGGCTTTCTCCACCTCCAGATCTTTACCATGCATGATTGCCTGTCCGACCTTCAGGAATGTGCTGCGTGAGCGGACTTCTGACATAGTGAATAGATGTATGCCTATTGCGTGAGC
This sequence comes from Bostrychus sinensis, assembly GCA_020698575.1. Taxonomy (NCBI): domain Eukaryota; kingdom Metazoa; phylum Chordata; class Actinopteri; order Gobiiformes; family Eleotridae; genus Bostrychus; species Bostrychus sinensis. Next base: position 19,678,925 of record CM036253.1, on the reverse strand, counting down.
GCAGAGGTGGAGTAGGGCTTTGGCAGGCCCCAGCCATCTTAACGTATTCCAGTCTGATTGAGAGGACAGGCTCCAGGATTCCCCTGTATGGGTTAGATGTAACCACCCCAAACTCTCAAACAACACAGAGTAGAGTAAGCCCAGCAGTAGAGAGGCGTAAAGGCGGACATGGAGAACACTGTACAGCAGGAGGAGCACTTCGATACACATAGAAAATGTACCAACAGGAGACAGACAAGGCAACCAGCTGTCCTCCCCGACAAGCTTTTCATATGAGAAATTGTACACAGGGCCCATGCCACTCTGCTCTTCCTGTTCAAATGTAGCAGTGGGGGTTTCTTGGTCCCTGAAATCTGCTGTTTGGATCTGCGGCACCAGGGTGAGGATGAATGTTACAAAAATGAGCAGTAGAGATGTCTGATTGTAGCAGCGATTGTAGAGCTTAGTGAAAGTTAGAAGGAAAAGGAGGAGGCAGAAAAAGAGGAAAGATGCTGTAGGAATGAGAAATGCTGCCCTGTTACAGCGAGAAGGATGAACAGCAAAGTACACTCCCCAGAGAAAACTGGCAGACACCAGGTAAAAGAGCACATAGCGAAATCGCCTCTTGGTCTGAGGGAAACACCGTTCTCTACAGGCCTCCTCCAGAATTGAAGAATCAAATTTGGGATCCCAGAAGTGTCCTGCAGATCTTTCAAAAAGCTGAGGCATTTTCTTCTGCACACGAAAGCTCTTGACCACAGGGCCTCCTTGCTCCGGACTCCCCTGAGCTGCAACTGGATGATATGCTGTATTTACAGTGTTTGGACCCCCCCATGAAACCTCCCGCAAATGAACCCAGCGGCCCGCCTCCGTGCTTGTGTCTAATACTGCTGCCAATCCTGACCGAAACTCCTCCATCTCCACTGGAGTCACAGCTTACTTCTGTGTTGTGAGGCAGCAGCTGCTGATGTTGGGGGGATGCCATATTGCCTCAGCCCAAACTGTAAGCAGAAGCCACTGTTTTTTTTCCTCCCAAAAGGCAGAGTTTGGGGGTCACACCGAAAAATTAAATTCAGTTAAGTGCAAACTAAATTATTTTTTTTTTACATGAGTGATCAATATGGAATAGTGGCTGAGGTAATACTAACACCTTTTCCAAAAAAATGCCAGTACTGCCTCAGTTGACGTCAATCCTGCATTCCTCTAGGTTCTTGCCTGTTTTGACGCACTTGAAACTGCAAGGTTCACTCTCTGCGTGCTCTGCCCTTGTCCAAATCCAGCCAGTTGCCAGAAAACTGTTAAACTAATTGTAAAACTACATGAAGAAAACATTCAAAAGACTGCCCAACAAGGAACGTGGAAAAAGGCCTAAAAGAAAATAATAATGCACTTCTGCTTGAACCTAGATGCAAATCACAGCCAAAATTACATCTCCACAGTGTTTTCTCAGTAACTTGTAAAAACATTGCTTAAAACAAGATTTTTGGCTTCTTAATGAAAACGTCAGTTCTGTTTTCAAACGTAAAAAAGTGCTTCTTAGTCAGAAAGGGTTGATGCAGAACCTAATGACTTAGCATTTTCCTTTTCATACTTCCAAGTTGTCCACTGTCCACGTGCCCTGAAGCGCGAGTTAGGCCCCTATATTGACGTGAAATCATACCACAAACACTGGACCTGTAAACACGATCATCCGTGATTACGCACCATCCTTATTGCTTTGGTATCAACATACATTAAAATAGCCCCTATATAAAATACAGTTATCCAGACCATATCGGCTCCTGGCAGGACAGACTGTAAAATATTCAGTATATACTACGGTCCGGTCCGTGTCCTGTGAAGTAAAGTTTCCCCACAGCAGCTTGATCCTCTGTTAAATGTCAGACGTCAAAAGCCCGTGGAGAGTGGGGCTAATTAAAAAGGTCTCCACCTCCGCTGCACGCCTCCTCGCCACAGTCCACAGGTCAAAGCGGTGCCTTTTCTCACTCAAGACACTTTTACTTTAAATTTCAAGAAATGTAGGCTTCTCGACGCGGACAATTAGCCACTTTAAAATGAATACGTTTTCTGAGCCGTTTTCATTCCGCGCACGGTCCACACTGAGATGAGATGCTATGGTTGTCTCTTATCTGGCCAATTTCTGCGTGCAACACGAGCTTCTTGCTAGAGGGCTTTTGTGCTCGTCCTATCCGGGCACGGCGGGTATCGCAGTGTCCGCAGCCGCCACCATCTTCTGTGTTTTCTGATGGGCGCCAAGCCGCGTACCTCTGTGGCTGTGATGATTTATGTCAAGAACCATGTGATACAAGACCGTTTCCGGGATGTGGTGTCAAAATAAAAGTCGCCTAAACCTCCAGGTAAATCTTTATTCCCAAGACTATAGTTGTCCTTCCCTGTTTTTCCTTTCCGTTGCGCAGCAGAGTAGTGCAGGCTTTAAAGTAGGCTATACAGTTATTAATAAATGCACGTGCAGTATTACCAATCCACAACACATTAGTGCCCCACAGCCATTATAGAGTATTTAGGTATAGTAGGCTATATCATTATTTGTAAACATTCTTCAACTGCCCAAAAAGTACAATAAAACAAAATGTTGCGTTCATGTGAATCTGACGATGTCAAAAACTAGTTTGCTAAACATTGTATACTTACTTTATTGTAATTACAAATTCTCATACATTTCTGAAAACACAAAAATGAAATAAATAAATAAATGAAAAAACAAGAATCTTTCTTTAAAATAAAAATATAAAATAAAAACATTACAATATAAACTCTAATTATTTTATTTATTATTTTACTTTTTTATTTACTCGCTATTTTATTTAAACAAAAATAATGTAAAAATGTAAATAAATAAAAATCTTATACTTATAATATATAAAAACATTTGTTACAAAATATGGGCTATTATTCAATAACATCTCTTGTTTTGGACCCAGTTTGACCATATTCAGTGTCACTAGGACTCTTGAATTAGCTTGTCTTTCATGCATTTCAATAGTTTAAAATGAATATTGCAAATATTTTCTCATAATCTTTTACATGAATTATCAAATAATTCGTACCCCCTGTAAAATGCTTGCGTACCCCTAGGGGTCCCCGTACCCCTGGTTGGAAAACACTGCATTAAGGAATGAGACTGAAAAGCATCAACTACTGCAAGAGAGAGAGAGAGGCAAGAGAGCCATCAGTTTAAGTTTAGTTCTTTAATTGATTCTCAAATTGATTAATGAATTCTCATATCATCAACTCTTTCTATAGCCTATTGTTTTGTATGGCCTACAATTCATGATCTGAAATTTACATCTGAACCTAAAGTGCTCTCCACTAATATTGGCACCTTCAGCAAACATGAGCAAAGAAGGCTGTTCAATTTTGTATTTTGTTAAAAATATTAAAAAAAACACACACACACACTTGTAAACACCTCACAGTTTAATAAAGATATTTTTATTGGCAACAAAATGTTTTTTTTAAATATAGTCCAAGTGATTTCTTTTTTTATTATTATTATTATTATTTTTTTTTTTTCCGAATTGGAAATATTACAACCATGACTTTCCAATATTGGGGCAATAATTAAGAATTAGGTGACCACCTGTCCCACTTTTGGTTGTACTGTACAGCCATTTGGACATTTGTCCACCGTCCCACTTATTAACAAAATGCCCCTCTTTTTCATTGGTGCCCAGTGGATCTTACAAAAAGTGAGAACAACAAGGTAATATAAGTATTCCTTGTCTAAAATGTAGAATGAATATTTGTGGGCATCCTGTCTCGCTATAGGTTGAATATATGGCTGGTGTGTGTCTGCCCTTCTGTTTTAGGAAAGGCCTGTCCATGGAGCTGGGAGCCGGAGTTGGTGCTGGATTTTTTTCTGTTCCACCTTTTTTTTATTTCATTGAATAAAGTCTCAGTAAAGACATTACTTTGCAGAATGTGTGCTTTTGGAATAAAATCAGCACATCATATGATTTATAGGCCCTAAACTGAAGCAACTTGTATCTCAGTAAGTTTGTAAGTTAGATTTGTACATTAAAACAATTATTTCTCAAGTCAGTCCCATCTTGTCCTGCCAAATCACACAGCTTGTCCCACTTTTTGTACTTTCTGAGGAGGTCACCCTAATTGTAGTTAAACTGGATATGTTATCAATGTCATCAATCAATTGGACCTTGAAATCTGAAGGACCTGGAGAGATTTTGTATGGAAGACTCAGAGCTGTTCTCTTGGCAAATAGAGGCAGCACAAGTATATATGTAACAATTTTTTTTATGAGTATAAGTTAAACAATAAATTTTAGCATTTTAGTACCCAGGAGTGACTTGACCAATTTATAACACAAAACAACTAGTGGCTAAGCGAACATTTAAGGGGAGGAGGAGAAAAACAATTAGGGGGACAGGGGGCAATGAACAGAATGATCACAAGGTTTCACTCACCCCAGTCAATCAAAAGCTTTTATTCATCATGATCAAGCTTCAAAATGAGACTAAAATAATTTAAGTGTTATTCTAAAACTAATTCACAGGAAAATAAAAACAAATACACTGTAACATAACAAAAGCATGACAACCACACTAAAACACTTAGCCTGGACCATCACCCACTATTAAAATGACTGTTGGTGGTCTGTTGACTTTTTGCACTTTTACACAGCACTCTCTAGTGGCCAACATCTGCATCTGCAACACGCACCACGTGGAGCACTCACATTCAAACAAACAGTAAGAAAAGTGAGCTAAGGTTAGCTAGGTTTTGTTAGAAAGGGACGACGCTCCTTAATGGCTGATTAGATTTCTACCTACCTGTTCTCTGAGATAATTGTCTCAATATTAAAGTCCCCATGCCATGCCAACTTTCTGCGAATTATTTTGAGGTAGGTTTACATAAAAACACCATGACACGTTTCTCAAATGGAGTGAGGTCTGCATGTGGGTTTTGTCCCTTTGTCCTCACTCCTCAGAGGTCAGGGGTCAACTCAAAAGTCCTCAGTTGGTATCCTTTATGACGATTCTTCACGAATTTCAAGAGCTTGGAATTCTCACACACACATTTTCTTCACTGCTTATTTGAAAAAAGTATAAAATCAAGCTTAATCTACAATGTAATAAATAAAGACAAACACATCCTTCTATGTTATTTATGTGGTCATTAAGCTTTGAAAAAGCTCAAGGCAATGGAAAAATAACACAGTATTGGACTTGAGCAAATGTATAGACTTTAACAAAGACAGTAACAATAGTAAGAGATGAAGCAGAATGAGCAAAACCCAACCCAGACTCAGCCTTGAACCCTGACCTCTGCTTCTGTCAAACAGCTTAATGCAAAGATTGTCAACAACCCATGAGCTTTAGAAAACTGTATAACAATATATGTATGTGAAGCATGACACATTCATTTTAGGAAAAGTACCATTAGTTACACCAAGAAATGTGTGTTAAATAGAAATGTGGCACTAGAGGATGGCAAGTCCAACATGCAAACTTTAGGATGTCTAAGTTCTGGAGCACTCGAAATTAACCTATTTACTGAAAAGTAATGTTTATAGATGACCTGCCTTCGTGCAGCTGTCACATTTTGCAGCAGCACCTATTTAATTCACATAAAAGGGAGCTAGTATTTTACTGGTTACAGATTTAGATTTTATTAATTTTATTCAAAAATTTTATTTTTACTAAATTGTTTTCCCAAACCCAAGTCCTGAAAAGTCCAGTGCAGTGTTGAGTGGCAGAAAGGAAAGCATGTGTTTAAAAATCATTGGCTGGTGTTTTTTTCAGCGCTTGTGTCCTTAAGCTGCCTTTTCATATAATAACTCCTCCAACTGTCTATCATCTTAATTCATCTCCATAATATACTGTATATTCTCCTGAGGAACACAAATCCACTCTTTGTCCCTTCAACAATATAGGCATCCTAAAAAGACAAGGCTTCCACTAGAGCCCCTTTCTTCAGCCTCACTTCCCACTCACACTTATTGGTTTTCCTCAGTTCTTTCGGTAGCGGTTCTTTGGCTTTTCTCCACAGCCAGTGGCTTCACAGGAGGTTAGGCCAGGCTGTTTGCCAGAGTTAATGCTGCTCAGAAGAGCAGGTAGCTCATTAGTGATGGCCTTTTCAATTTTCTCCAGCAAACAGCCTCCAATGTAGGAGCACTGAGTCGACAAAGGCTTAAAGTTGGCGATTGGGTTGATGCCAAAGAAGTCACGGTATGCATCGCGGTTAGGCAGGTCAAACTTGCTGACATTGGTCTTGGCTAAGATAGATTTGAAAATGTAGAACTTGTCTGGCTCATCCACAATCTCTTTAAATACGAGTTCAGCGTCACTGAAGAAGCTCATTTTTTCTTTAAAGGTTTGGACGTATCGATCGACCAACAGGCTGTGGATGCGCACTCGGATGGCATGCTGGCGGATGAAGGCGATTTTGTTTTCCATGCGGTTCTCAATGACCTGGTTGAGGTCCTCCAGGAGGGAGATCTCCTCCTTCTTAAAGAGCTCTCTGCTGGTGTCAGGAGCGTAGTCATAAGGCCAGAAGGAGCTGACATAGACTCGAGGAGGTTCAGTCACATTGATCAGAGGAGCCAAGCTCCAAAAGAGTGCCCCATAGACCCTCATGAGGTCCTGAGTGGCCAGGTTGTCTGCCTTGTTCAGGATGATACGGATCTGAGATTCACGACCCTTCAGCTGCCTGAAGAGCATCTCTAGCTCCAGACCCACGTCCAGTTTAGTAGGGTCGAACACCACAAAAATCAGGTCTGCACGATCAATGAACCACTGGCAGACATCATTGAAAGGGTAGCCTGTATGAAAGATAAAGGATTCTGTTGTTAAAACAAAAAGGGTTTCCCCCAGATGCACAAACTAAAATGTAGAAACACTGGCCTCACCTCGCTCCTGCTGCTTGCGGTTCTCAATGATACCTGGTGTGTCCACAAATGTCACACGTTCTAGCAGCTTGTGGGGCATCTCAATACCAATGAGCTTTTCCAGGAAGTTCTGTCCAAACTTCTCGAGGGGGGAGAAAGAGCGCGAACTGTCTGCTGCCATCACAATGCCTTCCACTGATCGGATCTTCTCTCCATGCATAATGACCGTGAACTCTGACGTGGTGGGCTCAGCTCCTAAAGACATAATGAGCAACTGCCTCAGAAATGCTGTAGACCCTTTGTTACTTTACATGATCTAATGTGTTAGTTTTGTTAGTGTGACTTGCCTGTGTAAAGCTGATAGGGACTTTCGTGTAAACCCAGGAGATAATTGATCATGGAGGACTTTCCTACACTCCAGGGTCCCAAGAAGAGCACCATGGGCTTGGATGTAATCTCCCCATCTGTTATACAGGAAACAAACCAATAATGTGTCAATCCACAACAAAACCAAGTTTTTTTTTTGGCTATATTTAATCATTACACAGAGAAGCACGTAGCAGTTGCAAAACCACTACCAGTAAAAAGCATTTGACAACATAAACAATGAGCAAAACTACAAAAATAAAAATAAAATAAAGCAGCCAAGCATATTTAATAAAAGCACTTCCATAAAAAAGCATCCAAACATGAAGATTATGTGGCTCCTGAAAGCAAGCAGGTGGCTGTTGGCTGGTAGTAGAGCTCCTTGTACGTGGCAAAGATAGAGTTTTCTCAACATGAATGAACAAAGATTTTAATTCACAGACACAAAGACATAGGATAAACCACATAATAAAGCACTTGTTTTACGACATAGTCAGAGGAGCACATGCTTCCCACTCTACATTTACAGTAACTTAAGTATTGTACTGTCATTTCTTCCCTTTATTTCTTTTTGTGCATATGGGACATTTAGATCTTGTTTATTGCTTTGATAATTCATGTAAAGAGTTTTGTAAAGAGCAGAACCATGTGCATTTGCAGGGACATGTTGTATATGAAGACAAATGGAGGGGAAGGAGCAGGCGGAGCATTCCAGGCTTTGTCATGCACAAAGGTAAGCCCCTCCCATACCCACCTGTTGCTTGTTCGCCTAGGGTTCGTCCGGGGTAGGCTGTTAGATGAGGGGAACAGTTGGTGGAGGAGAGTGATGAGAGCACAGTGAGGGTGCAACACAAAGGGTGCTGTCACAGTGTGCATGAATGGAGGACATCCATATTTGACCCAGTTCGTCAAACATGAACAAATTAATGTGATACCCCTGCAACATTTGTTTTCTTTTTTGTTATTTTCCTTAAAGGTTTGGCACATGCCAAGTCTGGCAAATCCAAGAAAGACTTTGAAGACAGTTGGCTGAATTACTGTAAATGTAGTGACTTTAAATAATGTAATTATGACCACTGTGTTACCTAAGTGTGGGTTGTACTTAATGAAGGTGATTCTATTAATTTAACAGATGCATTGGAAAGCTTAAATATTAAACCATTGAATGAATTACATATAGTTCTTTATATTACATCTTGTTTGGAGAAGTATAGATCAGTGCTTTGTTCAGCTTGTGTGTCTTCATTCCTCTCCTTTAAAATATTGGTGACTAGTATTTTGACAGTCGACCAATAAATAGTTAGTAAATGGACTTAAGTTTTGAGCATCACTCTTGAGAGAATAAAGGGAAAGAAATTTTACAATTTAAAATCCATGTGGTTACACATCAAGTGTGCACAAACAAATCAACACAAAGCAAACCAAACAGGAATCCCACTCCTCAGATCAACACAGACCAGATATTGAATGTAGTCATACCTGAGATCTCATGCTGCCGCAGCTCATTGTACTTGTAGGCCTGCTCCATTGGTTTGATGGATGTGTGGTAGATCTTTCGCAACTTCTGAAGAGCCGCTGCAAAAATATTTAAGAGTAAGAATGATTATTAAAATTATTATTGAAAACCATGCATTCAGATTAATTAGAAATATGTTTTTTTGTTTGTCTTTTGCTTATGGAAAATGATTGTAGATGTAGATTACCTGCATAGTCTCCTGCTTTCTCTTCAGCTGCAAGCCTCAATGTTTCATCTATGTGAGATCTATCTCTGAGAGGTTCTGAGATAACTTCCTCCTCTTCTGAAAACAGGTAATAAACAAATATATTTTTGATTTTAAACAAGTGAATAATTGTCCATACATGGGCTCTGAGCAGTCACACAATAAATACAACACTTGGCACAAAGTTAGAGAAGAGTGGTCACTGGTTGCTCTGTGTGTGTCATGGTTAAATTTGAAACTATCATATTACTTCACTCACAGCTGTTAATATTGTCAGCTCTTTATTTAGAAAGTCAGTGCTAAAAATAGACAGACAAAGATCTTTGTTTGGCATCACCATGACTTTGATAACAGATAAAAGCCACACTGGGACTTCCCTACTCCAGTACAGTCCAGATCTCAGAGCTGGACTCATTGTTCCTGATAATAATATACACAGCACAGTATACAATCCTCTGTCTTTTCTCTTCTATATTTACTCCATTATCACTGTCCTGCTTCAGACCACTCAGCTAGAGCTGTGAGCTACAGATAGGGGCAATCAGGAAGTCTTCCTGGTTCACACTTAGCCGTAGAGGATTGTTAAACCACAGTGAAGGAGGAGCAGGACTATCCCGACCATCCAGAGCGCTTCACCCATCGTTGGCAGGTCTTGAGCAGCCCGGCGCTAATGGGCCAGTGCTACTTTGAGGTGGAGTGGGAGAACAAGCTAAACCATGGCTACATGAAAACAGATTTAGTAGCAAGGATTTTGGTTATGGGCTAATAATAATGGACAAATGATAAAGATTCTCAATTTTTCTTCATGTTACATATAGCACACAATAGACAGTAGCTTGCAGAGTCAAATATTTTCTTAAATTTTGTGACAGTTTGAATTTTGGTTTTGGACATATTTGACATAATTATGTTCTATCCTTTACATCTGAAAGGGTGAGTGATGTTGCTTTTGCCACTGAACAAGTGCACAGTGCTATCTTTTGGCCAAGCATAAGCATGCTTGTCCCATCTGACATAGGTGCATCAAATTACCAGTATAAAATGTGTTAGCTCATTTGTTTATAATTCTCAAGTTCACACTGAGTAAATGTCTGCAGAGGTTCTCGTTACTTCATGTTAATGTCTGTCAGTAAACAAGTGCACGTCTTTCTGTCGCATTCAGATACCAGGACATTTGTGAACTAGGTCCCTGTATGACGCTAACCAAAGTGCACTGGAAGTAGCTCATCGGCTTTAAACTCTGCCTTAAACTAGGCACATAATACACAGTTAGTGTGTGTAGTGACTAAAAAGGCCAAAGTATGTACATGGTACAAAGCTAGCATAAGTATGTCAATAAGCCTACTGCTGAACAAGAATCCACAAGAGCCCACTTTGATTCATAGTGTGGCTCTAGTGTTACCTGAATTGCACAGTGATGCATAATTGGAGAAAGGCACAGAAACAACACAGCACTACTGACTTACTGACTCAAAGTGCTAAAAATAATGCTTTGTAATGCTGTTCCCATCTCACAGCAAGAACATACAAATCAAAAGTTAGTGGCCAGAATCAAATATGAGTAACAGTGTGCTTCTAAAGGGTCTCTGCAGCATGCTGCATGTACTTTGTACATACAGTATGTCATAACCCTCTGTCAAATGAGATACAAAAATACGCTGATACATACATTGATGTAACAAGTGCTATTAAGTGATCAGTGATTCAGTTTGAAGACTAAAGTGGTACTTGATGAAAAGTATTTCATTAATGTCTGTCACACCAAACATACCCAAGCCTCTGAAGTGTATATGAGAAGAGTGGAGTCTTTTAACATGTGAGCGACCCTAAGTGTTGTTAACTTGTTAACACCTTCTGGTCCGCTCAGCCCACAGCAGCGGCCCCTGGACAGCACACCACAGGAATTACAGTGAGTGTTGCCTGCACATGGTGTGCTTTGCATCAGCACTCAAAATTAACCCTGCAGGCGCCAGGGGAGTTGAACCCTGGACATCTGCGGCTGGGACCATGTGTCCTCACTGAGTCCGTTGCCCCACAACCTTGGCTGAGTTTAGAGAAACACTGCTCATATACTACATCTAGTAGGAATGTTGGAGGTTTAAGCCTAGCAGGCCTCAGTGCCTGGGGCAGTGTAAGTTTAACTATGAATATCAAATATGCACTACTATTTTCCCATTTAGAAATACAATGTGTTTAGTCTGTAACATGTAATTCTACTTCGAAAGATGTCTGCAATAATGTCTGCTTTAAAGGGTAGCAGTCCTGGGACTAACTACCCAGCAAAAGAGCTCGATTTTTTACACATTGACTGTAGCTGTATGGATGTTCGTTAGCTCTGTAGGTTAGCATTGAAGCATTGGAGATGTTTGATTTAATTTTAAGTACTTGAGTAGGTCGGGTAGATATTGAGTAGATATTGCACTGCAGTGGTAATTAAATGCTCGAAACTGATACTGAAAATATTCTTGACCCTACAGGAAATTTTTAAAATACCTTTATTGCATTTACAATGTGTAATAGCTTTTGAATTAATTGTTTATTTGTGTTATGTATACAGTGTTAAAGGTGTACTTACTGGCACTGTATATATATCAGCTAACAGTGTACACTTAAGAGTGCTGGATCATGTTCTGCTGGCAGCACTGTGAAGGTAATTGAATTAAAGTGAACATGAGGAGCACAGCAGCCGGGAAGCCCCAGGATTTAAGTTAAGCTTGAGTTCAGGTAACTCAAACTAAGGGGATTCCACCGGTATGCTTCATTTAAAGGACATGACATATTTTTTATTTTATATGTTTTCTGATATTGGTAGGAACATCAAAAGTATTTTTAGTCACTGTTTACATTAACTATAACAAAAAAGATCATGATGATGATTGTCATCATCGCCTGTTAGTGCCATCATTCGGTAGTGTTTACCTAACAGACAGCTACATAAAGCAATTAAAGTTGTAGCTAAGTGTAGCAACTGCACCCTCTGAAGGCATAGAAAGCGGTGGAATGTGTGTTTTTTTGTCACAAATAGAGGTGTGAGGCTGGGTGTGGTGAGAAGAGTCCACAGATGGCAACAGGTGGTGGAGCTGCTGGAGTGTGTGCTCCCCTATCATCAGAAATAGCCCCACAATGGCTCATATGCTGGACTGAGCAGGAGGCAGAGCGGCTGCATCCTATTTTAAGGATCTGACTGATAGTTTGCCGATGTTAATATTCAGCCTAATTAGTACTAATATCTGACTTTTGTGAACATTGGGAAGAGTTCATGGAAATTTAGACTTGATTTAAGCTACCAATGGCTACAGTCTATTTTTGCTGTCTCAAATTAACTACTGGTAATGGGCTGACAAATGTTTAAGAAGACAATGAGGATTGAGTAGCTCAAAGGCGCTTTACACAGAGACACTGATCTAAGGCATATCTCGACTCTCCTGTCACAAGCACGCGAAGGACACGATGTGCCCTTGGGGCCCAAGTCTTATGGAAGCTGGAGCCATGCTGGTGTCCCTCTTGGTTGGGATGTCCTGCACATGTTACATGGTGTCAGAGGAAATCACATGGAAAGTGTGTAGTTTACATGAACAAGTTAATGTTTGGTATCTCCACTGAAATATGGACAAATACAAATGAACATGATAGTCATGTTCTACTTGGGAATAATGAGTCACAAAGCCTGTTGCAAAGTTTGTTGTATTAACCCCAGCGACAGCTCAGTTCTTTGCTGATTAGATTATGGGGCTTTCATCAGTATACTAAATATTGCCTGTGTTACAGCTTAATAAAAAAAAAAAAAACTGTTGAAATCTTAACCAAGAATCAAGTTAGAAGTCTAGAAGTTTACTGAGGCATGATACACTCTTGCACAATATTGAATATTATGTCATACTGCAGTCTGTCCCATTGTGATGCATTTAAAAATGTTGTGCTGATATGAACTTAAAAATGAAAAGAAGTGTTGAGAAATTGTTTTGGATTTACAATAGTGCAAATAAAGCAGCCATTAACAAAGGTATTTAAATCCTGACAGTTACAGGACACATTGTATTGCAAGGAATTTACCCAAATATCCTGAATATTGTCCTGGATATTTACTTAGGGAATCTGCTGACTTAAAAATTATTTTGCACTTTCTAATAATATCCTCATATTGTAGTGTGTGGGTAAACATTTGATAGTAATTTATATACATTAGTCGCTCATCTTTTAAAAAATGCTGCTATATGAGTTTAACATGCAGAAACCTGTTACAATGGCCCAGCCTCTCCTGACAGAAGAATGCCTGGCCCTATAAGGCCAACTGCTGGGAATAAATTGTGTTTGTGACAGTGCAGAGTGACAGCAGCTGTGCAGCATATCAAAAGGCTACTGAGGGTAGTGTGGGGAGAGGGGCGAAGAGCCGAGTGGAGCTGCGCTGGACAGTGTTGGGTTTCAGAAGGCCTTCCAATCTTAGAAATCTGACTGGGACCTGGACTACACAGGCCTGGGCTGGAGGTCTGAACCCCAAGGACGGACAAGGGTGATAGGCAAGTGGAACACACTGAACTAGCACAGATCTATAAGCCAGCCTGTGCTTTTAAATGGGTAAATCTGGAGGTATAACATCACAGTAATATTTAAATATAGAAACCTGGTGATATTACATTTCTCTTTAGGGATTAAAATGTTTTTGTTGTGAGCACAATCGCTGGGATCAATTCAATGAACATCGATACAAATATTATTATCTTCATTATAGCCGCACTGTTTAATGGAAGTCTAAAGTGAACTTAAGCTAAAATCAGTTGCAAAGCCCTGTGTGGCTTTGCTCTTTCCAAGCCTGAAAAGACTTTCCATTTGCTGGTGCCATGAGAGAGAACAGCTGACCTGCTGCCATTCCACTGCTCAAGACCCACAACAAGCACATCTCAACTTTTTCGCAAACTATAAAAGATGAGTGACGACAGACGCAGTTAAAGACATCCTTTCCTAAGTGATGCCAATTTTATTAATAAAGTAGCAGTTCTTAAAAAAGATGGTTCTAAATGTGTCTATACTCGCATGGTATTGCATTCTGTCCCCATGTACTCTCTGCACTCTATACATATGATATGTATAACAATATGCTCAAAAACAGAATAAAGGAGTAAGCAAATGCACAAACTAATTATTAAGTATTTGTAATCTTGACAAATGAATTACAGTGACAACTCTCCACTTTCCAACCAGTCCTTTACATTACTTAAAGATCAAAGTATGATTAAACAGAAAAAAGTGTATGCAAAAAGTAAATTAAATATTATGAGGCTTACCTGCAGTAGCCTGCAAAAGCAGCAGGGAGAGCAGACAGCAGATTGAGAGCGTACCCTTCATGATGGCTGCCAGGAGAACTCTGATAGTTTCACATACTATATATACCACTGGCAGGAAGGTCAAAGGGCACGTGGAGTGGAGAGGCGGGCGTAAAGAAGGCCAGCTGCTGGAGGGGCTGAGTGAGGTGTGAGAGAATGTCATGGCAAATGTTTACCACCAGCTGATTGTCCTTTTCCAGTCCAAAGCTTGGTCGAGTATAAATGCAAATAATATTAGGGGCAATTTACTTTGGAATATTTTAAGACATATTTTTTGGAAGTTACCCAAGGAAAGCAAAAGACATTAAGTCTGGCAGAAACAATACGATGTCTGTCATACAAATGTTTGGAAAGACTTAATTAGATGTAAATGGGGATGATGCTTGTGATACCTGACATTGTTTTGACAAGTGCTAAAAAAGCATGTTAGCAGTCAGAAGGCTGACAGCACCCCCATAACAAAAAGTAGCAAGTTCTTTGTTACTTTACTCTTTTTAGTTAAAGGCACACTTGGCTGAGAGCACTGGATACTTTATCAGATTTAGATGAATAGTGCCTAATTGGTGGGCTTAGACCCAAAAGTATGTGACACTGATGTTGAATATTCTTTTAAATATGTAGGACTGTAATCTGTAAATGTTAACATACTGAGGACAGAAAATGCGCAATCAATTTGATTAAAAATGGTAAAAAGGTGAAACAAAGTACAAGTATTAATAGTAGTAGTATTAGTTGTAGGCTAATAGACAATTGTATAACTAGCAAAACGTGTGTGTAAATATACAGTGAACCCCAAAATTATTCATACCCCTGGCAAATTCTGACTTAAAGTTACTTTTATTCAACCAGCAAGGGTTTTTTTTTGGACCAGAAATGACACAGGCTTCTCCCAAAAGATAATAAGACGATGTACAAGAAGTATCATTGTGGAAAAAAATATTTCTGTTTTTTTTTTAACATTTGAACAAAAAGTGGCATGTCCAAAATTATTCCTACCCTTTGCAAACTGTTCACAGTCTATGGGAAAATCCAAAGTTCTATACCATTCCAAATAGTCCATGCTCTTCTAAAGCATCCTAATTACCCTAATTCATTGGAAATAGCTGTTTTAATCAACACAACAGGTGAAAAACAGAAGCTCTCTGCTGTTGGTTTGTGGACAGTCATGGCTAAGACAAAGGAGCTCTCTGAGGTCCTGCGGCTGTGCGTTGTGGCTGCTC
This sequence comes from Bostrychus sinensis, assembly GCA_020698575.1. Lineage (NCBI taxonomy): Eukaryota > Metazoa > Chordata > Actinopteri > Gobiiformes > Eleotridae > Bostrychus > Bostrychus sinensis. Next base: position 19,663,450 of record CM036253.1, on the reverse strand, counting down.
ACAAGTCAGGAAAGGGCTATAAGACCATATCAAAATGTTTTGAAGATCCAGTGGCTACAGTGCAAAGTATTATTAAAAAATGCAAGACGTTTTACACTGTGACAAATCTCAGAAGAGGTGGTCGGAAGCCAAAAGTGACACCAGGGCTGGCCAGGAGAATAGTGAGAGAGGTAAAAAAGATACCAGGGATCACCACCAAGGCCATCCTGATGAATCTGGGCTCTGCTGGTGGCAACATCTGAAGGCAGGCAGTCCAACACACACTGCACACCGCTGCACACCACTGGGTTTCACAAATGCAGAGCAAGGAGGACACCACTTCTCCAGATAAGGCACAAAAAAGCCCACTTGGCCTTTGCAAATGCTCATCTGGACAAAGGAGAAGACTTCTGGTCTTCTGTTTCATGGTCAGATGAAACAAAAATTGAATTGTTTGGCCACACTGATGTATCCTTCATTTGGCGTAAAAAAGGAGACCCTAAGAACATCATCCCCACTGTCAAACATGATGGGGGGAATCTAATGTTTTAGGGGTGTTTTTCAGCCAGTGGACCAGGAAACCTAATCATAGTAAACGGCACCATGAAAAAGGAGCAATGCATCAAAATTCTCAACAACATCAGGCAGTCTGCAGAGAAACTTGGCCTTGGGCGCCAGTGGACATTTCAGCACGACAACAACCCAAACACACAGCAAAAGTGGTGAAGAAATGGCTAGCAGACAAAAACAAAAGAATTAACGTTTCGCAGTGGCCCAGCCAGAGTCCTGACTTGAATCCAATTGAGAATCTGTGGAGGGAGCTAAAGATAAATGGGCAAAAATATCAAGGAGACATGCAAAAAGCTGGTCAGCAATTATAGGAAGCGTTTGATTGCTGTAATAGCCAATAAAGGCTTTTCTATTGATTTTTGAGAAGAGTATGAATAATTTTGGACATGCCACTTTTTGTTCAAATGTTTAAAAAAAAGCTGAGAATTTAATTTTTCCACAATGATACCTCTTGTGCATCGTCTTATCTTTTGGGAGAAGCCTGTGTCATTTCTGGTCAAAAAAAAAACAAAAAACTTGCTGATTGAATAAAAGTAACTTTAAGTCAGAATTTGCCAGGGGTATGAATAATTTTGGGCTTCACTGTATATATATTTATTATTACTATAAATAATGGATAGCATGCATTAAGATAGAATTGAATAGTACTACTTTACTGACATTGCTATAATAATGAACATATAACTCACTTCATAATATTGGAGTAATGTGAAGTGTGGAGAGTGTTTAAGCTAATAAAAAAGAGCACGGGAATGAGTCAAGCTTAAATCCCTAACACAGCTAAATGCAAGTTGGATTACTGCTTTATCACACTCCAGCAGACACTGCAAAACATAATCTCACAAGTACACTGAAATCTCAACGGCACATTAATCCACATATGTGCCAGGAATTTCCAACTAAATTATGTTTGCACTAAAAGAGTAAGGAGGTATGACAATCAATGTAGTAGTTTTACTCAAGTGTTTTTTTTTTCTCTAACATTTTTATGGACGTATATGGGGAAAAAACAGGACATAGTCTTTTGGATACTGTTAAGTTTAATTGTTGGGGGTTTGCAGGGGATTTTCAGAAATGTAAGGTGGCCATGACACTCTTGACTTTGAGAATGGCTGACCTATATCATCTTATTATATATAAAATCTATGTATTATATACTATTAATTTATCTATTAAAAAAAAAACACTCTGAAGCCCAAAATGTACAAAACAAAGTACAAACTTTATTATTCTGTCTTTACAAAGGCACAAGCCTCTTTTTCCCCCAAAACATTTCTCTTAAAAAACAAAACAATAGCTTCTTGATGACTGTATACATTGACAGGTCTAACAAAAAAGGTACAGAAAACAGAAAAAGATATGAAAAACAGGGAGCTTCAAAATGAATAACCTCATACTGAGACAACATAAATGTTTGCAAAAGAAGGAAAATCTTTCAGGGGCAATGGGACAGAATGGACATGAATGGTGAGAATGTGGCTACACAGTTGTACAGTTTTTAACCTCAAGTAGAAACCGTACAGAGGAGAGCCTTCTTTATCTAAAGCAAAGAAATATCCCCTCTAATCTAGTACAGTAAGTGCTTCATAATCTATACCCCATTTCTTGATCTGCCAGGCCCGCTATACTTTGATATGTCCATGTAGTATTTTGAAGATACAATGGAACCACATTTTTGACCAAGAGTAAATTATACATTGCTTAAGAGGAAAACAGGGGCTCCACAATAAGCAAAGCAGGCACGCCACTTCTTGATATCCAGGAATCCCTCTATTTTACTGATAAAGACTGGGAAAGTGCCCCATTGTTTTGTTTAACGGACGTGTCCCTTATTTCAGTGCAGCTGACATCAATATATTTAAAGGGCAATTCTATGATAGATGCAATGTGTTTAACCCAAACACATTATCTGTCCAGCAGCTCCATCTATGCATGTACAGAACAATGATGTTGAAAAAAAATGCAAATTTTCACTGTGATGTGTCACGAGCTGCAATCTTAATCTCTAAATGTCCAGGTATGGCTTTTCCATGTTACACCTGGTCTCACAAATGTGCAGGGAAGATATTACATTTTATGGAATGTCAACACTGGAAATGTGTGGACAGATCCACACATTTAGGGCAATAGTGCACAAAAACAAGTGTAAATCTCAGTATAGATCTACACAGTGCACTCATATTGAAGTAAAAAAAGAAAAAAACAAAAACAAAGCACACTTGTATGTAATTGCAATATCAGCAACAAGTGAAAAAAAAATAAAAAATAAAAGTAGGCAACATACCTGGGAACATATTCCAACACCCCCGGGGTGTGTAAAAGCCTTTCATGGGAATGGTGAGGTGAAAACCAAAGGGAGACTTTGATCAAGCATATACATGTCACTGTCAGAGCCCAGGGCTGTGTTAAGGCTGGCATCACAGTGCATCCCTGCACCACAGTAAGGCTACATGCCTCAATATCTATCTAGCTGTTAAATAATTGTCCCAGGAACGCTTATAAAAAAAGCATAAATGTGAAAATAGAGAGTTACACTATACAAGATAAGCAAAAAGGACAAGTAATATATGTTAGGAAATGCATAGGGCATGTATGGGCTGCCCACTTACCTCCACAACATTCAAACATTCATTGTTTATGGAGCATTTCCTCACATTTTAGGAATAAACTTCTCATTTGGACACCAAACTACACTGGAAGGGCTTCTTTAAACCAGCTCTTCAAATGTCAGCAAAAGAGTGATTGTATGTCAGTCGTGTTTGAATGTGAGTAGGTTACAAGGCAGAAGAGGTGCTGCTGCAGGCTGCCAGAGTCTGGGCCACCTCTTAGACCCTGCTGATTCTAAAGTTAGGGAGGGCACAACTTACTCACACAGAGTGGAAGCCACTCAGAAGTGCCCACATTAGCTTATTTAACAAGCCAGGTGCTTTCTTATTACAAGAGAGGGGTGTCAAAATCAAAGCCCTATATTTGTCAGGCAATGAGTAAAATAAATGCATGAAATTACTGGGAACCCAGCCCAGTAAAATGACAACAAAAAAACAAAAACAAAAACAAAAAACAAAAATAGAGTTATGAACTTAAGTGCACTCCTAAACCTTGCTTGATTTCCTGTTAGCACCAATAAGCCATGAGAACTGTTTTTCTCTGTTAACATGACACTTTTTGCTATATCTATTACATTCTCTTTGATTTTCTAGCTTAGAGATTCCTGGACACACAAAATATTTTCTGTTAGTCATGAATCTAAAAGACAGACTTGTAATCTCACAGTGCCTCTCCAAAAAGCTGTTTCTGCAACAGGAAAAGGATACATAGTTTATCTACTTTGCAATTCCACATGAAGCATCTATTGAATGGCTTTAGGGCCAACTACTGAGCAAAGCAAAAAACAAAAAAATGACATATACGTATAAGAAGTAGCCTAGTGATTGATTTTGTCAATAACTGATTACTTAATAAGTCATCACATTTCTGTCGATTATGACCATATTTAAGGTAGAAGGGGACAAAAATGTTAAACAGAAATGCAATGCAGGCAAGACTGCTTGAAAGTGTAAACCAGTCCAGGTGTATCTGGGGTTTGAAAAAGTAAAAGTTTAGTAATGTTTATAAAAAAAAAACTTAAAGAGTGCTTTAGTCGGTCTACCAGCCCTATGAATGTCCTCAGAGTGCCTCCTGTAGCCCCTGTCTTCTTGGGCTTCTTGTGTATGTGTGTTATGTGCGTCATGTGCGTGTACGGCATGCAAAACAATGGGGTAGATCTCAGGGTAGCGAGCAGTCATCAGGCCCGTCGCTGTTTGAGGCTGTGTCTGAGCCCGCTGCATCTGACAGAAGACGTCCCGAAGTAACAATAACTGCTCTTCTCTGCTCCTCCTCACCAACACAACCCTTACCCTGGTTGCCTTCAATGTGTTGGATCGCCTGAATAAAGAGATGAAGATGATGTTAATGTGACGCCCTCTAGTGGCCAAACCTTGGTGTAAATTTGGTAAAAAGCGGCTCACTTGAACAATGGTGTCCAGATTCTGCCGTGATGTGGACACTGTGTTGATAACGGAAGCTGGGCCCATGGTTACCACGGTGACATGATGGGATTGTGGAGGTTGGACAGGTGCTGGGACAATGACTGTAGCATGGTGAGTGGGTACAGGAGGGGTAGCTGGGGCAAGCACCTAGAAGAAAGAAGACACTTAAATGAGCAATTTTATTTGCTATATTATTAACTGTAGCAAAAATGCAAGCACGCTGGGAGAGGCTCCAGCCACCCGTGACTCCAAAAGAAAGCAAAGAAGATGAATAACATCATTTACAAAACAAGTTTGTTATTGGGTTGAAACTAGTACAACTTGTTTAGACTATTTTTTAAACTATAACTATTAAATGTAAGTATGTAAGTGTTTGTTTATATATAATATTGATTAATATATCACACAGCTTGGTGTTGAAAAAATTTCAGAAAGCTTATTGAAACCCAGTCCCAGTCATCTTTTTCTCTAAGCTCATGACCACCTGATAAAGTGGATGGTCTGGCAGCTCCTGCTGATCAATTAAGTATCATGTTCAGTCAGCACACAGAAACAGAATATTGCCATTATCAAGCCTGTGGACAGCCATCACTGAAAATATGCAATCTGTTTTTCTCTCCTACAAACACAAATTGTTAACTAGTCTAAACAAAGTTTGGTATTTTTGTGATTTATTGAACACAGGGAAAATATCAAATTATTATACTCCAATTGGATTACTGAAGGAGGCATTAAAAGAGTACTATATAAACTATTATGTTAGAGGTGAGCACTAGTTTGCTAGGAATGAAGCAATTTGTTTGACTTTTTGTGACGGCTTTTTCAAGGACAAATGCAATGAAGCTGCTTTGTTGTGTGGCAATAGAATTTGTATTCAAGTGTTTCTAACCTGTGGGCTGTGTGCAGGAGTAAGGTCCCTCTCCAGCTGCTTGTGGTGCTGCAGACAGACAAGGCTCTGTGTTTGCTGATCTTGCACTTGTTGGGCAAGAACCTTCAGCTTCTCAGGATATAACTGGGAATCTAGTGAACGCATCTGACAGACAAGGAGATTAATTTAAAAATGATTTGTGTGATTTGTGATTTGTATCAGTATATAAGTTCTGCCCATCCATTTGTAGGTATTAGTTACCTGTTCTTCCAGAATCATCCTGACAGAGCGCTCTTTCTCCAGCTGCTGCCTCAGCTCAATCATCTCTCGTCTTAGGTCGTCAGTCTTCTCCTCCTCCAGTATATCTGGGGAGCCAATCCCTTCATCCTTCTCCTCTGCACGTCTTCTTTTAGGAGATGAGCCACTTAATTCCTTTGGAGTACACAGAAAAAAGATCATTAAAGTTGCATGTACATTATGCTTAAAACTACACCATTACACAGAACAGTAATGTTTTCAGTTAACCGTGGTAATACTTTACTTGTATGATTCGTTTTAGCTGACTGTTCTGCTGCAATAGCCGTGTCTTCTCCTGCTCCAAAGTAAAAATATACTCTGCTGTCTGTTGCAGAATTGCAGCCTAAGGAGATGAAGGCAACATAATATTCATAAAAAATAAATTTAATGACTATGAACCTGGAGGCACCTAACATGCAACTTATTATCCAACACAAATCAGTTTGGGACCCACCTTGCTGAGCTTCTCTCCATCACTGTGTGGGATGAGTGTTTTAAGTGACTGGAATCCGGCATTAATGCTTTGCATACGCCGACGCTCATTGCTGTTTGCAATCTCTCTGCGTATTCGCCTCTCCTGGTCCCGGGCTGTTTCTGGCGTCAAGGGAATGTTGGCCAAACTGCAGGAGGAATAGGTGGAGACATGGTAAGTTTGCAAGAAGTATAAGTATACAAATAACATTACTTTTACTAACTTGATTCTGGTATGTCAAAATAATATATTCATTTAATTAATTTGTTATTGGGCTATAATGAAGTGGTTAGTTTCTCTACCCAAGCCCGGATAAATGGAGAGAGCTGCGTCAGGAAGGACAGCTGATATAAAAACCTATGCTGTGCAAGTGGTTCACTGAGGCAACACCTGAAACAAAGGAAGCAGCTAAAAGGGATTGCAGATTTATTAATAAGAAATTAACCCTGAATATGATTACTAACTAGAACTTGATACAAAATTGTATGTACTGTAAAATAGGCCTTCAAGTTTTGGGGTTCCTTTCACATTTATTAGATAGCTTTATCTGAAATCAAAATATATTTACCCTGTAGTGCTTTGGCCAATAAGTCACCAGCATAAATTTATTAGGCAGATCAAGCATTTGATTTAAAACTGTTAGACTATGACTGGATTTTTTCCAGTTTCTAATTGTTGCAAACAGTTTGCAAATTACTAAATTAATTTAATAGTAGTACAGTCTTAGATACTGTCATCAACATTTAAGTAAATTTGCCCTTACAATGTCTGTATCTCTCAAAATATCTTTTGGATGCTCTATCTGAGCGCTTATCTGCACAGACTCAGCTGCCACAGTGCAAACACTGGGAACAATTGTGAGTGCACACAACATTGCAGGGGTACATCCAAAGCACTACTGCCAAAACATTACCAAGTGGGTTTCAGGGTTGAACACATAAAACAAACTAGCAACAACATTTTGAGTGGACAGGGAATCAGCAGTTGTAATGTGATGAGTCTCATTCATGCAGGTCATAAAGTAGGCCCTGATGGAGCCATGCAGCAAAGAGCAAACTGTGTCCTAATTGGCTTATGGGTAGTCAGTTGATATGATACCTAAAGAGTAGATGCCTTAAAATACACAAAGCAAAATAAAGCCTAAAAGCTACAATTTCTAGATAACTTAGTACTAAGTTTGCAAAATACCTGGAGGAGCCATAATTATAAACTGGACTTGTGCATAATACATATGTGACATAATTTGTAGTTGTATGACTTTATCTAGTTGATAGTACTACAAGAAAATGTGTCATTAGATGTTTTAGCAACAATGTTGATGTAAAAGATCTGAAAATACTGCTACTTCTGTAGCTATGATGGCGTGAATGAATGTGAAAAAGGTCTAAACCATAAAAATATATGTAGCCTTTCTTTTATGATAAATAGCTACACTATAGGTTATTGGTTAAAGGCGATTCATCCAAACGTATAAACCAATGTCCAAATGTCTACATTTAACCTTTAACCGTTTTATAATTTGGAGCATTGTGTAATTTAGAGCAATGCTCATTCATACAGGTTTTCTTCCAGAGAGCTAGTGTGAGCTAGAAAAAAAAACGAACTACATTTCCCAGAATGCCGCGTCACCACCGAACAGCTGCAGATCCCTCCGCCTCCGTCTTCAATCGCAGCTGCGGACGTATCGAGGGCCTTTCGCGACAACACACCCCCTTATTAATAACACCACTTTTATTTTCCCTGCCTCTTCGCGAAGATTGGGGATGATTACAGTATTAAAGAAATAATATTTCCCTTTATTAACAGTGTGACAGCCATTCCCCAACATAACGAACCTTGCCAACTACACCCCGCTCCAAGCACACTTTTCGTGTTCTCCGCCATTACAACAATGCGGCAGGCAGCATGGCAGAGGTGCGGGATGAAAAAGACGCAGTGCGAGAGACACGATATCACCGATTACACTTACATAAAGCACGCTTTCATAGCCCCAACGCTTATTAAACCCGTGTTTACAAAATCGTATTATACATTTGCCCGACTGTATGAAGCGTGGCGCCACTCACAGGAAACAAGTCCAGACCCCTAGTCGCTTTTAGTGCAAGCCACAAGCATGGCCGCACTACCCACAATAACTTCTGGTCGGTCTGAGGTAAAACAGTAACCCCCATGATATGTGAGTGAAAAACAGGCTCTTTCACCGCCTGTGACACCCGCATGGCGTAGTCTTACAAGCAAATAACGCACGCATAAGTAACACTTGGGAATAATTTAAGAATAAATAGACCGTGGACGCGCTCTGGAGCGGAGTAGCAGCGTGGCGTGCACAGTACCACGTGGTTTATGTTTGTTAGCCCTAAAATACATCGTTTTCAGGTAAATGTGCGAAATAAGTGGCTGAGGTGGTTCACGTGTTAACGTACTAGACCTAAGGTGGTCACATTATTTTAGATGTGGGGTGATAATTAATGCCCGCAGCTTCCCGTGACTGGGTCGTGTACACAATAACACATCAGATGAAGCATGTTGCCTCAGCGCGCTGTACTCTCAAACAGATGACTTAATACACACGACATGTGCGGTGAAAGCGCGTGGATACGTACCTACAGAGACCTCCAATCACTTCTTTCTCCGTTTTTCTGAAATGTTGCAAAGAGGGCACCTTCTGAGCTGGTACCATGAAATACTCCATGCTCACCAGTCGCCAGTTTTGATCCCCCCTCCCCGAAAAAAGGCAAAAACAAACGCCGTGGAATAAAACGAAAGCGGTAGCGTTGTAGAAAGCGAACTGCAGTGATGCGACGCGGGTAAATCCTCAAAGAAAATCAAAATCCTTCGTCCGTGTAACGTAGTAGTTAGAGGCTGCTGAGAGTTGTAATGTTACTCGTCTTCCAGCTGATGGGGTTCCCTCGTTGTGTGTGGCGCTCTGCCTCGCTCGTTCTCGCTCCCTCCCTTCGCTTTCTCCTTCTGCATGGCCGTGCGTGTGTGTGTGTGTGTGTGTGCAGCTGATGGGATGGCTTTCAAGGCGGGAAACAGCTGGTAGGAGTCACACTGCACTACCGAAAGCCTCCTTCCGCAGAGAGACGGCAGCACTGCATGTAAACAAAGGACTATTTAGTGCGCCGATTCAACTAACAAATGCGTAAAAAAAATCACAGAGTTCGGAGAAATTCTAATAGCATTTCTAGAGTGAAAATCTGCTTTACTTTATTCCGTTAGTTTTGACTAAATAAAACAAAAATAGCGTGAATGTATTTGTTATTCAATTATGAGACTCGGTTTTGCGATTTTTATACAATCCACACATGCATACATCAAATTAAACAGATTCTTAACATTTTAAAAACAAAACACTCTAAAATAGCCCACTAGTTCCTGTGGTCATCCTGTTTAATTGAAGCAAAAAGGCTACGTATTGCAAGCAGACTGTATTATAGCCTATTGAAAAGTGGGACTAATGGGGCTGACACTCGAACAGCTGCGTAACGAACAAGAGATCAGCTGACGAGCTGGCAGCCTCCACGGCAACAGCGCGGGGGGAGGGAGGGCTTCTGGGGACAACACTCCGAGCACACAATTGTCAAGTTATCAATAAACAAAACTGTAGGCTATTATATAGACTCGTATGCAGTTAATGGATCGGGCAAAGTGAACGTGTTGCCCACTGGAAGTGCCCTAACAAAACAGGTTAAAGCAGCTCATCAAGCCACCTGATGAATGCAGAAACATGCGTTTATGTTTTATTTCATTTGAGATAGTATGTGCCTAATTGTAGGCCTAATTGTCCCTGATTTAGGGAACTATTTTTTTAAATAAATACATCATGTGACTCAAAGTTCTGTTCATTACAAATATTTATAATCATTATTTAATGGCCTTATAAATCATGTCAATCAAATGTGACACCTTGCCTATGTGACAAAAAAATACATACAAAACTAGCATTTTAAACATACATTTAATATCTTGAAACACCTAAAGAATTTTGTAGCCAACATCAATCTGTTGGCAACTAATGGAGGTACTAGTGTGCAACAGTAACTTGATGCCTCAATGCCCTCTAGTGGTCTTATGTAAAATGCCAAGCAGGCCAGTTCAGGCTCATAGGTCTGAACAATGCACAGAATAAACAGCTAAACACAAGCAGAAATTACAAATTACGTTTTGTATTTCGAAGCTATTGTTAAAAAAGAGCTTCATTCGTACATTTTATATTGGCTACATGAAGGCAATTCTTGATTTAGCCTATAAGCTGTTGTAATAATAATTCATATGAAAAATAATACTTTTAAATATCATATCATTCGAATAAAAATATAATACAATTAAAAAGAGAGAGGAGTGACACAAAAACAGTAGAACAGATCCATATTTTATTTAACTGTGGTTATCCCAGCAAATAAAATTAGTCCATACTGCCTCAAGAAATATAAAGCACACGATGTGCTTTTTTGAACTTGTCTTGGTTTGATCATGCCTTTTAGTTTTACTTTAATGGAAATCAACAAATCATAAAACCTTGCATTTTACATTATTTACATCTTTCTACAATTTGTGTGTTTAATTTAGCATAATTCTTCCTCTGTTTTGCTTTCGAGTTTATTTTTTATTGTCACTGTTACAGTTTTTGGTTGATAAGCCCCATCTCCGCAAACAGGTGTCATAAGCCTGTGGAATGAGCTTGTCTACATTTGTAGCCACGTCTTACAGTTTTGTTGTGAATATAATATAATATAATATAATATAATATAATATAATATAATATAATATAATATAATATAATATAATATAATATAATGTGTGAGCAATGGCCATAATTTATTGCTGGTACAGCGCGCAGAGAGATGGCCGTGAGGAGCAGGGGAGAGTTTGGAGAACAGCCTGGGACTGCCCATGCTGGGGGGCGGAGCAGTAAGCATGCGCTGAGCTGGCAGACTCTGGGCTGGTCCTGACGGGCTGGCTGGGCTCCGGGCGGCTGTCTGTGTGCTTCAGACGCTCGTGGAGGAGACTGCCATCAACGCTGCGTCTCCACGAGTGCTTAGAAAAGAAGACCCCACCAGACACGGCCGTAACTGCGACAAAACAAAACGGACAGCCCCACCTCGGCTTCTAGAAAAGCACGACAGAAGAAGGAGACGATCCTCCTTCTTTACCCTACACCCCTGCTGCTAACCCGCCCTACCTATCCAAGACCACTTGGTGCCATCCCTTTGGTGACTGAACTACTCTTACCCCCCGAGGAGAGCCACGGCCACCCATTGGATCCCCTCTTGACCGTCATTGCCATTAAGCGATGCGCGCTAAATCTACGATGAAACCTCTACGTTTTTGATGTAGCTTCAACCCTGATCTCCGTTTTTTTTTTCATATCGACAACAGTTACAGCTACAGATTCGGGTGTTTACACTTTTTGACGGGTTCGTTGTGGAGTGATAACATGCACAGAGCAGAACTCCACGGTGACAGACAAGACAGTCATTACATATAGTTGTTATTTGACGCAGTTGACTGGCTGCGCCTGAGAGTATATGTTTGTTATTTCTATGATTAGAAATAATTCTGACAATGGTCTGGCCACAGACCGCCTCTGTAGACACATAATATTTCTACAATACGTGCCAGAGCGCGTTTTATTTTTAATCGAAGACAAAGCGCTAAATAACAAGGAGTCGATAAACAGAGACGACGTTTGAGCCATAGGACTTGCGTGCGAAGTTTGCCCTGGCAGAAGGAGAGCAACGTCAGAGATATCTCGGCCCCATCCACGGCATTTTCGCTGTAAGGTAAGACCTGTCGTTGGTGTCATCTCTTTTACTACTGTCAAATGTATGTCTTGGTGTTGGTAAACTCAGTTCACACTTGGTAGTGACCTATTTTCTGGGATTCTCCAGCTGTGGGTTATGCTGCCTGGACTCCCTTCTGTCACAGCCCAATCCAGACCGGTTTCATGGAGGACGTGCCATCTCAACGTCCATGTAGTTTTTCAGACGTGGTGTCAGTCTCAATAGTGCTTGTCTCGCATCCCTCTACTCATTTGTGAAGGACTTTTTTAGAGCAGTGCCTCAAATCCTGTCCCACTTTGGGGCATTCATCAGTGCTCAGCCAGCTGTTGTGCAAGATGCAGGCGGCTCTTCTGTCACAACATCTGATAAAGAGTTCAACGTCTACAGACCGCTGACTGTCACTTCAACCCTGTTGGTAAAACAAAGATAAAGTATGACCTGCTAAACAACTAGGAACCGAATAATCACTGTGTAATAGACTAGTGGCTTCTGAAATTTCCATTTTGCCTCAGATGTCCACACACATCAACCCATCATTGTTTTCATAGCAACAGGCTATTGGATTTTGCAGTGTTTGTCATTAAACAAATGCTGATTGTGTTTTTTATCCTTGTCTGTTTCATAAAATGCGAGTTGTTGAGTTGTTAGTTGAGGCCATACATGTAGCTAGTGCAGGGGGCAATGATGAGCACAGGCCAGATAAAGAGCTATTTTCCTCCAATTAAGCCAGTCCTGTCCCTGAGCCTAATTGTGCGCACATTGGGACTGAGATTAGGATGGACCGTCTTTCCATTGGCTGCCTCCCATGGGCCCATTGTTCCAAAAGATGCCAGAGGAAAGAGCTGAACCCTGCCAGGGCAGACCTAACAAGCCCTGTACTGAACGGGAATAAGGCCTGATCATTAAAAACCATTAGGCTGCAATAAACATTGCGTTGGATTTTCAAAGTGTGTGGGATGATTTTATATTTCCAAGGTGACTTAAGAGATGCAGTATGAATAATATCATGTGTTCAATCATTACAGAAACCCTATAGCTTACTCACATAGCCTGTTAGCCCAGTGGAGGTCTGGCTATGGGCCCAGTGGACCCCCTCTCAAAGTATGCAGGGAAGAGGAGCAGGAAAAGAGGCCGCATGGGTTTTCTGCACTGGGAGGACTTCGACTCCCTCTTCCAGGCCCCTGCTATTTAATCCATAACCCTTGTGTGAACTGTGAATGCAGGTGCTCCTCATTGCTACTGACTTCACATTGTTTGTCCAATCAGCTGATGACCGTTTCTTTTTTTGAGTAATTTTCATTGCCATTAAACTTCTTTGCCACACTGTTCCTCGTCAGGCTGCAGCTCAAAGGCTCTCTTCTCGCTCTATAAAGCCAGATGTCCACAGTCTGTCCATCTCTGTGGTGGCATTCCTCTCTCACAGTTTTGGAGACAGGGCTTCTTTGCTGTCTGTTTTCTCATCCTGCTCAGCTGCATTCTTGGACAGATGTAGTGACTTCAACAGCTGCTTGGACCAGCTTACCCATCACTTGACTCATTAGCAGTTATTAGAAGATATGCCTCCTAAGTGTTTTCAGCAGACCTACACAACCATTTCATGGGCATGTGTGTTGTCTTGTCTGTGACATTATTCCCCTGAGGTCTCAAACTGAGAGTGTAAGGCTATTGCTTTATGGTGGAAAAGGTGGACCCTAATGGCATGGTCCTGCGTCAGACAGCAACCACGAGGCATGTGCTGGAGCAGTGGTGGGAAGCCGCAGTGCACTTGTACTTAATGTCTCCAACCAGACCAACTAATATTAAGTGGTGTATGAAGTGAATTGTAACCTGTTGATTTATGGGGCAACTAGAAATAGGAAAAAAGTTGGTTCTTGCATTTGCTTCTTCAGTATTCTACCTCTGTAGTGAAAAACACAGAAAATAACTTAGATTGCTGTCAGTAAATGGATAGGAAATAAGTGGCACAAACTACATGGGGAGAGCCGGTGTGAGTGAATGTGAGTGTTTGAATTAATATCGCAGCAGGGTTCCTGAGCAGCTGGGGATTACGGTCAAAGCTAAAAGGCAACTCAGCAGCAGGGGACGAAGGATTACCGTGGCCAGTGAATGAGGCGGCGTGCAGTGAAAACAAGGCACCTGATATACTAGCATTTAGCATCGTGGACTTAAAAGGCCGTTTTAGTTTGCATCAGAAACATGTCTCCACAGTGGTAAGAGTTGTAGTGGACAAGAGTACAACTAAAAAGATTTTTGTGATATTATCCCATATTATCACTAGCCTGCTGATTGACTGGATACTGATTATTCAGATCTACATATCATCAGTTCTAGATCTTTTTTTGTTGTTGTTTTTATTCATTTCACTTTGGATTGAAAGTAGTGTTAAGTACTGGAAATCAATGGAATTATAGTCAGAAATCTGCAGGAAAAGTACAATTATTTAGTGTAAGTAATACTTTGGAGTGACAGTCTTGCCTGCCTTGTATGCCTTGTGTTGTTAGAGACTAGAGTTGAGCATTGCTTGCACCAAATATTTTATCTCTAACTCTTTCCATATGTGCTACAGAGGAGGTGACAGAGTGGGGCTGGGGAGAGCTGCGATGCGCCAGATTTCTGGACTCATTTGTTGAGAAGAGACAAAGCGGATACAGAGGTTGACTCACAGTGAGCTGGAGCTGAAGGAGACCGGTGCATACCGCTCTGCTCCTTGGCTGGCTGGGCTCACAGACCGTGCATTTTTCTGCAGTTAAACTGTAACCACTAATCACTTCACGGCCTCACTGTTTCCCTCCTGCTACAGACCATTCCTGAGTCCCCAGGGTGGGTTAAAAAGCCCCTTTGGGCTAAATATGCTCTACCCCTTCCCAAATCAACTGCATGGGGCATCCCAAAGTAACACGCTACTCTTGCTAGTCTTGTAAGGATCTGCCATGGTGAAATGTATGGGTCAGTTCCTCTGCTGCAAGTCTACAGGCCTGCATTTCCAAAATAAACACAGACAACTCAGTGCCTCGCTCCAGCTGCCCCACCCACCTCTTCTCATTCTCTTTAATGCTCCTTTTGCGCTGCCTGCTCCCTCTTTGTATCGTGAGAGAATTTCAACTTGCAGGCCCTGTAGACAATATGCAGACCATGTCTGGGCCGGGGCACAGTGGAGGAGGAAAATATAAAGAGAGAATATAGGACTTAAGCCAAGTCATAAAGGAAAAGCAGCAATGTATGTGAACTGGAGGGAAATGGGGAAACACTGTCCAGTTTCCATGCATGTGAGATTGGACTGGTGATAGGCAGCGTAGGTTTGCTTGGCTCTGGCCTGAGTCTGGGAGCTGTATAGAAGTATGCAGTGGTGCACTTTGAATAGACACAGCTGGTTTGTATTATTATTTACTTGCCTGGCCAACACCCTGAATACTCCAGTATACCCTGTGTGGTGTTACAGCAGTTCTGTAGGGCTGAGGTATGCATGTGTGTGTTTGCTTGTTTGAAGAGAAAGAAAGGGAGGAGTCAGTGAGGGGGCTCTGTTTGTAAGTACGGCTCAGGAATAACAGAGGGAAGGGGCGAGACAGAGTGTTTCTTACAAGGGGTTGCATGAGGGAGACATGGGTGAGGCCTTTTAAAGACTCCAATACGGCTCTCAAGTCTGGGCCTGGGCCCGGCTATGTGTCTGGGCATATCCAGTCCTGTCAGCCTGAGCTTCCAGACTCTGCCCCTTCACCCCCTCCTCTGCTGCCCCGCCAACGCTCCCTCCATCCTTGACTCTCTGGGACTTCATCTCTTCGGCTTAAACTGCATCCCTCCCTCCAACAGTTTCATCTCCCCCTTTCCATAAACCAACTCCTTTGTTATGTAAGACATTGTCCCTCTTAGAAATGATGAGAAAGAGGGGAGTTGGTCTGAGATGATGTCAGCACTAAACTGATTAATATGCGCAGTGGCTGAGGAAACCTTGTGCAATTTAGAAATGTTTTGTGAAAATTATTCTGCTTTGTGTCTTGGCAAAATTGATTCATGGTGTTTCAAGTTTCTGTAACTATTCCTGTCAACTGGAGTGGGATTCACTGTTACCTATTTTATTCTAAATGTTGGTATTGATTTAGGCCACAAGGATCTTGTAATGAGAGTCTGGATGTCATAGCTAACTAAGGTCCCCTTGCTCTTTTCTGATGTTGCCTGCTTTAGACAAAAAGAACTTTCAAATATCTCAAAACACATTTTTACCTTTGAAGAGTAGGTTGTTGTTAGTCTGTAAGCAATGTGATCAATCATAAGTCAGATTTTGATGAATCGAGCCACAGGTGGTCACAAGTCATTGTACTCTTTGTGCCGGTCCCAAGACCCATGAGGGTTGCATCAGGAAGGGCGTTCAGTGTAAAACCTATGCCAAATCAAAATGCAAATTGCTGTGTCGACCCCAGAAGGGAAATCAGATTTTGATGAAAGGTCACATTTTACCCCTATGTTTGTCTGGGATGAGCGGATATCACATATGTTTTGATAGGGCACAGCATGAACTAAATTCTTTGGTCTGGTGGTCCCCCATCAAACCAAAATGTGCCAAGAAATTAAAATCGTACTTTCTCCATTTTAGCAGCATTACGCTTTACTCCCTCGCCATTTCAGCCGTCCTCCATCTGTCCCTTTGCATCTGTCTCTTCGCTCTCCTTCACCGTCTCCCTCCTCTTTGGATGAAGCCGCAAAAGATGAAAGCTGTAGGGTGGAGCTTGTCACTTAGTCTGCACAGAAGTATACAGAGAGAGAGAGAGAATGGCTAGGACAGTAGATAAAGGGGAAAAGAGAATAAGATTGTCATATTGACCTTGTCTCCTTGCCAGCCCGTTGTGGGAGGGTTGTGGGGTAAGTTTAAGCAAAACAGGGGCTCACTGTGAGAAGAAGGGAGCACATAAGGCAGTGGTTAAGCTGGCACGGTCCACCCTAGTTTAGAGTGTGCATGTATATATGAGATCACTGGCTGGAACAGGAGGGGGGCATGCCAGGGCACAGTAATCAGCCCTCCCTAAAATGCATACATACATCACGTCACTTTGTCTGCTAATTGCTCTCTGCTGTTATGTATTTCTTTCTCTTCCTGTTTTCTTTCCTTTCCAATACGCTTTGGTTTTGGAGTGCCTGCTCTGCTCCTCCTAACTGCTTTTGCACAATAGACTTGCATGGTAGTGTTTTAGTACAAGCACAACTGGATCTCAGGCACAAAGTGATGTATCATCAATTATCTTCATATCCAACAAAGCAAAAATAGCTTTTTTTGAGTATTTTTTATGTTTCAAAAGGCACTCCTTGTTGGTTTACGGTAAATGCAGACAAACAAACTCATGCCATTGTTGAGGTGAGGTGGTGAATTTGACCGTTTGTTTGCATCTCTTTCCATGTGTTGGTCTTAAAATGAGGCGGAAAGTAACTAAATACTGGCACTCAAGTACGTACAGTCCTTTCTGAGAAAATGTTCTAGAGCTTGTGTAAGTATTATTTGACCTCAATGGCAAAGAGGGTAACATGCGTGTCTTGCAATCAGGGTCCTGGGTTTAGGTTCAGTTAGTAGTAGTATTATTAAAAATATCAATGTCTTTCAAAAATAATTCTGACTTTACATTTAATACTACTTTTACTTAAGTAAAATCTTTACAAAATCCAATTTAAATTCTTCCCTTCTGGGGTTGCCACAGCAAATCATCATCATTTTAGTGTGCCGTGGATTGCATATAGATATAGGCATAGGTTTTACCCAAGATGCCCTTCCTGACACAACCCTCTGCATTTATCTGGGCTTGGCTTGGACCAGTATGTGGCTAGTTGTGTCAGGAAGGCCCTCTTGTGTTCAAATCTGCCAAATTGCCCATGCAAATGTTTTGCTGTGTCAACCCCTGTCTGAAAAAGAAAGCAGTCAAAAGGATCAACAACTTTTACCTCTAATATCTGAAAAAGCAGTATTTTTACTAAGTGCACATTTTAAGTTAACCCTCTTAACCCTTCTTAACCCTCTGGTCTTGCCTTGCCAGCACATACTCTGTCCTGCAGAACATCTGCTCTGTGTGGCCTGCACTTGTTGACTTTTACTGCCTACTCCACAGGTGTCACCCAGGCCTCTGCTGGGACAGGGAGTGGCCTAAGAGAAGAATTGTGCTTATGGGGAGGGAACACCCCCGTTGTGTCCAATAGTGCCTCAACAGTCTGATGAGGACAGACTGTTGCCCTCAGCTTCCCAGCGGCTGCATTGCATAAAGCTGTTGTTGGGATCATGTTACTCCTGCCTTTGAATAAGAAGACCGACTTCCCAGGGAGTTCACTATGCGCCTCCATCTTATTGAATTGCAAGCAAATGAAAGTAGCCGGGTCAGTGTGTGTACGGGCGAATAGGGGTTTGTTTCTCATGCGTGTGGTGCCATAATATCCCCGTCCAGGAAATGACTGTGAGACAGGCGCACCCCTCCCAAAATCGAGAGCTGTACCACAGAGCTCTGAACTGGCCTGAACTCCACTGCACGTAGGATAAAAAACTTCTCACGAGGGGCTCTTTGTGAGAGGTGAGCATGCTCACGTGTGCACTTATGGTATACGTCCATATGTCTTATTGTTACCAAGGGACAGAGCATTTTGGCACACTACCTGGTGGTGAAATATGGCATGTGGTTTTGCTTGTGATACCACAGTTTCCATTCACAGGCCTCTTGTAAATCATGCTGCAAATTCCTTTAATGTTAGAAAGAAAGAAGTTGCTTGAAGTTTTTACTGGAGAGATGGATAACTGCACATTTACTTGAAAATGTTTTCATAAAACAAGTCCACTGAATGAGGTAGTAGAAGTTCTTAAAATCTGTACTCAACTAAGGACCACTATTTAAATATTACTACTTAAATATCATTTCACAAGTATGAGTAAAAGTAGTCAATAAAATTATTACTTGAGTAAAAGTAAAGTCTTCATTGTAAAAGCCATTATTACTTCCACCAGTACTACTACCCAAATGCCCCAAATCCTGGGAGTGAACCAAGAATTTTCTTGTTGTGAGGTAAACTTTTACCACCAAGATGAAAAAAAAAGTAATTTACAGGCCTAAATAGTATGTAAAAGTATGGGGCACCCTGGTTGAGTGCATACCATGTACTTGACCAACCTTGGTTTGAATCTCTCTTGGGATGATGTGCTCATTCTTTTCTAACTCTGTTTCCAGTTGATCTCCACTATTTCAAATTAAGGCTAAAAATCCATGTAATTAGAAAAATGCATTCAGAAAGTACATTTTCTTGAAAATGTATTTATGTAAATTAACTGATAACTAGTTACTTTGAGTATTTGACTATTCTACCCATCTGTCTCAAACTGTGAGCCATATGTTTCAGTCACATTTAAAACTTAAACCCTGGCCCCTGTTTAAGGGAGTGGTCACCATTGGCATTTTGTTTGTCCTCAGAGAAGCCTGCATTTTAAAGATTTAGACATGCGCCAGTACTTTGCATTCCTTACCTGACCTTCTGCTCATTTGTGTTGCCTTAGGGGAGGTCTTTGAAAGCTGGCAAGGCAAGCCCGAAAATGCATGTGTTTTTGTGTGGTGTGTGTAATTTCCATTTTTCCATCCTTGCTTGATAAAATCAGTCATTGCACGCACTACAAGTGAGCATGCCACCACTGCTAAGGGAGCCCAGACCTCTGCCAAGGTACTGATAAATGGCATCTCACTGTGGAAAAGATATAGACCTGGACTCAAACTCGAAGATCTTTTAGTTCAGAGGTAAATGCTTTTTCCATTGTGCAACAAACCCCTATAACTCACAATGATAAAGAATATACTAAAACTAATCATTTATTTTTTTAGTGAGTGAAGTTAATACTTTAAAACTCTCCTGGATCTAAACAGTGATCTGGACCCACATCAAAATCAATAATTGTTCCTGAAAATTTCAAAGCAAAAATATAATTCTGTTCTTAGTTAAAGCATTTTTATAACCTGTACTTTACACCCTAATAGAGAATGCTACTTGCCATAAAAGATTTGACAAACTCCTCGATCGTATTGCTATTGTGTAGCTGTTAGAAATTATTGGTACATGTGAGTCAGCTGGAATGACAGTGTTTAGTGTGGGAGTAACAGCGAGGCGTCACTTCCGAAATGCAGACCCTGTCCAGCAAGACCAGACACAGCTGGTTAGTGGGCTGAAGGGAGTACAGGGGCAGGGATGGTGTAACTATGCTGTCTTTTGATCCTCTGCAAACAAATTAGGGCTGCACTATATTACACTATTGATGCACATATCCATATTGCACAGACTACTTGTTGACTGTTGAAATAATCTTGGTTTAAACATTTATACATCCTTGTCCCTATTGAGTTCTAGTTTAGAAGTTGAAGTGATTCACATGGGTAGTTATTGCATTAGATACCATTTCTAATGCAACCTTCTTCATTTATGCAGGCTTGGGCCCACCACATGGTGTCACTTGAATGTTGGTGCAGAGCAATGTATCTGTATATTTTACTGTCAGAAGTAGCGTTCAAATGTTGTCTTAAATTGCTCATGGTGAATGAATGTGAGAGTGGATGATTGTGTGTCAGTGTATATCTATGTGTCAGCCCTGCAACTAATTGTCCAGTGTCCAGTGTGTATCCCGCCAAAGGTTCATAGTTGCTGGGATAGTCTCCAGCCATGACCCCTGATGGTAATAAACAGAAGAAGATGATTGCAAGTTTCTTTTTGTGGTGCTGCGTTAAAAAAAGCTGCAAAAAAGGATACATAGAGTCACACAGAGGATACTTGTAATGTGTATTTGGTTATTTGTGGTTTGTCAATTGACATCACATTAATCATTATTTCTGAACATTAGGTAATGCACTTAGAAATAGATCATTCACATTCACATTTCCATTAGTTTCTCTTTGTATCAACATCTTTCCAGGAACGTCTTGTACTATATATATAAAAACTTTATAAATGTTTCAAAAAGTTTAGCCTTCAGAAAATTTACAACAAAGCCTAAATGCTCTCTTCTTTTCTTCCCTCTTGAACAAAATTATGTTTACTCTCAGAAGAATGAAGTAAAAAGTATATTTCTCTTTTATTGCCAGCACCAACTCAGGACTGTTTTTCTTCCTTCTTTTCGCTGGCTCGGTTTGCCCCCTCTCCTCCCCCCTACCTCCCTTCTTTCCTCTCCTGTTGCTTTCCTACTGAGTGCAGTATAGGCTTGGCCGCTGAGCCCACTCCAGACCCTGTGATTGCACGCAGGAGTCGGAGGATTGCATCACTGCCTTGTGGGGAGAGGCCACAGGAATGGGCCCAAAGACAGGCTGAGAACGGCAGAGAAAGAAAGTAGGAAAAGGGAAGAGGCGATGATAGACGAAAAGGGCAGAAGGGAACTGTGTGTTTTTTGTACGAGGTCTTCCTTATAAAACCATTATTTATTCACAATAAACATAAACAAGAGATCATCATTTAATGAAAAATCATAGCACATTTTCAAATTGATGGCAGCAGTACATCTAAAAAAATTTAGGATGAAGCCACAAAAGGCTGGGAAAAACAGCTGAAGAAGCATTTTGCAACTAATTAAAAGTTAATTGGCCTCATTTCGGTTCTGCATTAAAAACAGACATTCTGTACTGGAAATCACTGCTTAGAACACTTCCTGAAATCATTGTTAACACAGTTTGCACTAAGTTAAAGCTGTATCATGCAAAGAAGAAGCCACATGTGAAGTTGATCTAGAACCACTGTCACCTCCTCTGGACCAAAGCTCAGGCAAACTAGACAATGTATCTATGGTTAGATTCTGGATCATGTTCACTTATGGATCTTCTTTGCATTATACAGCTGAAACTGTGTTGAGACTAGAGGCAGCGGCTTCTGGAAGTATTCCTGATCCATGCAGTGATTTCTAGTCTTGACCAATATCTGTTGTTTTTTTTTTTCATTGCAGTATTGCTTGAGGATCTGAAAATCACAAGCCTCCAAAAAAACATCCAACACTGTAATAATACAGACTCTGCCTTTCTAAAATGCTCTATTTATAGTCGATCATCATAATTAGTTGCAAAAAGCTCCTCTTAGATCTTAACATTGTGTTTTTATTGATATTTAACGCAGTGTACCAACATTTTTAGAACTGGGGTTGTAGAAAAGTACAGAAGACCAGAGATGAGGAACGACGGGGGAAAAAAAATCTTTCTTTGGACTCCGGGAGGTACCGAGTTAGTGGGAGGTCAGAGTAGAAGCCAGGGTGGGGATGTCTATCAAATCTCCAGAGTGCAAAGACAAACACATTCTTCTTTCTCTCTCTCTCTCGGTGGTGGCGTTTTCATTGGTTCCTGCCGCGCTCCAGAAAACCTGCAATGTTGTGAAATGCCCCACGTTATTGTAAGATTACTCACTGGTCTTCAAAGCTCTTGTGCAAAGTGGCGCGCATTGAGTCATTGTCCCAAGCAGAGTTTAGCATCACTTGTAAAGAGATTTCATGTTTCACTTTAGCAGATGTATCCCATTTGTAAGTTTTAAATAAGAGGTGGTGGGAGTAAAAAAAACAAAAAAAACAAAAAACAAAAGTGAAGCAGTGACTGAAAACACATGTTGCAACACGTGGACCCTCAATCGCATACTGTTTATGTCATATAACAGCTACTAGGGAGTCTAATAAATTGACTGTGGCTCGGGGGAAGTTTCCAAAGCTCATGCCAGTGTGCAGCTTTCCTCTCCCCTATACCTGCCTTCTCAGTTTTCATTTGTTCAGCCTAAATAGCTTGGCCCTGTACCATTTTGCAAAAACACTTCCTGAGTATAGAACATTATAAGTACTTTTTTAAGCTTTGCATCAAAACATTCTGTACCATAGATATGTGAAATGGGCCATGGGATCAGTTGTTCACTTTTTTTCAGAGGTTTATTTCTAGATTAGTATTGCAATAAACTGTCGAGTAGCTTGTAGGGGTGTTGTGCCATTACTTCTTGTTGTGCTATAACTGCCTTCCTTCAACAATGCTATCTTTATAAAACATAATAACAGCAGAAGAAAGTAAAAAGTTATTCTACACAAACCTACCTATGTATACTTTTACCTTTTATTCCGGGGGAAATGTTTTGAAATGAGTGAAATTATTTGTGAATCGATGTTAATGTGGGCGGCAGTAGCATCAGTAGTTCTACCAATTGAAGTAATATTTGTAGCAGCCGCAGTAGTAGTAGTTCTAATAGTACTTGTAGTAACAGCAGTAGTAGTCACAGTAGTAGCTAATCCAATTGTGTTGCATATGTTTTTTATGAAAAGACGGTAAATGTATTCATGTCTTAATATTAGTAGTAGGAGTAGATTTGGTTGTGCAATTGGAAAATACTTAGGTAAATTTTACATTCAATACTGTTACTCAACTAATTATTTTGTTGTCTACTTTTACTTATACTTTAATAATATTATTTGAAGTGACAGTATTTTAATTGAGTGCATTATGAGCAGTTACAACTCTGCATAATAATTACCTTGCTGTGAACAAGTTGAATGGTGGCAATATTGTTAGCATTCTCACCTTACATCAAGACGGTCCCAGGTTCTATTCCCAGACCTTGTGGGGCCTTTCTGTGTGGAGTTTGCATGTTCTTCTCGTGTCTAGGAGTACTCCTCTGGGTACTCCTCCTCCTCCAGCTAGTTACTCCCGACCAGGATCCTGGCTCCAGATCTGGAGAAGGATCTGTTCATGCTGATAATTTCACATTTTTCGAGCCTTCAACTTTTTTCCTGGAAAACGCTCATTATTGCATAACTCCATAGCGTTACAGTATATCTGCTCATGTACTCAATCCAAAGCCCCTTAAACTATGCCATGCACCAGTTCACCCTTGTGCCCACTCACCCATCCCCATCTGCCCTTCCCTCTTTTCCTCCGGTCAAGTCAGGTCACTGTGTCGTGTGATAATCCCAGATTTAGCAGGCCATAAAGCTCACTGACACAATGTGAAATCTCACTCAGATGTCTTTTTCCCTGAGCAATGGAGGTCTAATCTCACTATATAGCATGCTAAGTGCAATTGTGGATGCTTTTAAGAGCAAACCTTACTTTAATAGTGACACATGTATTATGATCATCAGGATTATGAAACTATTATTCTATTAAGACTGTTAAAAAAAAGACATTGGATAGTTTTCCTTTTAGGTTTTTGACAACAAACTGCAAATGGGACCCGCCCCGTTGTGATGTTCCTCCTTCCCTCCCTCCCTGCACTCTGCCTGGAATTCCTCAGTGTCTGAACGCTGTGGCTGGAGGCATTCGGGAACTCACTGGGAAGCTTCCTGTTGCATCTATATTACCTTCAGTCTTTCTTCTCTTTTCATTTCACTAGCTTTAATTCTTATTACTCATATCTTTGGCTGCTTGTTGTCGTGGTTTTGGATCACTTTTAATGTTTTAAAGCAGCTAATCATGTGCCTTTTTGTCCAAGTATTGCAGCCATTAGCGGCCCCGCAACAGTCTGTTTCCCTGACAAGCCCTTCCCGTGTGGTTCGATCCATGCTGCTGTTACATAATATTTTGCAGAAGTAGAACGTAACTAGATACTTTTACTCAAACAATTAAGTATCTTTTGTAAGAAATTGTATTTGACTTAATTTTCTAAAGCATACTTTTACTGTAATTGAGAAAATTGAGAGAGAAATTGTTTTTTTTATTTTAGTGGCAGTAGTAGTAGTGGTAACAGGAGCAGCAGGGTTAGTAGCAGCAGTATTAGCAGTACAAGTATAGTAGAAGTGGTAATGAAGTAAACTTTACACCAAAAACTTATGTTTAGTCAAAAACAAAAAAATAAAAAAAAATAAAAATGTTGAGTTGAGTTATATCTCGTGCTCTCTTTACTTTTCACAGCAGCAATTATTGGTAATAAAGTCTGTTGGATTGTAAAAGTAATCTACGAACAATGCAACTAGATGCAAGTGATGGAAGTGAGAGCTTTCAGAGCAAACAAAGAAAAAAAAATAAAAGGATGAAGAGAAAAGGGAGGAATGAGAGGCCCAGAGGAGGAGGAGTGGAAAGTGAGGTTTCCTGTCTGAGGAGGCACACAGTCTCAGTGCTGTGTGTGCTGTGTGTGAAGTGGTCCGTCAGTGTGTACGGGGGCTGCGGTTCGGGTGGGTATGTGTCAGCGTAGGTGGGGTCACTTGTGGCTATTACCTCAACAAACGTCAGCAGTGGGTAGAGGAGGAGGCATGCACCGCGGCTGGGTGGGTTTTCCTATCTCCCAAACAAACATACTAATAAGAAGACAGCTGATTGTTAGTAGATGTTGTGTATGTCTTCGTGTCATGTACTTTTGACTACACTTACCTGACTCTGATATTCATTTTGACCAACGGGAGGTATTTTGTGTGTGTGTGTTTTTGGTTTATCCCTCTTAAGCCATAGATATAGAGATGTAGAATCCAAATGTTACGTGTCAGAGTTCACACCACTCCACCCTTTACACTTGAGAACACCTTTGACCCTTACCGTCCCACCTGGGGAATGAAAAAACAGCGTGTCTACACATGACCTATGGCAGTCAGCAGAGCTGAGCTACTTAACCAGTTACTTCTGAGACTGAAATATAATCTTGTGTCTTGCCACAAAATACATGATACAGTATGATGTATGATGACGATGTATTCCGTGTGTTCGGTTAATGTCCTATAACGTCCAAGACGCTGGAGTGGCTGTTGGTATTCTTGATGCACAAGGTAGAAAGTTGGACTAAAGATAATAAGCTATTCTTTAAAGTGTTATTAAAGTGTTTTATTTGTCATTATGCATACAAGGTGTATAACTAAAACTGCGTAGATCAGTGGTTCCCAACCTTTTTTGCCCTGTGTACCCCCTGGGCCTTTTGTCATACCATAAGTACCCCCTTACAAATATGTATACATGATTCTTGGTGGTCATATCAAAATGTTTTGTCTTTATTAGTGCAAAGACATTGTATACTTTATTGTAAAAACAAAGCATACATTTCTGAAAACTCAAAGATGAGAAAACAAAACATCAATAATCTGTTTTCCTTTAAAATAAAATATAAAAAATATTACAATGTAATTATTTTACTTTACTTATTATTTAGCATTTTTTTTATTTATTAGATATTTTATAAAAAATAATATATATATATATGTGTATATATATATATGTGTGTATATATATATATGTGTGTATATATATATATGTGTATATATATATATATATATATATATATATATATATATATATATATATATATATATATATATATATATATATATATATATATGTATATATATATGTGTATTTAAATAAGTTATAAATTCAATAATATCTCTTGTTGTTTTGGACCAAATTTGACCATTTAGTGTCACTGGGACTCTTGACCTAGCTTGTCTTTCATGCATTTCAATAGTTTAATATTAAGATTGCAAATATTTTTTCATAATCTTTCACATGAATTATCAAATAATTCCAAGTACCCCCTGTAAAGTGCTTGCGTACCCCTAGGGGTCCCTTTACCCCTGATTGGGAAACACTGGTGTAGGTGATCAGATTGAGGGTTAGTCCTGAGCTGCTGAGACTGAGTGGGCCAGCCTGCCTCACATGTTTTTAGTGGTAAGGGAAGAACACACAAACTCCACACAGAAAGGCCCCATCTGCTCTGGAAATCAAACCCGGGACCTTCTTGCTGTGAGGCAGGAGTGCTAAACACTGTGCCACCGTGCCGCCCTTATATGGCAAATTTGTGTAATTTTTAAAATCTCATCATCAATGTATGAGTCATATGCAGAATTACCATATTCTGCAGACTGTTTTCTATATTACATTTGCTTTTGCATAACTGTAGCCACCCATCTCGGACAAAATGTTTTTTCATAAAATGGCACCAGGCATTTTAAATACAGTAGAAATGTTCTTCTAGCTTAACCTCATGTTGGAACACAAGACACTAAAGATTATTTTTACAGGGCTGTCGACTAAACATTGTTAAAGCATAAGTTTAAATAATGTCATATCCATTTGATGTTTTCTGAAGTATGTAACACACATGAATGATGAACATCTTCCGGCTCAGGGATATGGCCCAAAATTTTTATATTTATGATGGTATTTTATTGTTATTAGTTTTTTTCATAAGATTAAGAATGCATTGTAGTTGTCGTTGAACTACAAACAGCTTTTTATGTATTTTCAACAAACAAACAATCCAACCTATATTTAAAATAGTCAAAATAAACTATACAGTCAAATATTCAAAGATGCAAGGTTTGTACTGGAGCAAACCAAACCAAAAAGTCTCTGGGAAAAGTGCTTGTGTGGCTTTTAATTCTTTGCCAACCAGTTTTGCATTGTGATCTCCATATAGAAAATTCATCTCATAAATGGAAAAAAGCACTTCTGTATGGCTTAGTGGTAGAGCTGCAGCACAAATACAAGGCAACTGCAACTTGCCTTGGCATTGTGGGTTCGGACTCTGACAATTTGCTCAATGTCTCCCCACTGCTCTTTCACTGATTTCCTCTTATTCTGTCCTATCAATCAGCCTAAAAATAACATTAACATGACATATATTATATTATTGTTCATTCTGACACAGTAATCTAAAAAGACACACAACACCACAGTTAGATGTACAGTTATTTGAAAGTAAATGCCAAAGTACTGAGTGGCTATAATCAACACATTTTATAGAAGTCATGGGCCATATGAAATCCATCCTCGTTCCATGACTGGCCCCTGGGCTGGACTTTGGATATGTAGTAAAAAATGGAGAGTGGACATCTACTGCCAGTGCTGCCATTTAGCCACCTGTTGAAGAAGCGTTGAAGTCTTTTAGTTGTCACAAGCAGTTGTTTTCCAGTGTACTTCTCTTTTTCCCTAGGTGTGTGTGTGTATGTATCTGTGAGCGAGTACGAGAGAGAAGCTGAAAAAGAGCAAAGCACCCTGAGAAGGGGATGGCTCACCTCCTACAGAGCACCTCCCAGGGTCACAGCAGGAGGCAGATTAAGTTGCAGCCAACTTCAGAGGACGCCACACAAGCACGCACTGGCTTTTCCTCACTCTGACTTTTCCTCACTCTGAGATGCTCTTGTAAAAGCAAAACATTACCAGTCTGTACTCTAAAACTAAACCTGAATTACATTATGTCTGACGGCGCTGTTCTGATTGAGTTGGTAAAACAGTAATATTATTTACTACTTTTTCTTGAGTACAGATTTAGAATTTCACCTCTGTCAACCAAGGTCCCAAGGTGAGGTCCCATTGAGCTTATCATGGTGATGCTGAAATGTTTTCCCTCTTCTTTGATCTGGCCCAGTGTGCTTTCATAGCCTTTGACCAAACCCTGAAATATACCTGACAAATGCAGAGTGGTGTTTATATTTTGTGGGCGAAGGAAAATAGGGAATGTGAATAGCTTGAAAGGACACGCACACAAACCTCCCTTTTAAGGCCCTGCTTCCTTCTGCACTTCCTCCTAACCTTCCCTTATCCTCCCCGTGGCCTCCTCAGTCATCTCCCCTCAGCTCATTCCTGTTCAAATGCCCCATAGCCACCAGTATTTACTCTACAGAATGAGAGAGAGAGAGAGAGGGCCCAGAGAAAAGGACAATGCTGCCTTTCACAGAGACTGTCCACCCCATGGCCCAGCAAGGAAGTCCGCATGGGGGCAAGCCAACACCCCTTCCCCAAACTTAACAGCCACCCGCCACTGAGCACAGAGTCACACAACACACAGGCAAACAGGACTCCTTGCCACCCAAACTGAGCTGTGCAAATCCATATAAAATTCAACAATATAGATATAGGTCTTTCATGTAACATTCTTATTATTAAGCTGTATATTTTGTATTACTACTCTAGATGTGTTGAATACTCATTGGATATGGCGAACTGATGATTTTAACTCTGCAATTAACTAACTTGGCCATTGTCCAGGGTGTACCTCACCTCAAGCCCATACTTGCTGGAAAAGCACTTACAATCTCCCAGCAGACCTAAATGAGCCAAGAAAACTTAAAAATTGGCACATAACATTAATTTCTTAATTGGCTACACTGTATGGTAACGATGGTGTTCAGGATCCACACTAAAACCTAATCTTTCTTAGCAGATTGCTGTTTTTTGTTCCTGAGCTTTTAAATCAAAATCCCAGGGATACATATCTTGCTAACAGTCTGACAAACAAGTGCTGGCAGAGGCAAATTAAGATGAGTTGTTTTTGTATTGACAACATTGAGAAATATTTTATTAATCAACCTAACAGTCCTTGAAGGTGACATTTTGGAGGAATGAAAAAAAGTCAATGACGCTGCTTACCATGTTCAGGACACATTTTGAAGAAAAGACAAGCTGTTGTTCTAGCAGCAGTGGAACCGCTATGGAGGTCTGTTTAATAAATTGGAAAAGATGAGGCATACAGTTCATTATGCAGCTATAGTAATGGTTTGCACATGGAGCAGCTGTCTGAGAGGAGCTTTGTGTCCTGAGACCCTTATATTGTCTTTCTGTGTGGGTGAGAGAGGTCCTATGTGTGAATGAATATGGACTCAGTGCTTCCATACCACGACCTTTTAAAAAGTTTTGACTGTAAAGTTGACTATTAGTACTATCAGTAGTACTATTATTGATACTACAACTCTTCCTTTAGCTTAAACTGCATCTGCTGCTACTATTATGACTACTAGCAGCACTACTAGCACTTGTACTACAGCTAAGACGACTATTACTACCTACTTGGCAATGGTCAAAAAACACTTTTACTCTTTTTTTAAAAATAAACTAAATCTTTGCTATTGGACACTTGAATTTCAACTGTGGGAGTTAATAAAGTATGTATCCATCTATCTCTAATATTTAAGTAAACGTATTCAGAAAGTACAAACTCTACAAAAAACTTAAATTGCTTAAAACAGTATCTAGTTACTTCCCACTTCTGGCTATGATTCTACCTCCTGACTCAAACCATAAAGCTCGAACTCTTGGCAGTGTGCGTGTGGTAGGAGTTACAGTAAGTCAAACAGACCCACCCAGTTCAGGGGAATTGAATGAACGAAGGAGAAATGTGGAAGTAACCACAGCTTATAACAAACCAGGATCAGATCCGCTCTGATCTTAGCATGTTCATTTGCACAGCTAATGACAGTGTTTGCCCTCATAACAAACTCCAGAAAATCATTAGCGCCACAAACACTCATAATCCTACTTCATCAAGTCTCATTTGGCAATGGTCTAATCAGTGAAGCACTGTAATGTGGGCTGCTAATCAGTTTTGTAGTTAAAAAGTGAGATGAAAATGTTTAGGAAATAAAGCATGCATCGCAGGGTGAAGAAGAGTGTAAAGGCCCAATATATGAGGATAGGAATGATATTTCAACAAATTCCAAAATAAAAGTATAATAAGACTGGATATGGTGATGCTTGTCCAGTGAAGTGGAAATATCTGATTTGTAGTGTCCCTCCTTAAATTAACATTTTCCTATTGTTACGCATTTTTGTTTGGAACTTGACCTCTGTAACCTCTGGGTCATGTGCTGTGTTAATCAGATATAATAAGGATCAATTGTTCACACAAGTGTTCTTTAGGTTCATGTGAGAAGCATCAGTGCATGGATAGATACTCAGATTGAACTGATAGTGGTATAAAGCTGGTCTGTGTACTTGTACTTGAAGTGTTTGTGTGTGTATCATGTCTGTACACACCCCACCCACCCCCACCCACCACCTCCAACACAGGCCCCTCCTGGATCTGGGACAGTGAGTTGGTAGCTGTCCTCTGGTGGGTCGGTGAACCTGCTGACCCCAGACACAAGGGCTTCTCATGTGGCCCCTGTCCAGTAGCTCTCAAAGCCCACCATTCACTGCCCCCTAGCTTCAGTGTGTGTGTGTGTGTGTGTGTGTGTGTGTGTGTGTGTGTGTATGAGACAGGAGGGATGGATTCATTTGTTAAAATTACAGTTGCACAAATTATTTATGTGCCTGGTTTTAGACGTGGTGGTGGTGTGTAGAGCACATACGAGCTGAAAGCTGTGTATATGTGTTTAAATACATGGGACAACCAGCCATAGATGAAAATGCTTTGATGTGAGATGTGTGCGTGTGTATGGTGAGGAGGAGCAGTGAACCTTAACATTGCTGAATAGAGAATTTGGCCATAAACCAGCAGTAGCCTACTGTATCTGTGTCCATTCAAAGGCTTCATATGGGAAAAGAGGATCTCTAAGTCAATGATTCTCAAACCTTTCACATCACATTAGAAACAGGGTTTGTACAGTGATGGAAAACCTGGAAAAATTTCAAATGCAATTTCCAGGCCTTGGAAAAGTTTTGGAATTTTATATTTTGGTGTAACGTTTTGGAAAAGTTTTGGAAATTTAAACCACTACTTAAACCTGCGTCAGCTAGAATACAATAAATATAAGTGTTCAGTAGAAACGCTTTCTTCTTGGCAATGTTCTCACTAGAGGAAAAAGTGACCATTATCTATTTTTTGTCAGAATATTTGAACAAAATAATTTTTTGGCTAGTCTTTGGCTCTTTTGGGTTTGGTAATGCCTCAGAACAGCATAGATGATTGTTTTTTTTTATCTAATATAGCATAATTATCTTTTAATCACTAGTGTATAGGCTGTAACTCAGTAAAATTTTAACAAATGAAATGGCATCAAAAGTGTGTTTCTAATGCACCACATTGGACATTTTGAATACAATTTAAACACCTGTAAGTAATTTTTCAGGTCTTGGAAATTTAGTTAAAAGTTTTGGAAAAGTCATGGAAAATTGTTGGTAAAAAGTGTATGAACCCTGTAGAAATGGCTTTCAAAGTACCACTAAAATATGCCTTAGTCTTGATTAGTCTAAACCGGTACTAAACCTGGACTAAACCAGGTCTAAACCAGAATGAAATTAAGCCTGAACCAGGAATAAACCAAGTCAAATGATGAAAGAAGTATTTTAAATATTTCTTTCATTGATTTGTAGTTTTTGTGGTTTACATTGTTATTGCAGGTTGTTGTGTGTGGTTTAAATGTTTATCACTGGATATACCTGTGTGATTTTTAGTATGCCTCTTTGTAAGTGGTCTTAGGAAGTTGTTTAAATATTAACAGAGTGAAAGGTTATGGTGCAGTGTTGGGTCAGTCTGACACCTCCACATGAACTCAGATGATGGGCCCTCCTCTCTCAGCCTCAGGCCGGGTCTGGAGGGCAGTGTGCGGAAGATGGAGGAGGTGGATGAAGGAGGTGCAGCTGGACCCTAAAGTCCTAGGGGTGTGCTGGTGGGGTACTAAAGGTCTTAGGGGTCCAAAGGTGCACTCTGTGGGGCCGCGGTAGGCCAGGCGGGGGGTGGGTGGTTATGTGACTGGGTGCAAAGTCCAGCCTGTGGCCAATGGGTGGAGTGCTGCTGGTATGACTGACCATCTGGATTAGATTGTAGACATTCCTGGAGAAGATTGTGTGAGTAAAGGTCAGAATGGAAAAAGAGGAGGGGGTCACAGATCTCAGTATGTGTGTGTTTATTTTTCCCTCACTGACTCTGTGTTTCGGTTTACGATTGTGGTCAGTTTACCATTGTTGGACAGTTCTTCTTACCCACTGTGGGAGGTAGAGGAATGTGGGGCTTACACAGCATTCACATGAGAAATATTGCAGGTGTAGGAATCCCCTGCCATGCTCTTTACATTGGACCGCAGTATTTCATAGGGAAACGTCGCTTCCCGCTCTGTCTGACTGTACCCCTCTGTGGCTGCTGTTTGTGCAGGTGGGAGGTCGCCGGGCCGCAGTCATGCTGTCATTAGATGAGCCCCTAGACTTGAAGCTCCCTCGACGGGCTGGCGGGAGGGACAGGGGTGCGAGGTCGCCCCTGCTCTCCCCGATTCACCCCAAACGTGCTCGTCAGCTCCACATGACTGATGACGGCACTGCAATCATCGAGCCTGCCTCGCCGCCATCTCCACACACTGGTACGTCACATGGAACAGGTGGGGTCAGTCATGTATGGGATAGACAGGATAGACTGGAGTTTTGTGTTGCTATCAAAAAATAATAAGCTACTCCTTAAGGATGTTATATAATGTTACTAAATTTGGCTAATAGCACAGAACATTTCTGCTGTATACAGAATAACTATATTTTTACATTTTACTCACCTGTGATCGAACTGTGTGTTTGTGTGTTAGGTGTGCAGGTAGTACCTCAGGACCGAGCAGACACCCCCACACCCCCTGCAGTGGACCTCAGCATGTCTCCCTCCTCACGCCACACCGCCAGCTCTCCAGAAACCACCAATGGCTATGTCCCCTCAGGAGTAAGTTCTCACCTCTGATGTGTTCATATTATTTGAAATATTATATTCAAATAATAACATAACATACCTCTATTCTCTGTATTGTGTAATATTAAATGTGGTGAAGTGGTTAGTTCCTTGCCTTTGGTGCAGGAGATCTGTGGTGCAGTTTCCTGACATAGAGCCAAAAATTCCAGCCACAATATGTGTCGTCCCAAGCTCAAGCTTAATGACTGGCCTATACTTTTTTGTAGACTGACTTGCTGTGTGTGGATCAGCAGATGAACAACAGCAATGTGTCACTGTCTGTCAGGAAATCAGACTATCCCAATGTCCCATTAGCTTGTTACAGAGCAGAGTGTTGGGCCACCTCTTATCAAACACCTTCTGTTTCCCTACTGCTTGTACTCAGTGGCCTTGCTGGCATGACCCGTGTGTGTTCTCTAGTGTGTACACGCATAATCCGATTTGAGACAAGGTACAGCCATGCAGACCTCACGCTGCCTAATTCAATTCATTCCCAATTCAATTGAGTGGCCCTGGCTAGAACCATTCAGACGCCCCATGAACTTGGCCCCCCAGCACATATTAGACAATGGCTTGCACAGTGTACACAGATAGGACAACTTCTATTATGTGAATCCTCCGGCATTTCTTATAGTAGTACTCACATGCTCTGTTGCCTACAGCGTCTGGCAGTGTAGCTCGCATAGTTTTGTATACACATCGGTCTTATTTTAAACAATTTGTCACACGCATATTTCTGCCATTTTCTATCTTTCTAGCGCTTAGACTCACAAGAGTGTCTGAACTTATGAGAACACAGTTGGAAATTTAGCAAAGGGTTGTGTGTGTTTGAGATTGTGTGTGTGAGTGAGCTGGTATATTAGCCCTTTGAGCTCCTGCTGAGGTTCAATGATTTTTACAGCTCCCATGCCAAGCTCAGGGATGTAGGAAGCTTTGGCGGAGCGCTGTGGGTGTCTTCAAAGCAAAAGAGTGGTTTAGGCCAGGAGAGAAAGTAAAGATTGTGAACTAGGGCTACAAAATATATGACAATAATGTTATGGTCTTCCCTAATATTTAAATTTAAATTTTCAAAATACTTGTCTGGAGCCTTAAAACTAACTATTTTATGGCAAAAAAAAAAAAAAAAAAAAAAAAAAACTTAAATTAATTGATTACGATTTAGTCATAATTGAGTCCCTTGTAAACCTGGTTTAGTCTTTAGTCTTTTAGTCCAGAGCCTTGTACAGTTTCTCTTCATAAATAAAAACAAAACCTTAATCATGTTAAAGTATCTAAAATATCGCCATTCATATTGTTACTACATTATTTAACACCGTTACTGCATATTGCATGTTTTTTGTAGTATTTTGCAGCCCTAATGTCTGGTCTTAGGACATAGTTGTAGCCATATCATAATTATACCAGTTATCATATACCATTATGAACCTGACAACAAACTTCATCTATGATTTTCCCCAGAATTCACTCTCACAGGCCTTTCAGTTCTTTGTGCCAATCGGAGCTGGGACCGGACTCCACCTGCCATCGTCCATGTTTATTGGCCAGAGCGGTGACAAGAGAGCGTCTCCTGACCTCTCAGCTGATGAACAGCTGGCCTGCCGTTGGAGGAAGGTATGTTACAATGACAGACAATGACAAGGATAAACAATGATATGGTTATAATACAATCATAATTTATTGATGTGTTTCATAACTTTATACTGTTACCTCCTCCAGTGCCATCTGCTCTTTGACTCCCTGCAAGACCTGGTGGACCATGTGAATGACTTTCACGTCAAACCTGAAAAGGATTCAGGGTACTGCTGCCACTGGGAGGGCTGTGCTCGCAAAGGAAGGGGGTTCAATGCCAGGTAAGGTGCCGTGTAAGCTGCCCCAATTTTTATATATATTATATATTATATTGTATTTGTGTTTACTAACTGCAGAGAGACCGTAAACAAGTTACAGTAACTGAGGCCCAGTATTGCTCCACTGTTAAGTATTATTGTGCTGATGTAGGTACAAGATGCTCATCCATATCCGCACCCACACTAATGAGAAGCCCCATCGCTGTCCCACCTGCAACAAGAGCTTTTCCCGCCTGGAGAACCTCAAGATACACAATCGCTCTCACACAGGTCAGTCAATTGTTAGCAGTCACAATATTTTTTGCAAGAAAAAGTCTAATACGTTGGATCACTGTAGAACAACAGCTTGAGTAGCCAGCCTATTTTCTTTTTCACTTTTATGCAAAGTATGAGTGTAGCCTCTGTGTAGTTAAGTTGGATTGTTGTGGGCAGAACCAACATATGCAAAATGAACTGAATGAACCTCTAGAGGGACATATTTTGGAAAACATAAAACCAATCAGAAAAACAAAGCATTACATAAAGCCTGCCCAATTTGAGATAAATGGTTCCTATTGTTCTGACAGAATTTCTGCAGACTTGAACTTGTTGTCAATTGAATGGATTCCAGTCTGGCTTGCCAGGAGCAATAAACTACATATACTGTTTAGTATTCAGGGCTAAGTATAGAAGGACATTTTTTATTCGTTGAAGACAAACAATGTAATTATTAAACCATTTACATATTTATGTATGATAGTATCCATATTTAAAGATCTATTGCTAAGGCTATTGAGCATTGTAGTTATAAACTAACAAAACTCTGGATTCTCATTTATGCCCAGGTGAGAAGCCTTATATCTGTCCTTATGAGGGCTGCAACAAGCGTTATTCCAACTCCAGTGACCGCTTCAAACACACACGCACGCACTATGTGGATAAGCCTTACTACTGCAAGATGGTGGGTTGCCTGAAGCGCTACACAGACCCCAGCTCCCTCCGCAAGCACATCAAAGCTCACGGTCACTTTGTGGCCCAAGAGCAGGGATCTCCAGGTGGGGTGGGCTCCTTGCTGAAGGGTCCCACTGGAGGGCTCACTAATGGTGGAGGCAAGGATTCAGAGATGTCCTACATGAGTGGGGCCCACATCATTATCCCAGGGGCAGCAGCTGCTCTTTTGGGGAGCCACGCTCTGCAGAGTCTGGGGGGCTCGTTACCCCTGTCGCCCCTCAGCCCCCGCCCCCTGGACCTCAGTTCATTGGGATGCCCAGGCTCCCCTCCAGGTTCCATCCTTTCATTTAACGGCTCACATCTAGGCCTGGCTAAATCGCCTCTGCTCTCCTCGGCATTCCCCTCTGCTGCCCTTGGCCTGCCGATGATGCCAGTACTGGGTGCCGCGTCTGAGCGCAGGGTCCACTCTGCCAAAAAGGGCCGAATGGACGAGGTGGAGAATGAGGTGACTGGGGGGATCCTGAACCTCTCCACCGGAGGTTCTCATGATCCCCTGTCCTGGGTGGTCATACCCCCAGGCACCGTGGTGCTGAAGCCAGCTGTGGTTAACTGATAGACTCACACATTCCTGAAGAGCTCAGGGGGTCCGGGGGGAGGGGGGGGGGGCACACCACGGCAAGGGTACGGGTGGTCAAAGGTGAAAGGGATCGGCTCGCACAATCAAACCTAAACAATGCATTTCAGAAAGAGATGGGACAGGAGACAAACGTCAGAATCCTCAATGCACCGATAACACGACACCTCACATGAATGACATATACAACGCAAGCCTCTTTTTGATGGGAATTCAGGAGGCCCAAAAACTGTGTCCTGTAACATGTATATCTGTATTTCTATCACTAAACCTGATATGGGGTCCACTTATTTTATACTTTATCATTCCTATGTGGCTGTCTTTTCTTAGTGCTCTGTGTTCTTTTAAAAGTCCTGTTTGATTGACACATATTTATATTCACTTCATCGACATCGTGCCTATGGCTTCACAGTGAGAAAGACACCATTAAACTGAATGACGCACTCACTGTTTGGCAAAAGTGCATCCAACAAAGATTTTTCACAGCTAATTTTTAAAGTTATGACCTATTTTTCACAGGCAGCTGTGATTAATATGATTCAGACAGGCTTGCTGTACCAAAGCAAGTGAACTCAAACTGTCTTGGCGCAGGGTTTATGTTGGATAAGCTGGATATGTCAGCTTTAGAGCAGCAAACCCTTCTCTGAGACAGATCAATTAAATACAAGCACTTATGGTGTAACATGGTTATAGTACAGTAACCTCAAAACTGCTGCTAACCTCTCAGCTCTCTCATTGTACTGGGAGAGAGCACTTCTGACAATCTGACCCCAGTTTGGGGAGGGCAAAAAACAAGGTCCAGTCCAGTATAGGATTAGTGCTGAACGTGCAGACTATGGGCTTTAAGGACACAGAGCAGTATGAGTAACTTCCATAGACAAGTGGTGTTTTAACACCTGGCAATGACCAATACTTTTTTTCCCAAACTTGACCTTTATTATTTAAAAATAATAAAAGGTAAAATGTAAGGCAATGGAGTATATGGCTCCCCCTTCTGGTAGGGCACGATACATAACATCCTGCTGGCCATTTACCACACTCTTGCTGTTTTGCTGCTGGATTGTCCAGCTGCTTTCCCGTAAATTGAATCAACACAGCCAGTTCGTCCATGAAAGGAGCACTGTGGTGATAAACACTGGTGGTGTGTGTTATGAAGTGAGCTGACCCAAACCCAGCTGTGAAAAACAGGTGGCCATCCAGTCAAAGCCTAACATGGCCTTTGCTGGTACAAGTGTTGTCCCAAGTTAAACAAGTGCCACGATTTGCCCAAAATAAAGACAGGGTAGAGCGAGGTGTGTGTATTGTGCCACAGAGGGGTGTGCTGCACTCATTGCCACATACAGCTGGACTGCCTAGAAGGCCACACTGTTGCAAACTGCCTCAATATTCACTGTCCATAGTGGCTTCAAAACTTTTGACTTCTGGGAAAACCTTTCTCATTTCATTTTGCAATCAACTCGCACTTACCATATGCTATATCCTTTACATGTTATATAAAATATGTTACTGCCAACAAGCGTTATTTTTCCAGTCTTATAATTTAGCTGCAGGGTTCTGTTAGTGTTTTATTGGCTCCAATGTTGACTGCTGCCTCTGCTGAAGAAGGTAGAAGATAAGGAGAGGATTTTCGCAACAAAAGGAACATTCCTGAAAGAGTTGCACTACCATTTGCTACCTGCCATCTCTCCTCAACTCTGCATCTCTGTAAACAATGCAGTCTTACACATCAGTTATGGTTTCATGTTTGTTGTCATTATTTTTTGCTATTGTTCCGACGAGACATTTTTCTGATGTTGAAGTTGCTTCTTGTCTTCTGTAATACAATGGCTGCTCTGCATTCAGCTTTCTGCTGTCACGACTGGGTCCTAAAGGGGTCGATGTGAAGAAGAAAGAGAATGATTTGGGTTCGCTTCTAGGGCACTCATTCCCAATCTAGGTTGGGGGGAAAATCTAGGTCACAACATGATGTGATAGAATGAGAAATGTGTTAAGTTTACAGGCTGCCATCTATTTATTTTCATTTGGAAATGCTCAGTATTCAAGTACACAATTATGAAATTACAATGTAGTTTCAACAAATTTTTGCTCATTATTAGAACAAATTGACAACATGTTTACCCTTACACAAGGTTTATCATTAGTTTATTATGTGGTATTTACTATTTTGTGATATTAAAACAAAGCTACAAGACAAAAAAACAAAACAGTAATAGTAATATATTCCACACCTAAGCAGTTTTATAGGCCACAATAATTAAACAATTAAATAATTGTTAATTTTCTGGTATTTTGACAGAAAAAAAAGCTTTTAGCTGTATAAACACATGATCATTTTTACAGTTTATGATTATTCTACACCTTATATTTTTAGTAGCCAACTGTGTTGCTGAGAAAATACCAAAACAAAGATAATCTGAATTACTCACTGAATGGACAGGGTACTGTGTGTATGCCAGCAGAGGAACGGAAGCAGGGAATAGCAGTGCTGTGCAGCCACCTCTCTTCTGGTCACTTCACCAGAACACGGCCTCAGCTCTATGCCCACTGCTCTGTGACCAATAGGGCAGCCACTCACTGGCATACCAGCTTTTAGAAAAAAAATCTAGGCCACTGAACTCTGTCTGCCCTCTACCCCCCACCCCCCCACCCCACCCTTTTTTTTTTTTTTTTTACCAAAAAGACTCAACTCCCCCACCTCTTGGCCACCAAGCCTTTACCACAGATGGGGAAAACAGGCAAATTAACAAGCCACATCCACTGGTAAACAAAAACAAATATAACCTTCCTGTCTGAGAGCACATACCGGTCTTTTAGCGTCAGTAAGCGAACTACCCACTGTGGCTTGCCATTGGATTTAAAGAAGCTCCTGTCATTATGCATTTCTGGATGTGATGTCATCCGATGCAGGTGTTGAGTAGACTAGATGGTTTCCGTGGAAACAGTGAAACCCAGATGCTCTGAACTTCTGTCTGTCCTCTGCTGGTCAAAGTGAGGGACAAAGACTCAGTGAGGCAGCAGGAAGCTTTGACACGGATCCCACTGGGGTCCATATTGTTTCCATATTCAATAAGCTGTATCATCCATTAACCCTTTGAGCTCAGTCTGTAATGAACTGCACTTTTCTTCTCCTTCTTAGCTAGACAAGGGTATGCTGTTACATTATTTGGCAGTGTACAGCCATCTATTGTTTTAGGAACCAAGTGTAATTGTAACAATCCTTAATCTGAAAATTTCAAATTGTATTTTGAAAGTGGTACTTGCTTCTGGAAAAGCTAACTTAATGCTATTATAGTTTGAGATCCAAGGCATAAAATTATGTTGCTAACAGAAGTGCCACAGTGTTGCACAAAGGGTTAATGTTAAGACTAAGGCCATGCAAGGCCCGTTTCAAGTTATGTTTTTGCACATTTGTAAGATATTATGTCAGTATTTTAATTTTTCCAAGTGCCTTTTTATTATAGGATAAACTGCAGACAATATAAACTTTACAAAAAATGATTATATAAAAATATATTTTTTTCCTGGCATCATGTTCTGTGGTTGAACATGCAGAATTTTAGAGTTGTAAAAGTCTCCAATTGGTACAACATAGCTGTGTTCTCCTGTTTTAGAGGAATTTTATTACGGTATTGATAATGTCAATGAAAAGAAAAACTCTTTAATAAAGTTGCATTTGATAAAATGTGTGCTTTTGTTCTTTCTACATAGCAATACATGTTAGCATTTACCTACTCATCTCAATAAATCTATGCATTTTGGGTAAATAAAATAAAGTCTGATCAAGTGTAAAGAAAAAGGAAGCTTTTATTGGGGTATAATTTACAGAGGATGGGGAGAGAAAGGCCAGGGAAAAAATCATTCATACTTCATGTTTCTGTATTCTGATGTGACTGCTGCTTTTGTTCAGACTGTATCCTTAACTCTTCATCTAGACGCTCTTTGGCTCGTACTACCTGGATCAAATGTGAGAGATAAAATAATTAGGTTTCTCATTTCAAACACTGCACAGGTCAGAATTTTGAAGAGCTTTATGAGACATAGGCATAACAAATAAATATTACCAGTAATCACTGCATGGCTTAATCCACCAAACACAGCATAAATGACAAGTTTGGTGCAATATAACATGACGGTGTTTACAAAATCACTAACTGTACTATATCTTACTGTGTAAGTACTTACTTTTGATTGCAGGTAAAAAGAACCTCCAACTGATTTGTCATTTACTTTAAAAAGGTGCTCATAATTCTGGAAAAGATAAAGTCACATCATTTAACACATACACACAACACTGATTATTATTATTAGTATCCAGCCAGTTGAGGGTTACATGCATTGCACCTTTTGAATCTCTTCTGGAGTCAGTGTAGTGATGTTGAGGATTTGCTGAGCCTCTTGTAGAGTCATCCCAGTGATG
This sequence comes from Bostrychus sinensis, assembly GCA_020698575.1. Taxonomy (NCBI): domain Eukaryota; kingdom Metazoa; phylum Chordata; class Actinopteri; order Gobiiformes; family Eleotridae; genus Bostrychus; species Bostrychus sinensis. Next base: position 19,622,343 of record CM036253.1, on the reverse strand, counting down.
CTGGAAGCTGCTGCAGACTGCTGCCCTGCAGTGCTCCTGGCACGTGCTGCTGCTTGACTGGCTGCAAGGCAAAATGTTATAAATAATAATGGTAGAGGGTGATCCAGGTTTAGTATGACAGAGGTCAAGGGTGATAGCCATAAAATAAAATAAATAGAAGATTTATATTTTAAAAAAATAGTAGACTATAAGTACCAGCAAATTCTTGTTGTAAAGCACGGGCAAATGCACGTCCCACCACCTGCACCCCCATCACAATGATCTGTGCCAGATATTTAGCCTGCAGAAGAAAAGTCATCAATGTATTGTACAGATCATGTATACAAGGGGGACTTTCGATATCTTCATCATATTTATTTTATTTTATTATTGAGAATAGTCCCTAGAGATGAACCATCTCTTTTTCGAGGGGGTGCTATAACATAAAAGTGACTCAAAAACATACAAGTACAAAAATTACCTACAATCACAAAAAACAAAAAAACAAAACAAAAAACACATAACATACACATCCTGCTCAACACGTCCCTACCCATTCCCCAACCTGTTCTCTCAATCCTCTCAATGGTGCAGTACAACAGAAAGTACAGTGAGTATTATAACCAATGATGTTGTATTTGTATTGTATTGTATTCTGTTTTTAATGTTTTTAAACGTAGCGGTGCCAAAGCTAACAATATATGCTAATGCCACGTGACGTTACTACCGGGTTCCGATAGATCTATGAAAATGTCATCAAGGTAAATCTGATTTCTCACCATAATAATGTAAAAGTATACAGCTCAAACGAACTGTAAGCGGGGACGTCTTCACATGCACGCTCTCGAAGGTTATTAAAAGGTCAAAGTTCATTGCAACAACATCTGAAAATCAAGATGAGCAAAGTGAGGATAAGTTTGCAACACTGACATCTAGTGGCTGGGATGACAAACATGTCTAGATACGTTTTCTCATAAGGCCAGTGGTAGATAAAGTACTAATTTTCATTACTTGAGTAAAAGTATGTATTCCCCTGGTCAAATATTACTCCAATACAAGTAAAAGTTGCTAAGTCAAATTTTTACTTGAGTTAAAATACAGGAGTATGTCCTTTCAAAAATACTCAAAGTACTCAAACCACAATAGAACGAGCCATACATTTTATAAATAAGGCTGGGTATTTTAATCATACTAATCAATTATTTTTAAATTGGTAATCACTTCCAGATTGTGTCCACAGGTTCTATTCAGTTCTTGAGAGCAAATACGAGTTTACAGATATATGTACATTTACTATACAAAAAGACTTAAAGTATAAATTACATGTAGTAAATGATTATCTTTAGGGTGTAAGTCAGTTGTCTTTCGGTTTTAAGACAATTTCTAAGCACAAGTTACAATGTAGTGGAGTAAAATGTATTAGTTATCTTTTAGATGAAATGGAGTAAAAGTTGTAAGTTGCCCCTAAAAATACTGCTCAAGTAAAGTACAGATTCTCAAAAACAATACTTAAGTACAGTACCCAAGTAAATTTACTTTGCTAGGGTCCACCTCTGCAACACAAGACCAACACAAAACAAAAATAAATGGGATTGAAAAGTATTTTATTACAATACAATGATGAAAAACATCAGGCAAGCACATTATAAAATGTTTTTTTTAAAATCACAATTAAAGGCTAGTTAATATCCAAAGAACAACACAGTATTACAATTGGGAATCACAAGCACGTATACATCAAACTAACACTGACACCTGCAGTCCGTGTAAAACATGATGTGCATGATTGCGCATGCAGAGTCAAGTCATCCTTACAGTACATAAGAGGTAAACAACAGATTGTTAAAGCCTGGGTTATTGAAAATATTGCTGTAGCCCTGATTAAAAATGAATTGATGGCTTTTATGGATCATTAATACTGACCAAATAACTGATTGCATTAATTGATATGTACTAACCTATTAGATAATAAAACAGCTTGAAAGAAAGAATGTTACCAAAGCATTACAGAAACAACAAATAATCAGTCTTCACCATTAAAAGACCCTTAAAATCCCATCCCGCTCCAACTCGAATAGCTAAAAATATAAAAAAGGAACATTTCATATTGAAAATGTCATTTGCATTTAAGTTTAAATTGGCATAAAAAATCAGTTCATGGTTAGACATAGACATTGTTGACCCTGTTGTAGTTTTTTTGCAGACTTGAACATTACAGAAGTTCAGGAAAAAGAGTGTTTGCCCTGTGATACCGAACAGGAAGACAGATTTCATATGCTTGTTTTGTTGTCCCCCTTGTATTGATATACGTACAAGACACATGTAGGTGATCAGGTAGCATGTGCACAGGACTGGCCTAGCAAAGGCTTGAGTGGACAACTGTACAGGTAAGTGTGCATGCATGTCTTACAAATGGAAATAAACAATAAATCCTGGTATTTTAACCATCGCTGGACATAATTGGTAGTTTAATCCAGAGCTTACTGACCATATAAGTCCTGATTTGCTTTGTATTCAACAACAATGCTTTATATTTTGATACAAACAAAGCACAGTAGAAAGACATTTCAATTATTCCAGAAACTTGTGTAAAAATGAGAGAAGTGTGAATAAGAAAGTGGTGTGCTTCTTTGACATTCAAAGGGACAATGAACCACTAATATTACAGTTTACATAAAACAGACTATTTCCCAACAATTACTACAATGTCACCCAAAGTGTACTTCTCATTTCATGCAATTTGACATGGTAAATGTGTGGCCAATTATGTCTAATCAATCCCTGCTGTGATAGTTACACTTGTGATTTCACATTGTACAGTATTCTTTCTGTGTGCAGGTAGGCTGAAGGAGGCAGGAGGCAGTATCTTGGTGGCACTGTCATCAAGACAAAAGGTAATATGAGACTTGGCCTCTGCTGTTGGCACCGATTCAGAAAGGCAAAGTGATCTCTGATTTAGTCATCCTGTGGAACACATGGAGAAATGTGCTAGTTGGTATACAAGCATTTGAGTAAGGATGTTGAATACCCAAGAATCACTGATTATTACATTGGTAACATTTTTTTACTATTTTAACCTAAACTTCATCACTTACCCACTCATCATCGTCAACTCCCTCAAAAGCTTCCTGTGGCAGAGGTTCGTCCCGGTTGCCCAGTTTAGCCACCATAGCGCTGAGCAGCTAGTTTTCACACAAAATAATATGGTCAACAAGTCCTATATAATGTTGAAATATATAAACAATAGTCCAAAAATGACACTGACGTACCTCCTCTTTCTTCTGTTCATCGGTTTTCTCCTCTAGGTAATATGAAGAGGGCATGTATTTCCTCACTGGTGCCTCTTTGGGGGCTTCACTCACTAAAGGTGATGTCACAAAGAGGCAGCAATTAATATACAATATATAAAATCATATGCTAATAGTTTGGTTGCTGACTGCACCTGGTGTCATGTCTTTAGGCTTTAGGCACATCTTCTTATGTTGACCGTTGGAGCCAGAGAGCCATGCAGAGGCAGTCAGTGCTGGTTCCCACCATACTGTTGTATCTGGGTACACATCATCTTGGAAAAACTCTTTCTGCAAAAACATGACACACATGATAATAATATGAAAGTGATCTAGCTATCCAATGTCTTATAATTCACCAGGAGGCGTAATAAAGTCACCTTAACCCGTGGGACTTTGAAGGCAACAGGCTCTACGGTGGTCTTAGTGAGCATTAGAGCCACAGCGATTTCTACCTCCTGGACACTGCACTCTGTCTTAGGCAGAAAAGCCAAGCCCTATACAGAAATAAATATGAGTGTTTGAAGAAAATAATTTGTATTGCCTTTTTAGAAGATACACAAAGATGTAAAGATGCTGGACAGACCTTGTGAGGCTCAGGAGTGTTAAAGCTGCTACACTCAATAAAATATGGACTTTCAGTGACAATCTCATAAATGTGCACTCGAGTGTCGCCCTGGAGAAAAAGTTAAAATAAATAAATCATCAACAGATGCTTTAATGAGCAAACTAAACTTGAAAAGTGTAAATAATTGACTTACTTTCCCAGTGAGAATGACCACATTGGTGTCTGGGTCATAAAAAGGTATCAGTGTTGAGGGAGAGACATCCACGCTGACGTTGCTGATGACTCCAGATGACAGAGAGTCAGTGGAGTACAAGTACAGGCCTCTCTCACTTTGACTGGAACAGAACAACACAGTGATCTTAACTTGAATGAGCTCACATATAATAACACTTCTTATTACTAATCATGTACCTGTTAAATCCTGACACTAGCAAGTACTTGCCCTCACACACCCACACTATACGTGCTCCTCTGTGCCCCTCAGGACCAGGACCCTCCTAAATAAACAAACAGTTTTAAAGCTCAAAGAATTATGTAAATTGGAAAAAGTTTCTAAGTCAGTAAAAATGTTAAAGTTACATAGTGTTACTTCAAGCAGTTATGTTCACTGGTGTGTCATACAGACCTGAACAGGTGTAGCAGACTTGCGCGGGTCATAGATTCTAACTTTCCCATCTTTGCAAACTGTGGCCAAGAGCTTGCCATCTGGACTCCATGCCATGCCAAACACCTGGACATTAAACACAAGAAAGTGTATAAAATAAAGAATAAAAGATCAAAGGTATAAAATGTAAACAGGACAATGTGATAAACTTGTATCCAGATGTGTGCATTTCTAAAATTAATCTCCACCCACCTGGTCCTCATGTCCAGTAAGGCATTTGACTTCCTCTCCACTTTCCAGGCTCCACAGTCTCACAGTGAGATCATAAGATGAAGACACCAGGAGTCCACTGGCCAGAGGGTGGAACTTGATGGAGTAAATCTTCTCTGTGTGGCCTAAAAGGGCAAATAATGACTTCAAAACAACTTTATAAAAATTCTGTAATTTCTATTGAGCAGTTAAACAGTTTCCAGAACTTCCATCACTAAATGATCGACAGATTTGGACCATTTTGTGCTACTTGTTACCTTGAAGAATGAGGTCTGGTTCAGTCAGGATCTCGACAAGGCCACCCTCTGGTACCTGCCACAGCCGGATCTTGGCATCTTCTCCAGCTAATATAAAACAGGTAATATATTGCAGCTCATTGCTGACAAAATCAAACACTATGAAGTTAAGATTTTAGTTTCACCCACCAACTGCCAGGCGGTGTGTGTTGAAGGGATCCCAGCAGAGATCAGCTACGCTCACTGAGTTCTGAATGGTTGGCGTATTTGTGTCTGGTTGTCTGCCAGGCTTTGAGCGCTGTTGAGTTAGTAAAAATATCTTGTAGTTTCAGTTTGCCAGTTCAAGTCAATATGGTGACTATGTTCACATGTACACAGGTATTTTTAAAGCTAATATTTTTTTCAAGAGCATTTTACAATACAATAGTACATCTACTTAATACACTTCAACCAAATTGTCATCCAAACTACTAGAACCAAAAAACAACATATACATGTATTTTTAAGTTATTACTTTGGATAGGGAGATTTTATTTATTTAAGTCAATTGAGAGCCAATTCTCATTTAGAGTTTCATAAAGTCATAGATTACCTCAAAGACAGCAATCTGTCCTCCAGAAATGGCGAGGGGCACGGCCACATGTTTGCTGTTCACACAGAAGCCGTCGCACTCTCCTGGTGTGGTCAGGTTGAGGCCTCTGATGTTGGTGATGTGTGTGTCCCGGTGCATCACTGAACCCTGAATGTGACGGAACTTAGTGCTCGGAGCTGGACAAAGACCAATGTAAACAATGTTTTTATTCAGGAATCATAAAGAACTTGTTAGAGGTGTGTGTGCGTACCAAGCAGGCTATGTATGGCCTTGGCGCTCTGGCTGGGACTGGGGCTGGGGAGGAAGCCTGAGGAGAGGCCAGAGGTTGAGGAAGGAGAGCGGGACGGGGCAGCACTGCTACTGGGAGTGCTCAGAGGACTGCTAGATGTGGAGCAACCATGGGCCGGCTCCTGCTTTTTAGTACAACAGCACAAAAATGGCTATTACTCACCTATACCACAGCTCAACTAAAACTCAACTTGGTTTATATCTAAAAATGTTTCTCACATCCTTGCTCTTGCTGGAGGGCACTTCCTTCTTGGCTGGCATCTGTTTGGCTGCCTGAGTTTTTGGTCGTTTGTCTGGATGAAGGCTGACTTTCTCCACCTAAAACATACAAGACTAACATTTTGAGGCATCTCAAAACATGAGAAAAACCTGTGCCACACTGACAAGTTACCTGTTTGTTGCCCCCTTGCCACCACTCCTCAGCAGACAGGGCCGCAGTTGTGCCGACTGTATCTGGATATAGATCGGCATGGAACTCATGACCTGAATTCTGGTGCACACAAAATGCAGTAGATTTAGCTCTGAAAATACCCATTCAAAATATCACAGCAACATGTACTGTATCTTAGTGCTTACACACCTTGCGAGGGACTTGATAGCTGATTGGCACGATGCAGCTGTCAGTAAGCTGAAGCACACGCACTACTTCGCATGACATGACATCCAGCTCTAGTTTGGGCACCATGCAAACGCCTCGAGTGGATGTGTCAGTCAGACAGTGGCTCACTACAAACAAGAAGAAATGCATTCATGGAAAAAAATATGAAAGCTAAATATCTCAATAAAAGCTTTCTTGTCTTTACCTTGAGCGAGGAAAGGCTCAGAGGTAGAAACTTCAAAGCAATCGATAACAGTGTCTCCCTGCGTGACAGAAAATAATATTAGAAGCTACAGAATATTTGAAAAAAGTTCCTACCAGCCAAAGCTCCTGAGTTTTTATGTCCCTGATGCAATGGCCTGTAACGGCACCATCAATATTTATGGAGAGTGAAAAATTTTGAAAATGATTAGACAGCAGGGGCTCATGAATATTCATCTTACCATGCCAGCCAGGATGAGCAGACCAGTGTCATCATCAAACAGAGGTACCAACGTCCTGACAGAGCAAAGACAAAGATAAGGGACAGGTTAGAAAAAACTCAGCATGCTTTACAAGTCACTGTGACACAAGTCTGTAATTTGGCCACTAGATGGGGCAATATGACCAATGAAAAAGGCTGTGTGGAGAGGCGTCACTGAGGAAATACAACTACATCTACTAAAGCACTATTATCAGGATTGCTGTATGATGCAACAAGAAGCTCATTAGCACCAGAAATATAAATACTTCTTGATCTAAACAGGTCTATTCCACATCTATAGCTATACAAAACCATGTTTTCCAACCAGGAGTACGGACCCATAGGCGTACATGAGCACATTGCAGGGGGTACTTGAAGTTAGGTTATTTATAGTACCTTTATATATTTGGCTTTCAAAGACTAAAATAAACATAATTCAGGACTAACCAAGGACTACACCAGGTCTAAAAGCAGAACTCAACCAGGATTAAACCAGGAACAAACCAGGTCTAAACCAGAACTAAAGTAGGTGAAAAAAACAAGTCTAAACTAAGGACTACATCATGCCTAAAACCTGAACAACAAAGAGACTAAATAAGGTCTAAACCAGGATTAAGCCGGATAAAATCCAGGAGTAAACCAGCAACAAACCAGGTCTAAACCAGATCTAAACTAGGTCTAAACCAGGACTGAACTAGGACTAAAACAGGACTTAGCAGGGCCAAACCAAGACTAAACAAGCTCTAAACCTGAACAAAACTAATACTAAAACAGGACTAAACTAGGTCTAAACCAGAACTAAACTAAGTTTAAACCAGGACTAAGCTGGGTCCAAAACAGGACTATATCAGGTCCTGCGGGTACATAAAACCAAAAAGGTTGGGAACCACTAATATAGAAGAATGACAAAGCAGTAAAGTGTATCTATAAACTAGCCATCTGTATTCAAAATAGATTTGCATGCAGATGTAAATATATACAGAGTGGAAATCTGCAAATCTCATACACCACATTTTATTCATAATAGAACAATACAGTATATTAATTTTATGAAAAACAGCAACAACTCATTTTGAATTTAATGGCAGCAACGGACTTCAAATAGGTTTAGATCTATATATTTTTACCTTTAAAGTCTAACTGCACTGACCTACAGTGTATTGTGTGCAGTTAAAGAAATGTCATTGTTTTGTCTGTTTGTTTGGTACATAGCTCAATAAATTATTAACAAAATGTTCCTAGCATTGGGTATGACCTTCTGACCAGGTTAGCACCACCACAGTCACTTGCATTCTCTTACGATTTGAGTAAGTAGATTATGAAAAAAAAAACAGACGCTTAACGAATAAAGTCCAACTTGACGTACTAAAACCAAACAGGAAATAATAGCTCAGATTAATCCATGCAACTTTCCTTCATAATATTACTATTTATCCAACTCTTCTATCCCTGTCCTCATCATGCTGTATTGTTTTCCATGGAGATAGGATGCATAGTGTTGGTGGATCCCAGGCCAGACCACTTCACATCACAGGCCGAGGACAGAGTGACTGAAGTGGAGAGAGGGAGAGCCACTGATTGGCTTATGATGATGACCTTGTATAATGGGACTATACCAGAAAAACGCCATATGAAGTGAGAGAGACAGGACTGGTGAGGTAATGCTCAAAGTATGACAGTATAATGGCAGGGTATGTTAAGTGACTGGCATATGATGACACAACCACACACTGGCAGAACAGAGTAGCTATGTATAAATATGTAAAGATAACTATGAGAAAGTCACATCATGAGTTTATGATTTTGCCTGCTCGTATCTTTCTATTCGATCAACAAGCCTTTTCCAAAAATGTCATGAAAAAGGATCTCGATATCAATTTCAATAACGGCTTTGTTGCATTTTTGGAAAAGATTTAGTCTATTGGCAGTTTGCAGCAGCTTAAAATGCAGTCGAATGCCAGTAACTGTAGTGAACTGTGAAATTTTTTGGTAAACAGGCCTGCCAAATGGAAATTGCGTAGAAAGATGAAATAATACTTTGGATATGACGTTAAGAGGGAAAGGGAGGTTTTCTTAGAAGGTAATCAAATAGATGGTTTTGAAAGAGTGCAGAAGAACAGATGAGGATCCAAATTTTTAAGTAGTGTTTGTAAACTTTGCATTCTGTTCAATGTAAGTAATGCTGGTTGCCTATGATTTTTAAGAGTCTTTCTCAAATAAGAAGTTGGGGACTAGATGATTACACATTGACTCAAAATAACAAATGTTTTACCTAAATTATGAGTGAACATTAATTAATGTTTTGGATTTCTGTCATGATACTCTCTTTTCTGATATAGTTTCTGCTGTGTAATCAACTGGTAAAGCAGTGGTCAGTAAAGCTCAGTAAAGGGTTTGGGTTAAGATTCGTTTTTGACAAGGATCCGGAACACCATCTGGATCCAGGATTATTTTAAAGGATTTTAAACCACTGCAAGATAGATAGATGCAAGATACTAACTCCACACATAAATTCTCAGAGAAGAGAGAGAGATATAAGGGTTTTGTATAGCATTTACACCTCTACTAGAAGATTCCTGGTTCAAGTCCAGGACTGGGCAGTGACATTCTATCATAACTACATCTGTGCAATTTTTTCCAGTCACACCCCAAATAGCAGCTTTTGATGCATCAACAAACTTGACCTTTTCAAAGTGGTTTTACCCACTTTTGACTCAAACTTGTGAAGTCAGTGAGGGGCAGCCATGCTTCATTAGGACCACTGTGTGTTCCCATGTCCCAGCCAGTCTGCAGGGAGTCCCCAAACACCTCCATTCCCACACTCCTCTTCCTTGTCCTTTCTATTCTTATTCTCCACCTTGCTCTCTACTCCTAATTATTCCTCAGAATCCGCTGCACTTTCTAAATGGCCTTATCTGTGCCTTTCTCACCCTAAATGAACAACAAGTCAAACAGCCACATAATTAGACTGGAGGCTTTATCACTGATAATGACTCGTGTTTACTATGGCATTCACGCACCACCTCACCACAGTCTATTTTCCCACAAAGCAACAGCGTGAAGGCAGTCTGTACATGTGCTAATAATACTGCTTGATGGTGTGTATGCAGCAACAACAGCCTGTAGCCAGACCCATGCAGGCTTTAGTGTGGGAGCCAGCTTTTTATGCAGCACTACGCAGCTTATGAATGAAATGGAAAAATGGGGCAGGGCTCATTCATGCCATACAAGGGTATAAAAAAAGTATGCCCAAGTACAGCCTACAACTTGTAATCCAAATATTGATTAATTTGGGTGACGTGTCAAACTCGTTTATCCACTCCAATATGCCATTATAATGCAACAGACCATTCACATTTGATTATTTTCAACTGCCTAAGTCACCTTAAAGGAATATTTTATTTACTTAAACATTTTCTTTGAGCTAAAATCTTGTTGTGTAATGTTCAAGGACATGTATGCATTTTTTCTTGCATTTGCAGAAAACAATTTGATCACTTTGAAAAATTACTGTCATGAGCCCAAATCCATGACCTATCCATAACATCAGCAGACCCTTCCTGTTTTTTTCTATGACATCAAATAGAAGTTTGGAGCTTACCTTGAGTTTAGCGTTAGACCAGACATCAAAGTGCTGTCAGGGGGCTCTCTTGTTTTATCATTAAAATGTTTTGTTTATGGAGCAACTGGTTTCTTTTTAAAAGAGTCTTTCTTCCTAATCTATGTTATATACAGAGGCAGATTATTCCATATTGCCAAATCTCTTTATAATACAGATTTCTGTAAAGCATTGGTTTTAGGTAAAGGTAATGTGTAATGCATTAAGCAAGAGTATCTGGCAAACAGGTTTTTTGACAAAGACATCTTTCATAAAAACTGTGCCAGTCTAGTTGAACTTTTTTTGCAACAGGTCTCTCTCTATTTAACACTGCCATCTGGTGGTGATAAAAACTACTAATCCCTTTAATATATTTACCAGTCCTACAGTCTTCTGAAATGATCCTTCCTGGCTTTACTCTGTAACTGCCAATTCTTTTGTATCAGAGGTCACACAAAACAGAGACAGACACACCTCTCATCTGTCTGCCATCAATTTACACTACTTCCATACACACTCTTACAACATTACTGACCTTCTGTCTGTGACAGCAGCCTTCAGCACCAGCAGATATGATGGCTCTATTACTCCAGCAGGCATGTGTGTCAGAGTGAGCCAGGATATATTATCATTATGAAAACACTTTCTCCTAGAATAATTTTGGAGATACTGGAATAAGACAAATGTAGGTTATGATTTTGTTTGTTAGTCTGTTAGGATGCTGAATCAAAAAGTAATGGTCAGATTTTTATGAACTTGTTATAAATTTTCAGAAAAGGTCAGTTTGGATCCAGAATTTTTTAAAGGAATGTAAATGAGGGCCAAAGGAACTCTAGCCACAAAGATCAGTAAAACAAACAAATTACAAGTTTTAGTGCATTTATACCATTGTGGCATGGCACATTATGGCTCTCAACAGAATTTACTCCTGACTGAATATCCTAGACTTGAGTCCAGGTCTGGGAAGAATATCTTTACCATTGTGAGATTGGACCAATGCCGTGGAGGAGGTCTGTGAGTGCTTCAAGTGTGTTTTAAAGTGAGAAAACCTAAGTACGTGGTGTATAGAACATTTAACATTAAAGGCGGCTGACCAGACAATAACAAAAAGAATGAAAGAGAGTATATTTTTTCAAATCTATTCCACATGGTCAACCTGGACTCATTTGTGCTAAAAGCATGACAAAATATGAAACAAGTGCATTATAAAACACAGCATCAGACACAGCAGAGAATGGTATCTATATGTGGAGCTAATGAAAGCACCCTGCCAAGGTATAAGGTTGTGCTATGGCAGCAATGACCAGATCTGTATCAGTCAAAGGGACCTTTCTCTGTCTCATGAGATTATGGCCTTTAGCTGTGCTAGTGCTAACAACACACTCCACTGCACAAAGGGCTCCAGTCAACAGGTAGAAGCTGGTACAGAAGATTAATACAGAGTTAAAATTTGGCTCAGTAGTATAAAGAGGGCTGTCAAATCTAAATGTGTCCAGACTTCATTCTAACACAAAATGACTGCAAATGACATATTTTATTTTTGTTATGAACATTTGAGGAAAGGTCACCAATGAACCAAGGACCTGGCTCATGGGGACCTTGGTGGATCCTGGACCTGGATCCACTTTTTCTGTGGATCCAGGTCACTGTTTAGATCCAGAAGTGTTTAAAGGGATTCTGTAAAATTTTTGAGATATGGCCCTAATCAAAAGAACACATAATAGTTTTAGTGAATTCTTTAATATTGTGCGATACAATAGAATGGTTTTGGAAAAGAATTTATCCCTAAACTGGAAGATCTTTGAGTGAGTCTAGTTCTGCACACTATATCTTTACCATTGCGAGATACAACTAATCCCTTGGCAGAGGTCTACAGTGCTTCTAGTGTTCAGTGTTTGCAATTTTGTGTATTTTTGTACATTGATACGCCATTGTGTTCATAGTCTTTGTTTTGCACAGTACTGTATGTTGATATTTTGCAGTATTCATGACTTTTGTGACTTGTCCACCTCTCTCAGCCCTATCAACTGTGGTTAAATCATCCCTATGAGCGGCAGTGAGTGAGCGTCACAGTGCTATCTTTGAAGGTGAAGGGTCTACTGAACTGTGAACTTCCGACAGTTTGGTTTATCAGGTCACTCGAGTGTACGCCTGCAGCCCATCCAGCTGTCTAAGCCGGCCTCTACTGTCCCGGACCCTCAGGCCAACGGAGCCACAGAGATTGAATTATCACACAGTGTTGTAAAGGACACACAGGGCAGCCTCAGGTCAGCAATTCAGTGTTTACAGGAGATTTGGGGTTTCACATGAACACTTCAGGTCAGACCAGACAGAGGAGTCAGATTTCAGAATATGAGTCTGAGAATTGTGAAAAAATTCTGGCTCGAAAATATGTATAAAACTTTTGGTAACACTTTAGATGATCTATTATGCATTAGTTATGTATTATTTAGGCTTAGTGTATAAGTATAGTATAGTATAGTATAGTATAGTAGTATAATCAGTTATTGTTTAATTGTTAAAAATGAATAATAAGTTCTAGTAATCAATGTACAATTGTAATTATTAGTGGTAAGGTAGTATTGAATAAAATATTGTTATTTACTATTGTTATATTGTTATTTTTTTGCTAATGCTTTATTACTGTTTAATAATGATGTGTTATTCTGAAGTTATAGTATACAATAGTATATATTTGAATTCACACTAAAAATAAATAAGAAATGATCATTACAAGCGTCAAACTTGTAGTACTTTTTAGGCTCTGAGACAATATGTCTAGGACAAGAACTCCACGTTTTATTTTTGTTACCTGTTCAAGTAAATGTAACAATGACCTGATATTCCCAGCAGGATAGGAGCATTTTTTTCCCCTAAAGCTCTTGTCTGTAAGCTCTGCTCCACAGAACACCCATACATTTGAGTGTTATTTCTCTTGTGAGGAGGAGTTGGACACAGCTAATAGTCTTAAGCATGATTACACTGTGGGCCTGTGGGTGTTCGCATTGCCTCTACAAAGGGAGGACTGGTGTGAAATAATCCATTGCTGATTAAATGGGATTCATCACAAAGCCAAGAAGGTTCTTAGTGTCTCCAGGATGTTAAGTCCTGGGTCAGTTTCAGTGCGTTGTAAGAATGTCAATAATAATATCAGATGGCTCCATCGCTGGCACAGCTGGCCAAAGTGTTGTTCAATAATGTCTCCAACAGCTCCAACAAAGAATAATGTAATCACTGAGAAATTATAGAGAAATTGTCAAAGTCTTTTTTTTTTCCTGTTGACAATGCTTCTTCTAATTTCTGTAAAAAAGTATTGTTCTTTAGGACATAACTTTAAAGAAAATTAAATTACAATATATCAACATAAGAGAAATGATGCAGTGTTGTATATTTTTACAGTAGCAGCATTTCCAAATTATATCCTCTAGCTTTCATAGTAGTCAAGCATAATGATAGTAATGTTTAGGAATGTCCCTGATCATAGAGTTGAAATCAGGTTAATAAAATAGACCTGCTGTGCATTTCAATATAAACCCAGACATATTTTTCCACTGTTTGGCTGTGTGTGTTGTATAAATGTACTGCCTGCCCAGCACCTTCAGTAGCCTGTTCATTAGAAAGGAATTAGAGTTGACGCGCTGCGTTCCTCAGAGGAAAAGAAAAGCCAGGATTGTTGGATGAGGGGCCAGCTGTGGCCCTGTCTTGAGCCCCAGTGATGAGGCTCTCAGATGGGCTGCCAAGCTGCTGCAGTGCCCTCTCCCCTTGCTCCACACGCACGGACATACACCTCCAAATACACAAGCCCACCGTTTAATTAAAGTGAGTCACAGCAGCCCTGCGTCAACAGCTCACCAGTGACCTTTTCGGGCTCTGGACACACATCCAAACCCACACAGCCACATGTAAAGGAAAAAAAAAAGGAGCTATTGCCTACTGTTTTATAGAAATGCTCTATTACTGTTCTGCGTCCTCACACTGCAACAAGTTGCTCTGGTCAGGATCTTATAACACACAGAGAAGCCCACACAAAGACAGTCTTCTAACCCAACATCCAACTGTGCAAAATATCAAACACACGTCTCCCAGACACTATTTAAATGCAATATCTGCTCCAAGTCTGGCCACATGACGGACAGGCAGATGTTTTGTATAACACTGACAAGGGAATGCAAACCAAAGTCTTCATTTTCTACAAGACAACAAACCAAAAAGTCTAGTCTAATATTTGATCACACATGTGGTTACTGCAGTAGAGAAAGAAGTATTAGAAGCATTAGCTCTGAGACCAGCAGACACAAAACATGTAAAACTGTGGTAAAAGGGTCCAGACAGGGTGAGCTGTAAAGCAGCAAGGTCACAGGTTGTAAACTTGCAGGAGCTTGCAGACGTTAAAGGTTGTGGTCTGGGATCGCTGTGGCAGTAATAGTTTCGAAGTGGGACTGTATGACGTGGGTGGGCATTAAGATGTCAGGTTGAAATAGGCGCAAGTGTGTGAAACTGCCAGAAGATTGCCATAAAGTTTACATAAGGGATAGAAGAAGGATGAAGAGACCCAAAGCTGTGACACTTACATCATGATACATATTGTTTTGCCATGTTCTTGTAAATGCCCTATTCAGAACCTAACTTCCCAATTTTATGGTAAACAAACATTTAGGTACTATTAACCAAATTTGTATTCCTTAAAATTGTAGATCCATACAGAATATGGAAGATCTTGTTTGGATGTAGATTCCTTCCTGTACTATGCACTGCGGCATACTCTGCATGTATTTGTGTGCTATCATCTGTGAGGTACGCCTGTGTGTCGACTTGCTGACGGCCCAGCTCTTGTGATGAACCCCCTGAGCCAGGAAGAGATGCGTTCCGCGTTAACCCCGGGGCCCATCATCAAGGCTGGCCTATATGAGCATTAAATGACCTGTCGACGGGGGCCTGGGAACCTCCGAGCAGCCCTTACCACCTCACAAGAAGTAGAGAGAGAGAGGAAGTGATGGGACTGAAGAAGACAGACGCTGAGGGTCGTGACCATGCAGACCCTCTTCCCTGTTAGGGTACCGGACACTTCTGGTCACGGCTGCTCTGGTCGGAAGGAAGTAAGGTAATTGTTTCCAACACTTGAAGACTAGGAAAGGAAAGGTATGGGCCTGAATGATGAAGAATGATGACCCTTCACTGTTTAAGAGTTTACTGTTTTAACTGAAGTGAAGCAATATATTTTCATAGAGCATGTACAAATTCTATGGTCGTACATAAAGCTATAGAGCTTCCCATCTGGGAAACAGCAAGTACCTCTTAGTATTCAATGGCATAGGTTTTATAATGGATGCTCCTCCTCATGCTCAACTTTATTTATCCGGGTTTGGGACTGGCACTAGTGGCTTGAGACCACTTGTGGCTGGACTGCTAACCCTACCTTGTTGAATGCTAAAAAAACACTTCTTAAGACTGAATTATATTCACTTATAAGGCATTATATTAGGCATAAAGAAAATGATGATGCTTAGAGAATTACAGAGGATTCTGAATAAATGTTAACCTTCAGTTGTAGTAATGATGGCAAAAATGTAAAGTTAGACTGCATCAAATATATACCTTAAAAAATTAGCATTAGCATCTGACAATCACTGTTTTAATAGCCTCACCAAACACAGGAAAAATATCATCCCTTGAATCAGCAAAGGAGATTGGGTTACACTGGAATTATTCTGTATACTGCAAAGGGAGATAAGCTAAAAGTAATGTGTGCTTAGCCCTGACTTCTTCATAGTGATTTGTTGAAGGGAACAAAGCAATGTTGTGAGGCATGGAAAAGCAACAACTGAAGCAATGCTAAATAACATTAAAACACGTCCCACCAATAACAGCAATGACCTACAGTTGTGTGAGGCTGTTATCCAATTTAACAGGCCATGTCCACTCATGCAACTATGACTCCTATTGAATATTCATCCAGTTCCCTCAAAACTGCAGTCCTTGACCTTGTCCCAAAACTCACAGTCACTGATCCAAACCCAGACACACTCACTCTACTGTGCAGGACTTTTCCTTTACTTACAGCCAAAACTGAATTATTGGAAATACTCAACCCGTAAAAAACAAAACAAAACACTGATTTATGGATACAAAACCTCTCTATTTATTATCTGTTTTCTCTCATACATAAATTCAAATGAGAGTGCGGGTCAGCTCCAGCCAGAGAGCGAGAAACATAAACCATCTCACACAACTTCAGTGCTACAAAAACATTCACGAGTTTGTCTTTCATCAACACTTGTACGTGTTTTGGCTCCACTGTGTCCTGACATTTTATCAGAGTAGTTAGCAGAAAAAAGGGACACTTATCTTCTTCTCTGGTGCCATGCCACTGGGAATCTCACTCATCTATGGGTGACACACACACATCTTGTCAGTTGCACCTGTGTCTAAACTTGTCTTTTCTGCTCCATATAAAATGTCACTTGAACTCAACTTTCCACTCTACACCTTCAAAACTAAAAGATAAATTCCACCTAGCTAAGGGAAAAAAATTAAAATAATAATTATTGATTTTTTTTTTTTTTTTACATTTCTGAACAATGACTAAAAAGTATTTTGCTTCAAGATGGTCTACTATTTGCAGAACAATTTTCAGAAAAAGTGTTCAAAGAAAGTTTTGCTGCTACTAGCTTACTACTAGCTTTATATGTCGTACAAATTTCATATAACACTAATTTCTTTCTTTCTTTTACAAACTTCTGCAGCTTCTGGGTACACACAAACACAAGTGTTTGGTTGTTGTCTGAAAACCTGTGGTTCTTAAACTGGTCAAATTATTGTAGCCAGTTTTATCCCTCATCATTTTATGACCAAACATTCAAAATCAAAAATAATTGAGTACAACCATATTTTAAAACCTATTTCACCATTATATTTAATTACAACAATATTTAGGTTTCAGCTAAGTTAATAATCTATACTGTATATTTAACCTCCCTACAATTCACTTTTGGGTTCCCACCCATCATTGGGAACAACTGCTCTAGACCCAGCATTCTCATCTTCTGAGATGTATCCAAACTAAAAGGTTCAGTGGACAAATTAATGTTTATTACAAGATAGGGTATATGCCATGTTAAGTGCTATATGATTATTTAAAAAATATAAAATATAACATAGTTAATGTACGTACACATTTTGTGCTCATCACATAAAACACATAAAATACAATAAAAGAGTATATTATCCAGACAGTGTGTCACAAAGCAGTGTACTCTTTGAGCCAGTCCCAGCCTGGATAAATGGGGAGCATTGCATCAGGAAGGGCATCCGGTCTAAAATCAAATCAATATGGGAATCACTGCACAGAAGACAGATCACATGTAAAATAGGCCAACCTAATTCCACCTTTACTCAAATGAACATAGATTCACAATATGCTGTGGGCAACATTGTTTATCTTAATGATGTTGCATTTTCTAGACTAAGGTTTAACTGTGAAAGAAAACTGTGGGTCCCATGACATGCCTAGTTGAGAACCACTGCTCCAGACTGAATAATGTGGAAATACATTTAAGCTTTAGTAGTTTTCTCGCCCTGACCTCACCTTTCCTCTTTTGTCCTTAGTGGACTATCAACACATGAAGGCTGGTAATTTACATTTCAGCACACCCACAGTAAATCTTTTAGTTTAATGACCAACACAGGGATAAGCACAGTATAAAAAACAATAAAAGCCTCACTACACGGGGCAGATTTACTGATGTGATGAGCTGACAAACCTGAGAAGCAAAGGGAAAAAAAATGAGAGTGGGACAGAGAGAAGTAGACGATAAGATCTCTATCACAGTCATATGGTAAATCATAACAACTACGCATAACCTTATCAAGTAGATGAATCCATAACAGAATGTTTTGAGCGCTATCACAGTGCATCTATAAAAGATATTGTTGCTTTGACTTGAAAGCCTTGTTGAGGCGTAGCTACGTCAAGAATTGCAGACCTCCATAAAGAATGCAACTGTTAGGTCCTATGAGTTTTTTCACCTTATCCTTTGCAACAATACTGAAACTACATTATATGACCACCCAAGTAGAGTACCCACACTAAAGGTAAATAAAGTAAAAAACTAAAAGCATTTGGAAGACTCGATCTCCACAAAGGCACTAACTTTCAATAGTAAAGTTATAGTGTATAGTATAATTTATTTCTATACAGACCCCTTATGGCTGGAGTTTGTATCTTTGTGGCAAAAATATTTTTTCTCGCATTACTGACCTTTTCTAGATATGTCATCCAAATCTGGCCATCACTTTTTGAGTCTAACAAATCAGCAATCAAACAAACCAACGCCGTAGCCAATGTAATCTCCTTGGGTGAAGTGAAAAGCATGAGCATACTTTTTGTAGCGCTAGTAAGCAGCACTGCACCATGACATTTACAAGCCCACAGTAAACCTTTATACTCCACCACTGCAATTTGTTAACACAGGGATATTCTTCTTGAGGATGACTGAATTTAACTCAGATGGGCTTTAGATTTGTAAACAGTGTTAGCTTCTCTAGCTAGTCACACAAGGCAGCTCCTAAAATGGATATCTTAAGTACCATGCTTTTTTAGCCCTTTCATTTCCATCAAACCTCCTGCTTTGACCTTCTCCTCTGTGTCAAGGCCTCGCATCCATCTTTTCCTTCTTATCAGGGTTGGGAGAACTAAAGCTCACATCTTAAACTATGTGCTCCTTTCTATTTGTTTAATTATACCTCCTTTATTAAACTAAGCAGGTAATGTAAAGACAAACTATTCTATAATTACACAACAAACAAATTGTGTAAGGCTTTGTGTGAAAGTGCCTCTCTTTCCTCTTATACCAGACTTTCAGATATTTCTGTCTGACACTCTACGAGATTCTGTTGTGTCAAACTGTCAGCATAATAGCTAATGCTGTTTTCTTTGTGGCTATTATATACCTTGTACTTGTCAAATTGTCTGACAATGATTCCTAGTGATTTGGAGATACGTAATTACAAGGAGGCGGCCATGTTGTTTACTCCTATATTCTGGTTATTGTTGTTTAATTTAACTAATTTGATGCTATTCTCTAATCCAGCCACAAGTGGTCACAAGCCAGTGTACTCTTGCCAGTTCCAAGCCTGGATAAATGGAGAGGGTTGCATCAGGAATGGGCATCTGACATAAAAAGCAGTTTTTCTTTCCTTACAAAAAGGAAGGTAGGAAGGAGGGTCGAGGGTAGTGTCTGCTTAGTTTAGTGTAGTTATTGTTTATGCTTGATTTGTGGGAGAGGCAGTTATGTCTGATTGTGTGTTTATGTTTGATTAACGTTTTGTGATACTGGGCTATATAAATAAAACTGAATTGAATAAAAAGTTGATTTACTAGGGCAACCCTGAAAGGCAAAAGCTATAAGAACATGCATATGCAGTTTGCCTTTTTATTATATTTTAAATAATATTAGTTACTGTTAACTTTATTGAAAGAATATCCACACATATTTTTAAATAGAGTCGTAAGGTAAGGTACGCTAAGGTATACTTTATTGATACCTGTAGGGAAATTTGTTCTCTGCATTTGACCCATCCTTCGGCAACCTGTCAGGAACAGTAGGCAGCCATGACGCAGTGCCTGGGGACCCTTTAGGTTGATGGGAGAAACCGGAGCACCCAGAGGAAACCCACCCAAACATAGGGAGAACATAAACTCCACATAGAAAGGCCCCACACGGTCCGGGAATTGCAGTGAGGCGAGAGTGCTAACCAATAAGCCACCATGCCGCCAAAACTGTGTGAGATTAAATGTGTGATCCACAACACTAACATTCACAAATATCAATTTTGAATGTTGACCACAACTTAATGAGGTATCCAAGTATTAACTACTGTAGCAGTTCAGTTGACTAATGCCATTTTGGTACTGGACTTGTGACCTAAAATGTTACCAATAGTTCAGTTGCATATTGGTGCCACTCCCACTGGTGCTAACCGAAAGCTGCACAACTGAGTCTGCTGTCTTCCATATCTTAAAAAATACTGTAATAAAAAGAATATTAGTGTAAACAGACAAAATCATTGCTTCACAATATCAAATAATCAAACTAAGTAAGACACCAGTAAACTGACCTGACGTGACATTTGCCCTCTCATCTTTCTAATTAAATTTCTGGCACAGTTTTAGTATGGTCATAGGGAACATACTGTAGCTAAGCCGTAGTCCATGTGCTTCCTGCCCCTAAACCACAAGCACGCTGCTGTTACTCAATACCTGACATACCAGACTGCAGGGCGAGAATAACACTTAGGAGGTGGACACAGGACAAGGAAATTAGGGATGTAAGGATTGAGGGGGAGAAAGGTGGGAAAAATAAGAAAAATATGGCACAAAAACAGCAAGGACACTCTCTCACTGTCTGTCTAGTGTCAGTGGTGACCATGGGAAAGTGCCACTACTCTTTGACCCTCGGAGTAACCAAGCAAAATAAGCTTACTGACGTGGCCTTTTAAGCTCAACCTTTTTGACTTAACATCTCACCCCTTCTCCCTCTGTGCACTGGCTGCTCTTCTATCATTCTTATCAGAGCCACTGTGATAAGCAGAAAATCCACCAAATCGCTGAGTACAACTGTGCATAAAACTAGACCACCACAGGCAATAGAGCGTCCAGATTTTAAAAGAAAACATGCCATGAACAATACAAAACAGGCACATGCTAAAAGAAAGATGTTCCCCATCAACTTTATAATAGACTTTGGTAAACCAAGGATGGTTTTGTGATTTATTTCTCATACTTTGAGCATAAGAACATTTTCTAAAAGATAAAACAGTCTTGGTTAGTTAATCAGCGCAAGAATTGTTTTTTTTTACTGATGGCAAATTGGGTAGCACACCTCACAACCAGAAGATCCCAGGTTTGAGAATGGTGTGTGGTAATAAAGGTAGTAGTTGCAGTAGTAGAAGTAAATAAGTGTAGCAGTAGCAGTGATAGTAGTGAAAGTAGAAGTAGTTGAAGTAGTAGTATTAAATGTCGTTGCAGTAGTAGTCGTAATTGTAGCACTATAGAAGTAGTAGCAGTAGAAGCATAAATATCAGTGATAGTAGAAATATTAGTGATAATAGTGTAGTAGTAGTAGAGTTTGCCTTTGCTTAACACAATGTTTTTAAAAGGTATTAATCTAAATTTTACAATATGTTTTTTGCTTTGGTAATAATAATACAGTTTTTTTTTTTTTTGCAACATGCACTTTTTTGAGTACAGATTTTGAGTACTTTTTTGAACTTGGACAGTTTTGGTGGTTTTGGCTTGTGCTGGGTTGAAGCATTCATGTCCCACGTGTGCTGCTCTCCTCTGTCTTGCTGCTTAATGACAAGTGCTAGAGAAGGCAGAGTCAACAGACTAATAAACCTCTGAGTGAACTATGGTGTGACCCCTTAGAGCAGTGTGTCTCCTTCAAAAACAACCCTCTCCTTGCTTCAGAATGTTAAATTCTTGCGGCCATTTTTGTCCAGACTTAAAGCTTGTTTAATGACATTATAATACCATAGGAAGAACATAAAAATCATCAAAACAATAAAGTGTGCACACAAACAAAATAATAAACAACGCGACTGATGGGAGCCAAGATTTTTTTCCCATCTCGTGACCTCCTGCGTGTGTTCCCAGAGTTCATTACCCAGGCAATTTTAACAACCCCTATGACAGACAAATAGTGACAGAAGGCAACATTATATTTTGGGTTGAAAATGAAGGCCATATTTCCTCACAAATGTCCAATTAGCTTTACATGAACTATGTAAACAAGATCATAAAACGTGTATACATGCGAAAGGTTCCCTGTACAGGAGACAGCTTTATGAGAATCAGGATTGACTTATAATGGTCAGAGCTAGCAGGTGGGAAGAGTCAACATTTCACCTATGTTTAGACAGCATTTTATCTGACGGAGAGCAATATGTTTGTTCTCACACAAACTTCTGCTCTGGGTTTCCATTTTTTTAAACTGTGCATCTTTGTAGATTTCCTTTTCTTCAAATAGTCAATTTCTTTAAAGATGCCAAAAACAACACACAATATATCAATTCAATAAGAAAATTACCTCTTGCATTTGCAGAAAAAGACTTGGGAGGGTAATAACTTTGGGGGTAAAATGTGGCTTCATCACAAAATAGCTAGAGAAGATCATTCCCAGGCTGCCCTAATGGGAAAGACATGCCTGCTTCCCAAAAGACTCTGCCTACTCCCGCTGTAACTGCACTTAACATATTGTGCTGAATATCACAGAATATAACTAATGCTCTATATTAATATACCACATGAGACTTCAAGTAATATTAAAGAGGTTGGCCGGATGATGAAATATAAATGTGTGCTATTCTCTACCACTTTATAACATGCACATGTGCAAAAATGAAAAGATTAAATTTGGCTTTTGCGAGTATTTTTGCTTACTGCAGCTTGCATTTGGCAATCACTGACATTAAGTTGTTTTAACTAACTGTAGTATCACTTTAGCTTTTGTAAAGGTTTTCAAGAATGCAAATATTCTTTTTTTGGATACCTCTGCTATAATTTAAGAAGTATCAGATGTAAAACCAGTGGCATGTTTTAGAAGAGACCAATGAGTGGCCTTTATCTTAGAGTGTAGCTTTTGCTGCTACAACTGTAATCTTTCTCAAAATAGAGCAGATTATGTTTGAAGAGAAATACGATGACATTAGTCTAAATGAAGATAAGATGACATTTTACTGTGATACTTCATTTGAATGTATTTCTCAAAAATGCAGCTTGTGGTATGACGTCATCCAAAGTTACGACTGTAGCAGACTGTGGTCACCTCAGCAGCACACCAGAGTTTTTCATGGTTCCCTCAGGCAGCGTTACGGAGAGGGTTGGACAGCCCCTCTCCATCTTTTACTGGACAGGGTGATTAGCAGCTCAGCATGCTGACGGCACATGTAGTATAATGCACTTACAGAGCCTTCAGGCCAAGATTTACACTAATCACAATGCTAACTACCTACCAGAGGTAAAAAAATGGCTAGAATCTCAAGTAATTTTAGATTTTTACATTTACCTTTTTGATGAAAATTTACCTTGATTTAATTTTTTTTCCTTTTACTAAGATATTTTTAATTTTACCTGAGTAAAGTTTGAAGGAAATCAGAATTTTATCTAGAATTGTTGTACTTTGTAATCGGTTGGCACACTAACCTCACAACCAAAAAACATCCTTTGAGCATAGTGTGGGTGGTATTTAAAGTAGTAGCCATAATAACAGTAGTAATAGTTGTAATAGAAGCAATAGTAGTAGCTGTAGTGGCATTTTTCACAAACAAGTTGTAAGTGTTCTTTTTTTTTTTTTTTTACTCATAATTTTGTTGGGTATCTTTACTTTACTACAGATTCTGAGTACTTATCCCACCTCTGCAGTCTATGCAAATTAAAGAACACACCAAAGAACATAAATCTGTCCTAAGAAACATGCTCCCACTGACTTTACAGTAAAGATTCCCTATACATTTAAGTTGACCACAACAATAAATAACTCTCCTTGGATGACCTCAGCTCAGTTTTAAGACACAGATGTTAGTGAGCTGTGTGTGTGAGACAAAGGGAGCGGGAGATTGAAAGAGGCACACTGTGATTTCAAGCGAGCTGTAGGTAAAGACTTACAGCCTTTTCTCTTTAAACACCGAAAACTCTGCTCCAACCAGAGGAGCTACATCTGCGCCCTGTGGGACCCACGTGAAATCATTTCTCTATTCCTGCAATTTACCATAATGCCTTGCAGATGGTACTGTGCATGTGCAAGAATAGGCTACGAGGGTAATAACTTCTACAGTAGGAGCAGTGGGAGAAAGGTGTGAGTCACAGACTGCATGGCGACTGCTATAAAAAAGTAAACTTGACAATATGCTTAAGCCACGAGTAGATGCTAAGTTATCTTTTGTCCAGAGGGGAGCAGTTTTAAGAGACACGTGTGACGGCCTTGAGACTGGAGACTAGACTGTTTGGCCAATGTCTTTTCCTGTTCCAGTCGACCTTAAGAGTGCATGACATCACCACGAGAGAGACCTGGCCTGCTTTCAATTATTTTTACTATTTCTTGTCAAGGTGGGGAGAACAGAAGCTGGGGAACGTGCAGGACAAACAACTCAAGCAGACAAAATATTGGAGTGCTGTAAACTGGAGGCGTCAGAGTCCTGGTGAAATCTGCGACGTGTGGCTCAAAGTACACACAGAGGTGACACAGTTCCCCGGAGAGATCTTCTTACTGACTTATACTTGAGCTAGTTGGGAGTCAGTGACAGTGAAACGCACTGCCAGCTGCTGAGTTGGGAAGTCTTCAAGAGCTTTCTCAAATGATGAGAAGATGAGCAAACCATGTGTTAAGGTACCGCCGTGGCCTACACAAACATTGCCCCACATATAAATCAAAGACAGTTGCTATTTTAAAAGATTTTCAGATTATTGTAAACATAATTCAGTATAAATGAGCTTGTCCTTAAGATCCTCAAGGGTTTTAACACTAATAGGACATCTATAATATCAACACAAACTGCCTGCCTCTCATGCAGAAAGCAGTTTGTGGATTTGTTTCTCTATGGGTACTCAAAGCGCTATACATCAAGGAACCATTCACCAATTCACTCACACATTCATACACCAGTGTACACAGACACTGGAGACAAGCAGGGTTAAGTGTCTTGCCCAAGGACGCAACGACACACAGTACGCAAAAGTAGGAGTGGGAAACGAACCGGCAAACTTTGGGTTAATGGGTGTCTGAGCTACTGCACTGCTAATAAATCATACAATACATAAACTAAACCTTTAATTAAACAGTTATTTTATTTAAACAGAGAATGACTAACATTATTTGATCTTTTTTTTCCTACAGGACCTCAGGAGAACAGTAAAACAAAATGGAACTTCCTCAAAGATAAATAGCTAACTATCCTTAAGCAAACAGGCTACTGTATTCGTAGTTATTGATTTTTCTTTAGGACTGAAAATAAGTTTGCGCAGAAAAGCAGTGAAAGAGCAGTCCCTTGCCACTCCTGTCACAGCCCAGTGAGCTGAAAGTGTCTCAGTGCAAGGTGCTGCTGAGCCATGCCTCTCCTGTCCGCGCGCTGCTCGCCCCTCCCATCCCTCCGCCGCTTCTACTTTCCTCTGGGCTCTCTCCAATAAAGCGCTTTTTGTCCAGGGAGGCAGCACTTGAGCGGATTCCTTGACGTGGAGGTTGTGTACCTCTCTCCAAGGATTTGATGAAGACCGATCATTGTACGTTTTCCTTAAAGCGAGTGCGCACACGAGGAAAAAACGACTTTGGACAGTTGGAGTTAACTTCGTTCACTACTTTCCGCTGGGATAAGGATACACGACTGTGCGCGACTGTCTGCGCGTACAACTTCTACAGTTTAAGGGTAAGAATTTACTGCTTTGTTAAATGAAGCAGCGGCAGGGCATATATTTATTATCGAAACCAAGCGCAAATGCAAACAATAACCTGGACTTAAAGCACATTTACTGCAAGTTGCTTTAGAACAAAAGCGAGGTTTTACGCCAGTTAAAAGTCAGCTACTCAGTCTAGAAACACGACCTTGTTTTTGTAGTCGTTTTCACCAAGTAACATTAACTAACACTAACACTAACTAAGAAAAACACAGCATTAAAAGATCGTTTCACTGAACCTAAACATATGATTATGAAAACAAGGCTTGGGGAGTATTTAAAGCCATGGCGTTTCAGTAAAAGTCAAAAATAGCCAGTTTTGGACTGGTGTTAAGTGTTTACTACGAAACGCGTGCCAGGCTATACGCTGGAGTACCCCAAGGTTCAGGATCAGCAGTTTGTGTGAGTGTGAAATGCGTAAAAAGGCGTGTGCGTAGCGCTCGCAGCCGTGATGAGGCGGTGATGAGGGGGGACTGGTGCCGGACCACAGGACGCCGTGCGGCACAGTGTAGGGCTGAGCGCAGCGTCTAGACCGCACCGTGAACTGGCCACCGTAGAGGACAAATGTTTGCGGACAGACGGTTCCATGGTTAGTTTACGTTTATTGGGTAAAGCTTGAGGATATCTCGAAATACCACACAAACACACAATACTGCTGTTCAAGCTCAGCAAAAAACTACTTAGAGGAGTGATGACTTGTCCTTTATTTGTTACCGCACTTCCGAATGTTATTATTGTAATATTAAAATGCCTGAAATATAAATGTATACATCAATTTTTCTCGGCATGCGCACAGATTAAGTGTTAAGGGACTGAGATTATATTCCTGGCAGATTAAATCTCTAAGTGACCCACAGCAATAAAGATCCAATAAAGTGACGTGACTCGACATGTTTGCAGCCATCTCCATGTGTGAGCCAAGGAGAAATAAAGAACTGTCAGTGCATCACATCTCTGTAGGTAGTTCCATATAATTCACTTAAACACAGTCGTAATCTTCAGAAATATCAGGAATTTGAGTGTCATGGATTGGCCAAGAAAAATTACTTCTTCAAAAAGAATAGTTCATTTTTCTGGTTAGAACTGATAAATCATATAAAGTACAATACAGTGCATAATGCTGTTAACAAATGCCTTAAAAAACTGTAATTTTTTTCCAGTCTTTGTTTTAAAAATTTAAGGAACAGTCAGTTATGGGCCAAGGACAAAATTATTCACTTTGGTGTGGATCCCGATTACTGTTTAGATCCATCAGTGTTTTAAGTGATTTGGTACTTTGGGGATAAGGACTAAAGATACCAACTTATCTAAAGAAATTATTAGTTTTAGTTGATTCTTTACCATTGTGAGATTTAAGCATTACCTGGCTTAGTGGAAAAAGTGTTAATCCCTAAACTACAAGATCTTTGAGTATGAATCCAGGTCTGGCACTTTTCTTTTTTTTTTTGTAATTATTTTGAATTACTTATTACACATTCCTTTGTTCATTCTTAAGTCAGTCTAAGACAGTACTGTATGTAGAATTTTAGTCGAGGTACTTAACCATGTCTTCTGACCCATATCCCTGGTTTTCAGACAGATTAGCATCTTTTACACAGCCCCCACAAACAGGCACAGAAAATCGCCTAATCTCCCCCTAAGGGCTCAAAACAGGCGGCGTAAACTGCTTGAATATCCTCGCTGTTATTACTCCGACCTGCTTCCTCTGCATGTGTTTCCTTCGCACACTGTCATTACACTACAAAAGAAGCTACCGTGTCATTGACAGTAGTATATAATGGCCGTAATTGATTTGTATTAGACTTCCAGACACAGTCGAGCGGTCACAGGAGGCCAATTATCCTGCACTAAAGTGAGGAACTTTCAGGCTACTGCTTTGCACAAGTGTTTACAGTATGAGTGGGCAGCTCAGTGGCACAGCTTTTAACATGGCAAAGAATGCAGGAGTTAAAGGTTATTTTGTGTGGAGTTTTAGAAGCAGAGGGAGACGACTGCTGTGTTAGTTCAGCCACTTGTTGATTCTGAAGCACAATTATTCATTATGTTTTGACCCACTTTTTATATAACCAAAAATATTCTCTAAACCGATTGGATTAAGCCCTCTCTGGGAATAGTTTTTAACATTAATTTGTATTTTTTTATATTTATGTGTGTACTAGATAGATAGACTCATAAACCACTGAAATAAATTATCTTTTCTACCATATTCTATTTTACTGATATAGGACTATAAGCTATTTAACCTCCCCACAACCTACTTTGGGGTCCTGTTCCTGCAGTTACAAATCAGTGCTGGTGTTAGTTCAGCCTCTTGTTGACATAGAAGCGTGTCTCACTGCTGAGAGAAGAGGATAAATGGCGTTCACTCAAAACAATGTAAAAAGAGAAGTAAATTAGTGTTTTACATAAAGAATGAAGTTTAAAAATATAGCTAAGATGCATATGGTCACAGTTAAACAATTAAATATGCAACTGTACTTGCTGGTGTGACCATTAAGTGGGACATGTGTGCAGTGGGTGGATTAGCCGCATCCCATGGGACTTTTTCTGCCCCGAAACGTCTGTCTGTCGATGGGAAGCATGAGTGAAGCATTTAGCCTGTCATAAAAGACAATTAAATCCAATTAAGCACATGCTATGGGATATGTTGGAACCACACCATCTGGATATTTGGATGTAACCAAATATGGCATTTCATTATCTATGCAGTAATGAGAAAATGTTGGTGGGAAAGCATTGGGAGAGTTTGCAAAAATTTCTAGCTCAATTTTTAACCAATTAGCAGCTGGTCCTGCACCCTTTTGACCTGTCCTCTGGGGGGATTAGAGGGTTAAAAGTCAGATGCAGAGGCGAGGAGACTTCAGTAAAGGCAGGGGGACGGGATAGGGGGTTACAAGCAAAAGGACAGGAGCAAGGCACTCACACAGCGGGCGGCCAAAGAGGAGTCGACAAGGCAGAAAGTTGGGGAAAAAGTGTGTGAAAATCTTTTTGTGTGTCCCTCTTTTGAAAAGCAAATGTACAACCCCAATTCTGAAAAAGTTAGGACACTGTGTAAAATGAGCTTTGATCCGGAGGAGACGCCAGTGGTTCTGCATTTCAACACCTGACATGTTGTTTAAGTTCTATTTGTGATTTTATTTACATTTTATGTGGCTTTGGGGTCGTAGTACTGAGGTTGTCACAATGAAAGATGAAACTGTTTAATGTGCAAATCTTCAGGTGCGGCACGGCGGGGGGTCTGTACAAAGACTGACATTGTCAAGTCCAACATCTTGCGTTCGCAGCCTTCTCATACAAACATCAATGCTGACCAAAATGGTATTTTGCACCAAACCCAAAAACCTGAATGCCTGCCAAGCTAAATTGAAGAAGAGCTCGCCGATTCAGCCAAATGATGCGTTCAGAAAAACCACTTCAAAACCGAACATAAATACACACACATATGGCTTACAGTGCACTTACAAACTAGTCCCAAACATGAAGAACTTTGAACGTCACAATTTTACAGGACTGCTAAAGCAAATGACCTCATGATTTGATGGAGAGTATATTACAAAGATGGTTTAAAATAACCCACTAGATTCCTCAAACAGCTCCAATGTCCTTTTGAGAAAGAAAAAAAAAGCATGGATGAGAGGGAGGATGCTCATCCCAGAAAGCCACCACAAATTGCTGCATTTCAGTAGAGGCTGTAAAAAAAGAGAAATGGCTCTTAATCTTAGGTTGTAATTACCTCTGGCTAGCACTGTAATTAGAAAATGAGCCTTCAACCAGATGGGCCAATCCTGAGTAGAAAACATTCACAAATATACTACTTAAAAGGGTTATACACAGTTTTGATCATTTAAAAAAAGTCATTCAAATTCAAGTAGCAGTATATGCAGTATCAAGTATCAAATGCATGGCATAGAAATTAGAATGTATGGGTCTATAAGCAGTAGTTAGTAACTCATGACTCCATCTAGTGGTTCAAAGTGATATAATCCAGAACATGTCTCTAATGCACTCATTTGTAACTCATAATTTTAAAATGAGTTACCATTTACAGGCTTCAAATAGGCCAGGCTGATCACTGAAACTATATTAGACATCACAATCACAACCCTCTTTTGGGTCCCCTTCCAACAGTTGACAATAAATGGTCTAATGCAGCTCATTGGTGACTCATTGAAAGAACCATCTACTGCCATTGATACTCCTAAAAAAACATAAGAAATAGGTAAAAAAAAAAAAAATGATACAGGGACTTGAAATAATAATAATAGTAATAAGAATAAAACTAAAATTATTGTTTAAAATACTGCCAGAAATAGTCCCATTGTCAACATTATAGAAAAAGGCACTGAATCAAAAGTTCTTACAAGAAATAAGTCCATCTGAACGTGCAAATGTCGCCAAACGCAACTAATGTCACTCAACACAGCATTCAGTTACAGGCACAGGTTACAACATGCCACTGTTATTTAAAATAAAAAGCCACAGCGTCATAAAATGTTGGAGGCACACCTGTGAAAAAAACAACTTCCCTTGTTTCAATGTGGCCCCTTTTTACGGTCTGTAATTTGGACTAATTTTTGGGAGTTTGTAATGATGCCACCACAGAGAGCTTCAGATGTTAGCTGCTGCATAGAAACATAGGGAAGGTAGACCGAGGTACATATGCAAAATTAATGTTTATCGGACAAGAAAGAATCTAAATTGATGAAAATGCTACATAACAGCAATAGGGGACTATTTATCAAAACAATACAGCCACAAGGAGTCACAAGTCCATGTACCCTTAGTGCTGTTAGCAGGCCTAGATAAATGCAGAGGGTTGCATCAGGAAGACAATCCATTGCTAAAATCCTTTGTCAAATCAATATGCAAATCATAGCACTAGAAAGCAGATGATTTGATGTTAGAAAATTATAAAATAGACAAAAAGTCATAACAGATATTTCTCAGTTTCAAAGTATAGTGCAATGTGAGTGAAAGAACAATGAATACTTACCTTGCACAGCAGGTGGATCGTCGTGAAATTTGTGAGTTCACAAAATTAACAAAATCCATCTTGTCAGGCTCCCGCTGATCCATTTGGGTCCGAGCCAGTGGCGGCCGGGCCAATGGGGTGTCAGTATTGCCGTGAGTGGGTGGATTTTAGTTTTGCCGACAACAACAAGCTCTTTTAGCGATAATTGTTAACAACATGGCAACACGGAAAAACTTAAGGTATGCTTCTCTACATTTACAGAAACAGCAAAAATCTTCTAACAGCGTCTTTATTGTGCTGTTTTACTGTCATAGCAGTTTGTTGTTTAGCTACACAGCTGGGGCTTTATCCAATCACCTTCAAGTATTCTATTGAATGTCCCGCCCCTTCACAAACATTTTCAATGGGAGCCATACAGCAGTCCAGCAAAAATGCTAAGGTCAGTTAAAAAGCTTAGCCATGTTGTTGAACTTTGGGTGCCAAATTACTTTTTTGAGAGTATAATGTTTACTCTGCATTCACAGGACTGTCTGAGGAGGAGAAAGTGACCTCCTCAAATGGACCACAGTGACAGCCAAAAATCCTTACAAAAAATACAGATGAATCAAATCAGCTACTTCACACACTTCCTTCTGCAGCTGTAAAAAACACTCCCATTGACAAATAATCACAATAGCCACAAGCATGTCACACCAAGCTGAACCTAGTCAGGACCTGCGTTAACGTTTTACAAATGTCTGTCAACAAATATGGAGCATGTGCTGCGATGTGACTAATGCGCTTTGCATTCAAATATAAGCTTGAGTTTCATGTGTTACACAATCTGTGTTTTTCAACACTTTGACAGTTGACTCACAACTCAGGTATATGAAATATGAGAGCAACAACAATGCTTAGAGGAAATGTGCATTGGACAAGTCAGTTTACTCTTCCTGTGTCTCCATCTAGTAGTTTTATTACTAGTATTAATGGTAGAAAAACAAGTTTTGGGCAGAAATACTTTGTGCCAAACATTCTTCTTTTTGTTGCCAAAAAAACAACTAATTTTTATGATCCCTTAACCACGCTCAAAAATAACCAATTAAAAAAAAACAATGAGAGCATTGATATGTTCACCTATAAATAATGTGTGGAGTTTGGGATTTTCCAAGAGGACTAGGTCAGCAGTGTGCAGCAAAAATAACAGGGCAAGACACTTGGGCTACCGCAAACATACAAAACGAGAATAATCCGGCAAGCCTTAGAAAGTAACACATAAATATATATATGAGGTTTGTACTGGCTCACTGATTGAGTGATAGTACTTAACAAAGAGATGACAGATTCAAAAGTAGTTAGCCTGCATTCTTGACCCTCTCGTGTGTCCTGCCACACTTCTGCACTTAATAGTCTGGCCAATTAACATGCCCGAAACTTCCTGCTATGTTTTGAATGCCTGAAAACATATTTGTCTAACAGTTCTTCTTTGTTAATTCCAGGGAAAGAAGAGTTCACGAAAAGTAGAGCACAACTAAAACTTCTCAATTGGTAAGAGTAATGTTACTTTTTTTCAGAACTGGGGTTGTATTAAAACCCAGATCATTGCTCTAAGTCACAGAGGCGACACTCACTGAAATAACATACTCCTTTGAATATGCATTTAGAAACCCAAACCACACACTGTTGGCGGTCTGTATTGTGTTAACAGCAACACCCAGCTTCCTCAAAAGGGTCCTTTCACACAAATCTGAGCCTCTTAACAAGACTGGCAGCACCACAAGAGCAGTTCTCCTCACACACACACACACACACACACACAACACACTCTATTTAACAGATACAGTAAGCGAGGTAGGGTTACAGGGACACACTGTGGTGCACGTTTGACCACAAGCTCTTTAAGGGGATTATTACTTCACAAAGAATAATTTAACTTGCAAATAAGTACAGAGTAAATGTCGTAGAAAATAAGGGCATTGTTCAGTTTCAGTACTGTATTAAACTAACTACTCACTAAAGCCTGAGTTTCTCCTTAAGCCTCAGCCAGGTTCCCATAAATAAAAACAGATTTAGAAGTTGTACCAGTAAGTATTTCAAAACTAGAATTATTTCTTATTTTGTGGTAATGTCAACAAAATCTAACCACTTTTTTTTACATTCTGAGTTATGTTGCTAAGACAGTCCTTCATCAATTGAATCCTCCGTATGTATGAAATCTTTAAAGCTCTTAAAAGTCTTGCTATTCATCAGTCCTTTTTACCTCTCCCTCATTTAATTTTTTTTCAATAACAATTTGAGTTGGATGGGACTATAACTCCACAAACCCTATTTGACCTTTCGCCGTCCGTTTGGCCTCAGTCTCCTGTTGCGCTGGCCGTCAATGAGCTGTGACAGTAACTGCGTCGGCTTGTTAAGACTTCCACACAGGAACAGCCCTGTGTAGCCCTGGGCACACGGACGCACTCGGCTACTCTCCTTAATTGCCTTTACCACTCCTCCACCTTTCTTTGCATAGTCCAGTTCTCCTTAGGGATTACAAAAACGGTGTTAACTTCTTCTACTGGAGTTTTCTCTGTATCCCATACTCGCATTCTTTAGTGCAAGAATGTACGCATGGTGTGACTGCTTGCTCGCTGTAAATTATTTGCCAGGCGGACCACTGCTTCAATGTCAACATTCACACTGGCCCTGTTTCTGCCCTAATCCTCAGACTTTTAACATCAAAGCTTGTACACATTGCTTTGAATTATAGCCCCTTCTGACGTCTTGTGTGTGCAGTTTTTTCTTTCTTTCACCTAACTAACATATACAGATCCTTGCCTAATGCACTGTATTTGAATTTAAAGTAAAATATGAGTCTGCACAGCTTATAAGGGTCCCAGATCCTGAGCCAAATGCCTGTGTTTCTCATTATGAAAATCTGTGGCTTCAAAAAGTCTGGAAACTTGAAAGTGAGGAAAGGCAGGCGCTTTACTCTACATACAACAAACCTTTTTCTGAAGCTATACGCAAACATGAAAAAGCAAACAAGGGTGTTACATGCTACACGTTGTAAGTGCCCATGTGTATTACCTAAAAACTGAAAAATGCAAACAAAGCCTCATTGCTCTAAGAGTCTAGCGCTCGTAATGACTGTTGATTACACTCAACTGAGTGACTGGCTACTATTAAGACAAATTACTCATCAGTGCTAGAATAACAAAGCTTCATTATCTCTCTTCCTGACTGATAATATCCTTCTGGTATGAGCCAACTGTCACTTTGCCACAGCACGTGTATCTAGAGCTGCATGATATTAAAAAAACATGCAACGTGTTGAATATAGCAACGTTTGGATATATTTTGTAAAATAGTAAGTTAAATTCACTTTAAGCTGTTATAAACATCAAGTACTACAAACCAAAGTTTTTTATATGTTACATTTGTACATTTGTTTACATTTGTTAAATAAAGGTCAAAGAAGAAAATAAACATTGTATATATTTATTGGGGAGATCGATTCCTATGTATCTGTTACAAATTTTGTGCTGCACAAATGGCAAATAAAACTTTGAACCTTAAGAGTTAAAGCTGGGCTAAATTGAGAACAGAGGCTCATAATATTGTTGCAATATATTTAGTTATCTTGTGATATTTCATTTTCTGACATCTCAACAATAATACAGTTGCTGCTTTAGTTGTCCACATAGGTTACAAATATGTGGGTATGCTCACAAAAGTACTGTTGCTCTCTTTGTGAATATTTTGAGTAGTAGTATGTAATAAGTAATGAGTAGTTTCTTTCCTCTTTCTACATCCATCATGTGTTCCTGTCAGCTTGTTTGTGTCCTTTGGTAAATGTGCACCTGCCTCGAGCAAATATCACAGTTGAGGGGCAATGATGATGTATTAATAGACTAGCGGTGAGTGACATCTTCACCCCGCAATCTTAGGACTCACCTGTTTAGCCAGCTGCTGCTACAGGTACAGAATACAGCCTTTAATGAAACACACATTGAAAGGTATTTTTTCATAAAGGTATGAGGAACAGAAAATTGACTTTAATTTTGTAAAACGTGATAAGACTACATCTGCAGTCTCGCACAGTCAAATGTTAAACTACATTCCGATAAGATCGAAACTCACGTTACATGATTTGCTGATAGTAAAGGTTGAAATGTTTACCTCACGAGCAAGTGTTTCTAGTGCAGAGATAACAAACAGGCAGGAATGGCAGTTTTCAAGGTCTAGTTTTTTTAATTCACAATTCACCGATAAATGTATGTATTTGGAGCCACATTTCAAATGACCAATGTTCAGGGTGTTCCCTGGCTCAAACCCATACTGGGATAGTTTTAAGTCAATCATAACCCTAACAAGAATAATCATAAACAATGTTGAATGGTAAACAAAAAAGGGGGAATACTCAAATGCAGCTTTATAGAGTGTATATGGTAGATGTTACTTTCTGTGCACTGTGGCCCAAAATTCCCTTCAGGCTCTAACTTTTAGACTAATATTTACTTAAGTCAAGTGATAGGTTTGTATCCGGAGCACAAAAAGACAAAGGCCTGCCTTTGTGCACCAGCCTGTCAGATGGTTTGTTGTTCAGGTTGCTGGTTTTCCTCCCAAGAGCTGGCCCACTACCAGTTCATGCAGTCGTTTCACAATAAATTCCTCAGTGACATTCTAATCAACACCAGTGATCTGAATGTCACATATCTTTTTGGTGTGTGGTGCACGACTGAGGTGTTATTTTAAAAGGAAAAAGCCCGCAGGGCAGAATGACGAGAAAATCACAAACGGTAACCAAGAAAAAAAAAAAGAAAAAAAAGAAAAGAGAGGCAGGAGAGTTAGAGCGTGGGAGGTAGCGTGGCAGTGGCTTCTTTACTACAAAAAATGAAACATCAGTAAGATAAGTCAGTAAGTAAGTCAGTAAGAATTACCTGTAGTAATTAGACATGAGTAATATGTGATGATTTATTAACAATAGACAAACATTGAATCGCTCAGTATTATTACAGCAGTTATTATTATGCAACTCTTACAATTTATTTTGCACCATCATATTGTAGACATATTATTGTCTTAGTTCTCATCAGAAAACTGTTGTGTCAAATCCATGACAGTACATGTTTAAAGAAAACAAAGTAGGTTCTTCAGTAAGCCCAAGCCACTGCTCCAACCCATTTGTTAACCACGTTATTATTTAGCCATAAGCTATTATATGTTCTCAAACCTAATGAAGATTTTGACACGAGCTAGCTGCCACACGACCCCGCAGGGCTGTTGTGGCAGGTGGAGGAGATGTGCCTTCATCAGATTCCAGTCATACTCTGACTCGCTGCTTGAACTAACCTGAGAGGGGAGGGGAAAGTAGGAGGGCATGTAGTAGACAAGGATTTTTTTTGATAAAATACGTGTGGGATGTGTCCAAAGCTACTGTATATTATACTGTATAATATATATGCAGCTTTACCATTGACATTAGGGTGACTGTTCTCCTTTCAGAGGTGAGACAAATTTAGCTTCCCGGGTGCCACTTAGATAGGTAACTGAATATTTTTAAAGAGCGACAGGAAATGTGAGCCAAAGGGATGGCCAAAGCAGACAGGCTGTCAGATAATGTGTGTGCATGTTTCCTTAATTGGAGTGCATCTACGTTAGGTATTTAGTCCGCCAAATTTTTAGACGAGCAGTCAGTCAGCGTGCCTGCAAGCCGCCTGACACACCTCTGGTTTAACCGCGCTGCATTCTAAGGCATATGACTTCTGCAATCCAAATCAAGGTAAAGATTTTCAGATTTTTTTATCTTAACAACAAAACATACCAGACAGTGTATTCTTTGGTCCAAGCCCAGCTAAATGGAGAGGGTAGCTTCAGATGATTTGCTGTGACGACCCCATAAGATCTTAACAACATAATGTACAGTTAGTCTTTTAGAATGTT
Organism: Bostrychus sinensis; assembly: GCA_020698575.1. Lineage (NCBI taxonomy): Eukaryota > Metazoa > Chordata > Actinopteri > Gobiiformes > Eleotridae > Bostrychus > Bostrychus sinensis. The sequence continues at coordinate 19,585,536 of CM036253.1, read as the reverse complement.
TTGTGAACCAGTTTTGCTGCTTCACTTTAGTGTTATATGAGCCACATATTTTCTAAGCAGTGTTTATAAAATGGTAAATGGATAGCAGTGGTCGTGTGACAAACTTGCAGTCAAAGTTAGAGGAGATTGTCCTCGGCAGCAAGTCGCAGTGTACACTTGGCCTTGTGGCTCACTGATAAAACTGGTCTTTCCAGACACTTCTAGCCACACACACACACACTCTAGTGCAAACATTGTTTCTGCGCGAAGTCATATGCTCTGAGGTATGTTGAGGTCTTTTTAATTGATACTTTGCGACTAAGATAGTACATTCTGTAACATTAGGATTTCCGTACAATGGTGTCTTCTTAGTTTTTGGCAACCAAGGGTTTTGTTTAGTCTAGGGCAGTGCTTCTCAAACCTTTCACACCAATAACCACCTTAGAAAATATGTGGCTTAAAAAACAAACCTACTAAATACAGATAAAAGGGACTGGACTGGTACTAAATCAGGAGGAAGACTAGATTAAACCAGGACTAAACTAGATCCAAGACTGGACAGAGGACTAAACCAGGTCAAAATAGGTCTAAGACAGCACACCAAAACTCAACCAGGACTAAAACAGGTCTAAAACAGGACTAAACCAATCTGAGACAGGACACCAGGACTAAGCCAGGTTTAAATCAGGACTTAACCAGGTCTAAGACAGGACTAAACCAGAACTGAATTAGGTCTAAGAAAGGACATTAGACAGGACTATAAAAGAACATGAGAACTAATCAAAGACTAAACTAAAGGACTAAAGTGTGCTGGCTCTAAATCAAAGTAAGTAATCAGAACTGGCTCCTGAGTATCACTAGAAGAAGTCCATTGTGCAACCTGTCCCACAGTTTGATAACCACTGGTCTAGGCTGGGGGTTAGAATAAACAGCAAACAGAGCGCTGGAGTGAAAGACTTTAAGAATTGCAGTGTGTGGTGTTTGTGTTTTCATGCCACTCAGCTGTGACTGATTGAAAGCAGGTCATAGACGGTCTTAGCAAAGCGCTGGGGTCACGCTTTTCAGGCGACAGTATGCCAAGCCTGTGGCATCGCAGCCAAAGCTCCAAGATGCCACGGCAGATTGCAATGCTTCATTCAAAACAGGAAAATTGATGAAAGGTTGGCTTCACGCAAGTCTGTGTCTATGTAATGCGAGACTAACAGCATCTCCGCTAGATGTTCTCAACAGGAAAACGACTGAGGGGTCAGAGGGCAGGGACCTTTGGTGAAGGATGGCTGTCAATGTTGAGACATTGGTTTATGGACAAAACAAGAGCAGTCTGTAGGGTGCATTAGTGTTCGAGGTGATTTTAACTTCTACTGTGTCATTGGTCATATTCTTTGGTATTAAATAACTAAAACTAAAACAATCTTTTCTCTGGACATAGGTAAACATAAGATTTTGTAAGATGGAAATAGGGAAATTTGGTTTTAAAGATCTTAGTGAATTGCCTGCCTGGCTTCTCTTACCTCAGTATTCACTATCCCTCCTCTGTCCCAACGATCTCAATCTGGCCTCTGACTCAAAAACATGAGCTGTCCTTGTCCTATCTATGCTTATCACTCCCGAAGAGAACCTTAAAAAGTAATAAGTATTAAAATGTCAGTTGATATCGAAACAGGAATAAAAAAAGGTTAGTTTAGAATCTGATCTTGCTAGCCAAATACCAAACACATAAAATATTACAACTTTTATTCCATTTCAAACTGTCCAAACTGAACAAATGTTGATATCATTATGTCAATAGATTTTCAAAACATCGGTATTTATAACTTTACTTCTGTTTATGAAGAGACATATTTTGCATTTTCCCACACATATTTAGCAGCATTTTAACCCTAACTTCTTTTCACCAAATCCTTGACTGTCTTCCTTGAGAGCACACCGGGGCAAGAGCCGCATTATTTACAGATACACGCTTCAGAGGTCTAGTGTTTCGTGGTGCCCTGGAGGAGCGGAGAAAGCACCTGTTGCGGCAACGCCAACAAACTAGTCTCAGGTGCATGGCCGTAACTTTAGCCACTTTGCTCTGGTGTTAAACAGGGCCTGTTGTTGTAGCTTGGGCTAAGTTACATCACAGGACACAGAACAGTGAACCGCAGTGGAAACACTAATCCCTGTGTGACCTCTGACCCCCCGAGTATAGGCCTCCACCATAGGCTTTGTTATCCTTTAAGGCTGATGCTATCTAATCAGATGAGTGGCTTTCATCATTTCTTCCATGGTATTTTACAACCTAACATTTATTAAACGCATAAAAATGAAAAGTCTGACACAAGTTGTATCTGCGGAGTGGTAAATCAGACCCTCTTTATCAGCTTTTGGATGAAATTTACATTGTATTCCTGCTACCCTCACATTCACCCCTGGATTGTATATTATGTTCTCCTTCATGTCCTCAAGCTGCAGACTATGGTCGAAATACTTCACACTGTCTATGTAAGCAAGTCTGTCGGAACATAAATCCAGACTTGAAAGGGACTGTCTTTTCAAACTAGTACATAGCGTACAACTCAATTATATAGGTAAAACACAGCAGAAATTGTGTGTATTCTATGGGCATTGGCTATCACTGGATCTTATTTGTGGTCACACTCAAATCAGTTGGGAAGTTTTATTTGTGCAGCACATTGTAAAATGACCACTCCCCCTAATCCTCTTTTAGACCACTACAAAGCATAGTGAATGTATTGGCTACCAGATGAGCATTGCTAGTGACAGACAGTAATCCACACTCCATGGATTTTTTTGCATACGATGTCTTGGTGCTTTTTAACTAGCTCACCAATCAGGCATAACATTATGACCACAAGCCCATTATTGGTGGTCATAATGTTCTGTATTATAACCTAATATTCAGCCCCTTATACAACAAACTGTGATGCACTGTGCATTCACTGACACCTTATCTCCACCATTCTCAAACTGGGCTCTAGGGACCCCTGGGTGTGCTTGAACCATAGGTTGGGGGTCAGTGGAAAAAAAAAATTGATAATCATTTATAATCATTAATTTTGTTATGGTATATAATTTTAAACAGCCATTAATGTTAATGGGAACCACTACAGCAATAAAATAAACAGTCTGAGCAAATAATTATCACTTACATTTGGTTTTAGGACATTTAAAACTCTTGATGATTGTGAAGTCATGTTGATTGGAAGCGGAGGACGCTATAAGGGTGTCCTTGGGATTTTTTCTCTCCTGTAAGGGGTCCCTGGCCCCAAAACGTTTGAGAACCCCTGCCTTAGCTCATCCAAAACAGCAATTGACCACTGCAAACCAAGAATAGATGATCTGACCCAGTTGTCTAGCCACCACAGTTTGGTCCTTGCCAAATCCTTAAGTTTGTTCATTTTTCCTGCTTTTAACACAAGTAGATTATCACTTGCTGCCTAAATGTCACCCGTGCCATGATGAAGAGATAATCTCACCCCTCGTATTAATGCTCATAATGTGATGCCTGCCTAAACTGCAGGGTTAGACAGGGTTAAATGTGACTGGATTCATGTTAAACAATCTGCTTTTCTCAGTAACTGTCTTCCTGCTACATTTGTTCAACAGGTACAACTCAACAATGCCAAACTACATTCAAGTATGGTTAGCTCACAGAAATGCTGCGCATACTTTCATGCAGTCCAAACATTGCTAACATGTTTGGCTAAATACATGTGTGTGGTGTTTCTTTTTCTCCTCTCTGGCGCTACCATTTAAGTTATCTTTTCACGCTCAGATAGTCCACACAAGTCTTTGTTCATCTGCCTCTACTCTCTTGACCCCTTTGTCATGTTGACAGATAACCCCTCAGGATTATGGGTAACGCGGTCCAGCTGTTGCATGGACAGTGCTGACAGTGGAAAAGGGATGGGGATATATTGTATGTTTGGAGTCATGGTTGACAAGGGGGCAAATGTAGTGGATAAAAATGGAATTTAGATGTGGCTGAATGTGCAACTTATCTTACTTGTTGTGGAAGGGTCTATCGGTGCACATTTTCTAATACCTGGGCTACATGGGCTTAAACAATAATAAATATTTGAAACACTTTCAAAAATCGATGAGAACAGTCAATCCTTTTTGGTGTGTTTTCGCTCCTGGCCCCCTATAGTCTTCAGGCTGCTGTTCAGAGTTCTCAGAGTAAATAGTAACCTGTGCCTCCTCCATGTGCAGGCCCATAATTCTCTATCCCCCTTTTCTATCCACACTGCTCCGTGGTTTTGGCCTTGAGCTCTAAAGATAAGGGCTCTTGACGCTTGGCCTGCTGGGATTTAATTGCCAGAGCCCACTTCACCCTCTCTAAGCTGGGCCTTTATATCCACTTCTCCACCTCTCTGCCTCTGCAATGCTTTTGTCTTGCTTTTCCTCTCATTTGTGAGTTTTTGCATCAGATTTTTGAAATTCTCTTTTATCCTACTACTTCAGCTCTCTCTGTCCATTTTCTAGGGTTGCACAAAAACTTTCCCATGAGTTTTCCCCTACTGTTTTTGGCCCTCAGGTGATTCCACTTTTTCAACAACTTTATTCTAACACTACCCACAAATTCAACAGAGAGGAGAAAGAAAACACAGATGTGGAACAAATCAGACTATTTGCTCTAATTCTTTTAAAAAAAACTATGTCATTCATCAAATCTATTTTCTGTTTGTAAACCCTCTAAAAAGTTCCGCTAATCTCAATGAGACAGACAAGGTTTTCAAACTCAGCTGCTGCCTGTCTGAGGAATGTCTCAACAAGTGCGCAAGGGAGAAAAAAGGAAATTACAAGTCAAGAAACTCAGAAGGGAGGGGGGCACTTCTACATATCTGTCTATGTATCGGCTCTCGTTGTACAAAACATTAAGTACTGTGCAAAAGTTTTAGTGAGGTGTTAAAAAAATATTAACTAAGAGAGCTTTAAGAGATGCAGAATTTGATTTTTATTTTTGTTATGAAATTTCAGGAAAGATCAGTGAGCAAAGGACATCATTGGTCAGAGGATCCAGATCACTGTTTAGATCTAGTGTTCGAGTGTTTTAAGGGATTCTGTACTATTTTGAGATGAGTGCTTCTAGTTTTTTAATTATTTTTGTGTACTTTTATACATTGATGCACCTTTCTTTGTTCATAGCTTTTCTTAAAAACCCTTTGCACAGCATACTGTACATAGCCAGAGTGTCGCTGACTTACACTGGAGTGATGCCCTTATCTCTCTGATAAGACTTACACAAATCACACCACAGGAGACAAAAAAACACACAAAAATGTTATGCTTTATCAGTGACCTGGCAGTGTTCACCCTCCCCCTCCCAGTCTACCTCCAGCACAGTTTCTCCTTCAGTGGCTTATCAGATGTGCCTGGCCCACTTTGGAATGAGGCACACTCCAAATAAACACGCTGCCCTGGGGGAGCCATGGTAGACTCACCACATTCAACATTCTAGGAAAAATATTGTGCGTTTTATCGGCGTAGCTCTCCTCTCACAGCGGCCTTGATGCTGTTGTGTATTCTGGCCTTATACCCGGATCAAGTCAAGTTTCTCTGTCTCCAAAAAGAATGTGATTGAATATTCAGGGAGGAAAAAAATACTCCCATCCATTTGTGAATTTTATTCCAACTTTCTATTCCCTTCAGCCACTTCTCCCTGTCCACTTCATCTCCTGTTTATCTAACCAAAGACTTGTTTTTTCTTGGTCTTTTCCTGTGTCAGGATTTAGTAGTTTACTATAATTCTATTTCCATGTTGAGAACTATATGTAGAATATATATCTCTGCCCAACCTGGGATACTCTTTCACAAATCCTTACAATTGCTCGCCTTTGCTTTCTTTTAATTTTTAACAACAACAAAAGTTGTTGTTAAATAACTTCTATATTGGCTAGAAGAGTAACATATACTAAAAGCACTTTAAGTTTATACTAGGAGAAAAAAATACATCTGGCAGTTATTCCAATGAGGCTGCAATTTCAAAGGGGTATAAAAGAAGTTATGTTGAAAGATATGGGCCCTTACAAAATCTTGATGCTTCCTTCGACTGAAAGATATTTGAGTCAATGTTTTGCTTTGTATTGTGGTTTACTTCAGAGACATGCTGATATAAAGGAGGACACTATGTTCTTTCTGTGCTCTAGTCATGTCAACATAGTAAGCTCTCATTAATGTTATACTGCAAAGTAGTGGAAAGCTGGTGCCACTCTGCATAAGGATTGAAATAGAAAACAAAATCCTGTTATGGTAAAAAGAGCGCAATGTCTGTCAAAAAAAGAAAAATAGTCATGAAATAAAGATGTAGGCTGTTCCTTCCAAGGCCACTTTGCCGGATAGCACAGGATGATATACTGCCTCACTGACATGTCTGACACTAGCTTCCTTTTCATCTACATTCTTTTCCCTACTTATTCCAAATTCACTACATCTTTTACTTGCTTACATTATGTTGTATTTAAAACACTAGTCTGGCCATAAGTACTCACTGTCAGTCCACATAATAATGCTGAAAGTTTTCATTGTTTATATTATGGTCAGGGAAGCAACTTCAGGCTATCAGAGAAGCCGCTCTTCAACACCGCAACATAAACCAACCGCAAATGCATGGCCATGTGCACAATGGCAGATAAACAGCTACACAAAGCTGGTACAGTTATAGCAAATTAAACACTAGAATTGTGTTTACACTAAATGCTTTTCAGGGTTTTAGTGGCTTTTAAGGGATGTGAAAATTACAAACAAAAAGATATGCACAATGCAGCTGTGTGTCAATTAGTAATTCTGGTTGACAGACTACCTAGATATTATAAACTATAAGTATAAAAATATCCAACCACACAATGTGCAAGTTGAATTGAGTGGGCACCAATGACTTTGGTCTGCTAAATTTGTTATTGCAATGGGCAAAAATACTAAGAAACCTTTTTTTTGTAATGAAAAGCAGGACTTGATACAATTGTCTTAGGGTGACAACTTTTATTTGATAATTTCTCCTTTTTTCCCTAGGCTGTGCAGGGAGAGACTGCACCATGAAAGGCTTTCTCACTCCGTTGATGCCTGTGCTTCTCTTCCTCCTCCATCCTGACGGCGGCTTCTCCAGCACCTGCCCCAAGGACTGTTCCTGCTCCACACCAGAATCCACAATGTGTTATCAAAGACGCTCCCCTGCCATTCCCACTGGAGTGTCCCCATCTACAAAGAACCTCTACCTCTTTGCCAATGGCATTGAGAGTTTGAAAACTGATGACTTTCATGGTATGGAGAACTTGGAAATGCTAGACCTGAGTCAAAACAAACTGACAGAACTTCCTGACAAAGTGTTTGAGCCACTGTCCTCTTTAAAAAACCTTGACTTGTCCTCCAATCAGATATCGTACATATCTGAGAAGTCGTTTCAGGGACTGGCACTGCTTGAGCGCCTGTACATATATAGTAATCACATTAAGGCTATCCACCCTGCTGCATTTAATGGCATGGAGCACCTTCTAGAGTTAAAGCTACAGGGCAACATGCTAACATCCATTCCTACCCTTGCCATGCCAAGATTACTTCTTTTAGACCTCCGCTTTAATCACTTACCATCCCTTGGACCCTCAGACATTCAGATGCCCAACCTAGAGTCCCTCAAACTTGGTGGAGTGGGGCTCACAAGCCTAAGTCAGGAGTTGATTAGCAACCTGAAAAACCTTCATGAACTAGACCTCTCCGGAAACCAGCTTGAGTCCATTCCTCCAGTGCTGAAAGAGACCCATGGATTGATCCACCTCAGTCTTGCTAGAAACCCCATGGGTCCTCTAAATGTTCAAGACTTGCAAAACCTTAAAGAGTTGTTAGATCTGGACATCAGCAATCTCAGTTTGCAAAGCCTTCCTGAAGAATTTTCCCAATATTTTCCCCACCTCAGAAAGCTCACGATTGCAGAGAACCCATTCAACTGCCTGTGCACACTGGCATGGTTCCCAAGATGGCTGAGGGCCCAAAGTATTACATTAGAGAGAACAGAGGAGACGCGCTGTCACTTCCCGCCTATTATTGCAGGAAAGGTGTTGGAGAGACTTGACCATCGAGACTTTGGCTGTCCTACCACAACTACGGTCACCACAAGTACAGTAAAAACAACAACTTCAAAGCCAGCTCCTGTCACTACGGCCTCCGGTACTACTAGGGCTGTACCACATCCTGGGCCAAGTGAAAAGCCAGCAGTAAAAGAGGATGACTCTCCCTTACCCCCAGTCGCCTCATCCCCCAGCAGCAGCGTGGACCCTGAAGTGGAGCCACACTTCTGCCCCTCTGACACCTGCCTGAATGGGGGTACCTGTCGCTTGGTTGGACATAGTCAGGTAGAGTGCATTTGTCCTCAAGGATTTTCAGGTTCATACTGTGAAATTCACAAAAAGCCAGCACCTCCACCTGAGCGGGTGAACCCACTGCCAACCACCACTGTAGAAACACCAGACATCAGCTCACATCATCCAGCTCCAACATCAATCCTGCTAGATCTACATCGATACTTTGAACTGCGGCCCAAAACACGTGCTATCCGACTCACCTATCGTAATCTGTCTGGACCAGATCGCAGGCCAATGCAACTCAGCTTGCCAGCATCCCACCCAGAGTATGTACTCAGGGGTCTAAAACCCAACTCAACCTACTCTGTTTGTGCCAGTCCACTTGGTGCCCCTAGTGGTACAGACAGAGTGTGTATTGAGGCCCACACAACTCCTGAAAACAATTTTTCCACACAGAAATATGCAGAAAAAGAACTACCCGCTATGTTAATTCCTGCAGTTGCTATCTTGCTTCTTCTGGTACTGGTGGCAGTAGCAGTAGGCGTCATGTGCTATCTACGGAAGAAGAGAGCTAAAGGCCACCTAGAACTTGACTGTGAGCCCTCCCAGCTGGAGTTAGATGGTGTGAAGGCTGGTGTGGACAATGGGGCACTGCCTCAAAAACAGCCACAGATTATGATCCCTGAACCTGCTGTCCAGAATGGGAATCTGGAATACGAGGTGTTACTACTACAAGATCACTGTACATCAAATAACAATATGGCATCACACAAGCCATCCTACATTTGACAAGTGTTGGTACTACTCCGAGAATAAGGAATGCAATTCCTAAGCTCTCTTTCCACACTAGGTGAAAACCATCAACTGCTGTGAAAGAAGACATTACCAGAGGCTGCACAACAGAAATGGACAAATGGCATGGACAAAACATTTAAGTTATAGTTATCCGTTGTCTAAGCAGACAATACTGTCAGCAGTTTGCTTCTTCACTCAGTGATGGACTGCTGTGGCAGTGCAGCTGAAGTGATGCTGGGAAAAATATGTATGTACTGCCAGTGGCATTAGTGCCTGGTGTATGTAGGGACATAGAGACTTTGTTTCATAAAGGAGTGTGCACTAAAGTGGGCTGTGCTGCCTTTTTAATAAAGCCCCACTTAAAGTACTATCAGCACTTTTGCTGTGTATTGAAACTGTTCAGTACTATCCTAAAGGGAACAGTGCTTGCTGTGAATAAGACACCAAATGAAGTCATGCAGAGAAAATAGTTGATGCTTGTATTGCTTTATTTGGATATGTTGTTCTTTTTGTATATGTTTCTATGTTGTTTATCGTTGTACAACTTAATGACTGCTAATAATTCCCTATACCCTCCAATTTCTCTTTATGTAACTAACATACAAAGCAGCAGATTAAAATCTTTGAGGATTAAAACGCAGTTGGTACAAGTCAAAGGGCTTCTCATGTAGAATATCAGAAAGCCTAAGTAAATGTGTCTTAACACACTCAAAACAAAATCTTTATTTTCACTCTGAAACTCAGTCTCTTTTGTTGGTACAAAGAGAAAATGTGCATCAGTGACTGAAGCTGACTGAACAATTAGTATTCCTTTCATTTAAACCCTTCCTCTCAGTAAACACATTGTTTCATACTTAATTTATTGTGCTGTTATTTCTAACCGCACACTTACTGTGATTATGAAAACTTCATCACATCTAACTTTGATCCTGGTTATATTGTAGAGGCAGACACCTGAGATCTGAGGATAAGGGCCAAGGCAATTCTCAAAGTAACCCTTTGTGTGTATATGACCTGTAGATACTCCATCTTCAGTGATAATGCACGTTCTGTCTTGTGTTTGGACCTGTAGACATCAGGTTACCATCAGCCCCCACCATCCCCCCGTGTGCCCACATGCCTTAGAGACGATTAGGCTGCTATTGACACACAACCAAATGCTATGTATTTCACCTTACACATCTGTCTTAAAGATCCCAAATAAACAATGCAACTGGATTTTTTTCTCTGTATACATACATTGAAGATAACAGTATTTTCAGTGTGACTGTTAATTTTCCCTGTTATTTTTGGGAAGCTTCTTACAATTAACTGCTTTTGTACTTGTATTTTGTGACACAATTTGTACAAAAAGTGATATCATTAAATGAATATCATGATCAGAAGTCATTTCTTGAGTATTGTCATGTATTTTTTTTTCTTCTGCTTCTAGGTCATAAGTTGTATGTCATTTAGGATTTTGGCCATTTATAAGTTCACAGGAGTGTTGTATGCAGTGAACCATGCCCTAAAACCAACCTTTACAAGCTTGTTTAAAAACCCTTCTCAAAAGCAATCAGTTTACGGTGAATGTGAAATCAACCCAGTGATAGGAAACATGTGTAAAGGAAATAAGTGCATTTGTTCATTGTGGACAATGTAATAGTCTAATCCTAATGGGAGAGCATTGTTTACAAAGCCACACAATAAACAAGCTGACCACCCATGCGTTTTATAGGTAGGATGTTGGTAGGGGATCGAAGCAGCATGCACGCACTCTTTACCCACACCCAAAAGCAAACATGCATAAACTGGCTTGAGCTGTGAGATGTGTTGTTCATTGTGCTAGCAACACAAGCACATAAAACAGCAGCAATCCTGTCATGCAGACCCCATTATAGCAATTTGTTAAAAGAGAGCAAACTTCCTAAAGGAAACCAACAACACAATGCATTTTTGTGGCAGCAATGCGGCTTACAGCTAAAAGTAACCACTAACATGTTCGTTGCCTTTAGTGTTATAGGATGCACATTTGCATACCAATGGAGGAGGTGTTTCACACAAATCTGCCTTTCAGCTGCATCTTCCAGGTACAAATAAATAAAATGGCTCTGCTCCAATTTGTCTCTCATTTGTCAAATAAAAAAAGGAAGATAGCAGGAAATAGAAGGAGTTTAACTGGAAGCATGTGTGCCTTCTGGAGCAGCTCCAGGTGAAAAGACCGATCGGATGCACAGATGATGTCAGCTAAGAGTAATGCCTGGGCCTTAAAAAACACACACACATAAAAGTTTCTGTCTTCTTTATCCGCAGCCAGCCATCTGCAAATGTTCAGGTATAGGACATAAGAAGGGGTTAACTGTATGTGTGTGTCTTTTCTTCTATAAAACAGTCCTCCTTTTCTTTCTGTGGCTTTAAGAGAAACCTGCCTCCTGAATCAGAGCCAACTTTGACACTAGTTAAGGCTGTGTTGCTCAATGCCCCCCATTGTAGTTCCAAGAGGCCCTTTTTACAATTATCAACCAAAAAATCCAATATTACAACTCAATATTTCTTCTAAACAAACACTGTGTTCCTTTGCTTTCCAAATATAATAGTGTGAGGAGGCAGCCAAGGACACAGCACAGGGTCCTGCGGCTAGATGTACTTTCATGACACAAGTTGAACATTTTTTTGCCTCTTTGGGCCTAAATAACGGCCTGACTGCCCACATGGCCCAGCTGACCCTACAGTCACCCCAAACCATCTTTCCAACCACAGCCAGCTCTATTTACTGTAATCACTGTGGGTGTGGAATTAGCTCCACAAATGTTTAAGACAAAGCCTCAAACTGTCGAGAAAGTAATGTCACAATTATAGTCGTGTCCAACATTAGACAGACTTCAAACAATGCAACTATAATTGAAAGGGATTTTCATCAAAGAAAACAGAGGTTAAAGAGATTAAAGAAAAAACCTTCAGCACTATCTACTCCAACTTTCGCTAACTCCAACTGTTACTTGCAGTCCTAACACCTAAATGCTGGTGTGTCAAATTGTCTAATGCCCAGTGGCTGCCAGCAGATGGCCCAAATGCAGCCTGGCAAAAAGCAAGTAAGAAGGGATAAGCAAAACTGTCAAAAAAAGTAACTGTAAAGAAAGTGAACAAGAATCACATTGGTTTCCTCAACCAAGGCATTGGGCCTACTTGTCAATGGTAAATCGTGGTGCATAAGTCATCATGCACAGAGCTTGAACCGGGGATCTTATGTAAATGCTCTATCCACTGATTCCCAAAGCCCCTCCCTTACCTCAAAAAACAACACTTAAAACCTAACCTCAATGGCAGAAGTAACAAAGGCCATTACTGACTGTTGACTTTTTCACAAATGAAGAAAAAAAAAGAGTAAAACAAGTACCTTTTAAGTGTCAGTCAAGTTTTTTCCATTACACCACTAGCTATCAAAAACCTATTTTCCTTTGGCGGGTAGTGTGTAATTTATCATTTTGGTTGTAAACTTTACTTGCTTTAGCTAATAATACTGGGTTATACAATGGCTTTTCATTCACCACACTTCAGTGGTATGGCTCCCAATGCTATTTTTGTGCCACCCAAGGTCAGCCCAAGTTTGTGATATGTACTGAAAGACTGATGATATGAAGAAAATGAAATGATCTGACCTAACCAATGCACATAGATAAGAGCAATGGAATGTATTTAATTAAATTACTGATGTGGAGTGAAGCGATGATGACATGATGAGGGAGTTTGGACTACATAAGGCACACGTCCTCGTTTCTCTTCAGAAATAAGGATGTAGTGTTGGGGGAGTGTGTGCTTCAAACAGCCAGCAGAGGAGTTAAAAATTACCTAAACAAAATCTGCCTGTCAGCACTGGAAGAAAACCAGTGTGTGCTTCTCATTTGAGAGGAATGGAGGGATGGTGGGTGGGACTTTTTATTTATGGAGAAGAAATCATAAACAAATGACTAACCTGGTATTAATAAAGTCAAAGGGAAGACTGCAAGGGACATGGAAAAGGTCTTAAAAGGTAGGAGCTGGGCTGCATGTAAAATACAAATAAACATGTCGGCAGAGGTTTTCCATAAGTGGAGCAGATGGGACTAATATCTATCCCATATATGTGCAGATATTTATAACAAATAGATTTTATATGCTTTTACAAGTTTTATATATGCTTTATACAAGTTTTGTATAAGTAATACAAAAATGGCACAGCAGAACTATTACTAAGTTTGTAGGTTGTAACTTTTTACTTTTTCTTTGATGAAAACATAATTTTTTTCTTTTGGCTTTTGCCACTGTGCTCTTGCCCAGGACAAAAGAACAGTGAATGCTGTGCCTTATAGCGTACACAGTGGTTTAAACACTGGTAGAAGTATTATGCCAGATGACCTTCCTGACACAACCCTCTCTGTTGATCTGGGCTTGGGACCAGCACAAGGAGTACACTTGCTTGTGACCTCATGAGGCCGGATATTTTCTTTGAAGGTGAACACTAATAATAAAGTGGCAGAAAAAGTTAATGCTATTTGGAAGCACCAATACTTTTTCGAGACAACTTTTGGCTACTTTACCCACTTCTATACCTTTTCCTCCTGAGTCCTGAGTACTCAATCAGAATAGGTAAGACAATTTGAAAAACAACCTCAGTTCTTCTTTTTTTTATTCTAATCCTTTACAGCACATTGTTTATCGAAATAATTACTTTAAGTTGACTACACAAGTATTAAAAACTATCCCTACACTGGGATGATTGCTGAGAGATCAGGACGACATCTAATCGCACTCCAGGTTGCTTACTTCATACGGTGTCTGTAAGAAAACAGCTGTGACAAAGTGGGGACGTCCTGAGCAGCTGTTTTGTGGAACTAGTTGTTAAAATGTCTTGAAGCCAGTGAAGAAGGGATTACATACCAGACTGTCACCAACAGTAACAGTTTCCAGTATGGCGTCTTCTTAACCCTGGGCTTTATGCAGGGTTTAGACCTATTGTTTGTTTGCAGCATCCTCAAAAACCTCAACCAACCAGAAGACACAAGTAATAACGAAGTGCAAGTTGTCATCAGCCGTCCGAGTTTGCACAGAGATGGTAAAATGATCCCAGGATGTTGTAATAAACTTAAAGAGATTCTCAATGCAGCCAGATGGAAGTAATGGCAGAAGTAAGAGATGACGATGTCAATAGAAAGCACAGCCTGCTCAGCAGGAGTCCCAAACACTGATGAAAACAATATTGCTCACAGTATTATTTTATCTTACCAGATCAGCAGAGCTTTTGCTGGCAAAGCAGGGGGAGAAACACAGACAAAAAGCACGTCAGATGTGAATTTACAAATATGCATCTATAGCCAGTTGTGTCGACCTGACCAATATATGCCAGTTATGTTGTCAGTTTAATGCTATCATGGTAGAAAAAAGTGTTACTTTTGGACTATCAGTGAAAAACATGGTTTAACAACACTGAAGAGTACAGACACTGATCCGGCATAACATTATAACCACTGACAGGGGAAGTGAATAATAGATTATCTCTTCATCATGACACCTGTTAGTGAGTGGGATATATAAGGCAAAGAGTGAACATTATGTCCTCAAAGTGGATATGTTAGAAGCAAGAAAATGGGCAAGCATAAGAATGTGCGTGAGACAACTGGGTCAGAGCATCACCAAAACTGCAGCTCTTGTGGGGTGTTTCTAAGCTGCAATCTAAGGAAGGAACTAATAATAGGCAGGCGGTTATAATGTTATGCCTGACTGGTGTATGTGTGCATCTTTGATTTCAACTTAATGTTGTGAATTTGGAAATTCATGACCAACATACCTAACTCAATGAGCAGATCAATGAAACATTAAAAATAGATTTCTCCCTGATATCTCTGATCATATTCATCAACATTTTAGGACAAAAAGCCTTTGGAGACAATATATGATTAGCAGACAAGGAGCGGGCCAAGCAAAGGCCTGGGGTTCAAGCACTCAAGCCTCTGATGCATCCCCCTTAAGCCTCTAGCAGTCATTCATCAAACTGCATTGTGTACACATCCTGAGTTCATTTAAACTGTGCTAGCATTGAGCCTGAGCTGAGTGTACACATGTGCAGTACCCACACTGTTTGTGAATACAGCGCTCATTCCTTTGTGGAATGATACAAAGGTCATAAAGAAAGGGTATATGTTTCTGTGTTATCTCTGTGTACTAATATACTCATTATTATATTTTATTTATTGGGTAATTGGCTTTTAAACAGTATTTTTAAAGCAGACATTTAGAACTTAGTGTGTGCATGTTTAAGTGTCGTGGTTAGTGGAAGGTGGCGACAGGCACAGCTTAAGTGATTATAATCCTCTTCCATGTACTAGGTGCTCAAAGTGTCTGCACTGTTATTGGCAGAAATCCGAATATCAGACAAAGCTTCACATTGTATATCAGCTATGAATAAAGCAGGGGCTTAACCAGTTATTAGACACTAAAACTGTGCCTGCACATGTTAACATAGTGTGGCATCCTGCGTAAAGTGTTAAAACACAAAGCATGACTTCACATCAGTCAGTCTAATACCATCTGCTCCAAACAACCACATCCAGCCTAAACACTAATGTTCCCTTGTACCACATAATGACTGCCTCAAACTTCCTGCTGCCAAACGTCTGATTCCACCTAACCTTTGACCCCTGCCCATGAGCTCTAACCCAGTAAGAACGGCCTGACAGCTCCTGAACAACAAACACCTGTTTGTTCATAATGGTGAGGGCAATGTTTGAGTTGGACTCATTAATGTCACACACACAACATGTTGATCTGTTAATCCTGCCATTCAGAGGCTCTGCACAGTCACACATGTCTAAGGGCTGATTAGGATTGACCTGGTGAGAAGCAGACCAGGATGAGGCTCATTTTGCAGGATGTCATCAAGGTAATAAGGGTACTGGTTTATACTGATTTGTCAGGGCTACAGTGGTGAAATTTTCCAGAAGTACTGAAACAACCAATAAATATAAATAATGAAAATAGCGATAATAATTAAATGAAATATACCCAAAAGGATTTTTTAAGGGAGGCACAAAACAACCCAGTCAAACAATCAAGTCAGAATCATACATAATGGTAAAAACACAAACATCAACTCAAAGCAGGATACAATACAATTTGGTATCATATATGCACAGTCCAATTCAGTCTTGCATACTTTAGCCTTATTCCCTCACCCTAATTTGCTAAATGGCCAGCTGTCTGTTTAAGGCAAACACAATTTGTAAACCAGGAGCTGAAACATGCAAAACCACCAGTCCTTTAAGTATGGCCAAAGTTTTTTACTGACTGAAATATGTATCTTTCAGCCACAGCTGACCACTGTCCAGTCCAGCTGCAGTGACAGAGTCCAAAAGCCACTTACACACCACAACTGTCCAGTCCTTGGCGGAGGTTGGATAGGCTGATGTGCTGACTGGGTGGTGCTGTAGTTATACTAAAACACAGGGAGAATGTAGCCGGCACACAGACAAACATAAATGCATACGCCCGCCGGGCAGGCTGACGCCTCGTGCCTGTGTGGGTGCCTGCCAGCCCAGGCTGTGGCCTGGGGGTGTGGGTGCAGTGGTCAAGCACCCCGCTATAGGCACCCGAGTCGCAGAGTTCACCCCAGTGGAAAGTCCGCATCAGCACAGAGGAGCCTGTGGCTCTGAGATAGCGATTCACCAGACCCCCCGACTAATGTAGCCATCACTTCCCTGGCAACCACAAGCTAAATGTATCCTCCATGCACAGCAGAAAATAACATAACTGTGGGATGGAAGGAAAGAGAGGGAAAGAAGCCAGGAGCTATGAACGTGTATATGTTGAAATACTGAAGAGAGGTGATGAAAAAACAAATTGGTGTAGAATTAATGTGGTGTGTCCATTATAAAACAGGAAGGAACAAATATTGAGAAGACACTGAGAAAGTTGTAGAAAGACAAGACAAACAAATGTGGTCCTTAAAATAAAAAAGAGCAAGCCAAGATGAAGAGGCAGGGGTCTCTCCACTTCAACCACCACATATTTTCCCCACTGAGGGATATAATTTACACAAACCCACTTTAGGTCAGAAGAAGAGCGTACAATGCCAACTCCATTTCAGCAGCCAACTTAAGCTTTTCATCATTATCTTTCATTTTTTTCTATCTTTCATAAACCACGTGAGTTTTAGATCAGTTTGTAAATGTGTTTTTTCAGGAGCTTCTCCAAGTTTATGATCATGGGTGTTATTGAGAGGCTATGATATATACAGTATATATGTATGTATTTTAGCAGTTGTGGCTTGGCCTGTGTGTGGTACCCAGGCAGCAGCTTTGGAATCTTGGGTGACCTTTCAGAATAACAAAGATGGATTGGGTCTTGTCCAAAGGAGAGACCTACAATTTAAGTATTACATAAAGTGTAATGATAGTAAACACCACTGCAAGAAAGACTGTATGAGACAGATAGTATTCCTAATCTGTTAGCTGAACTTATATTGTTGTACTGCTAGTGGTCTTTATGCCCCATTTATTCCCATGAGACTAAGAAATGTAGGTAATACATTGGGAATGTTCTACAGGGGCAGGTGAATAATTATAATATAATAATTAAAATAATAATTTAAACTAAATATTGTCTGTGCTTTATAACAAATGCACAGTAGTTAGTTTGTAGTAGAGAATGTACAGCAGGCCAAGTCGCAGCTGCGGGCCTCCACACCTTCACAGCACCAGTGGAGCGTGGATGGACCATGATGGCCAGGATGTTAACAATAATCTAGACCACCACACTATTGCACATGTTTGAAACCTGTGCCACCATACATCAATCAAACCTGCGTTTCTTCTTTACTCCAGAGCCACTGAAAGGCCAGCCAGGTGGGCAGGTCGGTGTGAAAGGCCCAGCAGCTCTCTGGCTTTGTCCCTTAGGCCTCTGCGGAACAAGTACTCCTTTAAATATTTTCCCAAAGCAGGTTTTCAGTCTCTCTCGAGGCTGGTCTTTTTGGTCAAACATGTTTGTCTAAGCGACTTTGTCAAGGAACTGCTCTCTCACCTTCACACTATAGGCACAATTCCCAATGCTGTAAAAACTCAATGGCAAAGAAACACAGCAGGGTACTGTAAACACATAGAAGGAAAAGTCAAAGCAACTTTACAATGTCTTTTTATGAGGAAACCAGTTATGGCAAAAACTGGTTTTGGGGGTTGGATGGGATACAAAAACTCTGCAAGTTACAGTTAGTTCAGAGGTCAGTGCAATTGGCTTTTGTAACAATTCTATTCAAAATGACTACGCATAATGAAACTAAACTTGGGTTAGACTTAAAATTACTGCTGTTGGTAGTCTACAATACAATTCTGTTTTGTGATCCAAAACACCTTCACATTATTTGTTTACTACTGATATCTTTCCATTGTTACCATTTTTGCACATGGGATTAACTAATTTGTACTTGGGCTATAATTTTACACATAGGGAAATATCTGAATCTTGAAAATAAAACAAAGTCTCCTCACATGCCCCATATGTAACCCTTCAATGCACAAGTAAGGAGCGCCATGGATGATTAAGTCTATGTCACTCAACCTGTCAAATACGGCTGGTCATGATGAATATACTTTGGCAATGGTCTGCACAAACAAATGGCAAACCTGTTCTGGCACGTATGGTGGTATGAAAGTGTGGCATGTGCTATGAAAACTCAAATTGTTACACAGAATAACCGCTTGCACACAGCCATGCGGTTATTGCAGCTCACGGTTGGGCGGCTGGACACCTGCAGTTTTACTGACAAAGACGGAGTGCACATGTGATAAAGGTAAAAATAGACAAGAGGGAGCAGTGGCGTAAGGAGGTAATTAGGGGCCACAGTGCAGTTCACAATGGGCCCTTAAGTTATAAAGCACATTCAGGAAGTCTATACGTCTATATATCATACTTTAAGTTGTAAAAAGGCACTGAAATTTCTTAAAGTCCTCTAATAGTTTAAAAATATATTCAAACATGTCACTGCCACAAGAAATAGATGTTTTGTTTATAACTAAATATTGTAAGCATTAAGCAAATATTGTGAAGGTATTATGTAGATCATACATTTTTAAATACTTTTTAATCATACGCTTGTTTTTAAATGAGTCATGCTTGCAGTGTAATTTATAGTTCAGAATAAAAATAATGCACTAAATTAGGGACCCTCAATGGGGTCCTCCTCATGTCGTGGGCCCCTGCACTGCCTGATTTTACGCCCCTGAGAGGGAGTAATAGCAGAATTAGTAGTATTTGTATTAGCAGTCTACTCTTTGTGCCAGTCCCAAGTCTGAATAAATAAAGAGGGTTGTGTCAGGAAGGGAATTCAACGTGAAAGAAAGAAAAAGCAGAAAGGAAGAAAAATGTATATTAATAATAGTAATAGTAGCAGCAGTAGTAGTAAGAGTAGTAATGCAGTAATAGTAGTGTTAATAGTAGTAAGCTACTTAAAACTTACTCAAGTAAATAAATGGTAAATGGTCACATTTATACAGCGCTTTTCTACCTCCATGGGTACTCAAAGCGCTTTACATCAAGGAACCATTCACCCATTCACTCACACATTGTGCGCAGACACTGGAGGCAAGGTGGGTTAAGTGTCTTGCCCAAGGACACAACGACAGTATGCAATGGTGTGAGCGAGGTTTTGAACCGCCAACCTTCTGGTTATTGGACAAGCGGCTCTACCAACTGAGCTACTGCCGCCCCCAAAAGTAAAGTAACATGAAGAAGATGCAGATGTTTACTACTCGAGTAATATTTTGAAATAATAGTACTTTTATTTGGAGTACTTCTTCTATCTTGGGGAATGGACCTCACAAGAATTGTTTTAAAATGGCTGCTTCTTTTTTCTTTTTCCTATGCATACATTTTTTCAGCTTGAAAGAAAGTTATGCTTTATTATTATTATAGTATTTTTTGTTTTTTATGTGGTAATAGGTTCATTGAGTAAAAATCACTTGACGTAATAATTCACTGCATTGTTGTCTGAGACTGGCCACTCCCTATTTAAGATGGCTTCCTAGCACTTTTTGAAAGTTTGCCTGATGAAGGCTCAGTGCCGAAATGTTAGACCTCACCTGTAAATAAATTTAACCTTTGCAAGTTCGACAATGTGCGGGATTTATCTGTTCTTTAATTTGCTTCTTTTTAAAATGTGTTTTTGCAAGTACAAGTACAGTATCAGAATCAGTTTTTCCTGAATCAGGAGGAAAACACAGCACAATTGAGCTTTACACTATAGTCTCCTACAGGTCTCTTGCAGGACTTCCACTTTTTCCCCTACTCCCCAGCCCCTTACCCCCTGAGCTCTACACAAAGCCCCTATACAATAGCAGACTGACTAATTGACCTCGCTGCAATAATGTTAGCTGGCTTCAAACTGAGCACTTTGAGTAGACGTTAAAGCAGGATGGTCCATAGAGGTTTGTTTAAGAGCACACAACTGGTGTTCCCCCTTAGGGTCCTCGTCTCTTTTCTTCCACCCTCTTTATCAAACTTGAGCAACACAATAGCGAAATTATTTCCTGGCCACTACCACCTCCTTAAGTCTCCCACCAATTACATTTTGATGAAATTTTTTTAATCTGCTTAGGACAAGAGCACTCGTATGGAGGCACACACATAACCCTTTGCTGAAAAAAAGGGGAGGCCATGCAGGTGCAAGAGCTTTGTTGTCATAACATTTCCATAGAGATGGGGAACAATCTGACAAGCTATGATGTATTTCGGGTTGATCTTTTCCGCAGTGTTGTCCATCAGTTGTTCAGCAGCATGTGGAAATAAACATAAAACACTAGCATGCCTACAGTGCACTTGCTGATATATGTAGGTCTTAGAGTGTGTAAAAGCAGAGCATATGTGTACTGTATTCAGAAGGAAAAAGCAGAAAGGAAACAAGAAGTATTAATAATAGTGGCAATAACTAAAAACACAAATACTAAAATACTAAAGAATATAATATACCAGTAGCACTAAAGTTTTTTGTGCTAGATGCTAGTACTCCCAGCTAATTAATTTGGTGATTATTGCTTTTATGTATAAATATTAACAGTAACACTTTGACTTTACAATATGACTTTTATAACTTTCCTTATTTGGTAACTATGCCTCCCAAAAGCACAGAAACATATCACAAGCTACGGCAGTCAAGCTCGCGTTTTCAAATATTTATAAAATATGAGACCAAACCAACCAAAAAACAAGCTAGCCAGCAGCAGAGTGTATTTTATATATTATTTGTCTTTGCTAGTTTAAAAATGTTAAGACAACTGCTCTAAATACTGCTTTTCATGTCATTCTGCTTGTTTATTGAGTGCTGCTGAATACCTTATGACCTTTTAAGCCTTGTAAGTCATATACATGCAGCAATAGTCCACATTATCCAGGTGTCTTATTGCCCCACAATAGTAGTAAGACATTTACAAGCTGTTTGGAACTCTGGTTATAATCTGACTGGCAAAAATTCAAATCCCTCCCCTTTGAATGTTAACGTATTGTATGTCTATGCCTCAAAACAATGAAAACTGGGAGGTACTGCAGCAAATTACTGTTTGTGTTGCAAAAGCCAGACGTGAGTGGCAGCATGCCTCAGCACTTTTCTCATTTAACAAAGCGTGCTGTATTTCTCCTGCCTCACTGACGCTCTCTACAGTGTGGGCAGACAAATAGGGCCCACATGAGAAGTGACATCAGCCAGGACCCTCCAAGAGTCACCTGCCATCAGCCAATCAGGAAGCATCTTTAAATATAGAGTTTCCTTCTTCTTTCTTCTGGGGTTGTGTTTCAGACAGCCACTCTGCCAATAACCGGTCCTGGATCACTGGTTTCTATCATGGAAGCGTGATCATAAAAGAGAATACAATGAGCAGACAATCCAGATAGCCTGCAATTTCTATTAGAGTGGAGGAAAAGTCTGCTTATTCAAAAACAAGAGGAAAAGATCTGGATTTTCTCACAGTGCAGATGCTTAAGAAGGCTGTGCTAATAGACTGAACAATAGAAAAATGAAAAGCCGCAATTCAAATAACATCATGATCCTATTTATTAAAACCTTTGCACATTAATATTATAGTCCATTTTGAAAATGCAGAAATCTGTAACTACCTTTTAGAACAATAACTTTGTTATAAATGTAGAATTACAAAAAATAACCCAACTTGTGCTGAACATAACAGATGTAAAAAAAATATTTAATATTCACTGCATCAGATCATATTTAGCTTAGATTTAGCCATAAAACATCCAGACAGAATACTGAGTTATAAATTACTTTAGGTTTGGCTCACCTGGTAGAGCACTAGCCATATACTTTGGTGACCAGGGTTCAAACCCCCTCTCACTGACCCAGTTTTCTTTGTGTGTTTCTTTGTTTCTATCTTTCTGTCTCTGATTATTAAAGGCTAAAAAGTCCCAGAAAATATAAATAAAAGGCAACATTTCTTGCCTTTATCATATGTTGTGAATCTTTCTATGAGGCAAATTCCTTGTTTATGTGGATCTAGATCTCAACTCCTCTATCACATCCTTTGTGTTTCTATTACAGCCAATGAGGTGAGCGGTGACAGGCTGCCAATCTGCGGCAGTCCCACATGCAGCAGTAAAAGGAGTAGGTGGTTGGAAATGGGACAGAGGAAACGGTCTCCTAATGGGAAACACACTTCTCTCCATCTGCTTTATTTACAACAGTAGAAAGGTGGCATGTTTCCAAAAGTTCCAAAAATAAAGAAAGCACTGAAAACAGGGATGACGCTGTACCAGGGTAAGACAGCATCAAGCCATGGTTTAATCAACCTTTGGTGAAGGCCCACCCATGGTTTTCACCTCATGTTACTGTTGCTAGGTTAAGCAAAACTGACTTGTCATTAAAATAGAGGTGAATGGGCTTGTTTGTTTGAATTGCTGATTCAATTTACCTGGTAAAAATCTGTACTTCAAAAGGAAACAATGAATGTGCAACTGAAAGTGGGTTGTGACATATCTGAAAATATGTGAATGTTCATTTAAATTTAGACATGCAACATTTTAACATAACATTATTAAATTAAAGGCTTATAGGCTTATGTATGCTTATTTTTCTAAAAAGTAAATCACACAATTTAAATTAGGTCAATAATATGTTGCATAATGACTAATATCTAACTTTTTACATACTAAATTTTGTGATTTTGCATTAGTACTTGAAGGAATGTGAAACTATCGTTACCTATAAACGCTGACGCAAAACTAATGCAAATCAATTTCCTAATCAGCAGAAACTTGAATGAATGTAAAGTATGTAACCAATCAGGAGGTCAACAAAAGGTCAATAAAAAGCTGTGTGTATTGCTATTGAATGTATGCCAAACTATACAGTACTGCTCTGACAGTGTATAATACCTAATATCACGGTTTATGCATCCATGTATTTTGATTAATGCCATGTGCTATTCTCACTTTATCCCAGCGTCCTCTGCCAACCCGGCCGTCCACACAACTCAATCAGACATTCAGCTACTGGATATCTGCCCCATCAACCCGTGTTGAAATCAGCCGGGGCTGGGGCAATGCAGAGTGGAGAGCCCAAATGTGATTGCCAGAGAATTTTTAATAAAGGGAAAAAGATATCTTTCCAGATGTTGGACGAAACTAACCTATGCAGCTGCGAGAACAAAATGGAAAGTGAAGCCTGACACTGCCTCAAAGTTTTAAGCTGAGACAGATTAAATCAAGCGTCTAGAAAAAAAATCTACATTTTGAGCGCAATTACCTTAACAACATTAAGATTTTCTCATCTGCTCCATAATGCAAAGCAGCTCCCTCTGACAAATGATCTCAACAGTATAGTCTGCATGAAATTAAAAACCAAACCATGAAAGCAAAATAAAAGGTGGATGGAACAAGAGAGGAGGAAAAGGTTGGAAGGAAGGACGCAGTTAAAGGTGGGAGTGAAAGGATGATTTTTTTTTATATATTTTTCCTTCTGTAGCGTTCATACAAAAGGGTCCTTCTGATCCCTGGAGTGCTGAGCACATACCTGTGGGATGAAATCAAAACCCCTCTGCGAATTATTTCAAATAGGTCCTGCCAAACGCTCCACATACTTCCATGTGTTTTTACCACTGCAAAGACCCATTAGGAACAGCTTTAAAACAGGAACTAATTAGAATTCCATATACCAGCAAGCACTACTGTTTTTATCTATCTTAAGAGAAGAAGTTGGTCATCAAAGCAACTAGGACACTTGGTAAATTTGAGATGTAAGTAAGCATAAAGCACCACCACTTAAACATTTGGATTCCCAAGTAATAAACACTTAATGGCTTAAAATGACCCTAAATCTTGACAAACTGGGTCTAAAATTGGAAAAAAGGTATAAGACAAAGACCTGGACTAAGATCAGAATAACAACTAGGCTTAAAATCAGAATCAAAATTCTTCTAATCAAATATAAGTCTCACAAAAGCAGAACTACGACAGAAATAAAACTGTCCTTAAACCAAATCAGTACATGAAATCCGAAAGAATTCTGATACCCACATATAGCCCCAGTGGTACCCACACCACAGTTTTTAAACCACTCGGATAGATTCATGTTATACTACAATGTCAAGGCAAGAGAATTGTCAAGATTGTCTCACTTTTATGTTATTTTTTCAAGTCAAACTAGTTCTCCACTAAATCACAAACTGAAACCTCCAAATGTCTAATGCAATCCAGACGCCATGTTTTTGCTGTCAGATTGCAGAGTTCAGGTTCTTTGACGAAGTGTGTGCGGTCACATCTCTACCATCCCCCCAAAGACAGAGAAAGAAGCATCTACTTGACCTGCAGGATCATGAGGATTGGAGTTTTGTCTTAAACACACGCCTTTGAGCAATTTGAAAATGGACTCTAAGAAAGGAACAAGGTCAAATGATGGTTCTAAAATTCAGTGCAATTTGAGTTTTTTTCTGGTTGGGTTAGCCGTGCCGCAGCTGCACCTAATCCCCACAGGAAAGTCTTCATCTGGGACTGATTTTCTAGTGCCTGGGCCGGGTGAGAGAAAGGGGGGACTGTTCTGTACAAGCTGCCTTTCCTTCTGGGACGCAGGCCCTCTATACTCAATCCATCTGATTAAAGGGAGTTGGGCTCAATTACACCCTCATGCATGGGCCTCACTCTCTGGCACAACCTTGGTTCAAAAACACACACAGAGAAAAGACTGTCCAGAGTCAACACAGGGTGTGAAGCCAATGTGCATCACACCTGGGGCACTCCCATCCGTCCACATGCTATAGCTTCAGCTAACGGTCTGTCAGCAGTGACCGCCTCAGAGGAGTAGTTCTTTGTATAACCCGTGACTGGTTTGGGAAAACAGTCAGGCCGAGTCTCCGGGGACGAGCTTATGTCCTTTCCAATTGCAAAGTAGTTGATACCACTGGGCACCAGGTCACGGCCATCCTTTCTAATCAGTCTCATGCCAGAAAAAGCACACGGTTGCCATGAAGAAACGTGTGCACATGGTTATGCATGTCCACGACTGCGCTTTGAGGAAAGTAGCGGGAGATTAGAAGTGACTCAGAACAATTAAGGGAGCCAAAACTTTCTCAAGGATTACATTATGTTCAAAACAAAGCAACTGGCCCTTTAAGAAGTCACTGTCTAGTTATTAGATACTGTATAGATGCACTATGACATACCTTTACAGTCTGACTGAGGTAACCGATCTAAACATACTTCACAATAAATTTCACAGCATAAGAGCTCAGCACAGTGCTTTCAAGCAGACAAAGGCAAATATCTTTGATCCTACTGATCCAAACCTAACTAAACCAACCATTATTATACACTGTTTTTGTCAACATTGTCACAGTTCACCTGATCTACAGATGTACAAACTATCTAATCCCACCCTTCTAAAACTGGGGTCCAGGGGCCCCTGGGAAAAATGCTGTAATTAACTGATAGTTTATAATCATTACTTTTGTTATGGTATATAATTTGAATCATTCATAAATGTTAATGGAACAACACCAGCAACTACAACAAAATAAACACAATAACCCTCACATTTGGTTTTAGGACGTTTAAAACTCCTGAAATTATTGTGGTGCACTACGTAAATCAAACTGATCTGGAGCAGAGGATGCTATAAGGGGGGTCCTTGGGATTTTTTTTTCTCCTGTACGGGGTCCCTGGCCCCAAAATGTTTGAGAACCCCTGAATCTGATCTAATCATAACTATAGCCAAATGTGTGCATAAAAAATGCATTATCCAATACCTCAAAATTTCACCCGTTGGCCATTTAGGTAATGCAACAACAAAACTATGCCACTAAGTTTTTTGTGAGGAATGTTTTATGTCATATTATGAACCTTGAATCATGTTTTTTTGACATTTTATTGCTAAAATAGCCATTAAATAGAACTATGGTGACATGTTGAGAAGTTTACACATAAGCTGGTTGCTATTGTGTATGCTTGTAAAGTTCACTGATTGCCGCTGACTTAGAGGTCCAATTAAAGTCATTATGACAAGTCAAGTTTATAGACAGATGACGAAGCCTGCTGTACACTTTGGATCAACACAGTTCTCCAACGTCCTGTTTGTGTGTTAAAGCTTACAGTAATAAGTACCTCCACCAAGTTAAAAACACCCCTCGCTATTCCGTCACCATCCCTGCTGAAACTTCTCCATTTCAACCCAACCAAAAAATAAACATTTGCCCTGTATTATTCTCCGTTCGAATTATATTCCACCCACAACCCAATTTTACTGCCTCATGCTGCAGCCCTTTTATGTTGCGACACTCCAAAGAAAACAGTCCTACTGAATGTTATGGACGAGCACATGCTAACCTGATACAAGCCAGCGCACTGCTCCAGTAACACACCATGTTTACCGCTAGCCTTTTAATTAAAAACAGACAAGAATAAAGAAAAAAATCCATCTTTGCATGCCCCTCAGGCTTAAGATGACAAAGAGGCTTACTATGGATGTTTGACTTTGAGCTTCCTCAGCCCCACATGTATAGTGACATGTTTCAATCTATCAAGCGCAAAGAGGAATTAGAACAAAGTCGACCACTGATTGTTTATATTTTATCCTTTCCACAGTAGCTTTGTCACAGTCAAGAGACATGCACTCAGGCAACAGTAAACTTAAACACTAATAGCCAGAGATAATGAACCATAAATAAAGTATCAAAAGCTGCCTTAAGGGTTCTTGGGGACAGAACAATGCAGGAAATATGCTGAGTAATGACTATGACTAAAAGCTAAAGTAAAAAAAAAAAGTCTGTTACTTTCCAAACCGAGATTTAAAAAGATCCCCACAGACAAAGCAAACAGCACACAACAAAGAACTTTTTTATTTTGTTGTGACTTTAAAACAAGCCAACAATTTCTATCATCAGCGTTGACTGCTTTTATAAATGTCTGGCCAAAACAAATATAGACTGGATGTGAATTGGAAGTGCAATTTCCACCCAGTTTATTTCCTGGATATACTGCATTCTGGATGCTTCCTTAAGATTAGCAGATGAAAAAAAAAGTTCCTGGCCTTTAATCAGATTAAAAAGGCAATTTAGAGCTCTCACTGTTGCTCCTAAAAAGTGTGGAATTGGGGGGAAAAAAATCAATACAGTGTAAAAGTGGTGAGGAAATGCCATTTTGGTAAATACAGAATTTTATTTCTTATTTTAGTTATGAACATTTTAATAAATGTCAGTAATTGGCCAAGAACTAAATTATTAAATGAGGTGTGGATCCAGATCACAGTCATTCACTAAAAGAACAAATCATTAGTTTTAGTGCATTCTTTGCCTTGGTGAGATATAGGGGTTTTGTGGCTCAGTGGAAAGACAATGGAAAGACATTTACTGTTGAACTAGAAGATATTTCTTTTTTGTATTTTTTTTTTTTTTTTTGTAATTTTGTGTAATTTTGTGTATTTTTGTACATTGATACAATTTTCTTTGTTCTTTTTGCACAGTACTGTAGATAAAATTGACTAATTAATTAATCAATCAATCACATGTATGTTTGTATCTCAAAGTCTGGTATAAACAGAAAGCAGGAACAATTAACACAAAACCCTAACCTGATTAATTTCAGGGCAACTCCACAATCGTCTTGAAAATATGTGCCCTTGTCACAGCTACAACTCTATCACTTTACTACTATATGTTAGAATGATTATGGTAATTTAATACGGCTACACAAATAGCAGACCATATACAAATAAGAACGCACCTTCTATTATTTCAAGGGTTACTGCATCTTTTATGGAGGTTGATGTGTGTATATAGACTTACAAGCAATGAGACAGTGGTACAGCATACCACCTTGTCACTAGATGACATTATTGCAGAAACTTTCACTTTCCTGGGACATTCTGTTTGCACCATCCTCAAACCACAAAACTGTAGCAACCCCCTAAATAAACTATTGCATTCTTTTGTCTTCAAGCTGGGGGGGCCAAGGAGACAAGCTCTACAATAAAATAACTAATTAACACTCATCCGTGGCTTTCCTCCACACCATTTAAGAGCAATGACTTTCCATATGATACCATTATGTGGGGATATTTTCCAGGCATGCTGTATAAAAGTCACATAGGAATGCAGTATCAAATATCCTCTATTTGCATGAAAAATATGTTGGCATCACACAGTGTGATGGATTCCAATGAGACACTCAGACAGGAAACTATTTGCTTGGCCAAATAAAAGAGAAAGCATAGAAAATCTAAATGAAACCCATAAATATGTCAGCTACTTAACATTCAACTTCCAAAGAGCAGGAATAAACAGACATTTATCATTACATCATTCCCCTGTACGGTACAAATATTAATTTATCCTTCTAAAATATAGAGAAAATGCACTAAAAGACACCAACAGTTACTACAACCACATGTTGCCCATGTACTATAGCTATTCCTGTGTTTGACAATAATAGTTTATCCAGTGACTCAGTACAGCATGAAGCAGAGTCCTGTCTGCACTGGTTTGAAATACTTGGCTGTACAGTTTGTTTATAATAATGCAACATTTGGATCTAACAAAAGATCTCTTGCTCTCCTCTCGTGGTCTGAGTTTCATTGGATGTGTTTAGTCAAATAAACAGAGATTGTTTAAGGTCTAAGGATACAAGTTCAATGGGCAAGTGTCAAAGTGTTTAATGCAATTATCATTCTTCAGATGATAGCAAAAAGAGGTCCATGTGTGACTTAGGAAATGTGGATAATACTCTACAAGAACAAGCACAGCTCTTGCGGGTCTGTTAACATTGTCTCAAACTTGTTCTGTGTAAAGTGTAAAACATACAGAGGCTTAGGCAGTAACACTGTCACACTGATGTACTCACCCGTTAGATGTACCGAGTGACACGGAGCTGACCGAAGAGCTCAGCTTTCTGCTGTCCCAAAGCCTCACCTCACGACTGCGCATCTGCAAAGATAAAAAGGCAATAGGCTTAGAGAGATTATTACAATTTCAGGGTTATCATCAAACTGTCTAATGGAGCTCCAAAAGAACCCTAAAATTCAACCTACTAGATACAACACTTTTAATATGCTCATAGTATAGAGGTTCAGCACCAGAGTATACCACACTAACCTATGTAGGAGTTTGAAAGCACCATTTTGGCAACACAAAATACCTGCACTTGTATTGTATTTTAGACTTTGATTTAGATAAAATTTATTAATAGCTCAGTTGGTGGAGACGCTTGCCCAAAAACCTGAATTTTGGCGGTTCAAGCCCTGCCACCAGCATGGCATACTGTCGTTGGGTCCTTTGGCAAGACACTTCACCAACCGTGCCTATGTGACTGAGGAGTGAATGAATAATGGACCAAATTGTAAGGCGCTTTGAGGAGCTTGACAAGCTTGTAAAGCGCGATATAAATCCAATCCATTATTATTATTATTATCATTACACAAGGGAAATTGCTTGGTCACATTAGCTCACTACTAAAAGACACTAGCACTAGCAAAAAACTAGAGAGATAAGAACGCAAAATAAGACACTTTGTAAAATATTAAAATAAAGCTGAAAAATATATGATTTATGTATGTATAAATGTATAATATGCATATTGTATATTTAAATGTAAATGAGGTGCATTAACATCACTGGATGTTTAAAGTGGGGTTTCATAATCACCATATCAAAACCAGTGGTCAGCAGAAGCTCATCTTTGGTCCACAGGATCCGTGAATCTTTGTTGCTCTGAAGACCCTTGGCACTCTGAAAAACAACAATATACAAGTCACATAATTTTGTAAATAACCATAAGCCATTGTCTGTTGGATGAATGTTTAGGATAAGATAGAAGAAGTCTAGTTGAAGCTAACGAGGGAGCTGATGACTGAACACTGTGCTAGCAAGGGGGAGACCGACAGAACTATTCCCCTGTGCATTTGACAGATCCAGGACAGAACAGGACTTGTCCCATGAAAGGACCACTTGTTATTGTTGATGTAACAGACAAGGTGACTTTTGCCCCAGGTGCAGCTTAGATTACCACAACTGTGACACTACGTCTGCGTTTTGCATTCATTGACCCTGAGACATTGTTGCATTGTTTCCCCTGGGAGTACATGTGGCAAAACAGCACTTTGGGATGGTTTTGAAAGGTGGTCTCCCAGGTGAAATGGCATGTGTCAGACATAATAACTGACGACAACTGGGAGTGATGATGTGAGAGAATGAGGTTGCTTGTAAAGACAACATTTTACCAACACCACAAAAGATACAAAAATGTAAGTCATTTACACAAGGTTTTGCATGTAATGTGTACTGAACTGATTTTATACCAAGCTTCAAATGTACTTCAATGATGACAGTAAACACAAAACCAAAGAAAGGGAGGATAAAGTGAACCAATGCTCTGTAAATCATATACTTTTAAGTGAGGAATGTAATGTAAACAATGACTTAAAATCTTTGGAAGCACACATTTAGCTTATTTTTCAAATGCTTTACTTGCCATACCGTAAATCCACTGTCTCTGTATCAATGTACTAATGTTATAATAAGCTATGAGGTTTCTATGGCATGTAGCCCAAAAGTCTTCAGAGATTATAGTGGTGAATTTTATGGCCACAGCGGTATTCAGGAACAAGTATGTGTAAAACAAATGACTGAGGTTTAGCTACACTCATACGCCAAAAAGTGTGCCACCTCATTTTCATGTCACATTCAACCAAGTGCACATGACAAATTGTAGAGAACTTGATCGACCATGTTGCTACTATAAATTCTTCAAGTAGTGTTGGTTACATCTGGGGCAACAGGCACATGAACTGTACAAGCAGCAATGAAAAAAACAAGTCCACTGGGCAGTCACTAAATCTGCCAAGTTTCAAGCATAAATCAAAACAATACTACTACTGATATGGTCCACAAACTTAAGATATTCTTTGTATTTTATTATTGTCAAGTTTTCAATGGGTATTCAGAGTATCCTCCCTGTTTTACCTTGGGTTCACTCCAAGTATGAATGTCCCTACACACAAATAAGCCGAAGACGTTGAAAAAATGCATTAAAAGTTTCCTCACATTTTAGACGTTTTTATTACAATTTATGTATATTGTGTAGTATTGTGAAATTGTGTAAATGTTCTTTCACAAGTTGAACACTTTGGATAACATACACTACAAATGAGGATTGTTTTAGTGGTTGAAATGAAAATGAATTCCCTAAGTCACCTCCCTTCACTCTGGGATTGCGGTTATTATAATTACCGCATCAAGTTGAGTAGATAAAGATGTGAAAAATTCAATATAATGGTGAGTCATTTTTTGATTAAGACTCAAATTGATGACTAATACTGGACTCCAGCATGCTTGGAAAATTTCTTTAAAAAAATCTACCTCTCAGTTTCCTTAGTTCTAACAATTTTTTATTTACTCTTTTCAACAACTGGCTGGACTATTTTCTTCTGTTAATGCCTGCATAGAGCAAAATATAATATTTTAAATCATACACAGATTAATATGGCCACACTAGTCATTGTTACCTTTCACATCTCCCCACCAAAGCACTGACCAAGTTGATAATAAGTCTTGGAAGAAATAAACACCTAAGTCGTGACTCCAGATCATTTTTCATGAGCTGTGCTTAGTGCAGGTAACTGAACTCATACTTGGCTCATCAAGTCCTTATAAGTGAAGCAGCTGAATAGTAGCTCAGATGTATGGAAGACGTCCAGAGTAAACTAAAACATCTAAAATGCAATAGATCAGAAAGGCGCAGAGGGAAGCGTTATACCTTACTGGTGTAAACAGACATGAGAATACAGAGCTACTGGATCCTTTCCTTCCAGGGGCAAGACAATGCAAAGATGCCACTGTGACCAAACTAGGAATGAGTCAAGCTTCTTTAAAGTCTGTTTATAAGGGTTTTGGAAACATCTAATTAATATTTTTGGAAGGAGGATACACACTTGTCGCCATATTTAGGTTATGTTCAGACTGCTGTTCAGCTACAATACTTTTACACATGTGGATCAGTTGAGGCTCACACAAAGTCAAGTCAGATGTGTAAAACCTAGGCTTACATTCTAACTGTACCTTTTGTTGACCTGAGAAGCTAAAAAAATGCAGAAATTTGATAGGGCTTGATATTCGCTTCAAGAATGCAACCTCATACTTTAACACACTCACAATGTACTCCCACCTTAATGCAGTGATAAGTGCGCTTTCAGGGGATTAATAAACAACCACTAAAATGAATTCACCTTTCTATGACCCGGCTATGCAGTTGAGAGACTTATTTTTGCCATTACAGCATCCCTAAGGCCTTTACTTTGCAGTGGAAGTTCGCCAGCTCAGAGGAAAAACCATTTTGATGTCTTTTGTGGCGGACAGCCATGCACGGTCCATAGCTCACACCGCCATGATGTCATGATGAACCGGAACTCAAAGCACGTGCAGCAACAGCGGCAGAAGTCACTGGCCAGTTGTGCTGCTGTTCCTAAAAAACAGCTTCAAGGAGTGCAAGATTTCTAATAACAGCAAAAGGGCAGCCAGGGGACACAACATCTGGACTTGCATGTGTGTTAATGCTGTATATTTAACTATTGCCAAACTGTATCTCTCCTCCACAGCTATAAATTCAACTCCCATTCACCTAGAACCCCCCGTATCGCTCATGGCTGAACCTAACCAACAACACACAAATCAATCTTGACACAAGGATGGACGATCTGATTTCCCCATGTTGCTGACATTCGAAGAACATCTTAAAAGTTCCGGGTCCATCACACCACAAAGAGCCAATCCCATTATTATGATGTCCTACACTAAATAATAAAAAAAAAAAAAAAAAAAAAAAAAAAAGAGAGAAATCAAAACTAGAAGCACAGACCTCTGCCTAGGCATTGACACAATCTTGCAATGGTATAGCGCCCAGACCTGGACTCTGGATCTTCTAGTTCAGGAGTAAAAGCTCTTTCCATCAAGCCACAAAACTTTTTTTAATCGTACAAAAGAATTTACTAAAAATAATAATTTGCTTTTTTAATGAGTGAAGTTAATAGCTTTGGTCCATATCTCAAAATCATACAGAATCTTTTAAAACACTCTTGGATCTAAACAGTGATCATTTTGTCCTTGGCCCATTACTTACCTTTCCTAAAATTTCATAACAATAACAAACAAAGGAATCTTAGTTTTTTCATACCTAAATCGTTTGAACAGTACTGTACTATTGCCAAACTATATCTCTTCTCTGTAGCCATAAATTAAACTCCCATTCACCTAGAACACCCACACCATTCATGGCTGAACTTTACCGACATCACACAAATCAATCCTGACACAAGGAAGCAAGCAGGAGGAGAACGGTAAGAAAGAAACGCCTATGTTTTTGTTAGCAGTGGAAGAAAAGGCAGATTGACACAACAGTAGAGAAACAGAGTGAGTGGTACATGACTTGACAACATACAAGAAGGTGTAGCGAATCACTTACACCTGCCAAGCGTATAGGAAATGACATCACATCTGGAAAGAGCATAACACAGGTGTCTGGATGAAACGTGGGAATATAGCATAGATATATTAGAGGGACTTGGTAGAAGAAAAAAAAACGTTGCCGTGTGTGATGATACTAATCAATCTCATATGACACAAAGCGGGTTTACACAGAGGTTACTCTTTTCAGATGGGAACACAGACAGGAAAAGTGCCACTCAGCAGTCTGGCAAATTAGCTTTTTATGGCTCTATTAAATATCCTGTCCCAATATAAACAAAGCAGTATCACTCCATCTCCTTCTGTCTTTTCCCACTTTTCTCTATTTAACTTGTAGACTACAACAGACGGTGCGCACATCTGTGTCACTAACAGAGAATGTTGATTCACCCACCGGGACGAAGATCAGGTATCCGTGTGCACATATGGGAACTATCACCATCTCTGCGTCTCACAGCGATACTGGGGGTGCACGAATTAAACAATGAACGCTATTGGTGCAGGGATGGATAGGTCATGCTGGGAAAATTGCAGGTTTATTTTCTTATCCAAATAGTCCTTGAGCTACAACTATACAGTTTTCAAGCAGGTATTTTAGATGTGTGTTAGGGTTAATTAAATGCTCCTGGAACATTCAAATTATAGCTAGTGATTGTCTATAGTTTTACTTAAAGGAGATATAATATGCAAAATCAACTTTTCTGAGCTTTCTACCATATTATATAATGTTCCCTCATCAAAAACATACCTGGAGTTGAGTTTTGCTTTATTCACTCCTCTATGGGTAATCCTGTATTCTCTGGCATGGCCGTTTTGAGCCCTCAAAATGTGCGAACCTCCACCTCTCCCACAAACCCCTGCCCACTTCAGGAAACATTGATCAATCAAGCCAAATAAGCACTATACATCCAGTCTGCTCTCATTCTTTTATCCAAGAAATGGTATACAGCTCTGTTCCCACTGATTCCTCTCAGCTATTTTTCATTTTGTAGTAAAATAGCATCATACAAAAAGTTTAAGGAAGTGAAGTTAATTTTATTCTTTGAATTATGTTCAAACGACCGCAATCATTCTCCTGCACTCTGGTGACTTCTCCGGGTCTCATCCCCTGTTTCTTTATGGCACCAGTAAAGAACTTAGTTAAAATGTTCTTTTTTAGATAGTCAGATTATGTTTTTTAAAGCTTGTATTTTAAAGCTTGTAAAATGTGAAATACTGTTCTAAAGGTGACCAATATTTAAAAACATTAATAAAAGCAAATAAAATGGGTAAAATGAATGCTTTTTAGAGCTAGCAATGAGGTATATGTATATAAATAGTGATTTCAAGAGAGCCACAGTCCAAAAGAGTCATCTGTAAAAGGTCCCATTTAGGAAATATTTGGGAACTGGCATGCAAGAGCATAATGCGGTAAAAACTTCCTAATCCCAGAATGGCAGACAACTGAAGTTTTGTGTTGGAAAAATTATAAAAAGTGAGATTTAGCATCAAATAGTGTCCTGCAGCTGTATCACTTTTGATTTTCTATGAAGCAACCGTATGCTATTAAAAACAGCTGGAGTCACTCATCTCTTAAACCTGTTCCTCATTTCCCTTCTCTCTTGTCCTTCTAGTGTCCAGAATCGTCATTACTTTTTACAGCAATCTCCTATCCTCTAATCAATAACTGTGGTTTTACAGCTTTCATCACCTTAAAACGAACCCCTTTCGTTGTTTCATCTTGGTCTAATTAGGCTTTTTCAGCAATTACTGGCTTTTCTTCATCCTGTTCTGGATTCACGGCTCATTTAGACTTGGTTGTGAATTCACTATCATCAGTGTAACTTTTGACTTTACAGAAGCAGATATTTGTCTAAAAAAACATAACGGCAGAAAATGGAACAAACCAGCCATTTCATTCCTTAATTTTCTTTACTCCCTACTGCCACTATTTTTACTTTTAATCAAAACCATTTTCAAGCTTTAGTCATTTCTCCAAAATGAGGTCACAAACTGTGCTTTTAGTTATTTTTTACTTTTCTTCAGAAACTTGAATTGTGATTTTTTTAAACTAATATTGTGATTGCAAATTGTTATGCAAATATTTTACTTCTGCTTAGTAGTTTATGGTAGGTCTGTATGTTATTAAGAAATTAGATGTTGCATGAATATCTGTTTATTTAAATCACAGTACTATAGTGACTGACCTGTAGTAACATGTAGTAATTATGACAAAGCAATGGAAAGTCACATCTATTTCTGTGTATCACTCAGTATTTAAATAATTATATTTAAAAAAAAAAAAAAGAGATCTACCATGCTGAGTACACTAGTAGCCACAGTAAATTTGCCTCCTAGTGTGCATATTGTTTTGTTAGAGGTTTCATGTGGTATGCCCTCTCCATTTATCCAGGCTTTGTGCCAAATTACTGGCACAAAAAGTTCACTGGTCTGTAACCTCTTGGGGTTGAATTAATTTTTTGGCCAAAAATGTAAAACGCAAGAAGTTACGTCTTTGACCTAAACATGGCGACAACAACACAAAGCCATTTAAACAAAAGTGCATGACAAGTTGCATATTGCACTTTGAGCCACATTTGGACTGGAGCAATTTCACCTCACAGCCTGCTACTGTCATCATACTCTCTGATTTAGCCTGAAGTCATTCTTTCCTTTGGCTTGAATCTTTTGTATCAGCAAAAAAAAAAGCACTATACAAGCCAATGGGACAATGAGCACAGCTCTACTCCAAAACCTCCAGACCTGACCTGCACCCCCCAACCCCAGGGAAGAGACTACTCCGATATGCACTGCAGTTAAATATAGCATCCAGCTACAATAGGATACGCAGAAGTCTTCCAGATGTTTGGAGTTAGTTCATCTTTTCTATCCTTTCTTCACTCTTCCACTTCTAGCCTGAAAGGATACGGTTGCACAAGGATAAGGTTAGGACACAGAGCACTGGAGAAACAGTCTTGTTTTTATGCATAAGGTAGATCAGTCTGTTAGGGATCAAGAGTGGATTTCCTCAATAGCATCATACATACACTTTCTAAATCCTACATTATAGGTCACGGATCACAACCTGTCCTTTGCCTTACAAAAACACATTTTTATCATAGTGTAATGGCAGGTGCATGTTTCTAA
This sequence comes from Bostrychus sinensis, assembly GCA_020698575.1. Taxonomy (NCBI): domain Eukaryota; kingdom Metazoa; phylum Chordata; class Actinopteri; order Gobiiformes; family Eleotridae; genus Bostrychus; species Bostrychus sinensis. The sequence continues at coordinate 19,548,395 of CM036253.1, read as the reverse complement.
AGCTTTTTTTTGAGAGCCAGAAAGATCTAAAGTTACAGTTCTGTGCAAAATTCTTTTATATATCATATATCAATATAAAACACCACACTCCTAGTTAAACTTTTTTCATACCTGGCTAAAACCTATGCACAGTACTGTATATTCTTAAATATATATTCTTAAAACAAGGTATTCACAGAAAACATCACTATTTAATTAAGTGGAGGAATATATATAGGTTGGGGAGGTGGACATAAATTTGGCAGAGTTCACAGAGTGAGACAGTTCACCGCCAACTGCCCGCCACAAAGACGCTACCCAGTGTTTTTAAAGAGCAGAAAAAAATACAAGCTCTAGGAATCATTCTGCCCCATGGAAAAATAAATCATGGGGTGGAAAAGGTGGATGGAAAAGGGGGTTTAACAAGCAATCAGTTCTCCTGTAGAGGAGCTGACAAGGCTCTGAATAAGAATAGGTTGGGGATTTATATGAATTGAATACAGTACACAAAAAGTACTGCATTGTTGTTGCTAAGGCCTTTTTTTCTCTTTGGTGTAGTGTTACAAAAGCTGTCATTGTTACAAAATTCTGCTACAATCATCTGACAGCAGTTTCCTCACCACAATTATACTTTCCAGTTTTATGTTATTTTTTTACAACAACCACAAGTGTAAATTCATAATCATATACTCTAGGCACTGGTTCTTAAACTACAATCAATTGATCGGTAGATCGATAGATAGATCAATAAATAGGTAGATAGTTTTGAGCCAGTTTTAGACATGATTTAGTCCTTTTTTGGACTTTTTTGGACTCTTGATTTAGACCTGGTTTAGTCCCTTATTTATAAATGCATTTTTTCTGGGTTAATCTCCTTATTTTATATATCTCTTGTTTTAAGGTTAGTCAAGACCAAGAATTATAATGATTGACCCTGTTTGACTTATCATAACATAAAAATAACATGAATTACACCTACATCATATCTGTGGCCAAATATGATTACAAATAAGGCCGACTTTGAAGTTCAGAGTAGTCACGTAGACCTATAGTGTGAGGTTTGGCACCAGCCTAAGCGTACAAATCAGTTAAACTGGCTTACTAAGAGAAATAAAACACTCGAGTGGTAACAGGCTGTGTATACTGAGCTCTGTGCTAATTGGACAGTGTGGCCACAGTCTAGGTCATGCCAGCCAGTTAAGGCATCCTGTGGTCACTCCTCTTAGGGGCCTATAACAATTGGACCCAAAGCTGCAGTTCTATTAGAAGACTGGCAGCAGCTGTGAGTGGTGGCTCTATCATTGAAATCTTGAGGTAGTTATAAGCTGCAGAAACTCTGGATGTTTTAAGCTAAACTTTACCATCAGTACATTGTGATCATTCAAGTCTGGCTATGCTTCAATTGTATGAGTTTTTATAACAGAATTGAAAGATATGGTTATCTGTAAATATATGCAAACACAAGATGTGTCCTTGGTAAAGCTGTGGTAGAAGTGTAGGAGAGCGAGATTAATTGTTAATTTTAGATCATAAACTCAGGTATTACAATATATAAATAACAATATAAATAATGGCTAAATCCATCCAAAAGGAGTCACAAGTGTTCTCCTTGTGGAGAGGGAAGTGATTGTGACAGGAAAAGCATCCACCTTAAAAATGATGCCAATCAATTTGCAAATTTTGTTCTCCACCAAGAACCACTTGCAGTATGTATGTTTGTTAAAAATATTGAGTCACCTATAGTCCAAAGTCAGCAAAGAGCAAAGAGCCAAAGAGATTCCAAGCAGAAGTCTGGTGATCTCCTGCATCTCTTATGTGGTTGAGGTTCGAGTGATTAATATTCTACGCTGGATTTGTGGCTAGGTTCCCTGAATCCAAACAGAAATCCATGGGCTAGCATACGGCCCTAATGACAGAGAGAGAAACGGAGATGCTGACAAAAGCAAGAACTCCAACACCCACAGCTGATGAGGGTCTGTGCACCAGATCTGCTCTGGAAAGACAAAGACGTGATTATGTGGGTCTGTTTCTTCTGTATGCCAGGCACAGCCAGACTGGAGAAGACAACCTGAGGCTTCTATAGCTATAGCCCTGTAGCTTGACTTGACCCTACTTTGACTGATGTCACTTCTACATCTCTTTCATAGCAGTAATGAATACAGATGGCTGACTGTGCTCCCTGCCTACAACCACATCACAGAGTCCTCACATCTTCAAAGAGCCCCCACGCGTCTGTGTAGAAAAATAGTGCACTCAGAACATATGTGCAAAGCATGTCAAGTTCATGTCATGTGAGTATAATAATTTACACCTATCAGGCAAAACATCATGACCACTGACAGATAAAGTGCTGAAGAAGATAATGCTGGTGGTCATAGAAAAGTTTCAGAATACACAGTTCGTTGCAGTTTATTGTGCATGGTGCTGCATATTAAGCAGGTGGTCATAACACACAACATTATGACCATAATGTCATACCTGATCAGTGTATTATCACTTGGCCTGAATAGTGGAGGTCACTCATGTGTCGAAAATCTTCACTAATCTATTTGTTTGCTACAATCAGAATGTGATATTACAAAATGTATTTGTGTTTATATGAATAGATTTTGGCGTTTGATTTGAGCAAAAACCTAAAGGTACGTGCAGTGAGAGTGTAGTTTGCCAGAATGCTAGCCCACCCCAAGGCATAGTTTATACACTAACATACTGTATATTCCACAGCAAAGCACCAAGCAACACACTGACAGCCTGATTAATTACCTCATCTAAGTTAGACTAACAAACATCTCAACCTCCCACCATTGTGTACCCTCCACCCTGGGCATGTCACAACCAGGAGAGGCCCCAATGCTAACATTACTCCAACACTTCCACTCTGCCATGAAACCACAAATTGTAGCAGAACCTGTTGTCTTAAAAGCTCAATTAGTAAAAGACGAGCTGCACTGGCTTTTGTTGGAGCATGATGTGTTGTTTATAAGACATGTGTGAGCCAGATTTCAGGGCCCGTATTCTTAGCTATTTCCCCTATTACAGGCTCATTATGTTACAGAGGTTTTCACAGTTTCTGTTATCTGCCAAGAGTGCATTAACTTTAGCAGCGATGCAGGTATGCACACCTGTGGTTTGAACAGACAGTACAGGGGGTGGTATTTTATCCATTTGAGACAGAGCTATTACTTGTTCTGAACTTTCAGATCAACTATCCACTTATGATGCACAATATATTGCAAATTATAGCAAAATCCACTTAAAGAGTACAAACCTCTGACAAGGTTGACCCTATTTGCTATTGAAAAGAAGTGACTACTTCAAAGATGGTCCTTATCCTTGTATTTTTATATGTTAAAATGTTTTATGTTAAAATGGGCATTGTTCAACTTTAAACTCCGAATGTCTCTTGCTGCCCTCTCTTTCCTATCATGTCTCATCTGTCCTGACCTCAAAACATGCACAATAGGCTAATCCTCCAGACATATATTCCTGACCAGGATCCTGGCTCAAAATCTGGAGAAGGGTCCTTGGGCGCTGCACTGCGGTCACCCACTGCTCCTGACAGGTTGCCCCAGTGGCATTGAAGGATGGGTCAAATACAGAGAACAAATTTCTCTATGGGGATAATAAAGTATACCTCAACCTTAACATAAAGCCATGAAAATATCTAAAAAAATAAACTTTTACTATGGCAAAGGTTACATTCAAGCATGTCAACATTACATATCAGCCCTATCTCTTCCGAATATGGTCACTTTACATGCACTAATCAATTAAGTGACTAGATACAGTTTTCCAGGCTTACCTGATACAACACATACACATGGGATACACATACTATTATTTATTTTTATTTAACCTTTATTTTATCAGGAAGTCCCTTGAGATAAAATCTCTTTTTTTTCGAGGGAGACCTGGCCAAGAGGCACACCAGTAACAGTTACAAAAAGACAAACAAATACAACTATACAACAGTCAACCTTACAAAATAATTTAAATCCGGCTCAAGAATAACAAGTGCACTCTTTAGTTAGACAGTTTGATTTGAATGGACTCAGGGGGATGAGATGCTGAAGCTCCAATGAATTTTGAATGTTTTTCCATGACCAAGGTGGAGCATAAGAGAAAGCAATTTTGCCAAATTCTGTGTTGATCCTGGGAACTTTAAAAAGGAGCCAATGTGATGAACTCGCTCTCCTCATTTTAGGTTGAATGACTAGCCTAAAAACACTGTATATGCTACCATAAGTGTACAATTCAAAGTTAGCTGACTAATGAAGAACAGAGCCCCCCACCTCTACTGCAGCCTTAAAGTTAGCTGTTAGCCAGTGTGAGACCAGCATATGGAGAAAGCATTGGCTGACTGGGTTAATTGAAATGGCACCAGAGCTTGGTCAGACTTAGGTCAACTCACAGATCCACAGATGGAGTCTACACAGCACTTCATTTCCCATGAGGCATTGTGCAGCCGGTCTCCCTACTGCATCCTGCCGTGTGGGCTGTGTGGTTTTACCGTGACAGACACCTTGACAAGTCAGCTCTGTCTGCCTCTTGGTATTTCATTTGATGTCAAGATCATTTTACTACCAGCACTGTAGATGCGAAGATGACGGCTGCTTCAAAGTAAAGATGTCCGCCTTTCTCTACACACAGGAGTTGTATTCAAACTGCACAGTGCATTATGGCAACCACAAACCCATACACAAATTAATCATAAAATAGATGCTGAATACAATACAACAGGATAGAGAATGTCAACAGAATACCAATTCACACCTCATTTGGCACCAGAAAAAAAAAAAAAGGCTCAACTCCAATTTCATACTTCCAAACAGACAAGCAATTTCCTTTTTTAAAATCAAAAGACTATAGGCAAATCAGTGCAAAGAGTAATTAAAGCCACATTGCCGTTCCTGAAAAACAGTAAGGAGAGTGCAAAGAGAGGTCACGTCACAAGGGAGCTGTGTATTGCTGAAATAATACTGATTTATTCCAAATACTACATCAACCATTCAGCATTCCTTCTAATAGGAAAAGATGATGAAATGTGCAAAATGTTTCAAAAGCATGCATCAGTCATTAGGCTATATCTGTGCTGAATATTTCATTTTAGTCCCACATTCCAGTCTCAAGGAAATGTATGTAAAAAAGAAAGACATGAATGTATGATGTATGAAGACACTTAATTGAAACTCCCAAGATGAAGCAGCAGAAGAAGTTGCTAAATCCTCTGCCATTTTGGCTCCAGGTGTCACCCACATGTAGGTCTTAATTAGGTGGAAGTTAAGAGCCGTAACACTGCCAGAGCACTAATGAGCACTCAGTACACAGCATCAGCACACACAGTTGCTGTCAGCTGGCATTCATCCAGATGGCCTTAAAAATACAGCGCCACCTCCCGAACAAACAGCACAGACTTTTATGGACTAGACAAACTTCTTCAACCCAAAGTTAAACTTTTAAATTAAAACTAAGAATGGCATAGTTTTTCTTTCAAATTATCTCAGAGTAAACAAATCCTTTTCTCTATCCATTGAACCACAAAGCATACTGTATATCTACACCAATCAAGAATCTACTAAAACTAGTCATTGGATGTTGTGGCTTGGTTTTTGGCCCTATCTTGCAATTAATTAGAATATTTTAAAGAGATTTAAACCCTGTTTCTTCCTTGCCCTATTCTTGACCTTTTCTTAATATTGTATCCCAATGAGGCCATTCTCTTGCTAAAGGACAGTGCTACTTACCAACCAACAAACCATTTCCAGTGAAAACATAATTATTACATAATATTTATTTTATGAGTTATCCATTTATGTCTATATCATGTAACTGATCATTAAAGTCACTGCTTTACCATCAGCAAACTGAGTATATTTCAATCAAAAAAAAAAAAAAATCAAATCAGATATTGGTCACTTTTGAGGCCAGAGTGAAATCCCCGTTGAAATTACAGTGCAAGGAATGGAATATCCAGATTCAGTGCCACAGTTTTCCTTAGCTTTCCAAAGCCCCATCCTGTCACTCATTAGAAAAGATTCCCCTAGGCCCAGCCAATTTTTTTTTAAACTTACCAACTTGCCAACACAGGCAATTGGGGTCAGTAACACAGTGAGCAAAGAGGTAGCAGGAGGGTGGAGTGAGAGAGGAGAAGAGAGACAGAAATGGTGGTGCCAAAACATCTGGGCTTAGTTACACCTTGGCTATTACCAGGTTCTGAGCTCAGCAGGGTTTGATGGAGAAAGATACAGATAGGAGTCAATGGTATGAGATGGCTAAGCTGGTTATAAAATACTAAAAAATAGGGACTTTTGTAAAACTATAAACAAATATATGACTAAGGTTGAAGATAGTATAATAACTTATGGAATAAGAGGCAAACAAAGCACAAAAGCCCCATTGTTAGTATTCGAGGGGTCAAAGGTCACAGGATTACACAGTATCAAGCTATTAATTAAAACACGATCCTGGAGCATTCAAAGGCATTTCCTTTTGCGGTTCTGTAAGGTTTTATAATTTGCTTATTTCAGGCTATGATCAAACCCATTTTAGATCAAACTGCAGGCTGTTAAATTTGTAAAATTGCATGCAGTATGAGGTTACTGCAACACACCTTCCATTAAAATCACGTGTTATAACAAACATTCTTATTTCAGCTATTAGAATATTGGATATAAAGAAATAGTAAAGGAGTAGCAGAAGAATTTTTGGTTTTATGTGGACTTGCACAGCTTGTATCTATAATTCAAATGTCCACAGTGGAGTAATACGGACATGTTCTTGGATTGAGCTATGCTCCTTTATAGACATGATGTTTCAAATTGCACAATGTTGACTCCGTATCCCTGTGGTGTTAGTATTAGACATTCTTGAAAACTTTAAACATTACTGCTTAGCGGGGGCCAGTATTAAAAGCCCTGGCAATAACTGTCAGTCAAGAAAAATAATGTGTCGAAAAATGAGAATTCTGATTATTTTTGAGAAAAGAACATCTTGCATGTTCGCATCTGCATTGCCAATGAAGTAAAAAGTGCTTTTTTTAAGTGTTGATTTATTTTTATGATTCCCATCTTATCATGAGGTTTACATATCTGAGTGATAAGCATTTATTATTGGATATTTAGTAGCAGTCAACCATATGGGTTTTTCTATGGCTGATGATAATACCTATTTTTAAAAGTCAGAGCAGCCAATGGCTGATAAACAGATTTTTTGGTTGATTTTCTTAATTTTATGAAAGAAATTCATTTAATATAGCCATTTGTTTCAATAATATTTATTAAAATGGAAACAAATGTGTTAAAATCAACAGTAAGCACAGTTAATGATGAGTTTTTTGAGACAACCACTAAGGCAATCTCAATCAAACTTGCTGTACAAGTAGAGCATGGGGAAAGCTGAGAAGCCAGGACTTTCCAAAGCATCTTAAGCCCAAATCTCACAGATTTGTAGCAGGGCTGCCACAATAGCATCAAATGAATGATGACTAAATATATTACCTAAAAGGCGCCTCTACTTTATCAGCCAAAGGTGGCATAGCTGGGGTCCTTCAGTTACATGGTTGCCTGGACATGTGCCTGACCAAAAATCAGCATAAAAGTGCAAGAATTGTCTGATGGCCGATAAAAAAATGCAGAAATCAGCCAATCAATTTTTATTTTATTTTAAAGTAAACATCTAAAAACTACATATTTAATCCAGCCACAAGGGCTGGTACCCGGTAACCGGTTCTAAGCCCAGATAAACAGAGAGGGTGGCGTCAGGAAAGGCATTTGGCTTAAAAACCTATGCCAAATCAATATGAAAATCACTGCACATTATGAGATAGATGATTTTCTGTGGCAACGCCCAAGCCAAAGGGAAAGAAGAATTAAAAACATAAGCTCGGAAATGACAATAAATAAATAAATAAATAAATACATAAATACATTTAAAAAATGGGTCGCAAATACAGTATTTGTCTTTACAGAAACTTGTATAAAAAAAATCTTTAGCACTCTAGACTTATGATACTGGATTTGTAACAATATTTAAAATGTGTATGATTAGATGCAATGCGACATATAAACATCTATGGTGCCACCACAGGCAAAAGCATCTGAGTCCAAAGCACAGAAATTAGTAATTTCCATTTCCCGTCACCTCAGTGAATGTTGCTCCTTCATGACTATCCCTCTGGGTTTACATCTGTGATACAAACTAAACACTTGTGCGACGGTCAAAGAGCTTCATTGTGCTGCCTGCCAGAGTCCACATAGGTACTTTATACACTCGCCATGCCTGCTGCTAGTTTATTCTGCCTATAATGAGAAATGTGAGCGGGTACACCCAACTTACTAACCAAACACACTTTTCCAATTAGAAGAATCCACAAGCACATAGATAGCACAGAAAAATCTGTGTTGTATGTTATGTTTGTATTGAGAGACCTTTTAAGGAGTTGAATACGTTTATGTCAAAATACAGTACTGTGCAAAAAATTTAGGCATTTTTTATGGAAATTTGTAGTAATCGACCAAGGACAAAATGGTTAATTTTAGTGTGGATCAGGTCACTGTTTAGCAGGTTTTAAGTGATTCTGTACCATTTGAGATCCAGACTGAAGATAACTTTATTCACTAAAAGAATAAATGATTAGATTTATGGATTCTTTACCATTGTGAGATAGAAAGGTGTTGTGACTCTTTTTCTTTTTTTGCAATTGTGTGTATTTTTGTACACTGATACACCTTTCTTTGTTCATGTTCATCTTAAAAACCTGTCTAAGGCTTTTGCACAGTACTGTATCAGATGGTATGGAAACCGCTGCGCTTTTTCTTGGCCCGACCCAGTGTTCTCTCCTGACGTCCAAACCCATTCTAAACCGTGGTCCTCTCTAATTTCACCCGAACCAGCAGAAGCTCGAGTTTGAAAAAGTGGAATCTGGCCCCCAAGTCCAGCAAACTATTCCCTTTTCCTGTCTCCCTCCTCTCCTAGTGACCACAGATCGACGGCTCTAGGGCCAACGCGGGCCTGAAAATATGAGGGGTATTTTCAGCACTGTAATTTGAAGCACACATGGTATACACACTTGCGGACAAAGCTACACACTCAGCAAAAAACAACACAGACATTAGGAATAGATGAAAAAGGCGGGATGACTCCAAAAAGAAAGATGACAGTGAAGGCACGTGTCCCTTACCCACAAAAAACACCTTGTCCAGTAGTATCAGATCAATAAATATGTGTTTTTCTAGAGAGAGGAGTCATGTAGCAGTGTACAGGAAAGCAGGGTGGAGGCTGGACTACAGAGAGATGTGAAAGAAACTCATCTGAAAAGTATGGGGATGTTATGGCAAAGAGGCCAGAATTCAAAGACTCAGAAAGATCAACTGAACAAGAATATTCTTTATTAGGATAAATTTCGGTATCCTTAAGTTGATGATAAAATGTAGATTATGTGATCATTAAGCCTTTTAGAAGACTTATTAACTTGTTTTTGAAGGTGAGACTGAATTCAACATTAGACTTACCGTATTTTCTGGACTATAAGTCACACTTATTTTCATAGTCTGGGTAGGGGTGCGACATATACTCAGCTGCGTCTTATATATTAAAATATTTCACGTGTTCGTTACTTTCACACTGACAGCTGCGAAAGGGCACTCTAGGCTTGTGTGCCATTGACAATTTAAAATGTAAACATTACCGCTTAACAACTTAGGCTATAAAGACAACTGAGAAAGCCCGGGATAATTGGAAATGGAACTGAGGCTGAGTCTGACGACAGCATCATGTTCAGAAGCGACACCGAGGATGAAGAATTTAAAGGATTTAGAGATTAGGAGTGAGATCGTGAGTTTGGTGAACTTGTAATATTATGTTCTTTATGCTATAGTTATGTGAATAACTGTTAATATATTACATTAACACACGAGACACCTATTCAGTTCGTTGTTTATGCTTCATGTAGCTGAATAACCATCAGTGTGTTATGTTAGCATACCGCACACCTATTCAGCCTGTTGTTCTCTATTCTATTATTACCATAACTTGCCTTTCAAGATGAAATGTCTGTTCTTGGTGTCGGATTTTGTTAAATAAATTTCTCCCCAAAAATGCAACTTGTAGTCCAGTGCGACTTATATACGTTTTTTTCTTCTTCATTATGCATTTTTTGGCTAGTGCAACTTATACTCCGGAGCGACGTATAGTCCAGAAAATATGGTATACTCTAAGACAGACATGGCAGATAAAGAAAAACAAATCTGAAATGCTAGTAGGAGTAGAATACACTCTCCTTATTTGAACCACCTAAATAGAGCAGTCCGCATACATACACACTTCCACTGATTACAGATGGAGTAAGTTCTGCTGCTCCTGTCCAAGGACCTTAATTATCCTGCGCAGTCTTATTTCCCATAAATACAGAATGAGAAGGGCCATAATTAGAGCCTAAATTTACCCCACCTGGCTGAGGCAGAAGCCAGTGCAGCGCTGGCCACAGGGATGAGCCAGCCCCAGCACACTACACTACCATGGATGGACGTGGGACAACAGAGCCTGGTCTCTCTGTACCACACAAATCAAAGGTCAATGGAAGAAATACTAATAGTGTAGGGGTTACGTAAGAAATATGTTGTGTTGTTAAATTTCTCAATGGGGCTGCAAAATATTAGAAAAATTGTGTGGAATACTGCAACAACAATATGACAATGGCAATATTTGGATATCCTTTTTTACATAGTAATTTATAAATTCATCTTCCTCCTTCCTTGTGAGTGACTGGAGACCTTGGGTATACCCTGCATAGTAGCCAAACAAGCAGAAAAAATATAAAATCTCTGTACTTACTGGTGAAACCGGGCCAAATGACAAATTTAAAGATTAAACTTGGTCCAAAAGCAGGGCTAAATTGTGTAATCAAGACTAAATCAGATCTTAATATTTTTATTTGGACAAATGCAGTTTAATTCAAGACACTGACAGGACACGGATTTTGCCAGTGTCAGATGGAGGACCATGAAATTATTGCAATACATTTTGTTTCTTGTGATACGGATATTGTGTTAACAATACATTTCCAATATATTATGCAGCCCCAGTTTTTAATATCCAGAGTAGTTACAGTTGTCAAGTTATTTACAGTATATGGGATGAAAAGTACGAGCAATAAGCCAACTAGCTTGGCTGAAAAGTTGGACTGAAAATGTAAAAAAAAAATAGCATTTAGCTTTTGATATAAACCAGGCTAGTGTATGTTGCAAGTACAGGTGCATCTTTGCCTTTTTAAGATAATGTGTTTATTTTCACTGAGCTTAAAAAATAAAAATTGTGGTTTATTTTAATGCTCTCCAGCTTTTGGGAGACAACTTTTCCCAGAAATGGTTTGAGGGGGAAAAAGTTGTGGCTTCTCTTGATGAGCACAACTGACTGGCAATCACAGTACAAGAAGCTAACAGATCTTCATGTGAGGTTACAAATTTGAATAGTTTGGACACTTCCCTGCTTCTCTCTGTTTACTATGTGGCCACTCTGGTCTTTTCCTGCCATTACAGCTCATCTAGCAGTAAACTGGAGAAAGTTGCAGAGCTTCAGAGGACCCATGCATCAGGCACGTACAAAGAATGTGAAATCCAAAACTACTTGTTTCTTGTAGTGTAATAAGTGTCCACAAAACCTGTATGTCTGATATTGAAACTATATAGATACAACTGATTGCCATTTGTAGTAATGTTGGAGTACAAATTAGAGGTCTAGTTACTTACTGCCACTGGTAAAAACTACTCTTTAATTATTAATAGAGATTTTTATGCGTAAAAGTTTAAATTTATGCCCACATTTCAAAAGGAGATCTTTGTAGTTTTTGGGTGGAAATCAAATCAAAAAAGAAATTTAGCTTCCATCTCCAAACCAAGGCGGCCCTTTAATAACTTTGATGTTGGTGCTCAGTCTCTTGAGTTTTGAGGTGGTGAAGCAATGTGCAGGGGCGGTCAGTGTGCTGACTCAGGACTCTCTGGTACAGATTTTCATGGGGATTAATGAAAGAGTAGGGAGGAGTTAGAAATACAGAGAGAGACGCAAAACAAACACTGAAGATTACTTGATCTTTGGCTGTTTGGTCATCTTTCAGCAGTACATGAGCCACTATTTACCACTGTACCACTGACATAGCCTTGGATAATTTCCCACCATGACTAGTTCTTACCAGTAACCCTTTTCAGACACAGATTACTTAGTACTTATTAATCTAAACAAATGAGGAATTAAATACAACTACGAGACAACTATTAGGTTCAAATTACCCTAAATCAGTCATACAGCTATGGGGGTCAAGGGCATATTTACCTGAATGTGGGTCTGCATAAGACTAAAGAGAGTAACCATCAAAGAGGAACATTCAGACAGAGTGTTAAAAAGACTTGGACACTGAGACACCTGATGTAAACAGCAACTTCAAACAGTGGAGAGGAGCCAGCCGACTGGATCGTGTTACTTAAGTCAACAGAGGCACACAGACAGATGTGTTGTAAAAGGGCACAGAGTTGCACGTGTGGCACAAAGGAAACAATACACAAACTGCTTTTTAATGTGTCTATAATATCACCTATCTATGCCAAAATACGACTAAACATATTTTAATTATATACAGCACCATCCGATCCTTGCACCAGTCATGATTTAAAAAAAAAAATTATTAACTAAACTATATTGTAACTATTGGGGAAAAACTGGGGGGAAAAAAAACACATGAGTTCAGTTTCTGTGGATTACATTATGAATAATCTTCATTAAAATATCATAACTAGTTTGATGATGTCACTATCCAAACTAAACCTGCCCTAAAAATAGTAATGGTAAAGTCTCCATTTAAAAAGAAATTATAATTGTTTACTAATTTAAAACTAAATTCTTGCTACAGCTTAATTAGCATTTTAATTTTAGTCTTACTATTGTTATCAAAAAACATGTCATTGTCGGTGGGTTAATCAATATAAAAAGCGAAAAAAAATCTAATTTCAGCACCACTCTACAATAACTACTTCAGGAAAAAAACAAAAGTAATAATAAATAAATAAATAATAATAAGTAAATAATTATTAAATATTCTATGGTATATATATATATATATCTAATCTGCGGTATAGTATCTTATCCATGTCAACATGATTGGTGATGTAAGATTCATAAAATCGCATGGCTGACAGAGAATCAGTGTAATTAAAACAAGCTGGGAGGTCTAATGTAGGCAAAAAGTGTAAGAATATTTGCTCTACACACTGGTCAGGCTTCCCCAACACTCTCTGCTGCCTCCCTTCATCTTCCTTTTGTACTATAAACAGACAAACACTTCTGCGCTGCCTGTTGCCATTGGTAGGAGGTTCATGGTCGCAGTAGTTATGTGCAGGATGGTTACCCGTGGGAAGAGAGGAGCAGCCACTACCACTGGCGGCGTACATCCATAAATCAATAGTGGATGAATCACTCGGAGTGGCCAGTGGGAATGGCACTGTCAACGTGTTTATCACTACATGCAGTGTGGAAAAGGTACACATGAAAAAAGGCATTGAAAAAACTGCTACGGTTTTATCTTGGAGTATGCGCTAGATTAAATAAAGAGTTTCTCTGACCTTGATAGATGCCTCCCATTTGAAAACTTTCTAAGATGTATTCCAGGTGTTTGTCAGTGTGGTTGAAACTTTATTGCCGAGGGCTTACCTGAACAGGTGTCAGCTGGGCTCTGGGGTCAAAGACTCGCAGCATCTTATCCTGGGAGTAGACAGAAGAGAAACAACTTTAGTGCAAGCATACTCTTTTCAAAGAACATGTTTATAATCTTTTCAAAGACAAACTAAAATGTCAAGCTTTTATTATCATAGCTAATTCGTGTGAGGATTACTGAGACATTTTAATATCACAAAGTCTGAGCTTGTCTGATTTCATTCAGATAAATCCAGTTTTTATGTTATCAGTTTGATGGTGTGACAGACTCATCCTTAACAAATGTAATCCAGCGACCCCTCCATGGCCTTTTTGAAGCCTAGTCAATGCAAACACGCAGTCTGCATCCATCACGTCAGCCAATCAGAGGAGTTCCTGTGTGATTGAGAGGAAATGGGGCCTAATGGGATCAGTGTGTGACCGGGACATGCATGTCTGCAGCGGTGTCACTCAATACGGCTGTGTGACTATGATCACAGAAACAGCTTGACAAACTGGCTGATAGCAGCTAATAGCTATAAAGCTTTAGACTAAACCAGGCGCACACTTAGCATACATATACATGTCAAGAGCAATCAGGAGGTGGACCATGATGCTGTCAAGCACACTGGCTAATACAAAGAGAGTTTACACACATAAATATAGACCTTGCAGCTGTCTGGAGCAAATTATTTGCCTGAGCATTCTCTTTGTCATACCAAATTAAAGGTAAGCCACCTTCATAAGAAAGTAAATTTGTTTGCTTTACTTTCTAATATGCTGGTCCACTCTCTATCTTTGTGTATGTGTCTATATGAAGCCCACCCACCATTATAAGCCTCAGGGCAATCATTTCAGGTCTCCCTGACCTGGGCCTAAGCCAAAGGCTCAAGGACCAATCCAGAAAAACAGACACATGTAGGTGCTGTTAAATTATGGCACACATTTTTTTCTAGTTAATTAATTATGATCATAATCAAGTATATTTAAGAGATGTGTTGTCTTCAGAATCAAATATGTTGAGACATCAGCTATATCTAAATATACACAAATTGTCAAATGTATGCCAATAGTCGTCTCACTGCCGTATCATCTGAGGAGAGGAAACTATCAGGCTGTGCAAACACACAGATGAGGGGCCACTCTACAGAGACCTGCCTCCTGTTCATAAGCACACACAGAAAACAAGCGAACACACTTTTTAGGTCTGTGACAATAACCTCTGTGAACACAAACACCTCATGTCATAAAGTGAGAGGGAAGAGCGCTGAGAGCTGAGTCTGTGTGCTGAGGCAGCAGCTGTTTAATCAGAGTGATGGAGCCTCATTCACAAGCTGCTCTTAATAAGTTTTCACTGTTAGTCTGCAGCACACAGCTCTTCTCACAAACACACAAGCGCTGGGAATGTTCTTCCAGGAGGAGAGCTCTCTTGACTTTTTTGACACAACAAGCTGCCTGTGTCCTTTTCCCAGTCTCCCACAGTTACCAGTGTCAAAGACTATGACTGGCAGTGTAAAAAAAGCTGAGCAAAATTTCATCTTCTGAATGCCAACTTATTTCAAAATTCAAGGTGGACTGCTTGTCATAAATTGTCCAACACCACATTTGGACCATCACTCACACCTTTACATTCTCTTTAGTAAACTTGACCAGACAGTTTCTACTTCTAAGTTTGTCATACATATACATCTCTGTGGGTCTAACCTGGGCCTGTCATGATTCTTGCTCTATGGGGTGGTGGCCTTGCCTTCATCTTTTTCCCCATGCCCCAGTGTTTACCCTAAAGGGGGTTGCAGGATTGAACCCACATGTTAGCGGGCCCTATTTGCTTTAATAAGCTGGATTGGAGAGATTGAAGGAGGTCTTTTGGGTTAAATGACACCAGCAGAGAGTCCAACAGAGCAAAAGCCAGAGTGGGCCCCCCAGCTATGATGTTGGCTCACATTTCCCTACGCTTTCGCTCAGGTGCCTTGCTCTCTCAGGCTTCAGTGGACTGATGGTTGGGCTGGTAGTAGCTCTGGTGAAGATGATTATCCTGTCAACGTAAGTACTACATCTTGGACACAGTCTGTGACGGCTGCAGTAATTTGTTCCTTGTCAACGCAAAGACAAACAAAGGGGGTTTGACTGACAGCCATACAGGCATGTGTGGTTATTCTTCTGTCTCAAGATTTGTAATATTTCAAGTCTAAATAACTTATCATGCATTGCTTAAATGAAACACCTTTTCATGTGTTTATGGGCAAATTCAAAGTATAGAAAAAACAAAACAATGATGGCCGGCCAGTCTTCTTCTACAGTATTCTACACAAAGAATTAGTCTTCTCAAATCAAGTTTGATTTCTAGGGGGTGGAACAAATAGACTCAGACTTGTTGCAACTGGATTAAAATGTAACCAATCAGAAACTGGAGTCAATAGTAATGTGGAACCCTCGTTATTTTAGATATTCTCAAGATATTTTTCATCCTTTTGGCTTTAATGGGCAGGACTGTGAAGTTTCAACAGGAAATTATGGAGGAGAGCAGGCAGATACATTCTGTACGTTTTTGGAGTCTGGACTTGTATTCACAACAATGAAACAAGCTGTAGTCGCCATGTACATGCACCACATGCTCTGCCTATTGAGCTATAGTCTTATTAGCCGTTTAGATAACAATGCTGGCCAGGAAAACACAACAGTTATGCCGTTTTCGATTTGCGTCTACATGGAAATGCTTGAGGTGTGAAAAAAACGTAGGTGTGAATATCTGTAGTAAGCCCCATATGAAGTGTAAAATGACCATATTTTGCAATAGTTCGAGGAGACACCTGAGGCTACAACGTCCTTGTTTTCAGTGAGGACTCATTTTGCCAGTTTACACAAGTGTAAAATGTCCTGAGCGGCTCCCCATTGTGAGACACCTCTTCCAGCATTTTCAAAAGATTGCAGATTTAGAAAACAGAAACCCCATTCTCATGTAAACAAAAGGCCAACACGCAATCGTATCCTTGCTTTGTTGTCTAAACGGCCGCCAAATGTCCAACCCAAAAACAACCCAGTGAAAAAGAATGGCCTCCAGGTTTTACAATAAACCAAAAATAAATCCATATAATAATTCCTCCTCAACTCATTACATTTCTTCATTTGTTGCCCCTTGTCATAACCCTTATCACTTTCTTCCTTCTAAAATAAAAAAAAACTCATATAAACCTTGTTTTTTAATCTGCTAATAAGCAATGATAAATAATGCATGTAAAAACATCCTTTTTATTTTTTATTCTGACAATATACTGATTTATTACAGTATGTAAAAGCTGAGTCACCTGCCAAGGGTTTAGTAAGGTTTAGACATTCTGTAACCTTGACAAATATAATGTTTAGAATTATTCCCTTATTTACACATTCTGTAGGAATATAAGTATCTTTCTATTAAGTGTCAGACATTTCCTGTACAATGAGTAAGAACTACAGGAAGAAAAACCACGGCCAAGTTCTTTATATAACATCATTATTTCTGTGTTAAAACAAGCAACCCATTATTCCTTTTGCGTCAACAAGCTTTCTGTGTTTTTTCCCCTATTACACAGTAAGTCCTTATCCAATTTGTGATTTGATCTCCACCCTTTTTATGATCATTAACCCTGTTAAATTCCTAATGAAATAATCTCCATGTGAACAAATAAAAGGGTCCACTGGGAGTAGTGAAGTACAGTGGAGTTTAAGCTGGTGACCCCATCTAGTGGAGATGGAAGGCAACAACAGATACCGCTCTGGAAATAAAACACAATTAATTTGACGTTGTTGAGAAAATCACTAAAGACATTCCTTCTAGTACTTCACACATTTGAGCATCCTGCAATAAATAAAAATTAAAAGAGGACACAGGCACAAGCAACTAATTATCATACTCAGAAGTGGAAGGAGTATGCAAAATCAGTACTCAAGTAGAAGGACTGTTACTTCAATTTTTTTACTCAAGTAGAAGTGAAAGTACTCAATTTAACAACTACTGGGGTAAATGTAAAGTAGTATTAAATGTAAAATTGACTTACTAGAAAATTTCTTTAGTAATAGTATTACTTTAGAAAGTCATTTGCACTTGTGGAATCAACTACGATACAAAATCTACTACAAAGTAAACTACTTGCTGCTACTACTGCTTCTACAACCCAAACCCTGGACCTTCTGATTACAAAATGAGCATTTTGCCCATCTTACCAACAGAGTCAGAAAAAAATTAATAAAGTAAACATATAGTTTTTAGAAAATGTACTTAGAAAGTACTTACTTAATAAGTATTTAGATTCTTTTAATCTCTGAAAATTATGACACTATAAAATGGGGATAAGAATCATATTTTCAATCAATGGGTCTTTCTCCTCTGCACTACAAGAGTGGATTGAATTGTCCTCACCTTGCTGGAAGAGGCCAGCAGCGAACCATCCTGTTTCCAGCTCAGGCTCTGCAACTGATCACTGTGCTGGTCCAAAACTGCAACACATTCATTCATTTTATAGGATGGATGAGAGAAGGAAATACTGTATGTCAGATTAAAACTAGGTATCAAAAATGTAAAACAAATTTGAAGATAGATAGATAAATAGATGTTTTTTGGAAAGGTAACAAACACATTTGTACCATGATGCACATAAAACAGTGGTTGGACAGTAAAAGCATGATGAAGCAAAGTGGTATAAGATTCTTAATTCTTATTGTTTGCATTTAAGAAGTATGGATACAACACATATAGTATAAGGTAGCGGTAGCAAGTGTCCACAGCACAGATTGAAAAAATTAGCATGAAATACACGCACTGTATATAAAATGAAATGATATGACAGTGAGCCACAAAATGATCTGACAATGACACATCTGACACACACACACACACACACACACACACACACACACACAGACAAAAAGGAAACAAACATTTATACAAGTCTGGGTTTCTACTGCTCAGATCTTGCTCCTCAGTAATGTAAAAAGATGAGCGTGATGAGAGAGCGTGGAAATTTTGGATGCGCAGTGAGCAGCAGCAGCCAGGCCAGCTCTCATGGGATGGAATGTAAGGAGGGGTGGGTGTTTAATGCTTATGTGCGGGACGGGTGTGAGGCCAGAGGATAGTGGCTATATCCTGAAGCCAGTTCAGGGAGACTGGGACCAGGACTCAAACCAAAAACATTACCTCTGCTGCTCCGGCAATTAGACAGAGCCACAGGGCTGAAAAACGTAGGCAGTATGAGTCAGACAGTTCCCCTATGGTAAAAAGATATTGGCTCCAAAAATAGATTAACATATAAAGACAAAACAAACTGCACACTAACTGACATAGACTAAAATCAGACAGTGCATGATACACGATTCTCAACATAAATCTGATTTGTGGGCAGTGTTATATGTGAACACATATAGTATGTGCGTATGTAGCAAGCGGATGTTGTACCTGCTAGAGGGGCATCTTGGCGGCTGGTGTCCCAAATGAGTGGGGAATGGGTGCCGCCTATAGCCAACAGACCAGCAGAGGTGCGATGAAACTGCACCAGCTCCAGTCTGCCCTGGCCCGGATGCAAGGTCAGCTCTGCTTCAGTGGGCTGATCCAACTCAGGATCACATAGTCGCCACAGCTTCACCTGCATATATATAAAGCAATGTTTCCTATTAATTAAAAATAGTTAGAAATATTTTTACCATAAATGCAAATTTTATAAACACTTTATAAACACTTTGATCAAAAATAAAATTAGTAATAGTAATAAAACTATAAATATACAGTATCTCTTTTTTAACATATTTTGTATACTAAAAATACGACACTTTTTTTAGTTTTTTGATTTTTTTTTTTTGTTGAATTAAATGTACTAAACATCTTAAATTACAGTATATCAAAATGCCCAAATGTTGTTATTTCACCATTGACTCAATTTAAACAATTTTTTTAATGAACTTTAATTTGAATTTTCCTCAGTTATCTGTTTTGTATTGAGGAGTCAGTGCAATTTTTTTCTGGCCATTTAAAAAACAAGTGATATGCACAAGGTGTTAAACAGTATATATATATTTTTTTTAAATGACTATGCATCCAGCTGCAGATGGTTGTGGGTTTATAGCCTTCCAGAAATTTTTAAGTGTGTGTGGCAGTTATATCCATAAGGGTTTACACAGATCTCTGAGGTAAACCATGGTGGCTAAGACTGAAGATGGAGACTGACCATTCAGCAGATTTCAATATGCTGGGCCACCTGTGGGTGAAGCTAAAGTGCTGAATTTGGGGAGTCTTTAAAGGGTTCAAATAACAAATAAAGCCGCCAGAAACTTCAGAGACAAAAAGAGTGAAAAGCTGACTTGTCTGAAAAACATGCAACATGATATTTAGATGAAATATTGAAAAAAAGGAACTGAAGAACTTACCGTTTCATCTCCAGAGCATGTTGCCAATAGGCTTTCATCAAATGGAGAGAAGTCCATATCACACACCACATCTGGAAAACAATAAACAAAAGACAAATAAAGGCTTTATTTAAATTTAATGAAAATTGCATGAAATTATCAGACACTATGCTTTAATTACCTGAGTGGCAAGAAATATGTGCCACTGTCCACTGATCATCTGTACCAGGTTTGATTGAAGACAAGCCAAGCATACCTCCCCCTGATACACACAAATTCTTACTTTCTTAGAAAACAGCAAAAAATGTGTTGTAGTGTTATTTGTATGATAAAAAATGAGAAGCCAGTAACTGATCGTTTTAGTTTGAAGGTATTTTTTTGTCCAGAATACACACAATTTCTATGTCTGTTTACCTTACAGTGTTATATCATGACTTTCCAAGTATGTCTTTTATCATACTAAACATATGTACCCTGAATCATATGCAACTGATGCTTTCTATTGTGTATGATATCACTTGAGCATGAATAGAACCTTACCAGCCTGCTCAGGACTGTAAACCACCAGTTTGGAGCTGGCTTTGATGTGGTTCCCCTGACAGGAGAAGGAGCCACCACGGACATTGCTGATCCATTCCTGGGTTTGCAAACACAGAAAATGATAGGTCAATTAAAGATATACATTTATTTGTGTAATGCTATATGCCCTTTACACGCCTGTATGTTTATAAACAAAAAAGTGCTTGAAAAACCATGTTTTATCTGCTTTACAGCACCAATGTGGTGTTTTATAAGCAGCAATCAGCAGAATTAAAAGTCAACAGCATAACAAACAGGAAGGAGCTAGCTGTGCGCAAAAACATGCACAAGTGCTTTTGAAAGACTTGAGGAAGTGGAAAGGCTCCCTGTGTTGCATAGTATACGACTTTTAAAACGCCTTTCATGAATTCACAAAACCAGACTGGCAGAAGAAATGTGTGTTTGTCTAACATGGACTAATAAATAGAGGCTTCCCATAAGTGGTCACTGTTAGAATGTCCTCATCTAAAACAACCATATTATTACCAAAACCATTAGGCCTAACTAGCCTAACTGGGAAATAGGATTATTTACCCTGTCATGCTTTTTGTTATAAGTGACTATAATGATGAGGGACTAATAAAGGTTTTTGTTATTCTTATTCTTAGACCACCTACAGTACATTATATCTAAGCACAGCATAAGAGCAGTTTAACTTTCCAACATTGTTGATGTCCTAAATAATTCAAAGGCTTATATTGCTATAGATTGCTGTTCATTTGTTAACTCAGCAGTCTTGTACAAACTTTAACTGTCCTTGTCACATGACTTGATGCACCAAATCTCTAGTGTTAGTTGAAGGGGCTTTGGATTCACAGCAGCAAAATACCACTTGCTGTATCAGATTGTGAGCATACCCCTGCACACTTTTTGAGCATACCAGACATTTTACTGCTAAAAAACCCGGGCATAGGTTACATAATGCATCTCCTCAGGAAAAAGGCTGCAACAAATGGCTACAGAGCTTTAGCCTTTGAGGATATGTGTGTGGTCATGTTTAGACATGTTATTTTTTGCAGCCTGCTATTGACTTGCATGTAAGCGTTTCATCCTACTCTCAGCAAATACATTCAAAATGAATTCAAGCTTGCATTGACACTGATTCTCGAGCTTCAGCTGAGTGTCACGGTCTAATGATGCGTAATAGATTTATGCAACCACATGGCATCTAAGATATTCAACTAACGCTTAGTAGGTGTGCAGTTTTATTCCGAGGTTTCTACCCAGCCTTCCAGATGCAGGAAGTTCAACATCCCCTGCAGGCAGACGTAACCCAAAACACAACCAGAAGCATAGCTCCTGTTAGCTAAGAAATTTAGCTAATGACTGTACAAAGAGATCTGAAACTACTCACGTTTTTCTTGGCGATTTTGGGAGTTGTGTTTTTGAATTTGGATGTCTTAAAGCGGTTCATGTTGTCTTCTTAAATTGACTTTGGTGCCTTCCGGGTGCCTATGTGGAGCGGGTTGGTACTCGGCAGAAGGCTCGTGCAGCAGCTGACAGCTCAGTCAGCGGTGCGGAGGCTGCTCGCTTTGATGCACACAACTGTCCGTTCAGGCGGCAAATGTATCTTTAAAAGCAACACAATTTGCACTTGAAATGTCAAAAGCTCTTATTACCTCTTATTGTTTAAAGTAAATTCTCAGTCTTCTGCATGTATTTTCTAAACACATAATGCTTTATGCTTTCGTTTAATTATTCCCTAATGTCCAAGCAAGCTGTATTGGAACTTACTAGCTAAACACGAGAAAGTATCATCTTGATTCACACACAATCTTTGTGCATGCAATGGACGTTCAGTGTCGCGCATGCGCAGTGTGCCTAGTGCGGCGACCAGTCAAGGAATGATGGCGTCTTCAGCTGCTCGCAGATCCACACGCTGGATTACTGTCATCGTGTCCTCTGGACATTGCCATGCCGCAGCCTCTAATATCTGTAAAGCCGTCGGAGCGGTCCGTTGTGTTTCTACCTTTGGTGCAGAAAAACTTTGGCGAGGAGGAACGGCAATTTGTGCTGGACCAGGGAAAGGGTTGACATTGAAAGGGTTGACGGGTAAGAGGTCTACTGGCCCCGGCTAAGCTAACATAGGCTAGCCTTGGCTGCCTTTTACTACTTTAGTGTGCAATCTTGTAAACATATGACAAGACAAATATCAAGCAATATTACTTTTATCAAAGTTGAAGTTTGCCTACTAATGAGCTTTCATATGGATGATGCAACGCATGCTAACAATGGTGGTACTGGCACCTATCTATAATAGCAATTAAGTTTTTGTTTGTGTCTTTTTTGTTTTGTTTTGTTTTGTCTTTTTAATGTTTCATTGTGCCTAACCATTTGCTGCCCCTTAGTTGTTGTATATCTTCTCTGTTTATACAAACTTATAACACGCGGATGAAACTATTTGTTCCTTTTAAACTTACTTCTACTCCACTGGTCACATAACAGGGTTAAAGTTTCCTCATGCCGTCTATACACTGTCCTTCCACACAAGTGCCACAGCCACCAATAAGCAAGACTTCTACCAGATCCTGGGTGTACCTCGCACAGCAACCCAAAAGGAAATCAAGAAAGCTTACTACCAGGTTTGCCTTGGCCTAATAGACAGCTTTTGTTGACTATTCAGTTGCCCCATTTGATAACAGTGTGTTTGTTATACTTACACAGATGGCAAAAAAGTACCACCCTGACACTAACAAAGATGACCCTCAAGCCAAAGAAAAATTTGCACAGCTGGCTGAAGCTTAT
Organism: Bostrychus sinensis; assembly: GCA_020698575.1. Classification (NCBI taxonomy): domain Eukaryota; kingdom Metazoa; phylum Chordata; class Actinopteri; order Gobiiformes; family Eleotridae; genus Bostrychus; species Bostrychus sinensis. Next base: position 19,525,043 of record CM036253.1, on the reverse strand, counting down.
GAGGTACATTGCTGTGGTGTTAAGATTTTATGTTCTTTAAAATTCCTATGGCAGTCAGTAACAAACCTGTCTATTGGATGTCTGTACTCCCTTCAGGTACTAAGTGATGAAACAAAGAGAAAGCAGTATGATACATATGGTTCAGCAGGTTTTGATGCAGGTCAGGCTGGTGGAAGGCACCAGTACTGGACTGGGCAGACCAGTAATGTGGACCCAGAGGAGCTTTTCCGCAAGATCTTTGGTGAATTCTCTGGAGGGCGTGGCTTTGGCGATTTCAATGCTATATTCGATCAGCCACAAGAGGTTTGTAGCATGCTTTTATTGGAAAAGGGTGTATTATCATCACAGATAAACTATATTACTGCATAGTTTGTTCCACAGACTGCAAATACAATCATTGTCATTTTTGTTACAGTATATCATGGAGTTGACATTCAATCAAGCAGCAAAGGGGATCAACAAAGAAATGTCAGTTAATATAGATGCAGCCTGCCAAAGGTGTGACGGCAAGGGCCATGAGCCAGGCACCAAGGTTCAGCACTGCAACTACTGCAATGGCTCTGGCATGGTAAGAATCATGTTCCTTGGCATGCATTGTTTTTCTTAAACATTCAAGAGCATTTGAGACTTACTTACATAACACGTTTCTTTTGTAGGAGACAATAAACACAGGTCCATTTGTGATGAGATCCACATGCCGTCGATGTGGGGGCAAAGGCACCATCATTTCCACACCCTGTGTTTCTTGTCGTGGGACTGGACAAACCAAACAGAGAAAGACAGTCATGGTTCCTGTTCCAGCAGGTGAGGCCCACTACAGCATTGTGACTATTAATATATGATGTAACTTCTTACCTACAGAATAATAGTAATAATAATAATTGTAATAGTATCAAAATAATTGTTGACTATAGAACAAAACCAGACTGTTTTAAGCTTAGTGTAAATTAATGAATTGCCCTTCTTGTAGGTGTTGAGGATGGTCAGACAGTTAGAATGCCAGTGGGGAAAAAGGAGATCTTTATCACATTTAGGGTAAGTATGTTTTTCTCCTTCCATTAGAACTAAAATGCCCTTCCTCAGAAGTATTGTAACCAGAGGAACATCTTTAAAGAGGTTTTTACATGGAATATGATTAGTGTGTACTGTTCAGTACACACAAAAGAGTAGTACACATTTTGTTTTCTTATACCTGGGAAAATGTTGATATTTGACACTTGTGGGTATAAATTGTAATCTTGTTTGGTTTTCCAGGTCCAACGAAGTCCGGTATTTAGAAGGGAGGGGGCCGACATCCACTCTGACCTTTTCATCTCTGTGGCACAAGCTATCCTAGGTGGAACAGCCAGAGCACAGGGCCTTTATGAAACTTTAAACCTATCAGTACGTATGCTTAAAATCCATAACAATTTTACAACTATGAACTGTAAATTTGATATTTATTTATTTATTTATTTATTTTTAAGATTCCTGCCGGTGTCCAGGTTGATCAGAAGATCCGTCTGGCAGGAAAGGGGATTGCTCGTATCAGTGGCTATGGTTTTGGAGACCACTATGTTCATGTAAAAATAAAAGTTCCTAAGTAAGTAAAATAAATCTTTAATCTTTAGCTCTATTAAAATTTGATAAAATAGTACAGTCACAAGTGTATCTAATAGGTATTTTCGTTGACTTTGTTGATATAAACTATTTATATGCCTAGATGCCATTTTTGCCATTAACTTGTGTTCTTTGCTGCGCCTAACAATGAACCTAACGAGTTACAATATTAAACAGGTCACTGACCGACAGACAGAGGGCACTTTTAATGAGCTACGCTGAGGATGAGACTGATGTTGAAGGGACGGTGAATGGTGTTACTGCAACCACCACAGGTACAATTGCAAATAATTTACTTTTTAAAATTTACTTTAGATTTTATATGCACATAACACACTTTTGAGTGAAGCAGGGAGGAGTTTTTACTTTTACTGTAGTCGTAAGCCTATATCATGTAGTGTTAATTTGTGTCCAGGTGGGGGCAGTGCTAAACGCTCTGTCAAGGGGGAAAGCAGGCATGACGAGATGGAAGGAGAGTTGAATCAAGAGGGGGGATTCTTCTCTAAATTAAAGAAACTGTTTATGCCTAACTCCTGACAGCCACAAATCAGGTAGGATTTCACACTAGTTAAAGGGGATGATATGCAACACAACACAATCAATTAGATACATTTTTGGTTTGTGGCTGTCACAAGAGCACAAATTAACAAGTATTCATTTGAATGTAAACCCATAGCATGTTAGTCTAGCATGTTCGTGTTTTGTGTACCAAATATTCCTTAGTCAGTAACTTTACATGAAGTTCTGCTTTATTTTTTATATAGGTAAAAGGTCTTATAACTGAGAGGAACACCATCGGACAGAAAAAGAGGATATAGCCAGCCAATATCAAGAAAAAACTGAAGGGTGCACAGCCTACAAAGATTGTGAACAGATTTGTATGAATGTGCCTGTCTTACCCTGAAGTAAAATGGGGGAAATGTTCTCTGCTCTGGTAAAGTATAATATTCCAAAAAAGCTCACAGACAAATGTCCAGCACCATATTTGTTAATATAAAAGCGATTTGTTGGATTTCAGTTGACTTCCTCAAATAAAAACCTGGGTATTATAACTGAACCAGTTTGGTTGTAATGCATTGTATTCATCAAGCCACTAGGTGAAATTTTAATATAGACTTAAAACATTTATGTTTAGTTTTTAAGCCTTTTGTTCAGTCTGCCCCTGTAATGGGCAGACTCTACCACTGTCAAAATACAAATGTTTTATATTTGACTTTCAATAGTTTATTTCATGGACATTGTTATAACCGGCTACATACAGTGTTTGGCTTAGGCTTTCCCTTAACCCTAATCTGCTCCTTTATTCCTCCTTTGATTGACTGATAGGTGCTCCCTACAATTGTAAATACTGTTGTGAATTGTCTATGGATTATTTAGAAGAGATACACTGTACGTCTATAATAAAATTATGGTTTGGAAAAAACTTGTTTTCCTAAACCCTGGTGTTAACAACAGTGCTTGATGAGTGCAACAAATAGATGCCTTTCTTTAATTCTAAACCAATATAACCACGTTAGTGTTACAATTTCAATTTATTTCAGGTAATGGAGTAATGTAATTCGTAGACATGCAGGATGTCAACAAATACAGTTAACTCCAAAAAAAAAAAAAAAGTATAAAGAAACTTCGATTGCAATGTGTTTCTTGGTGCGTAAGACATATTTTTTATATACTGTATAACTGAACAATATGCAGTGATTTAACACATTTGAAGGACAAAGCATGTTGGTAATCAAACATTTGACAATGGCAAAATAGCATTACTTACAATGCATACACTACACAAAGTTGTGTATTTCAAACTGCTAAATCAAAATAAAGTTATGACTAACAATCATGGTTGAAAACACACCTTTAATACCTTCTTATCCTATGTCAAATAAAACAAATGGAATTAACCCTGTGCAAAATATCACCAAGTTTACAATATACCCCATCACAGTATTCTGACAGTAATTTGTTTTTACTTCCTGCATTACTAGTATAGTAAATGTAAAACTAATTACAGTTTGAAAGCTGTTTGCCAAACGACAAATTTTTGTAAGCCTAAAAGTAAAAAACAGCAATCAATGCATACATTGAAAGTACAGTATCAGTAAAGTTTAAACATAGCATCATGTAGTTTTTAGTCAAATTAATTTCTCATTAATTTCACAAATGCCACATTAAATACCGCAGTTTTTTGTTTATGCATATAAATGCATATACTTAAGCTGAATCTACTTTTCTTAATAATAATCACGCTGGATTGAAAAGAAAAAAAAGTGTACCGAGGCCACTGAATATTAAATGGATTTGGTAATGAAACAAAGACATTGAAACACCTGAACCCTAAAATATGTTGGAATAGACTGATGCTTAGATCTTTATCAGTTCCATGTAACCATAGATAGGAAAGATCTTGGCTTTAAAAGTCTGAGTTTTTTTTTTCAGGCTTTCCATGTTTGTCTTTTTATTATCCTTTTACACAGTAGAGGACTGGCTGACAGCTGGATCACATTACATACCATGCAGCCAACCCAGCTAAAACTGCAAACCAAGTAGCACATAAGACCTGTCCAGTTGGGTGTCGCAGGACAGCCATGGCAAGTTGGCCAACATATGCTGTTCCACCTGATGCCGCTATGATATAAAAAACAAAAAGGTGCAAACTGAGATTTACTAAAAGCAAAAATGTAATTAAAAGTTAAAAAGTATACACATACCAGTTTTAGCTGCATAATAGGGACATTTACTAATGTCTCCTCCCATTGCACCATGGTGGGACGCATCAGCATCTGAAACTTCTTGTGGAATGCTTTTTCCAATCTCCTCTAGTTCTCCAAATACCTGTAAGCAAAACATAGAACGCTGTTGCTGTTAACAAAATTAAATTTTAGGACCGACACAGATGTTTATTTATTGGGCACTAATTACAAAGTGCTGTTTAGAACAGATGGGGGTTAACTGAAAGTTCAACTCAAATTTAGTTCTTTTTTTCTTTAAAACAAGTCTTTTACCTCAATGTTAAAGTGGAAGGCCTTGACAGCCTCTGCTACAAGCCTTTTCTTTGTTTCCATGTCCAACTCCAACTCATTCATTCGGCTGCGGTAAAGCTGTTTGAAAGCTTTGGCACTATGGATGGCATCAAACTGATAGAACTCCAGACCCTCTCCTGTGGGAGGGAGCTTCAAAGCTCTCTGTGCCACCTTTTTTAAAACTTGACCTCCTGACAGGTCTCCCATGTAGCGAGTGTAGGCGTGAGCCACCAACAGCACTGGGTCCTCCTGTCCTACTTGATGAATACGTTCTACATATTGCTGTGTGGCTTTGGAGCAGCTGATCTGGCTTTTCCATTCAGGGCCATAAAAGTACTCAAGGTCACGAGCCAAAGATTCATGACGGTGGAGTTCTGCTGGAAAATACAAAGGGGCAAAGTTGGGGTGATCCTTATTCCTTTCAATTTCATCCTCCAAAGCTGTGTAAGTGTAGTAAAGTGCCACTGCACCGAGCTGGGAAGACAAGAAAAAAACAATACACATTTAATGTACATTCTGAAACCTTGGCAATTGGATACTAAAGATGCAAGTGTGCACTTATAGTTGTAAAGTCAGATTATAGAAGAAGGAAAAGAGGTTCTTATTTTTCTACACTATTGTAAGATTGCTATATTCCTGATGACATAACTCGCATAGCCTAAACAACATTTTTCATGCTGACCTTAAAGAGCTCTTTGGAAATGTGCCCCCTGAGAAAATCTTTTACAAATTGAGTATTCTCAGCCTTTTTATGAATTTCTTCCGTCCCTGCTGCCAGCATCTCAGACAGATCCTCGGGCCTGAAAAGAGAAAATTTGTTGGGTCATTGTATTACACAAAGGCAGACAGTTAATCTAGGTAAAATATTTTCTGAACATTGTTTACCTGAAATCCTCTTCCTTTTCCTCATATCCATTAGGAACACTTGCACCTGTCTCCATTTTCTCCACTGACAGCAGAAACAAAAACAGTTATCACAAAACATACATTTGAACAACAACGTTTATGTTCCACTCTATCAGATAACAGTTATACCACTGATCCAAGTTACTTTTTAATATTTAGGGAAGTAAGCCTTTTGTGAGCCTTTGTGTCCACTGGCCTGCTGGAAGAGAGAGATACTGCAAACCTCTTTCTAGCGACAAAACTCTGAGTTTGATCAAACTAAACCGGACTTAAACCAGTGGCTTTTTGCTAGAAACTAACGTTAAATGTGATAGCTAACAATCGCTGACCAACAAAAGCAACACAATAACAAGCCACAGGCCTTCTGGCTCATTCCAAACGATGCTATGTTAGCTAGCTTACTCCCCAAATAATTAAACCGTACAAAATATGTATCAGTAAAATGGACATTCGGGTTAATGACTATATTATTCAGAGACAGCGAAGATGTAGTATTAGCATTAAATCAGTTGACGTTAGCTGAGTATCAAGTCGCTAGCCCAGATGCTATTAGCTAGCTAGCATTTCAACAAAGTCATTAAAGAACAAATAAGCAGCACAATGCCAAAACCTGTACTACAAAATCCAAAGATGTTGCGTTTGTTCAAAAGGTGTAGGCAATAAGAACAAATACCTTGAACCTCACTGATGCACGGGACAGTTGTGTAAACAATTCAGCCTGAACTTCTGAGGGAAATAAACTACGCAACCAGCCCCGCCTCCAGCCGGTGTCACGTGTCTACACAGGGCTGGCTGATTGGCTGGAGCATTGATGCGCGTGGTCCATGGGCTATACAGACTGTGATTGGATGTTGCAGCATCTACGACTGACAAGGCTGTGCAGGACAAAGGATGAGAAATATATTCTATAATTGAAAGACAATTTCTTACTTTTCTTAAAAACAAGATTAATGATGGGACTTGTTTTAACTTAACACAAACTCAAACACCCATGTTTCTCACCTTATTGCTGCATAGGGCTACAGTTTTCTCAGTTTAATAATAATAATAATAATAATAATAATAATAATAATAATAATACATTTGCTTTAAGTTGAACAGATTGAATAGCTTTCCTTAGCATTTTCAATGCTAATAAGTTGTGATGCAAATAAGAATTGCAATGAACTGATGGTGAAGTCAAAACAAGTTGCAGCCTATCTGCAACATTTGGTTATTTAAAAAATGCAAATGATACAACATTATAATTCATCTGACAAATTATGATCCATCTCATGTTTTTTTTTTTTTTTTTTGGGGGGGGGGCATTAATTATTATGTGATTATGCTTTTTTGTGATTCACACATGCTGTTCATGGATTGATTATACATGATGTTGTACCATGTGTCACCAAAGAGAAACACTCGAACATTAAAATATATGTTCTCCTTCCTTTGTTTTCAGCATATATTTAGGACGTTATTTTAACATCCATCCATCCATCCATCCATCTTCTTCCGCTTTATCCAGGGCCGGGTCGCGGAGGCAGCAGTCTAAGCAAAGATGCCCAGACTTCCCCTCCCCAGACACTTCCTCCAGCTCTACCGGGGGGGACCCCAAGGCGTTCCCAGGCCAGCCGAGAGACATAGTCCCTCCAGCGTGTCCTAGGTCTTCCCCGGGGCCTCCTCCCGGTGGGACATGCCCGGAACACCTCCCCTGGGAGGCGTCCAGGAGGCATCCGGAACAGATGCCCGAGCCACCTCAACTGACTCCTCTCGATGTGGAGGAGCAGCGGCTCTACTCCGAGCTCCTCCCAGGTGACAGAGCTCCTCACCCTATCTCTAAGGGTGCGCCCAGCCACCCTGCGGAGGAAACTCATTTCGGCCGCTTGTATCCGGGATCTTGTCCTTTCGGTCATGACCCAAAGCTCATGACCATAGGTGAGAGTAGGAACGTAGATCGACTGGTAAATCGAGAGCTTCGCCTTTCAGCTCAGCTCCTTCTTCACCACAACAGACCGATACAACGACCGCATTACTGCAGCCGCTGCACCGATCCGTCTGTCGATCTCACGCTCCATCCTTCCCTCACTCGTGAACAAGACCCCAAGATACTTGAACTCCTCCACTTGACGCAGAAACTCCCCCCCAATCTGGAGAGGGCAAGCCACCCTTTTCCGGTCGAGAACCATGGCCTCGGACTTGGAGGTGCTGATTCTCATCCCAGCCGCTTCACACTCGGCTGCAAACCGCCCCAGTGCACACTGAAGGTCCTGGCCTGAGGAAGCCAACAGAACAACATCATCCGCAAAAAGCAGAGATGAAATCCTGTGGTTCCCAAACCAGACTCCCTCCGGCCCCTGGCTGCGCCTAGAAATTCTGTCCATAAAAATTATGAACAGAACCGGTGACAAAGGGCAGCCCTGCCGGAGTCCAACATGCACTGGGAACAGGTCCGACTTACAACCGGCAATGCGGACCAAGCTCCTGCTCCGGTCATACAGGGACCGGACAGCCCTTAGCAAAGGGCCCCGGACCCCATACTCCCAGAGCACCCCCCACAGGACACTACGAGGGACACGGTCGAACGCTTTCTCCAAATCCACAAAACACATGTGGACTGGTTGGGCGAACTCCCACAAACCCTCAAGCACCCGATAGAGGGTATAGAGCTGGTCCACTGTTCCACGGCCAGGACGAAAACCGCATTGTTCCTCCTGAATCCGAGGTTCGACTATCGGCCGAATTCTCCTCTCCAGTACCCTGGAATAGACTTTCCCGGGGAGGCTGAGAAGTGTGATCCCCCTGTAGTTGGAACACACCCTCCGGTCCCCCTTCTTAAAAAGAGGGACCACCACCCCGGTCTGCCAGTCCAGAGGTACTGTCCCCAACCGCCATGCGATGTTGCAGAGACGTGTCAGCCACGACAGCCCCACAACATCCAGGGACTTGAGGTACTCAGGGCGGATCTCATCCACCCCCGGTGCCTTGCCACTGAGGAGCTTTCCAACCACCTCAGTGACTTCAGCTTGAGTGATGGATGAGACCACCTCTGAGTCCCCAGCCCCTGCTTCCTCAATGGAAGGCGTGTCGGTGGGATTGAGGAGATCCTCAAAGTATTCCTTCCACCGCCCGACAACATCCCCAGTCGAGGTCAACAGCTCCCCACCTCCACTGTAAACAGTGTTGGTGAAGGGAGTTGAAGACCCCTCTGACAGAGGGCTCAGCCAGACGTTCCCAACAGACCCTCACAATACGTTTGGGCCTGCCGAGTCTGTCCGGCCTCCTCCTCCGCCAGCGGATCTTTTATTATTATTTATTTTAACATGCTAGGGTAAAAATGTATTTACCAAACCAGCTTTTTCAAAAATGTTCACATATTCTGCACAAGGACAAGGCAAATAATAATGTAAAGTTTAGCCAAAAGACACAGAAATATTGTCAGCACAAAAATATGAACAAAATAAGCAAATGAAGTAGGCTAAATAAAATTGTTAAAAAAAATTGTATGTGTGCCTTTTTATTCTTTTTGTTAGCTCTCATATCAGATGCTCGGCTGACAGAGGAGCAGAGAACACCACAGACCACTGATGAGCCACTGGAGGCTGATGGGGGAAGATCAGTGATGATTCAGTTCCTTCCAATGGGGCCGACAAGCTGTTGACATCACATTCAATTCATCCAAGTCCAGTGCCATTGCTGCAATCCAGTCAGAAAAACAATGATAACAATTTAATTGATTTGTTTGTTTGTTCTCAAATATGTTAATGGAATGATATTAACTGGACCTACAATAAAAGGACCAAGATTTGTGTTGCTTTATTACTGCTGTTGTGAGCTTATCAGTTTTGTCCCCGGAATAAATCAAACCACTTTCAGGCCAACAACTTTTGGATATCATATTATCAGCCCATACATGACCCTTTCTATTAAATTGAAATCAAAGGAAGGTTGAGGCAACAGAAGAAAAGTATAAAGAAACAGAATCAACTCTCACGCAGCATTATAACGTTACAAAAGTTCAGTTCAAGTGAGTTTGGCTACATCTGATTTCTGCCTGATACAAATCTCGCGAGAACCAACGTCATTACGTTTGTTGTGGAAGCAAGGCTAGTTCGTGATGCTACAAAGTTTACACCATAGAGATGTTTTTTACTTGTCAAAGGTTGTTTAAACTGCGCTAGCACCCTTCGGACGGAATTCATATGAATGTGGTCTTCCAGTGACCGCATAGCATTAGGTAGCTTGTTGAATATACACTGACTTTCTTTCTCAAAAAGATAAGAGAAATACTTCCTCGTCCGTTTGAAAGCGCGGTTAAGAAAAAACTTTTGGTGCTAATGACCAGTGTCGGATTTAGTCATGGATGTATTTAAATAATACATCAATAACACATCCATGGGTTTGACGGGTGGAAATTGTCCTGCATCGACTGATCATCGGAAAGACATTGCAACAAAATGGCACTTATGATCGCTGTTGAAGATACCACAAAGTCACGGAAGGCAGAACAAGCAAAGATTCATGATTCAATTCAACTCTGTAAAGAAATACTAAACACAAAGTAAGTACGCTAAATTGCGATTGCAACAAAAATTACCATAATGGAAGTATTATCTTCCTTTCTATCAATAAGAGTACATTTTACGTTCAATTTGCGCCAGTTGGCGCTGTGGCTTAGTTGGTTAAAGCGCCTGTCTAGTAAACAGGAGATCCTGGGTTCGAATCCCAGCAGTGCCTTTTTTTTTTTTTTTTTTTTTTTTCCTTCATACCCTCCTATGATCTTGCATAGCAGAAGAATGTTATCAAATAAATTTGAACACAGAAATCCATATTAAATATAATGGTAGATAAAAGAATTTACTGTATTATATTTTGTGTATTGTGCTGCATTTAATACTTAGAATTTCACTCAACAGAACATCTCAACCTAGATTACCTGAGTTGAAATCAGCACATAATTCACCTACAGGTTTGTTCTAGGCTTTATTTGAAGTGGTAAAAGATTCATAATTATTTGGAAATGAGAACAGTTACATCATTCCAGCATGTTGTTTTCCCCAGATAAATCACCTGTGGAGAAAGAAGAAATAGATCTGCTTGAAAAAGCTCTGGAAAATGCATTGCGAGTCCGCTCTGGTTTAGAGCCTTCTCCTGCAAGGCCCAATACAGTCAAACCACCTGGAAATCAAAATATACAAGGTGCTACGTGTACAGCAACAAAGGATGCATCTAGAGCCTCTAAAGAGCATAAAAAAAATAAATTAACATCTAAAACTAATAAACGGAAAGAAGAGAGAAAATACCAGACAACAATTTACCATCCGCCTTGCTCAAAGCCAGCAGATGACTTCAGATCTGGGCAGACAAAAAAACAAATAAAAAGTATAATCTCAAACAATTCAGTGTTAACACATGTGAATGAAACCTCCAAGAAATTGCAGACACTTTCAGGGCATGGTACCTTAGATCATGGCAAAAACACACGACCCTGTGGGCCTAAAAAACAGATGAAAACCGACCAAATGAGTGGAAAAAGCCTTCAAGCTAGCACAGTGTCAAAAACAAAAGAGTCGGGAGGGAATTGTCTGCTTCAACAAAATGAGTAAGTTTTACACAGTCAGTTAAAGAAGTACATGCACAATTTCATTAGTTCTCTTAAAATGTCTCTGCTGTTTAATCCTTTTTTTAAAATCTGTAGGATACTTTCAGAAGAGGTATTGATATGGACAAATCTGAAGAGCAGGGAAAACAGGTGCACGTTCATTTCTTTAAAAGGGGCTATTTTATGCTTTTATTCTTCTTTTTAAACCAATCTTGGTCACCTCCAGAACAGCAGTGCACATTTTACAAAGTTTAAAAATATTATATGAATACAAGAGAACGTTTCCAATAAGTACTCTCCTGGTGCCATAAAGAAAAAGGTAAAGAGAACATACTTCGATACTTTTTGTATAATGCCATTTTACTAAAAAAATGAAACATAGCGAGGGATTGGTGGAAACACAGCTGTGCACCGCTTTTTGGATAAATGACTGAGGTCAGACTGGAGTTAGAGGGATTGTTGATTGGTCAATGCTTCCTGGAAGTGGACAGGGGTTCGTGGAAGAGGAGGAGGTTTGTTGAACTAAGGGTTCTGAGGCCTCAGAAACTCAAAACACAACTCTGGGTGTATTTTTGATGAGAGAACAATGTTATAACATGGTAGAGAGCTAAAAAAAAAGTTGATGTGACATAATATAGCCCCTTTAAGACTAGCACATTTTGGTTTTAAAAGTTATGTTTTTCTTCTGTTCTCATAGGCTGTGGGACAAAATTCTTGCGTTTGAAACAAAATCTTTAATATCTAGGAGGGAGCAGTTCATGAAGAGAATGAAAGCTACGGTATGTTTCTTGGTAGAGCTGACAAAAATAGACAAGCATTTCTCTTTTATGCAAAAAGAAAAAGTCAAACAGTTTCTAAAAAGTTTTGTTTTTTGTTTTGCTCTATAATTATACTGTGCCATCTGTGTGTAATCCTTGACCTTGTCCCTTCAGTTCCCCATGAGATGGCCATGTAGTAGCCCAGAAAAGACTCAAGCTCTAGTTAACAGACTGGCTCAACAAGGGGAAGACCTTACAGAGAACAGACAGATAAAGGATCTTATGGCCAGACAGACATCAGAGGAAGCCACAGAGATGGGTAACAATCCAGACATGCACTGTATACTCTTCTTTTTAACCAATAAAAAGAAAAAAAGTTAAGAAAAAATGCATTAAGTGTGTGCTATAAACCTTATTTTACTGACTTATACTGTATATTTATTTGAAGATTACTGAAAAATGCTAATTGTTTAGTTACTGCAAATGTCTTTCAGGTGCAGTGGAAAACATTCATGATTCCACTTTGAAATTTAAAAGGCCCAAGGTGACAGCCAAGGACATCCGTAAATTGGCAGTTCAAGTAAAACAAGGTTAAACACAACTTCATAAACTACACTTATTTTTTTCACCTCAACAAGTAGAAGTAAATCCAAGTTATATAATGATCGCTTACTACACTGGACTAGTGACTTTTCTTGAGTAATCAATGACAACACAGCAGTGGTGGGTAAATTTTGACCTTATGTTTGAATCATGTCCTGGTGTATGAGTATCATTCACTTGCAGTCTGTATGCCATGCTATGCCTGTTTCCATTTCTATTACCGCCTCTACTGATGAAGCTAAAGGGGATTTTCCATTCAAGCCACTCATATGACAGTATCACATTTAAGGTTTTATTTTTTATTTATGTTTACCATTGCATCTTAAGTATGTTACAAAATAGAGTTTATACTACTTGATACTAAAGTCCTGTTCATACATTGCAGACGAGGATTGACAGATCAGCCAATAATTTGTGTATAGTGTTTAAAAAGGTTTCCAGTATATACTTGTGTAAATTGTTTTTGAGAAGTCATTGCAATGAATAAGCAGTGCTAACGAGCTAATGCAACTTCTCTATTATGGTGCATGGAAAATGAAAACAGAGCTGCAGTGGAAGCTCATTGCCAGATCAGTACTTTCTTTGGCCTTGACAAACTCCCTCCTGATGGTAGGGTTTTAAAGCTGTCTATCCTGACGTAGCTAGGCAAGGGCCTAGCTATTTAAAGCTGCAAAAAAAAGGTTTTAGGGTACGGTTGCTCACGCTCACACTCTAAATATAACCGTATTTTCCGTTAGAGTGGGAATCATGGGATCGATGGAGGCCAGAGTGGGGTTGTCTTTGCCCCACTAGGGCAGACAGTGAGTGGCAAAAAGGGATAACTGCATCCCTGCCCATGACAGTTACCTACACAACAGAAAGAGATCTAAGTGAGCTGGAGAAGCTGAGGATGAGGCTTGCACTGCTGCAACAGGAAGCTTTTCTAGAGAAGGTAAGAACTGTAGTCTAGAAACAGGTAAGGTTAAATCATAATTTTTTAATTGTACTAATCTACTGTTTCTGACAGACCCTGTCAGACATTTTGTCTCCACGCATTTCTTCAGTTGTGCATGGACCTTTAAATCCCAGTCTTCTGAGAGATCTCTATTCAGTGCTAGGGGAAGGAGGGGAGCGGTTTCCTGCAATAGTACTTGACTCTGGACCTGATTCCTGAGAATATACAGTGGACCCAGTATGTATAAGCCAGTCTACAGAATTGTGTTGGTTTATATTCAATAGAATATTCAATAGCATTTTAAATAAATTCTCTGTGTTATGTGTGAGTTAAGGCATGTGTATGTGAAATAAAGGTGTTAATTTGGACTGCTACAGTTACAGTATGTTTCTTTTCTGTATTTTTTATTGTATAATAAATTATGTAAATGGAGTTACTGCTTTATTGCACCTGAAAATGTACCAGTAGATGGCACTCATTTTATATAGTGATCAAACCAGTTGCTAATGCTATGCAGATACTTTTGCATGAAAATAAGTATTCATATTGGACAGTGGCCTGCACATTCTTAGTTATGGGATAATATGGATAATCCTTTATATGAGCCACTGGTTTGTGTTCTCATGTTTATTAGCTTTTTGATCTAACATGTCTGTGCTGGATGTCCCTTATGAGCTCTGATCTGGCAAAGTTGTAAACGTCTGTTGCCCTCCATATTTGTGGGATTGTGTGATGCATGGACGATTAGTGTGGTCTAAAAAACTCATGCTCACAGATGACGTGTGGATGGCACGAGCTGCACCAGACTGGCTGACAGGTGTTGCTGGGTTCACACAGCAGGCCGTGGGTGTTTGAGCCCTGCTGCACCAGCCCTCCTGGGCACACAAACACAGAGTAGGGTGAGTCACAGAAGATGCTAGCTGGGTGCTGGTTTCTCTGCATGCCCCCATCTAGCGACAGAACCAAATGTTTCAGTTTGAAATTATAAAAAATTAAATAAGTAGCGATCCTTGTTCCACAATTACTAATAGTTGTTGCAATGATCAGTAGGTTAATGTGAAGGCATGTTGCAGTCCTCTGTTGTGCTTGATGTGAGAAGGTGAGTGAGAGGCCTTTATTTTTCACACAGGTCTTGATGGAAGTTGTATTTCCACAACTCAGCCCTCCTGTGGCCCACATACATCAATTGCTATCTGGTTCTGGCTGTCACCAACAGAGCTCCTCCCTGCCCACCGTGAGAGATGCATAAGCTGGATACGCTTAGGAATCTCTCACGCCTTTGTCCCAATATTCTCGCGCCTTTTTATATTGCCAAATGGAAGAGTAAAACGATTAATTTCTAAGGAATGAGCTTAAGCTTAATTTCTGCATGTCACAAAATAGATTTAGCGTTCTCTCTCATTTTTTCCTTCTTGTCCATTCTTTATTGTGCCTTTTCATATCCTCCGGTGAATGGGTCAAGAATTAACTTGCTTCTTTCACATGGCACTTGTAAGGCCTACATTTTCCTTTTGAGGTACAGCAGATGTGATTTCCCCCATCCTTGTCATAAGGCCAGTTTCTTCTCACATGTAGAGATTACTGTAAAAAAACAAACAAAAAAAAACAACAAAGAGTGTTGTTTCTTTGCAGATGGCGGCATGGTTAGTATTTATATGATAATATTATCTGGTAACCTGATAATGTGTTTCCTACGCATTCAGAAAGCATGGATCCCTGGTAAAAATACTGCTGTATTTATACTCTTAGAGATACAAAAGCCTGTTGCACTGTGATATGTTTTTGATAATTTACGTAGATGTAAAAAAGTTTGCAGTTTTACAGAAAAATAACTTTAAGGTATGTGCCATCATGCATCAAATCACTTTTTTTCATATATGGAACAGTGAGATTAGCAAAATTAGGCGAAAAGGCAAGTCAAATGACTTGGGGATTTACCATGTCTAGGTTTCCCTTCATTTACCGAGAGCTGCCACCAACAGTATGTGTGTGGGTGGGAGCTGAGTGGGAGCTGTCTGTGTGATTTTGTCACATGTGGGCATGCTCACAAATGTTTTTTCCCTTGTTAATATAGAGGGATTTTTGTATATAAATACCAGTTCAAAAAAATTCTTTTTGGTTTCATAAAAGGTTTTGGTTATTGTTGTTGAAGCCAAAACAAAGGGAGTTGAGACCAGAATCCACATGCACTATTCAAATTTAATTAAATGTGTATTCACTAAATAAAATCATAATTTTAGTTACACTTACTTTGCTCCTAGCATTTTTTTATTAGCAGTAGATTCCTGTATACTCCTGAAAAGACTTCCCGTGAGACATAAAAGCAATTGATGCAGTGATGGGGAGAGCTATTCACTCTCCCCCCTCCCCCTTTTATGTTCTCTCTTCTTCAATCTTTGACGTAGTATAAAGGAGGACCAATCAGGGCACTTGGACTTGCCCATGTTCTTCCTTAGCACTTCCCCTTTCCACAGGCTTATATATCCTCCTTTCCTTCCTTCAGCATAGTGTACAATGTGCTGCCACAACGCCAGCAAGCACAGCGCAAAAAAAGAACCAGAGAGGAAAGCAGAGAAGGGAAAAGTGTGAGTGGATTTTTGTTCTGAATTAGAAGACTTTCTCTGACACACTTATCTCGTATTTACTCCAGTCAATTCTCCAGTCTCTTTCTCCAGGACAGAGCCAACTGCAAGCCAAATCCAGGAGTTGCTGATTGGTATCAGGATCTGCCAGCCCACAGACTCAGCATGGGCTGTACCACTGGCCACTTGGCTTGCCAAACCCAGCCACCAACCACCTTAGGGCATGAGGCTCATTCCCTGGAGGCTGGTGCCGCCAAAGTCCCTGAGGCACTATCATCCCTCGAGCGTCTGTCCCAAGCCACTGGAGGCATGGAGAAATCTTGGTACCGCTGCATCTTTCCATTTGGAATCATCTCTTTGGTGATTGGTGTGGCAGGAACAGGGGTAACCTACACTTATAATGACCTGCCTCAAACCAAGGTGGTATCCGTAGTGCTACTACTCCTAGGCATTTTGCTCCTACTGATGGCGACTGCTTGCTGGACCGTTCATAAGAAGAAAAGAAGGAAAAAGAAAGAAGCAGTCTCGTTCAACTCTGAGCAATGTCCGCTATGAAGCCTACAGGAAAACAAATTGTCTAAAAAGCTGCCAAATCTTTTCTTTACTACAGAGTTTGACTGGGCCTAAATTAGTGGGAACATGAGTTGAGAATGTGTACAATATAGACAGAAAAACATACAGGAAGTCATGTGGTACTGCTTGTTCTGCAGAGTTCAGACCATTTCAGATTGGCACATGGAGGCATCACCAACACTTCTTTATCTGACAGGTGTCCAGTTTCAAAACAAGCTCAGAGGAGACCCTCAGAAAAATATGTAATGCATACTGCACACATATTTACATGCACAGAAACAAGACCCTTGTAGTCCTTACCCGTGCCAGAAGTCAGTGTTGGAGTGCACTTAAGATGCTATGCAGAACTGCTGCTGGAGTTGGTGCTCGCGTCACAAGGGACGTCAGTCACAGCATTCCTACTGCTGGGACAGGTGACTCTCCAAGAGACCAGAAGTGGGCCAAAGACCGCAACTCGATACTCATCCAAATAAGCTGTGCAACCACGTCAACAGCCAGCGTCATTCACTCATCCTGTGACACTGCAGCAATGTTCAGGGGGGGCTTTTTACGCAATGGGGCAGTGGAACTTGAGTTCTGGAAGATCTTGCTGGCATCTGTGTGGATGAAGACTTTGACATCCACTTGGGTAGTTAAAGTTATGTGAGTCCAAACACAGATCATAAAACTTTTAGATTGTCAAAGATTTGCACATTTGACCTTGTGAAGTTAATTGCTTCAACTCAAAGGAGTAGACTACTGGCATTCTGACTGACAGCTTGGCCTTCTGAGAGTGTGCAAGCATGTCTTTGTGGGCCACTTCACATCAGGTTAGGCGGACTGGGATTACTCAAAGACAGCGCAAAGGGTCCTGCCAGTACAGGGACACTGATCCCTGGTCTAAAGCAATTCTTTTTAAATGCCTCCAGCTAGCACTTAGGGAACAAGACTGTCACATTCCCATTTTCACATTTGTTTTGTGAATCATATATTAACCTTTTCTTTAATATTCATGATCATTTCATACTCTAAACCAGCGATTCTCAATTGGTGAGTTCTTTTTTTCACCATGTGCTGAGAACTTTTGGCTCCCAAGCCACCAGTAGAGAATGGAGGCTTTATGGTATTTATATATTAATAATTTACCTACATGTATGTCTAGTATTGTGGCACAGAATGCATACAGACATTTTGTGCAAGATCGCTTTCATAAGGTGTTTTCATTTATAAATATTGATTTCATTAATTCATTGATTTTTTTCCCCCAAAATGAATGTAGCAGCGGTGACTAAACCCTATGAATAGATGTATTTGTGGATGTATGTTCTGACAAGAAGAGATACAAAAATATGGCATTTAAGCATTCTTTGTAATTCATTCATTCACTGTAATACAAAAGTGCATTGTACATAGAGTATTGAAGCAGAAATGCCTGTCTGGGACTCTGCACTAAGACTAGCCTTTTAAAGTATTATTGATCACTGTTGTATTGATCTTGGCTACCAGATTAGTGTCGCTTGTTGCTCAGTAAAATGTGCCTATGCATTCATTGTTAGCAGTTAACACAATGCCAAAGACCGTACTAAGGCACATCTTACTAATTATCAGACTGCAAGTGGCAGCCTATCACATACAAAGGATCAGCTCACATTTGAGCTCACTGTTGAAGTGAGTAGATGCTCATTTTAGTAACAGTTTTTGAGTTGGTCTAAGTTCAAACTGAGGAATGCAATAGTAATACATAGTAGTAGATAGTCATTGAGGAGAAAAAAAGAGGCAAAAGCAGAACAGAGTTGAAAGTAGTTTTTTGGTGGAAAGTAGGAAGCATTCCCTGGAGTCTGATTGGGAACAATGGTCTGGGACAGACCTGGGGCATTAATGGATACTAAGCATTAATAGCAACAGTAGTTAATATAACAATGTAAGACTGGATCTAGTCTTGAATTGTTATACAATGTTGGGAAATAGGCTTCAGAAAGGCTTATTCCCCTTTATATGTAAACACCAATGTAAGGTGTGTTGAACATCTGAGGAGATGTGTATAAAGGTACCTATATATCATTGTTTATTTTAACTTGACACTGATAGAATTAAATGATGAGACAAAGTCTAACAAATAGATTATATGGATTAGACAATATAGTCATAGCAATTGTGTTGTGCATTTGTATCTGTAATCTGTCAGACCTTAAAGGGAGGTAAAAGGATTAATTTCATAGACTGCATTCACAATTGCAAGCAAATGTTAGATGTTAAAAAGTGCAATTACCACATGTACTGTACATTGTGGTTGCATGATAAATACTTGTGTGTCAGTCTGTAATACTTAAACACTTAGGTTGTTACCTGATGTTCTTGTTAGAGTTGTAATCAAAGTAATTTACCGTCTGCCTTCTACATTACTTAAAGGGAACGTCTACCTCTCTATGCTGCGGGGGAACTATGGCCCTCTCATCCTGGGCAGCCATGCTGTCTGCTAATGCTGTTGGTCACTCCAGTAAGTGTACATTAGACATCTGTTTGTGTGCCCTCGTTTGGTTCTGTATAAACCACTATTTTATATTTGTACTGTAAATTTTTACTTACATATATGTCAGTTATTAAATAAATGTAATGTAAAAATCAAGAGTATTTTTATATATTCAACTAAAGAAACTTGAATTATTAACTACTGTATAATAAATGAACTCATATTATTCAAACTTTTTATAAACAAACGTTCTATAGCTTATAACCAGTGGTGGAATGAAATGAAGTAAAAGTAGGCTACTTTGTTGTACTTTTTTCAAAGGGCACTTTTTATTTTTACTCTTCACATTTTAGACCAAATGTACTTTTTACTCAACCACATTTTAAATTGGTTGCGTTATTTGTTAATTTGAGTCTTAGTTTGAAATAATTTGTTTTTGCTGTCCCCTCATTGTTGACATGAAATACCTAAAGATAAGCATGTCATTCATAAGCATTCATTTTTGGAAACATCAGAATAATCATAATACGTATGGCACTTATCTATTGCACTAGTTTTTTTTTATTCTATCAGTATAAACATAGTCCCTCGCATTCACAGTAATACATAAATTAGCTGTGAAATTTCTATGTGCGTGTGAAAGTGAGTACTATAATACGTTTACTTAAGTAGAGGTTTTTTTATTTAGGTTTTTCCCCCCTTGATTTTTACTTTTACATAAGAAATTAGTACTTCCTTTGCCACTGATAAATACATTTCAAGATTAACAAATGTTTGTTTTGCAAGCATTAGAGTCAGTTTGAAAAATTGCTGACCTCTGCTGGCTTAAAGGTGAAATCAGTCTGAATTTTCTGTTAAAGATGCGTTTGATTAGGTTTGGTTTAAACCAAAGAATAAAGGGTAGGCTACATAATTAGAGGTGGTCATTTGTGTCACCATTTATGAGAACAGATTTTATCAAAAAACAAGCAAACAAAACAAACAAACAAACAAACAAACAAACAAACCAATAGCTACAATAAAAAAAATAATGCAGCAGATTGGGAGTTTTGTTAATCAAAAGCATCTTTAACAGATTGTTAATGTATGTTGAACAAACAAACAAAATTATAAATGTTGAACCTGAGTGACAAGGTCCATGATCTCGCTATTTTGCATCTTACCACACTAAAAAAAAAAAATCTGCAGATTACTAATAGACATTTTGCCAGGTAATCATCACTGTGATCATCACGTGTGTGATCACTGAACCAGATGAGGTGATAGTGTGCTGATCAATAGAGACTGAAGGGAACACATGATTAGTGAGAATCCAATCGACTCTTATTGACCCCTTTAAAAAGAAAAAGCAATCAGGCGGGCATTATTCTAACAATTCTATTCATAGAATTTTAAGTCCTCATCAACCAGTTTATGCAAATGCAGCAGTAGTAGTTTAACATTGCTAGTAAAATCAAATCAGGATACACCTTTTATTATGTTTTTACTACCATACACTGTACTACCATACACTGTGATCTCATTTGGTTTTATTTTTAAGGCAACGTAAATTTAAAACACATTGGAATAAAACACTACGTTTATTGCGTGCATGGCCCTTTAAACAGGGACCTTTAAACCGCAGTACATTTTCAACTACATAGCCCACAATCCATAGAAAGAGGTGGGACAATTGAAGTTCTTCGTAATCAATTTAACCAATTATATTTATCCATTGGCAAGCGCGTACTTCGAAATGGTGTTACGCTTTCCAATCGCCATCGGCTTTTTTGGTGTTTATAAAATCCAGCGAATCCGCGCCGCCTTTATTCAAGCTGACCAATCACATGCCGCTTAAGCCACAGGGGGGCGTAGCCATTTTGGTCCAATCAGATTGAAGTTACAGTTTAAACACTGTGCGCGGGCGGTCCTAGAGGGGCTTTGGGGCGGGGCTAA
Organism: Bostrychus sinensis; assembly: GCA_020698575.1. Lineage (NCBI taxonomy): Eukaryota > Metazoa > Chordata > Actinopteri > Gobiiformes > Eleotridae > Bostrychus > Bostrychus sinensis. Next base: position 19,504,103 of record CM036253.1, on the reverse strand, counting down.
CAAAGTAAGGACGCGTGCTTGAATTTGAATTCAGGCAAGAGCTTTCTATTAAAATACCACTACCGGTTAATGCAGGTCACTAACTGTACTGATGTATATATTTTATCTCTTGTCGACCGCTGTCTGTTAGAATTTGTGTGTGATACATAAGGAATTGCACGAAGGAAAAGTTATAATCGCTGCTTATTGCTCTATCATTAGCCATCGGAGACGGTGTTTGAAGTGGAAAACTTTATTTGAGATGAAAGGGGGCGGTAAGTAAATTACACCAATTTAACTAATTTAAAGGCAATAAAACTGCATCGGACTGACTGACAATGAACCGCTTTTCTTATCCTCTGAAATGTTTTATCATTATATTAATTACCAACTGACTCTTAGCAAGAGGCATTAGCTTAAGGCAGCAAAGCGGTTGAATGAATTTAAGACATGGCTATATTAATGTTGATATTTGTTCTGTGTTTCTTATTTAGCATTGTGTGGCCAGCAGTCATTTAAAAAAGCAAGACATTGCATAAAACGTTACTATAAGTCAGCTCTGTGTGTGTGAATGATAGGAGGGAAATTTAGGCGCTCACACGGTTTGAGTATTTCTAGTAAGAAGCTCAGTCTGATAAGTTTTTAGCTTTTTCTGCACACTGTATATCATAAAGACTTCTCTTTACTAAGTAAGTTTAAACTTTTTGTAAAGTTTTAACTCGCAAGACGCTATATTTTACACTTACCAACGAGATTAAAGAGGAAAGGAAATTGCATTGCAAACATTGAACTGAACTTTAAACATTTCTGTTACACAGATGTGGTAATTAGTTCGGAATTTTTCACCAACATGTAAAATGTATTTGGAGGGGTAATTGTGTGCATCAGGTGGCAAAACTCTGTGTTCCTACTGCAGCAAAACTAAACTGTATTCATTTTTTTTTCTTGCAGTACTACATTGCCATTGCCCTAAATGCTATTCTGTTCCTGTTCGGAAGCGGGTCCGTAAGCGGACCCCATCTCTGTCCTTGCTGTCTCTTCCAGAGGAGGTCCTCCTCTGTGTGCTCCAGTGCCTCTCTGCTGAAGACCTGCTGTCTGTCAGAGCAGTGAGTAAACCCTCAGTAGACAATTACACTCCTTTACAATATTTACTAAGATCTTCATGTCATCCCAGGATTTCACTGGTACAACATCTTGTGACCATCTGTTACCATGGTGAATGCTCAGTGTCAGATGTCATTTGTTGCAGGTTAATTCTCAGCTTCGAGATATTGTTGACCACCATTCCAGCGTTTGGGCCAGGATCAGTTTTAAAGACACATGGCCTACTCCTACCACACTATGGCTTTTTGAAAGGTAACATATTATACCTTTACATGTTTATAATAGTTAATACATAGTCATAACATGTAACTTTAGAATGTTGTATTTTTAGGGCTGCTGAAAAAGGGAATTTTGAAGCTGCTGTCAAACTAGGAATTGCCTATTTATACAATGAAGGACGTAAGTTAAACAGTACATTATATCAATCTGTATTTCTGTGTAAGTATTAATCTAATTGATTAAATTTATCCATTAGCATTGTTAAGTGATGAGGGGCGCGCCGATGTCTGTGGCCGAAAGGCTTCCCACTTCTTCAGCCTGGCAGAGGGCTTGCGTGCGCCCACTACTGATCCCTTTATATGGGTGTTCATCCGTCCACCTTGGTCTCCTACTGGCAGCTGCTGCAAAGCTGTAGTATTTGACCATCTCAAGAATGAGTGTGAAAAAAATAAGGTAAAGTTAAATATTTATATTAGAAGTAATAAAAAATATTTATTTAAAAAGTCTTTGTTCTGCTCACATTAGTCCTTTCACATTTCTTTCAGGAGAAAAGAGGGCCTTTATTAAACTGTTTGGCCAAAGTTCTGCAACTTTTTGAAGTAAGTGCAGAGATGTACTGTGATGTTGGAACATTTTGTCTTATTGAAGTGTACACTAAACAAACAACCCTTTAGATGATCATTAGTAACACAGATGGTCTAACTCTAATTGTTGCTTTCCCCTTTTCTCCAAGTAACACACAGCTGCTGTTTCTTGTTATTTATGACGTGCCGATCAGTTTCACACTGTTTTTAACAGGGTTTCAGCAGGGTTATTTGCAAGTGACATTTGTTAGATACACAGTTTCATCTGACATCCTGACCAGTATGAAGAAAGTCAAGTATTATCTATTTTGTATTTAAAAGGAGGATGAAAAGCACTCAGAAGCTATGTCTATGTTGGAGGAGTCGTCCCTGGCTGGTTGTCTACAGAGTTCGTACATGTTATGGGAACTGAACAGGAAAACAGCAGTGAGTCTAATGGGTTTGAACTATCCTGCAAAATTCCTTAAATCATTTATGGAATATGAATATTCTTTTTTTTTTTTAAGATTACTGATCCTGGAAGGTATCTACAGTGTGTACGTACTCTCAGGGACTATGCTGCCAAAGGATGCTGGGAGGCACAGGTGAGAAAGTATAAACTGTTTTCCTGTGACATCAGTACAAATGATATGCCATGTAATTTTTGAGTCATGGCTTTTTATCTAGTGGAAGCATTGTATTGCTCATTGTCCTCATGCACAGACATTTCATTTGTTAAGTTTTGCTCTGTCATCATTCACTGTACATTTGTCCTTCATTCTGAGATCTCCTAATGCCCAATTGTGTGGTGTCAGGAGGGCTTGACAATTAATATTTGATTACTATTAGAAGTCTCAACTGCAAGCAGCACAGATGACATATCCAAAATCTTATTTTATTGTCCCACAAAGTGACAAAACAAAAATGTTTTGACCAAAAATAACTGTAATGCAGGTGTGTGCAAATGTCTAACTTTAATATCTTTTTTGTCCCTTAGTTAACCTTGGCCAAAGTGTGCAGCAATGGAAATCCACTGGGTTTGGAAACAAAGGCCTGCTCTGACCTAGTGGCTCAGCTTTTTAGTTTGTCCAACACAGCAGCACGCTCTGGCACTCAGGGCATCCTCAACCGAGGCATCAAAGACAGCATGAGGTAGACTTCAGATAAAATCTTCTGTGATAGTGGGTCATGACAAATAAAAATGTGATTTTTGTTATTTTTATTAGTGTGTTAGCAATTTGACCATAATTTGTTTAAATCTACACTTTTTTGTAGTGTTGGATGTTTTTCCCATTTGGCATTAATTGCTTTTTTCTTACTACCCTTACCTTTCTGAAACATTTTTAAGGTACATACTAGTAGACTGGCTTGTGGAGGTAACTACGATGAAAGACTTTTCCAGCCTGACATTGCACGTGACAGTGGGATGTGTGGACCGGTATCTGGCCCTCTGTTCTGTTCCCAAAGCTTGTCTGCAGTTATTGGGAATAGCCTGCATGGTGGTTTGTACAAGGTAACAATTTACCCCAAATTTGATCCCCATTAGGCATATTATCAATGGTATGTATGTGTTTATTTTTTTCTTATCTTTTCCCTTTTTTAGATATGTTAGCAAAGAAATCTTGACCATCCGTGAAGCTGTCTGGCTCACCTGACAACACATACAAATATGAGGACTTAGTTCGAATGATGGGCGAAGTTGTGTCTGTGCTAGAAGGCAAAATACGTGTAAGTATAGCATAAATCTATACATATCTCCAGAAGCAACATTTGCAGCAAGTCACAAACTAAAAATGGTTATCCTGTGCTTTTAGAGTCCCACCCTTGTGGACTATGGAGAGGTGCTGCTGTCTCTGCTGCCTCTGGAGAGGCGAACTACTCATCTCTTCGGCTACATCTGTGAACTGTCTCTGCTCTACTCAGCACTCGCCACACCACCACCTTCCAAACTAGCCTGTGCTGCACTACTGCTGACACGAGCACTACATTACTATGGTAAGGTCTTGTGTATAAAACATTAATCCTGAGGTGTAATACAAATGATAACCTACACTGCAAACTCTACATTTACCATGACTTACAACTTCTGTCTCTTCACAGCTCCTATCTGGCCTTGTCAGTTGGTTGACTACACAGGCTTCTCTAAGGCAGACCTTGTTCCTCTTTGTTTGTTGCTCTATGTCAAATGGTAAGCCTTATAGTGTTAGTGTTGTGATTATGCTGGTAGTCAAGCATTTCCCCCCATGTCCTTATACAGCTGCTGCTGTTGGGATTAAAAATAGTTGTGCATGTGCATTCACAAAAACATTGTTCGGCCTTCCTGTGGTCACCTTAATCAATCAGCGCAGTCAAGCCAAAGAAGGGCTTGATTGCTCGTATTATACTTCTCTGTTGCACTGGAAGCAGTAAGGCTAAATATTTAGTGATGAAATGTTCTCAAAAGTCACCTTTCTGCTAACAGTTTTTTTTAAACATAACTTATGAATTTGACATATTACAGGATATATATATATATATATATATATATATATATATATATATATATATATAAGTGTTTGACTTTGATTAGTAAGCAGTTGGTGGTAATTTTTTCTCAATTTTCTTTTTCCAGTTTCAATCAGGATGTTCCTAAAGATTACAGACACGTGTCTCTTACTGGTGTTAAACAACGATTTGAAGATGAGGCCTACCACTTTATCAGCAAAGAAAAGGTATTTTTGCACCTGTGTTTTTTTTATTTATTTATTTTTAGCAGAAATAAATGACCAGCAACATGTATAAAATTAAAGATTCAATCTTGACAGGTGATGGATTATAAAGAGTTGTGTCAAATATTGGAGATCCCTGAAGGAGAGCCACAGATGGAACCACTTAGCCCCACAACGACCTCAGATGGTTGCACCTTTTTGGCCTCACCATCAAGCACCAGCAAAAGGTAAATAGAAGCTATTGAATAAAAAACTGCACACGCAGAAAATTATACATAATAATAAACAAAACCTACTGTGGTTTCATGGCTATTTATTGATATTTTCACATCCCACTGCCTTATGTTCTATACCACATGTGTAAAACTCAAGGCCCCCGCGAGATCATTTCCATTTTATATTAATAATGGCCCGGTGATATATTGTGCTCGATCTGTTTGAACTACATCTCCCATAATGCACTGCAGAAGCAGCGCCGCTGTACGCCTGCACTGCCCCTCCCCCGCTGTTTCAGCGAGCGGCATTTAACGAGCCGCAGGAGCAGAGAGAGAGTGAAGGATTCTCCAACAGGAAATTTTAACTTTCCACAAAAGAAATGGGCAAAGGGGGGTCAGTCAGAGCAGAGCTTAAACAGGTGGGACTGTCTGTAAACGCTCTGCACTTTGTTTAAGCTAATGTGGCAACAATAAAAACAGGCTCCAACCGCACAGCATTGTAAGAACATCACCTTTACAAACCCCGGCTCCAAAAACAGCCCTCTATCGCTCTTTTTCCTTTCTCTCTGTCGCTACTTGTGCTCTAATGCACTCATTAACACACAGCGAGCTAAACCTGCCCAGAAAGAGGTATAATCCTGCTCACACCCGCAGAGGACAGAGAGGTGGACAGTAGTTTGCTCAATAAAAGTAAAGTAGGCCTATAATACGTGTTTGTGTGTAGGTGCTGACTCAGCCAGCCCAAAGTTGTGCTAGGCTTATTCACATAAGGGGCATGGCATGCACCTAAATATTTATCTGCTGGTAGTACCCACTGTCACAGTAAAAGAGAGTGGACCATCTGTCCTAGGGTAAGTTGGGTAACTGTGGCAGTAAATAATACTTAATAAATAAATAATTGGCCAGTGTTAGTCACTAGTCTGTGGCCTATTTGTTGAGTTCCGAGTTCTGATTTAAAACAAAACTACAAAGCCCCTTAAAACTGCAAATCTACACCTGTAGTTCTGTGGGGACATATTATTCTGTGTTAAAAAGCCTATTGTAGCCTAACTGAGAACAAAAATACAGTAGGCTGGCTTTATTATTAATATAATACTTTTATTCGGCCCATGACCAAGACTGGTTTTCTAATTTTGGCCCCAGCTCCAATTGAGTTTGACACACCTGTTCTATATAATATGTTATCTCTTCAAAACAAAAGCATGAAAATAGTCATACATAATGATCACTAAACATCACTTCTTCTCTTGCTCTTTTAACAGTTTTTGCTTTGTACAGACTTGTCAACCATCTTGTACAGAAGTGTTTTGTTTGAGCCATCTGTACAATCCTTGTGTGACTCAAACTAACTGAATGCTTGCCCATTCCCTGCTAATTTTTAGGAGACGTGACGAGAGTGTACACGGACACAGAGGCAGTTTTATGGCCACACCAACAGCAGAGCTGTCCAACCAGGAAGAAACGCTGCTTGGAGATATCTTAGATTGGAGCCTAGACACTTCCTGTTCTGGCTATGAGGGGGATCAAGAGGAGAGTGAGGGAGAAAAAGATGCTGATTGTAAGTATCAGTGGAAACTGAGGGGCTGAGATGATGTAATGTAATGCCTCTTACTGCATTATCATGTGCTCAAAAATGTATTTGTAGCTGTGTAAGTTGACAAGGCACCATAGACTACAGAATTCCAGTGTTATGCACAGAAGTATGTTAAATCTGTAAAACTCTAGCATTATGTAATTAGCTCATATTTATGTCTCTCTTCTGCAATAGCGTCCTTGATCTCTCTCAAGCTTCATCCTGTGACTGACGCTGACAGCAGAGAGCAGCACTGCCGTGCCATGTCCAGTGATGACGACAGCATCTGTGAGACAGACCAAGTGCTTGTTGAGAACAAAGCCCAACCATGTCTTTCCTCATGTGCTGATCAGCAAAGTTCAGGATATTCAAGTGTGAGCCCTTCTTTGACATGCTCCTCCTCGTCCCTCATCCATTGCACATTCAAGACCTTTACCACTAGTTTGGGCATAGCCTCTGCCAATGCCCAACCTGGCTTCCGCCTTTTGGTGCCCATGCAGAGGCCCAGGGGCACTTCTAGTAAACAAGTTAAGAGAAAAAATAAAGCAGCTCACAGTGGAGGTGAGGTGGACAGAACTGATGATGAAGGAGAGAGTATTGGGTTTCTCAGTTTATAGTAAAATGGGTATGATTGGATTCACATGTATTTGATTGCAGACGGCATAGTCATGCTCTAGCACTTTGGTGTCATAATTGATACTGTTGCTCATGCTTTCTCATTACAATAGTGGTTCTATTGTCAAACAAGGAAAAACTCTAAAGACAAAGGAGAACAAAACATAAATATTAACATATTGATATGTTACATTTACAGGTAAATTGTACGTGAATACCTCACATAAGCCTTAACAGTATACATATTGTCTTTTAGTCATTTCTGAAACCACTGGAAGTTTGACTCAGGACCATTTCTGCAGTTTTGCAAAGGAATGAACATGACATGTTACTCAATGTTTCTAATGCACTGATCTATATATGTACAAGTATTTGCCTTGTTCTTGGTTAATGTCAGAAACTCAACTTGCTGTTAGTAATGTCTTAAAATTGCAACGTTTATTGTATCACTTTAAGTCATGTTTGCCAAAGGTACTGTGATGTTCTTGTTTAAAGGCTTCTTGTTAAAACAAGAAAGTGTAGGTTTACACTCCGTTTACATTTTCATTTTTATTGGCTGGATCAAGTGCTAACCAATCTGACTATTTTATTAACCTAAAAAAGCTGTTCAGTTAAATGTAAACACTTCTCTGCTTGCACAATCAATTTGAAAGTATTTTTAAAAGGGAGAAGTCATAGTTTAAACACTAAAAACATCAAAAATATAAGAGTTTAGATGTACTGCTTTTCTCTTGAACCAAATCAGAAGTTTCCAAATTTTGTAATACAGTTCTCCAGACTGGTCATCTCCTGTGTTTTGAAAATGTACATAGTATTATATGTATAAATAGGGATCTGGAAAATGTCACCGTACTTGAACAAATTTTCATCTTTTAATAAGGGCAGTTTTATTTGTAAATATTTGATGGTGCAGTGTCTTATTAAACAGACATGTAATGTGAATATGTAATTTTTTTTTTTTTTACAAATAAAAACTAATATGCAGTCAATGTTTTTTTAATATCTCACATTTGCAAATGGGCTGACCCAATGTCATTGTAAAAACAAAATCTAGTCCATCAGGTTTTTTTTTTTTTCATTTTGGTTTATTTTATTTTTTTTATGTTGTACTCTCCCCATGTCCTTACATAAAGATTTCCCATTCTAAAAAAAAACAAAACTCGCAATAAAAACCATCCTGTTCTGCTGTTGGAATCACATGACTGCTAACACTGGTCACGTGACGTATTTGTTGACGGTTCTCTCCGCATTTACCCGATCGGGCTCATTCTTCAGCTCCTGCAATGTCACCGCCGCGCTAACATGCAGCTAACAAAAAGAGGGGCGAAAGGAAAGGACTGGGAACAGGTTAAACTGGTCAAAGCCTAGCCAAGCCTCGGTAGAGCCTGTAACCAGAGCCCCGCAGAGATGCTTTAGTTACCACACTAAGACAAAAGGAGGAATTGTTTTACTCCGACAGGAAGAAGGGATCACAGCCTGAAAAGTCCATGCTGAAACCTGCCATTCCAAGGTAATTGCATATCTGTTCACATCTAAATACGACAATATTAGTAAGGTATTTGATTTTAAAATACACTACTTGGTGAGTCAGCATGTTTTATAGGCCTTTTTAAACATTCATGGTTTTCCCCTCAGACCCATCACCATTTCGGTACCTGTTAGTATACGGGTGCAATTGAGGAGCAGATGCATAGTCCAATAGGAAAAGCGAGTTGCGTGCTTTGGCCCAATCAGAAAGCTGGAGTCGGTTTACAAGGGAAATGTTGCAGTCTGCCGTGCTTAAAATTCACCTTTTTTTGGCACACAATCATGAATCCAAATAGGAAATAAATGTCAGACTTAGGCTTATAATAATGTTAGTTCAAATTATTATCCAAATAACTATTAATTGTAAAAGTAATGTAAGTAAGTAGTAATGTTTTTATTATTCACTATATCTCTTTGCCCATTTTATTGGGCAGTTGCCCAGTTTTATAGTCTAACTAATATTATTTGCATTTGATACAAACCCAACAGTATGGAGTATGAAAATCTCCATACAACCGCAAGAAAAAAAATGATTTCACTTTTGGTTTTTGATTAAATGGTAAATGGAAACTTGTATTAAAAATGAATGTATATTTGTTTATCCTTATCTAACAGTAACACTTTCTGTTTTCAGCCATTGTCGAAGGCCAATTTTCTGACACCTTTATTAAAGTAAAAATGGCTATCATTAGACAATTTGGACTACTGATGTGGAAAAACTATCTTCAACAGGTAAGTTTTCAGCTGTTGACATCTTATGTACTGTGGATTGTCAGAAGATTGTCTGTTTATTCAGCAGAGTCTTGCCTTGACAGCATTAGTTAAGTTATTGACTGAAGTGACATCATAAATACAAGAGATCTGTCTAAACAAATCCAAGTGTCTTGGTCTTTGAGAGGATGCTTTGGTCTTCACAGTCTTGATGATGTTAGCCAGCCACTTGGGAATGACATGTTTCTAGTAACAGTGTCATCTCCATGTCTCACAGATTCTTACTGGATCAACATATTAGGATGTGTTTAAGGTTATGACTTGGCAGTTATATCTTCAGTTGCCTGAAATATAATAACATATATCATAAGACTTTTTCATGTACAGTATGTACATGTATGTACTGTTTTAAAAGTCATACAGGTTTTTAAGAAAGGGTGTGAAAAGTGTATCAATGAGCAAAAATACACAAAATTACAAAAAAAGAATGAAAACCAAACTTAGAGAGTGTAGACCTCTGCCAAGGCCTATGATCCTATCTTGCAATGGAAATGATATAGTGCTTTTTATTTTAGTGAGTGAAGTTAATATCTCAAATTGGTGCAGAAGTTCTTAAAATGCTCTTGGATGTAAACAGTGATCTGGATTCACACTTTACTACAACTTTAGCACGGTACTGTACCGTGTATTTTTATTTTCTTGAAGGTTTACAGAACATTATAGCCTGACACATACAGGGTCATTGACTTGTATTTGAAAATGATATGAAAGACTTTCTCCGGTAAATAGTGCTGAACTCCAGTACAATCAGTTGGTAGTTTCACAATGTTGGGGTATTTCAAGAATAAAAGTGGTGGTGTTTTGTAGTTATCGTATCATGGAGAGTGACTTTCTTGCGTCATCCCCTTTTTTCTGTGTGGTCATGCTGATATAAAAGACGGTTCCTTAAGACCAAGGAAAGAAAAGTAAATATCTTTTGTTATTGATTAATGACAGGGTTGCGGCAGACCAACTATCTTGACTGTTAATATAACTATTTACATTTCCTCCATAAAAAGTCCCTGTTGCCTTCCAGTAATTGACGTCTTCACGTTAATCATCTCTAGGTGATGCAGTCCATGTGGAGTTTATTTTTGACTTGTATTATTGAGCGTGTGTCACAGGCAAATTTCATAAGAGTCAAAACAAAACAAAAAGAAATGCCCTTTCACTCAATTTGATTAAAAGCCGAAAAATGAAGCTGGGATATTGGCAACTGACCTCATCTGTCCTGAAACTGTTCATGTTTGTTTTTATTACAATCACTCCAATGTAGTTCATGCAGGATGCTGTCACATTTGTTTTTTTTTGGTTTATTAATACATAATACATTAATACATTTAATACATTTTCATTTACTGGCCTACATGAAAGCAATCATTTGTAATAACACATTTTTTCCCCTCCAGAAACGTCAAATCCTGGTCACTTTGATTGAGATACTTCTGCCTCTACTCTTCTCTGGGATTCTCATCGCACTGCGCCAGAAAGTTCCATTCAAAGCCTACCCGAACGCCACCATTTATGAGAGTTATGCAGTAGACTCACTGCCCCAAAAACTATTACATATTATGCAGCTGGCCTATGTTCCTCGTAACTCCAGTGTCGTGCGACAGGTGGCAGAGGATGTAAGAGTCAACCTGGGACTTCCAGCAGGTAAGAAGTGGTTGAAAAATAATGAATGATAATGTATTAATGGATTACTTAGACCATCAGTACATTAGTCCTGACATGACTTGATGATAATTGACAAGTTAATATCCAAGTTACTGGAAATTATGCAAAAAATGGTGATAACCAAACTAGCTTGGTGGCTAAATTAGAGAAGTAAGGAAATGGAAATAAGGGGATTCCCATTGTGCCTCCCTGTAGTATACAAAGTTAGAAGATTTGAAAAGCAATGGTTTTGTTCTGGTCATACAGGAAGATGCCTGAAGAATTGTCAAAACAAATACCTGTGTTTTAATCTGGTTACAAACACTAAATGCTGACTACTCCTGGCTAGTACTGGCTTTATTATCATTTGTGGCCACTAGCCATGTGATACTGGTCTGACTGGGAATACTGGTTTCACAAGGAACAGGTATGAACCAGGAATAAAACCAAACAAGCCACACCCCTCTTTGTTTGTCTAATGCAGCGATAGATACTGTGTTACTGTTAAGTTACTGTAGTCCTCTCTTGGTCAATCACCCTCCAACTTATTTTTCACAGTCATGCATAAATACAGACCATTATTGTGTAATTTTATTTCGGTTTTGAAAATCATGAAGGAAGTTTGCCTTTGACATATTTGGACATGTCTGCTTTTCCTGTATATAACAACCAGGCTTAAGCAATCATGAATAATTTCTAAGTGGTCTTAGTTTGCAGTAGTAAAGGTAGGTAGGCAATGTAAAACAAACCACACATAAAAATGAAGAAAAATCCTAGTTGTCACACATTTGCATCACACTGCTATACCATATTTGCAATTTCTGCATCTTTAACATTCATTTGACGTTTTTCATTTCTGTGTTTGTCAGACAGTTGTTGTCTGTGTTTATTTAATGGCAGTGACCTAGAGTTACCCTTGGTATTGATGATTGATGGTATTGAGGGCATATTGTGTAATACTTGGATGTGTTCTTGATAACATAAATCAACACATTTTTTATCAAGAAATTACTTGTTGGAAAACTTAAAAAAAAAGTTTTTTGTCACCTACAAGTTTATGGTTCCTTGGCTGTGCCTTCAGGTTGTCTGTTTAAGTAATTGTGTTCTTCATATACTCTGTGTGATAGATCACCTGTCATCACTTTTTTATTACATTACATTTTGAGATACGGACCAAAGAGTAACATACTAACTTCCTTCACTAAAAAGCTAATAATTAGTTAGTAGATTCTTTGCCATTGTGCGATATAAGGGTTTTGTGGCTCAATGGAAGGAGCATTTACCCCTGAACTACAAAATCCTTACGTTTAAGTCCAGCTTAAAAGCATGTCTAAGACTTTTGCACAGTAGTGTTTGTAACATTAAAACATCACAGATGTAATATTTTTCTTATTTGTATTTTTGTTTTTTAGTGCGTGGCTTCGACACAGAGCATCAGTTTGAGGAGTTTGTAAGAAATGACCCACTATCACACCTAATACTGGCAGCTGTTGTTTTTAAGCACCCTTTCCTCCAGAATGACGAGCCTCTCCCCTTAAAGGTACATGTTAGGACACACAGGAGAACTGTGTTTTTTGTTTTTTTTTTACTGTATTTTTACAATGCGCAATTCTTGCAACACAGGTTTAGCCACATTTGTGCTACCAGCCCAGATTTGGTTACATTCACTGAAATTTTTATTTTTTTTTCTTAAATCTTATAAGTTTGCTTTGCTACATAAATGTGCATAATAAGTTAGCAAGTTTACATTTCAGCTAGTCTTTTGTTATAGTATTTCCTAAAGCGACTATGTTGTATTATTTACTTCAGTACTATAATTGTATTAGTTCCTCAATGTGGTACTTACTAGTACTTCCAGCTCCACAACAATTGTAAACATATTTGTATTCATCCAATAAATTAACCCGTATATATATTTCTACAAACTATAAGCCTGTGTTTGTGCTATCTCCCCTTCAACAACAGGTGAACTACAGTCTGAGGTTCAGCTACACCCCTCGCTTCGCTCCAGCACAAGAGAGGACGGAACTCAACCCCAACAGTGACCTGGACTGGCACACGCTCAGTCTCTTTCCCCTTTTCCAAATGCCAGGCCCTAGGGAGCAATATGATAAGGATGGGGGTACTCCCGGTGAGCTGACCATATGTTTGAAAACCTTTATCTGCTTTGCTTTGACATACATAACGGATAATTGTAATGAGTGGTAATTGTTTTTGAAAATCAAATTATATTTTGTCTGTAGTGAAAATGAACTTTTACTGCGAGTTTAATGTACAGGTACAATATTGGAGAAAAGTGAATGCATTTCAAAGTGAAAAACATAGTCTATAAAGATTCAGTGCACAAGCATGTATTTATTTTAATTGTGAAGATTATAGTCATACAGTCAATTAAAACCTTAAAAAAATGATTACTTAACACTATATTTATAAACCTTACCATTAAAATAAGTAAATGCTTGAAATATTTCACTCTGTCTGTACTGAATTTTACTTTTCCATAATTTTCATGAAATGCACCTGTAAATAACTGCAGGTCCTCTACAGTGCGTGGTACTGTATGTCCATATAAATATCAGTGTTTCTCTTAAAACTAGAACTAAATATACAGATTTTTTGTTTTTACAATTTTAGGTTATTACCGAGAAGGCTTTTTAGCTCTACAACATGCAGTGGACCGAGCCATTATGCGTTCTCACAGTGGAGCTGCTGCTAACAATCTGCTGCAGAAGGCCAGAGTTGTCCTGTCCCGGTTTCCATATCCTCCCTTCATATATGATGTCTTCATCCTGGCCATTCAGAACCAGCTGCCCTTACTACTGGTCCTCAGTTTCACCTACACAGCCCTCAACCTTGTACGGTCTGTGGTACAGGAAAAGGAAAGAAAGCTCAAGGTTAGTCTTTTTACTCTCTATGTTCTCCAAATATGTACATAAATTAAATAAAATGCTAAATTCAACCTCACTGTTATCTTTGTGCTTTATAGGAGTACATGAGGATGATGGGTCTCAGCAACTGGCTCCACTGGAGTGCCTGGTTTCTTATGTTTTTCCTTTTCTTCTCAATTTCCATCTTTTTTGTGACTTTACTTCTCTGTATTCAGGTACTTACTATGCTTTTAGGTATTTTTTATACTTAGTTATTAATACCCAAGAACTAATATTTATTTGAACTAGGTTAACTATGAACTAGGTTAGCTATGTTCAATAATGCACAAGCACAAGTATGCACAAGTATGCATCAAATACTTAAAACAAATATTATTATTATTAATAAAAGAAAAAAAACTACATTTATAGTAAAAGGATTAACCATGAGCTGTTTGTGTAGGTGAAGCCAAATGGAGCAGTGCTGACCCGCAGTGATCCCTCTCTGGTGTTTGTTTACCTGCTTTTCTTCTCTGTGGCCACTATTAATTTTAGTTTTATGATCAGTGCCTTCTTCTCACGAGGTATGTAACCCTGAGCTCATATTTCTAACCTACTTTTTTACCTTTACAGTCACTGTTTACAGTTTAACTATTCAGATACACTGGCTTTATCTTACTGCTAGCCTTATCAATTGTGCACAGTTTAGGTATTAGAGGTCAGTTATAAAAGCAAGGAGCATTTATAAGCTGAATTGGCTTCGCTTAGCTTAGCTTATATTTAGACGGTATTTGAATTGCATTGTAGTGCTTTTGCGTCTGGGGATTAGGAATAACTAATGCTCTGTTTTACAGGGTTTGGAGTTTAAATTTGTATGTGAAACATAGTTTTCAGTGAAGAAACAATTCACCTTCTGTTGTTTGTCTTGCCTTCATTTTTTGTCTGTGACAGCCTCTAGTCATTAGCAGCTGCTTGTGTTTTTCATTATACAGGCACATCTGAATAAAATATAATATAATTGAAAAGTAAAGCATATTGTATGAAGTCAGTACACAAAGTAAAATATTTCAAGCATTTATTTATTTCACTTATTATTATGGCTTACAGTCAATGGAAATCAATATTTAACATCTCAAAATTAGAAGATTATGTATCATTATAACTACTACTACTAGCTATTACTACTACTGAAAAATGTACACTTTTTACCCAATATCCTAATTTATTGAGATGGACCTGTATAGGCTCAAGAATCATGTTCAGAGAGTCTGTACTATACTATACAAAGAACTTAAAAAGAAAATAACTCTTTTTTTAGACATCATGTTTTACTTTGTTTTTTTGCTTAGAGCTGGTCTCTAGGACATTAAAAAATATCCTAGCTACTGATTTTACTACTATCTTCTAAAAGCTTCTAAACAACAATTTATGTCTTTTATTTCTTTATTCAGCCAATGTGGGAGCAGCAGCTGGTGGCTTCATCTATTTCCTGACTTACCTGCCATATTTGTTTCTCTGGCCACGCTATGACTTACTGAGCCATGCCCAAAAGGTTTCCGTCTGCCTTATCTCCAATGTAGCCATGGCTATGGGTGCACAGCTAATAGGAATGTTTGAAGGCAAAGGTAAGCGATGATGGCTGTTTAAATCATCCTTTGCAATTGAGTAAGCTTTAATATATTTATATACTTTTTTTTTTTTTTTTTTTGTAACGTTTAGGTACAGGGATACAGTGGTCAAACCTATTTGATGCCGTGACCGTGGATGATGACTTCTCTATGGCTGAGGTGTTGGGCATGCTCCTGTTTGACTCAGTGCTGTATGGACTAGTGGCTTGGTATTTCGAGGCTGTGTTTCCTGGGGAGTATGGTGTACCTCTACCTTCATATTTTTTTCTACTGGTAAGTTTAACAGTGCGCCAAAAAAAAAAAAAAAAAAAAAAAAAAAGACAGGAATGGAGTTGGAGCACCTCAAAACAATTTTTTTTATAAGTACTACTAAAGTATACTAAATTATTTTAATTAAAGGTTAAAGTGGCACTTGGGAATTAAAACCAGAGGTCACTGAATATCAGCTACATGACGCGTGCGGAGGAATACAATAACAGCAAAACCCCAAGTCCAGCCAGTAAAATAATGTTTATGTTTAAATGAACTATGGGCAATCACAAAATACCATGATAAAACAAAACTCATTGCATAAGTGTAACTGCTAACATGTTTCCCACCATCAGTAGGATGTGGATTTGCTGCTACTGCACTTTACCAAGTGTTCATTGTAATTCTGGTACAAATCGACTGGGAATTTGTTCAGGAAATTAATGTATCTTAGTAGAATCAATTTGGACAATGTTTGTAAGGCACTGTTTCTTTATCCTGTAAGATTGCCCTTACACATTGACATAGCTACAGGCCGCACTGATATTCTTGATTCTGCGCTTTTCCACAGCCTTCATACTGGAGGGGCAACCCCCTGGTAGTTGAGAAGGAAGAAGAAGAGGATCCTGAAAAGGCCCTTAAAGGGGAATTCATTGAACAAGAGCCTGGTGGACTAGTCTCTGGGATAAAGATAAAACACCTTGCAAAGGTGAGCTATTCAATAACAGTAATGGGTCCAAAGCATAAAGTCAGTGAATAAAACAATTTTGGATATGTGTTAATTATTAACCAACACTATATGCCTGACAGGAGTTTAAAGTGGGCAATAAGACCCGTAAGGCTGTGCGGGATCTTACACTAAACATGTTTGAAGGTCAGATCACAGTGTTGCTTGGACACAACGGTGCTGGAAAGACCACAACACTGTCAATGCTGACAGGTCACTATGTTATACCTGCAAACATTCAGCTTACCTACAGCCTTAATTATGCAAATGCTAATGTTAGTGTTCGTTCTTCAGGACTGTTTCCACCCACAAGCGGTAGGGCTTATATCAGCGGTTATGATATCTGTCAGGACATGGCTCTGGTTCGACGCAGCCTGGGTTTGTGTCCACAGCATGACGTCCTCTTTGATAACCTGACAGTCAGAGAACACCTGCTCTTCTATGCACAGGTATTAATTGCAATAAGTTGAAAAAATGAATATGTAGATTTTGCAGCTCTCTTCATTCTAGCTGGAAAACTGCAAATGGCTAAACCTTACATGTACTATAAGCAGAAAATATTTTTTATATTTCATAAAAATGACTCACATGTGTCCCAAGATATGAGGTAAACAAGTTTAAATCAAATATTACTTTTACTTATGACAATGGTACGTCTAATTTATTAACAATTAAATAAATATTTTACATAATGCCCAAGTTGTTTTTGTTTCCATTTTTTGTTTTGGTTCTAAAACTTCATCATTGATCGTCCAATCAGAAAAGAGACCATTGTTTTGATTTAGACTGCAGTACCATTTTCAATCCAGGATGAGTGCATGCTGCTTACAGTACCTTTTAATAACCAGTTTTAATTTGATGTTTTTTGTCTAGCTGAAAGGCTACTCCAAAGACAAAATTCCAGAAGAAGTGGACCGTATTATCCGCATCTTGAACCTTGAGGACAAGAAACATGCTCGATCCAAGACTCTTTCTGGTGGCATGAAGAGAAAGCTCTCCATTGGGATTGCCCTTATCGGAGACTCCAAGGTTAGGACAATTGCAATCAACTTGCACTCAGATTTTGTTTACTATTTCCTTCAGTATTATCTGTGCCAACCTTTAGGTGGTGATGTTAGATGAGCCTACATCAGGTATGGATCCTTCAGCAAGGCGTGCCACGTGGGACCTTCTGCAAGGAGAAAAGCGTGGTCGTACCATCTTGCTTACCACACACTTTATGGACGAGGCAGATTTGCTAGGAGACCGAGTTGCTATCATGGCAGGGGGGGAGTTGCAGTGCTGTGGCTCTCCACTGTTTTTAAAGAACAAATATGGTGAGATAGTACATATACATACAGTAGTGCATGTAAGTATATGTACAATTACAAAGTGTTGTGGTGATGATAGGTTTGTGCTAATTTATTTTGTGACTGATATGAGCTTTGTGCTGTTTCCCAGGTGCTGGCTACCACATGGTAATAGTAAAAGACGCCCTTTGTAATGTGTCTGAGATCTCCCGCCTTGTCCATATGTATGTTCCCAATGCCACTCTGGAGAGTAGTGCTGGTGCTGAGCTCTCGTACATCCTGCCCAAAGAAAGCACCAGCAGGTGAGTCACTGAGTGCTTTGTTCTTATTTAGGCAAACACACTAGCACATATTGTGAGGCAGCTGCACAGCTCAGCCCTAGCAACATGAGAGAAATTATCCCAGCTGGACTAAATAACATTTTTCTAACAGTGCTCAAATAATTGGACTGGTATTGCTATCAACATTTTTTTTCTTAGAATGAATTGACAATGAATCAGTATTATTAATGTCTGCATTTTTACTGGATAAGTCAACACTGTTTATTATAGCCAACCCTGTAACCTTCATTTATTTTATTCATCTCAGTGATATATTCTGTGTTTATGTAATACATTTCTACAGGTTTGAGCTGCTCTTTGCTGAGCTGGAGATGAACAGAGAAGAGTTAGGTATTGCCAGCTATGGAGCATCAGTGACCACTATGGAGGAGGTGTTTCTTAGGTAGGAGAAACAAACACATGGTGGGTGGGTGAGAAATGTTGTTTGTCTGTAAGTAACACATAAGCTCTCCTGTGACTGTGTGGGTTCTAAAGAAATCAATATTTAATATTTTAAAATTGTATTACACTTTTCAAAGGTTTATAAAATTACTTCACATTGTTGATTGACATTTTGTTAAAGATGTGTGCTATCTTAATGTCTAACTCTTTAAAACCGCTTGAATCATCTCCAGAACCTCATCCTCCCAACACATCACTCTTGTCCCCAAACAGCTCCACTGGCTGCCGGTCCACTTCTGCATATAATACAAATTACTCCTTCTCACCTTCAAAGCTCTCCATAACCTCACACCCCCTTACCTCTCAGATCTCCTCAATACATACACACACTCCCATACCCTCCGCTCCTCCACGGCCTCTTGCCTCTCCATTCCACCTGCCCCTTCAGCTGCTCCATCTCCATATTCAAATCCCGTTTAACCTCATAACTCCCAGCATGACAGACGTGACTGACGAACATGGGAAAATATCCCGGCGGCGGGTTACTTGGCTGTATGAAGTTTTAAGACTTTTCAGACTCACTTACCTTACATAACCAGTACCTGTTGTTTTCTGAATATATTGTCACATCACTACATCATCACTGCTTCATTCCCATGTCACTGTTTTATCGTATTTTAAAGTGTATTTTATAATTGTGCATTTTTATGATCGTGCATTAGGAAATTGATTTACTGTTCTTTCTCACAAAAGCTTCCCCTTTTATTCAATATTGGCTAAAATCACAGCCTCACAGTCATTTAATGAACTGAGAGACCACTATTACTCTCTGGCACCGATACAAAGATAAAAATAAATGTGAACTGAATAGGTGCTTTCAGTATGTATAAGGAATAGTAGGATGATAAACTCTCAGATAGTAGAGCAGTTCATCCAGTGACCAGAAGGTTGGTGGTTCAAACCCCACTCCCACTATTACATACGTTGTGTCCTGGGCAAGACACTTAACTTGTCTTGCCCCCAGTGTCTGTGTACACTGTTGTATGAATGTATGTGTGTTTGTGAGTGTGAATGGGTGAATGGTTCCTTGATTTAGAGCTTTGAGTGCCCATGGTGGTAAAAAAAAAAAAAAAAAAAAAAAAAAAAAAGTCCTATATAAATGTGACCATTTATCATTTATGGTAGATGGTTGAGTAAACACATTCCTGACCAACTGCTAACTATATTTTACATATTTTAAACCACACTTTTATTTGTCCAGAAATATAATGCTGAATTGACTTTTATTATGTTTCAGCAGGGATTTACTGTGTCATTTAAAAAGGGAAGAATTAGTATGTTTTTGTGTCTTCAGAGTGGGAAAGCTAGTGGACTCTAGCTTGGACATCCAGGCCATCCAGTTGCCAGCGCTGCAGTATCAGCATGAAAGGCGCTCCCACGACTGGTCCATGGATGATGCCAGTAGCATTAGTGGGATGACTGATGTCACAGACTTTACAGACAGTGGAACCTTGGTCTCAGAGGATTGCTCAAACATCAAGCTCAACACTGGGGTAAGTTAGAGAAAACACAACATACAACAGTGTGAGTTGTAAAATACTAATCCCTGTGGTACTATATTGTTTTTTTATTTTTATTTTCCACTAGGTAAAACTTCACCTGCAGCAGTTCTATGCTATGTTCTTGAAGAGGGCTTTGTACAGCTTTAGGAACTGGAAAGTCATGGTGGCTCAGTTCCTTGTGCCTTTAATTTTTACTATTATAGCCTTGATAGTGGCTCAGACCTTACCCGGTCATCAGGATTCTCTTCCACTAAGCCTAGTATTGAACCGCTATGGTCATACCAAGGTCCCTGTAGCTGTACCCACTGAATCTGGATCTCTGGCTGTGGCACTAGCAAAAACATACAGCTCCCAGCTTTCTGATCAGCTTGCAAATCTTGTAAACATCACTGGTAAGTTTATAAAAACAATAATGAAATACATTTTCCTTAGTGAGCTATTGACATGTCTTTTTTTTTTTTTAGACTTTACTCATTACGTCCTGGTCAACGCAGCAGAAGAAGGTGGCATTTTCAATGAGAGATGTGTTGTTGGCGCAGCCTTCCGAGGCAGGAGCAGCCATTTTACTGAAGCTACAGCCTACTTTAACAATCAGGGTTACCACACACCTGCAACTGCCCTTATGATGCTGGACAATGCATTGTTCAAGCTTCTGGCAGGCCCCAATGCCTCCATCCAAACTTACAACCATCCAATGCCACGCAACCAGTCTGAAATTGCAAAGAGCGAGCTTACAGAGTATGTAAATTCCATAGTATTTAAACTATAATTATTCAGCTACAGTTGCAGTGATTCTCATTCTTAGTTATTCTTTCATTGTTCTGCAGGAGTCAAACTGGTTTTGCCATCGCAATTAACCTTATGTATGGTATGGCTTCACTGTCGAGCACCTTTGCTCTTCTACTAGTAACAGAGTCATCCATTAAGTCCAAACATGTCCAAAAGGTCAGCGGCGTATATCTCTTCAACTTCTGGTTTTCTGCTTTGCTGTGGGACCTGTACAATTTTCTTCTGCCATGTCTCCTCATCCTGGTCAGTATCACAGTATATATTACAGTATTATTATTATCACTTGCATACTTACATTTTCTAAGTGTATTGTATATTCTCATGTTGTTGCTCTTTGTTCCTAGGTTGTATTCAAGTGTTTTGGAGTCAAGGCCTTTGTAACGCATTACCACCTTGTAGATGCGTTGTTAATATTGCTGCTTTATGGCTGGGCTGTTGTGCCGCTGATGTACCTGCTCAGTTTCCTTTTCTCATCTGCTGCTACTGCTTACACTCGACTTACCATCTTCAACATCCTCTCTGGAACAGCCACCTTTCTGGCAGTCATCATCATGACTATTCCTGGTGAGTGTGCATGCTTTAACACACATACTGTATGTAGTGCTTTTTGATAACTAATTTGGCTGTTCCTTCATCAGAATTGCATTTGCTGAACTTGTCCAAATTACTGGATAAAGTGTTCCTGATCTTTCCAAACTATTGTCTGGGCATGTCCTTCAATCAGTTCTACCAAAACTATGAATTCAACTCGTTTTGCACCCCCACCAATTTTAGCCGTCAGCTGTGCAAAGCATTAAGTAAGTCATTTAACTGCTATAAAACATTTTTGTAAAATAATTCACTATGACATGTTTATTAACTATTTTTAAATCCATTTTATATAATTCCTTAAATAACATTTTTTTTGATTTTCCAGACATCACTTATCAAACTAATTATTTCTCCATGTCGGAGCCTGGTATTGGACGCTTTCTTGTGGCCTTCTCGGTGCAGGGTGTTGTCTATATTCTTCTTCTGTTTATCATTGAGCTGCAGTTTGTCAAAACGCTTCGTCGACTCATCACTGCATTTTTAATGCGACGGAAACAGGTAGATATTAGAAGAGCTATCAGTACAGCTATGTATTATCAGAAATGTTTTTTGGTTATGTTAAAATGGCTTTTTAATGTATCATGTAAAAATAAAGTTTTTTTTTTACACAAGGAAGCATACATGATGTTGTCCTTTAAATGAGAAAACCATACCCATTTTTTTTTACCACATATTTGTTTGTGTCCATTTATTGTAGTTCCATTTAATAGTGGATGCTGCAATGCTTCCAGAAGACAATGATGTGGCTGATGAGAGGAAAAGGGTGTTTGAATGCCAACCAGTTGTCGAGTCAATGATGGGTAGCCCTCTTATTCTGCAGGAGCTTAGCAAGGTAACCAATATTTTTATACTTCAAACTGTCCTAAAGAACATCAAGAGAAAACATTACTTGAGAACACTGAATGAATATGTTTTTATCTTACTTTTGCAGGTGTACTGCAGCGGGGGCAATCTTTTGGCAGTGGACAGGTTGTCTCTGGCTGTGGGTAAAGGCGAATGTTTTGGTCTCTTGGGCTTCAATGGAGCTGGCAAGACCACAACGTTTAAAATGCTGACCGGTGATGAGGCCGTCACCTCTGGGGATGCCTACATTGATGGATACAGCATCCTGAGGGACATTAAGAAGGTAAGAGCAGAGGCAAATGATTGAAAGAGAGCATTGATTATACCTTTCTCTGATGGTATAATTTAAAAACACAGACATTTGAACTTTATCTTTGCTTTGCAGGTGCAGCAGCGCATTGGGTATTGTCCTCAGTTTGACGCTGTGCTGGACCACATGACTGGAAGAGAGACTCTCAGTATGTATGCCAGGCTGAGAGGAATACCAGAGAAGTATGTGTCTGGTTGTGTGGAGAATGTACTGAGGTCCTTGCTTCTAGAGCCTCATGCAGATAAACTTGTCCGCAGCTACAGGTTGGTACAAATACACAAATTGAATAATTATGTCAGTGGTTTTACTGTTTATATTGTATTTGAAACATTTAACATGTAGTGGGGGTAACAAGAGAAAGCTGAGTGCAGGCATGGCTCTGATTGGTGGACCTCCTGTCATTTTCCTGGATGAGCCTTCAACTGGAATGGACCCTGTTGCCAGGAGGCTGCTATGGGACGCTGTCACACGCACGCGAGAGTCTGGAAAGGCCATAATCATCACTTCTCATAGGTAAGCAACGTTTACTGTACTGTGCTGCAGGTGGAGCCAATGTAATAAAAATAGTAACTCTTATATTTCTCACCAGTATGGAGGAGTGTGAGGCCTTGTGTACCAGGTTGGCTGTTATGGTCAATGGTCAGTTCAAGTGCCTTGGCAGTCCCCAACACCTGAAAAGCAAGTTTGGCAGTGGCTATACTCTGCTGGCTAAAGTTCATGTAGAAGCAGAGTTGGAGGACAGCGACCTGCTGCTATTCAAAGACTTTATTGAAAGCACCTTTCCAGGTTTGAGGCTTACATTTATATTACTATTACTACTACTTTATGTTACTATATGTGATTATTACATATATAGTTATTAAGGACGATAATTTACAATAAACATTTCTACCAAATAAAGGAAGTCAACTGAAGGATGAGCACCAAGGAATGGTACACTATCATCTGACTGACAAGACACTTACCTGGGCCCAGGTACAGTCATTTATACAGTTACTGATATACAGTACCTTTTGGGTAAATGTGCTCTTGAAAACCTAACAATAGACAATATAATGCTACCATGCATACTGGCGTTTCTGGATCTCCCTCTAGAGGACAAAGCCTATACTACACGTTATTTTATGAATTTAGTTACAACCTCAATATTAATCTAGTCTATTGTTTTCACACTACTAAGAAATTCTAAATGGTTAAAGGATCCTTTATATAAATAAATGTTTACATTTAAACAGTACAGAGTATGATTGTTGGCAGGGAAGTTTCAGATTGTAGTATTACTGTAATTGTATCATGATAAACTGTATTTGCCATGTTCTCTGTGCTCATATATTGTTTCTTACTCTCACTCCCACACAGGTGTTTGGCACTTTAGAAGCAGCCAAAGAGAAATACCGCATTGAAGATTATTGTGTGAGTCAGATTTCACTGGAGCAGGTGTTTCTTAGCTTTGCCCAGTTCCAGCATTGCACTGATCTTGGGATGAAGTAACAAATCCATCCAATGATTGTGTTTTTTTTTTACTGTTTGCCTGTGTGACATGAGTACATGAACTTGACTGACTCTCACAACCACATCAGGCCACGTTATTTAGCACATGTACATGCACATGCATTTTTAAAACATTGATGTCTTTGTTGCGTTATTCCTGGCACTTTAATTTTGTTTGACAGAAGAAGGGGAAGGCAGTGACATTTAAGGGGGTTATAACTGAGAGTACTGTACTATTCCTACTTTTACTACTACTCTGGAAGAGTTTACTTCTGCTTGTTATTGTGTTATTTATAATTTTATTACTTGATCAAGTTTGTGTTTTTTTAGACATGATCAGTCACCACAACAGAATGAACTACTCCATTTAATACTTCAGAGGATTTATTTCACACGTTTGCCTTATCAAACTAATGACAGCTTTTTACTTTTTGTATTTATATTTTCATTTTCTGATGTAAATAGACATGCAAAAAATCAAACCGACCAAGGAACTCATAAGTGCATGTTTTGACTTGATAGGTTTGTATTTACTTTGATGCCTTTTTATACAAATATTTTTTTTCTGTATTTGTACACTTCATATACATCTTTCTGTGTCTAAGAAAGTGTGGATTACCCTTTAATAGTTAATCATGTGTGTTATATAGTTCATATAAACTTTTAGGAAGACAATTAATTTGAAATAGTCAAAAATAGTGTAGTCCTGCAAAAAAAATCCTTGTATGATAAAGGAAACTGAAATCCTCCTCTCAGTCAATCTATCTATCCACAGATGTGTGACAGTGACAAATGTATTTATTAGCTTATAGCCTTATTGATTATGACACATTATACATGTCACGTGTTTATACAATGCAGACACTAACATTCCTAAAGCGACATTGGATGACACTGGCTTACTTGATTTTAATTAACAATTTGTGTGTTGCACAAGTCATGTGTCACTATGTATGTACTTGTGTATGTACTTGAATACAATACAATGCAAAATACAGATATAGAAAAATAGGATGGTTGATGCTGCTTTTATTGCTAAGATGACAGTGTACCAAAAGGGAATTTACATTGTTGTATAATGTCCTCTAATGTACTATGGAACAGAAACTGTATGCTTTCTTTTTAAATTAAACAATGCTCTATGCAAATTGCCCAAGGATCATTATGATTTTATTACATTAGCATTAAGAAGAGCAAGTCATCATCTTGTTTCTGTTCATTTTGTGCAGCAGCTTCACAACGGGGAATATGAGGAAGAGATGCTTGGCAATCTTGATCTAGTCCCTATCTAGCCATTGTTGATAATTAGTATTTCAGGCCTAATTGAGCCAAAAAGGTTACTGCATACCAGTCTGTCAAAATAGTTCAGAGTGGCTAAAATGACACTGTGATGTCTTTGGGTCAAGGTCTAGACATAAATAAGATGAATAAGTTACTTGAATAAGTTAATAAAGAAGTTAAATTAATTGTAAAAACTGAGAGCCAGTCTAGACCAAAATTCAGGGAGAGTAGCTGGAAAATGAGAATGAGATTCTTATAAACCCCAATTATTATAGCCAGCTCTGACAACAACGCTAGTGCCCCCTGCTGGGGGGCACAATATTAAATCTGAACATACCATTTATATTACCTTAAGGTCTGGTAGTTCTGCAGTTTATGTAGCCTACAAATCATTTGAAACAACATCCTCAGTAAACTATGCCACATCAAACCCGTTGATTGTGTATAGAAGCAGAATTGAATATGATAATCCAGTATTTAAAAACATGGGGCCACGAGCCACTGGAAATGTTTGCATTTCAGTTTCTGCATCAATCCAGGTAATGTCAATACTTGGATATATTTTGTGGTAGTTCCAACACATTACCGTTTATAATGCGGCTGTGCGGCATAACTGGAAGTGGATTATGACAGACGCTGCTAAAGCTATCAAAGATGTTCACAACTTAATTGCTGAGATATGTTGCCGCTTTGTGGACTGCTTTTTGATCAGAAAGGGGAAAGAGGAGGTCAGACCAGTATCTTGTCTAAAAAAAAAAAAAAAAAAAAAACAGCATAGCACAGCATACATACTGTTACATACAAATTTCTATGCATTTTTATTTTTTCATAAATTTAAATTAAAATTTGCACAGTTTACTTCAATAAGAAGAAAACATACTCAGTGACCAACCTGTTTGGAGCTGGTACAGACACCACTGCAGCTTTAATCCGATGGGGCTTACTCTTTATGGCAAAATATTCACAAATTCAAAGTAAGGAGCACAGGCCCATTTTAAATGTTTGAAGAATACATTATGCTCAAGTTTTTATTTCAGTTGTGGTTTGTCTCCAGATCGGATTCATGAGGAGCTGAGCAGAGTAGCTGGAAGTCACCAAATTTGTGCAGAGGACTGGAAAAACCTGCCCTACACTGATGCGGTCATACATGAGACACAGAGACTTGCAAACATTGTACCAATGTCCATTCCTCACAAACCCCTGCTGGTTTTGAGATGTTACCTTTCATGGATACTTCATTAAAAGGTTCAGCAGAATTTGTATATACAAACCTAATTTCAATACCAACTGAAAGCAGAGATAAAGGGCCCTTGCACCCATTGCGACCACAGAAGGCCATGCATCTATGGGGGGCAGTGTGTAGTATATTCCATTAGTCTAGGACTAACTAAATTCCTTGGTCCCCCTGACGTTTGTGTGAGGCACTGGTTTTATTGTCACATAGATGTGTTCAAGTCATGAGTAGGAACAACCTGGAAATCTTTCCAATCAGAAATATGTGGGACAAATTTAAACACTGAATTCAATATTTTTCAATCTTTTGATCGCAGATATAGATGATTTTGACCAAGGGCGGAGCCTGTTGGATTAAATCCCGACTAGTTTGTTAAAATATTTTGGCCATCATTATTAAATTAAATGGTTTAGGGCATGGCCATTGCATAATTTTTGTGGATCTCAACATGCTCTATGTATCTATCAAGTTTTGTTTTTCTATGATGGAAAAAAATAACTTTGGTTCCATTGAAAATTTTTGAAATATTGTTTCTTGCAAACTTAACATACTGTATATGAAATGTTTGTCCTGAAATTTGTTGAAATTTTAGTAAGTTCTTGTGCTTGTTTAATATCACAAAATAAAATTGGGGATACTGTAAAATAAATGCTATAATGTGTAAATCTCATAAAAGCATACGTATATTCAATATACAAGGTAAAGTCTGTGAAGTCTCAGTCATTCAGGTTGTCACAGTTTGTCACAACATTCACAATATTGCTGTTGCTACAACAGAGAACAGTACATTGTGAAAACTAAACAACCTCTTTCCATGAGAATATACTGCAGAGCCATTACCAGTGGACCAGAATCTGCAGTATACCTCCATATAAAAAACACAGATTACTTCTTTTCAGGAAAGCAATTTCCAAATCTTAGCCAGAGAGACCAGATGGTTCAACAGAGGAGTAAAAATGGAAAATCCTTCTTTGAGGTTCTGCGGTGGAACCTGGCAGTGTCAGATGGACTGAAACATTGTCCCAGAGCTGTTCTATGGGACCCACTGCACCAGTGTACACTCTGACAATGGGTCTAAGGATTTCATTCCGACACTTAATGGCAGTCAGAGTGAATTTTTAGATCTTTAGAGGTTTGCGCATCCCTCCATGGGTATGCATTCGCAGACCATCACTGACCCACACCAAACCGGTCATGCTGAACAATGTTACAAGCAGCATAACATTTTCCATGGCTTCTCCAGACCCTTCCAGGTCTGTCACACGTGCTCAGGGTGAACCTGCTCTTTTCTGTAAGGAGCACAGGGCCCAGTGGCTTAGCTGCCAATTCTTGTCTTCTGTAGCAAATGCCAGTTGAGCTCCACAGTGCCAGGCAGTGAGCACAGGGGCCACTAGGGGACACCAGGCCCACAGAAATTTTAGTAGTTTGTACAAACGTGTGAGAAAGACATAATAGGTTACGAGTTACAAAAGGAACTAAACTTGACAGACCTTATTACTTTGGGAGAATTCAAATCTACTATAAAAGACCGTGAAACAAATTCTATTGGTAAATGTAACTGTTTTTAGAATCTCACTAATTGTTGTGGTATTTTTGTACTAATCTTTTACTGTAGATTTATATATCTTGTAATTCATGCTTGTGGATGACTGTTGTTTTGTATTGTATTGTTGTAACTATGTCGCTGCTGCCCTCTTGGCTAGGTCACTCTTGAAAAAGAGGTTTTTAATCTCAATGAGTTTTTTACCTGGTTAAATAAAGGAATAATAAATAGGTCTTGAGTCAAACAGTCATCTTTGCGGTGTTTAATCCTTTGCAAAAGAAAGAGCGAAGAAGAGAAAAGTGCAGATCAGAAAAGCTCAGAGTGGGGCAGTCTCACACTCATGTTTTATACAGACAAATGCCAAAGTCATGAAGCATCAGCAGTGGAATAATATAAGGATCAGCGCAGAAATCATGTACAGAGGAACCACGTGAAAATCAGACCTGAGGGATGGACAAACCCAATAATTGAAGATGCTAAGAAATGAGCTTGGATTGAAAGGAGGGCACAGTCTAAGAATTTCCTGGACTTCCTTTGGGATCAATAGTCTATGCTAATCATATTGAGCAAACATTACTTTAGCATGGACTTATGCTTCCAGTCGAATTCAGAATTAAGTTTAAAATGCTTCTCCTGACTTACAAGGCTGTAAATGGTATGGCCCCATTCTATATTAATGATTAATGATGTTATAGTGCTGTACCAACCAGAGTACTGGGCTCACAAGATGCAGGGCTATTAGTGGTTCCCAAGGTTTCTAAAAGTACAGTTGGAGGTAGAGCCTTTAGTTACCAAACTCCTGTTTTATAGAATTAGCTTCCAGCTCATGTCAGAGAGGCAGATACAGTCTCTGCATTTAAGGTTAGGCTTAAAACGTTCCCCTTTGAGAAAGCTTATGGTCAGGTATAGGAACAGGGTTAACTCCACAACTGAAGCTAAGCTGCTCTAGGAGCGAGAAGCTGAGGGGAAGTATGGTGCAGTGAGCCTCTGTCCTCTGGTTCCATCTGCTCCTCCTCTTCTATCACTGTCATTAATATAATGAAATACTCTATATCTCCAATCAGTTCATTGCTATTCACACGTTGTCTCTCTCCCGCTCTTTCAGATCCATGGCTACTGGTAGATGTCCCGGCCTGTGGGCCCCCAACCTCACCTCCTATGGACTTCCCAGACCCCTACCTCATCCCCCCTTCCTGTCTGGATGAGGCCCACCTGCTGCATCCTTACAGACCTGAACTATGATACTATAGATGAGCTAATGGACTTTATTTTATAGTCCTAGATACATTCTGCCAGTCCGTCCTGGGAGAGGATCTCTCCTTCAATATGGTCTCCATAAGATTTCTTCTTTTTTTCCCACAGCTGTTTTTTTTTTTTTTTTCCTTACTGAGAAGGAGGGTTTATGTTTGATTAACTGTGTGTGAAACCCTTTGAGGCGACTGTTGTTGTGATACTGGACTATATAAAAAAATGGATTGAAATTAATTAAACTGAATGGTGCTGGTGTTGCTGGCCAACAGGACACAGAAGTTATAGAAGCTGGAGATGGAGTAGAGGTTGGCTGTGAAGTGTTGGAGACCTTCTTAAAGGGGCTAGTGTTTCTCCTGATGGTTCACAGTTTGAGTGATTAGAAGAACCATAACAGCAGTTATGTTTCCAGTATAGGCAGAGCTTTAGGCCATGCTTGTTTCTCCTCAGTATTTTTTTGGTGTAGCATTTTCCATTTGTTGACCAATTTACTTTTCTGGAGTGGGGGTAGTACCCTGAATATGTGGATTCAAAGCTGTGTTGACATTGGCTCCATTCATTTAGAAAACATGTTTTTGGTAAAATGTATTATTTGGGCCAACCTGCTGAAAGAAAACAGGAAAACACAAAACAATGCCATTCCTTTTTGGAATGGTCTGGAACATAGTTTGATCTCTGATTAATCTTTGATGATTCTGTTAGGAATTTTTGTAATCATTATAGTAAAGTACACAAAAAATTATGTGACGTACTATACATATGGTTATTGTGTTCAGGATTAAACTGTAATAATCTAAAGTGGGTCTTACAAGTTAAAGTTTAAGCTACATTAGAAGAAGAATCGTTCAAATGTTAAGTAACTCTGTTATGTATAGATAGAACTACACACACGTGATACATCTTAATTAATTATATTTTAAGCACTCATGCAGCATATTGTAAATAATTTATTGATTGCAAGCTTCATTATCCAGAAATATTAATATTCAGAATCTTCAGGATGTAAGACAAGCTCTGTACATGTTTGAAAACAGTACTCACATAAAAAGGGATATTCTGTACTGTGTCAACCAAAGTTTCTAATTCAACAGCTTTTGAATGTTTGTTTAAAACAAAGGAAATAGAAAAAAGGCTATTCTGCTTTAATTATAAGTATAACTAAAAAAAAATTTGCTTTGAGTGTCAAACATATTCAGTGAAACACATGAAGGTTGAAAAATGGACTGATTATCTTGTATACTTTTGCAAGTTATTCCCTGGACATGCACAGGTGTGGGGCACTCACGATAAAAGCAACAATTTTAGCAGCTCACAGATGTCTTTTGTCTTTCCGTGAGACCTTTGATAAGGGAATGTGTCTACTTTTGTTCCCTGGTACTGAGTGTTACTGACACAAACAGTGACAACAGCAAAATAAGTTAGAATCTCATAGTTATCAAAAAAGTATCAAATATAAGACAATCAGAAATGTCTTACTAACCGGTGTTATAGTTACCACATACCTGTATTTTCCTTGGTTTTTGCTTGGTTCATTGGATGTCAAACTCTTTTCTGAAGTGTGCTTGTTCCATATTTCATATTGTTTTATATGGTTTTGTATAAGTTCAGTCTTTTTGTGTTCCATTTGTTTTGCTTATAGGTCATAGTTCAGCCTGCGGAGAGAGCCTTTTCCCAGAGTTGCCTTTATTGGGTTCAGTGTCTATATAGATCCAATCTTTTGGATCTTTATAATCATATTAATCATCTCTTAAAACTGTGAATTATCAGAACTATGCACATTGTGAATAATAAACAACACATAAGAAGTGGTTAATGTTCACACATTCACATTCACACAGACATACAGTGTTAGTAAAACTGGTCAAGTCCAAATCAGAGTCCAGTCAAGTCTCAAAACTGTATTTTACCATATTTACCTTTAAATATGGTAGTGTCTGTGTGTTGGGAGAAGGTCATGTTGGTGTCAAGCAGAACCCCCAGGTACTCATAGACCTACACCTGTTCCTCTGTTTGCCCATTCAGCCTCAGGTTCAAAGAAAAGGGCGGGACTTCTGCTTTACAAAGTTTCAAATGGGTGTGGAAATTTGTTGCAGGGGTAATCTGAGATGCTCTAAAATTGTTTAAAGAGTGCAGCAACAGAAACAGCAACAGCAGAGAAAACATTTGTTTCAATGGATTATTCTTCAGGCTTCTTGTTCAGTCCCACTACTCTGTTGGGGACTATTGCTCTCATGCTATTCTTGTATATTATATACAACAGTTTCACATCTGTGGAGTCGAAGAAGGAGCCTCCAGGACCAAGGCCTTTGCCACTGCTTGGCAACCTGTTGCAGCTTGATCTCAAGAGACCCTTTGTTACTCTTTGTGAGGTAAAGTTAACACTCATTTTGCAGATTAAATTTGTTACATAACTTTACATTCAATATGAATTATTATGTCTTTAGATGTCAAAGGAATATGGGGGTGTCTTTACAATCTACCTGGGTCCTAAAAAAGTTGTGGTGTTGGCTGGCTATAAAGCAGTCAAAGAGGCTCTGGTTGGCTTTGCTGATGAGTTCGGGGACCGAGATATTCCTCCAATTTTTCACATTGTAACCCAGGGTCATGGTAGGACTTATTTTACATTACTCAGATACATTGGCAAGTCATAGTTGTATACAAACACCATATGACAAACAGCACTTTTTCAGTGCTGGCAGCAGAATTAAAGTAAACATGCATCTGATATTTCATAGGAATTCTTTTTGCTAATGGAGAATCGTGGAAGGAGATGAGAAGATTTGCCCTCACCACTTTAAAAGACTTTGGGATGGGCAAAAGACTAGCAGAAGATAAAATTATAGAGGAATGCCACTATTTGATTAAAGAGTTTGAAAAACATAAAGGTATTAACATTTACTTTCAACACAAATGGACTATGCAGTATGAACCTAAATCTGCATTTGTGTTCTGTCCTTAGGAAAACCATTTGATACAACACGTTCAGTAAACCACGCCACATCTAACATAATCTCATCGATTGTGTATGGAAGCAGGTTTGATTAAGACGATCCTATTTTTAAAAACATGGTGACAAGAGCCAATGAAAATGTTCAAGTTGCAGGTTCTGCATCAATCCAGGTATCCATGTCATTCCCAATATACACTGCCAGGCCAAAAAAAAAAGTTGCCACCTGGAATTAACTAAGTAAATAGGTAAGAGCCTCCCTGCAGTTGATCAGGTCTGGGTTCAGCAAAGTCTACACTGCATATACTGAATGACCAGGTTAGTCCATCAATGGATTTTTTCTTCCCTGATGGTGCAGGCTTAGTCCAAGATGACAATGCCAGGATTCATCAAGCTCAAATTGTAAAAGAGTGGTTCAAGGAGTATGAGACATAATTTTCAGACATGGATTGGCCACCACAGAGTCCAGACCTTAACCCCACAGAGAATCTTTGGGATGTGCTGGAGAAGACTTTGCGCAGTGGTCCAACTCTCCATCATCAGTACAAGATCTTGGCAAAAAATGTATACAATGCTGAATGGAAATAATTGTTGTGACATTGCAAGAGCTTAACGAAACAATGTCACAGCGAATGCATGCTGTAATGAAAGCTAAAGGTCTAACAAAATACTAGTGTTTTTTGGGTAGGCAGTCACTCCAGCACATCCCACATCTGTGGTGGCCAATCCATGTCTGAAAATGATGTCTCATACTCCTTGAACCACTCTTTCACAATTTGAGATCAATGAATCCTGGCATTGCCATCTTGGAATAAGCCTGTGCCATCAGGAAAGAAAAAAAATTAATTGATGAAGTAACCTGGTCATTCAGTATATTCACAAAGTCAGCTGACCTCATTCTTTAGGCACATAATGTTGCTGAACCCAGACCTGACCAACTGCATGGAGGTGCTTACCTATTTGCTTAGTTAAATCCATATGGCAACTTTTTTTTTTTTTTTTTTTTTTTTTGGCCAGGCAGTGTATTATAATTGTGGCAAGTCCAACAAAAATGATTTGAACATAAATTTATAACATTCTTTACCTTGTAGCTTTACAACATCTTTCCCAGGCTGTGCGGATGGATAAATAACAGGAAGCGGATTATGACAAACACTGCAGAATCTATCAAAGATATTAACAACTTAATTGCTGTTTTAAAAGAGACATTAAACCCTGAGATATGTCGTGGCTTTGTGGACTGCTTTCTGATCAGAAAAAACAAAAAAGAGGTAAGACCTGCACATCTTCAATAATTTTCCTAAAGGTGCACATACAGTACACTACTAATAATATATATAAACTTTAAACTTAGGACTTGTACAATATGAACATTTACTACAATGAGAATAATCTGACATACTCAGTGGCCAACCTCTTTGTAGCTGGTACAGACACCACTGCAGCTACAATCCGATGGAGCTTATTCTTTATGGCAAAATATCCACAAATTCAAAGTAAGGACCACGAGTGTTACAGAATACTTCAAATAAGTTTTTATTTCAGTTGTGGTTTGTCTCCAGATCAGGTCCATGAGGAGCTGAGCAGAGTAGTAGGAAGTCGCCAAATTTGTTCAGAGGACCGGAAAAACCTGCCCTACACTGATGCGGTCATACATGAGACACAGAGACTTGCAAACATTGTACCACTGTCCCTTCCTCACAAAACCAGCAGAGATGTTACCTTTCATGGATACTTCATTAAAAAGGTCAGCTGTTTGTGGTTTGATAAATGAACTAAAGCATGCAGGATATTGTTTTTTCAAACAATTGAAATGCTGTTATATTAATAAGCCTTTACAAAAACATATTTGTATGCCTTCAGGATACAACTGTAATTCCCCTTTTAACGTCTGTCCTATATGATGAGAGTGAATGGGAAACCCCCCACACATTCAACCCTTCCCATTTCCTGGACAAAGATGGCAAATTCATCAGAAGAGATGCTTTTTTGCCCTTTTCTGCAGGTGAACAACAATGTTTGTTTGTCAGTTTTTTTCAGTCACCTTAATAAATGTGAATTGAACTCATAGCTGGACCTTTTTGCAGGTCGTAGGGCATGTCTGGGGGAGGGTTTGGCTAAGATGGAGTTGTTCCTCTTCTTCACCTCACTTCTCCAGTGCTTTCGCTTCAGCCCTGCACCTGGAGTTAAAGAGGAGGACTTAGAGTTGACTCCAACTGTGGGCTTCACCCTCACCCCATCCCCTCATGAGCTGTGTGCCATCATTCACTGAGAGCCATATTGTAATAATTAATCAGGCTATGGCAATTTATTTCAGTTATTACTCAGTGATTACCTCAGTGGGAGGGCTCATAAACATCACAACCTGATGTAATGACAGTATTCCACTTCAGTGCAATGTGTCTGTTTGATTGCTCAGCTGATCAAGAAATCAGCTACAGCCACCAGTCTGAAGCAGGCAAAAACACAGACTCATGCAGCTATGATCTGTATAAACAAAGTCTAGCCTAGGAAAGGGAGCACACAGCAGCAGAAAGCTTTCAGTAGGCTAATCGTGTCTCTCCTTTTGCTTTAGCTTCGTTTTAGTGACTGCCGTGGAACACGCATCTTCTCAGCGTGTCTTCTCCATGTAATGGCGTTTCACGGCTCCAGGTTCTCTGTGACCCTCAGTGCGTTAGCTCTAGCTTACATAGGCTATGATTTGAACAAACAAAAACAACAAACCGCTGTGGCTCAATGTCCTGTGCGCACAGGTGATATAATGGTCAAAAGTCATTTCAATGATGCCCACCATGATGTGTGCTCATTACACCTCTGTGGCATTGAACAGCTCCCCCCTCCACCGAGAGGGGGGTACCATGACAAACTTCTGAAACAGGAGAAGCTTACTGGATATGTAACATAGTTAAAAGAGCCATGGTTACATCCCACTAAATTGGGAAGCAGCGCCCTCTGCTGGCGTAAATTGTACCTGCACAGTATAGTACTCGCGGGCATTGTGGGTTCTCCTCGCTCACTGTAATGGAGGACTCAAGACGAGACAAGACAGAGCACATGGCGACTGCCCATGAGAAGTCCATTTACAGACTATGTTCATGTTATTTTGTGCAAATCTGCAATAAACTGCTGTCACACCAACCCAAACAGTTCTCCGTGGGTCACTGTACAAAGAATTAAGATGAGAAGACAGAACATGCCGGTCACAGATAGAAACCCTCCAAACACTGACTCCCAAGGGTCTCAATGACGAACTTCTTTTAAACATCTTTGCTTTGGTGTGTTATATTGACCTGGCCACTTCCTAATTAAGATGGCTTTTTTCCACTGAATATCCCTTTGCCTGATGAAGGCCCAGTGCCGAAACGTTGCCCTGTCATATTTTTAAATAAATCATCACTGTAGTGCAAGTTAGACAATGTGCGGGAGTTTTTCTTGTCTTTTGGCTAGCCTAGGTGCGCCCTCTCCAAGGCACCTGTCTTCAGTAAAAGATGTGCGAAGCACTTCCTTTTTTTTTTTGTTTGTTCTTATTTGTTTGTTCAAAAGCAACTGTAAGCTCGAGCTAACACGCTGAGCCTGGAGCTGTGAAACGCCATTACGCAGAGAAGACTTCGCGCTCCATGGCAGTCACTTAAAAGAAGCAAAAGCAAAAGGAAAAACATAGGCTGAAGGCTTACGGTTGCTGTGTGCTCCATTTCCTAGTCTAGACTTTGTTTATACAGACCACAGCTGCATGAGTCTGTGTTCTTGCTTCAGACTGGTGGCCACACACAGTAGGTCTATGGCAGAGCAAGTCTACAAAAGGGCAGTAATTATGAGTAGCAGCTGATTTCTCGATCAGCTGAGCAATCACATAAACATACATCCTGGGGGACCAAGACTCTGATTCGCCTTTGAGTTTTAGGGAGAATTGTGAACTTTAACAAGGTTGTGTCAGAGATTTTGTGAGACCCCATCATTGTTTAATTCCGCACTAAAACAAAGCCTGGACTTGTTGCAATTGACCCCAGGTACGGCCCTGTTGCTGTTGTGTTGTCACAGCATTTGCATTCACAGGGCCACAAGGCCAGCTTGTTGAAGTTGCAGTGGGTTAAAGAAAAGGTTCAGTTTTTAGGCCATGACATCTCAGGTGAGGGAAAATCCATTTCTTTTAAATGCATTGATGCCATTCAGAATATTCTCAAACCACTGACAAAAGGCAAATAATTTTTTTCCTGGGCATATGTTCTTACCGTAGACAATTTATAACTAAAGCTAATTGTTGCCAAGTATCAGCATATATAAAGTTTTAAGAATTTGCAAAAGCCTTCCAGAAGCACAAAATCACTAATATAAGCTATGGCGAGCTTCTCTGAGTTTGTTTGTTGTTTGTGTTCTCTGTTCTCTGTCTTTTTCTGTTTGTTCAGTGTCTTGTCATGTCAATGTCTTGTTGCTGTTTTAGATAATCTAATGAAGAAGAAGAAACAGCCAATTGGAGGCAAATTGTTGTATTTAGTGAAATGTAGAAGGTAAAGCTACCTTAACATATTTATTCCCACTGGCAACATTTGCTGTTGAAAAGAGATCTCTCACTTTTAAGTCTCTACTGTTTTTATTACATATACCAAGCTGATATTAGTATATATAGCACAAGTGAGTTTTGAAGAAGTCTGGTGAGTTTCACATGTCTGGGGTCAAAGGTCACACGACCACACATTTATTCACAAGGTACACCTGGAGAGGAGCTCAGCCTCCACCTAAGTCTGAAACAAAAGTTTAGACTTTTAAAACCACTTATAATTTTCTTTCTGAGGAGAGCTTGGTCCTACTAGTCTCCCTTCTACTGTCTGTAAAGTCTAAATTTGCATAATGGTCTTTATACAATTTTTATGGGTGTTTCAGAATCAGAGTTAAAGATTTTTTTCTGCTTTAGGTCCTCTATTGTCAGTATTTTGCTTGGCTGAGATATCATGTGTGTTTGTGCTGACCTCAACACCGGCTGGATTGCAAGTCGCCATACTTTTTAATTCTGACATATACTCCATGCTGTCCACACATTTTTCTGTTTGAATGCCTCTGACATAGTTACGTTTGCCTCCAGTGTCATTAACTTCTACTCTCCCCTCTTCTTCTATCTCTCCCCTGCAACAGGGGACCCTCCCTTCACTGGGCCTCTGGTTAGAATGGTCTTACTCGCAGTTATGAATTTGCTCTCACCAAAAGGAAAAAAAAAAGAAAAGCTAATAAATCTAACACTGGTGTCCCTTCTGCACTTGAATCCCTAAAAATAACAATTGGTTGCTTCATTAGAGCACTGATAACATATGATGTTAGAAACAATTTTGTGGTGTCATTATGTCAAATAATTTTAAACAGATTTAAACAGATAGATTAACTAGATCAGTAAATCCACCTGTGGGATATGCATGGAGCAACCAAACATGACGGTGTTTGGTAGGGGCCTGAATCCGAGCCTTGCCTTCATAACCGCTTTTTAAAATTCTGCCAAATTGACACATGGGCTCGTCCATGTGTCAAAAAGGGAGGATGTTAACAGCACTCATGCAAAAGTGGCACACAAAAGGTTTGAAAGGTTATGCACAGAAACCTTGTCCATCATGTGTTATATGCTTAGCACATAATGCAGGTAAAGACACACACAACACCTGCAGCTGGGGTAAAGAATCTGCATTTACTGAGAGCTCTGCATATTTCTGTAAGTTTAAAATAACTAATTTAGTGAGCAATTTTTTTTTATTCAAAGGTCTATTGAACTTGTTGCAACAAGTGGTTAGAAACTCTCCTCATCTAACAGTGGTGACCTTCTAGGGGCATGTGATCACAGACAGGATACTTCCTGGCCTCAGCAATAATGCAACAACATGTTTGGTTTAACATGACGTCATTCTTAAAAAAAAAGTGCACAAAAATTAAAGGTGAATGGAAAAATAAACTTTTGGGACTGACCAGACTCTGATTTGGACTTGACCAGGTTTACTTACACTGTGTCTGTGTGAATGTGAATGTGTGAACTCTAACCAGCCTTCATGTGTAGTTATGATCCAAAATGTTAATATTTCTGAAAATTAACAGGTTTTAACAGGTGATTAAAAAGACGAGACGGATCCAACAGATTGGATCCATATGGATCTGAACCCAATGCAAACAACTCTGGGAGAAGAGTTGTGTGTATATGTTTACACATATACATAGGTTATAGTTCAGTCCACATACTGAACTATAACCTAAAAGCAGTACAAATGGAACAAAATACTGAGCTGATACAAAACCATGAAACAATATGAAATATGGAACAAGCACACTTCAGATAAGTGTGTAACTAGGGTTGCAAAGGGGCAGAAAATTTTTGGTAAATTTTCTGGAAACTTTCCATGGAAAGTTAAGCTTGGAAATTTTGGAATTGTTCTAATTTGGAAACCATATATAAATAAATAATTAAAAAACTTATCATTATAATCCAAACAACTTAATTGAACATTTACAGAACAGATTTGTCTTTGAATAATAAAACATTTGTTAAGTAAAATATTACTTCTCAAAACCAAAAAAGTAAATGAACACTCCTTTGAATTTTGCAGTATTTTCTGCTACTTAATTTTAATGAAAAGTTGATTTTTGCACCAAGGTCTTAGCTTGGCTTTTAGGTATTAGCATTTAGGATATCATAGCAGCTATACTGCTAATAAGCAAATTATACTTTTGGTACAAAGGTCAATACAATTCTGCAATTATATTTCATTTCAAACTACAACAGAGTTGTCCTCAGTACACAGCAAACACCCACCTGTTTTATAGAAGCACAGTAAAACAGAATGTAAATTGTTCAAAAGAGAGAACATGTGCTGAGCTGACATAGTTTAACCAGTGGAAAAACACCACATTACATTAATCTGCTCAAAAAAAAAAAAAAAAAAAAAAAAAAAAAAAAAGCACCACCCCCAGTGGCCAGCCTGGGAACTGCAGCCAAACTCGTGTTGATAGGCCTGCCACCAGAACAGATGTAGCTCATTAATTATGCCTGATGTTGTCACAAATGTATTGATACCTATAAAGAATTATGATGCTTAATATTGTGCCCCCAAAATATTACAATATACCACAAAACACATTTTTACTACCCAAAAAGTTGAGCTAACCAGAAATATTGAGTCTGCAGTCTTGAGTTTGGTAGTGTTGTTGAGATCAGCTGTGTATGTGATAGGAGGATGCAGAGTGCATAGAAGTGTATGCAGAGCAGATTACTACATGTACCACATGTACATGTGACTGAGGAATAACACAGATATTGAAGTGTGTTTGTGTTTTTATGCTATAGTATATTGCCCTGTCACAGGACAGCTTTGAAATGTGTAAGTTCCCAATTTATTCCCATAAATTCCCATAAATTCCCTTTTATTCCCATGGAAAATTTCCAACTTTGAAAATTCCCAGAATTTTGCAACCCTAGTTGAGCCAGTATGGGTTGGTGTTCATGGCTCAAGTTTAGTGAGCTGGCATTTTGGGTCTGTGTTAAATGTGTGTTGCTTCAGTGTATACAGTGATGTGCCGGATGAATACAATTGTTTTGGTTTGTGGGAGGTGTGTACATTTGGGATACAGTTGCACATGAATAAAGATTTTTGAGACATTTATTTTTTCTAAAAGGTGATTAAATGACACCTGGATACTAGTTAGATAAAAATGTGAGCCAGATATGTCAAAGATACTATTGTAATACAATTGATTAAAACAAAACGTAATGTATGTTTAATATGTTAAGCAGAATAAACAGCGATGCACATGCTTAACTTACCTGCCTCTTTGCTTTTATTGCTCAGGATTGAATATTCTCACCCCTCTCGGGCACCCGCTGAGTGCGGGATGGGCAACACTGGCATGGCCTATAAGTAGATTTAGGGGTGATTACCACTGGTTCATAATCTTTGATCAAACCACCATCATGTTTACTTTTGCCCACAGGTCCTGTGAAACTGCTACGGATGGCTGCAGCCTCAGAGTCAGAGAGAAAGGAGGAGGTGCTGTTTTGATAAGCGTCATGCTTATCTGGCACCCGAGACACAGAGCGGTTTGAGTGTTGTACAGAGGTGAAAAACATTTTGTATGCATTCAGCACAGAAGAGAATGAGACAGCAGGGTCAGAGGTGGGGGCCCAGTCTGTGACTCATTCACAATCATTCACAAACCAGCCCACCTCCTTACACTGACAGTGAGTAGACTTTGAGAGAGAGACATGTTTGGAGCGGGGCACATCATACAGAGAAAGTTGTTCCCCAGTTAGAGAAATAGACAGCAGAAAAGCGTGGATCCCAGTAAAGGAACACTGTGGTGAGTTTGTCATGTGGTGTTCTAAACAACACATCCTCATGTCCTGTTCCTGTGACACATCTGACGTGCAGTGCAAGTCATCCTCATGCATAAAAGTAGTACCCTCAGGAGACACCCTGTTTTGTGCCATTTGGATTAGTTCTGTAGTAATTGGAGTTGGTGGCAATTTCCATTGATATACATATAAAGGCATCCTAGTTCCCAACCTGACTCCTGTGAATATTGTTATTGGCCAATTGATTAATTGTTACAACCTGAAGACCTTCTAGTGTGGAGATAAGGCAAATGCCTAATCTGCACATCAGAGCTCAACCTAGAAGATTAACTGGACATAATGAGGAAAATAGAAAAGCGTGCTTACAATTTTTGCCTGCACGGTCTGAGGATGAAAGTGGAGACATATATTGCTCTCGCACAGTGTCACCAGAGGCACTGATAGAGTCCACATAACGACCACTCATTTTGGGACATTTCTTAAGACTAGCCATTTTGACCACAGAGTTATTGGCCCCCGAATCAACAAGAAATGTTACGGTGAGAAGCCCAAGTGGTTCCAAATAGAGGAGTCTTCATGCACATCAGGCTCTCAGCGATCTTTCTTGTGCTCTCCGCTGAACTCGTCTCCTACAGCAATTTCTAACAACATCGTGGTCTGCAGTTCTCTCAAAATCTGGGCACAAGTCAAACTATTTCTAGGTCTACCTTGCCTCTCTCAACTCCTTTATACGCTAACCCTTTGTTCCCGCCCTCGCTTGAGGATGCAGGCTTTGCCACTTGGGCTAATCACGGGCTGATCTCTGTGAAAGACTTTTACATAGACGGAAAAGCAGCATCTTTTGCTCAGCTGTCCTGTCACTTTAACTTGCCTAGAACACATTTTTTTAGGTATTTACAAGCTTGAGATTTTATCCATAAAAACTACCCTAACTTCCCTGATATTCCAAGTGCCACTACACTGGACTCTATCCTTGCTTCCAGCCCCTCTCGGAAAGATGTCATTTATAATGTTTTGTTTTCAAATTTGTGTGTTTCGAGTACTAACCTTTGTGCTACTTAGTCTGAAGATCTCCATCTGGAGATTGACGACACAATGTGGCTGTCCATATTGAGGCAGGTACATTCATCTTCTATCTGCGCCCATCAAGCAGTAATTCAGTGTAAAGTAGTTCATAGGGCCCATTGGTCCAAGAGCAGGTTGGCTCAGACCTACCCAAGTATTGATAATAAGAATAAGAATAAGAAAACCTTTATTAGTCCCTCAGTTGTGAAATTGCATTGTTGCAACAGCATAAATACAGTTAGCAGTAGCACACAGTGGTATCACACAAGAGCACAAAGTGTATCAGAGACCAGTCTGGCCAAAGATAATTAAATAAAAAACTAAACTACAAGTAGAGCTAAATAAACAAAATTAGAATATGAGCAATTAAGTACATTATAATAAATATGTACAGTATATAGTCTGACAGAGTACAAGGTTCCTGCCAAAGAAAAAGAAAAATGTCCGTATTGGAGATGTTAATAAACATTGGATGCATATTTCCCTACCTGAAAACGGCCTTTCTGAGCATACCTGGGTGATATTTTGATGTATAAAACACCATGCTGTTGAGATACCTTAATCTGGTTATTCTCCGTAGTTTTTCATAATCCGAGGCCCCATACATTTGTGACAAAATGATTTATTTACAACTCTCCAGCAAACACACGTAATAATCTGAATCGCAACGGGTGCCCAGCTGTTTTTACCATTGCCCAACATCGAAAGGCGAGAGCTTGTTGTGGCCG
This sequence comes from Bostrychus sinensis, assembly GCA_020698575.1. Taxonomy (NCBI): domain Eukaryota; kingdom Metazoa; phylum Chordata; class Actinopteri; order Gobiiformes; family Eleotridae; genus Bostrychus; species Bostrychus sinensis. The sequence goes on along the minus strand of CM036253.1, from coordinate 19,461,763 downwards.
CCATTGTGATCAAATGTCACTGCGCAGGGAACTCCATCTAATATAGTGACCTACTGCGCATAATGTCACGTAAGTTTACCGCTTTCGGGGGGCGGACTCTGGTATATGACTGGCTAGATGTAATTTTACTAAACTTTACACATTCCACGCAACTGTAATCGTAAAATAACATTTGATTAGCTGGGGGAAAATGTCCGTTTACCGCTTGAAAAAAGGGGGTGGCGAGAACCCTGGAGTATGGATATTTAAAATACCATAGGTAAAGAGTGTGCAATAGCTGCTTCAAATAAAATAATTATGGCACATAATACGAAATAAATATTGCACAGGTTTCCAGAAGGTGCTGACAGTTAGAGCAATATTGTACAGGTGTATGGATTACAAGTCAGGAGTGTTCCTTATAGAGTCTGACAGCAGCAGGAAGGAAAGACCTGCGGTATCTCTCCTTCACACAGCAGTCAGTTTCTAACTGTTCTTTGTGCAAATTAGGCCTGGCGAATATCACTAATATGTTTTTGTTATGCCAATGTCTGATACTGTTTCGGGAATCTGTTTTTCAGTCTATTGCCGCCATTACATCTGGTAATGTGCCTGGTGACTGCTATATTTGGGGTACTACCCCAGGGCCTCTCTCTTCCAGCACACTTTGCGAATTTTGTCGAGTTGATGACATTGTTGGCTAAAAGGCTTATTTTGATGATGTGGAAGAGTACCCATCCTCCCACCCATACCCGCTGGATAAAAGATGCCCTCTTTTTTTATGAAACTCCGTAAATACGGTGCTCTCTCTGTATCTCAGGAGATACGTGTTCTAGAGTTTGGTTACCCTTTTTGGAGCATGTAAATTCTGTGGGCAGACTTGCATACCTTGCAGCTGGTGGCTTAGTCTTATTCTCTAAATAAGTGACTGCTTCTGAAACCAATGTGTGTGTGTGTTAGCAGTAAGCATTTCTTCATTGCAGAGCTACAAATGTGAATGTGTGTGTTGAGTTTCACCGTGGAGAGGTCTGGAAAAACAGAGGACATAAGAGCGTTTGTGTTGGCACCGTTGAGGTTTCCACGCCCCAGCAACTTCGTTGTCACCGTGAGGTCTCCATTGCTGCTTTTTATGTCACCGAGACACCACTGAATCACTAATAGCGTTTTAACCATAGGGCTTAGTTTAGGTTACCCATTAACCTATAGTCACTCATTGACTTGTATTGCCCAGTAATACTTTACAACTATTGCAGGCTCCTGTGAGACTTTAACCTGGTCAAGAATGACAACAAATTTGGTCTGTGTCCTACTTGCTATTGATAACAGACATATGTATCTCACCATTTTAGTTTTGGATTGAGTTCAATGGCTTCCAGTGGTGACAGTCCCGGACCCAGTGAAAACAGGCCTCCCGTCTCTGAAATCCTATGAAGGTAAGAGGCTGGAGGATCTATCCCCCAGGATGATCAATCCCTGGTCACTCCGTCTGGATCTGTCCACTCGAGGAATCCCACTTCTGACACCAGATTGTTATGGAAATTTTAGATAGAGTTACTTGACAAGAATACAGTGTCTGGATCAATCAGCGAGTTGTCTTTATTTTACTTGTGCACAAGGAGAACACAGTACAAAGGAGATATGCATAGTGCCCTACCCCCCTTAGTAGAAGGTAGGTTTTACAACGAGCATTCACAGGAAAAGAGTACGTGTCACAGTGTCACAAGCATATTTTAAGACTTTTGCTCTAATTTATAAGAGGTCACCATGGCCTTGTCTCTTGTGCACTAAGACACAACATGCTTTGGCCTTACAGCTGTTACACGTCGTTGTGCTTGTACAGCACTTAGCTCAGACAATAGAATAACAGTAGGATAACACAGGAATTAATGAATTTCCACTACAACACACACACACATTGCCACATTACCAAGATAGTACAACTTAGTTTAACTTGTTTCTTTTTGTTCAATATTATTATTATTATTATTATTATTATTATTATTATTATTATTATTATTATTATTAATACTACTGATCATAAAACGTCAACTTGTTCAAGCCCCCCCACCCCGGCCCCCTTCACATTAAGTTGACCTATGAAAAAAAAGTGTAAATATTCTAGATACATTTTCTGTAACCTAGTGTTTAAATAAATAAATTAAAAATAAAACCACATCCCACTAAACATAATTTCTTCAACTGTGTGGGGGAAGGTTTGATCAATATAATGACCTCAATCCTCCACGTAAGAAGTAACCGATTGAAATTGTTTGTTCTGTTTGCACTTTGTTCTGTTGACCCTGTCCAGTTCTGGACTGATGGAAATTCCTCTCAGAGAGGACAGACCTAAACACTAGTTGTTCAGCCTTTCATTTCACTGTGAAGCAATGAAGCAAGATGCAAGAGAGATTAACCTATGCATTTACTTTTTCACTGACTCACCTTTGTAAATATCCTCAACTCCAAAATTCCTTTTAATGCTAGGTTGCAATCCATCTTAACTAGTGACCACACAAGTCTGGTTTTGATACCCTAATTACTCACAGGTTTACTGTTTTAATTCTGTGCTGTCAATCTATAAAAAAAAAAAAAAAAAAAAAAAAAAAAAAAAAAAAAATCAGATTATTCACACTCTTGGGCTGTGATTAATCACGATTAATCACAAATTAATCACGATTAATCACAATGTATAACTTGGTAGATTTTCCATGACAATATGCAGCATTTAAATAAAAAAAAAAAGTCCAGAGAGGTAGAGGAGTGTGTTTTTACTTGGATAAAAAAAAAAAACATCTCAGAAATAACTTTAATAAGTCTGCAGTGACTGGTCAACCGTTTTGAGATAACTGTCTGCTGAACTGTGCACTGCATTAGATATACTGCAGACTCATACGCCTCTCCTCTGCTCCTCTCAGCGCCGTGGACAGGGGCGGGACACGATCACCTGTCCCCAGTGAGGCTGCCGCTCTGATTCGAGAACTGATGCTTTATGGAACAAACAAACAAACAAACAAACAAACAAACAAACAAACAAACAAACAAAACAAAAAAAGCTTTACACGAGAGAGGGAAAAGGAGAGGGCTGCAAAAACAGGGCTGCCAAAGCAGTGGACTCGTCCTGAAGTTGAACCACAGACAAACGTGTGCGAGACGGCTGCTCTCTCTTCTCTGCATGCGCGGGTCGTTCACCATGAAAGCAAGTCAATATTAAGATATACGAACATTTCTCAGACGGTCAACCCCTCCAAAGTGCTTTGAGAAGCGCTGGTGTACGGCAAAACAGATCGTGTGATTAATTTGCGTTAATACATGTTAGTACATACATTTTTTTTTTAATTAATCGCATGCGTTTACGCGTTAACGTTGACAGGCCTATTTAATTCATAAACTTGTCTCAGTTTGTGATGTTTGTGCAGGAAAATATTAAGCTTCTGGGCTTCTATATAATTGAGATGGAGGTGAGACTTCACCAAGTTTCAAATTGGTGTGGAAATTTGTTGCAGGGGTAATGTGGGACGCTCTTAAATTGCTTCCACAGTTTGTTTCAACAGTGCAGCAGCAGAGAAAACTTTTGTTTCAATGGATTATTCTTCAGTCCTCTTGTTCAGTCCCACTACTCTGTTGGGGACTATTGCTCTCATGCTATTCTTGTATATTATATGCAATAGTTTAATTTCTGTGGAATCCAGGAAAGAGCCTCCAGGACCAAGGCCTTTGCCACTGCTTGGCAACCTGTTGCAGCTTGATCTCAAGAGGCCCTTTGTTACTTTGTGAGGTAAAGCTAACACTCATTTTGCAGATGAATTTTGTTAAATAACTTTGCTTTTTAATATGAATTATTACATCTCTTTAGATGTCAAAGGAATATGGGGGTGTCTTTAAAATCTACCTGGGTCCTAAAAATTTAAATTTGTGTTGTTGGCTGGATATAAAGCAGTCAAAGAGGCTCTGGTTGGCTTTGCTGATGAGTTTGAGGACCGAGACATTCCTCCAATTTTTCATGAATTATCCCAGGGTCATGGTAGGAAACGCCCGAAATCCACTTCTCGCGTGTGTTGGTTTATCCATGTCAAAACTGTAACTTTAGTCTGTATTTAAAAAAAAAAAAGAGGCGGGGGAAGAAGGAGAGGAGGGCAGTGAAGTTTCATGCGTTATGTTTCTGATCAGCACTAAGCTCAGATCCAATCACCTGTCCGTTCATGCAGAGTATTATTTACTAGAGTTTAAATAACCGCAGAGTTTAGTGACTAGCGGCGCCTGATGTTGTAAATAGTTATTACGTTTTGGACATGCGCACTGCTCGGTCGTGGGTCTACAGCTACTTTCAATGGCGACAAGGGGAGACGTGAGGAGAAGAGCAGTCGCCCCGCCTCTGCTGACAGTGGTCGGGCGTTGGGTTGGTGTGTCCCATGCTTAAAACAAGTGATTTACTTCATTTTGACCGTTTGTACAGACTACACAATAAATAAACAACAGTTATAGCGCTGTTGAATTTGCATCTTGTTTTAGTTTTTTTCGTTCGTTCGTTCAATATCATTGTAGCTGCTATTTAGCCCATGATTAAATGTTTTCAACTTCCCCTGTGTCAAAGACCAGCCTCCTCCACTGAGCTACAGACAGGGCCCATCACATCTGTTCTCAGTCCGAGGTCTCTGTCTCACGTCTTCAGACAGGTACAGTAAATGAGCTGGGGATGAGGCGTCAATAGATTGCGCATATTTGCGTTTAATTGGTTTAAGTGGCAATATATTTTTACAACCTAAATCAGAAGCATGGTAAATATGAATGTTCAATTTAACAAAACAGACATGCAACTAATTCCCTTTTAAACCAGCTGTCATTTTCATTTTAACATGATTTTGCCCTCATTCAGACTAGTTAGTTATTTTCAATAAATAACGAAAATTAAAATGCAAAGAGAAGAGTGATTACTGAAACTTTGCTCACAGATGTACAATATTAAATATTGTTGATTTTATGGGGCATAATACAACTAACAAACAAATGCTAACAAAGAAATCTTTTAAAAATATTTAGTTAACAAAACATTTGTAGTAACTCCCATAGTAAAACATATACATATGTATTAACAAATACATAAATAATAATAATTAACTTGACTGTGGTTAGTAGTTGAGGGGCAGAGGCAGTAGGTTCAAGTATAAATATAACACTTTTATTCAGCACATTTGTTATTTAAAATAAGTTCTTCTTTTAAAAGTTGTAGACGTGTAACACAAATTACAAAACCCAAACAAAACAAAACACACAATGCGTAACTAAAGAAGGAAATACAAAATAAACAAAACCACGTGTTGATATTTACAGTTAAAAATATACATTATATATACACATAAAACCCAACCTCAGAACAGGGTTATAATAACTGGACCCATAGTCCAAAGCCAGACTGTAACCTGGATGAAACCGCACCTTACATGAATTTGGAAGTAGAAGAGCAGTAGTACCACAGTAGAACGACCGTAGAAGAAAAACAGCCGCAGAACAGCAGTAATGGGAGGAGGCGTGCCGGAGCAACCAGCGCTTAATTGCTGTGGGCCCAAAGAAAGCCCTGCAGTGGAAATGGAGGGTGAAGCTTGGCCCCACAAGTCGAGAAGTACACCACTCTCAAGATCCCAGCGGAGGCATGCTCCCAAAACCCCAGCAGGACTCTCCACCCTGCCACACATACAAATGAAACTGTGGCAGTTACAAATTGAGTGTTCCAAAAGGGAATTGTATTGGGAATTATATTGTGTCCTCTAGTGTACGATAAACAGAAGTTGTGTGCAACACTAGCAAGGTGAACTGTAGGTGAGCTTCAATAACAAAAAGTGTGGGTCCAGCAGCCATAAGGAGTAAGTATTGTTTAATAAAATTAATAAAAAGCATTAAGTTGACTTGAATTTTATCTGCAGTGGTTAGGCTTCAACCCACACACTGAAAAAAAAAATTGCCCCATATCTATTTATAAAACCTTTTGTCATTTTTTGCATAGCGTTTTGTCATAATATCTACTATAGTTGTCACAGTTATATTTATTTGGATTTGTACATTTCAAAAAGGAATTATCCAATTCAGTAAGCTAATATGTTACCACTAGAATAGCTATAATTTCTGTTGTAACATCTATTTCATTTTCTAATTCTGACTTCATAAACCTTTGTTACATCCATTTCATTTTTCTTATTATGGCTTTATAATCATTCCTTACATCTATTAGATTTTTCTAATTCCTGGAAACAATAATTTACAAATATACAAGGGGACTCTTCTTGAGATGAGCCAGGAAAGGGACCACAGGGACTGGGAGTTGAACCCAGGAGCTTCTTGCTGTGAGACAAGAGCATTAATCACCAAGCCACTGTGATGTCAAAGAACATAACACTGACAGTATTAATTTAACACTCGACAATTTACTGTGCACACACCCAGCCTCAAAGTAAGCCTTATTAGTTTATATTTCATGTAGTTGCTTATCTCAAATTTTGGCTCACCAGAAACGTCCATGTGCACAGTGCTGCTCATAGGAAGAGGAAGTAGAGCTGTGCACCTCTGACCTTTAAAGGCTCTCTCATGTGATATAATTATGACCAAATCTACACCTGCCACATAATGTTTTCTTTTTGAAGTTAACAGTGCAAACAGATGCAAGAAACAATGTGTATTTTTTTATTACATTAGCATAACCTATTTACAACAAGGCTAAAAATTGTTATGACAAGCACAAAATAACTGTATGAAGATGGCGCCGAGGCAAGGCGCCGTCTCTTCTGTGCAGTGTCCTTTTTGTTTTGTCTGTTCTCGTGTATGAAGCACTTGCCACTATTAGATATGATCCTTATGATCCTATGGTCCTTATACTTGGCTAATGTTCAGTCTCTACGAAGAAGAAGAAGACCCCTGTGACATGTCTTAATGACTATAGGCCAGTGGCCCTGACTTCTGTTTTAATGAAATCCTTTGAGCGACTGGTGTTGGACTACATTAAAGGACAGATTCCTGTGTCTGTGGACCCACTCCAGTTTGCTTACAGACAAAACAGGAGTGTGGAAGATGCCATTTGTTTTGCTCTGAACTCTGTTTATGAACATCTGGATAAAGGAAAATCTTATGTGAGAATGCTTTTTATAGATTACACTAATGCTTTTAACTCTCTTGTTCCTGTGAAGCTCATTCACAAATTGAAAACTCTTGGACTTGGTGATGCCATTTACAAATGGATTTTAAACTTTTTAACTTGCAGACCACAGAAGGTCAAAATTGATGGTTGTGTCTCTGATGAACTTTGTGTAAGCACAGGCGCTGCACAAGGTTGTATTTTAAGTCCTTTGCTTTTTACTTTGTACACGTATGACTGTACTGCTACTTCATCTAACAATCTGATCATCAAGTATGCAGACGATACCACTGTCATCGGTCTGATCACCTCTAATGATGAATCACATTACAGAGCAGAAGTAGAAAGTGTTGTCCGCTGGAGTGAAGAAAACAACCTTGTCTTGAACACTGTGTTGGAAATTCATTCATTTCTGTGTTATCCTACTGTTATTCTATTGTCTGAGCTAAGTGCTGTACAAGGATAATGGCATCCGTAGCAGCTGTAAGGCCAAAGGATGTTGTGTCTTAGTGCACACGATAGCCAGGCCATGGTGACCTCTTAAAGATTAGAGCAAAAGTCTTCAGATATGCTTGTGACTCTGGGACACGTACTCTCTCCTGTGTATGTTTGGTATAAAAACTACCTTCTGCTAAGGGGGGGTACGACACTCTGCATCTCTCCTTTGTGCTGTGTTCTCCTTGTGCGCAAGTAAATTAAAGACAACTTGCTGATTGATCCAGACACAGTCTTTTTGTCAAGTATCTCAATCTAAAATTTCCATAACAATCTGGTGTCAGAAGTGGGATTCCTCGAGTGGACAGATCCGGACGGAGTGACCAGGGATTGATCATCCTGGGGGAATAGATCCTCCAGCCTCTTACCTCCATAGGATTTCAGAGACGGGAGGCCTGTTTTCATTTGGTCCAGGACTGTCACCACTGGAATCCATCAAACTCAATTCACAACTAAACGGTGAGATACAGATGTCTGTTATCGATAGAGAGTAGGACACAGGCCAGACTTGTTGTCATTCTTGACCAGGTTAAAGTCTCACAGGAGCCTGCAATAGCTTAAAAAAAATTGCTTACTAAATTAGTTATTTTAACCTTACAGAAATATGCAGAGCTCTCAGTAAATGCAGATTATTTACCCGAGCTGCAGGTGTTGTGTGTGTCTTTACCTGCATTATGTGGTAAGCATATAACACATGATGGACAAGGTTTCTGTGCATAACCTTTCAAACCTTTTGTGTACCATTTTTGCTCGAGTGCTGTTAACATCCTCCCTTTTGACACATGGACCAGCCCATCTGTCAAATTGGCAGAATTAGAAAAATTGTTATGAAGGCAAGGCTCGGATTCAGGCCTCTACCAAAAATCATCATGTTTGGTTGCTCCATGCATTTTCCACAAGTGGACTTACTGATCTAGTTAATCTATTAGTACTAATCTTTTTAAAATTATTTGACAATGGCGCCACAAAACCACTGTTACTAATATCATATGTTATCAGTGCACTAATGAAGCAATCCATTGTTATTTTTAGGTGTTCAAGAGGGACACTAGTGATAGATTTATTAGCCTTTTTTTTTGTTTTTGTTTTGTTTTGTATATCTACATGTTTATACACATTTCAAAACAATTCTGTGTTCTTCTACTTTCTCTAAATCTGCTTTCCTTTGCTTTTTATTCTTCAGCTTTTTATCAAATTGTTTTCAATTTTTGAATTACAAGAAAACATTTTAAATATTCTGTATAGTGCATCCTCTTTTAAGCATCAGTAGGAGAAGTAAGAGAAATGTAATTACAATGACACAAAGGCCTAATATGACCTCTCAGGTGAGGGAAAAGCCATCTCTTCTAAATGCATTGATGATATTCAGAATATTAACAAACCACTGACAAAAAGCAAATAATGTTTTTCCTGGGCATATGTTCTTACTGTAGACAGTGTATAACTAAAGGATAATTGATGCCAAAAAACAAAATAAAGTTTTAAGAATTTGCAAAAGTCTTCCGGAAGCACAAAATCACTAACATAAGCTATAGCAAGCTTCTCTGAGTTTGTTTGTTGTTTGTGTTCTCTGTTCTCCGTCGTTTTTTGTTTGCTCAGTGTCTTGTAATGTCAATGTCTTGTTGTTGGTTTAGATAATCTAATGAAGAAGAATAAAGAGTAATTGGAGGCAAATTATTATGTTTAGTGAAATGTAGAAGGTAAAGCTACCTTAACAGGTTTACTCCCACCGACAACATTTGTTGCGAAAAAGAGATCTCTCACTTTTGAGACTCTACTGTTTTTATTACATATACCAAGCTGATATTAGTGTATATAGCACAACTGAGTTTTGAGAAATCTGGTGAGTTTCACATGATAGGGGTCAAAGGTCACATGACCACAGGAGTTTATTTACGAGGTACACCTGGAGAGAAGCTCAGCCTCCGCCTAAGTCTGAAACAAAGGTTTAGACTTTTAAAACCACTTATGTTCTTTCTCAGGAGAGTTTGGTCCTACGAATCTTCCTTCTACTGGCTAGAAACTCTAAATTTGCATAATGGTCTTTATATGATTTTTATGGGGGTTTCAGAATTAGAGTTAGAGATTTTTTTTCCTGCTTTAGGTCTCTCACTATTGTCATTATTTTGCTTAGCTGAGATCTCATGTGTGTTTGTGCTCACCTCAATGCAAGCTGGATTGCAGGTCGCCATACCTTTTATTCTTGACCTATACTCCTGTTGTCCACACATTTTTCAGTTTGAAGCTTCTGACAAAGTTACATTTGCCTCCAGTGTCATTAACCCTTGCTCTGTTATGCGACCCAACAGTTTCAGAGCATCCTGCCCTTGAATCTTGTTGTTATCTTAAGGCCATAGACAGTCTGATGACTAAATTTAAAGATTAATAATAACAAAACTCTGGTCATTTTACAAGCTACGCCCCTCCTTGTCTGCATACAAGTGAGGCCACACTCTTTCCCTCCTGTCCTCCATACTGTCCCTCCCTCTCTCATCTTCTCTCCTACTCTCTCCTTTTCTTCTATCTCTGCCCTGCAACAGGGGCCCCCTGCCTTCACTGGGCCTCTGGTTAGAATGGTCTTGCTTGCAATTATGAATTTTCTCTCATCAAAAAAAAAAAAAAGGCTAATAAATCTATCACTAGTGTCCCTCTTGAACACCTAAAAATAACAATGGATTGCTTCATTAGAGCACTGATAACATATGATGTTAGTTACAGTGATTTTGTGGTGCCATTGTCAAATAATTTTAAAAAGATTAGTACTAATAGATTAACTAGATCAGTAAGTCCACTTGTGGAAAATGCATGGAGCAATCAAACATGATGATTTTTGGTAGAGGCCTGAATCCGAGCCTTGCCTTCATAACAATTTTTCTAATTCTGCCAAATTGACACATGGGCTCGTCCATGTGTCAAAAGGGAGGATGTTAACAGCACTCGAGCAAAAATGGTACACAAAAGGTTTGAAAGGTTATGCACAGAAACCTTGTCCATCATGTGTTATATGCTTACCACATAATGCAGGTAAAGACACACACACAACACCTGCAGCTGGGGTAAACAATCTGCATTTACTGAGAGCTCTGCATATTTCTGTAAGGTTAAAAGAACTAATTCAGTAAGCAAATTTTTTTTATTCAAAGGTCTATTGAACTTGTTGCAACAAGTGGTTAGAAACTCTCCTCATCTAAAACAGTGGTGACCTTCTTGGGGCATGTGATCACAGACAGGATACTTCCTGGCCTCAGCAATAATGCAACAAAATGTTTGGGTTAACATGACATCATTCTGAAAAAAACTGTGCAGGAAAATGAGAGGGGAATGGTAAAATACATCCTTGGACTGACCAAACTCTGATGTGGACTTGACCAGGTTTACTAACACTGTGTGAATATGAATGTGTGAACTCTAACCACTCCTTATGTGTTGTTATGATCTAAAATGTTCATATTTCTGAAAATTAACAGGTTTTAACAGGTGATTAATAAAGATAATAAGGATCCAACAAACTGGATCCATATGGATCTGAACCCAGTGACGACAACTCTGTTGTGTGTATATGTATATGCTGACATTTCTCTCTACAGACTGAACTATCATCTATCACCTAAAAGCAATACAAATGGAACAAAAGACTGAGCTGATATAAACCCATATGGAACAATAGGAAATATGGAACAAGCACACTTCAGAAAAGTGTGTAACATTCAAGGAACTAAGGAAAATTCAAGGAAAATAATGGATGTGGTAACTATAACACCTTTGGTAAGTTATTTCAGATTGCCTTATCATATTTGATGCTTTTACGTGCTAACTATATGAGTCTAACTTATTTTGCCAAATTACAAATTTTCAAAAATTCACGACTGATTGTAAATCAGAGAATTGAAATCAGAGATCGAACTATAGTCCAGACTACAGACCGTCCCAACAGGGGATGGCAGTGTTTTGTGTGCAACATGTTCCTGTTTTCTCTCAGCAGGTCCCAAATAATATGTTTACAAAAAACATGTTTCCTAAATGAATGGAGACAGTGTAAACGCACCTTCGAATCCCTGCACATGTGGGGTTTGATGTGAGGTATCACTGCTCCTACTGCCTCCACTCTGGGAAGGGAGATGGAACGACAAAATGCAAAGGTGCTTAGGGGAAAACAGGCAGGGCCCAAAGCTCTGCCTGTACTGGAAACATCACAGCTTCTATGGTTCTTCTGGTCACTCGACCTACTGAGCCACTGGACAACGCTGGCTCCTTTAAGAAGGGCTCCAACCCTCCACAACAACTTCTGCTCCATCTCCGGCTTCCACAACTTCCACTTGGATCCACACCAGCAACTGCAGAAGGTCCCTGAGCCAGGGACAACAACCTTCCTCTCTGGATGCTGAGGACATCAACACTGACTGAGAGGATCACCGCACTCACTGACTCTCACAGCAGTCAGGCTGCGTTGACCTGCACGGACACAGGTGCGAGCCTAACGCCGCCTGTGTTCGCTCCGGTGAATTCACAATACACATACATTTGGCAACAAGCAGAGCACACACCTCACAGGTTGTTACTGCAACTGAAGAACAATGACCAGACCCATCTTGCGCGTTTAACAAAAAGACTATGACATCTGAGCAAGACCTGACCTGGAGAGGGGCCAGGCGCAAAATCGGACATTGTAAATGGGCTTCGGGAAAGAGCCATACATGTAGCCAAACAAGTGTATATCTATCTATCTATCTATCTATCTATCTATCTATCTATCTATCTATCTATCTATCTATCTATCTATCTATCTGTGTATGAGGAATTGCATGAGGACTTCCTCTCACTTTTGTTTTACCTTTTCTTTAATATGTGAATGAAATTTTCCTACACTTGCATTACAGCTTAAAGGTTTAATCCTACAAAGTTTTAAGTCTTACTTCTTGTACAAAAGGAATTGTTTTGTCTGTTGTGATTTCTTAATGAGTTATCATTTTAAACTGTGAGGGGTAATGATACTGATGAATGGGGATTGACTTTATTTATTGATTAATATAAAAAGGGTTTTTATTATAATCAAAAGGGAGGAAATGTGTTGGAAATTAATTCATTTCTGTGTTATCCTACTGTTATTCTATTGTCTGAGCTAAGTGCTGTACAAGGATAATGGCATGCGTAGCAGCTGTGAGGCCAAAGGATGTTGTGTCTTAGTGCACACGATAGCCAGACCATGGTGACCTCTTAAAGATTAGAGCAAAAGTCTTCAGATATGCTTGTGACTCTGGGACACGTACTCTCTCCTGTGTATGTTTGGTATAAAAACTACCTTCTGCTAAGGGGGGGTAGGACACTCTGCATCTCTCCTTTGTACTGTGTTCTCCTTGTGCGTAAGTAAATTAAAGACAACTTGCTGATTGATCCAGACACAGTCCTTTTGTCAAGTATCTCAATCTAAAATTTCCATCACAACACTTCTAAAACCTGTGAACTGGTTATTGATTTTAGACATAGTAAGAATAATGTGCCTATATTCATTTATGATTCTGAGGTACAAATGGTTGATAAATGTAAGTTTTTGGGTATTACTCTCTCCAAAGATCTGAGCTGGCAGTCAAACACCAGTAACATTGCTATATAGGCTTGCCAGCGTCTCTTCTTTTCACGAAAACTAAAGGAATTCACTCAAAACAAAACTATTCTTTTAAACTTTTATCGGTGTGGTATTGAAAGTCTTCTTACCAGCTCTGTCACAGTGTTGTTTGATAATCTCACTGTGAAAGAAAATAAAACTTTAAACAGAGTGGTTTGCTCCGCTTGCAGGACCATAGGCTGTGACCTCCCAGTCTTATGGTACATTCACACCGGACGCGAATCAGGCGTCAAGGCTGATTTATACTTCCGCGTCAAATCGACGGTGTAGCCCCGCGGACTCCTTTGCGTCGCTGCGAGCCCTCTCAAAACCTATTCCGTAGCCCTGACATGCACATGGTCAAAAATGTAACTACGCGTCAGGGCGACGCGGACCGCAAGCGCTGTGATTGGTTGCTTGGTCTTGCGATGAATTGGCACTGCATGGAACGATGCAGAGGAGCAACGCAGAAGTGTGAAGGGTTTTCAACTCCGTCGAGCCAACGGCAGTAGTTTGGCGTCAAGAAGACGCGGAACTATAAATCAGCCTTCAGGCGCGAGCGATTACCATGTTAAGTCTATGGAAAGCTTGCCTGGAAATTCCAGACTCACCGCTGTACCAGTGGATGAGTCTGATCGCCATAGAATCAATTCGATTTCTAGCGCGGAGCAAACGGACAGCGGAGTTAGCCAATCAGAAAATGGCGGACGTGACGTTAACAAAGCGACAAGAAAGTAAGCAACGCGAAAACATTTTTTTTTTTTTAAATAAAGGCTTCTAGTGCTGCAAGCTGCTGTGGTTTTAATGACTCGATATGTTTTTGGTCATTTAAAACGGAATTTACCGCTGAATGAAACAAACTCGGCTCCTCAGTGCTCGCGAAGAACACGTGACTTAAATAAGCGAATCAAAATGCATGGTACGATTGGGATTTGAGTAAACCACTGCGGACGGCGTGGACAATTTTCCAGGCAAATGGAAAGCCGCGTTCAGGCGCGAACAAGCGTCCTGCGGCGCGAAGGACGCAAATGGCGCGAAGCGAATCAAGCGAATCAAGCGACTCGCGCGAATAGCGCGAATTGAGCGTTTGACGCGCGAGTCCCGCGAATAGGCAAAGACGCGAATCGGCGGATGAAGCGAACAACGCAGATTCGCGTCCAACGCTCTGGTCGCGGAAGTTGAAAAATTTGAACTTCTGCGAACATTCGCAGCGCGTTAACCAATCAGGGACCTGTTGTAGCAATGACGTGGTTACGTAGGACGTAACAGGAGGAGATCCCTGCCTCGGAGATCCAGCAAAACAATCATCGAGGCTGTCAGAGTGAACCCGGAGATAAAAGCTGCAGCCTACAGCAGCTCTTCTACTTTTATGATGACAGGAAACAAAAACAGCCCTGATAGAAAACACTATAAATAATATAAATATGGCTGTTTAGGCTTTGTGTGAGTGTGGTTATAGCTGTTATATGTGATACAAGCCTGTGACAGAGGCTCACTCTGATCATCGTGACATCAAGAACACACAAATAAATACAATTAAATATAAAGGGGGGGATAACTTTACCAAAATAGCCTATTGAGATGTGCTCGTTATATTAGCAGTTATTGCACTCTCCAGAACAACAGAAAATACAGAGCCTGTGCCTAGACTAGACCCCAAAACCACTAGAGAGAGCTAATGTACAAGAAATAACCCCAGACTGTCTCAGCTCTGTCTCTGGGGTTAATGCTGCTGTACAGCAGCAGTGTCCTGGGGAGAGGTCTTGCAGCCACACGGGACACAGGTGACCAAACCCAGACAGGCTCATTTGGGAGTAGCCCTAGCGGCCATGCCCCTCATTTGACGCGAATGAAGCGTCCAATTCGCCTCATTCGCGTGAGTGAATTCAAAATGGTCACGCGTCCAACTAGACGCGAATGACGCGAATTTGACGCCTGATTCGCGTCCGGTGTGAACGTACCATCAGAGAATATTTACAAATCTAGACTTTTAACCAGAGCTCTCCAGATCATCAGTGATCCCTCTGGCCACCCTGCTGCTGAGATGTTTGACCTCCTTCCGTCAGGGAAACGATATCGTTCTATTAAATGCACTACATCTCGTCATGCTAAAAGTTTTTTTTTCCACAAGCTGTGATGACCTTGAACAATGCACCTTGAAATACCTCATATATAAGACATGCACCTTATTGCTTTGGTTACTTCTTTTACTGCTATTTATACAGTGTTTTTATTGTTAGTATTTATTAGGTTTTATTTAGGATGTATCCAAATGTTGTTTTATTGAAGGCTTGTGCTTGGTGTGTTTTGTTTGTTTAAATGTTGACTGTGCACTTTGAGCTTTTTTTATTTAATGCTGCATATGGCAAATAAACTGAACTGAACTGAAAAGCAGAGAAATGACTTTTCAGTTTTTGAGTATTTAAGTCTTTTTCTTGACTTGGAGACCACTGCATTTTTGTTGTTCCTGTACACTGTATTGTGTGCAGCAGCTTCAAAATAGGGAATATGAGGAGGGAGGTGCTTGCAACCTTAAACTTAAAGTGTCCCCACCTAGCCATTGGGGAAGGTTAGCTTTTTAAGTATTTGGCAACCAAAAAGGTGATCACAAAATCAGCCAAAAATCTTCCAATCATGCTGTGTTTCCTCACAGCAAAAAGATCCTGGGTTCATCTGCTGGACCAGGTGAGTGGGGGCTATCTTTGTGTTTGCATGTTCTTTATGTGCTCAGGTGGGTTTTGTCTGGGTGCTCCGGTTTCCCCCATCAACCTAAAACTCAAGATCTGGTGAAGGAGAGTGATAAATCTATGCCTCGACTTTTTCTTTGACCCACCTTTGTAAATATCCTCAACCCCAATATCCTATTTATTCTAGGTTGCAATCCAGGGAAAGTCAGTGACCACACAAGTGTGGTTTAGATACCCTAATGATTCACAGGTTTACTGTTTTAACTCATGACCTGACATTCCATAAGCTTGTCTCTGTTTACAAATCGTATACCTGCAGTGGAAAGGTTAAGCTCCAGGGCTTCTATCTTTTAGAACTGTAGGCAGGACTTCTGGTTTACCCAGTTTCAAATGGGCGTGGAAATTTGTTGCGGGGGTAATGTAGGACGCTCTTAAATTGCTTCCACAGTTTGTTTCAACAGTGCAGCAGCAGAGAAAACATTTGTTTTAATGGATTATTCTTCAGTCCTCTTGTTCAGTCCCACTACTCTGTTGGGGACTATTGCTCTCATGCTATTCTTGTATATTATATGCAATAGTTTAATTTCTGTGGAATCCAGGAAAGAGCCTCCAGGACCAAGGTCTTTGCCACTGCTTGGCAACCTGTTGCAGCTTGATCTCAAGAGACCCTTTGTTACTCTTTGTGAGGTAAAGCTAACACTCATTTTGCAGATGAATTTTGTTAAATAACTTTGCTTTTTAATATGAATTATTACATCTCTTTAGATGTCAAAGGAATATGGGGGTGTCTTTAAAATCTACCTGGGTCCTAAAAAAGTTGTGGTGTTGGCTGGATATAAAGCAGTCAAAGAGGCTCTGGTTGGCTTTGCTGATGAGTTTGGGGACCGAGACATTCCTCCAATTTTTCATGAATTATCCCAGGGTCATGGTAGGACTTATTTTACATTACTTAAATTACAACCCAAATTCAGGAAAGGTTAGGACTTTTTTGAAAAAAAAAAAAAAAAAAAAAAAAAAAAAAAAAAAAAAATATATATATATATATATATATATATATATATATATATATATATATATATATATATATATATATATATATATATATATATACCCGAATGACCGAGCTAAGATCCTGTGGGACTTCCAGATCCAGACAGACAAAATGGTAGTGGCGAACCAACCGGACATTGTGGTGATGGACAAACAGCAGAGGAAAGCCGTTGTGGTTGACATCGCAATACCAAGCGATTGTAACATCAGGAAAAAGGAACACGAGAAACTGGAGAAGTACCAAGGCCTCAAAGAAGAACTTGAGAAGGCCTGGAAAGTGAAGGCAACAGTGGTGCCCGTGGTCATCGGAGCACTCGGGGCAGTAACCCCCAAACTGGAAGAATGGCTACATCAGATTCCAGGAAAAACATCAGACATCTCAGTCCAGAAGAGCGCAGTCCTAGGAACAGCAAAGATACTGCGCAGAACCCTCAAGCTCCCAGGCCTCTGGTAGAGGACCCGAGCTTGGATGGATGAAACCGCCCACGGAGGGCGAGAGGACAATTTTTTTTTTTTATATATATATATATATAAATTAAAACTAAAAGAATTCAAATCACATGAATTCGAATCACAGGAATTTTACTCTTTTATGCACAAAATTATCTCATTTCAAATTTGATGCAGGGGACAGGGGCATGTTTACCATGGTGTAGCATCATCTTCTTTTCCAAACAGTTTGAAGATGTCTGGGCATTGAGGTTATGAATTTCTGGAGTTTTGGTTTTGGAATTTGGTCCCATTCTTGCCTGATATAGGTTTCCAGCTGAAGAGCAGCTGGGTTTAATGTTGCTCTAAAACCTTTATAAACCTTCCAGCATTCATAGTTCCTTCCAAAACACACAGCTGCCCATCCCGTATGCACTTATGCCCCTCCATACCATCAGAGATCCTGGCTTTTGAACTGAACACTGATAACACGCTGGAAGGTCTCACTCCTCTTTAGTGCGGGGGACATGGCATCCATGATTTCCAAAAAGAATGTCAAATTTGGACTGGTCTGACCATAGAACACTGTCCCACATTGAAACAGTCCATTTTAAATTTAGCTTTGACCCAGAACACAATGGCGCTTCTGGACCATGTTCACACATCGCTTTATTTGTACATGATAGAGCTTTAGTTGGCCTCTGCAGATGGGACGGCAGATTGTGTTTACCCACAGTGGTTTCCGGAAGGGCCCATTTAGTAATGTCTCTGACACAATCATGATGAGTGATGCAGTGTCATCTGAGGGCCCCAAGACCACGAACATCCAATAAAGGTCTTCAGCCTTGTCTCTTACACAGAGATTTCTCCAGTTTCTCTCAATCTTTTGATGATGTTATGCTCTGTAGATGATGAGATTTGCAAAGCCTTTGCAATTTGACGTCAAGAAACATTATTTTTAAAGTATTCCACAATCTTTTTATGCACTTTTCCCCAGATTGGAGAGCCAGTGCCCATCTTTACTTCTGAGAGACTCTGCCTCTCTAAGACATCTCTTTTACCAAACCAATTTACTTCATTAGAAGTAAGTTGGTTAGAAGTTAGAAGTAAGTTTTCCCAGCTGAATCTTTTAAATATTTTTTTTTTTTGCTTTTTCAGCCATTTGTTGGTCCTGTCCCAACTATTTTGAGACATGTAGCAGGCATCAAATTTAAAATGAGCTTATTTTGTGCATAAAAGTGTAAAATTTCTCAGTGTAAACATTTGTTATGTTATCTGTGTTTTATTGTGAATGTAATATTGGCCTATGTGATTTGAAAGTCTTTCAGTTTTCATTTTATTCAAATTTGAAATCTTTGAATCTTTTCAGAATTTGGGTTGTACATTATACATTGTACACATGGCAATTTATAGTTGTACACAAACACCATATAACAAACAGCCCTTTTTCAGTGCTGACAGCAAAATCAATGTAAACATGCATCTGATATTTCATAGGAATTCTTTTTGCTAATGGAGAATCATGGAAGGAGATGAGAAGATTTGCCCTCACCACTTTAAAAGACTTTGGGATGGGCAAAAGACTAGCAGAAGATAAAATTATAGAGGAATGCCACTATTTGATTAAAGAGTTTGAAAAACATAAAGGTATTAACATTTACTTTCAACACAAATGGACTATGCAGTATGAACCTAAATCTGCATTTGTGTTCTGTCCTTAGGAAAACCATTTGATACAACACGTTCAGTAAACCACGCCACATCTAACATAATCTCATCGATTGTGTATGGAAGCAGGTTTGATTATGATGATCCTATTTTTAAAAACATGGTGGCAAGAGCCAATGAAAATATTCGTGTTTCAGGTTCTGCATCAATCCAGGTACTGTCATTCCCAATATATTATAACAGTGGCAAATCCAAGACATTTGGATAACATTCTTTACCTTGCAGCTTTACAACATGTTTCCAAGGCTGTGTGGCTGGATAAATAACAGGAGGCAGATTATGACAAACGCTGCTGAAAATATCAAAGATGTTAACAACTTAATTGCTGGTTTAAAAGAGACATTAAACCCTGAGATATGTCGTGGCTTTGTGGACTGCTTTCTAATCAGAAAAAACAAAGAAGAGGTAAGATCTGCACATCTTCAATAATTTTCCTAAAATTGCACATACAGTACACTACTAATAATAAATATACTTTAAACTTAGGACTTGCACAATACGAACATTTACTACAATAAAAACAATCTGACATACTCAGTGACCAACCTGTTTGGAGCTGGTACAGACACCACTGCAGCTACAATCCGATGGAGCTTACTCTTTATGGCAAAATATCCACAAATTCAAAGTAAGGACCACGAGTGTTACAGAATACTTCAAATAAGTTTTTATTTCAGTTGTGGTTTGTCTCCAGATCAGGTCCATGAGGAGCTGAGCAGAGTAGTAGGAAGTCGCCAAATTTGTTCAGAGGACCGGAAAAACCTGCCCTACACTGATGCGGTCATACATGAGACACAGAGACTTGCAAACATTGTACCAATGTCCCTTCCTCACAAAACCAGCAGAGATGTTACCTTTCATGGATACTTCATTAAAAAGGTCAGCTGTTTGTGGTTTGATAAATGAACTAAAGCATGCAGGATATTGTTTTTTCAAACAATTGAAATGCTGTTATATTAATAAGCCTTTACAAAAACATATTTGTATGCCTTCAGGGTACAGTTGTAATTCCTCTTTTAACTTCTGTCCTATATGATGAGAGTGAATGGGAAACCCCACACACATTCAACCCTTCCCATTTCCTGGACAAAGATGGCAAATTCATCAGGAGAGATGCTTTTTTGCCCTTTTCTGCAGGTGAACAACAATGTTTGCTTGTCATTTTTTTTTCAGTCACCTTAATAAATGTGAATTGAACTCATAGCTGGACCTTTTTGCAGGTCGTAGGGCATGTCTGGGGGAGGGTTTGGCCAAGATGGAGTTGTTCCTCTTCTTCACCTCACTTCTTCAGTGCTTTCGCTTCAGCCCTGCACCTGGAGTTAAAGAGGAGGACTTAGAGTTGACTCCAACTGTGGGCTTTACCCTCACCCCATCCCCTCATGAGCTGTGTGCCATCATTCACTGAGAGCCATCGGCCCCACAAAAGAATGTAAAATTGTTTGTCTAACAACAACACATTGTATAGGTTATATGACTGTACAAAAAAGATGGCTATTGGTTCAATGTTACATTAAGTCATATCACATATTAAAAATAAATATTTCAATTTTTAACTTTAAATAATCTGCTCTTTTAAGATTGGGCAAAAGGTAATAGTAATATTTTCTTCTATCTTTTTGGAAGCTATGTAGGCTTAAAACTTGTTTAATCACAAAAAGATTTTAGTTTTGTTACAGTTGTATATTCTTGGTTTAGGGGTCTCTAACATGAGCAGAGCCACCTATTTGTGATTTTTGACTTGATAAAAGTCAGCTCTGTGTATTTCAAGCTTCAAAAGCTGATCTTCTTATGCTCTGAAAAAAAAAAAAAATACTGTAAATGTGTCCCTAAGTTGAAGAGGACATGGGAATGCAATTAAAGTTATACTACCCTCTCACTATAGCGGTGGCCAAAACATCTCTAAAATTTCAATCATTGTGTGTGAGCCTTGTTTGAACAAAGGTTAATTTGCATACTGTGCAGCTTTGTGGAGGCAAAACAAGCTGGGAGACCATCGAAAATCCTCTTTTTTTTTCACACAGTAGGTTGTGCTCATTTGCTGTCTACAGCTTTTTAGCATGAAAAAATATATAGAATTTTGGGCATGTTTTATTTGCAGGTTGCAGTGCATGCTTTGGAGAGAGTCTGGCCAGAAAGACTTGACTTTCCTACTTCAATGGTTTTGTTTTGACTCTCCAACTGGTGTTGAAAAAGAGGAACTGGATCTGACACCAGTTGTAGGCTTTACCCTAACTCCAGTACCCCATCAACAGTATGTAATTAGTCAAAGATTTTTAATTTTGTTGTTGTGGAAATACTTTGAACAATAGCTTTAAAAGGTTAAATGCTAAAATCAAATCAAAAAGTACACACATAAAAATGTACTAGACCCACCATTCTCAAACTGGCATCTGGGGAGCCCCAGGGGTCCTTGGACCATAGGTTGGGGGTCCACAAAAATATTTCTACTTAATTAATTGTGTTATAGTAAATCAATATAAACACTCATAAATGTTAATGCGAACCACTACATCAAGGATAGGCAAACTTGGCCCTCAGCCAGATAAAGTTGTCCATGATAATCTTTTTAGCAGATATTCACTTTTATTAATTGTCATTACTTGATAACTTTTTTCAGTTCATAAAGTTTTTTGTGAAAGAGGCCGCTGTATAGCCCCATTTGCAAGCATACAGCTCTCTGTCATGGTTTTAGGTGCCTCCAGCCAATAGCAAGCATTCTATCATGAGACCTCCTTCTGTCATGGTTGCCTTTGCCTCTATCCAATAGTATAGTAAGTATCCAATGTATCTAATTTGCCACGTAAAAATGTAGCAAAATAGGGGGAGGCGCGGTTGGGGTGAGGATTTGTGGTTATTTATTTATTTTTAAGCTATATATATATATATATATATATATATATATATATATATATATATATATATATATATTGTATACGTAATTGAACAATATATGTTAATTTAAAGCTGCCAAGCAACCATAATAGAGAACTGTATGTCCATTCTGGTGGCCTGCCACCTGATGATTCAAAATTTACATAGCCTGACTGCAATCAACCTTGCTTATCCCTGCCCTACAGCAAAAAAAAAAAAAAAAAATTGTGAATAAACCTTAGTAATATAAGGTTTTAGGACTCTGTTTTAAATTTCTGATGATTGTGACGACCCATGTAAATCATGATGGAGAGTGGAAGATGCTAAGAATGGGTCCTTGGGATTTTTTTCTCTCCTGTAAGGGGTCCCTGGCCCCAAAAAGTTTAAGAACCCCTGTACTAAGCATGTTCCCCTGTATCAAAACATGTTTTAAGATAAAATATTCCATCATTTCACTTAATAACTTACATACAGAAACATGCTGTCCATCACATCTTTTTTTTTTTTTTTAACAATAGCAATTCAACTTTGACAGTGTGTATTGCCATACTGAGTGATACAAAAGTACAAAATCAGTATCCATAATGTGCTACACATTTTTTTTTAAATATTACTAATAAAATGAGTCACTACATATATTTTGTAGTCACAGTATTAATGAAATCAAGTTCTGACTCACCATAAATGTACTCTGAAGATAAATAAATATATATATATATAGATATTTAATAGTTGCTGCAGTGTTACAGTGCTACAGTCTACAGTCGCTAAAAATGTGCATTAATTACTGTACAATAATGTCCAAAGGCTTTAGGGGTGTCACCTTGGCCTGGATTTTGCTAAGGGCCTTCTACTTTGATAGTATTTACCTGATCCTGCACAGAGTCACTCGAAGACAAAACTGATTGAGTGGAAATGCTACAGTCCTGAAGGGTTCTTACAACACAGCTGTTTGAAAAATCTGACATTTTAGTCTCGGGGCCTCTAAATGTCTGATTATTTGACTGGTGGAAAGAAGACACATAGTTTTGTGTGAATCCTGACATATGTGCTTGAGTGTTTTGCTGCTGGTATAAGGCTGCATATGTTTGTCTCTGTGATGGAGAATGGATAAGTGGAAGGCTCTCTGCGCTGCTACATGCTACGAAACCATTCATGCTGGTAGGACTCAGTTCAGGCAGTTTAAAGGCCTCAACAGTTTCTAAAGCATCTAAGGAGTTGAAGCTTGGCTGTGTCTGGCTGCAATGAGTATATGTGCCTTGGCTACAGTTAAATGAGTCTTGGTTAAAGGAGGTAGATTTAGAAGCAGCTGGTGAGGGAGTTTTGGTATGCTGCTGTTGAACAGTGCTACAACATCCAAGTTTGGAGGACATACTCTGAAGCGTGCTGAGGATTTGCTTCTGAATGTTTGTCTGCTGGACTTGCTCCCGCTCCAAACGACACTGCTGCTCCACCAGCATATTCACCGCAACGCCCAAACTTTTCACCTCAGAACTTAGGGTCTGAATCTGGCCCTGCAGGAGACCTCGCACTCTTGAGTCCTGAATGGTTTGTTGGGGGCTAGAATTCCCCTCATTGTGGTTAGTTGCATGGCTGCTATGTGGGGTTGGCAGTCGTAAAACTGAGCTCCCAGGAGCTGAGGTGGCCACAGATACTGGTGGTTGACTTGGAAGACGGATGCCAACTCGAGGAGGAAGGTGAAGTGACACACTAGGAGGTTTTTGAATGGAATAACGCCTTGCTGAGGTTCCTCCTAATCCTTCTGACTGACTTTCCGTAACAGTCTGTAAACAAATGGACAAAAGCATTATGTTCAAAATTATATAGGTCCTTGTTCTCCAAACATTGTTATATGTATTGTGCATGTTTCTCACCCTTTCATTTGAATCATATGTATTTGATGGTTGTTGAACAGTATTTCTCAAATCAGTGTTATGGACACTTATTTGATCTCTTCTTAACAGTGATGCCACCTGCTGGGAAGACTATAGAAAGATACATTTGGTTAAAATTCTACATTTGTGTTGAGACAACAAAAAAAGATGTGAAATTTACCTTTATTCTGTGTGATAGTGCTTTATCCAAAATCCTTTTACGTGCAGCCAACATGGAGCTAAAAGCTGGGGAAGGACTGACTCTCCTTCTCATTAATGCTGCAGTAATTGCTCCTGTGGAAGATGCTACACTTGTTGCAGCTCTTGTTACAGAGGCCTGGGCTCCACTTTGGGTGTTCTGTGCAAGAGAAGTGACACTGACAATCTGGATGTCATTTTCTTCCTTATTTCCTTGCCCTTGGCTGCTGCCAATACTACATATCCCTGCTGACCCTGGGGGCTTTGTGGTACTTGGATTTGTAGATTTTGCTATGAAACCAGAATGCTGAGACTGTTGAGAGGACTCCCGTATTAGGTTTTGCAGATGAACGCCACTCCAACTCTCTGAAACCCCTATGCCTCGAGCTTGCACCTGAGTCGATGATGTGCTTCCAATTTCCACAGGGCGAACACGTCCAGGTGGTCTTCCCTGAAACTCTCTCAAGAACAGGTAAATTGCCTGGGCTGACACCTTGATGTTCTCCAGCTCTAGCACAGCTTTAATTTTACGGAAACTCAGTCCAGCCTTTCGGAGCTCCACAACTTTGTGCTTGGCAACATCATCAAGACGACCCATAGTTGCCTAATGAACAAAGAGTTTGAATGAATATTTTAAAATATGCAATAACAACAAACTGTAATGTATTTTAAACCAAGATCCCTTTGAATCGAACATTGAAAAATATCTTTACACGTAGTACAAATGCTTGTTGGAGAAAAACATTTTATCAACTAACTCACAATTTCTCAGTTTAACTTATTTTATAATTAGTATAAACTGTCAATTTGTAGAAGTGTGATGTATTTTACTAATGTGACTGACGTTAAAACAATAGAAAATAAAACACTGCTAACAATACCAGCTAACAATATATCGATATCAAGAGGCTCTCACCACAAAACGCTCGTCGCGGACCAGGACGTGTTTTTTATTTCTTTAAAACACCTCGAGCATTATCAGAAAACACACTTGGCACACTTGTAATTTATGACTTATTTATAATGAACACATTTTCCCTGGCAATAAAGTAAATAAAAGAAATTTGATGCGGTTGTATGTGGCGCTCGTGTGCTTACGCAACTTCCTCTCTGTCGTCATCACTAAGCGACGCTATCTCAGGCCACAAGTGTTCGCCGAAAACGCTTTCGATCGAAGATTAAACGAAATGTAAGTGTAAAAGTATTAAAAATATGGGAGGAAATCGTTTGAGCTTTTACCGTAAAGTTTTGCTTTGCATTTTGCCGTTTACATACAAACATTATTAAGCTATGGGGAGCACTGAATTAATTCAATGGTGGCGGTTACCTACTCTACTGTAGTGTAATTCTTCGCTATTCCTGATCTACTTAAATGTTTATTTTAGTGTTATAAGTGCTTTTAATACAGCTTATTTTTTGTTGTTCGTGTTTTTTAACTGCTTGATAATCTAAATAAAAACAATAAATATTTATAGCCAGAGTCAGGGATGTTCTGGTTATAATGTGTATAACTTATTTGTTAAAAAGACTTTCATTAAATCTAGGGCACCATCACCGACCAAGCGAAAGGAGGAAGAAAAAACAAAAGACAGGGGTAAAGAAAAAACTAACAAAGATGAAGACAAAGAGCGAGGACGGGAAAAAGTGAGGAAACGCCGCAGTGCTTCCAGTGGAAGCAGCAGCAGCAGGTTTGTTCTCACTCTCTGTCTTCATACTGCTTTATAATTGTTTATGTCTAGTAAGCATTTATTGCTTTATTGAGCCCAGGTCCAGCTCTTCTTCTAGCAGCAGTTCTGGTTCTAGCTCGGGCTCCTCAAGTGGATCCAGTTCATCTGGGTCTAGTCGTTCTGGTTCTTCTAGCTCTCGTTCCTCTTCTTCTTCGAGCTCATCTGGCTCCCCCAGTCCTAGCCGAAGACGTCATGATAACCGGAGGAGGTCACGTTCAACGTTAGTGTTCTATTTCTTTTATTCTTCTTAAATAGTGTTGGTTGGTTTTATTCTCATAGACCATGTAGGTTTTACTTATGGCAAATTACATTTATTTGATAATTTATTTTGACAGGTCAAAAACACAGAAAAAAACAGATGAGAAGGAAAGAAGGAAAAGGAGTCCAACCCCCAAACCAACCAAGGTTCATATCGGTCGACTGACAAGAAATGTCACTAAGGTCAGTACAGGGGAAAAAACATGTGAAAATGCATTTTGTTGCCTTCACAGTTTATGTTGTAGGTGTTTGAAAACACATTTATCTAATGGAAGACTAATGTTTTTTTGGTACAGGAACACATACTGGAGATCTTTTCTACATATGGGAAAATCAAAATGGTTGACATGCCAATGGACAGAGGTCACCCTCACCTGTCCAGGGGCTCTGCTTATGTCGAGTTTGAAACCCCAGAGGAGGCTCAGAAGGCTCTTAGACACATGGATGGAGGTAACATAAAATTTACTTTAATAGTAAGGATTGTGCCACAGTGTAGGCTTATGTTACTGTAACCACTACTACTGACACCGCTTACAGGTCAAATTGATGGACAAGAAATTACTGCAGCAGCAGTGCTACCTCAACGAATCCGCCCTCCACCTCGGAGACTTTCTCCACCACGAAGAATGCCCCCACCACCCCCTATGTGGCGTCGCAGCCCACCACGCATGAGAAGACGGTCAGTTACAGGTTACAGACTGCTATGTCTGCTCATATTTTTCTGTTTCCTTACTTCTTCTCTCTATCTAAAGATCCCGCTCTCCAAGGAGACGATCTCCTATCCGCCGCCGCTCTCGCTCCAGGTCTCCAGGGCGCAGGCGTCACCGCTCTCGTTCCAGCTCCAACTCCTCCAGATAGACATTGTTTGATTGTCTTGGAAACTCAACTATGATTTTGTGCTTTTCCAGTCCTTATGGTTGTTTAAGAAATAAAATCCTCTGCTTTGTAGCCAATGTCAACACTGGCCTGCTTGTAGACGTAGATGTTTTTTTTTTTTGTTTTTTTTCTAAATAAAAGCAGTATTCTTTTAGATTTTGGTGCTTCAGAGGTTTTAGTGTCTTAGTTTTGTGCATCACCAGATTTGTTGGTTTCCTTTTTACCATGTCATAATGTAGAAAAAAATTGCAAATAAAATGTTGAAATACACTGGTTGCAAAAAAATTTTTATGCTTTTTTTAAAAATCAATTTTGATGCAAGTTTCGCCATCATACTGCCCTTTGCATATATTTGAACTTTTCACTATTTTAAATACGCATTTGAAGACTTTTGGCAATAAAACTAACAGAAAAAAATGTGGTTTGTTTTCTTGTGTTGATTGCATGTCACTTGAAGGGTTTTAGGTGTTTTTTTTTTTGTTGTTTTTTTTGTGTGTGTTTTATATGCATAGTGGCCATTGAAAGTTAATTACAAGAATTTTAGATAGCTATAAAAAGCCAGTAATGTAGGGACACTGTACTGTTAAGTAGCCGCTAAACAGAGGGCGTGAGAGCAAGCAGACCGACCGCTGGGGGTCTCACTTCAGCTCTGACTGCGTAGCCAAAAGTCACCTTCTTTTTCAATGGCTCTCACGGCTTGTACACAAGAAAAACTATAAGAGTATTAGGCAATGTAGCAACAGCAACACGGTTCATTTGGGTTGGTCCAGTCGAGTTTATGGGCTAAGAATCTTAATTTAACTGTAGTTAGAGATTTTGAGCCGCTGAGCAAAGAGGAATTGCACTATGGCTCTGAACCAGGACAAGAACAGGCAGCGCATCAAGAAGCTTCTGAGTAAACCTGGCAACGACAACTGCGCGGACTGCGGAGCTGCAGGTAATGGATGTTTTTTTCTTTGCTTCTCCAGTTACATCAAACAGACAAAATTTCAGTAGTGAGTTTGTAATATAAATATAAGAGTTTTAGCTGCCTGCAGTTTTGAACTGCGGTCAAGCCAGCCGACGTTTGTTTTTCCGTGGTCAAGTGAGCCGCTCCTAAATTTTGAGTGCGCTAATATAGCATTGTTTACGGCAGTTGACGTGCCGCTGCCAGGGGAGCGACACACGACAGTAACCACAGCGAGAGTTTAGAAGCACATTTACACAACTTTTTCACTAATTTAACAGTATATGCATTTATTATGAAAAGGATATTTTGTATGAATTATTACCTAACTAAATCTGCTGAGTGTATAAGGTGGAATTATATCGCAACTATTTCTCTATAAGCCAAAGAAATGACTGACTGTGCTATGTACTTCTACCACCATTACCTCTGGTACTACTTTCACACCATGAAATACTTTTTTCATGAAGTTAGTAATGACTAAAATTAAACTCATTATGTACTGTATCATACTGTATTTGAGATTGAATATATATATATATATATATATATATATATATATATATATATATATATATATATATATATATATATATAAATTAAAAAGTACAAAATGAAACCTGCGTAAACCACTGAAAGCATGAAGTACTTTTACTGTGTACTTTTTGTGTAATTGTACTTCAAAGTACCTAGTAATGCGTACAAAGAGACTCAATATTATGATTTTGAAGTTGAATAAAAAACTTATTTCAAAAAAGTACACAATGAAACCTGCTTATACCTGTTAAGTACATCCAGGACTACTACCACTGAGAGCATGAAGTACTTTTACTGTGTACGTTTTGTGTAATTGTACTTCAAAGTACCTAGTAATGCGTACAAAGAGACTCAATATTATGATTTTGAAGTTGAATAAAAAACTTATTTCAAAAAAGTACACAATGAAACCCACTTATACCTGTTAAGTACATCCAGGACTACTACCACTGAGAGCATGAAGTACTTTTACTGTGTACGTTTTGTGTAATTGTACTTCAAAGTACCTAGTAATGCATACGAAGAGACTCAATATTATGATTTTGAAGTTGAATAAAAAACTTATTTCAAAAAAGTACACAATGAAACCTGCTTATACCTGTTAAGTACATCCAGGACTACTACCACTGAGAGCATGAAGTACTTTTACTGTGTACGTTTTGTGTAATTGTACTTCAAAGTACCTAGTAATGCATACGAAGAGACTCAATATTATGATTTTGAAGTTGAATAAAAAACTTATTTCAAAAAAGTACACAATGAAACCTGCTTATACCTGTTAAGTACATCCAGGACTACTACCACTGAGAGCATGAAGTACTTTTACTGTGTACTTTTTGTGTAATTGTACTTCAAAGTACCTAGTAATGCGTACAAAGAGACTCAATATTATGATTTTGAAGTTGAATAAAAAACTTATTTCAAAAAAGTACACAATGAAACCCACTTATACCTGTTAAGTACATCCAGGACTACTACCACTGAGAGCATGAAGTACTTTTACTGTGTACGTTTTGTGTAATTGTACTTCAAAGTACCTAGTAATGCATACGAAGAGACTCAATATTATGATTTTGAAGTTGAATAAAAAACTTATTTCAAAAAAGTACACAATGAAACCTGCTTATACCTGTTAAGTACATCCAGGACTACTACCACTGAGAGCATGAAGTACTTTTACTGTGTACTTTTTGTGTAATTGTACTTCAAAGTACCTAGTAATGCGTACAAAGAGACTCAATATTATGATTTTGAAGTTGAATAAAAAACTTATTTCAAAAAAGTACACAATGAAACCCACTTATACCTGTTAAGTACATCCAGGACTACTACCACCGAGAGCATGAAGTACTTTTACTGTGTACTTTTTGTGTAATTGTACTTCAAAATACAGAGTAATGCATACAAATAGACAAAATATTATGATTTTGAAGTTGAATAAAAAACTTATTTCAAAAAAGTATGCAATGAAACCTGCTTATATCTATTAGGTACATTCAGGACTACTACCACTGAGAGCATGAAGTAACTTGACTGTACTTTTTTGAAATAAGTTTTTTATTCAACTTCAAAATTAGCATATTTTGTCTATTTGTACGCATTACTAGGTACTTTGAAATACAATTACACAAAAAGTACACAGTACAGTTACTTCATGCTCTCGGTGGTAGTAGTACTGTATGTACTTAACAGGTATAAGCAGGTTTCATTGTGTACTTTTTTGAAATAAGTTTTTTATTCAACTTCAAAATCATAATATTTTGTCTATTTGTATGCATTACTCTGTACTTTGAAGTACAATTACACAAAAAGTACACAGTAAAGGTACTTCATGCTCTCAGTGGTAGTAGTACTGGATGTACTTAACAGGTATAAGCAGGTTTCATTGTGTACTTTTTTGAAATAAGTTTTTTATTCAACTTCAAAATGATAATATTTTGTCTATTTGTATGCATTACTCTGTACTTTAAAGTACAATTACACAAAAAGTACACAGTAAAAGTACTTCATGCTCTCAGTGGTTTACGCAGGTTTCATTGTGTACTTTTTACTTTATATATATATATATTCAATCTCAAATACAGTATGATACAGTACATAATGAGTTTAATTTTAGTCATTACTAACTTGATGTGAAAGTAGTACCAGAGGTAATGGTGGTAGAAGTACATAGCACAGTCAGTCATTTCTTTGGCTTATAGAGAAATAGATGCGATATAATTCCACCTTATACACTCAGCAGATTTAGTTAGGTAATAATTCATACAAAATATCATTTTCATAATAAATGCATATATTGGTAAATTAGAGAAAAAGTTGTGTAAATGTGCTTCTAAACTCTCGCTGTGGTTACTCTCGTGTCTGTCGCTCCCCTGGCAGCGGCACGACAACTGCCGTAAACAATGCTATATTAGCGCACTCAAAATTTAGGAGCGGCTCACTTGACCACGGAAAAACAAACGTCGGCTGGCTTGACCGCAGTCCTTTTGACATCTCTTAGAAATTAAAAAGTCTAAAAGGCGTACACAACGTTCAGATATGTAACCTAAATATTTTAGATAATGTCATAAATTACATTGTCATGGAAAACATGTAAATAGATAGGGTGTCCTATAAGTGTGTTCAAATACAGATTATTTTATAAATTGTTTCATTTATGTCTTTGGACTTTTATCATCATAAAATACTGTTGATAATAAAACAGTAACTCATCACCACACGTCAGTTCCTTCTTTTAGAATATTGTGGGTATGTATTTAATTTGGAACATTTGCACTCATAGCTCGGTGGCTCACGTTAAAGAAAAGGTGGGAGGGACTAACAATGCAACAGTTCCTTGTCTCCTCTGCACAGATGCACATCCTTAATGTGTGCTTCTTTGTGATTATAAAGCAGGAAGCCCTATCATTTTTGTGGTATTTTATGTAGAGTGTATTAGTAAGGAAATTATCTTTATCCAGTCTATTAGCAGTGGCTGAAGGGCTTCACTTTGTATTGAAACTACTTGGAACTTCTTATGTCTCAGCCTACGTTTGAATCATTTTGAAAGTAGTTCAGGTAGCTTCACTTCCTTTTTGGTTGTGTGTAAGAATTGGATCATCAGCTATGATTGTTATCACAGACAGTATTATTTTTCTATATAAGCAATTCCTGTTGAATGAAAGGCATTATTCCTGTGCTGTGTAAAGGAAATGTGTACAAATAAAACACTCAACCTTTTTTATAATTATGCTGCAGTTCCAGAGTGGGCTTCGTACACGCTGGGTGTATTTGTGTGTCAGAGTTGCTCTGGCCTCCACAGAAACATTGCCCAAATCAGCAAGGTCAAATCTGTGCTGCTTGACCCCTGGAGTTCTTCAGAAGTGGAGGTAGGAACTCCTGATGTGCATTATATGTGCAGTCACACATTCTTTTTTACATAATATGCCCATTTTATATCCTTGCAGTTTATGGACTCAGTAGGTAATAATGCTGCCAATGCTAAATATGAACAGATAGTTCCTGCCTTCTACTACCGACCTTCACACAAGGACTGCATGTAAGTACATTAATGGCTTGCACTGGAGGTTGCAGAATTGTGGAGTGATGGAGTAGTCAGTCAGAAGCACTACGGTTTTTTTAGAGCCAAAAATTAAGCTCTGAACAATGAAAGTTTTGTTTGACAGACAATGATGAGACTTTTTACATGTTAAACAAACCCAAGATGTCATAGAAGTATCATTTTCATTTAGTTGTGGTCATTTAAAAGTTATATTTGCCGAGTTGAGCTAAGACTATAGATAGATAAGTGAGAGCTAATATGAACCAAGTGAAGAGTTTGATAATGTGAGTAAAAAGCCTGTCAAAAAGTAGATTAATTCTAAATGTGTTGTAGGCTTCTTCGGGAACAATGGATCCGAGCCAAGTACGAGAGAAAGGAGTTTATTTGTGTGGAGAAGCAGGAGCCATACACTGCAGGTAGGACTGAAGAATTTATGGCATGCAAAGGGACATAAACAAACAGTTTAGCTCATGAAAGTAGTTTATTGTCTGTGACAAAGTAGCACTTAATACTGCATCATCAAGTTTCAGTTAAAATTGTTTTAGACATGCTTCGCCAAGGAAAAGCACCTTAAGGCAATCAAGAAAAAAGATTTTTCTGTTTATTACCAGTAAATCTTTCTCTTTTATGTTTTCTATCTACCAACTCCATGTAATGATCAGATATTTAGCTTTGAATTCTGTCTTGGTTAAACAATAGAGATAATTACATATATAAAAAAAGATATTTGCTAAAGGTCAAGTTAAATCTTGCAAGAAAAAAGACTCTACAATTACTTGAACTTAGTGAGTTGATAAAGCCATAACTGCTTCATACTCAGAGTAGTGATGTATATTTTACTCTGAAATTTACAATGATTTACATAGTTGAGTTGAAAAATAGTGCACTTTTGTTTGAACTCTGCTTACCATAAGGTTAAAATGTAGCAATATGTCTTTTATGTTTAGTCATCAGTACTTCCCAAAAAGATGGTGATTGATTGATCATTGACAGTAGAAACATAAAACTGTAGTGTTAGCATTTAGTTGTGTTTATTTTTATTTCACATAAATGCACATAATTTCCCCTGTTCACTCTCTGGGCCTGTGTCAATAGAGTCTTGTCCTCCCCTGCAGAGTTTTGCAGCATGTGGCTCTGTGTGACTCTGTCTTAGCCAAATAATGGACTCTTTTGTTCTTATGCAATGGCATTGTATAAGATATCAATCCTAAATTTTGGATTAGAATTAACAACTCAGTATCTATGCAGGACCTAAATAAGCAGTCAAACCCAGGGGCAGAATCTGCTTTGTCTCTCTAGTCTTGGTAAACCATCAACTTCCTGTTCTTCGAGTGAATAACTGGTGTCTGTTGTTGCGTATGCTTCAGCCCTCCCACTTTTTTCTTGAGTGGTCAAAGAAAGCATTGTGTTATAGAACTGATGAAATCATTGTTTTACAACCAGCCACATTTCTAAAACTAAAAACAGGTTGCAGTTTTTGATCTTGAGCAAATTACTATACGTAATTTAAGAAAAACTGCTGTGTGGGCAGTGGTTGTAAAATCAGGTGATGATGCATTTGGCAATTTGTCTTTCTCCCAATATGGACAGAGTGGCTTTTGTCAGGCACATACCTCATAGTATACAGCCAATAACAAGTGGGTTTTGACCACGTGTCTCTGTGTGTGCGAGAAAGGTCTGAGAGAAGATGGCTGTATTTGGTTATAGTCTGAGTCTAAAGAGGAAGCAGTCAGTCAGAGCTGAATTATTTATATCAACTAAAGGCAGAGAGGGGTTCCTACCACTAGAGCAGAAGCTCCTACAACTGTAACCACAAATCCAAAGTGCAAAGACCTGCTCTGCATAAATAGTATATACATGGTGTAACAGAAAGCACAGGTCATGTTCTGTAACCTAAAGTAGCTCTATTATAGAGGTAAACTACTATGTTGCCACACCTTCTAATTGTGAAATGTTGTCTGTTTACGCTAAGGAAACGCATATAAATGCGGTTTTTGCTAAAATGAAACAAATAATGAGAAAATAGGTACAGAGACAGTGTAGACAGACAGGAAACAGGGTCATTTGACAGATTTTAATGTTGGATCCTCTTCCTGAGGCAACTCTCCATTTATTTGGACTTGGGGCAGGCACATGGCGTGGCTGGAGTTTTTGGTGCTCCGTGAACCCATGACTATTTCACTAACAAAGAATAGCAGGCAAATTCTTAACATTTTTGATAATATATTCTTTAACATTATAAAGACATTGTAAGTAAAAATGATAAATAAATAATAAAATACCTGTGTAATATTAATGTTAAGTTACAATAGATAGGGTGAGAGAGAATGGAATGACTGAGCAAATCAGCCCAAGTTGGATTGAACCTGAGTCACTGAGTATGTGGTTTGTGTTCTACAAGGTGAGCTCCCACGGTGCCCCCTGAAAAAGTAAATAGGTGAGTAAATCTGGTCTGATGCATATCAATAGTGACTCATTGTGGCCCTTGTTTTTGCAGGTTACAGAGAAGGGTTTTTATGGAAACGTGGAAGAGACAATGGGCAGTACCTCAGCCGAAAGTTCATATTGTCCGAACGAGAGGGTGTGTTAAAGTACTTCAACAAAAATGATGTGGGTATTCTTTATGTTTTAATGCTTACCTCCTCAAATTTGTCTAAACTGACTGTAAGTTCTTTCTTTTTGTCAGGCCAGAGAGCCTAAAGCAATATTGAAGATCCACAGTATAAATGCCAGTTTCCAGCCTGATAAAATCGGCACAGCACACGGCCTGCAGATTACTTATTTAAAGGACAACAGCACCAGGAATATATTTGTTTACCACGAGGATGGAAAGGTGCAGTGAAAAGTGGGGTTTGTCTGAGACTGAGAGTAAACACATGGCCCTCTAGTGAAGATGGATTGTAATTACAATAGCAATTAAGTATGGATACTTGGTCAAACCCAAGCTTAAATACAGGCACATATTAATAAATTGGAATATCGGGTGAAAATTAATGTATTTCAGTACTTCAATTCATAGTGGAACATATGATTAAGTATACAGAGTGAAATATTTCAAAACATTTATTCATTTTAAGTGTCATGATAATATAACTCATGCTCATGTTATATGATGCTGCCTTTTATTATACACAATTGTCCTGCTTTGTGATCATAATACGCAACTTTAATGAATTAATCCACTGTTCAGGAAATGGTCAACTGGTTCAATGCCATTAGAGCTGCCAGGTTTCACTACCTACAGGTGGCTTTCCCTATAGCTTCTGTTTCTGAGGTGAGTACATTCACACAAACTATCATCTGTAATTCAGAAGTACATATACATGTAGACAGGGCTTGACATTAACTTTTTTGCTCACTGCCCACTGTGGCAAGTCCTGTCGTGTTTTAACTAGAGTTATTAGTTGTTTTTGTAACTGTTTTTGTATTTTATAGCATGCTTTAGGCTTAAAGAAATGTAGAACTTGGTTTCATGTATTGACAAGGATTTATTAAATATCTAAAGTTCACCAGGGGAGAATGAATTATAAATTTTTTTGCAGGTGGTCTATATTAATATATGTTTTTTTTTTAATCATGATGAATTACTTAATACCAACTAAGATGTACACTCAAACATCGCAACAGGAATTGAGAAACTCTAAAGTTAAGATACATACAGGAAATCCAACTGGAAAATGTGGCCAGTATTTGGCAGGTTGGCTTGTGTTATTGTAAATTGTAAATGATCCTTGCTGCTTTACCAAGTTAGGAAGAACTTAATCTAGCTTATGTGTTATATGTAGCAGGCCTCAAGCTAACCTCAAAGAAACAAAAAAGAAAGAAAAAAGAACGGCAACAAATATAGGCGCTTGTCAATTTGAATATTGTGGAAAAGTTAATTTAAATGAATGTAAAGTAGTTAAAGTCAAAGCAAAACTACTTTTCCATTATGTATTAATTTATTGATGTGCACCTGTATATTTTAATTTATTCCTATTATTCTTTTGGGAAAGCTTCTCCTAAATGTATTGCTACCTCTCTTGTCTGCAGTTAGTAGACTAAAGGATTGGCCCAATCATTAACCTTAGTACTGAATCTGAATTATGTTTGCTTTGCTCTTACATACAATAATAATACACTGGTTTTTGCTGTTTGCCCAGCTTGTGCCAAAACTAACCAGGAACTACATAAAGGAGGGTTACATGGAGAAAACAGGGCCAAAGGTAATGTATCATTCAGTAAAACATAATCATAAACTAAATTAAGAGGTTTAATTATTAATGCAGTCTACATCTTAGTAATATTTTCTTCCTCAAAGCACACAGAGGGTTTCAAGAAAAGATGGTTCACAATGGACGACAGGAGGCTCATGTACTTCAAAGATCCACTAGTAATAGAGCAAATAAACACCTGCTTTTTGCATTTACATAACATTACCCATAGATGTCGCTCTAACACTGACTTGTTTTTTTTTTTGGCACAACCTCTCCAAATGTAGGATGCCTATGCAAGAGGTGAAGTCTTCATTGGTAGCAAGGACCACAGCTACAGAGTGGTTCCTGGCCTCCCACCGTCTGTTCAGGGCAACCACTGGGAATTTGGGATAACCATAGCAACGCCAGACAGGAAGTTCCTTTTGGCATGTGAGACTGAGAAAGACCAGAAAGATTGGATGGATGCATTTCAGGCTGTTATGGACAGACCAATGCTGCCTCATGAGTATGCAGGTAGATAAAATAAGTCACAAAAGTGTTATTTTATAAAGTTGCAGTAAGCTGATGTTTTTTTGTTGTTGTTTTGCAGTGGAGGCCTATTTTAAGCACAAGCCATAAGCATCTTCTCTTTGCTGGACTATGTGTGCAGAGGACAAACTGAAACTACAACAGAGAAAATTTCAAGATCAATTGGGAGAGTTATGATTAAGGTTTATAGATAAAAACAAACAGATCAGACAGACAGAAATGACTTTCTTATACATATTTTGTATAACCTCTTAGATATTACAATATACTGCACATCAGACTCATTTGAGGACTTGGAGGTTAAATTGCCTATTTGTAAAATTGGGCCTACTGTGCAGCTTGTGTGGGTATCCAAATCCTTGGTGCTTTGTCATTTACTTGATGGAACATTTTCTCCAAGTGGTTTCATTGTAACCTAAAATATTTATTACCTAACATTTTCAAACCAAGTGTACAGGCTGTGTCTGTTAAGTGTGCAATGCTGTGCACTTTATTAGTAATGACCTTTTTTTTTGTATTATTATATGCAAGATTCCCCCTTTGGCTGCTCCCTTTTCATAGTGAATAATTTGCTTGGGTATATTAGCTAATTCGGGTGGAATGCCCTACATGATGCAACCATCTCCATTTATTCAGGTTTGGGAAAGTCAAAAAGTGTGGCTGGAGTTTTTGGTGCTCCATGATTTCCCAGTGGTGGAACTAACCACTTTACCAACAGGAAGCAGGCAAGTAATCTCTGTGTGCAAATGCTCGACATTTTTGATAATATATTGTTAAACCTTTTGAACATATTTTATATGAATTGAAAAAATTATATTATTGTAATTTTAATGTTACATTACAATAAATATAGATGGACAACAGAAAACGAGACCAAAGCAATAGTCAACAGATTAAGTGAGTCAGACAGGAATTTGCTTATATTGTATGGTTGATTTCCTTTATATTGCTACTATGACATGTTACTCAAACTTCACATAACTGCAAAGCTAAAGCAAAAAATACTGTAGCCTATTGTAATATCTACAAAATTATAATACTTACATACAATAAGATTTTCAAACTCTGTACATACACAATTGAGTCTTTGTCCATGCAGAAAACTTTATGTACACTGAAGTCTAAGTAGCTAACTGTATATGTGTTTACCATGTTTTAACTCCAGAACAAAAACTCATAATTCAACTACTTTTTAGAAATACTTTTTGCATTCAGCTTGATCTGACTTTATGGTGCAGTTCTACATGTACAGAAATAGTGATATATTATATATACAATGAAAAGAAATGCACATTCCCAGGTATGAAAAGGTTTATGCTGGTGATAAAAAGTGGCTTCTCTTAGGCCAATCTAATAAAATAGCTGTATGAATGACACCGTATTAACCACATTGAGAACAGATGGCCAAAGTCATTGATTCACAATGTTACACAAGAGCTTTGCAATGACTGGATGCATTCCACTTTTTGTGTCATGTCATGCTTGCAGCCTAAGTGAAAGAGAAAAATACTGAAGATTGGTGAGATCTGTGTAGCTATAGGCTATACACAGCATCTTCAGAAGAGGTGATGTACGGAAATGCCCTTGTCGTCCACAAATGCAGAAACACATGAACAGTCAGTGTGGCAGGTCTAGGTCTTGCAGCAGCCCACTCCCTTCATCTCTTTGTTGACGAATTCTTGGAGTTTGAAAGTGTCGTCAGGATCCTTCATAGACCTGTGCTTCAGCTCTCTTTGTCCAAAGAAAAAACATAACAGAATATTACCATTCTGTCATGCTTTACCTTGAAAGTGTTGTAAAACTAATCATACAACTTTTGTTGTCATATTGAGTATTAGTACTGTATCTGCCTAAGCTCAGTTTTAGCAGTTAGCAAATACTGAAACGGAGGAGGGAAAGGAAATAGATTTAAGCTAGCACAATTAAACACCTACTTTTTATTGAAATCTGAACTAAGGGCTGAAGTATCACTTTCAAAAATATATTAAATCTCGTTAAAAAGAAGTTACAAACTGGCTGCAAAATAATGACTGTCCTTGTGAAGAAGTAACAGCACTCACTTTGCCACAGCAGTGAATGCCAGCTCTATGTTTAAACCAGACCTGGCACTGGTTTCCATGAAGGGAACTCCAAACTCCTGCAGAAAGAAATGACACACTCTGACTCTGACATGAAAATGCAAATCTAACACAGTCTGAGTTTACATTGAATGTGATGAAATCATTTTTCAGCACTCACTGATGTAAAATTGTGTGGCACGTTTATTCTCAAACTAGTTGCTAAATGATTTTATTGTTGCCTCTTCAAGGGACTGTCACTGGCCTGTGTGTTGTTTTGTGAGCCATGCAGGGGAGCAGAAGCTGAGCGTTTTCTCAGATTTTAATCAAACCAATGTTTTACTTGAGCAGGATATAATGGTATATTTAATTTTAGAGCATATACAGTATATTATTAAATCACTTTATTAAATCTATACATTTTCATTTACCTTAGCGAGTCTCTCACCGTCTTCTCTTTTCACCACTCTGTCATGTGTGGAATCAGCCTGGTCAATAGAAACAACATCACATCAACGTCAATGTCCAATGTTGTTATTAAGATGCTAATTATAACACTGGTCTACAAGCAAAATGCTTCTGAAACAAAAGTAGTGAATTTTATTTTTGGATTAGGTCACTAATAAAGACAAAGTAAGTCAGAAGTGAAACTATAGCCATCTGGGCTATAGTTTCCAAGAAACAGTTTTGGGTCAAAATAGGAAATTTATGCAAAATAAGGCAAAAATGGTAGTTTATCAGAAGCAACCAGTTCTATCTGAAAGCATGTCTGCATCTGCATCACTTTTTTGCAGAAATCTCTCTCTTGGAAGTGGACAAAATGCATGCATGTAGAGAAATTTAATATTTTCAAAATATAAATATTATTTTTAAGCAAAAATGCCTAAATCTCTTGTATAAACAGATGCAATTTTGATGTGAAACAATATTATTAAATATCTTGAATACATTAGCTAACCAGCACAGTTATCAATTGATTTTCAGTTCATCTTATCAAAATAAATGAGATTTAGCCACTTTTATCTCGGAAGCAGATCGAGTCTAAAAATGTGTAGACCAGTGTAATTAAAACCACAAAGGGCCCTTCCTACAAAACACAAAAGTTATAAAATATTCCCCTGACCAAATTTTGTGAGTTTTCAGTTTTGTTTAGAGGGTCAAACTCAAGATTGAAATGTCAGAAAAAATATTACGAATACAATCAATTCCAAAGCACAAATCTCATGTTATATACAAATGACATAAAAAGCATAAAAAATCTTAAAATATTTTCTGATTTGCAACTCAATTTTTTTCCTCTACCGACAGTGACAGATATATCCCATAATGCCTTGCCTTGTTTCCAAGCAGCATGAGCACAGCATCTTGTTGTGCATACTCATGGATCTCGGTCAGCCATGCCTAGTAACAAGGACAGAGAGACAACTGTGAGACAAACAGGGGACAATAAACAAGCCATGTGGACGTCCTGCAATTGCACAAAGAGTAGAATACAAATGCACATGTCCCATTAAAGGGTCAGTAAGAAAACCACGTCTGGGGTTTGACAAGGACAAGTCTCAACATTTAATCTAATAGCATGAGAGCAGACATGACATTTAGAAAACGAATCTCACTAATGGAGGAAAATGGGAAAAGAAAAACAGAGTCAAAGATGATCATACTGGAAAAGCAAATGACACAGTGAGTGCTTTCTTTCATCTGGTGTATAACGTACTGTATTTCATTCAGACCGTGCAACACAGGTCCATTATTAATGTAATAAGAGCCAACAAACACCTGCAAAAGCACTATGTGGCAATAATCATGTTCCCAGCACCACACTTAATTGTCCCCGCAGCGATTTAAGCTATTCTGTATTTCTGACAGCCTAGTGATCGCTGTACATATTCTTCAGCAGCTCATGAGTAATTAAATCTGAAAATGACTGGATTGGTGAAGGGGTCGAGTGTCTGTGTCAAAGGGTGTGTTAAATAATGCAGTGCAGCATTGTGGGATTTGTATGCATATGAATGATGGAGGAAGATCTTGCAAAGAAATCAGGTAAAAAAGGGCCGTGGATACTTAGGAGGGCAGTAAATCTATACTATATGTGGTTGCATATAGAATCTACTTGTCTTAATCTATTACTAATATATTTATGTTAAATTAAGCTACATTAGGTGTGCAAACTTTCTAGAATTTGCATCTGCACTGCTGCAGACTCACAGGGCAGACTTATGTTGCTACACACTGATCAGGCATAACATTATGACCACTGACAGGAGAAGTGAATAACACAGATTATCTCTTCATCGTGGCACTTGTAAGTGGGAGGGGAATATTAGGCAGCAAGTTTAAGCAAGTTTGAGAAGGGCCAGATTGTGATGGCTAGAAACCTGGGTCAGGCCGTCTCCAAAACTGCAGCTCTTGTGTGGTTTTCCTTGTCTGAAGAAGTCAGTATCTGTCAAAAGTGGTCTGAGGAAGGAACAGTGGCAAAACAGTAGTGAATAGAGAGTGACTCTCTCTGTGACTCTCTCTATGTCTTTCTGTAATTCTCTCTCTCTCTCTCTCTCTCTCTCTCTCTCTGTGTATCACTCTGACTCCCTAGTGTGCCTTTTATTATCAATATTTTGAGGCTTTGCGATTTTTGCTGGTTTAAAGGTAAAGCATGGCCAAAACATGAAGATGTACACAAGTTCTGAGTCAGATAATTCATAACATAATTCATATGTTTAACATCTACTTCAACCATTGCTCCCTGCTGGAGACGCTCCCAGCTGGGGAGCAGCTTATGTCACAGTGGAGGAGATGCCTGACAACAACAGAGGGGGGGCCAAAAGGCAGCAAGATGCACAGACAGTGAGCGACAAAACAAAAACCAAAGGATGCATCAGAGATAACCCGAGATAAAAGAGGAACAGATGGTGTTTGTCTAGAGACAGCACTCTGACTTGTCACAGGAGCAGGTATATGAGGCAGAATTCAAATCATGTTTCATTTCTCTTCAGTAGGTTGAGACATCAGAACTCGTGTTTTGGTTTACTCTGTTTTTTGTTTTGTGGTTAATGTAAGAAAAATGATGTCACTATTTCTGTTTACTTGTATATTTAAAGAAATGTATTAGTTACTTACTAATGATTACATAAAGAATAGAACATAATGTACACATAACATAATCAATAAAAAATCAATGTAATATTGTCAACATACTGTGTACAGGAATGTTCAAACAATTTTGCCTACTTATGCCAAAAATATAATCTATTTTACTGATACTACTGCAGCTCCTAGCACTCCTACTATATTTATTACTACTACTGGGATCTTTAAACACAGAAAATTTTGGATGCAACCCACGAAAATACTTTTTAAAGACTTTTTTTTTTTACATCAACGGATAACTCAGAGGGAGATAAACAATTCTTGAGTTCACAAAAAGATTGCTCCAAATGTAAAGTTTCTTTTCACTCAGGTAAAGAATTTGGAGGCTGAAACATCATTATAATTTGGATAATGTATAAAACCTTCTGTATAATTACAACGTGCATATTCTTAAACTTTCCTAATTTCAATTTCTTGACATAGATTGATTATAGGTTGATATATATGTGCGTTTAAGACCAACAAATAAGTGTTAGACTACATATGTCAGACATGCCCCAGGAAGCCTCCAAGTGACTATTTGCATGACCTAAGTTCCCCTCTGGTTCACTTTTATCTAAGCTGCCTTACTTGGAGTGACAATGCTATTCTTGCCAAACTTTGATCAGGGCATTAGCTTTGGAGACGGAATGGAGATGTCGCTACAACCTGTGGAGCAGACTGAGGCAAGTCAGAGCAACACTGGAAAAAAAAGTAGGTCTGCTCTCCTGAGATGCACTGTGACTGACACTCCCAAGAAGGCGTTGCATTCATTAGCATACGCAAATCATCAAGAAGCTACAGCTGATTCAGCACTATTTACTTTTGAGAATTAACAACAGCACACGTGAATCACATCTCTCCACTGGTGAAATCTGAAGAATCTAGAATATGTTTATTCTGATAAAAATTATAAAGTATCACTCATTCCTGTACTTATTTTCTGAATGAACTGACTGGCTTCTTAAAATTATGTAAATACAAAAAATGAGCCAGTCTTTTGAATGGCTCTTTGAAATGAACAGATCCCCAAAATGTGGCTCCGCTTAAAAAGCCACAAATCCCATCTCTACTTAGTATACCATTGAGATACTGTTTAGGGCTAAAGATACTTAGTTTCAGTGGATTTTTACTATTGGAAAAACTGAACGTGGACAAGAAAACCAAGTCCAGCTCTCGGCATCATCGCAAGGACAGGACCAGTGCCTTGATTCTGATTTCAGGGTTGATATTTGATTTTCTATTTATGGAAATACATCTTAAATATTTAAAGCCTTTTGATTAGCCACCTACATGTTTCTTTTGTTTTTGTTTTGGGAATCAGCACATCAGCACCTCAAGCAAGATATTTTTGGTGTGCAACAGCATTGTGGTCACATGAAGTATTTTGTGTACATTTTAAGCTATCCTCAAATGCTGGAGACACAATGCAGTTGATGTGTTTATATTTTGAATGTCTGGAGTATTTCTTGTCTTACCTTGGGAAACTCATCTATCTGACATGAAGAAATGTTTACACAAGCTTCCTGCATTTACCAGAATGAATGACAGGACTTGCTAACCCTGAACCTGCACCTTCATCTTTTTTATGCTGTGTTTGTGTCACGCAAAATTGTTGGCAATACACTTTTAAGGCATCTATAGACTAGATCAAACACCTCAGTATGCCTTGCTGTTTCTTTTCATGCAAGAATCATCCAATCTGACACAAGGTACTCTGAAACTGAAAGCATAAACATCAACACTCCAGCAGATATTTTTTATGTACTGTTAGTCAAATCGTATTTATGTTGATAGTTGTCTTTAAAAAGCATGCCCCAGTTAAGAATTCCTGTGCTTTTATTACATTTTTCACAATTTAAAATAACTATATAACTTAAAATATATTGTAATAATGCAGTACTTGACAGGAGAGAGAATTTGTAGAGGTCAAAATGTTAAGTGGTGCTAAAAATGCAGATTCACTGTGAGAAGGTAAAAGATGTCAATGCTGCAATAAAAATGACTTGATTCATTAAAGTAAAGATGTGTCACGCTGCCACCATTTTGTTATAAAAAATACATGTGTGGAGCGGCTAACGGCGGAGTGGGAACGTGGAGACAGACGCTGTTGGGTGTGTGCACACATCTCCAGCGCTCATTATCACGGTCTCCTCCTGCGACATGTGGGCCACTGTTTCAGG
Organism: Bostrychus sinensis; assembly: GCA_020698575.1. Lineage (NCBI taxonomy): Eukaryota > Metazoa > Chordata > Actinopteri > Gobiiformes > Eleotridae > Bostrychus > Bostrychus sinensis. Next base: position 19,417,758 of record CM036253.1, on the reverse strand, counting down.
GACATGCACTGGGACTCCCTGTCAGTCAAACTAATAGTCCATACACGTCTCTATCTCTGTGAAAAAAGATTTGTACTTTAAATATTTGATTCTACTTTAAAGCCTTTTCTTTGTTTGGAATGGCAGTGCTCATAAAAATGCAGTTAAGATTAGAATATGGGTTGTTGTAAATGATAAATAAAATGTTACATATAGAGCTCAGACATTTGTGCTGTGTGCGAGAAGGTAACCGACAGAAAATCTATTTTTGGGTCATAATAGGGTCCAACTGCAAATCTTGACACATGTAGGCTTTACCATCACTGACAGATAGTTGTGTGCCTACAACCTGTAAAAAAAAAAAAAAAAATCCTAAATAAAAAAACTAACTTGCCCACTTGTCCATAACACATCTTGTCTCTATTGAATCTTTATCCTTTTTCCTTTCGGCCTTTTCTCTGTCGCCACAACGCGCCAGGTTTTTATGTTGGATGCCCTTGCTGCATGCACACTTGCACAAAGACATGCCCTCTCCATTTATCCAGGGTTGAAACTTGGCTTATGACCAATTGTGGCTGGATTTATGAATTAAAATGTTTTGCTATGATTTAGTTCCCATTTTATATGCCTACATTAGGATAGTTATACTTGAAATAGGATAGATGCCTAGACAAACTGTAAGTCATTGGTTAATTTTATACACATTGTAGCCTGACTACAAACAAAGTGAAATGCACCGGATTGCTTATAATGTAGTCTAACATTTGGCACACACATATTTTATGTAGCTACAGAAATGGCTGATGTTATCTGCCACATAGCTACATGGGCAGGTTTGTGTAGATGAATCCTTTGATCTAAAGTTTGAGATGAGAGTACAAAGGAAGTCAGCAAATCACGGCTGTGTTTGTTGTCTGTTGTTAGCCTCGGTCTTCACAGGAGCTTCCTTCAGCAGAGTGAAAATCTGTTTGTAAAACACCGTAGTACTTTTCTGGTGATCTGGCAGAATATCAGTAACAGAAGGGGTGAGATAAAAGAGAGGTGAGTTGACCCACCCCTCACAAAAACAGAAACGCACACAAAAGGAGAAGTTTGATCTAACAGAGAAAAAGTGGCAGACAAACATAAAACACATGCACATGGTACAGTAGCTACATATTATTACTTATTGCTGCCTAATCTATTAAATTTAACAGTTGTCCCAAATAACAACATATGCATTTATCTTGCTGTTCTGCCTTTGCCTTTATCCTTTGTGACATCCGAGGATCACCTGACACTTTCCTCTTGCCTTGCTCTTCTACCCAGCTGTGACACACACACACACACACATTCTCATGCTATTAAATGTTATGGCCTCACAAATATACTGTATAAAGATTCTGATGGTGCAGAAAATGGCCTCTGTCTCCAGTGATTGGAGAGTGTAAGTGAAAGTGATTGTTGTTTGACTTATTGTTATTTACTGACAGTTTGTGTCATTACCATCTGGTGTGGTGGTGCCATGACATTTAGCTAACGGCAATGAGCTAGGCAGGCGACCATTTCATTTGATGCCAGTGTGTGCCCTGGGGACAGGACTGACAGATGAATGACCGCTCGTAGATGAAGCTCTTCTCTCTTTTATAGTGTGCCAGTGTCCACTAACATAAACATCATCAAACACTGAGCTGCAAACTGCCATAAGGTAAAAGTCAGGACTCTATGCATTTATCAATCTACATCAAAGGCAAATATATTTCTGATAGACATAAAGTGAAACCAGTTAGAGAAAAGGAGTAATAACCCAGCAATAGGAGGTCACAAACCATTGTACTCCTTGTGCAGGTCCCAAATCTAGATAAATGGATAGGGTTGTCTCAGGAAGGGCATCCAACATAAAACCTATGCCAAATCTATGTGAATCACTGCATACTAGGAGGGAGATGGTTTGCTGTGACATTAAAACTTGGTATGATTAAGATACTGTAGGCTGTATTTTAGCCATCTGCTCCTTGAAGTTCTAATGGCTAAAGGGTTTCCAAATTCTAGACATGTACAAGATGCCTGGCTGCTGTCCCAGTGATGACCAGACCTTAGCTGACGCCATCTGTGATCCTGTCCTGACCAGTGGGCCCCTTAACCTCACCTCCTATGGACTTCCCAGACCCTTACCGCACCTCCACTCACCTGTCTGGATGAAGCCCACCTGTCTCCATAAGGCCCCCCCCCCCACAGCTATTTTTTTTAGGAGTTTTTCCTTACCGAGAAGGAGGATCTAAGGACATGGAGGTCCCGGGTCTGTTTAGTTTAGTATTATTGTTTGTGTTGATTGTGTGTTTATGTTTGATTAACTGTTTGTGAAGCCCTTTGAGGCGACTGTCATTGTGAAACTGGGCTATATAAATAAAACTGAATTGAAATCAGTTGAATTGAATACAAGAGACTCAGCACTTTTTTACATTGTAAATAAATCTCTCCAGGTTCAAGCTTGGACGAAACATATTCAACCCTAAAAAACAATTGATTCCAGATGATTTCTTGCTAAACCTTGTTTGTTGTGATCTAGACAGCCTGGACGAGTCTTCATAAACATGTTTCCACTGTATAGCATCTCTGTAAATCATAGTCGATTAGAGCAAATGTTGAGTGGGCAATGGTAATGTGAATCAACAAAGAGCGCTTAAAATTAAATGACAGCATATTACAGTTACATATTACAAAAACCACTATTTTCAAACTATTAGTGTTTATGGAAAGGCAGATCCACAGATGATAATGTGTCTCTTAAAGCCATTCTTTTGAGTGTGAAGGTGGAAAAGAACATTGTGATGTGGCCCTTTCATTTCTGTGTGTGCTCCGGAGCAGCATTTATCACCATTAGAGTTCATTTCCATGAGTTAGTGCTGGTTAGTGCCAGCAGGCATCTGGAGCTGGCTGCTCATCTATTTCCTCTAACAGAGAGAGGAGCACACTGGGATGACAGCACTGAGGAGAGACAGCGCAGAGGAGAACCACGCTTAATGCTTAAGAGATTTAAAACTTATGAAACTTTGTATGGACGAATGACATTGTTAATTCATCAACAGCAGGGGTGGTTAAGTTTGAGTGGACTACTGGTTTGCTATGTGTCAATTGTATGTCTATATGTCTAACAACCTCCAGTCAGCAGTAAAACTAAAGGAAAGCGTTATCTCATGGGAGCTCTTTTATTGACCATAGAATCTATTGCAAGATGCACCATGTTTTCCTCATAAATCCAGGTTAGTGTTTTTCTAGTCAAGAGCCCACTGAGTGAACAGTTAACAGGCAACACAAAAACAAGGCCTTCTACACCAAATGATCAAGGTACTGTATTTAGGCGTTAAGACTGTTGGCCCCAACCCTGACAAAATAATAAACTTACTTTTTGAACTTGAGTCTGAGTCTGACTGAGAGCAGATAAATGTTGTTGTTGTAAAACGAATAGCCCTGTGGAGACAGACAGAGACTGAGGTTGTGCCAGATAAGAGACAGTTGAGTCGTCTTTATGGCACAGACGGCCTGTCAATAAATCACAGTTAATCCTCTGTGATCTCCTTTCACCTCCTCCTTTACTCCACATGTGACAGTTTTCCTCACATTTACAACAGACTTTTACAGGAGACTGCTGAGACAAAGATAAGCAGATTCTGAAGCTTTGGAAAAGACGGTTCTATCCCCACTCAGCTGAAGTGTCACTGGGCCAAACACTTTACGTCTATGTGCACCTATGTATGTATATATGTGTGATTGTGTTTGTAAACATCATTATTACATAAGTCGTTATTTTATTTAGGTTCACTTTTTATGAATTTTGCCTTTCTTAGACAGGAAAATAGGGAGAAACACGGGGAATGATAACTATGCACCAATGTTTGTATACCTAAAGATGTTTTTAAATGAAAATACATAATCATTAGAGTTTTAACACACACTTTTACACTAACACTTTTACTAGAACACACACTCCAGATCTCCTACCTGTATGTTGTCGAAGGATGCTCGGTTGGTGACGTCATACAACAAAAGCAGAGCTGAAAACACATGCATTAAAAATAATCAATAAAATACACATAAAAAGGTCACTATAACTTTGATTACAGTCATTTTGTTCAACATATAACAAAACAATAAGTCTTTCTGAGCACCAGGAGAGCTGAGCCTGAAACATGGAAGACTTTTGTCGCTGAAGTGTGCTCCCTCCTTTGTCATTTGTTATCACATAATGCTGGAAATAGGAATATTGAAAATGATAAACTGCGGTGACTGGTGCCAAGAGCCTATCAGAGAGCTCCCATGAAGCTTTTGTGCTAGAGTAATTTCCCCATATCTTCAAAGGTCAGTCTCAACTGTTACTTGTAAGAATTTAAATTAACCAAATCAGTTTCTGATTAAAATTATTGTGAGAAAACAAAAGGGAGAGATGACGCAGGGGGACAATAAGCAGCGGAAATGAAAGGCAAAAATTAGCACAACACTTTGGCCGAGATTTGACGCAGAAGAGATGAAAGATTGAAGGAGGGAAATGGAAACTGAAAATAACTTTCTCAACAATGGTTGCCTGGAGGCTGCAGTCTACGCAGAAGCCCCAAAACAAAAACCTAATTTGTAATCTCAAAGCTGTTACTTCACTTTCACAAAAAGTTTGAATTTTGACCTGATATCTTTCTTTATGTCGGTTCATAGTTTTATGCTTTAGATAATTTCAACTGGTATTGGAAAAGTCTGTCATGTTACATTAATTTGTATACATTTTGTGGCAGAGGCTCGCCCATACCGATCTACAACCAGTAACAACCAGGTCACCATATAGAAGACCTGCTCTGCACTAACAACTCCTGTAGTACATATGAACTAGCCCCTGTAATTCTGCTCTGGCCCCAAAAAGGTATGACATTGATAATTAGCCCCACACATCAAAAGCTGCTGAGAAGAAAAGCTTGTTCTAGTGACACTCAAGTCTAAATAAATGGCAGCATACAGTTATGAAAAAGGCAAGAAATGACTTATTCATACACTTTGATTGAAACAACTACATTTGAAGAAAATCTTTCCTCAAGTTGTCACCTCTTGACACTATGTGACAACACTGAGGTAAAGATAGCACAGTTTGAACAATGATTCTTACAATGTCTAAGTTTAACCTCCAAACATGTTTAAGCTTTTTCTCATTTTAAAGATTTGTTTATGAAACCTGACCTGCTGAAAGTTCTCCTAAGTCTGTTCCTCATGAAAACTGAAATATGCACCGCAGCCCCAGAGTGCAGTTATGAAACCCCAGTTCCTGATAAAAAGGAATAAAAGGGAAAAAAGAAGAAATACTCATCTAGAGTTTGACATTGCTTTTATGCAGTGTCTCTCACAGGACATGAGTCAGAAAAAAACATTGCCCCATCCTTATCTGAGCTAACTTCAATATATCTGCTGACTAGAGGGATTTCTTTTCTGTAGTTTTGTGTGTCTCACCATGAGCATCGCGGTAGTAGGCGTGAGTGACACTGCGGAAGCGCTCCTGTCCAGCTGTGTCCCAAATCTGTGCAACAGGGACAGCGTAGCAGAAAGACACTCAGAAAAACTTTAATTATCTTTAACTTTCAAGCTTACACAAATGTGACAGACACTTACCTGAAGCTTGACCTTGACACTATCAATGTTCATCACTTTATTCTGGAAGAGACAGCATGAAATTTAAAATGACAGCCAAACAGAGCTTTTAAAGAAATTAAATCTGTCCTCCTTAGCCACACTCTGCTCTCACATGTGTCTAAGTGTGCTTTATCACACTGTAGAATGAAGCCAAGCATATTTTGGGTCTTTGCTCATAGATGTATTTGTTCAGAAAGCACAGTATCATTTTATTATATGGTATGTTGAAGTAGACACTAACAAAAATATTTGCAGAGATGATAAAAAAGCATCTTTGGGAATGACAAGGATGAATAGGATTGAGTACATCAGAGGGACAACTTATCTTCTGGAGATAAAGTCAGAGAGGCTGAGAGGGTTTGAACGGAGGTCCTGAGGAAGACTAAAGAGCAGATTTATAGTGGCAGTGAAAGAGGACATGAAGTTAGTTGGTGTGAGAGAAGGAAATGCAGAGGATTGAGTGTACCCATAACTTTTGTTGGATGTTAAGAGAATCATTTTTAAAAGCACAACCAACAGCCTTTGTGGGAGGCAGAGAAAGAAACAGATAAATGAGGTGTGTTCCTGCCCCATGGCCTATGGCTTTTCTCTCATTTATCAACAACAGGTTTCTACTCCAACCTTACAAACATCAAACATGATGAAACACAGATGAGTGATTCTCTGCTATAATCACAGAGGAAGGTCGGTTAAGATGTTTTTTTAGGCGGACAAGAGCCACATCACTTGGTGCCATGACAATCCGCTCTGATTTTCTCTTGTGAGCCTCTTGTGATAGTCTGATTGCCTTAGCAGGGACAGGAGACAATTTGTACAGACGGACAGACTGCTTATGTTTGCTTGATTTATCTCCAGTCACAAAGGGAAAAACTCATACATATTCACATCAGTGGTGCAGAGAGTTGGGATTTCTACCCAAACTATTACAATTCTTTGGAGGCTTTATAATTATTCTGTAACCTAGAAAATGGGTTCATGATACAATTATAGCTCACATTTGGGTAGGTTTAGTGATTATGCTTGCATTATTATAACCTGCAAAGAACTAAAACTTTTTCTCTTTCTTTGGAACTATTATTGTTGTCAAAGTGCATTAGTCCATCTTCTCATATTTACGTATATTTTAAAACATATGCTATATAAATGTGGACGTAAACGCATGAGAGCAGCTAACAGGGTTTATAAATTACACACATCAAGCCTTTAAAGTCATGTCGAAGTATAAGGGCCAGTAAACAAGTGTGATGGTTACTATCATTCCACTTAATTCACAACAAAATACACTACTACTACTGTTATAAAAATGTTTTGTATGGAAGCCTCAGAACATTTAAAGCTCTGTTCAAACCATGCTGAAAAATGCATAACATTTTACACACACAGAAAATGTCATAAGTCTATGTTATAGTTGAAAGATGTGTACACAAACTATTAAAATTAGATATTACCACTAAAAGAGATGCAATTATTCACTGATGATTCACTTTATAGATTTGCCCTTTTTACAGAAACCTTTATGGTTTAAACTGTGGGCCACTAGGGAAGAAGTCTCTTACCTTATCTGTCTGGATTATTTCAGTAATGAATATTTTGAACCACTTTTAAGGTTATTCAGCTATTTCATACCCAGGACCACTTTTACAAATGTTTTTAATTAGGAGTATTAGGAGAATTATTGGAGACAGAAACAGCACTATAGATCAGCCTGCAGCAGACAAACAATACAGCCTCTATCCAATCACTGAGATCCAGTCATTAACTTTGTTTGCTGAATGTGCAAAGTTAGCTGGTGACCATAACTCATTTGTCCCCACAGCAGTACCTGCCTTCAGAGTCAATATAGAAGCCAATACAAAACTCATATTTGAATACAGAATTCGGATATGGGTCAAAAAGCATTTCTTCCATTAACTTTATGACTCTGAAAGTTATAAATTGAAGCTATTTGCAAAAGTAAGTGGGCCGTGGGGGCTTTTTATATTCAAAATTGCAGCAAAAATCACACACAAACAGGCTCCAACTATCATATTATCATTATTATATGCAAAACAATACTGGTGGTTTATACACAACGGATAAAAGTGAAAGTAAAATTTTCACATTTGGTTTTGTAGATGTAACCTGAGGCAGCTCACTTAAACCAACGCAGCCCCTTGTCGCCCTTAAGCAAATACAAAGACTATTACAGACTGTGTGCTTTTTTAATCTATATAACAAATCTATTACTGCACTACATTAGTTAGTAGGCTTTCACAAAAGGATTATCAATGCCCACATACCTATCAATACACGGACTGCTTAAAATGTCCTCCTCTTCTCCAAGAAAGCTCATATTTATTTGTTTGGCTCTGCACCTGAAAAACATTTGCTTGTTGTTCACACAAAACCTATAATCATAAATCATTGGCTCTAGCTGGATTACATTGCTGTTAGGGAATTTCTAGGAGGGCAAACATTATGCTAGCTACAATTTTTACATTTATTTCTCTCACATACTGTAGCTATACAATTTAGACAGTGATTATTTACTTGCCACCACTTTCATGACATGTTTAAAAATTGATGGCATTCCCCAGGGCTCGCTTCTAGAGCCCAGTGACATTCGGGCAGCAGGAGGCAAATCTGCTTTTCATTAATTACAAACAACCTCCAAGGCACAAGTCACACACACACAAAGAAACAGTCAAGAAGATATAATACTGGACAGCTAGTATTTTAAAATTCCCATGCATACATATTAAAACTGAGACATGGAATTATAAAAGTGCAAAAATAACAGTAAGTGGCACTCAAGAATAAAAATAATAATGCATTAAACATACTCTTAATATTAAGATAAAAACTTATACACACTTGCTGGTAGGATTAAGCCTGGCACTTATTGCAAAAAGAGCAAAAGAGTGGATAAAGGAGGAGTCAATCAACCAACTCTCAAAAACATGTATAATATGGCAATGACAGTACAGAGAACATAAGATGGACCGCCTAAAGGACGCAGCTCAAAGTAGCATCAATGACAGGAAGAAGATGTCATCAGAATGGTACAGTTTGTGATAGGCTCTTTATCCTCGCTGTGCTATTTTACTTAACTTATCATTAAATATCTTTCTGGTAAAAGCAGAACTGAGCCGTTTTGATAAGTACTCCTTTGACACTCTGTGATTTATGGTAAATAGTACATGCACTATGGAGTAATCACTACATTGTTCGAGAGAGGTTGAAGCTGACAAGTGTATTGAAAAAAAAACACATTTCAAATGAATGTGGGTGGGAAGTGATAGGGACTCAAACGTGTCATTACTGAATGTCTATGAACAAAAGAAAACTGCAAGAAAGAAAAGGAATAACTGCTGAGTACTTTTGCTTTTTACTTTTGTGTTGTGGCGATTGGGTGAATAATATCTTGTTGCATGAGTCACACCCTTGCCCATACATCTGAACAAAATGCAAAAGTCAAGTGGCATCAAGTACACTGGTAAAAACTGGTTTGATTTTATTATACTGAAGAGAAAACCTTCACTCCCAGGACGGGCTGGTGATAATAAGCAGGATGTTATCTGTTTTGAACAATGCAAAGGAGACGATGAAGTGAGATGGAGGCATAACCATCAGTTCATTAACGGCTTACACATCTGTGAGCGGGTCTAAGAGTGTGAGTTCCTACCAGATGTGTAGAGAGGCTGTTAGTAACGTAGTCTGTACCACATAACAAAAACATTGTGGCATCCTTAGTTGAAACAAGACAAGTATCCATTAAATGCAAATCCTTACAGAATAAACACTTTCCACTTAGAGTTTTTACATTTTATTAAAAACCTTTAACAATTAGCTGTTAACTATGGTCAGCCAATGCCCCGAGACAACACATTGCCCTTGTTGTGAAATGTGATCAATGTGCTAAAACATTAACAGTAAATATGTAACTAGATTTAAAATAGCAGTAGAAAGCCATATAAATTGTAACTTTAATATTAATTTTAATGGTATAATGATTAAGATGAATGTTATCCAGGTGTTTCATAAAAAAAAGCCTTTATTTCTTTGTAAAATACAACTGTTTATTTGTTGACCATCCCACATTTGAATAAACTATATACAATTTAGAGGTTAGTGAAATGTGTGAAACTTCCCTGCTGCTTTGTAAATAAATAATATTGTATATGTAATTCAAAAGGCTTCTTCACAAATATCTTTAAACTTAAGTGGATCTATGGCAATTGAGGTAGATGTAGGACTCCTAACGACACAAAACCACTCAGGCTATTCATGGTCGCCTTGACCAATAGAATTTAGTTTGGGTCAAAACTCCTCCTTCCTAGGAGAATATAAACCGAATTGAGAAAGCCTCTTGGATAAGAGGTGAAACGTCTTCAACTTTAAACATCCAATCCAGATGACTGCTTTTAAACTTTTGTTGCATTTTGTTAAGAGTTGAAGATGTTTTGTCTTTCATCCAAAAGACTCAACTCTGAGCTAAGCTGGTCAGAGAGCTGAGTTTTATACTCCTTGAAGAGAGGATTTTTTTCACTTGAAACTAAATTCTATTGGTCTAAAGTGGATGAAAGCCTTAAACTAGTTTCAGGTCATTAGCAGTCATGCGTCCTCTGTTGCAGTGAGTTGGACTGTTGTTAACTCACCTGAGGCTCATTAGCATAATCTGCTCCTCCTGATGTTAACTGGCCTCAGCAAAACAGTATAAATGTTTTAAGAAATTGTTTTGTTTTGCGATGATGGAGCAGTGGGTTAAGCATTCGCCCAGCAACCGGAGGGTAGCCGGTTTGAATCTCGTCTAAAGTAGTTGTGTCCCTGGGCAAGACTTCACCCACCTTGCCTATGTATGAATGTGTCAGTGTGGCTGTATTTGGTGGTGGTCGGAGGGGCGCTTCCGTCAGTCTGCCCCAGGGCAACTGTGGCTACAGAAGTAGCTTACTACCACCGAGTGTGTCTGAGGAGTGAATGAATAATGCAATGTAAAGTGCTTTGGGTATATAGAAAGGCACTATATAAATCTAAGGAATTATTATTTGTTGTAAACAGATGGAAGGTTCAAACTCAAACCACCATTTTTGCTCAAAGAAGGTTTCCCATTGATGTCATTTTACTGCATAATTTTTTTCACTTAAATGCAATTTTCTTCTAAAAGTTAAGATTACTTATTTAAATGAAGGCATTTACTCAAAGTCAAGGAAACAGAGACTGACTATATTCTGCACAAGATTCCTCTGAGATCTCTCCATTAGCCTGAATAGAGAGCAGCAAGATCAAAGTGACAGTGACAAAAGATGAGCCTTCAGGCTGCACATTTAGAAGAAAAACACAATATTTCATTTTTTTTGCAGCAATATGCAAAAAGTCACAAGGTGAACAGATAGATGTAAGCATGCTGATATCTAAACACAACACACTGTCAAAAACTGAATACAAGAAATGAACCATCAATGGGAATCATGGAGGGAGACAACAAATTGTTTTCCAACCAAGAACACCAGCCTAAACCAAGATTCTTATAAATGACCATAACCTGTCTGTTGCGTGTGTCTGTTTTGGGAGGACAAAGACAGAGACCTGTAAGTTTATCTCTGCTGATGGTCTGAGATATTTAGCTCAAAGGCTCAGTCATTGGCAGCTGAACATCAAGAGGTCATTTTTCAGGTTTAATGACTGGATATGTTCACACCTGTGAAAGGCTACAATATGGCAGCAAAGGATGAAGGCAACTGTCGTAAAAAATATGAGGCTACGACTTATTTCGAATACCAAAGACCATTGCTAGAATGACCAAGACATGCCTCCCTATAAACCATCTTGAGGGTGGTAAAGAATTTTTCATTGCTGTGCCACACAATGAAAAAATAAGTCAATAAGACAAAAGAGCCGAGTAAGCACTTGACTTTATGAGTTTTGCACTTTTTCTCTCCATTAGTAATAAATGCGAGATAGGCTTAATGTACGTTTTCCACAATTTCACAAAGATGCTACATCAGGAAATAAAGCAAGTGTTCATCTGCAAACTCATTAACCCACACGGGGGGCTACACAGTGGTGTGTGGCACAGTCCATGTAAACGTGGATCCCATTGAAATATTAGGAAGATATTGCTGCACTTCCAGGGACTGTACTGTTGATTGAATTCTAAGACTTTAATATATATCATGTATACTGTATATCAGGGGTCACTAATAGGCAAATCACGACCAAAATCCGTACCTAGGCAGACCCGAACCCATGTACCGCACCACGGACATGAACCTGTTCAGCCCCGCACACACTGGGAGCGCAGCAGCACCTCTCTCAAAGCGTGTCAACATGCAGTGTGTCCTGGGACTTTAAAGCTCTAACCTGAACAGCACAGGGTTTAAATCAGGTGTGTTTTTGGTTATTGCCCAACAAAATGACAGACCTAAGTCCAGACTGTGTGCGGAGGGACTGGACTGCTCGATTTACAAAAGATAGAAGTTTTCATTTTACAAATCAGTGAGACGAGCTGGAGACGAAACACGCTCTGGCTGTGAGCGGTTCTGTCCCATAGCTCACCCCTCCCACCAGAGTTTGTCCCTCTGTCCCACAGAGGAGAAGACTGCCTCATATTTACCTGAGAATTGGTTATAATGGGTGAAACTTCTCCTGCGTTAAACTATACAGCAAATCTTCGGTTTTGTAAACACGGAGCAGTGACTGTGAGTGAGACAGACAGCGGAGAAATGAGAGACAAACAGATGTAGAAAGGAACAGAGGTCAGCTCTAAACCCCTGTGTCTCCTGTGTTCTGAGTCAGGGACCATTATTAAGAGCATTTTTATTTTATAACTGTAGCTATTTATTTGATATAAGAAAAAAAATATGTCTACCCTCTTATTTTATTATTTCATACCCCCAAGTTTGTTTTAAAACTGATGTTAATGCTAGGAAAATTCTACCGTACACTATAGACACAGATGTTGATGTAACTATAATGCTTTTTCAAGGCACAAAATAACATTTTGATGTTCCAGACCTTCACTCGAGAAAATGTTCACAAATTGAACCTCAGTGAATTTTAATTGATGACCCCTGCTGTATATTGTGTATAGCTTTAAAAAGGCAACCCAGCCACAGGTTTTCAGGCCAGTGTACTCTTTGTGCCGGTCCCATGCCTGGATAAATGGAGAGGAAGGGCATCCGGCAAAAAAAAACTCAAATCAATAGGCAGATGATTTCCTCTGAAAAAAACAAAACAAAACAAAAAGAAAAAGGATATAAAAACTATCAAACGAGTGACTGGTTCACTGTGGCAATCCTTAAGAATAAAGGGAACACTCAAAATATATAAAAATACAGGTAGAGAAATTAAAATACCTTAATCTAAATTTGACTGAATCTATTATTTTAAACTGTATGTAAACTTCTTATTTCAATTTGGGAGGGCAGCAATTCCACTTTCTTTTATTCACACCAATGTGTTTCACTGTGGGACTACAGCAGGACAGGGAGAAACACATGACGACCAGACTTTAGAGCAATATTCATTTTTAGATTGGCAAAGACACTGGGAAGCAGCTATAGGTCGCAGTCTGGTGTTAAATGTGATGCTCAGAGTGTGCCTGATGATCATAAGGACTACTTGTTGCTGCTCTGATTAATGTGTGGACACTAATGACGTGCACGGCACGGCTGGATGCAGGCTGATCACTGTCTCAAAGTTTAGGGCAAGAGTCAGAGTCCTAATGGAGAGTCGGACACGCCTGACAGAGACCACTAAGAAAAGATGGACAGGCTATTTCCAGGTGGACTGAAACTGGCACATGAGAGGCACCACTATTAACCAGGGAGAACAAAAAACTAAAGCATGTCAAACTAATTTAAGAAATCGATATCCTATTTTATGGCATTTCTTGTACAGAAAACTCCTATCGCCCAGGGGCACAAAGACTCTCAGCCACACTTTAAGTGTACATGCCCTGTTTCTGGAGATTGTCCGAAACCAAAAATGTGTTGTTTTTCTGAAGTGGTTTGTTCATTTAAACTTACTCTGAAGTCAATGCCCACAGTGGAGATGAAGCTGCCGGCCAGAAACGCACCGTCTTTAAAGCGGACCAGGAGACACGTCTTCCCCACACCAGAGTCTCCCACCAGCATCACCTGCACACGGCACACCACAATCATTTGTAAGTGTCATTATACTACGGTTTATTCACAATAAAATATAATTAACACGTCAGCTGCGACCATTTCATGATGAATAATTGTTCAATTTGTTTTTATTAGCAGCAAACACATATACAAGTTGAGACAGGGGCAACAAAAGACTAGGAGAGCATGTGATACTACTAATCAGCATTAGGCTATTTGACAATACTTCAATATGATGTCTGGGTATAAAAATGGACTGAAGCAAAATTAAAAAATTTGTCAGATAAACCATAATTTGTAAAAAGACAAACCCACTTGGCCCAGAAAAGACTGGTGTGTTACTATTCAGAATATGGTTTGAATAAGAGATTTGTTTTTTGGATGTGTGGGCAGTTAAAAAAGTGTAAGAGGTCACATGAACAGTGAATCGTCCAAAAAACTAAAGCAATGTTCAAACACACCCAGAAATAGGAATAAATATCACCCTCTAATGTAAAAAAGCCATGCCTGCTTTGTCAACTGTAATGAGGTTAATGATTTGATGAGATTATTTTGATGAGGTTAGCTGTGGGACTGTGGCCCTAAAATCCCTCATGGGGCAGAGGATGCAGATAAAAGACTAAAGAATAAGAATGAGTGATGTAACAATGTTGATGGGCAGATATGGCAACAGGAAATGTGTACCTCCCTTTATAATTCATGCTTCTCTTATATTATTTTTAATCTTTCATCTGTACATCTTTTCTCATGTATCAACTCTATGCTTCTAGTTATTTAGTTATATCCTTTAACTTTACTTTGGCTGGCCTTCATAGTGGACAGCAAATAATTTCAGTGTACAGGGAGACAGGTTTCCTTACTGTGCACATGACAAAGGTGGCCCCCACAAAAAATTGCAAAGCTAACAGCAATATAGAAAGTGCAGATGACGTGTTGAAGAGTGGCGTGCGCCTTTATCGATTCTCTATTGACACAGCTGCTGTCAGGGGCTTACTGTTGTAAATGCAGAGGTAAACGTGAACACACAATGAAAACAATACAATTTAATAAAAAGCAAAACAACAAAGGTTTGTCTTGTGCGTAAAGGCACAACTCAGTGTCTTAGCAACTTTACTAATCCCGTAACCAAGTCATCTCTTAACAGAATTAGTTGGATTATTTTTCCATGTTTTAGTAATATTAACTACTAAATAGCAAAAAGGGTTTACCTTGAAAGCAATGTCGTAAAACTCGCTGCTGTTGCTGATGGGGGGTCTGCTGGGATGGACCACACCGTTTATAGGCACAATTCCCGGGCTACTCTTCGAGGTTTTCCCGCTTGTCCCTTTCCCGTTGGGGCTTCCTGTCGACGCTCTACCTTTGCCTTTGACAGTCTTCTTGCGAGACATTGCACAAAATGTAGACAGTAAACCTGACGACAGACTCCGGAAACGAGTCGGAGTAAAACAAACTATGATAACGCGCGCGAAAAATAAGCACAAAACCGAAAAAGTGGCCTACCGTAATAAGACTACCTACAATTTACACGTTATAACACATCTGTACTTAAAGTTAGTAGAGAAATTATGCAGAAAAACAAAAGAGAAAACGCGCTCCTACACGCTACCCTTCTGGAAACTGTGTTCTTCTCCGGACAGGAGCGTCGCCACCACCAGCTCGTCGCAAGCAAGAGTCAGATGTGATTTGGCTTTTCCCATCTTGAGCGGGACACGGGGGTGTTGCACCTCTTCGTAGACCAAAACAAAACAAAACTTTTGTCTTATTTTGTATCGCTTTACTTCGAGATTTAAAAATGATACCTTTACGCGGTTTCTTTATCAGCTGCATCCCGTAATGGTTTGATTAATGGCGCATTTATAAATGTCTCTATCCGTGGTGCTGAAAAAAAAAAAAAAAAAAAAAAAAAAAAAAAAAACATGGAATAGGGCTGAGTTCATTACTTTCCAGTAAAAATGAAAAGTACCATTATGGAAATTTATTTTAAAATCGAAGCCTGTATACTTCGCAAGCGTGAAGGAGCAATAAAAGTTTCCATTTTAATTTCAGTTGTAATATTTTAATAGGCCAGCATTAAATTGCCTGACATCAGAGTTTTATGAATCCGTAATTGAGTACCCTCAGTTGGTTTAAGTACACTTTTTTAATAACAGCGATATATAAGCAGATGAATACTGTAGCCTATTGATTCAGCCACCTGTAGAGTATGTTTGAGTTGTGGTTTCTTAAATATACCGCTAGAGGGAGACAAATTAACATTAATATCAAAAGTCTAACAGGATTACTTCAGTGTTTTGTAAAAGTGGTGGTGCAGTACAGATCATTTATTCACTGACACTGATAGCTGACAGAATAATTTATACAAAATTGGAGAAGGAGCTTCAGGAGCATCAGCAACAAAACTGAAGCATGTGCTGTAATGCGGTCAATCTAAATTAAGCCAGTTTCACAAATAAAGCTGTTTAAACTGTTTTTTTTTTACATACTATATACTTACACTAGGAGATTGTAGTTTTTAATGTTTTATAAGCTTTTTTTGTTGTTATAAAAGTGCATTTCTGCTGGCCTTATTTACAAACATACACTTTACATAGGCCTGGGTCATTGCAGTTGCCATTTATTCCTGATTCTCAAAACTAACTGGCTGGGCTGACAGTTTTGTTTGCCCTTTTTCCAAAATAATTAACTATCCCTAATTGGAGCGCTAACAATGAATGTAGTGACTGATTGACCTGAAATGTCCTCTGCAGCATAATTCTTTTATAGTATCGAGAACATTCGCTTTCAGTTAATGGCACTTATGTCAATGTTTATTTCAATAATTTAACATTGTAATTGGAGTAGGGGTCAAATACTGACCACTGACTACTTCTGTATACAATTTAACAAAAATCATATGTTTGTTAATAATATACTTGATCTCTCAATGCACCACAGTCCACATATTGGGCCTATTTGTGACAAAGAACAGCAGCACTTTCTGATTATGGTCAAATCCTCTGTGGCCAGGAAGGACATGCTGTTATTTTTCCTTTTTGTTATGCAATATTGTATGGATATTGTGTATAATACAAGTGCTTTTGTGTTCAAGAGCCAAACTGTCCAACTCTATTACAGTGTGCTCAAAGATCCAAGCCCAGCGCCCGATTTTCTCACCACAACAGCAGTCTGAAGTGAACCAGAGTGAACTTTAACCTCTGCTGTGTGACCCATGACTAATGCAAGACATTCCCATTTAAGCAAAGGTGGGTAGAGTCACCAACAACTGTACTCAAACTGCAAGAACTTGAAGAGCGCAATGGTAAAGCTTGACCTGGACTCAAACCAGGGGCTGTCTAGTTTTTGGAGTGTAGTTTTGGAGAATATCCACTGAACCACAAAGCCCTCATAGCACACAAAGGTAAAGATACTGTCCAGTGCCCAGAGGTAGACAGGAACTGGGATGATCTAGTTCAGGTGTAAATGCTTTATCCGTTGAGCCACAAAGGCCTTAAATCACACAGTGGTAAAGATAGAAGGCCTAGACCTGGACTCATACTTTACAATGGTAAAGAAATAATTAGTGGATCCTGACAGTGATCCGTAACCACCAAAAGTAATAATTTGTGTCTTTACTGTCCTCTTGTGGCTGGAGTTAGTATCTTTGTGACAGGTGGGTATCTTAAAAACATCCTTGATCCAAATGATTTTCTAGATCATAAAAATCATAAAGCCTACTCCCTGATATCAACTTTTTTTAATACCATTGCCTTATATTATAATTTTTTTCTCACTCTTTTCTCATCCTACATAATGGATAATTCATCTAAATTCATCAACACAAACATAACATGAAAATACTTAGGGCTATATTTTACAGATTCATTTTTGTCTTCTGTGTTCCATTGTCTGTCTTGTATTTTGCTTTGTCTTGTGTAGTGAATAGCATCACTTAATTAAATTGAAATACAAAATGCATAATCCCTGGCCAATCACAACTTTTTAATGATTATTGCCCCTACTGTACTCCAGCTCACATGTGCTGAGAAATTTGGTTGTAAACACATAGGCAGCTGTAGCCTCTGGTCTTTAAATGTGTCAGTCAGCGTTTTTCCGCTCTCAACCTGACTAAGCACTGAGTATAGGAACTATATACTGTCACTCTTTTAGGTCATACAAATCCTAAACTCCACCAATCGGCGTGGACGACTCCTCTCGACAGCTGAGATTTGTTCTGCCTCTGTAGCAGCTGTCTCCTGCCACGACAGCCGGCCATTTTGGAGGGAACAGGGGATGGAGAAAGACGGGGTCACCAGAGCTGCGTTCAGAAAAAAATGAACAGCCTTGTGGAGATGAGTTAAATATGTCCCGCAAGTGTACAGTACATGTTAAGGCAGTATAGCATCTAACTGTGTAGTCTGTGTTTGTGTTAGGATGTAGGTAGAGGTGGAAGAATCACTACACATCTATACTTTGTTACTTCAAAATATTATTGCTTAAGTAGTAGAAGTAAAAGTACTCAGCAAAAAAAAAAAAAAAAAACACACAAAAAAAAACAACAACAACAACTGATGGAACGTTAATTTAAAGTACTTTTGAATGAAAGTTTTTGCAACTGTATAGCAACTGTATAGCAAAAACTACTATTAATACTACAATATAATATTTTTACTACCTTTAATAATTGTTACTTACAATTGTGCAGCAAATAGACCTGCTACTACTATTAGTAGTTCTACATTACTTACTACTTCTAGTACTGTAACTACTATTGGTACTACTGCTGCTACTGTTACTGCTATTATTAATACTACTGCAACTATATTGCTAGTTACTACTGCTACTGTTACCACTACTGACAGTTGAAAAAAAAAAAAATCATTTGAAAATGTTTTAAAAAACATAGAAAGTATAACTTCAAGTAAATTACTTGAGTAAAAGTATTTTGTTACTTTCCACCTCTGAATGTAAGAGAGAATGGATTTTTTAATGATTAAACTAACAAAGAGCTCGCTGAGTTACAGCTGTCTCAGAAATGGACTCAGCTGTCAAACCAAGCCAAAATGTTCAATAGGAGCAAACTTGACCTCTCTGTCCTGTGTGCAAACATACAGCTCCTACTGCATTTGGACTTGATACACACAAAAAATAACCAACATGTTTAGAATTGCCATGTTTAAATTTCACACAAAGATCCTGAACAGGTAATTGTTTGAATTAAATTGACATAGTAGGCGGCTTTATTATGTCACCTTGGACACATTTTGTTTATTATTATCAGTTGCAACAAACTGCATAGACAATGTTGTCTGTTTGGTTTTTATTAAATCTGACTTGGCATTTCCACAGTGGAACAATGGCACACCGAGTATACATAACAGAGGTGCACATTGGCAGAGTGGTTATCGCTTCTGCCTCTCAACAGGGAGGTTGTGGATCTGTCTGAATGGGGTCTACATGTCCTCCCCTATGTTGCAGTGGGCTGTCCAGAGACATGCAGGTGTTAGGGGAATGGCCTGTAGTGAATGCATGTGAGTTAATGGTTTGTCAGTGTATCTCTGTGTCAGCCCTGCCAGTGACTGTCCATTGCCCAAATTGTTCCCCACCTAAGGCCCATAGTTGCTGACCCCTAGAATAAAATAACACATCATATGGCTACTTGTTTGATCACTAAATGTAAAAAGTAATCAGTGTAGATAGCTCTGTAATTCAACATTCATTTCTATATAAAAGCTGGCCAGTATCATTGCAGTATAATCCACATGTCCTTCTCTCACCTATGATAAAGATAATTACATTTATTCAAAATTACTTGATTATTATTATTGTAAAAGGAGTAGGTCAGACGTGTGCCTGCGATCGGATTGCAATCATAACCAAATGCTTCATGCGTGTATGGTCATAAAGGTCACTCTATAAGCACCGGGGGTCAGAGCAATTGTGGCCGCGCCCATGGGCCAGGCATTTGTCAGTTTACCCAGGTCAGGTGCCCCGAACGCGGGCTGGGTGGTGTGCAGCAGGCAGCAGCCCGGCCATCGCTCAACCACACTCACAGCAACTGTTGATCTGTTGGCTGCTCTCTGTCTCAGCTGCCTGGGATGATGGGTGGTGGTGTGGCGTGGGGGGCAGAGAGGGGGAGGGGGCATCCTGCCAGCTTCACCCCTGTTTATCAGGCCTTGGCAAGAGCAGCCATCAGCACACTGGGACGGCCTGGCACTTATTAGGCATTTAAAATGAGAGGAACAGTGAGTGTTGGTGACAGGGGATACTTCCAGATAAGAAAAAAAAGAAAAAAAAAAAGAAAAAAAGAAAAAAAGAAAAACAACGTGGGGGCTTAGGTGCTAGTTGTTCTTCTACTGTAGATAAATCAGATTAATTTAGCATCAAAAAAGTATAGATGAACTGGTAAATGTATGATGTATATATTTTTTAATTTTTGAGAAAATGTTGATGCTTTTGTGCAAAAATATACGATATATTTTCAAGCATCGCTGCAGAACTCTAATTTTACATGAATGCATTTTTACAGCAAATAAACAGGAAGAGGTTCTCAAAGGCAAATGCACAGAATGGGTCACATATGGAAGGCTAGATATAATTTTTCCTTTTGGCTATTCCCTTCTGGGATCAGCAGCAAAATCATCTGCCTTTTAGCGTGGAGGGATATGCATTTTGTTTTGGTTTTACGCTGGATGTTCTTTACACCTCTCCACTTACCCAGGCCCAGGAGTCAGACTTGTGACCCCTTGTGGCTGGATTGGTTTCATGTACCAGTGCTACTAAATAATTTGCACAGTAGAGCCAATCAAGTTAAAAAGTATAGCTTTTGTAGGCGATGTGTAAACCAGCACAACTGAAACACAACTTACTGCAGAGATTTCAATTAAAATCATCTATTCCTGAGAAGAAATTCAAGATTTAAATAGCAACTTTGTGCTACAGTTTCTGCAAACCGTCTGAGTTTTCATTCTTTTATATATTTTTTACCACCAAAGTTTGAGACTGAAACTAAAGTATTCTGAGATTTTGATGTCCCCACACACCTTTACACTGAGCTATAATGTTGCAGCATAAATCTCCAGAAAACTGAAGAGGAATGAGACATTGCAGTGCTCTGGTTGTTTTGAATGACACTGGCACTGACACTTTTATTTCCTCTTTGTCAGGAGAAGGGCGAGGTGGATGATTTTCACATTTCCAAATACGTCTTTTCTTTTTGTCTCACACTGATGCAATTCTGATTTTTTATGTTTCTTTTTCTGTACATTAACCCAGTGGGGGTCTATACTGTATAACTAAGCCCTATAAAAGCCATAGCAGGATTTAATTCACATGGTAAAATAATACACGCACACCCTTCTCTAAGGCCCTTTTAATGTTTCAGACTGAGGTAGCACTACTCAATATTTCACATATTTATTTGCATATAAAACCTTTCATTGAGAATAAACCTAATGTTGCTTAATGGCTACTTGCAGCAGCCACAGAGCATAAATGCTCTTTCAAAAAAAGTGGCGCCTGGTTGTGTTCAAGTCTGCGCCATAAATTCACACTTTCCTCGGGTGCTTCCTGAAATGATATTCTCTTGCACGGGTGTCCAGATTTATGACCTCACACATGGCGTTGCTGTCAAATGGGAAGGACTCTGTGACGAAGCACTTTGTGCTGCAAAAAAACAAACAAAACACATGGCAATAAAAGAAGGTTATGCATTCAAAAATAAAAACACTCCCGGTCCACTATTGCATTGATTTTAAAATGTTAATTTCTGTTTTTAAAGCAGTTAATGGTCTTGCCCTTTCCTATTTATCAGAGATTTTAACCATTCACTGCCACAGCAGAACTCTCCAGTCGTCTGCTCAGATGGTTTTGCACATCCCCAGGTCCCGGTACAAACAGTGGGGCGATCGTTTATTTGCTGTTGCCGCTCCTAAACTCTGGAACATGCTGCCTCTTGATCTGTGTGTGATCACTGAGCTGTTTCTGCTTAAGTCCAGGGTAAAGACTCATTTGTGTAGATTGCCTTTTAACCCCTATGTTTTAAAGTTCTTAGTCTTTAAGGTTTATAGTATTTAGTTGTAATTTTATCATGTTTTTGATGTAAAGCACTTTTGTCCTCTTTGTGTTGTTGTAAAGTGCTATAGAAATAAACTTACACTGATTGACTGAGTATAGGGATTTATTTGAAGAATTGCAGTTGTGTGGAAAATAAAGTAATGTGAATGTAATGGAAATCACATTTTTTACACAACCTTTGACCTTTTAGAACGATGTAGAGGTGAAGAATGCCATGATCTTACAAGAACCACTAATCTAGCCACAAAAGGTCACAAACCAGAGCACTCTTGAAGCGAGGTTTGTGTCAGGAAGGGCATCCAGGGTAAAACCTATACCAAAGCAGATGATTCAGATGATGTGCTGTGGCCACCTGCAAAAAAACCCAAAACAAAAACAAAATTTTGCTCTTGGATCCATTGCATGTATTCTCTCATGAGGACACTGACCTTTTGGTGGCCATCGATTTTCACAACTAACCACGTAAAAAAAAAAAAAAACATGACTCACCGTCCCTTTTTTTTTTTTTACTTTAAGACCAGCGGTGGCCACTACACATCTGAGTTTAGACAATATAAAAATTCTCTGACACACAGAGACACACACAGAAACACACACAATGGGACACGCTGCAGCAGGGAGTGGGCACGCGGGCACCAACTGGAGGGTCCTGTGGCGAGCGGGGAAAGGTGTGAGCTGGGAGAGTGCTGCGTGTGGGTGAGTGTGAATCTGTGTGTGTGTTTGTGTATTTGTGGAGTTTTTTTGCAGTTGTGACAGCTGGGATGAAGGAGTGGAGGCGGCGTGTGTGTGATTGGAGGAGGTGCCAACAAGCAAGTGTCCCTTTATTTTCATCGCTCTCTCACACACACTATAGTCTATCCATGTGTGCCCATCCATGTCTGTGGACAGTATGTACATCTGTGTTTGTGCCTGTTAATATCAGACTTAAATGTAGCTCCAGATTATGTTACATATAGGTGCAATATTGGGCACCAGGCGATTTACAGTCATGTTTAGTATGTTTACTGAAAATATTTATGCTAAACACTCGTAATGACTTGAAGACTTGATGGATGGATTGACTTTAGCCTATATCACATTTATTCATTTTTTTCCCGCTGAGTCCATGGGTGGATGGTGTTTTTCCAAGCAAATATGGGCTTGAGCTGGGGTACATCCTGATCAGAGGCTTGTTATTTGCAGGAGCAGCATCAGGTTGGCAACGTACAGACATACACTTGCAGACAAATATTCACTTTTTCATTTGGGGCAATTTTACGGCTGTTAACATGCAAGGAACATGAAAGGAAGCTGGAGAGAACCTACATTAACACAGGGCATACCATCTCCACAAACAAATTATTATATTTAGTTAGATGTATCGTGTTTCCTTTTAGCTTTTTTCTTATGGAATAGCTACAGCAAATTATCTGCTGTCGGATACCATAGCATAACATACAAACTTTATTTGTAAAAGGACTTTAAAAATTATTACAGTCGGCCAAAGTGATGGATACCTTTTCTGACACAACCTTCTTCATCTTCCTGGACTTGGGACTTGCACAAGAAGACACTGGCTTGTGACCCCTTGTGCTGAATTTACTTTTTTTGTATATGTTGGCATATAGGCAGCAACAGTTATAGTAAACTAATGAATGAATCTCCAAATACTGTATATCAACTTTTGACAGCACCAAGTGTTGCTAAAATGGATTCCATCTATATCATTAACTTTTTATATTATGACAAGTTGCAGTTGTGCAATAGATTCCTGTAACCCACAATGCAATGACACTGTCTAGTGATTGTATTCAGAAACAATAACACATTTACAGTGACAGTCCACAGAGCTGGGCGTCTTCTGTATTAAGTGTAAAACTCTGCCGAGATGGGTCTGTGAATTCTCCACAATAGCAACACTGGGCCGTGGTTAGAGCAACATCCACTGTGGTTTAAAAAAAAAAGTCATCTGTTATCCGTTTAAACCAGAGAAGGGAAATGTAAGTAATAGTAGTAGCAGTAGTAATAATAGTAGTAGTAGAAGGTTTAATAATGGTCATAATAACAATAGAAATAATTTTAAGTAGTTTAGTAACCTGTAAGTGAAGTAATAATAATAGTAGTACTTTTGTTGTGCACATTTATTGAGTCAAATTATGCTGCAGATGTGTTACAGATTTGAGGTATTTCTTCCACCACCGCTTTGAACAAGCTAAAGAAAGTCCTGTGGTGATTATGATTTTTATGAGTTTTACGGTATGTTATGAGCCTTTAGTATTAGTGTTTTTGTGTTGGGTTGTAAGCTCACCCTCTGCGCCTCACTAACGGCTCATGGCAGACTCAGTAGAAGCAGGCAGTGATGAGGTCATTCAACAGGCAGGATTAAGGCTGTGACAACTGGCGCTGCTGCCACTGTCAGAGCTGACCCAGGCAGTTGTGAGGCGGGCATGGTGCAACGCCCCCCGCTCCACACCAGCCTTACCCCACTGTTGTTTTTTCATTAGCTGGTACTGGCCCATAGCCCCGTGCGGCTTGCCAGGGCCCAGTGTGTGAACCCGCAGTTGTTGTAAGGCTTTAGAACCTTCTGTACTCTTTCTCTCGCTCGTCTTCTCCGTCTGCGCTCACACTTTGCTGGCATCATGGAGAGCAAAAGATCAGGTTACTGGCCAAACACACACAGTTAACACAATTATGCAAGCATTTGTACTTTGATGTGCAACGAAAAGGCAGGGATTATCAAAAGGACAGGTGTCACTGTTCAGGATCAGGGCAACTAATACTGGGAAGCACATACCATTAAAACAAAGTGAAAG
Organism: Bostrychus sinensis; assembly: GCA_020698575.1. NCBI lineage: Eukaryota > Metazoa > Chordata > Actinopteri > Gobiiformes > Eleotridae > Bostrychus > Bostrychus sinensis. The sequence continues at coordinate 19,393,181 of CM036253.1, read as the reverse complement.
TGGTTCATAGGCCATGTTCACACTGGGCTCAACAATCGTTACAATTGTATACAACAAAAAACATTCAATACATTTTGAGCATAAACTAATTTCCCTAATTTCAGTCTCCTTTTTGTTTTTAATTTTTCCTCCTGAGGTTGCCACAGCAAATCATCTGCCAAGTGTGCTCTGATTTTTATATTGATTTGGCATAGGTTTTTATGCCAGATGCCCTTCCTGATGCAACCCTCTTATCCAAGCTTGGGACCAGCACAAAGGGTACACTGGCCGTTTAGCCTTAAACTAACCCCACAGCTGTTGTTTTTTAGGAGTTTTTCCTTACTGAGAAGGAGAGTCTAAGGACAAGGGGATGTCCTGGAACTGTTTAGTTTAGTGTAGTTATTGTTTATGTTTGATTTGTGACTAATTATTTGTAAAGCACTTTGAGGCGACTGCTGTTGATATTGGTTTATATAAATAAAACAGAATTGACCTCTTGTGGCTGGAATAAATTTAGACAATTTCAGAGTGAGCCCATTAATCAATAGCTCATATTCTATATTAATGGAGTCTGGATGTTTTTCTCCTGGTACTCCAGCTTTCCTCCAAAGACATGCATGAGTTTGGTGAATTAGTGAATAGCGCCCAGTGAATGAATATGAGTGACTGTCTGTCAGTGCATGTCTCTGAGTCAGTCCTGCAACTAGCTGGACATTGTCTCGGGTGTACTAAGGTCTATAGGTGGCGGGAAAGCCTCCAGCCACCTGCATCCCCTAAGTGTTATCTTACTGTATTTCGAATGTGTGACTCAATAAAACTCAGATTCATTAGTTTTTTTGAGAACATCTGTTTATAAGATTAAGTCTAACACATGTGACTCTTAATTAGGTGATTTCTCTCACTGTTCACTTACTGCATTAATTCCTCCCCTTTCTACTGCAAAATGTGGAAAATGCATCTTACGCAGCAGCCACAAACTTTCACAGTTTTTCAGTGGTATAAACCCAAAACCAAAGTAGGACCTGTGAGATCAATAAACATAATACAAACCAGCATATTTTCCTCAGTTAGTAGCTTAAATATTAATACATATTTAACAGTTTTATCTGCAGACATTTAAACTTTGAAAAGTCTCAACAATATGAATGGACAGTGACTGTGCTTCATATATTGGATTGCTTTTGGGGCGCCCAGGTTTTTTGTGACAGTGGAAGACCTATCCCACTAGGTGGCACTGCAGTCGCATTGTCATATTGGGAACACCTGTAGGATTTTAAATTACTTTTCAGTCTAATCCTCCTCACCCTTCTATTCAGGACAATACATTTCAGTATATTTCGGCCTATTCATATTATATAACTTGTTTTTTCTTGACTTGAACTGCACTGCGCCGTATAAGAAGCAACTAATCTCTGTTAACTTTAATAACTTAAAAACGCATACTTCAAAAACACATACTGAATATTTGAAATGCCTCCCTCTTAATGTTACAAAGTACAAAGGAGTCAAAATACCATGAGGAAAAATAATCAAAACTAAATGTTGACAGTTAAAAGATGAATGTTTTGATGAGATGTGACACTGACTACTAAACTACTGTGCTGTTTGGCTAGTATGCGGCCCAAACATTCATTAGATCCACAACCCCAGTTCTAAACAAGGTGGGACACTGTGTAAAATGTACACAAAACACAATGCAACACATCTCAAAAGCTGGAGACAGGGCAACAAAAGGCTGTAAACTATAAGTGGTATACAATATGCCTAATTTAATCTATTTGCAACAGGTCAGTAAAAAAAATCAACACTTCAAACTTCAACACTAACGGCAAGAAGAAGCTCTTTTTAACCTGTGACCTTTTTGTTTTCTTAATGCTTTATGCAACAGTCAGAAGAGCAACAAAAGCGTTTGATTTTGATCTTCTCTGTGTGCGTCTGGAAGTCCCCCTTTCACATCCTAACCACCACCAAATGCCGTCCTGTAATCCCTTATGCATGTACATCATTTAAGAGGAGACTAGACCCAGAAGCCTGACCCCGGGATTTCTGCACCACATTAAAAGATGTTAAATGTGATAATAAAATATCACTAAGACAAACAAACAATGCCAAAAACAAGTAACTATAAATCACTGCTATGGATGGGCGCCTAGGGAATAATCAACAAAGATTAGTGACATTGTGGTTTCACAATGTTCATAGTGTTTATTTCATCTCACATGGGTGCAGAAAGGCTGAAGAGAACGGATGACAAAAAGGATAAAGTGGGTGTTGAGATGAGAGGAACACAATAAGGGAAAAAATCACAAGTCTGGAATCAATAATAGTTTTTCTTCATGTTGGGCTGAGGAGAGGAAAGTCGAGTGAGCAGCGCCCGAGGACAACAGACCGCATCCTTCCTTCCTGCAAGGCAACGTGGGGACAGGAAGCTCTGCCTGGAAAAGGTCACTTGGCGGTAGCTCACTTCCTGTCAGGGGTCACCAAGGATCAGGGCATAAATACATCCGTGTCACCGGACGAGGACACCTGTTTGAGATCCCCGAAGTGGAGCTCAATAACTGCCAGCTGGGGAGCACATATAGAAGCAGAGGGAGGAGTTCTAGTGGCATCTTTTTTGTGCCTTTTGCCACAAACCGAAGTTGACAAATGAGTACATCAACTGGAAACGGTCCAACCCGTCCATCTGACAAATGCAAAAACGCTATTTGTTAAGTTGTTACATGCTCTCTGTTAACTGCCATTTTAACAAAGACAAATCAGTCGGTCTGTGAAGGCTTGGCAGAGTGGCAATCTGGCAGGACTCACAATAATGTGTGTCTTTGGCAATATAAGCTGGGCTCCTGTACATAGTTTGTATGTTAGAATAGAAGCAGGTTGGTGTTTTTGGCACCACTGAACTCCTCTTCAGATTCTGATCAAGTCATTTCTCACCAACCAACATGTACTGTACTGTAAGGCCTACACAACAGACTGCTGCAATGTAGACTGTAAATGGATATTGTAATGGCAGTTTTTTAAACGTGAGGCCAAAATGGTACAATTGCCATCTGGTGGCCAGTTGCAGTATAGATCACAAATACACCTGAATATGGTAAACTGTTTCCTGTTGTTGGTTTGTTGGATGGTTTGTTCTGTATCATTGCAAGATCCAGACTCCAGCCATTAGGGGTCAGTAATAAATAAAAATAATTTCTTATAGTTGATTCTTTACAATTGTAAGATATAAAGGCTATGTGGATAGAGCATTTAGCCCAGAACGTGAAGATCCTGAAGATCTGGGCACTGAACCTTTGTTCCCGGGGTAGCTTAGTCGGTAGAGACATTCACCCACTAAACTGAGCGTTGGCGGTTTGATCCCTACTACTGGCATTGCATATTGTCATTCTGTCCTTGGGAAGACCCACCTTGCCTATGTATGAATGTGTCAGTAAAACAACATGCATGAAAAGTCATACAGGGGCTTTCCAAAGTAGGAGTGCAGACAGTAAAATACCATTTCAAAACTTCCACCAAAGCACTGTGGCGCTCCTGGTCAGAAAAGTGGACAAACTTTGCCTCTGTGACAGACAGATGGGGGGACCTGAGCCAGCTGAGATTGTGTGTATGACAGTGTTTGAGAGCGTGCCAAGCCGACCAGAGAGTGCTGGCAATTTCCTTCAGATGCAGAGTTTGACCGCAGTCCCCAGGGGGAGGCCAAATAAACCTCAGATGTCTCTCCCCCGCTCTACTCTGTGTCTCCTATCTACCTCCTCGAACTGCGTAACACATGGAAGTAAGGAACAGTGAAGAGGAATAAAAGGAGGGGCTTTTAAAGGGGGGAAAGCAAGAGGAGAGCTTTAAGTTGTCATCGTAGTGAGCTCTGGGGAGCTTTGTCAATGTCTGTCATGTCCCAAAAAATTACCATTTGTTTCATGATGCATCAAGAGGTCAAAAGTTTAGCACTATAAAGCACATTGAGAAATCTGCTGAGTATAATTACGGACCTCCACATCTTTTGTATGTAGACATTTACGTCATTTACTGTACCTGTCAAAACCACTTTACAAAGTTTAAAAACAGCAAAATGTCCATAAGCTAAAACCATTTTGGCTGCTTCCTTTCTTATTTGGGGTAATCACAGCAAACCTGTTGCACAGTGATTTGGCATGCTTTTTACACCTGATGATTTTACCCCTGATGCAACCAGCCACATACTGGAACTGGGACAGGAAAAGTAGCTAATAAATAAAAAAACAGCTTTGGAAATGCCCAATCTTGTACATAACATTGTTTGATATTGTAGATCATTGGATCCCAAAGTGAGGTCTGTGGCCCCCTGGGGGTTTGTTAAGGTATTGGTGGTGGTGGTGGTGGGTGGGGGGGTCTAAATTAAGTACATAAAAGGAAATTTAATCTTTCTTAGTCTTTATTCCTCAATTTTTTGTGTTTTTGATAAGTTTTTTTTATATAGAAATATATAAAGAAAAACATGGCAGACTATTAACTAAAAGGAAGTACTACTGTTAGGGGTCCGCATGGGTTTTTTCAGAAATATAAAGGGGTCGCAACACTCTTGACTTTGGGTATGGCTGTTATAAATAATATGGCTAACACAATTATATGTAAACAGCAATTGATTTCATTATACACATTACATTTGCAAACATGTTTTGGAACTATATATGAAAAAAACTGCATATGCTGAAAATGCAAAATACTAATGGTAACTAAAACGCCATTATTGTTTGTTTTAAGGTAATTTAAAAAAAAGTATAACTACAAACAATGACACAAGCTACATTTTCTGTTCATACAGTTGTCAAAAATAAGCTTCAACCAGACAGAGAGAGCCAAAGTTACTTGTGTTGCTTTAAAGATCCAAAAATGAAAATGTGTGCTATCTTTGCCTCAGTTCCTACTTATCTTATACATATGCAACATTTTCTCATCAGACTACCTGGATTTGCAAAATGTCTGGCTAACCACTTTTAAATTATGTTGTTCTGAGTGTGCTAAAAGAAAGTATTGTGGCTCCAATCACCAGTAATAACAGATTTGATGATGATTTTCTGTCACACCCCGTACGTATTTAACCACAATATGTGCTCTTTGACCAGTGTGGAAGCCCAGGACGCACACCTCTCAGCCGAGGGTCCGCTGGCAGTATATATGTGAAAACACCCTGTCCTGAATAAACAAACACCAACCTGGGCGTTCCCTTTTCTCCAATGAGTTTATAATTGCTTCACTACTCCCACCTTCTTTTACAAAACACATGCAAATACAAATATACATCTAAATACTTTGGCCGTTTGTTATAAATGTTTTGGAAAGACTATACAAAATAAAATGTTAAGAATGCACGCAAAAACATCACAAATGAGCATCCTTTCAAATGTTCACCAAATGTTATTTTATTATTAAATGTGCTGTTATATGTCTTTTGCACAGAAAATACCACACACAATTGGACTGTACAACCCAATGTGACAGCTAATCTGCAATGTCATCTCATCTTATGTATATTACAGAGAAAAGTACGTCAATATAAACAGCCATTCTATGTACAGTGGCTTGCAAAAGTGTTTATACCTGTTAGCATTTTTCCTTTATTGTTACAATCTGGAATTTAAATGGATCACTGAGAGGTTTATGTTGGTCACTTTACATCACATGACAACAACTATGAAAATGCAAAATATTTTTTATTGTTAAACAAGAAACATAACAGAAAAACAGAAAACTTGAGTGTGGAAAAGTATTCATCCCCTTTTTAAAAAGGCCTCTACATGAGACCTGGTGTTACTCACGGTCAGAAGTCACAGAAAGAATTAGATAAGGTCGGCCTGTCTGCAATTCAACTAATTCCAAAAAACACAATTTAATTCATCATTACAACATGTAAAAAACAGGGAACCACACCAAACCTGCCTAGAGAGGACCATCTAAAATTCACAAAAGGGGCAAGGAGTGCATTCTTCAGAAAGGCAACAATAAGACCAAAGGTGACCCTGAAAGCTCCGCAGAGCTCCACAGCAGAGACTGTTGTATTTGTCCTCAGGACCACTCTGGACCATACACTCCACAGAGCTGGGATGTGTGGAAGAGTGGACAGAAAAAGACACTGCACGAAGAAAATAATAAGAAAACACGTTTTGTGTTTCCCAAAAGGCATGTGGGAGACTCCCCAAACACAGGAAGGTCCTCTGTCCAGATACAATAGAAATGAGCCATCAATAAAAGATGCTATGACACAAACCCAACACCTTCTCTCTGACTGTGCCCCCTCTCTAAAGTGAAGCCTGGTGGTGGCAGTGTCCTGTTGTGGGGATATTTGTCATTGGTAGGGACAGAGAAACTGGTTAGAACTGAAGGAAAGAAGGATGGAGCTAAATACAAAAAATTCTTGAAGGGAACGACCCAAACAGTGCTGTACTATGCATCCAACCTGAAGGAGCGTGAACTGCTCATAAAACACTATCCTGGAAGTTTTGGAGCTGGAAGTCCTTCAGAAGGTGACTCTACAGATTACTAACTTGAGTGGATAAATACTTTTGCATGCTCAAGTTTTCTGTTTTGTTGTAATATTTCTTATTTGCTTCACAGAGAAAAAATCTTTTGCATCTTCATAGTTGTTGTCATGTGATGTAAAGTGACTGACAAAAAAAACAAACAAACAAACAAAACAAAAAACAAAACAATAATCCATTTAAATTCCAGATTATAAGGCAACAATAAAGTAAAAATGCTAAGGGGTATGAATACTTTTGCAAGCCACTGTATATAGATGAAAATCTGTAGACTAACTACCATTCCTATGCCTATACCAATGTACACTATTTGTTTTCTTTCTGCCTTTTATGCCTCAAAACTAGAAGCACTTGCTCAAATACGTGTTCACAGTTTGTATTAAAATGGCCCAGTTTATCCCAATCATATTCGAGCTGTTTAACAAGCTGCTTGTAACTTTAAGTAAGGAGAAGAATTACTTAGGTAGATTTAATTAGGCATTAATTCTGCAGCACAATTAAGTATAAGAGCCAATCCAGTACCATTTAGCGCTGAGATGACGGCTGTAAACACATATCCCGAAACACTAGTTAACTAGCCTCAGACATGAAACTATACAAGCTCCTAACAGTCGGGGAAAACCAAAGTACAAAACCACAGTCACCTTCACCACACTGGCACCAGCTCCACTCTCCTGCCTGACTCTGTCTGTTTTAGCCATTATCATTAAACTGCCTTCAGTCCATTGCAGTGTTCAGATGTAGCTGTGATGTGATGGACATAGCTCATGCCATACCGAGACTACCAGGCTCACCGCAGGGAAGTATCTGTTTACCCTGGGACTTTTGGACTCTGCACTGTAAAACACAATGGTGCATCTTACTAAAAGAAGTCCTGGTACCTTGTTATGCTGAAAAGATACTTATTCCAAATGTCTTAAAGTAATAACACTTGTTTTTTTGTACACATATATTGTAATAAACTATGTGTGATTGTGTTAAAACTTTTGTTATAAATAGTCTTTTGGCCTTATGAGGTCGCCCCAGCAAATCACTTTTTAAGCCAGATGCCATTTCTGTCTCAACCAGCAACTGGAGTAGGCGATAATGTTGAAGTGTCTTGTTCATGCACTGGGTCAGACCGGGAATCAAACCAACCATCTTGCATGTGGGCAACCTGCTTAACCTCCTGTGTGGAGTGTGTTATAATTAATAGATAACAAACAAAAAGAGAGGTAAACTAACTGCATTTCGGTAACCTTGGGTAACCCATAAACATTAATGATGTAATTAACAAATGTAACCTTGTTGTGTAACCTTGTCAAAAATGTCCCATAGACACAGATAAAATGATTAAATTAACTTAAATAGTTTGAGTTGATAAAAGTTGATGATTTGGGACAATCAGTTTCCCCAGTTTATTTGAGTTGAATGAACTTGTTGGGTTTTACAGTGTGGTTGGACGCCCGTGAAGCCAAAAGGTGGGGGCTGGTTGGAGTATACATGTTTCCATTACGACTACTGCAGTATTGAAACACTAGAAGTCTCATTTTGGGAATCCAATTTTATTAAATCAAGTGTGAGACAACGCTATGCTGTTTCCACAACATGACCAGGTATGGTGACTGTGAATTGGCCAGACAATGTGCTCATTGAGTGCTGCGGTCAGGCTTTTTGCCAGACACCTTTCCACACCTAGCACTTGGGGAGTCTTATATTGAGAGTATGGGTCGAGCTGTTACCATTATTGCACTCAACACGTGGCCAAGAACTTCTGATAGCTCCTGCACAACTAAAGAACCATTTCCACAGTGTTAATAGGCTGGATGAATGTTTTTGCTTATGTCTGCGCACAATCTGCTATGATTAAATGTGCTGAAAATTATTTTACAGTTTTACAATCCAGCTGCTATTACTTTAATGATGAAAAACCCAGACTGGAATTAAATGTAAAATCAGGTGACAGGTGTGTGTCTGTACAAACATGTGCAGCGGGTAAGCTTTGGAGAAGTTTGATCCTTAGAGGAAAATGAAAATACTGCATTTGATGATTAATATTAAGAACTAAGATAATCAGAATTTAGGAAATCTGGAGTAAATTCATAACTTAAATTGTAAAATGCAAAAAAAGGAAACACTTTACATGATTGCACTGAAGTAAAGACTATTAACACATATTACACATTAAAATAAATCATACTGTTAGTTAAATATTTGTTTAGGAGTATCAAGCTCCTAATTGATTATTTACAAAGCGTCAGAGTTATAAAGCTAATTTTATTGTTAGAGTTAGGCTTACAGCTAAAGCAATCCAAAATTATAAATACTGATGTCAATATATGTATCCCATACATAACTCTTAATGGATATTGAATGAATACATATCCCACAATTATGCATTCATTAAAATGTTGTTAAAACACATTTATTAACACTTTTGCTACTGCTTAATAGTGGAGAGTCACCAATAATTCAAAGTAAATAGTCAGTGTTATGGAAAATAAATCTATTTTAACATTGTTGACATCTGTGGCTGACTTATTGACAGCAGGCCATGTGGTAGGTCTGTTTTAGTTCAAATAAACAAATTAGATGTGATTTAAAAGTTTTACCATTTGATGAAATATTTAAAATGTGAGTATTGGGCAAAAATGACTGAATGTCTGATTTACTGTTTCTTGGCCCTGTTCATAATGATACTGTCCTTATTTTTTACAAGCTTCATAAAAATGATTTTATACTTATATGTTTTTTACCCTGACTAACAGGCTCAGAACACTCTGAAAAAGTAGGCTTTTCACTTTATAGAAAAGCTGGACTGAAATTAATGTTGTGTCACAGACAGAAATAATTATGATATCAGAATTAATTTGACTAAAAAACAAAGAAAAAAAAAACAAAAAACAAAAACAACAAAAACAAACAAAACATGCACATTTAATATTTAACTAATCAAAGCATTACATACAGAAGCTATTATTACTATTAAGTTCGACATAGTCCTTTGGCAAAGTCGGACAGTGTCATGTCACATGCTGAAAGAAAATGAACAACTCAAAGCTCGTGTTGCCGTGGTGATAAGCTTGTGCGGACACACATTTACACATGCGGGAGTTTGCAGAATAAACAAACGATTATGTCCACACTAGTAGACACACTTGGCCACAAACAAGTCCAAATGGTAATGCTTCCCTGAGTGAGACAGCACCCTCTGGCCTGTGGGGCTAACAATAGGATCCATTCTACACCGTCCCGGGCCACATTGTTCACACTTCGCCCCATGTCGATGACTAATGACCTCGGGCCAGGGGTAAGCTGGAGGTGAAGGAGGGAGGGGTGGGGGAGTGTTGTCAGTGAATGTGTCGAGACATCAACAACAACAGCAACAACAGCAACAATATCAAATCAAGTTAGGAATCCATCCTGTCTGAGATACACTTATGCCCAAAACATAACTAAAACTTTTAGTTATTGTTTGAAAAATGTTAGATTAAGTTAAAGTTGTGGCTGGCTTCTCAATACTTGAGAAGGAAAAGAAGAGAAAATATAAGATAATTTGTTGTGGCGACCTTGTAGGGAAAAGCTAATAGGAAAGAAGAATGCATTGTATATATGAGTGTTAATCAGTCTCGTTTGATGTCAATCCCGCTATCTAAGAAAAGGCACGTTTTAGACAGATGAGAAACAGTTTGCAATGCAACATTTGCTTCAGTGAGTGGGCCAGAAAATCTCTGCACATATGTCACTATGTAACGACGCTCCGGTTAGGCCCATTAGCTGCAGTTAAGCAGTTGCCACATCTTCCTCTCAATCAAAAAGACACTTGAAATAAAAGTGTGTGGATCATTTTCCCTACTGTAACTGAGGTTAGTGTCAGTCAGCTGGACGGCCCAGGGAAGGTGGAACAAGGCCAAGCCAGCGGAGGGGAGCATGTGTGGGGTGTGTATGTGTGTATATGTGTGTGTGTGTGTGTGTGTGTGTGCGCGTGTGTGTGTGTGTGTGTGTGAGAGAGAGAGAGCGAGAGGGGCAGGGGCACACAGATGTGGAGGCACTGACGGATGTATCGGGGACAGATGCACACTTGGAGCAGGCATGTGCAGCTGTGTGGCCAGGCACAAATGTCTGAGCTCCTTTTGTGGGGGCGTATTTCTGTTTGGATGTATATACAGTGCACAGATGTGATCTCTTAGATGCTGAGTTTCATGTTGGCCTCTGCAGATAAGAAAAATTATTACCAGTCATTCTAAATCAACACAGATATTACTTAATAAATCCCAGACTGTCCATAAACTCATGCAACTATTTTTATATACGCTATAGTCAATAAAAAATACACAATTATATTTCACAATATATAACTGGAACAAATAAAATATATTGAGATTTTTTTTCTTTTTTTTTTATATTGAGGATTTTTTTCCCTTTCCCTTTAAAAAAGCTTCATCTGTATATTTACTGCAAAATATTGGGTTTTATTTTAGTATCTATGAATTGCCCTTTATCAATAATAAGAAGTCAACACTGAAAAACTGCAATATATTCCGCTATCACTATTTTCTTACACTCCAAATAATTATACTAGTATTTATTTTGAAAAACATATCATCGTCCTCCTCCTCATCATCAAAAATCTTCACGTATGCAATGTGCTTCTTCACACTGACACCATCATACCCAGAGCAGGCGCAGCAGTTCCCTGAAGCAGGACGGTCCTTGGTCACTATGAGGTCACTATGAAGCAGCAGAGAAGAAAAGCAATGTGGGGAAAATATAAATCATTCATATTTTGTGCTGCAATAAGTTCATCTCTTCAGAAGAACAACAAAGCCTGATGAATCACAGCGCGAAGCCCCAGCTGGGCGTGTGATTGTTGTAACTGTAATCGCAGCTCGTGTGGGTTTGAAGCTCTCTGACGCCGGCCACGTGCACGTACAGTATGACGCACTCTCACACCCATCTGTGCGTAGATACCATTTGAGCGTCAGCGCTTGTACGCCTCTAATTGGTCTGCCTGCCTCGAGCTCCTGATGGCAAACAGATACAGGTAAGTGTGGGACCGAGCCAGCCATTTTAATGACTTTCAAGGCCCATGTTGTTCTGGGCCTGCTCTACGCTGCTAATGAATACAACTTATTCTGCCATCTGATAGAGGAAGTGCCTATTGGAACATGCACCACTCTTAAAAAAAAAAAAAAAAAAATCATCCCCCACTGACTGCCACAGAGACTTTTACAGGCCCGGCAAATGGAGTGTCACCATCTAAAACTCTAATAATCTTTAATAACATGTATTTTACAATGACAGAAAACCCACAATTACATATATTATCATTACAAGGTGCAGTTTAAACTTATATATTTGAGTTTTGATTGTGGAATATAGAACCCAGACAGGAAGCACAACTGATTTTTACTGGGCAAGAGCACCAAAAAGTAATGACTTATACCATTGGTTGTAGCCTGTAATAAACAATTACGTAGGATTACACTAGTGTAGAGTCTCATAAACACTACACCTGAGTTCAGTCTGTCTGCGAGCACAGCCAACGCACTACCTCATAGGACAACCATGTCAGACAGGCTGGCACTTATCCAACAATGGGTTTTCTGAAGCAGTCTCATATATTTTACTAGTGTCATATTTGTTTAAATAGGCTATAGGCAGAATAATTATTGATTAAAAAAGTTATATTCCGATATAGACAAAAGGTTGGCTCTAAATTAAATCATGGAACTCCAGAAATGTATATAGAAAGGTATAGAAATAAAATAAATGCCATGTGGTTCTTGTGTTGTATTAAGTACAAATGTTCTGTTCCTCTTTCCCTAAAGAGCAGTAAAAGGAACAGCACTGGTTTGAACATAGCACCCCCCGCCGACTGACAAGATCACACTCAGAGTACTGTCAGTGTCTCTTACTGCCTCGTGGACAATATTCTGGCTCCACTTTTCCTTTGTATTTTTTGACTAAATACCCAATATAAGTAGATAAAGTTAGGAAGGCAGAAACATTTAACTCAGAAAAACCATTACAGATAGGGCCTGTTATTGTGTGTCTGTTATTGTGTGTCTGTTATTGTATGTCTGTTGTTGTATGTCTGTTATTGTGTGTCTGTTATTGTGTGTCTGTTATTGTATGTCTGTTGTTGTATGTCTGTTATTGTGTGTCTGTTATTGTGCATCTGTTATTGTGCGTCTGTTATTGTATGTCTGTTATTGTATGTCTGTTATTGTGTGTCTGTTATTGTGCATCCGTTATTGTGTGTCTGTTATTGTGTGTCTGTTATTGTGTGTCTGTTATTGTGCGTCTGTTATTGTGCATCCGTTATTGTGCGTCTGTTATTGTGTGTCTGTTATTGTGCATCCGTTATTGTGTGTCTGTTATTGTGTGTCTGTTATTGTGCGTCTGTTATTGTGCGTCTGTTATTGTGTGTCTGTTATTGTAGTCCAATGCGTCACGGCAAAATTCAAATACATAATATCAAGAGTTTTAAGCTAGTCTTAAGTCTAATTATGTTTGTATGTTATTGTATTGTCTAATTGGTTAATGCCATAAATGTAATGTTATCAAGTGGTTTAGATCAGTGTTTCCCAACCAGGGGTACAAAGACCCCTAGGGGTACGCAAGCACTTTACAGTGCGTACTTGTAATTATTTCATAATTTGATATATATAAGAAAATATATATAAGAAAAATAAATTTCATATTAAACTACTGAAAATTGTGAAAGACAAGCCCAAGTGTATCATTGATGACTTATTCAATTTTTTGGATTAAAATGAGGTGAACTACTAGAAATATTGTTTGTTTCAAAGGAGATTTTTAAATTATTATTTTTCATACATTTTTCTTGTAAATTTATAATCAGTTTTATTTTTATTTAGCTGAAAATAGCAAATAGCAAAATATAGTAAATTAAGTAAACATATGATAGAAGTTTATATGGTTATTTTTAATTATTATTTTATATATGTTTTATACGTACTGTGAGATTTTACATGTATCTTGAATTTAATTTTCAAAGCAAAAAATGCACAGCTTTTTACAATAAAGTAAATATAAAATGTCTAATAAACACAGATGACCTCTCCATGAGCACTTTTTGAAAAATTAACACAAAAACGAATGATGGGTACTCACAGTAGTACAAAAACGGTACACAACACAAAAAAGACTGGGAAACACTGGTTTAGATCCATCAATGGAAGGAATAAAGTCTTTATGACTTATTAAGGTCCTATTTTTCCATAGAAGATTACTATCAATAATATTAATTAGCACTAAACAATTTTGCTTGAATAAAAGAAAATAAAAAATGCATACTTTAACTAAAAAACTAAGCCAGTGGTAAAGATATTGGTGTAAATGCTACTCAAGTTGCCAGACTGGGCAGAAAACAGAAGCGCCTCATATACTGTACTCTGTATGTAACTTAGACATGTTTACTTTGTTTGGTAACGGCAGGGAGCACGGCACAACCACCAAACTCCATGCCAGGAAAATCTACTCTTTAAGGTCACAATAAAGTAAATGAACCTTGACCAGAATGAGCTCTCAGCAGAGCTTTACTCTGCTTTTTAATAGTGACTTCCTATAGGTGCTTACTATACCACTGTAAGTTATTTTGCGTTTCATTTCTTGGATTCTCTGTCTTTCCTCTCTTTCCTTGGTTGCAGTAGGCGTGATGTTGGCACCGCATTGCTCCTCTCTGCGTTGTCTCAGTTTGCCTGTTAACACTGCATCAAGGCCAGCAGCGAACCAGACCAGACCATACCAGCGCCAGGGAGACCAGGCCAGGCACATGTACGATGAACATGAGTCTATATGGTCAATATTACGCCCTTCATGAGCCGTGTCCAAAGCGTATTCTTTAAAAGCACCTGTAACAGCACTGTACTGACCAAATAAACACCGCAAATGGCACAAAACACAGCACTGCCAGCAATCAGTGGCTTTGTATGGAGAATATACCCAGACTACAGCTAACACTCCAACTACACAAGCCATCTTAAAGTGTATGTCAGGGTTGAGTGTGAGTCCAGACCTACGGTGGCCCTGAAGGGCAAGTCACACCAACAAAAACAAAAACACGCTTACAACTTTGGAAACACACAAATACAAAATGCCTGCTTCTGAATTTGTGCGCGTGTTTTTGTATGTGTGTGTGTTTTTTAAATTTGTTTGCGTGTTTTTGTATATTTGTGCATTTTTTTTTTATTTGTGTGTGTGTTTTTGTATATGTGTGCATGTTTCTGGATTTGTGTGTGTGTTTTTGTATTTGTGTGCATGTTTTTTGAATTTGGTTGCATGTGTTCATATATGTGTGCGTGTTTTCATATAAAGTGTGCGTGTTTCCGAATTTGTGTGTGTGTTTCTGAATTTGTGTGTTTTTGTATTCGTGTGTGTGTTTCTGAATGTGTGTGTGCGTTTTTTTTACATTTTTGTGCAAGTTTTTGTATAAAGTGTGTGTGTTTCCAAATTTGTGTGTGTGTTTTTGTATTTGTGTGCGTGTTTCTGAATTTGTGTGCATTCATATATGTGTGCCTGTTTCCAGATTTGTGTGCATGTTCCTTAATTAGTGTGCATGTTTCAGTTTTTATATGCGTGTTTTTGATTTTATCAATGTGACTTGTCCTTCAGGGCCACCGTACATTTTCTTGTTCATGAACTTGACTTCCAAGAACATCTGTGAAGCACCATTTGTCTCCATCTTGGTCTAAAACATGTGTGAGTTTTGCTCTAAACACTGGATTTCATGTTGTTTTACTTGTTTACTGAATGCTGCAGCTAAGTAATTTCTGCTAAAGAAGATGCAACCCCCACACAAAAATGCAAGAACACACATCGTGCAAGTTAACTCTGTCTCCTACCAACACACCACCCTGTCTCTGTTTTACCCATTGCTCAATGCCAGGAGCTAATCAACTCGAATAAATCCAATAACCCAAACTGCAGACCCCTACATTTAATTACTGGAAATGGGACCATAGAGGGGAGCGCACTCTGCCAGCACAAATACTGGCCTTTTTATTGACAAGCACACCGCTCTAATTGCACCCACTGTGATTATGTAATTTAACTGTATTTAACCATATTAGTCAAATAGTGCACACTACCGGCAGTGGAAGAGGAGATGTATATAATTGAATAATATTAATTCACAGACTGATAAGGGGTCAGTAAAAGAAGAAGGCAGCGTCTTTACATTTGCCGCACTGGCGGACCACAGAGTTGTGATTAGAGTTAGTCAAAGGCAGCCTTGTGGTGGGTTCGGTTTGCTTTAAGCCTGGACTGATGACCAATGCTGTGTAAGTGAGAAGACAGGGAGGAGGGTGTTCCCAGAGAGGAGGTGGGTCAAAAGGTCAAAAATGCGAAAATAGGAAGTTTAATATTGTGCTTGAGATTAAGATTCTTATGCCAACATTTTTGCAAGGAACACCAATCTATCTACACTGGACATATTTCCTAAATTTTACTCTAATTACATCCACCAAGGAAGTTTTTGATTAGGTTGTTTTGTTTGTCAGTTTGTCCGTTAGCAATATAACTTATGGTTGAATTTTAAAGTAGTGCTTGTTTACTGGTGCTGCTGAAGGTCTCTCCAACCAAGTTTTTGGTGTAGAGCTGGATCACTGAATGCAGGAAAGTTTGACCTAATTCTTTAAAGGTCCCCTATAATACAAAATAGATTGTTTTTTTTTTGGAGATTTTAACCTTGTTATAATGTTTGCTCTACGTAGACACATGAAACTAGTGCACCTGCACATTTCTAAATTCCATACACTCGTCATTGGACGCATTCAGATCATTTTAGTGCTTAAATTTCCATCACTACAAAGCTCATTTATAGTTCTGTTAGCACTATGTTGCTAATAGCCATGTTAGATACCCATTTTATACTCTTTCCAGTTCATACCTTTGCCAGCAGGGGGCGACAGACATCTCATCCAAGCGTTCTCTGCAAACTCAAAGTAACAGCTGCCCAAAAGGTTTCTCATACATATACATTATTTTAAGTAATAAAAAACACAAAATACTAATGAAGTGGTGTCCAAAACTATTTCTAAAAACCTGAAAATTTTTTGCAAGAGACTGTGGGTCCAATTTTGTCTTTTACCAACTCATATAACTCAAAACGTTACAGGTAAAACTTAATGAAAGCTTCAGGAAAGGTCAGTAATGGAAGGAACAAATGTTCACCATTTGACTGCTTGGAGTATTATTGACTACCTGTATGGTGTAACATGCCTTGGCAGAGGTCTGTGCTCTCAGTATGCTGCTAGTTCTATGTACTTACTTCAAACTGACAAATGGACACCGCCTCATTATGTTGTTGATACAGTGCTGATGAGTGTGGAGTTTTCTGCAGATCTCTGACGGCCCCTGAGAATCACAAAGGTCTTTCAAGAGGAAGTGTGGGTGATCAGCTCACAGACCGGGACATGTGGTCAGGGTCAAGGGTCCCCCGCTCGGCTGTCCACAGGAAGTCCCAAAAACCATGCACAGAAGCAGGAGTGCGCACACATGTAAAGACATATACACAACAGCCAACAAACATTCCTGGTGACTCCTTGGGACTAGCCCAGAGCAGCAGTGTGTTCTGTCAGTGATGAGCCTCTCCTAGAGCCCATGAACACAGGCCACCCACAGGGAGGGAGAGAGCGAGCGAGAGGCTGCCCAGAGACTGCACTGCACTGGCCAAGAGTCATGTCCTGTGACCTGACCTGCTAGAACAAGAGCTGTAATAACATAAAAAGCACTCGCACAACACCAAATCTTGCAATAATCAGAATAACCGAGTAGGGGAAACAAACAGGAACATTTATAAATAAATACCATGCCATAGTGTGGTGTTATATTCGTTGTTTTACCAAGAGCTTTATGGCACCCATATCTCTTTCACCATTTAACAGGACAAAGTACTCAACTGCATAACTTGAGTAAAAGTACAGATCCTCCTGGGCAAATATTACTACAATACAAGTAAAAGTAGCTCTCTCAAGTACTTTTCTTCACAATGCATTTCAAATGAGTGCAGTCAAAAGTTTTGAGTGAAATTTTGGCTCCATTCAACTCACAGATTTGCAAAAATATGAATAAAAGCTAAGACTCATTTTAATATAATAATACTAGTCTTCACCTGGGCTAAAACAGGTATAACCCAAGTCTAAAAAGAGATGACTCCATGTTAAATCAGGACTATCTAAACAAAAACTGGAGGTAGCAATAGTGAACCAGTTCTGAACCAGGTTTAAGCCAAGTCTTAAAGTATTACCCACAATTACTAACTGATTATCTTTAGGGTCTGTAAGTGACAACACACAAATGAGAAACTACATGAATACAGTCAGCTGTTTTTCAGTTTTAAGACAATTTGTTCACAGAATTTACATCAGCCAAAAAGTTTTCTATTTATTTTTCAAATGAAGTGGAGTAAAAGTAATAAGTTTTCTCAAGTAAAGTACAGACTCTCACAAACTCTACTTAAGTACAGTACTCAAATAAATTTACTTTGTTACTGTTCACCACTGCCATTTAATGTACGTAAAACAATATTTAAAAATATTTTTAAACCATAGTCAACATTCGTGTGACCCACTTCTGGATCTGGACCCATTATTTGTGTAGTCTTATGCTATCTGGCATTTATTACAGGTACAGTATGATACTTCCTCATGCAAATATTTAGCCATGTGAGGGAGGAAGTGGCCCTTATTACCTGTAACCTGAATTTGCACACTTGCACACTTGCACAGAATATTTGCTGCACTAATATATTTGTATATTATTTATATGTATATTATCAGTTTTATTATATTTAATAAAACTGTATTGAAATATCATATTGAAATTGCCTTGTCAAGAGCAAAATAAAAATGGTGAAAACTGCAGGGTGGCACTGTCACCATTGCCTTTAAAAGCCACCAAATGTTCTTTTAGCTTATACAAAACTGTCTGTAAATGGACCCTATTGAAGGCTAACTTTTTCAGAGTTAGTCAAACAGTGATTGGAGCGAGACAGAGCCATGCTTATGTGCAGGATGTGTTTGCTAGTGAAAGATGTTGGGGGGGTCGTTCAATGCAATAACAGTGTGATGACTGTTCAGTATCCCGATGCAAACACAGACTTCCATTAATGACTGGAGCTCTGGTCATGAACTTGTGGCCTGGTCAAATAATGAGCACATTTTCTGACCCTACCAAGAAAAAAAAATCTCTTTAACTTCTCGCACTTGGTAGCAACTGAAGGCAATTTATTATGAAGCTACTGATGTTGTTAGTGTGCTGCTTTGAGTCCAGTCTTGATTGAACTCATCAGTGCCTCAGCAGATGTGTGTGAGGGCCAGATGTGTCGGGCACCTGTAGTGAGCTGTGAATAAAACAAAAAGCTGAGTGGCAGGACAGTGGAGCTTGTATGGGCCGACACAGATGCGCAGGGTCACACAGGATGCTCATTGTATGGGACAGTCACACACACCTGGGACGGGGTGCAGCAGTAAAGCCCCCCCCCCCCACTGCTTCCATCTGGGATACAACTGGAATAAAGTAGCTTACATACTGGCATTGAACACACTAACTCTGTACTTAACACTACTGCATGTGTGGCTTTCTTTCAGTATTTTCACTATTTATACTTTTCATAATCTCTCCCAGCAATATAGCTATGTTTACTGTAATCATTCATTTGTTCATTCAATTATTCATTCATCTTCTTTCACTTATTCCTGTTAGGGGTCATGGGACCTGCTGTGAGACTCAGCTGAAGTCTTTGCCGTCATTTTTCCAGATCTAATTCAAATGAGCCTTTTTATACCTGCCTATATATAGCCAGCTACTGTGAGACCTGATCTAAAACTTAATTTGGGGCATGCTCAAATCAACTTTTGGAGATTAAGTCCCTTGAACATCATATTTTTTGTACCATAAGAAGTGTCATGCAAAATCTCCCTCTTGAATATTAAATTAACAGTATAAGTACAGTCAAGTCATCTATGATTTAAGGGCTGCCTATTTTTAGTCCTGTCACTAATATGTCAATAAGATTTACAGTATATGGCTCTAAAATTGAATTATAAAAATGAGCAGCAACCTCAGTTTCAGAGAAAAAGCAAGTCACTAATCAAATCAACTTAAGTAAAGCTGCAAAAATAAATGAACAAATTAGGTGTAACACTCCATATTACAGAGGTCAGGAGGAAACAGTTGCGGCGCTTGAAAGATGTTGAGATCCAAAAGCTACAACTCAATGCAAAAGTCTTCACTATTGTCCAATCTGAGGGTGGTTGATTTATTACTATGAGTTTCAGCACAATGTCAGACACCTCCTCATCCTGTCTTGATCCCTCCACTTTGATTTATTCATTTTTCTACACTGGTGAGCTGAGCGGGACAATGGCGTCTTTGAGGAGTGCAGCCTGTGTCCCATTGCAGCACCCAACTTCCCCCTCAGAGTCACCACAGCTCCAGGCCAGTCCCGTTTGACCTGCTCATGGGGAACTGCCTCTCTCTGTGGAAAACAGGATCTTTTCATTCACGCTTTCAACTTCTGCTCATACAGTATACACAAATAAAAATATATAGAATTCTTGGATTTCTCATTTTCTTGCTTATGAGGAATGTGCAATATGGGGTCAGTTTTTGGTGTTTCAACAGTGTGTTCTCTGTTCCTCTATAGTGACAGATGTGTTAATAATAAGTTGATCAAGTGACCTGAAAAAATATAGTAAAAATACAGTATTTTGTGAGCCACAAACACAAATAGGCACAAAAAAGCCACAGACAGACCAAAAAGTTACAGCGTATTCCTTAGCCCATTGCTGACCTTTTCTCATTTCATCAAAAACTGACAATTATTTTTTTAATATTATTATCTTGCTAACAAACCAACACAAAGTACAATACACTCAAGCATGTTTCTTCGAGCCTCTAAGATCTGAGATGAAGCGACCGATGTGGGAGTAAAATATGGAGAAACGAAAGAATGGAGCTTTAGGGAATGGAGGAGGAGATGTGGGGGTAAAGGGGGGGTGAGCAGGGGTCATACGGCCTCCCTCTGCGCTGGGACGCCGAGGTGCACGGAGTTTGGGCTCCTGCTCTGAAACACTGCCTTTCTTTCTTCCCTCTGGGCCCTGGCTAATGCAATTCAAAGAAATTAGTATAATTACGCTCCATATTGTAGATTGAGGAGTGCAATGTGGGCCGTGGGATTGAGGAACGGGAGGGCTGAGCCAGCGTGGGTATTTGCTGACGGGAATAACTAATTCATCAGCTACTTTTGCTGTTTATCAGAGTACATTCTTGCATTTATGACATTACGGCTAATTGAATAAGGAAGGTCCTGGAATGTCGCATCTATCTCCAAATGTGATTGTGTTAATGCGAAAATGACTCGAACTCAGGGCAGCCCCCATCAACCATGTCTGAGCTGCTTTGCCCACTCACCACTTTACCCCCAATTCATTCAAGTTAATTGAGTCATCGCGCTCAGACTATTGTACCAAATGCATCGGGCTTCATTTTTACAACAACTGCGCGACACATGTGAGTGCACAACAGAGGACATATCCATCAAATAAGCCTGCTGACACATGCCCCCCGTTCTGATTCATATAAAAGAGAAAACAATACAAACCAAATCTGTGTCAAAAGTCTATTTCCATATGTGACACAAACTTCTAGTGAATAATAGGTTCTCCCAAAGTCCAAACCAAAACCTTACTATTGCTATAGAGTCAGGGCCCACATCCACTCCATCTGGACTCAAACTGGGCATCTTCTACTGTAGTTCAAGTGTAAATGCTCAAGCCATTAAGCCACACAAGGAATCCTCAAAAATACTTGGATCCACACTGAAAAGTAAACATTTGTTGCTTTACTGACCCCTGTTGGCTGCAGTTAGTATCTTTATCTCGCAATGGTACAAAATCCTGAATCCAAAGGGTGATCTGGCTCAACACCAAAAACTGATTTTTTTCCTTGACCATTCCTGAAAATGTCAACAAAATCCAATAGCTACTTTTGAGTTATCTTGCTAACAGACAAACAAACTTAGTAAACAACATAAATACATACAACTCTATATACTGCTAACTATATGACAGAATTAAACTGTCTATTATAGGAGTATTTATCCAAAACAGATGTCACAATTTGACCTCAAAACTGACCTAGGACTGCACCTTCTGGAGACTCGGCCTTGGGCAGGGGGTGGAAGAGCCATGAGATCAGCAGTGCTGTGGGGATGGCCTGGCCTACACATCAACTATATCCTGTTTGGGAATGCAGCCTTTTGAAACCCATCTGCTAAACAATCCCAATGGCTTCATCAAAGACACGTACGAGACTAGACGAGTCCGGAAACCAAGTGTTGCTTTTAAGCATTTTTAATGAGTTCCCAAAGTTTAGCGGAGAATAAAATAGGCCGTAACTCACATGTATCAAAGTCAATAAATGTAGGGAAATTCTCAGCAGTCGCAGAGCTGTTGTCCACCCACTCAGACATCAACTCATCATATGTTGTCTTCCTTCTGGGAATGCCAGGTCAAACACCAGATGAGTGCTTTTTATAGGCTTACATCACCCATACAGTGACCCAAATATGAATTTAAACAAGCGGGTTGTTTGTATATAAATAATTAAACAAAGATGCCAAAAAATCATAATCATTAATGATCATTTGTTTCTTTACTGACCCCTTGTGGCTGGAGTCTGTATCTTTGTGCCAGCTGGGATTTAAACCCAGTATCTCCCATACAAAGTGTAGATGCTCTTCTGTCTGAGCTTTAATAGTTCTCAATTGTACAGATCTAACAATTACAATATTGCAATGGTAAATAATCCTTTTAAAAAATCCAGGATCCAAATGGTGTTCAGGATCCACACTTTGGCCCATTACTGGCCTTTCCTCGAAATTTTATCAAAATTCTGTTACTTTTTGCTAACAGCCAAACACACTAACAAATGCCATGAAAAACATAACTTCTTTGGTTGAGGTAAATGACATAATCAGCACTGTAATCCATACACTACTGGTAATGATTTCTCTTACCTGCATGACTAATACAAATGTACTGAAACATTGGGGTATTAAAAACAGACCATTATAGCCATTAAACAGTAGAAATATACAATAATCATTAACCAAATGGCTTAGAGTTGTTTGACTGCTCAGTAAAATATTGGTCTGAAAGGTGGTTTACTCTGGAGATTTATGGCAGTGCACCCTAATAAAAAAGTTAGGGACCAAAAAGGAGGAAAAAAAAGATTGTCAAAGTTGTCGGGACACATAATATGTGCCGTTAATCAGTCACGCAGTGAAGGGGGGCACTCCCTCAGGAAGCAATTAGGCCATGTTAGGCCGCTCGCTAATAAAACACTTCAGTTACAAGCTGCACACAGCCCCAGCCTGGCCATGCAGTTCTGTGGGTGTGGGTGATTTCTGAGATAAACACTAATAGCCAGTTGCACAACTTCAGTTTAGTGAAAGTGAGGATTGTATTTCTTCACTATATCTATACAAGTATGAAAAATACCATTACTGCACCGTGGTATAGCTTAGTTGGCACGGCAACTACAGTCTGGAAACCAACAAGTTGCCAAATGTCTCTCCTTCATGATTTCCTGTCACATCTTGAGTGCACTAACAAAAAAAGGCCTAAAATATCTTAATAAAAATGTATTGTTAACACAAAAACATCAGTACAGACGTTTTGCCCAGTAAAAATATTGAAGAACTGATATTTTCTTACACCCCTACCTCAAACTCAACAAAATACCTCACTAAATGGACAAAATGCATAACTTATTAAATTGGAAACCAGATATGTATTCATGAAACACAGTTCTACTACTATTTTAATCATTTATAATGTTTATATTTGGGGTGAATAAGTGTGTTTTCCCATTGGTTTTACTGGGAGTCCAGAATCCTGCTGCCACTTTGAGGATCCCCGAAAAAAACGCCTCTTGTGGTGTAGCAAACACAGTGCTAGATTAGATTTCAGCTCAGCATCCAGGCTCTGCCAAAGCCCGAAGACCAGACACAACAAAATGAAAACCATTTAGAAAACTAAGTCCAGAGAGCGCCACTTCAAACTCTTCCTTGAGGGTGAGACAGGGTGAGACGCAATAGAAGGAAAAGGCGAAAGAGGATGTGGATATAAGTGGAAGCATATTCACGAGCTGCAGACAAGTTTGGTTAATTCCCGGCCTGGCTCCTAGCATTCTGGGAAGATGCACTAGGGACACACTGAATAGCATTTTGTAGTGGGATTAGCAGTTAGCAGTAACACCATTTTCAGTTTCTGTGGAAGGTGTTAACTTGTGACCAAAAGGCCTATTTGGCTTGCAATGCTGTATGCCTGAGACCAAATCTTTTCTCCTTTTGGCTTTTTCCTTCTAGGGTTGACACATCTGTACCCTAGTATGCAGAGATTGGCGTTGATTTAGCATAGGTTTTACACTACATGCCCTTCCTGACGCAACCCTCTCCATTTATCTGGGCTTGGGACTGCACATTTCAAGGTCATTGCATGACACATCATCTTTCTTCTATTAGTCATTAAAACATTAAGGCCTCAATACACCAAGGCGACTCCCAGACTGCCACCGAAAAGACGAAGCGACGGCTCGTCTCTTCCCGTCTCCTCTTGTTCCCTCCCGTTTCTTCACGTTGCATGACCTTTTTCCCTCTTCATACAGAGAAGCGACAACCGACCTAAAGACTGTGTCTTGCGCATGTGCATGATGTATTTACCCCCACAAAGCGGGAGATGGTGCTAGCCAGTGAACAAAGATAAACGGAAGTGACACAATGTTTGCGGAGTACATATGCATGTAGCGCGCCTTGGTCTGCCACTGTTCTCAGCTTGTTCTAACATTTGAGAAGCGTGATAATGGCCGGTTTGGACATTGTTTTGTGTGGATTAGGTGCTGCTGCTCAGTTACTTGAAGAAGATAATTTTCCGCACGGAATTGCGAAGAATGCAAAAATGGTGATGGTATGCTGCCACAGCGGTTTTCACCTCTCGTCACTCCGTCACTTCCGCTAAAATTCCCGTGAGCTGATTGGTGCGGCAGCTGTAGTGCTAGGCCTATCAGAGCGCTTTGTGCCAAAGACCAAAGACGCTGATTCAACGAGGCCAATCGGCAGAAAACTAGTCAGACGGCCTCCGTCTGGAGCGATGGGGGCAGACGGCGCATACATATCAAAAGGACGGAAATGAGCGACGTGGAAGAACCGTTAAGCCGGCTTCAGATGGGCGATCGTGGCCTTGGTGTATGGAGGCCTTTAATGCAAATGAAAGATGGAAATGCAAAATGGAAGAAAAATAGCCCTATGCAATATTAAGATTTTAATTCTGATGAAATGCCATGGCAGTCAGTTTAATTCAAAGGTTACTGACAAACATGGAGCATTTGGAAGTCCTTTTCCAATGCAGTTATGGCAGACACACGCAAACAAACAAAAAAGAGATTTTACTAAATTGAATCTGTGCTTGACTGGTCAAACCCAATGTAATATATATAAATTAGCAGTCTTCTAGGAACATACATTAAAAATACTTCAATGCAAGAGAGTTTGTGAAGATTTGCAAGAGTCAGATAAGCAGTAAACACAATGAGCTTGATCAGATGTGTGTATAAAGTAGTTTGTGTGTGTGTAAAGTAGTTTGATTTTGTATGCTACTGTTCGTTTGGCATATAATAATAATAATAATAATAATAATAATAATAATAATAATAATAATAATAATAATAATAATAATAATGACCCCATTGCGAAGATGCTGCTATGAACGCTGCTGTGAAGCGGTGAAAACAAAGCCATATTCTGATACTGTGTGAGGTCATTTGTTGCGGGAAAGCACAGGCCATGACAGATAAGGAGTGTCTATGAGCCAGATTTTCACAGGCTGTGTGGTCGTCCTCCAGAGGTGAGCAGAGCAACCTCGCCCTTCAACAACACGACCAGTGAGCATGTTCTTTTGGATCTCTGTGGAGCTGTGATTGGCCTTTCCCACTGAATGACACAACATGGAAGAAGGAAAGAGCTCTCCAGCTATAACCAATGACAGGCAAGTATTCCCCGGAAGGCCAGTTTTCCATATGAGATGAGTCATAAAAGATACACTCACTGACTTGATAGAAAATTCAACTCATCAAACAAAATGATGTGGTGTGTTGGGAGAGGGATGTCCCAGAGAGTAGTAAAACATTAGTCATATGTAGTAAGGTGCAGTGGTAGAAAGTAACTAGATTCTTTTACCACTATTTGAATTTTCCTCAAGTATTATTAGTAAAGTATATAAATAAAGGTTAAAGTATTTTTGACCCCAGTGGTAGTAGTTGGTGCAGTATGAGTAGTTGTAGTAACAGTATCCAATGGTAGTAGACGTAGTAAGGTGTTGCAGTAGTACAATATAAGCGGTATCAGTAGTATAATACAGGTAGTAGTAGTAGTAGTTTTACTTGAGAATAGATTTTGAGTACTTCTTCCAGCTCTGATAAGATGTACCTGATGAGTAAAGTGGGTCAGGATCCCCTTCCCCTCCCTTCCAACGTACATGCTCTCAGTGATTATATCCTCCCTCTGTGACAGGTGCAGGCTTACACTTCCAAACACTCTTTGAAACATTTCTATAGCAATAACAAATATGTCCTCCACAATCTATTGAGTTTGAATGGACCACAGCCTGTATTTGCTCAAATTAAAGCACACATGGCCAATACAAATGACCAAGCTGAAAGCTACATAGCAGATATTAGACAGACCGCATAATCTTTCTCTCACTTTTCACAAACTTCACTGCACCTTTTTCCAATTGAATTGCCCCTAATTACTTTCAGTCTTAGGGAATCAACTTTAGTTTTTACAGTTCTAAGCACTTAAGGAAAAACTGTATTCTTGGCACCTGAATCCCATCATGGCACAGCTCTGCTTCCCATGTCCACACCAGTCTAATCGGAAAAACACGGAGCGCAGGAGCAGCACAGTGTGTTTGGCAGGCAACACAATACAGCCAGAGAAGTAATAAGAATTGTAAAAAAAAGGTAGAAAAATCCAGACTCACACTCTGTCTGTCTGCTTTTTTATTTGCATTCTCAATGTGCTGTATAATGTGACACTGCTTACTGTGGAGGTGGGAGTAAAATTGGATTTTATGTTTAAGAAATTACACTGAGTGAACAGAGTCAGTCTGAGGGACTTTGCCAACACAGACATTTTTGTAGAGGAGATATTTGCATGGCTGGCAATGGTAATGAATTTAACATCACAGTTTTCACACAACTTTTATCAATGTACTGAGGTGAAAGAGGTAGGACTACTCAAATCATCTGTATTGTAAATCTGAGAAAGTACTGTTATTTTACTATGGGTTCTCCCCACATACTCTGGCTTCCTTTCATCATCCAAAGACATGCATGTGTTTGGAGGTGAGTCTAAATTGCTCCAAGTGAATGAGAGGGAAAGGCTTTCAGCTCTTTGTCCAGGGTATACCCCACCTAAGGCCCATAGTTGCTGGGATAGACTCCTGACTTACCCGCAACCCAAACGGGAATAATCTAAAGGATAATTAAATGGAGATAAGTTTACTCATTTAAAGTTAGGGAGGACCATGCATGAAATCCATCTTTTCCTGTCTCACACCTATAAATAACATCAGGTTTGATTCATTGCTCGTCTTGTTTACATGCCCCACCCTCACACCCCTAGCCTCTTCTTTGCTTTTCTTCACTCTGCATGTTGAGTACAGGGGGGTTAACCATGTTTGATGCCTGAGAGCACATCATCCCCAAGAAGCCACAAACTGCCTCACATTCAACCAAGCGCCCACTATTTTCTTATTCTGTATCATATATTGTACGTTTCAGGTTTGGTCACTCACTAATTTAGATTTTAACAATATAGATGTAGAAGAAACATTTTCCAGGAGCCAAAAATTTCACTCAAAAAGTGCATTTCTTAAAAGAGCCTCTGTCAATCTGCATCATCACAAAATATTTGCTTATTAGGCAGTTTTAATGCCATTGTGTTAATGTGTTTTTACTTGTACCTAAAATGAACCTGTACCAAATGCAAATTCTTATGTTTGCATCTTATTTTGCATTCAAACTTTCCCAGTGTGCTACAACATATGGAAAACGTCCTTGTGTGTATGGGCGATCCAGGCCATGCTCTAGAGTCTAGCTTTGAATAACAAATGAGCTCTGTTCAGCTCAAAGCATTTTTTAATGCAAAGTGGCCCATTTGAACTGATGCTTATCACTCCACATATTGCTGCTACTGCGGCTGAAAAATAGGGAAATGAGGGGTGCAAATGTGACAGTTACCTAGCAATGGGACTGTACTTCCCTTTTGTGATGCAGTTGTTTGGTTGTACATGTTTTCTACTTGCTACATGTTTAAAAAGATGAACAAGGTTTGGCCACCATTTCCACTGAATGTAACAGGAACATAGCAACACAATGCATGACATTTTGCATACACAATTCTGAAAATATAATGTATAAAATATGATCCTGAAAGACCTCTGCCTTCTCTTCAGCAAACAATCAACGGAGCAAAATGCAAAACTGTTCTATGGACAGTTTTTCAATACATGCAGTACAAATAATACAGCCTCTCTCTTTCTAAAATAATCTTTTGATAGCAAATCATACCCAGACTCACTCTTTTTTAAATTTTTTATTAGCATAACTTTATTTTTTACTCATTTTTGTTGCCTCGGCCAAATCTTTTGACATGTGTTGCTGTCATTAAAATTATCCATTATCTGGCATGCAGTGGTAAGCTCAACACATAATACTGTATGTCGTTTGTGATCTATTGTGAATAAAATATATTTTTATTTGCATCACACTCTGCTTTATTTTACACAACTTTTTTTGAAATTGGATTTGTACATCTTCTCTGTCACACATGACGCAGATACAGAAATGCTGTTTGTATTTGTATTGCCTACATCCTCACAGACTCCCTCCTAAACCCTCAGCAGGGTCCTGGGGAGGTGAAACCCAAACCAGAGCACATAGAGCACTCTCAAACTCCTCAACCTCTCAACACGTCCGCTATACGAGAGCCTTTGAAAATAAAACAGGACAGCAAACCCTCTTGTCTCAAACTCTGGCGTCAAATGTGAGCATGCACACCACCCACTTTTCTGAAAAGTTTTTGGAGACGCTGTCCCAGTAAGCAGATGTAAGAATGGTGGAGATTATGCAGTGCTAGAGTAATACAGTGGAGATAGGACAGAGAGCAGAGTTGCCCTGACTAAGCAAAAATGAACTGAACACCACTGCCACATGGAACCGTTCGGGATACAAATTTAACAATGTCTAAATAAATGAATATAATTGATCATGATAGAAGACTAATAGGATGCAAAACAAAATGAAAGGCTGCACAAGCAGTTACTGCACCCACATATCCACAAGAGTCAATGAAATATGCAGTGATTTGACATAGACCAGTGACACATTGGTACAGCTTCCCACACTCTGGAACATGTGGACAAACGCATGCTCCAGATGGCTCCATGTTTACAGATCAATCATTTAATTATCATGTAGTAAAAGTAATGTGAGCGACAAGGCATAACCCAGAATGCATTGTTTGTGCCATGTCAAGTGAACTGGAATAACAAATAAGAAGACTATTTCAAAGGGATTGTTTAGTTCAGGGGTAAATGTTCTATCCATTGAGCCACAAAGCCCTTACATATTCATTTTTTTTACTGACCTCTTGCAGCTGGAGTGTCTTTGGCCCTATCTTCCAATAGTCAAGATACAGTGCCTGGACCTGGATTCGAACCAGGGACCTGGGTAAATACCATTAGAAAATACCACAAAGACCTGACTCCTTGTGGCTGTGATAGTACAGAATGCTTAAAATCCAGATGATAATCCACATGAAAAACTAATTATTTCTTTCTTGGCCCATTACTCCTTTTTTCCTGGGAGTTTTATCAAATAAATGATTAGTTAACTAAACCAACAAACAAACAAAGCAACCATGCAAAAATGTAACCTTCTTGGCTGAGCTAATAAACAGTAGGATGTGAGAGAAGGGCAGTCATACAAATCCCCATAAGGCACTGTAATGGAAATGATATCACATCAGGGTCCCAACAAGGACAGGGCCACTGACCCATGACAACAACTGGAGTCGTTCAATAAAAATGTAAAAATGACTACTCATTTTGTAGATTTTCTTCTTTCCAGACACGACAAACAGACAGCTGGGGATAAAAGTGATAATATACTACTAATATAGCAATAGCTACTAAAATGCTGCTCCTAATCAGACTCAGAATTTCTTTATTTTATCCCCAAAGGGAAAATCGTTTTTTGTTACAGACATGCAACTTGACCAAGAAGTGAAAACATCCAGAATAAAAAAAAGCACAGTAATAAAAATCTAACAAATAAAGCTCAAAACACCAGATGTCTCTAAAAAACCTAATCTTAGATTTACACAAAAATCCATTTTAATCTTTATTCAAAAGTTCTTAGTGTCCCCTAGGTAAAGAGCAAAAAATATTGTTACTGTCTTACTGAACTCAAGATCCATATTGCATTAATGACTTTTAATCCAGCCACAAGGTGTCACAAGCCAGCGTACTCTTTGGGCCCGACCTAAGTCTGGATAAATGGAAGTGGTTGTGTCAGGAAAGCCATTTGTTGTAAAACCCATGCCAAATCTCCAGTAACAATGGACAACCTTATTTTCTCATTTTTGCATTGGTTCAAATGAAACAGTGTATTTGTTAAAACACCTTTCTCTTTTCACACCTACAATTCTACAAAAGTATAATTCACATAAACACTAGATTCATATTAGCTGCAAATTAGATAGGATTTTAAAATGTGCTAATTTAAACACAGTCATATAAGTTTTTATCTTACATCTATTTGCTCGTATGACGCAAACCGCTGCAAGTGTCTGGAGGCAGGAATACTAAGTGCGTGGGACAGTGGGCTCTTTCAGTGTGCAATGCTGTGGAGCGAACTGTCCAGCATATTCAGGGCATACTCTTGTAGGACAGAGGGATGCATTATCAGAGGGGTCCAATTACTAAACAGTTAAAGGGTAATGGATTTGGTAAAGTATACAGATAAATATGCTGTGTGCGTCAGAAAATTCATTAAGGATACAGAGAGTTAACCAGTGGACATGCATAATATAAGTTAGTCAGTAAATGCAATATATGAACATACCAGTCACACATTATTAAATTAGGATATTGTGGAAAAGTCAGTCCATTTCAATATAGATTCAGTACACCAAATCAAATATCAAATATTTCAAGCATTTATTTATTTTAATGTGATGATAATGGAATCCAGCCACAGAGGGACACAAGCCAATGTACCCTTTGTGCCAGTCCCAAGCCCGAATAAATCTATAGGGTTGCAAGGAAGGGCATCCGGCATAAAACCTATATCTGAATGCAAACCTTTGCACCATCAGAGACAGTTAATGAAAACCAAAATTCTGCATCTCACAACATTTAAATATCACACTGTGTATACTAAATCTATATAAGATACACATTTCACATTTTGAATTGAACTGCTGCCTACTGAATAATGACAACAATATTCTTATTTATCGACTTGTATAGATGTTTCCACAGGTCTGTCATTCTTTGTATTAAAATTCAATAATCCCAACTATTGACATAAATCTGTGATATCTGATATGCCTCCAAATGAATGCAGACCGCTTCCTGTCCTGTTTCGTAACGTGCTCCTCTCCATCTCGCAGCGCCTCTTTGAGCTGCTAAAGCCGGATGAGGCTCATCTTACCACTGTCCTCATTGTGATGCACGAATCCACCATCTTGGCAGCGCTCTGACCTGCAAACATGTTGACCTAGCAAAGCTGACAGATTTTCCCTACACGTTTGCAACACTTAACTTGGCTCTGTTATGAAGCAAAGCCTTAACTTAACAGCCGAAAAGCAAGTTGGATAATTGTGCATTATTTCTTATTTATGAAAAAGTTGGGAAAATGTGAATGATCTGCAAATGAACAATATTTTATTCACAATAGAGCATAGACAACATTTCAGGCATTGAAACTAAGATATTTAACAAACTCTTTTTCAATTTGATGACACCAACAAAGCTAATTTTAAACAAACTGCAAATAAATAGCAAAGTGTTATATGGTCAGACAAAAATAAATAAATTAATGAGCAAAAAAGACGATAAAATGAAAATAAAAGTACCCTATTGGCCCTGAGTAGACAGTATTTCCAGGTGTACACATATGGATCTTCTTTGCATGATACAGCTATATCTGTGTTCAGAAACAGTGAAACCCAGTCGTCACGTTTGACAGTTAACATAAATAGTTGCAAAATGCTTCTCCAGCTCTTTTTTTTTATAGTAAAACATTATTTTTCAGCTTTTTATTGCCCCTGTCTTAACTTTTTAAAGATGAGTTCCTGCAATCAATTTCAAAATGAGCAGTGTCAACACCTAACATGTATCATATGTTCTATTGTGAACTGGAGATGGGATGCATATATTTACACAGTGCCACAACTTTTTCGGACTTGGACTTGAAAGGCATGCACATGTTTGTAATCGCCGTTGCCCACTAAAGCAATCCGTCGTCATATGACATACGGTCGCATTGGAGTTTTGGAGCTGTTAACAGTTTGTTTTTGACATGGCACACTGTTGTTGTTGTGTGTGCTGGGTTAGGATGTGTCGGCGGGGGGGAGGGAGCCCTGATTTACTGGGAATGGAGGCTGGCGTTGTTGACCCACCTGCTCCCTTCTCTCTTCAGCTGGATCTAGTCAGATTTCAGCAGCTGCATCCCCTCACAAAGCACCTCTTTGTAATCTTCCCAAGGCACAAATACAACTGCAACCAGAAGAGCAGAGAGGAAGGAGGAGGGACGATGGACAGTAGAGACAAGCAGAGGAACTGGTCAGCAGGGTGTACCAGGAGTGTCCTCTAGCTCTGTGTCATATTATACAGCTACTACTAACTTGTTAATAGTATTGTGATATCACTGGTCGCTCTATGCTGATGCATTGTACTTTGTCAGATGCATTTGGTCAGACCCAGATACCTTTTTCTTGGTAAGCAGGTGCCATGTTGGGATGGTAAGAATAACAGAGAAAGCCGAGAAGACCATACTGTTTCCATACTGTTACATTTGTCTGCATCTAAAATTAGAATTAAAAAAACATAACTATTTTGGTGTTATTATTTGTATATAAAAATAGATATTACATTAAATCACATTGTCATTAGACATGTAACAAGTACAAGGCAACAAAATTTAGCATCTAACTAGATGTGCAATGAGCATGAAGTGCAGAATATACAGTATCTCCAGTATACATATATAAAATGGAGTCTTTCTTCATGCGTGTGGTTCTTGTTCAAACTAAATAAATGCACATGATGAAATCGGTGTAGGCCGTCTGTGCTATTGACCAGATGTTGGAATATTAATGACATCAAGCTCAAATAAAATTGCCAGCCTGACTTTTGTCATTACACATCTGTCTACATCCACATCATGCAAAGCAGACAAGGTTGACGAGCCAAACTATTTAAATAAGTGCAAAGCATGTTTGAAAATGCATGTGATAATAGAGGGAAAGGCAGCCCCGTGGATGCAGAAAAGTGTGGCACATTTGTTTCCCATTAGCAACATTCTTGCAACACTCTCACTTACAATTGATTTAGCACTTTTGGATTATGACTTGTCAATTACTTAACAGCAGCAGAAATGCGTCTAGGAAGGTCTCACAAGAATATTTATACCCAGTGTAGCCCCAGATCTGTGGTTATCCACTGGTCTCTATGGTCCAAACCCAGACTTGCTGGTGGCAAAGTAAAGGAGACATCATTACAAGATTAACTGCAGCACTATTTTAAAACCTTCATAAAGCAACGATTGTGGCCATAAAAGGGCCACGCAGAATCAGACTGGTAGGTGCGGGGTCCAGATCATTGGCTCCCATTATTATACCACTACATCCAGAATGACGTGGACAGCAGCCTATTTCAGCCCTTATTCTCTGCTCTGACACACAAATCTGTACAGTAGTGCACATAACTTTGAATTTTCTAAGAATTCTGTTGTGCTGCCTACTTTTATTCAAAGCCATCACTGTGTTCAGTTTCAAAGTAGCTCAGTAGATTATCAAATGTTATACACAAGAAGTAAGAGAATTTGCTTGATTTGATTTGCAAACACCGCAAGAGAAAAGAGAAACTCAAACTATAAAAGGTAATCCAAGATGATGCTGGTGAGTGGATTCAAAGTTGTTGGCCCAACCATCTGCATCTGATCTGAAACGTAATCTACACACTCAACCTATCTTTCACCAGTCAGATGAGGACAGACACTTTTTATTTCAATGTAATTTGCACAAATGGGTCTTAGCATGACACTACTAAAGGTGGGTGGAGAGAGTGGTCTACATCCAAGGAAAGCAACTTCAAGAAAGAGAAATTCCTCTGTGTGCAAAATGAGTTGGTCTTTGAGGTCCCATGAAAAGCTTCTTTATGTCCCATATTGCACAAGTACTTCCGTTGACTCTTTTGTCCGCAGCTACAGCTCTGCACCTCTTTAAAGGGTACAGGAAGTGCCCCTTGACCTTGGACTATCCCATGTCATGTGACCTGTAGCTGTGAAGACTCAAAACATTACAACTCAAAAACTGAACACAACACATTTCTGTACTAACGCGTTGTATTATTCATAAAGATGTTTGAGACTAGTGCTCTATACTGTTTTTCCAGTTGTGGCTGTCTGTGGCAGTCATGCTGTTGGAAATAGTGAAGTAGTAAATGGCAAAAGTAGTTCCTTCTTTGTCCCGCCTGAGGCTAGTGCAGCCTGTGTGTGACAGTTGATATAGAATCTACTGTAAATGTCACTATACATTAAACAGGAATGACAACTCAAAGAGGAAACAAAGAAAAAGGGGTCTCTGATTTAAAAAGACAACAGCACTGAAATGAAAAGACTTAATGGACCAGAAACAAATATCGGTCTCCACAATTTGGACGTAAATTTGTTTTTCTGAGCATCAACTGTGTAATTAGAAGATGCAAAACATCTGTGCACATAAGACCATTTTTAAATTAAAATGTCTATTATGCTGTAATAACTGTCCTGAAAAAAGGTTTAAATTGAAAGAAACACATATAATTGTTAAGCATTCTTATGCAGAAGCACTTTTACAGTAGGTAAGTGTTGGTGAGCTGGTAACAGTCAACAGAGCGTCCTGCTGCAGTCTCAGGGCGATGACATGTCGCGCACTCTGATTTAATTTGAACCTTTTTCTTACAACCCATCTGAGACTCTGCACAGTACAGCACAACAGCCAGGAAAAACACATACGGCTCTGAAAAGTACTTAATAACCTTTCTTAAACTAAATATGATACTTCTCCCAGTATACTGTAAAAAAGCCAACAACATCCACAGTCAATCAAATAGCATTACGTTAAGCTATTATATTATCACTCTTATTATGACAAACAGATATAATTATTAAACGCTTGAAATTTAAGCAAGTGTGACAGTGAATGGTTATCTGTGTTAGCCCTGTAAACAATCCCCAAATAAATGGAGAAGGTTGCATCAGGAGGGGCCTAAAACCTGTGCCAAATAAATATGCAAACCATGACATGCTAGGATGCAAACAATTTGCTGTGGCGACCCCTGAAGGAAAAGCCAAAAGGAAAGAAGAAGTTGCATGGATTACTATTAAAAAATACAGTTCAGCCATAACAACACAATTGACAGCTAACATCTTCACTGGTGCACCACTGCAGAATTGTATCCACTTCAACAATATAAAGAAAACAAAAAAACTCCTCCATGATTGTATTATTGCTAGGGGGCAGAGTTCTTGCTGTCAGACCAGTCCTCAAAAAACATTTTCTATTGCAGATCTATTGCCTCCCATTTCCCGTAAACTCAAGGGGCGGACTTTTTTTTGGTGTTTTCTTCCTCCTACACGCCCTTGAGCTCCATCCTAAAATGTCTACATGTTGCGCAGCGTCTAATTCACAGTCAAATTAGGGAGATGATTTATGTGAACCATGGATCAAAACGTAGACAATATGGAGGACTGAGCGCACCGCAGATTTTATCCGGAACATATGCCACAGAGATGAGAGGAAGAGAATGACTCGGCGGAGGGGATGTAGACCAGAAAGTGTAAAAAAAAAAAAAAAAAAAAAAAAAAAAAAAAAAAAAAAACATAGAAGAAGAAAAAGCCACATACACCCACGCTCCTCCTGGGACACTCATGGGAAGTGTCGTCCCTGCTCAACATCCAGTCATCCTGTCATAAGAAATGTTCCCCGTTGATTGACCTTGAGATCCACCTTTGGGGCTTTTGCAGTACAATAGAAGTCATTATACACTTTTGAAATGTATGCATACAGTTACTGCACATGTGACATCCTCTGACGGTCTGCTGATCGACTCGCTTAAGGAAACAGCAATCAGAACATGACCTGCTACCGGCGCAACACAGAATGCTCCTTTTAGTTCCTTCTCTGCAAGCTTTAATTGATGTGAACATGCACAAACTGCTGCCTTGCAAAACAGTTACGCGTCAGGGTGAAAACACTGCAGATAATCTGGAAACACTATACTTTGGACATTAAAGATGGCTGACATCCAAACACACCCTTAGACATTATTTTGGGCTAATTGTTTCCAAACCCATTTCTACACCGCCCCCTCATCCCATTCCCGGCGAACACGTTTCAGATAAGGTATACTAAAAGCTGTGATTAGTCCAGTAAACCCCTCATTATGGATTAATTGAATGAATGTGGGATAGTGTGGGGTGAAAGGTCACGGGCAGGTCCTGACTCAGAGCAGCTGTCATGGGGGTTTGCCATATTGTGATTAGGAGCAGAGTTAAACATCCCCAGGCTCGCTGAGAAGACAACCTGGAAAATGCATCTGACCACAAACCTAAATGGGAAACATTCACTGACCAAGCGTCCACAGGGAAATGTACCACGACAGGAACTAAAGCAGTGGTTACATCCGTCAGTGGGAAGATGCTCCAAAACAAGTAAACCTGCCTGGAAGACACTCCAATACTGGTTAAGACTAATTCTATTGTGGGTTAGGCTTCTATTTTAAACTTTACATAACTAGCTAGAATAACATGACACTTAAATACCAAATAAACTATAACATCAACCCTAAAACATCATAATGGGCCAAAGAAACTGCAGAAATCACCCCATTAGTAAAAAAATATGTTTATATATTTGAAAATTTTAAATATCTCAGCTTCACAATAAGCTAAACTGAGCACTAGAAGTTTAGGCTCCATGCTTAAGTTTGATGTCATATATGTTTTATTAGTATTGTGCAGAAGCAAATTGCTCCAACATAACATTTTCTAACAAACAAATGCAGGAAGGGTAGTTAGGCTGTTGTGGCGTGGTTATAACCAGGGACGTAGACAGAATGAAATACTGAAAAATACTGAGGTCTATCAATTGAGGTTTATTTCTTGTTTAGTCCTTGTTTAGACCTGGTTTTGTCCTGGTTCAGTCCTGGTTTATTTTTTGTTTAATTCTTTTTTAGTCTTTGTTGAGACCTGGTTTAGTCCTGGTTAAGTCCTTGTTTAGACCTGATTTCATCTTTGTTTAGACCTTGTTTAAACCTGATTTTGTCCTTATTTAGTCCTGGTTATGTCCTTATTGAGTCCTGGTCTAGTCCTTGTTTAGATCTGATTAAATTAAAATACTGAGGTCCAAACCTCAGGGACCTCTATAGTGCGTACGGCCGTGGTTGGAACTGCTAGGTCAGAGATTTCTGTGAAACCACAGCCGGGATGGCAGAGGCAAAACAATTTAATGCTGCTGCAATAGTTCTTCTATCAGTATGGTAAATATATTGATTCCTCACTCTATTAATTTCTAATGTCTATGCCTCACACAGGTTTTAGTTAATACTGGTGATCTACACAGTCAGTTTGTAGCTATTTCTCTGTATTTGTTGGTCTGATTGTGTTACTCAATTTGTTCCCATTTTTTATTGTGGCAAATTATATTTTTCAATTACTTGACTGTAGCCTTTATGGTATTTTAAAATCAGTATGTATTTTGCCCGATCTAAAATCATCCCTTTGCATTTATTGCAATTGTAAATTCTCCTCTAATTGCTTTCTTTTCTTGTGTGTGAAACCAAAGATAGAAATGGCGCGCTTGATGTGGTGAGGGGTGAAATACGGCTTGTTAGTGGATGGGGAGCTGCTTCCACATGTGGTTAGGCCGTGGTTTGGACTCGTCTGGGTGAGAGCGATGGCATAACAGACTGCACCACTTGCCAAGTTTACACTGACTCATGCAACCAGAGAGATTATTGAGCAAAATTAGGCTTGCTGCTTGAGTTTGACGCGTATGATGGTTTTTCCACAATAAATTTACATGTGGAAATTTAGATTATTTTTTAAAATAAATAATAAATCCACCAGTTGTTAATGCTGTGGCAGTTTATACATATTTAACAACTAATAATCCTAAAAGTACAGCAAAAAGTACAGTAGACTATATAATTCTGAAAGCACATGAGGGCCAGACAGCATAATTTATTAGCACATGGCATCAATGTAATACAGCCTCTTCCTCATCCAAGCCTCATCCTTGTTTCAAAACCAAAAACGTGGTGATACCATTGCCTTAAAGGTGTTGTTGAATTTATTAGTTTTTGTTAATTTCTCATCACCAGAAATAAGCTTGTAATTATATTTATGTTTTATACATGTATGTTTAGTGGCCACTAATTTAATTGGAACTTTATATAGTGGTATCTGTATTATTTTGTACTTCAGCTTGTTTTGTTTTAACTTTTCTAAATAATGCTTTTATTGCACCCTTAACCTAATCACCAAACTTCATAAAGTAAAAAGTAACCTCCTAATATTGATAATAATACTATTTTTTGCGCATACACCTTGAACATTTTATTTATTGAATAGTTCATATAAAATTATAATCCAGCAATGGTAATAATAATATGGAAAGTCCAAAGTCCAAGTCCAAAATGGAAGGCTTAATTATATTTGCATCATATAGTAGAGTAGATCATATGTGACAAACAATACTCGAGTAGGATCAGAGGCAGAGATCCCACCCCCGACACACATGCACATTAACAAAACTTGCCCGAGTCATCTGCCAAAGACTTTAGACAAAACATATTTAATTTATCCCAAACCAACCAAATGCAACATATCTGCCCTTATTACAAACAACAAATGATGCACATTTCTTACCCAAAGAAGTTTTCCTTTCCTCCTACAATCCACACAGTTATTTTTGTTAGAGTTCCTCTCTCAGCCACCTGAAGTGTAGATGGACCAATGCAGACTGACGTTGAGCACAGACATACCTTGTGTTTTACAGAGAGGTCCTGATAAAAATCATCCCACAATACACCAATACAAAGACAGCTTTAACAAAGGCCTTTATCTTCTGTCATATAGCAGCAGCTACATCAGCACACAAGTCTATGCCATAAACAAACCATGGGGACAACTTTATTTCCTCTTCTCATTCAGTGGAGTCAACAGGCTTTTGTAGAAATGTGTAAACAAAACCAGCTTCATCAGAAGTGCTCAGTGTAATATTAAACTTGAATGGTACATGGTCTGCAACTTATAGCAAATAATGTCCGCGGGATCATCTCTCCTTTTGGCTTTTCCCTTCTGGGGTCGCCACAGTAAACCCTCTGCTTTCCTGCACGCAGTGATTTGTTAAAGCTGACTAGAGGTTTGGAGCCCTTTCTGATGCACCTTTCTACATTTATCCAGGCTTGGTGCAGTCACAAAGAGCACACTGGCTCATGACGCGATGTGACTGGAGTAAAAATAATATTCTCTGGTTCCTGGAAGAAAAAACAAGGCTACTTTTGTTAGAAAAAAAAAATATTGTATCATATTTTACCTTTATTTACGAATTTGGAGGTTGTGCATTGTTATACTAAAATCTGTGGTTTACAGTGTGCTACTTGTAAATTATTATTATTGTGTATATTATTTTGATATTTATTTGCAGTTACACCTAAAGTAGACTATAGCTATTATGATTACAGTAGCTATACTTTAATATAGGATATTTATTAAAACGCTGACAGCATCTGGTTACATAGCCTACCAGCACGGACATATTGCAACAGTGTACGGTGGATGTGGTTCAAAAGAAAAACGGAACTGTGTAAATCATTATCATAATTAATCTTTCAACCAATGAGAAAACAGTAGTGGTTTATTGCAGCCAATGGCAGGCTGAAGGTGGAGTGCCGGTCTGCCAGCTTCAAGTGAAGTTGCGGTAACGTGGGGATGTATGCTCACACTCAGGACCGCAAGTTGGGCGCGCGCACCTCTGCTGTCAGTGCACCAGACCACACCGCTGAAAACAAACAGGAGCAGCTCCAGGGAAATAAGCGGACTCTAATTACTCTGCGTTTGAGCGGGATTTACCGCTGCGCATCGGGCACAGAAGAAGTGTGGCGTAAAGTACAGCCTAATTTATGGTTTTAACTGCATATTTTCTGGATTTTCCTCTGTAAGGACTTGACAACAGAATGCTGAAAATGACGGAGGAGCATGACAAGTCTCTGAGCGAGCAGCCGTGCAGTCCAGCTGGCTCAAACAGCTCCATGTCCCAGGACGAGTCTGACTCCGATGCGCCGTCCTCTCCCACGGGCTCGGACGGTCAGGGCTCTCTGCATGGAGGCTTGGGAAAGAAGCTGGACGTGGAAGATGATGAGCGTTTCCCGGCGTGCATCAGGGACGCCGTGTCTCAGGTACTCAAAGGTTACGACTGGTCTCTCGTGCCCATGCCAGTGCGAGGAAACGGGTCACTAAAGAACAAGCCGCACGTCAAAAGACCCATGAACGCGTTCATGGTGTGGGCTCAGGCTGCACGCAGGAAACTGGCCGACCAGTACCCACATCTGCACAACGCGGAGCTCAGCAAGACCCTGGGGAAACTCTGGCGGTAATTTACCAACTTTACTTTAAATAAAAAAGTAGAAATTACAATAGAGACAGGGGAAAGAAAGAAGTAAATCTCTTCATCAGCTGAAATAAAACTAAATAATAAATACAGAATATAAACTAGCACTTGGAAGTACAACAAGTGATTACAATAAAAAGAGATAAACACTATATGTTTAAATAAAGGTTTATCAATTAAACCTTTCAGTTAGGGTTTTAAAAAGGCAAGAGCTTAAGTTAATTAATTAAAAATGAACCAGCTCTGAATTTTATTGTCAAATAATGATATGAATGTATAGTAACGTTATTATTATTTCCCACAGTTTGCTCTCTGAGAGTGAAAAAAGGCCATTTGTAGATGAAGCAGAGAGACTCAGGGTTCAGCATAAAAAAGACCATCCAGACTACAAGTACCAGCCTCGGAGAAGAAAGAACATGAAGCCCGGTCAGAATGACTCGGACTCTGGAGCAGAGCTACACCACATGTACAAAGCAGAGCCAGGAATGGGACTGGGCGGCCTCACAGACGGACACCACCACACAGAGCATACAGGTATGAAGGGACATGTACACTTTATGTAAGTCACTTTTATTTTTGTGCTTCAGGCATTTCTTATTCCTTGTTACAGGGCAGCCCCATGGGCCTCCCACTCCACCCACTACACCCAAAACAGACCTACACCATGGAGTCAAGCCGGACCTAAAGCATGAAGGCCGTCGCCTGGTGGACAGCAGCAGGCAGAACATTGACTTCAGTAATGTTGACATCTCTGAACTCAGCACCGATGTCATCAGTAACATGGAGACCTTCGACGTGCATGAGTTTGACCAGTACCTTCCTCTGAATGGCCACGCTGCAGCTCCTTCCACCCTCCCCTCGGCAGATCACAGTCACGGTCAAGCTCCAGCTGCAGGCAGCTCATATGCTTCCTCTTATGCTAATGCTTCACAGTGGAGCCGTAAGAGTGCCATGTCCTCCACTTCCCCAACGGCAGCCGACGTGGGTCAACACCGGCTTCATATAAAAACAGAGCAGCTGAGTCCAAGCCACTACACCGAGCACTCTCCTTCTCACTCTGAGTTCTCCTACAGCGGGCAGGCCTCTGCTTCTTCCACCGCCTCAGTTGCCCCTGCCTCTTTCTCCAGCTCACAGTGTGACTATACTGACCTTCAGAGCTCCAACTATTACAACCCTTACTCTGGCTACCCCTCCAGTCTCTATCAGTACCCCTACTTCCACTCATCCAGGAGGCCGTACAGCAACCCTATCTTGAACAGCTTGTCCATGGCCCCCACCCACAGCCCCACAGCCTCCAGCTGGGACCAGCCCGTCTACACCACTCTGTCCCGACCTTAAGGGCCCAACAAACAGCACTCACTGACATCAATGCACTACTAATGAAGGAGCAGTAGATGGTGGTAGGCCATGAACTCTCAACAAGCAAAAGAAGTGCCTGCTGATTTTATACAAAGTTCTATCAACACATTACTTTTCCACAAAACTGTGTGGTTGAGCCAGACTCCTCCATGAGGACCTGTCACCTACATCTGCATCCTTCACATCTTCTTAAGTCAGATTGTGTACTGATACTTGAGGTACAGTGAAAGGCGTTGCGTAGGAGAACAGTTAGGTTTGTGTCTGCACTGAAGCAGATGGGATATCCATACATTGGAGAATGTAATATGGACAATGTAATTTTCCTTTAAGTTCTATGCTACACTGATGGCCATTTGCTTTCTGTCTTAACTAAATTGCTCGTAGTAATTTTACAGTGACATTTTGGCATAAAAGTCTTAAGTTCATGGTTTCTTTTTGTTTTTAGAAGATAAACACATATAATGTGGGTTTGTTTATTTACATTACTCTTTTGGATTTCATAAAATAAGGTAATGA
Organism: Bostrychus sinensis; assembly: GCA_020698575.1. Classification (NCBI taxonomy): domain Eukaryota; kingdom Metazoa; phylum Chordata; class Actinopteri; order Gobiiformes; family Eleotridae; genus Bostrychus; species Bostrychus sinensis. The sequence goes on along the minus strand of CM036253.1, from coordinate 19,350,803 downwards.
AGGGCAGTACAAGCACAGTACGTTTGATAGCATTCCGGTAAAAAGACTATTTGAAACATCTCCATTCCATGTTGCAACAAAACAGAAAAGGACCAATGGACTTGCACAAGACAAAACAGGTGTCTGACAGCTAAGCTTGGCAAATTGCGATTAGTCATGATCTAGGGTTAAAGGAAATGGGGTAAAATAACGCCACAGTGTCTGAGTGACATGTCAGCTGGACCTCCTGTACATGTGCACACTCTATATGTGAATATATATCTACTAAATGTGTGACCACTTCCTTGGACTAAAGATCCCATGACCTAATCCACACAAAAGCTCCTGCAATGAAAATCTTTGAACTGTATCCATTTACAAGGTGTTTTTAGTGACAACCAGAAACTGAAAATGAAGACCGTGTTTGAGTTTTTGCCCCAGATTATGTCATCAACCATCAAGTGCCAATTTAATGTTGCAGTCTTGCACAAGACATCTGTGCCTTCTACAACACATTGTCAGTATTTCAATTCAAAACTGAAAAAAGTCATCCACGGCAGACTTACCTTTGGACTTATTTTGATATTATTACAGCCTTGGCTTCTAATATTCTGTGAATTTGCTCAAAGTCTATCAACAGTTACTGTCTTATCTGTCTGTATATTATTAAGGTGTATAATTTTAAGAGGCTGTGAAAATTATTGCTGTTGTATTAACTCAATCATTCACACATGCACAGCTAACCCATTTGCTGTCCATTTTTTAATAAATATTTTTTCTTGAAACTTGTTGTGCTCATTTTGTTTGCCTTTACACTCCCAAGATTTTTTTCTGTGGTGGTGGATCCCAGCTGAACCTTTCTGTCTACATCTGTTAATCACATGTGTAAAAGTCATTCTTCAGAAATCTATTTCAATTGCAATTTTTGTTAAAATTATAAAAACATGTACATCTGTACACATCTGAATTCTTCTTTTACATGCTGGTGTTTGAAACTGATCACTTTTTTTTTTGTTTCAAAAATTTGACAATTTTTAAACAGGAGTGTGATGAGGTCCTAGAATGCTGAAGTTGGCACAAGCCTGCATGCCAATAAGCACCCGTCCCTAACCATCCCGGGTAGAAGCCAAGTGCCAGGGCCGCGCTGCTGAATTTTAATGATTCATTATGTGGACGGGGCCCCATTGTGTCCCTTTATCCGGAGAGCTAGAAAGGATTTAATTGGACAGAAAATGGAAGGGCAAGGGGAACTGACAAGCCATTAAGAGGCTCCCGAATGGACGAGGGGTAGATTCTTTTCCCCATCGCTGTCTCATATCACAAAAAAAACAACAAAAAAAAAAACAACAACTCAACAAGCACCACAAGAAGTAGAAATCATAACAGCACTCATAATCTGTAGATAATAAAAGGAGATAATACCACAGCAGATGGGGTGTGGGTGGCTCAAGAACGACTTGTTGTTTTTCTTCCCTCAAAGTCTTTTTTTTTTTTCACTGTGTTTGCCAAATAGTTTTCAGGAGGAACTCTTGAGAAATAACAGGAGTGAATAAAAGTGAGGCAAAAAGGCTCTTCAGGGTGCTTGGGTCTCGTTTCCTTGGAACTTGTCCACAGTTTCTCATTGAGCCTTGTCAAAGCCCTATACTGTAAATAGCTAAAAATGAAGTGGAATGCAATGTGGGCAGTATCAGTGCACGACTGCATGAATGAATAAACAGATGAATGAATATTAAATGGGACTTTATACATTTAAGATCAATGCAAAGCTCAACGATAAGCCCAAACTTTGACATTTAGTACAGTCAGTCTCTCAGATGGCACTATGAGTATATATTAGTATATAATTTACTTTTATTTTAGTTATAAAAAAATGGCAATAGTAGTAATAAGCTAAGGACAAATTGGTTAACTTTGGTGTGGATACAGATCCAGGGGTGTTGTTGTAGATCCGTTACCATTGTGGGATGTAGTGGTTTTGTTGCTCAGTGGAAAGACTCAAATTTGAGTCCAGGCCTGGGCACTATATTTTTACTATTGCAAGACATCTTCTTTAAAACCTGCCTACAACTTTTGCACAGTACTGTTTTTTTTTTTCAGTACAAGCAAATATGGCCATCCTACATTCCAGCACCCACAGTTTTTGCGAAGATGGTTAGGAGAAGATAGAGACCCAGAGGACAAAAAAAAAAAATACAAAAAAAATACAAAAAACAAAACAAAAACACAAACAAAAACAAACATCGTTAGAATTTAAATTTGGATCAAGTTTTTGGCCACCTGACCACGTCCCATTGTTAGGAGTGGGATAACTTGCCTGGTAATAGTCTCATCCCGGCTAATGAGGCTGGCTGACTCAGGGCATGTTTCAGGGAAAAACACACAGAGCTGGGAACTGTGAAAACTCTGAGAATGTGCAGCTGATTTGCAAGGGAAATGAAGTGGACATAAAGCATAGCTCGAGCCTGCCACTGAAGCATCCATGGCCTAAATCCATCAGAAACTCCAAGCTCATCCTGCTTTCAGCTGATCATTGTTTTTTGTTTTTGTTTTTGTTTTTTAAGTTCAATTGTGAATTCAGCCAGTCTCGTGGGCATTAAATGTCACATATCAAAATATAATTTACTTCTTTCTTTACTAAATAAAGATGCATTTTGTGATGCCTGTTCCTGTGTTTGTCCACCTGACCAAACTAAACAACAACAAAGCTAACGTCCATATGACAAAAGTGCAGGAATATTTCGAAAATTTTGAGTAATAATTTAGCATCACTTTGCACAGATTTATTCATTTTAGTTGTATACCCTCTAACATATCTTACTTTGTTGTTAACGTCCATTGTGGAAAAAATGAATACAATCTACCTATTCAACAAAGTGCTTGTGTGAGCGTGCGTGTGTGTAAATTTTCAAGTTAATTTTTCAACCTGCTTGTTGCCAGATGGAGTTGGATTACTGCACTAGGGGAAGTCAGACAGTGTCACTTCACTTTTACTACTTTTCTGAAGAGGCAAACTTTCTGCTTCTTGTTCTGGGATTAATATTTGTTACTTTAAAACAGATAAACAAATGTGTAAATAAAAGGCTGTATTATTAGTATAACTTGTAAATGTTGTAGTTAGAATCAGAGTTGCATGTTCTGGTATACTGCAAAATAAGAATTACTCAAGTAGAAGTAAAAGTAATCCACAGAAGAGAAAAGGTCCAAAGTGCTCAGGAAGTTTTTGCCAATTAGTTATTCTGTACTGAAAGAAGTACTCAGCAAAATAATTCCTTAGGTACTGAATGTAAAGTTTACTTCACTAGAAAGTACTTACGGCTACTACCAATTCTAGTACTATTACTATAACTAATGCTACTACTTGTAATACAGAATACTGCTATTACTACTAAACTATTATTTGTAATACAACTACTAATATTGCTACAGCTACTACTACTACTGCTAATATTACTTCTATAGCTACTACCCACTTTGGCTCTAAAGACGAAAATACTATGCATTTAGAGATTTTACTAATTTACTTGAGTACAAATCTTTCCTCAAAATTTACTCAAATAAAAGTATGTTCCAGAAAATGTACTCAGATTCTTTCTCTGGTGAAAATATCAAAGAATAAGTGCATTAATAAGTTATCACAGGTGAAGTTATCATACATTATAACTGGCCAAAATACATAAAATGCAGTTACAGTTTGACATCTGGTGGTTCTGTATTCTCTGAACAGTTGTCCACAGTCTTTCACTTTATTTTTTCATTTGTTCACTCCTTTTCACTTTTTCTTGGCACGTCTCGATTGCGAATGTGGTGGCGACATGGCTGCTCATCTTCCTTCCACAGCTTTAGGACTTGTTGATTAGGAAGTATGGCTGTATTTTTATTGTCACAGCTTTGTGCTTTTGTTGAACTGTGGCACTGCTCCATCGTCATGTACTCTCTCCATCTTTACTTCAGCTTCGGCCTTATTTTCCTCACACTTCCTGTCTGCCTCCCGATCAAAGACAGTCCCTGATCTGTGCTGCAGTTACACCACAAGAGCCAACATTTTGTTATCTTTTATTTTAACCAACCTTTGAGTTTGGAAGAAGAAGTTTGCAGTGACTGTATTAAAACCCTAGTTTAAAAAAGTTGGGACACTGTGTAGAATAAATAAAAACAAAATGTACTGAGCTGCAGCTGCAAATCTTATAAAACCACATTTTGTTCACAATAGAGCAAAATATCAGCTGTTGAAACAGAAATTTCTTGAAAAATAGTAGCACATTTTCAATTTCAAGACAGAGAAACAAAATGCTGGTAAAAATGTTGGTGACCAATTAAGTTAATAGAAAACACCAAGATGGCAGAGTCTGTGTTATTATCACCACCGCCAAGGTGAAGGTCATATTTTCGGCGGCGTTGGTTTGTCTGTCTGTGTTTTAGCAACATGACTCAAAAAGTTATTCACGGATTTTGATGAAATTTTCAGGAAATGTCAAAAATGAAATAAGGAACAAGTGATTACATTTTAGGGGGTGATCCGGAATCACCATCTGGATCCAGGAATTTTTTTAAAGGACTCTTTACTATTTGTGAGATGGGGCTAATTTTGCCATTAGAGCTTTTAACTCAACAAATAATGCCCAGAATCATTGGCAACTAATAACAAGATGACCTCTTGGTAGATGTTATAATCTGACATAGTTTGACCTGGATCATGTTGATATTCTGGTTCTGGTGATCCAGGAGGTTCTAAAAATAGGGGGTACACATGAAACTCTACAGCAACAACTGTAGCTACACACTTGCAAATGAAAGGTGAGGTTTTTCTCTTTCAGTAGTATGTTTATAGATTTGATGTATCTAATTCTTTCTGAGCTAGATTTAGACCTTTAGGGTTTTTTCTCAGATGAGTAACCATATGGCTTGGCGGAGGTCTGTGCTCTCCGAGTGCTTCTAGTTAGTATTGGATGTATTGGATGCTCCTGATCTTCAGGTTCTAAAGTGACTTTTGCATTAAAAATCAACATTATTCTGTGCTGGAAATCACTGCATGCATCAGCAACACTTGTCTCACAGTTTGGTACTTATAAAACTTTCTTTACCAGGCTTTTGTTACCCCTGTTACAGCTTTTTTCAGATCTGCTGCTACCATAATATATTCCATAATACCTACCATAATATTTTGTAGCAAATAGTAGAATGTCTCACTTTTTACACAGTGTTCCAACTTTTTTTTTGAATTGGGGTTGTAAATTTCATTGTAAAAATGTATGTGCAATCTTTAGACAGAGTTTTATGTCAATGAGAGAACGTCTTCCCTGGCTGTGGTGAATGATGAATTAGCATATTGCGGGCCGTCCCACACACACTCACATTGTTACCCTCTCTCGTAGCCCCCCGCACCCACTCAAGTTGCGCTGATGAGACGAAGAGAGAAGAGAGAGCCACCAGCATGTGGGATCCTCCAAGACCCTGGAATGTGGCGTGTGGGAGGAACATTTGCCACACATTTCTCATGCTACTGATGCACAGAGGTAGAGGTAGGACTTGAGACACAAAAGCAGGGAGAGATGGGACAGCAGGCTGGGGAGATGCAGGTAGAGAGAGAGGAGAATGTTCTGTGCCGTCGTCGTGTTGTTGGCGAGAGACTTGGCAGGAAGCGCGGCACGGACAGCAGGACAAGTTTTAAATGTAGCCCAGTGTTGGCAGAGACACCTGTGAGTGCACTCTGTGGGAGCACCAAATCTCACAACATGGCCATTTTGGCGAAACCCACGAGCCAAACCGTTTACCCCAATTGTGCATGTGTGAACCACGGGACTAAGGTTGTCATCCTTTTCTTCTACTATTCAGAAAAAAAGTTGGGATGCTATGTAAAGGATGTTGAAACTGAGATACAGTTTTTTACCCATTCATAAAAAATAATTCTCATTTTGAATTTGACACCCACAACACATGTCAAAAAGGTTGGGATAGGGGCAACAAAAGGCTGAAAATATAATTGATACTGCTGATAAGAAACAGCTGGAACTAAATAGGTTAATAGACAACATTTCAAGATGACTGGGTATAAAAGAAGCATTTTAGAAAGGCAGCATTTATATCAATAGTACTGGATGTATGAGATGTTTATGATCTTCAGGCCCTAAAGCAACACTGTATTAAAAACAGTGATGATGAAATGATTCTGTATTGGAAATCACTGCATGGACTTCTAGAAGTCACTGTCTCTGGTTCTTCTGACCTGAAAACTGAGCTTTAGTCCAGACGAGATGGCAGTGGGTTGAGATCATGTTCACATATGGCTTCTTATATCTGTACAAACTGTTCTAATACATTGACTTCTGGGACTGTTCCTGGTCCATGCAGTGATTTCCAATACAGAATAATGTCTGTTTATAATGCAGTGTCACTTGAGGACCTGAGAATCACAAGCATTCAAAACATCAAACACCAATGCTGAAATGTTGCCAATCAGCTTAATCTGTTGCAAAATGCTAATTCCTCATAGTAAAACATTATTTTAAAGACTTTTGTTGCCTTTTTTCTTCAAATTGTAAAATATCTCAACACCTGATATGTTGTTTTGGTTTTATTGTGAATAAAATATAGTTTCATGTAGATTATTATTTTTTGTTTACATTACACGCTGCATCCCAACCTTTTTTTGGAATTGGGGTTGCCTCTTGCAGTCTCAGTTCTCACAGTAGAGTGCCATGAGGAATGTATTTTAAAAACCATACCACAACATATTAGGTGACTGTTGCAATATTTGTTTAATGCACATATGATCAGCAACACATGTCCGCTCTCTCACACTTGATATGCTTCGTGGGATGACAGAGAGCAGAGAATTTTGTTGTCCCATGTGGTTTTGGGTTCTGTTCGGGAGGAGCTGGAGTCTGGCCCAGTCCATCCCTGCTACGGGCCCTTGATAAGGATGGGCCTTCATTATGTAACTCAATCTATTGTAAGAGGATAAAACAATATGGGGCCAGCAGGAGAGGTGTGCCGTATGAGTGTGAGAATGGAAAAAAGGTCAATTTTTTTGCACAATCTTCTCCCACCTCCTTACCGTCCCGACACTGTGAAGCAGTGTGGTAGTGTTGGACCGTTGGCTTTAAAATAAAGTATTAACACCAAAGTCTCCAAACAGGTTTCTCACTTGTACAAAAAAGTGTGAGAACATCTAGCAACTAGTAATTTGTCAGCAATTCATTCATTTAGTTTTTTTTAATACTACCTGTATTTTACGTAGGGCTCATAATGTGTGCTAAAGGTTTATGCCAATCCTTTGCTAATGCATTTTCCCAGAACTCTCTGTTGTCTCCAACCACTCCCATTGGCCCTTAAACAAAACTGGCATTTGGGCTCCCCTGTCTGAAGTATACAGTATATATATATATATATAGGGTATATAACTTTGAGCAGGAGCATTTTTGGGTTCTTTGTAAGCCAAGAAAGAAACAAAAGAAGGAAATATGTAGTATTGGAAAATGGATAAATAATGTACAGTAGTAATTTCTTGTATTATGGAGCTTTTATAATGTTATATTTGTAGCTGTCTATAGTGTGAGTAGGATTACAGTTAGTACGGAGATTTTCTGACCCCTAATTTATTATTATTATTATTATTATTATTATTATTATTATTATTATTATTATTATTATTATTATTATTATTATTATTATTATGTGCCCATATGAATTATGTCACTATTGCCAATATTGATACAGTATGTTTTGGGGAATCTGGGGAATCACATAGCCCCTGGGTTACATTTAGGGGTGCTGTAGCTCCCCTAAAAATGGTCTAGGTACACCTATAACTTTGAGTAAATCAGTAATATCTGTGTAGAAACTAGATTACAAGCTTTAAAAGCCCAACATCTGTAGTATCAATGCATACCGAGAGATGAAAATAAACTGGTTACTTTTAATCAAGCAAAGTTTAATAAAGAACAGTGAAAGAAATAAACTTTCAGACTACATTTTCCTAAACTTGCACTTACTTAAAAGAGTATACTTTTACAAGTATAAAATTTGAGAAGAAGTTTTTTTTTTTTTTTTGCACTATCTCCAATAGTAGTAAGAGCAGCAGCAATAGTGGTTAGTAGAAGAAATGGTATTAACAGCAGGAGCATGTAGTGTTCTTTTCCCTGTGCAACTGAAAAATAAAACAACTTTAGTGCTTTTACTGACCCTTACAAAATAAATACTTTTTATTATCTTAACTGAAGTAATAATTTTACAGAGTACTTTACTTTACATCTACTGTGCAATGCTTTTACATAATTAGAGATTCTGAGTACACAAACACTACACTTACACAGTATGTGACAACTATTCTGTTTCATCACTTTAAGCACAGACGTCAGTAAATCCTTAGTGAAGTTTTACAGAGGCAGAGAAAGTTAAGGCTCAAAACTGAAGTTATAAAGCTTCTCTTCTCTTGATTTGACTGTGGCCACAGAACGGGAGAAGGCACTGCCTCATATTTGAATTATGGAAATGAGAGTGTGCTGTTTTGAGCAGAATGATAACAGAAAAACGTGATGGCCTATGTTATAGCCCGCATAGCACTCTATGTAAATAAGATACTGTAACATAGAACAGATGACTTTGGGACAGACACTAAAGCAAAAAGTGGGTCACCATACATTTATTTGCTAGTTATGGTAGTTTCCATTATCACAGTAAAACAAAAATAAACAAAACCATAAAGTTAATAGCCAAAAAAAAAAAAAAAAAAAAGGGAATGAAAGAAATTAAGATGAAACAATTACACCACTATAGAAAGTTATTACAAAAATGGCCAAGTTCCTCAATACTAGACCAGGAAGTTTGGTCACAAGTCTTTTGGCTTTTTGAAAATTACGTTCCATAATAAAAGTTTGGGAACAACCGATCTAGAGCTGCTGACAAAAAAAATAACTGTAACAAGGTTTTTCTTTTTACCTTCACACTGCTCAACTCATTTTGGCCATGTCAAAACTTTGTGACAATTATAGTCATAATTTCTCCCCAATAAACCACAATTAGGTTTGACAGTAGTGTGTTGACTTTTCAAAAATCCTTTATTATTTGAATTAAGACACCACTCAATGTGACCACAAGAGCTAAAAATCCCAAAACATAAATGTCTTGGTTTGCATTCAAAATCAACATCAGTGGATATCAAATAACAGCCTGTTTGGTGTCAGTATAACTGCTTACTGGCTGCGTCTCCTTAAATAAACTTTTAGTTCAACTCCCTCACGACCAAAGATGAACGTTCTCCTCAGTTCTTTGGCCAATAGTCAGATTTTGTCCCCAGTTGTCCTTAAACTTCACATTGAGATCCAGCGTCACTTTTTTTCAAAGTGTGAGGTGAAAACCACAGTGAGCCCGAGCCCCGATGTCACATGACCAGGAGTAATGGCAGTGTCGGATTTTAAAGCAATCTTTGAGAGAACGACAGCCATATTCTGGCAAGATGTGGGCAGCAGTGATGTAGTGGGCTCCAGGGGGAACACTCCAGCAGCTAATGAGGGTGACCTTTGACCTTTCAGCCATAGGCAGACTATAGTTTCCATGGTATTTACAGTCTTTATGTCAAGATTAACTATTTGGCTTTAAGGAGAAATTAATTCAGCATAATAATAAAATAATGGAATAATCAAGCCACTGTCGTCTTTGTGCCAGTCCCAGGTCTAGATAAAAGGAGAGGGTTGCGTCAGGAAAGGCATCCAGTGTAGATCATTTGCTGTGGAGATCCGGGAAGGGAAAAATAAAAAATAAAGCAAAAACAGAAAGAATGGACTTTAAAAATAATGGTGTTTAACTTAACCACTTTCTTTACTAAAATGAACAATGCAAACTAAAATTCATGATTGTAATATGAGATTTTTTTTTTTTTTTTTTTGTGGTAAGATATGTTTACCACAACATAGTGTTTAGTATGCTTAGTACACAATGATGCAGTGGTTCCCAAACACAACAAACAAACAACAAATGACAGAAAAACTAAATGATGCGTTTCTTGGAGACACTAAACAGGACACTAAACAAAACCATGTAGATAAATAAAATACATGAGAATAAAATTAGAGTGTACATAATAATCTAGGTCACAATCTTTGCGGTAGGGAAACGGTGATTAGACTCTTTACATCAACTGGTTTCTCTGTATTATGACAAGAAACCATTATGTAGCTTTAGAAAAAGTGCACTTTCTTGTTGCCATTATCTAATATCAGAATCTCAAATACATTTTTACAGTGCACAGGAAATCAATTTTGCTCTGTTTAGTACATATATAGCATGAAATCCTCTGGAACAGATCTCTAATATTCATCTCTTTGTATTACTGTTGAGGGAATCCCCTTCTGGGCTGTATCCTGTATACAGTATATATTAGTATGCAGTAATAGTAGTCCTAGTATATTGTATATATTTTATGATCAGAAGAGTAAAGTGATCTCTAGTTTGAGAGGTGTTTGGTTAAACAAACTTTGCAGCTCTGTGTGTTTTGATGTCTCTGAGAACATGATGCTCAGGACACTGCAGGGGAGCAAGCACAGGTCAAGGGAAGCAAAATGTATGGCTACAGTAAAAGTTACTGCAGGTTAAAGGTTACACAGTGTAAATGCATCTTCAAAAAAACTTGTTCAAACTTGTAGACTCCCAATTAATTAAGACTCTTTTCATAATGTTTTCATTAAAATGATTAAACTGTTGGGTCACAAGGACAAAAATATCTCAAAAATAAAGCTGCAAGATGACAGCTACATCAGGATGGAGGGGCCAGCAGAGGGCCCCAAACCCAAAGGCTCATCTCTTGCATAAGTTGTGAATTACTTTTTGGGGTCTATTTTGGGCAAATGGTAAATACAGCAGTAACAGCAGCAGTGTATATTTAATCTCCCAATGCAGCCACAGGAGCTCACAAGGCAGCACAATTTTTGAGCCTGTCCCAAGCCCTGATAAATGGAAACAGTTGCATCAGGAAGGCCATCTGACATAAAACCTACATCAAATCATTCACCACATTAATACACACTAGGAGGCAGATTATTTTCTGTGGTGACCCTCACAACCGTGCTTGTTCAGCCCATTGTAAACATATCTAACTGTGTATATTGTGAGTATTTTGTTGTACACAGGCTGCATGTGTCCATGTGTGAGTGTGTAAAAGTATCCAGTGCTAATCCCCTCCTGACAGGGGCCGAAGAGGAGTCCACACATGTGCACATCTTTCAACTGTTCTCTGCAGTGTTTAGTCTTGCTACGTCAGCACTTCTTGAATGTGATCCAGAAAAGCTTTCAATTGGCAATAATTCTCAACTCCCTATGCAGCCAGGTTCCTCTGTGCACTCACTGCCCACAGGACTTCCCCGTCATAAGACCAACGCTAAATAAAATAAACAAAATCATCATTAAAATATGATGCTGATTTACTTGAAGCAGAGAAGAAATTACTTTAAGTTTTTCTTTTGTGGGACTTTCCACCTATTTCCCATGATCACAGGCCAGGTTGGCACCGTGGTGGTGCTCTTTATGTCTTGACCCTAATTATACCGAAGAGTCATTTGACTGGCAAAATAAGACATCATTTGGCAACAGCTTTTTGGGATTTCCCCCTAATTGCAAGGCATGTAAGTCAACTTTTGTCAGCATTTGTCGGAGATAAGCTGTGAGCTGCAGAAGAAAAGTAACTTACTTACTTTTTCTTGTTCATTTGTAGGCCATGTTGATACTAAAATACTGATATTATCATTATAAAGATATATACATTATCTGATATCATTTATTTATGTAATTTCACATTTTACATTATTTTACATTTAATACAACATAATTTGGCACAAGGTAAGCCTCACTCACAGCTCTAACAGGACAAACACAACACAACTGTTGGTGCAGTTATAACTTGTACTTTCTGGGCTCCTGCAGCTGTCTGTATGGAGGCAAGTCCTCACTTCATAACAACAGCTGAGGCTCAAGATCTCAAACCACAGCAGCCTCCATGTCACGACCGCAGCGCACACACATCAGAGCACCGCCTATTTCTGCTATTTCAACTAAAGCTATGATATAAAACATTTAATCATAATTATAAGCATAACACTTATAGTCCTCTTGAACCACGTCAATGCAGTAACACATCCTCTACCTCTATTTGAAGTTACATCACAGAAAAATCTTGATGTCGCAGTCTTGGTTTGAACAAAAAGACAGACAGCTATTTGTCTTTTACTGCGTTAAATGTGATGAAATGTATAAATAAAGTGTACAGTAAAGTATAGAGAACAATTCTACATGACACTCAATGGAAAAGTTATGATTTATGATAAAAACCACAAGATGGCAGTACAGCTTTGCGCTTTATAACAAACTTTTTCCAAAGATATAGTGCGCCATCAAGTGTTCAATGTGATACATAACACCGTACTTCATGATCACAAATTCAAAGTTTTGGGAAGTACTACTTTTACATTAGAAAATGTACTTCTTGAGTACATTTTTAAGAACATAGGCTACTTAAAACTTGTATATGTTACTTTTTTAACGTTTTTAAAGAAACTAGAGTAAAGAAAGTAGGGTAAAAGTGTAATACCAGTAGTAGTAGACAGTAGTTGTAGTTTTAGCATAAGTTATAGTAGCATTGGTTGTAGTAAAAGCAGCAGCAACAGCAACAGCAGCAGCAGCAGCAGCAGCAGCAGCAGTAGAAGTAGTAGTAGTAGTAGTGGTAGAAGTACATTTTAAACTATAGTTGCTCTAGCAGTTGCATTAGATTTGTAGTAGTTGTTGGAAAAAAAAACTTTCATAAGTAATTTGTACTTAGGTAAATTTAATAGTTTTACAATTTAATTTACAGTTACTTTTTACTTTTACCCATCTAATAATTTGTGTATGTGTTTGTATATTTTACCTCTTCTTGAGTAATATATTAAAGTAACAGTACTTTTACTTGAGAACAGTTCCTGAGTACTTTCTCCACCTTTCATTCATGTCTCTCCAAAGAATTTTTTTTTTTAATTTGTAAAAAAAAAATATTTAATATGCCCCTATTAAACTATGAAAACTGCAAAACCAGCAAACTAAACTCAAAACTGTTTTGTAAAGATATTTTTCTCTCCATGATCCATATAAGAAGTGCACTTCTGATTTGACGCGCATTCAAGAGTTGTTTATACCACAGAATTTGTGATATTTCTCTTTTTTATGTGCAGTTGTTTGGATACACTGTGTCCTTATTCCATCAGTAAGACATAACCTTATATTCATTACTTGAAAAAAACTTCCATCTTTTGCATCTGCTTTGATGAAGAGAGTGTAATAAAATATACAAATGCCTGAATAAATGTTCTAAATGTGCCTTTAATATTCTTTGTCAAAGTGAATACAGTCCATGTTCCAGGGTTATTCATCAGGAAATAATAAGGAAAAGAGGACACATGATGGCAGGAGGGAAAGGAAGCACAGAGAACATTTCATTTATCACTTAGGCCACTACATCGCCTGGCAACCGCTTCCATTATACTCACCGTTGTCATGGATACAAGCACATGATGCAAAAATGTGAATACACTCCACTAGTAAAGGTTTCAAGTTGTACAAAGACAAACAAAATATTAAATGTTTGCTCATAAGTTTCTAAACTACACATGTTGTTTCCTATAGAATTGCATTACAGTTAAAAGTGTTCTCATGGCATACATCATATATCATATAAAATCATATATAAAGCTAAAATTATTGATATTCTATTTTGCCAGATTGATTTATGTTTGTTTTAATATATGCCATTTATATATTTTAATTGTGCACTGTAAAAAAATGCTGCAAAAACTCAAGGCAACAGGATCCTTCAAGATTTTTGAGTTTTGGGGCTAACTCAAAATTTCAAGTTTTCAACAACTAATATTTTTTCTTCACTTAATTTAACATTCATATATCTAAAAACTTTCAATTTTAAGGTTTACTCACTATAATTATTTTTTTATTCATCTTACAGCCAACTTACTATCTATTGTTCAGAAAAAAGTATTATTCTTTTGTTAAATTTAATAGATTTAGTTTTATTATTGTCTATAATAATACCTTTTCTGAACAATGACTAGTATGGTGGTGATAAGATGAGTTTAAAAAATAATGACAGAGAGTAAAACTTAAAATTTAAAGTAGTAGTAGTATGAACATCAAATTAGGTGAGTAAAAAAAAGTATTTATTTTTAAAAACTTGAGATTTTGAGTTGACCCCAAAACTCAAAATTCTTGAGGAATCCTGTCGCCTTGAGTTTTTTTTTTTTTTTTTTTACAGTGTGCCTCCCATTGTATTGTCTGCAATAAGGTAATAACAAAATGCCTAGGGGTGACCCTGCAGCCGGTTCAAATCTCGCCCAAAGCACATATTGTTGTTGTGTCCCTGGGCAAGACACTTCACCCACATTGCCCATTCCAGTCACTGTATGTGGCTGGTTGCGACAGGAAGGGCATCCAGCGTAAAAACCCTGCCAAATCGTCATGCCACCGGTTTGCTGTGGCAGCCCCGAGTAAGGGAGAAAGAAAAAAAAAAAAAAGACTAGCTGTATGTATATTCTTGCTTTCAAATGGGTTTGATATTTGAAGACAGTAGTAGTAGTGGCAGTTAAAGATGTAGTAGTAACAATATTAGTAGCTGTAGTAGTAGTAGTTTGTGTTGTGAAATTGAAAAAAAGGCAAAACACTTTTACTCAAGTAAATTTAGTTGAGTACTTTTACTTCTACTTAAGCAATATTAGTTTGAAGTAACATTACTTTTGAATACTTCTTCCACCCCGATTATGTCACAGTTTGTAACAGAAAATCAAGATGCAACACAACACACCTTATACTAACTGCATAACTTATATTTTAGAGCTAAATAGTCATTTATGTTGAAGACTTTGGATGATACTGACTGAGCTTATCTAGTCTCTGTTATATGTGCTCTTATTCAATCCAGTGACACACAAGTACACAATACAGATTGGACCATATAAAACCTTACCTGTCTCCATCTGCACATACAGTATAGTGTTATTTATGGACATTACTAAACATCAAGCATGTGCTTTGTGGGAGTGTGTCACTTGCATGTTGCATAGGTAACTCTTATACAATGTTTTGCTTATGTCAGAGCTCACAGTACAGCTCACACTATTCCAGATTGAAAGAAAACACTTGTGAAAAGCTTTTGTCAATGATTACAAGGTGTTTTGGTGAGCTGTTTGGCAAAGACTTGAAAATACACAGACAACCTGCCAATATTTGGTTGTCATAATGTTATGTGTCATGACCACCTCCAACAAACTGTGATGCACAGTGTATTCTGATACATTTTTAAAAAATCAGAGCCAGGTTTCTTCAGTAATTTGAGCCACAGTAGCTTCTCTGTTGGATCAGACTACACAGATCTCTCTCTCTGTTCCTTCCTTGAACCAGCACACAGACTGGGAACACCCCACAAGAGCTGCAGTTTTGGAGATACTCTGACCTAGTTGTCTAGCCATCAACGTTTGTCCAACTTGCTCAAATCTTCGCACTGTCCCATTTTTCCAGCTTCTAACACATCAACTTGGCTGGATGCTATTCTTAAATGGGTAAAGGACAATAATATGATTTTAAAACGTTTCTAAAACGAGATCAATGCTAATTGGAAGTAAACAATGTCTGCATAATAATCCCCAGTTGAACATTACCATGAAAAGCTCTAAATTGGAGCAAGTGCAACAAATGAAACTGCTCGGTATCACAATGGATCACCATCTATCTTGGTCCTATCATATAGACCATGTAAACGGCAAAATGGGCAAAGCTATTGCTGTGGCTAAAAGGTGTTCCTCTTTTGTAACTTCTTCAGTTATGAAGGATGTTGTACGGTCTCTAGTTTTGTCTCATTTAGAATTTTGTTCAGTTATATGGTCTGCAGCAAATAAAACTGATCTGGTAAAGCTTCAGCTCATTCAAAATAAGACTGCTCGCTTAGTTTTAAGATGTCCATACTCGACCTGTGTCTCTGAAATGCACCAGGTATTATCCTGGCCTTTGCTTCATATTAAAATACAGTATAAATTGCTAATATTCTTAAAGAAAGTAATTTTAACCACATTCATTTTACGAAAAGCTCAAACATTCTGATCAGATACATTCACATTATACTCAATTGACTTGTAACCCTAATTTAGTTGTAAACTGTTCTAATACATTTTTTTTTTTTTTTTTTTTTTTACAAAAGTCTGTCTATTTTAGATCATCTCAGCTATGGAATAAATTACCAAAAAAGTTAAGAGATCTACCAAGTTTATATACTTTTAAACAAGCTCTGAGACTTACCTGTCTTGATTTTTGACTATAAAGGTATTTTTAGAAGGAGTTTTGACAAGTGTATGACAAGTCATTTGTCTGCTTTTCTATGTTTTGCTGCATGAATTGTAACTGTATCATCATATTGTAATGTATTTTGTATCTAAATTATTGCATATTTTTAATCTGGACCCCAGAAAGCCTAGCAACCACTACGATGGAAGCTAAAGGGGATCCTAATAGATAAATAAATAAATAAACTTTGAGGACAAAATATGTTCCACTCACTAACAGGTGCCATGGCAAAGAGATAATCTGTGTTATCCACTTGTCTCACATGTATCAGTCATAATCATAGCCTTTATTGCTGTATTTCAAAATCATGGGAACACTGCACAAAAATTAAATTCAATACAAGAATCAAAGGATTCTTCCCAAGACAACCATTTATGTATTTTTTTGTTTCACAAATGTCACATACTGTAGACTCACTGCATTTTGAACGTGACTCAAAGCCCAAATTGCTCTCTTCTTTTTTCCCTAACAAAGATCTTGAACGGAGAAAAGCATAAGTGCCCTATTCACAAAAATGTCAAGAGAGTCTGGCTCACTCTCAAAATCTGATAGTCGCCACGTGCTTCTGGCATCCCACTGCGAAACACATGGACCACTTCCACTTTGAGTGAAGAGGCTGACACACTGCTCATTGGGGGAAGTAAGGAAGCAGCAACCAATTAACATGAACTAGACTTCTATGTTCAGTGGTGCGCTGGTTTAAACTCCTTAACCACTTTTACCCTTGACATTTTATTATATTGTTCAAGCCACTTTTGAGGACACACAGCATCGCTCAATTATCAGAATTAAAGCAGATAGTTAACACCAGCTCTATGAAGCAGCACATGTTGGAAAGCTGACCTCAGAAATTGATGCAACACGTGTATCAAATAATACAATAACAGAAAATAATAGATAATAGACACATAATTTTTGCTCATGTTATTTTGATATTCTTTCTGGACACTGGATGCCTTTTTACGTTGCACATACTTTTAATCACACATCTTGTAAAACAGTGGGAAAGACAGCTAACCTATTTGTACTAGCTTGGGGTTAGTACGCTGCCTCGCCACTAGATGGCACTGATTCTTAGGCATTTATAGATGAACTGATTAAAGGAAAGTATTTAATTATCGATGTATGTCATATGGCTGTAACATAGACTCGCTGGCCACTTCATAATTGATAGTACTGGATAGTAGGACTGCAATAATTATGCATGGTTCGAATTGAAAAAGGTAGAAATATGACACGTTATTGGTCCATACTGACATGAAAACATTACACAGTTGCATTAGATTTGATGCATTTAGTTGATTGAACAGTTGAAAAGGTGTTCATTAAAGCAGTGGTTCCCAAATTGTTTCATGTTGCGTACCCCCTGGGCTTTTTGTCATACCATGTGAGTACCCTTGGGATCATCCTGGAGGAAGTGTCTGGGGTGAGGGAAGTCTGGGCATCTTTGCATAGACTGCTACCTCCGTGACCCAGCCCCGGATAAGTGGTAGAAGATGGATGGACAAATAAACTTCTATTACGTTTACCCTTTTTACCATATTTTCCAGAAAATTAAAACTCATAAATTTCCAAGAAAAAATAATGAAAAATAATAATTTATATAACTCCTTTGAAACAAGCTTTATAAATTTGCCTATTCATAATATTTCTAGTAATTTCAATTCATTTTAATAAATAATTTTCAATCAGTCAGTTGTCAATCAGACACTTGGGCTTGTCCTTTGAAGTTCCAATAGTGATGAAATGATTGCAAATATTTTCTTATCAAATTATGAAATTATTCCAAGTACGCCCTGTAAAGTGCTTACCCTAGGGGTCCCCTGCTTGGGAAACACTGGCCTAAATAGCTTGAACATCAAGCCAACCATTATACTTAAAAAAAAAATTTGCTAACTGACCTATACATGCATGTCTTTGAAAAAATATGAGCCAGAATAATAAAGGAGCACAGTACCATGCATACTCAACCTAGAGAGGTTTGCGCCATTCTAGGAGTCGTACCTGCAACCTCCTTGCCGTGTGGATAACCTTATGAAGTTCTTGAGTTGAGATGAGGTAAATAGGTGAATAAAATTGTCCAAACAACACAGTTTTCTTTATGTGTGCCATTTAGTTATATTTCTCTAAGCTCTGGAAACAAGGTCAGACCTTTTTATATGTTCTTACACAAAGTATGTGGGTGAAGTTAGCCTACTTTTGAGCAATGGATTACATCAACATACTTTATAGAACCTGTTAGAGATCCTGCTACTACTGCATGATGGCCAAGATGGATTTTTGTGGATGTTATTGCCTGTGTCAACAACACCATTCCCATTAAATCACTTAACTTTTCTTGTTGTTTTGCACACTTTTGTGAACAGCCTGAGGTCAGAGTAGGGCTTTAATGGCTGCTAGCTCAAAGAGAATTAGACCTGAATGAATTTAGTGGCTCTCAAACCCAAAAAAGACATGTATTAAATTGTGAAAAGTAGACCATCAGTGTCAAACTCAAACTCATAAGGGCCCATACTAATAATATATCTAGTAGTGTAGTGTAATAACCAGATGTAGCAGTGTATATCAAGCAGTGGTGGAAAGTACTACTAACCTACAACCATTATCTCTAATACTTTTATTCAAGTAATTTACTAAAGTATATTTTTTAATGAAACATACATTCTGATGCCCTGCGACAAGCTGGCCCCTGTCCAGGGTGTACCCCGCCTACGGCCCAAAGTTACTGGGATAGGCTCCAGTCACCCGCAACCCCTAACGGGAATAAGCGGTAGAAAATGAATGAATGAATGAATGAATACATTCTGATTAAAATACCTTAGTGGCGTAGCATGCTCACCTTGTAATCAGAAGTTTCTGGGTTCGAGCCAGGTTGGAAAAAAGTAGTACAAGTTTTGTGCAGTTGGTTAGCGCTCCTGCCTTTGAGCAAGGAGGTTGTAGGTTCAATCCCTGGGCCACCCGACTAAAGCTTCTCTGAGTGGAGTATGCATGTCCTCCCTGTGTTACTGTGGGTTCTCTCAGGGTACTCCGGCTTCCTCCCACCTTTCAAAGACGTGCACGTGTTAGAAACCTGGTGAATCTAAAGACATTTTCAGTCTAAAATACTTAAATCCTACATTGTTTATCCGCTGTCATCTGTAGTTAGTTAATGCTAATTGTTGATAGCATTTTAGCTTTCTTCTTTACTTTGCTGGATAATTGTGAATAAATTATTTATGAAAGAATTGGTAGCTTTTGTCCAGCATATTTGTGGGCGTCTTTGTTTCTGTAAATGTCACTATGTCAAAAACACAAAATTTAGTAAGCTTGTTGTAAAAAAAACTCCATTTTGCCATAGACAAGCAGTAGCTGGAAATGGGATAATGCGACAAGTAATTACTTTCAATTTTTGTGAAAAGGCCTATTGTACAAGATGTACTCCATCTAAGGCCCATAGTTGCTGGGATAGGCTCCCCACCCCTAATGGGAGGAAGGTGATTAATATATTAACCTAAGACATTCTTTTTATTGGTGTTTGAGAAAGGGTCTTTAGGTTGAGAAAAGTGTGGTAAAGTTTAAATGTGATGTTGTCATTGCTCAAATCCTGCTCTGTGACGTAGAAAGCAACTAATCTAATTCTCTAAATGCCCACCCATGTAGAGTGTAATATAGTACTTCCTAAACTCACTGTTCTTCGTTTGGCACGTGATGCCTTTGAAATGATGCACACATGTACTAGCACCTTCCTGGCACGTGCACCTCTGATTAGGATGATTTACATCGACATTTGCATTGATCTTTCCTTTTTTGCTGCTTTCATCAAATCATGATATACAACTTCACATTCATATTTATAGATACCAGTCAAAGAAGCAGCCATGGTCTAACACTGCATGAGTTGACTCTAATGGTTATATGGAGGTCAGTGTTGTTGAGCAAGCCACAAATAGCTAAATATTATACTTCACTCATACTTCACGCATACACTCTCATTATGTAGTATACTTGTGAAGACTTGTGTACTTCTAAAACTTGTAAAAAGTGCAGAGACTAGTCATTGTGCACATGTCCACCATCTGTGCACGTGCCAAATGTGCTCTGCTGTACTCTCCATACAGGGGCGGGAGAGGGGGGAGAGGGGGGTATTTCTGCAAAAACAACATAAGAAAGGTTTTTGATAAATGAAACGTACAGACAGTATGCAAATCTCAAAAAGCAATAAAGGAATGAAAGAGTCTCAATTATTACACTGGATTATTGGAGGCTCAGAATTTCCCAGTGATTTGAGAAGACTGGATACAAAAGTACAATGAGGTAAAAGACTGACAAGCAGCAAACAGCAGACCTGGGACCCAAATCAGCAAATCATCAAAAGTGCCTTGCTCATGCGTAAATTATGACCTGCTCTATTTTACCCTCAAACACTTAACTGTGCCGTCTCTAATCCCTGTAGTTAGAGCATGAGGGATCTTTTTTTTTTTTTTTTTGCTTTGCCTTCTGCCTACTGTAGCTTTAAACCCCTCTGCAATATAATGTTACATAATTAGGTGTTACCAGGAAGGAAGGCTGGCTGAACCTCCAGAAATGCCGTCACCATCTCCCCAGTGCTTCTCTGTGAAACACTAATTGCCCTGCTCCTATAACCTGTGTGATCTCGCTCTGTCAGGAATCACAAGGCAGACGACTTTGGATCTCATCACTGTAGTTTTTTCATAATGACCATTTTTAGCTTCATGGCTTTTTGCTGCTTGTATTTCCACAGCAGGGTTAGTATTCTGATATGAAACTGCAAAATTAGGCCTCTTATTGAAACTATTATGAAACATGGTCACCAGTAGGTTCAACTTTTGTGGTTGTATAACTCCCCATGTGATATTCACTCCTAATACTAGACAAGAAATGTGTGATAGATATAGTTTAAAGAAAGAATAACTTTGACATGCAAAATAGATACAGGTGAGAACATGCTATATAGAAGGTGAGACTGAGTTAATTACTTTTATGCAGGGTGCTACAATAGGTGCTACAAAGTCTATTTGCAGCTGCCTTTGAATATATTATATTAGCTTGTACACAGTAGCTAAATGGATTTGGAACTACATGTGTAATTCTCCACTCTCACTGGAGTGACACAACTCTTTACGTCATGTTTCCTGGTTTGGCATATAAGGATAGGATTTAAGGCTATATAACAATAATATTGTGAAAAAAAGGCCTTAAAGAGGTGGCATAACCAGAAGTTGAAGAAGTACATCAAATCTGTACCCAAGTAAAAGTACTGTTACTTCAGAATAATATTACTCATGTAAAAGAGATGTCAACAGTATTAGTTAGGTAATAATAAAAAACGTGTAATATTTTCTAAAGTAGAAAGTACTTACTGCTACTACTATTACGGCTCCTACTAATGTGAATATTGCTACTACTACCACCCCTACTACTACTACCAGTGCTACTACTAAAGCTACTACAACTACTACAACTATCACCAAAATTTCTTCTGAGTTAAAAAAAATGTACACTTAGAAAATAGAATGAAAAGAAAAGAAAAATACTCAGTACAGCACATAGTGTACTCAGAAAATGTTAAATAAAAATGTGATTTTATTTTCGGGGTACAGATATGATGTCTTAAGTATATCCATGTTATTATTCCAACAGGAAAGCTTAGTGCTAATCTGTACCCAGAAGTCACTGAATAAAACTTCAGAATTCAGATGATAATTGCCAATTAGCAGACCTCCCCTGGATAAATAGATACTGTTGGGAATGATTGGCTTTAATGATTATGTTGCACCCTGAGAAGGATTAGTTCAGCTCAGCTCCCAGTGATGGTTCTGTACTGGGAAAAGCAGAGACCACACTTAAATGTTAGATTATTATTACATAATTAACTACTGGAAACAATAACTAGCACAAAATAAAATAATAATAATAATAATAATAATAATAATAATAATAATTTGATTTTTCTTTTTTTTTATTGTTTTATTGTTGCTATTGTAAGTGTAGACAGGCAATAGGCAACAGGGCCAACTGATTTAAAGATGCAACACCTGAATTTTTCCTTTGTATCTGAGGTAAACACATTTTTAAGTCAATAGCACAACAAAATATGGGCTTTATTATAAAGCATTTTTGACATAGGAGGAACTAAAGCAGGAAGTAATTTTTTGACCAATGACACATTCAGAAGAAAGGGGGATGGTCCCATTCGGATCAGGGACACTTTCATTGATTGAGTCCAAGCCTGTGCACATCTTTAATGGTGGAGGAAAATCACACTGGAAAGATAGCAATTCCAGCGTTGGCTCCAAATACTTACACCACAAAACGGAAAAAGAAAAAAAAAAAAAAAAAGAAAAAAAGAAAAGAAAACATTAAACTGACATTAAACAACATTTTATCACATCCTCGTAAACTCAAATAATGGGCCTTTAAACCATTTTTTAAAAAATCTTATTTTTGACACAGGTGACTGGACCCTATCCCTGCAACTATGAGACATTATCAGCGTGCATCCTGGACAGTGGACAGTTAGTTGCAGGGCAGAGGACAGATCATTCACTCTCACACCCATTCACTATGGAATATTCACAGTCACCAGTTCACCTATACATGCATGTCTCTGGACAATGTGAGGAGGCCAGAGTACCCAGAGAGAACCCACAGTGACAAGGGCAGTGACATGCAGCCTCCACCCAGAGAGGGGATGTGTGGTGTGACGACTGACCCAAGGATCGATCACATGATTTGTGAAGTGTAAAATCATTGCTTTGGCTCACTATGGTCGATGGTAACCAGACTGACAGCATATCTGTGCATTACTACCTGCTCTTAGTGTTTGTTTACAGAAAAAGATGTACATTCACCTAAATGCAAACTAACATAGCTTATATTTGGTTTGTATTATGGACTACAGTTATTAATTGTTCATGTAGTTTAAGTCTCTTCTTTCCTTTTGGTTTTTCTCAGCATAAAGAGTACACTGGTTTGTGGCCTCCTGCGGCTGGATTACCTAGAGCATCTCACTATATAAGTGCGCCAAAAAAGTTGTCTGTAAACTACTAGACTTTTGAATTGAGTATGCTTCAGCCCACCTCACAGACCTCCCATCTGCACTAGACTGTGAATCAGAACACTGCATTGGAGAACTGCTGTTAACTTCTAGCTCCACCATACTGTAGTTTCAGCACTACAGAAATAAGTCTGAGAAAGTCAGATGGCAGAAATGACACAATGACAGAGACAAAAGCCTTGTGGTAATATCCCAATCTGTTTTGATACTACAATCTGTTTTGCATGTGTCTGTCAGTGTGTATCAGTGCTGATCTCAGGCACGTGTCCATGTTTGTGAGAGGGTGACTAATCCAACGTCAGCAGATTGGTTATAACTGCTTTCCCTGGGCATAACAACATGTCTGCCCTCTATATATAATGTGTGAAGCCATTTTGATGCATAAGAGTCGTGACACTGTGACATTTTTACAGGTAGTAGGTGAACACTCACATTTAAAATCCAGCTTGGGATATTTGAGGTTGCTTTTGTTTCAGTGGAAAGTAGGGCTACAACTAACTAATTATTTTTTCAGTTATCAATTATTAATTAATTAATGAACAGCTAATGAGGTGAGAGTAAATGTGCAATTTTATTTTGACAAAACTCAAACCAGATGAAGCTGAAAGTATGTCACTTGAGGATTTTTTGTTAATGTGGATTTATTATGTTTTCTTGGCCATAAATCCCTTTTCTCAGCACATGATGTGTTTCAAAGTCTATACTTTGTTGATCAATTATTTAATTAGTTGATTATTTTTAATAATCCATTATTGTCAGTTAAACAGCAGTTCCAGTTTTCTGTGGACATTTGGCCAAAAACTGAAAAATGTGATGTAGCATTATAAAACATTATTGGCCTGGAGCTTTTAGTGTGTACCACAAATTACTACTCTAAACAATGTTTATAACAATATTTATAGTTTGCTAGAGAGGAGACTATATGCAGTCTAATTTTCAAGTGAAAATGAAGTTATAAGGCAAGAATTGTTTTTATATACATTTATTACATTTATTACATTTATTTAAGCAGTAATGGTCCTGTTTATGAAGCATTTTTGTGAGTTGTGCAAATGAAGTAGTGTAAATTACACTTAAAGGGGACACCTAGTTTTAAAGCAACAATGCAGTATTGCACTGCTACTGAAGGTAGCAAAGTGGTTGACACTGTCGGCTCACAACAAAAAGGTTCTGCTTAATTCCTGGAGCAGGTGGGGACTTTCTGTGTATTGTTTGCATGCTCTCCCCCGTGTTTAGGTGGGTTTCCTCCAGGAACTTAATTTCCCCACATCAACCCAAAACATGCACAATAGGCTAATCCTCCGTCGAGCATATGTAATGACCAAGATCCTGGTTCAAGATCTGTGGAAGGGTGCTGCTCCTGACAGGCTGCCCCTGCAATTTAGAAAGATGGGTCTAAAGCAGTGAACAAACTAAAAAAGATGGAAGAAAGAATAATATAGCCCCTTTAAGCAGGGGATATTGTTGTTGGATTATTTGTCAGCGGCAGATGATCCAGTGCAATCATTAGTACCTATTCTGGACCTGGCAAAAGGTAAGGATATCTCAGTTTGAGTTTTTACAGCACTACTACAGTTATGAATAAAAGCTACAAATAAGGCAATGAGTATTCTTCACACCTGTTGGAGAGCTCTATGTTTAATAATAACAAACAATGGGTTCACATAAAAATAAATATGTATGAATATCCAGCTGGGTGATTTTGATTATATCTGCTTTTCCTGATGCCACTCATCACTACCTCATCTACACTCAAACTGGATTAATGTTTGAGGAATAACATGTTCTCATTCAAAGACATAAGTTGGTTATCTTCTGTCCTTTTTAATTCTCTTCCTGTTGCAATGGGTAAAAAAAAAAAATAATAAAATATATATATATATATATATATATATATATATATATATATATATATATATATATATATATATATATATATATATATATATATATATATATATACACCACAAATACTTATTAAAAGACATTTGGTTATCAGAGAGGGACAACTCAACATACTTTTGCTCAAGTACTGTTTTGAAGAAAAATATGTACTTTTGCTCAAGGAAAATTTCAGAATATCTAAGTTACTAAAAATATTTCTTTTTTTCTTTTCTGTTTTTTTTTTAACCTCGCTGGTATAGAGGGTACTATCAGTAGTAATAATAATAATGGTGGCACTTGTATTAGTAGTAACAGCAGTTGTAGCAGTAGCGGTAATAGTTGCATAAGCAAGAGTAGTATAAATAACAGTTGCAGTAGTTGAAGGAGTAGTAACTCTGTAGTACTAATAGTGGTAGTTACACTAAAAACTTTACTCTTACATAAAATTTACAATGAATACTTTTTTACTTTTACTTAAAGGGTCCATATTATGCTTTTTTCAGGCTTTGTGAAATCATTGGACACCTCTGCATTTGTATTTTATGTTTTATAACTTAAAATAATGTATACGTATGGAAAACATCTTCTTTTAGGACTTTGCAGAGAAAGCTTAGATTAGGTGTCTGACGTCCCCTGCTGGCAACGGTGGGCAATGGACAGAGCATAAAATGGCTATTTATCACTGCTATTAGCAACATGGCTCTAACAAATAGATAAATGAGCCGACTGCTTCAAAGTAACAGCAATTTAAGCAAAAAAATGATTAGCGAGTCCAGGGAAGATTAAGTCCATGGTGTGAAAATATATAATAAACACTACAAAATCTGACAAGTTTTTTCTGCTGTAGGTGCCCTGTAGCCAAACACCAGGTGTTTCTTTTTACATTGCAGCTCTATGGGAAAAATCCTTTCTGGGCCGCATGGTATTTTTTCTCTGCATTTCCGAGGAGCTGCCACTAATCAAACTGGCATAAGGGGAGAGGGGGCGGTGCCCTATCCAGGTCTTATGACATCCATGGGTGAGACTGACTGTTTTCAGCTCTTGAGAAATAGATGGGATCAGTATACAGAATAACTCAAACATGTCTGACTGAAACAAAACACTACTCTAGATATGTTTTTGAGGTGCAAACATCATTATGAATAGGTAAAAGCACAAAATTTTGATTTAGGATAATAGGGGACCTTTAAGTATCGGTTTATTTGGCTACCTTTACTTCTT
This sequence comes from Bostrychus sinensis, assembly GCA_020698575.1. NCBI lineage: Eukaryota > Metazoa > Chordata > Actinopteri > Gobiiformes > Eleotridae > Bostrychus > Bostrychus sinensis. Next base: position 19,324,300 of record CM036253.1, on the reverse strand, counting down.
CTTGAGCGATATTATGAAGTAACAGTACTTTTATTTAAATAGAAATTTCCTTTATGCTTTTATCTTCTGGCATCAGTGTGTGACTTGCATATCTATTTTACATATGTTTTGGATGCCCTTCCTGACATGATCCTCTTGGACTTTGGAGTGGTACAAAGAGTACGTACCCTGGCTTGTGCCCCCTTGCGGCTGGATTATGAATGGAAAAGAACTCTATCTATAAAACTATCTATAAACAAGAACAATTTGTGTTCTCTGATAGAACAACACAATGGGAAAAACCTACTTTGGAAACCTGGCTCATAGGAGTGTACACAGATGCACAGGAGGGTCAGGAGGGAGAACAACCTGTCCTGTGTGTGTGTGTGTGTGTGTGTGTGTTTGCGTGTTTGTGTGTGTGTTTTGAGTGTGTGTTTGCTAACCTTTTCCACTACAGCTTTCACTTGTGGTGCAGGTTGTGCTAAGCGCCCTCAATAATGTCCTGCTCTCTTAATTACTCTCGGACTGCACCAGCCTTACTGAAGGTCTTGTGATACTGCCACAGAGATTATGAAAGCCAAAACTCACCTCTGGTTCACACCGGCCCCCTGTTCTTTTGACAGAACATAGTGTGACAGTCAAAAAGGCTTTGATTTGCATAGACCTTTTTTTTCATTTCTGTTGTTATTTTGTAGAGGCTTATTATACTTTTGCCTCAACTAATCCACTGTGTGAATGATCTGTCCATAACCTTATTGGAAGTACAGACAAGTTGAGACCATAATGTCTGGCATAAAGTGGACTTCTATTAAACAGATTTTAAAATATATTATATTATATAGTTTCTAATTTCTAAGTATATGTGTTGTTTTGTTGTTTGGGCACTTCTTGATAATAATAATAATAATAATAATAATAATAATAATAATAATAATAATAATAATAATAATAATAATAATAACAACAATAAACAACAATAAACAACAACAACAACAACAACAACAATGATAATAATAATAATAATAATAAAGAAAAATGTTAACTCAAGTAAATCAAACTAAAGTACTAGTGATAGTAGTATGGTGGTAGTAGTAATAGTAGTAGTAACAATCATGGCCGTAAGCACCATAGAGGTCACAGAGGTCCAGACCTTGGTATTTTTCTATTGCTGGACTAAACCAGATTTAAACCAGGCAAAAAAACAGGACTAAACCAAGTCTAAATCAGGATTAAACCAGAAAAAAGCAACTCTAAATCAGGACTTATTTAGGAAAAAGACAGGACTAAATCAAGATTAAACCAGGTAAACAAAAGACTAAACAAAGACTAAATGAGGTCTAAACAAAGACTAAACCAAATCTAAACAAGGACTAAACTGGCCGTCAACATGATGGACCTCAGTATTTCTAAAATCCCATGTATGGCCCTGATAACAATAGTATTATTAATATTAGAAATAGAGGTAGTGGTAGTAATAATACTTAATAAGAATGTACCAGTGCACCAATGCACCTTAATAAGAATGCTTCTGTTTGCTTGAAGAGGTCCAAAGTAACTTCATATAAAACAAACTGCCATGATACCACATCTTTACTTTTTACTTGCATATGAATCCCTGTGTACTGGGTCAGTGGGCTCAGCAGCTCATGTAGGCCTCTGTAACCTCTGTGTCTGCATACAGGTGTGTTGTCTCTGTCTCTGTCTCTGTCTGTACTGGAGGCTTGTATAACACCCTGCCCACCCCCTCCCCCTCCCCCTCCCTCTCCCACCTGCTGCTCCTAAAACTCACTGTTCAACATGTTCCAGCCACTGTATTGTCCTACTTAATTCCACTTCACCAAAAGTTTGTTCCTACTTTTATAAATAGGGCGGATGATGCAAAATGTTTCTGTGTCTGAGGGAGACAAAATTAAAAATGACTGAAAAACAACCTATTCAAATATGCTGCAAGATGAGCATAAGTGCCACAGTAAATATTTAAAAGAAAAATTATGATCTTGTTAAATGCTCACATGCTCTGATGTGCAGATGTGCCATAAACACACCTGTGCATATTATTCAGTTACTTACAAGACAATCAGGATGCATGGCTTGTGTATCTTATAGTTCATTATTGTTTATTAAATGGCTAATTGTAACAGGTGGATAACTGTAATGGTACATTTTGTGCTTAAACCAGGAACAACGTTCAGTTCTGTCACATGCATTCAATATAGGCCATAGCTAGTTGACTACAAAGTACATTAATATGGATGTTATATCCTTGCGGCATGTAATGAAGTAGTATTCAGTAGTTGTTCAGTGGTCAAAGAAAGAAATACTCCAAATCTCCACACAGGCAAAAGTACTTCAAAATAAAATTAATATAAGTAAAAGTGTCAACAAATACTTGACTTTTACTTGACATTACTTCTCTACTTTTCTAAATTATTAAATTAATATTCAACCACAAAAACTTCACATAAGGTACTTTTTGTGCAAGCCCCAAGCCCGGATAAATGGAGTGGGTTGAGTCAGGAAGGGAAAAGCTAAAAGGAAAGCAGATATTACTTTAGAAAACATACTCAGGTAAAAAGCGTATTTTGAAAAATGTACTCAGGTAGTCTTTCGTTTTTCCTTTTGGCTTTTTCTTCTGGGTTTGCCACAGAATATCATCTGCCTCCTAGTGAGCAGTAATTAGCATATACATATGGCATAAGTTTTACACCCTTCCCCACGCAACCCTCTCCATTTTTCCAGGCTTGGGAATGGCACAAGTAGTACAATTACTCCAGTAAATGTATCAAGTATTTTGCACCTCTGCTGATGTCTATTATATGTAACTTCTTCACTTATATATTTATTCCATTACTAATTAAATCGAAAAAAGTTGAAAACACATCACTCCTAATTTAATGCATTGTACATCAGAAATAATTAATGTATGTACTGTATAGTGCAAAGGTTTTACATGAAGAAGTCTGTTGTTGTTTGAATGGCTGCTCTGTGTCCGTTATGAACACGCAGTCCCCGTAAGTCTGTACTCAGGGTCGCAGCAACAAACTGTTATTACTGCACGCACCCAGGGACACACGCAGCCTCCACAGAACACTGTGTAAGATACAATACATAATCTACACCCAGGAAGTTGTATGGATACATGTGCCATTTACCCTGTTATTTGATGTTTTTCGTGCAATGCAGTTTTATTCTGCATTACGCAATTATGTTACAGTACTGTGCTAAAGTTGTGTGAAAAATGCTGTTGAGTGCATAAATAAATACAGATTTTTGTAATTAAAATTTAAGTAAAAGTCAGTAATGGGCCAAGGACAAAATTATACATTTTGGTGTGCTTTAGACCACTGTTTAGATCCAGGAGTGTTTCATAGGATTCAGTACCATTTTGAGGTAAGGACATACATACAAACTAAAATAACAAAAAATTAGTTTTAGAAAGTTCTTGTGAGATTTAAGGGTTTATGTGGCTCAATGAAAAGAGCATTTGCCTCTGAACTAGAAGATCTTCAAGTTTGAGTCCAGGACTGGGCGTTACACATTATTACCATTGCGGGATAGGACCAGTGCCTTGGCAGAAGTCTACGTTCCCTGAGTGCTTTTCTTCTTCTTCTTTTTTTTTGTTGTTGCAATTTTGTGTATTTTTATACATTGATACACTTTTCTTTGTCCATAGCCTTACTTAAAAACATGCCCAGTACTGTATGCTTGTGTAATCTGACTTCCTCCTTTTATGTTCAAAGACTCTGTGAAGATGAAAGTGTGTTGGAGGATTACCAATTTAATCCATGAGATGACCAAATGGACCCATTACAGCAAGCGGCTTGTAGTATGTGATTCCCTTTATAGTTTGACTCATATACTTCCCTTTGTGTTACCAGGCAACAAAGCAAAGGTGATTACAAATTGCTGAACTGTCGTGCTACTTTATCTGCAGGTAGCTTACATAATGCTTGAGACATTATTAGAGGAGTAACACAGGTGCGACTGAGCTGTTCCATGTTAAAAGTGTCCATTCTGCATACACTCAACACTTACATTATCCATATGTGGAGAGGGTCATGAGGTTGCTTATACTGCATATATTAACACAACACTGAACTTACCTTTACTGCACATCACCATTGTTCAGCTCTTATTTTTTCCTACTACCTGCACTACACACTACAGTTCAAATTAGGTGGAAGAACTATTCATGTGAAATTGAGTTTGAAATGATTTACAGTTATATACTTGTTTCAAAATATTACTTATATATTACTTATATATTATTATTATTATTATTACATATATTTTTAACCAACAGTCAGTGTCGTTGTAAAGTTTTTATAGACATATATGGAGAGAAATATGACACAATCTTTTGAACAGAGCAAATAGAGTGTAGTTGGGGGTCCGTGTAGGATTTTTGGAAATTTAAGAAGGCTGAGACTGAGACTTTGGGAATTGCTAATGTACTCAAACACATTTTTTATTTTTATTTTTTAGAAAATGCACTGCATGCAGAAGTAAGTTAGACTAAATACTAGAAGTAACTAGACATGTTAACTCAAATATTGTACTTGAGTGCACTGTCTGAAGAAAGTGTAACAGTAGCAGTGGTATTACTTAGTAGTAGTAGTAGTAGTAGTAGTAGTAGTAGTAGTAGTAGTAGTAGCCGAAATAGTCATCATATTAGTAGCAGTAGTAGTTGTTGCACTGTATTATTAGTGGTAACAGTTAAAGAGTAGATGAATAGTAGTAGAGCTGTTGCTAAAGAAATGTGTTATTTTTACTCAAGTAATACTTGACTGATGACTATTTTACTTCTACTTTATAAAATTTTTAGTCATTATTTTTACTAGGTGTTGCATATTCCTCCACCCCTACCTTTTATTCCACTGCAGCAGCATGGCCACTTCTGTCGCTCAACAAATGTAGCAGAATCTACAAATTACCTATTTTGTTCCTCATGTATCTCTCCAGTACAATCCATAGAACATCATGCTTTGGCTTCATTAGCTAGCCCACCATTTCAATTAAACTTTTAACTCACGTAGAGTCTTTTGGCTGACTTTCAACTATCCATCAAACAAATATCCTCTTAATTCTAGATTATTTTAATGCATTGCAACCGGGACATCCGCGGACACACACCTGGACACACTGTACTGAGATGGCTTTAGTTTGTGGGTTTTCGGAGGTCAAAGAAACATTGAGTCCACCAAGTTGTTTTCTTAACTGCCATGTAGATTTCTATCTTTATCCATAAACAGGTGAATACTGGCATTACCTGAACAGCTGCCATGACGCACAGTGTAGAATCTGCTTAATAAGTTGAGTTCAGGTCATATAAGGAGTGCACGGAAGTCTGGGATTTGCATTAAACATATGGGTTCATAGGGATCAATGTGTATTGTCCTGTATACACCTGTTCACCTCTCAGACTCTGTTCACCTCTCAGACCCTGTTCACCTCAGAGAACATCAGTATCTCCGAGTCAATAATATACTCAGCACTGGGGGAAAATTATACACTTTTAGCCTAGCGTGGTGTCCACGCAAACAGTCATTAGCCAGTATTGAAGCTGTCCATCATTTGGCCAGCACACTGTGTGATAATGGCTGTTCTGCCTATGAGTTCCCGGTAGACAGCAGCCGACACACTGATTGGCCGACCTGTGACTTCTGTGGCATGGACTGTGAACCTATACACATTACAGGCTCTCCACATTTAGACTCAACATGATCAAAATCTATTTCGGTTTGGGGAAACATCAGATGGTATTATTAACCCCTTGTTCTTACAGCAGGCAGCTGCTCCTCTGTTCCTCGATGGGCTGTTTAGAAAGTCCTGTCCCTGGACAAATTTGGCAGAACAAGTTCAAACAAATATAAATGTCCTTGACATCTTATCCGTATTCCTTGCCCAATGCTGCTTTTTCACCTTCAGCTTCCTTTTACCTTTGCACTTCAAACACATGTAAACATGTAAGCTACAGTAATAAAAGTAATTAAGTAAAACTTGTACTTAACTTTTACATTTTGCAATGGTATATAATATTGTAATGTGTGTAATGTAAGAACAGTGTAGCAAAATAGAATGAATGCATGTAGCAGAGTGGTTAGCACTTATGCCTCACAACAATGAGATTGTGGGTTCAATGAGTTGGGGGTCTCTCTGAGTAGAGTCTGCATGTTCTGTCTGGCAGAGGTGGAAGTATTGTTATTTCAACATAATATTGCCCCAGTAGAAGTAAAGGTAATGACATTTTTTACAAAAATTGTAACAAAGCCTGAGTAAGTAAATAAAAAAGTATTAAATGTAGGCTACAAAGTATTTGCAAGCAGAATAAAATTGATCTGGGCCTGAAGACCTTGGCCTGATTGCAAGTGCTCACTTTGAGTTAAAAAAAACTTTTACTTTTTAATCAACCTAAAAAAAAACTTGAGTAAAAGTCATACATTTTAAGTAACTGAAAGTATGTAAATTGTCTTACCAAAAAAAGTACAAGAGTAAATTACTTAAATATGCTCTCAGAGTCTGGCCTCCTCCTTGGTGAAAAATCTAAAATTGCTCAGAGTGAATGAGTGAATGGTTTTGTGTATATGCCTCTAAACGTCAGCCCTGTAACTAACTGGCCATTGATCAGGGTGTGCCCTGCCTAAGGCCTATAGCTGCTGCAATAGGCTCCAACTATCTGTGACCCCTAACAATTATAGACTTGGCAGTAGAACCTGATGATAATTACTATTATTAATGCTTTTAGTTTGATTCACAGAAAAGCTGTTGTGGAAAAAAGTTAAGCGTGTCTGACCTCTCTGCACTCACTCATCTCAGTACATGCAGTTATACAAGGTACGTCTACTCTTATTTAAACTTTTATGCTATGTAAGGTCACATTGTATCTGTATCCCTCGTGTGAGGAGTTTAAATCACACATCTTTACAGATTGTGTTTTTTTGTTTTTTTTTTGTTTTTGGTGTGTTCCCTTCACATAACCTGCAGACTACATTTATGCAATGGCTTGCTTGAGTAAATATTTATCATGACACTGTGTTTCCACTGTTGCCATGACCCATCAAATCTGCCCCATCTTTTTAAATAGCACTATGCAACAATTATGTAAATGCTGTGGTCCAATTAATGAGATAAACACAGAGTGACTAATTCAGTGACATTTGGCCAGACTTCAGAGGTTAAATGGGAAAAGGCCGCATCAAATAGGGCAGAAATTGTGCCTTGCTAGAGGTTTTGCAAATAGCAGATACTAGAAAAGGTTCAAAGACTCTGGCTGTGAGCAGTAGGAAAGCAGTTTCAGCCCTGAACTAATTAGTCTCTGCCTGGCTGTCATCTACTACATAACTCAAATACAGGGACTCTGGTGGAGTTGTACAGTGTAGTATTGTGTGAAAAAGGGAGGATATATTATGGCTATTATTTGTTTGTTTGTCTGATAGAAAGATATAAGCTCAAAAAATTCTCAACTCACATTTGGACAAAATATTCAAGAAAGGTCAGTAATAGGCCAAGGAAGGACGTTTTTAGTTTGGATCTAGTACATCTGGATCCAGGAAGTTTTTACAGTTTTTTAAAGTACCATTGCAAGGACCAAAGATACTAACACAAGGGGTGAGTAAAGGAACTAGGAACTAGGATGTAGTTTGAGTCCAAGTTTGGGCACTTTTACCATAGATAGGGTTATTGCCTTAGCGGTGGTCTGCGCTCTCTGACCTCTAGTTTTTATGTTCTCTTATGTCATTACCTTACCTTGCTTGGTAACTCAAAAAAATTAAACTCAAGCAATATGTAGGGTTAGTGCAAATAATATAATAACATAAGCTGATCGTAATTACATATTTTTTTCTGGAAAAAAAAAAAAAAAACTCTCTGTAAAAACATTATATGTATTGTGTATGTTTACTGCAGCACTTTGGCCTATAGTTTTTCCATTACCTTAGTAAACTCCTTAAGGTCATATTCTGATGGAGCAACAGAGTAAACAATGAGCTAAATTATGAATCCAACTTAATTATTGTCCCATTGTAATGGACAGGCCTCTGCATACAACCTCAGTAATTACAGGGGATAGAATGTGTATATATGGCCTATTAGGAAAACAGTGGGAATGTTCAATGTGTCCACTGAGAGCTGCCCTATCAGCAGTTGGCAATATTGGCATCATGCTGGGACACAACAGGTCCTGGTTACACAGAGAGTATGTAAACAAAAACACACAAGATAGGCAGGAAGGACCACTGTGTGTCTGCATATCATTTGTAGTGTTATGAAATCTTACTATGTTCATATTAATAACATACATGAGCTTTTATCCTATGCTGCAGAAGAAGTACTGTGAGTGATTCAGTGCTTTTAGCTTTCTGGCAGTTTTTTGCAAAAAGGCCAAAATGTTGCCACAAAGAGTAATATTTTTTGCACAAATTTTCATGAGCTCATTGCTAAGGAATTAAAAATTAATACAAGGGGTATAACAATACAGTAACTATATTGATGTATCATTTTTTTCAATATGATACAACTATATCGATACACATTACCTTGTATTGAATTGTTTTGTTTTCTAGGAAGTGTGTATCAATATAAATGGAATACCAATATCATATATTTTCTTTGCTCTCTGTCAGTTGAACATTATCAATCCTGGCTGCAATGCTACATTTTAGGGTAAACTTTTATGATTTTTGGCAAAAAGTTGCAGTATCAATTATTAATATGAACGTTTTTGAATCGTATCAAATCATATCATTCCAAATTAGCCAATACCATGCTTGAATCATATCAAAACAATTCTAATTGATACGTATCACATCGTTGCAGAAAAGTATCAATACACCCCTAATTAATATGATTATGATTATAATTAATGTTTATAATCCAATGGTGTTTACAATGTTGAAGAAATGCTTTGTAACAAATCAATTTACTAATCCTTAACTACCACTTAATGAGTGCTTAATATGTGAGTTATTTTAAGTGTTACCAAATATTCTAATGATTACTAACTATATAGTTATGGAAAATCATTATTTATTTCTTTTACATGCAGACATATTTGTTTGGTCTGATATGACTGACATTTCCCCACACAAAGATTATTTCCATATAATTACCTCAAATGCGATGATCTTGTCATGATTTAAGTGTGATTCTTCACCTGCTTCCCCTAGTGCACTGACGCATCGACCTGGGCAGAGCCAGTGGTGAGTGGGATTCCTGAAGGATTAATCACAGAGTGTCAAAGTGCGCTAAACCATGATGCTCTGTGCACTGTGGCCCTGACGCACAAGCCCAGGAACACTGCTGTCTAACATTCAGGATAATTTCCCTCGAATGCAAAGAAGCAGAGGTGAAAGAAAGTACTCAGTAATGTTACATTCTTAATAATTTTACTCAAGTAGAAGTACCCAACAATCCAGGCACAAGGGGTGACAGGCCAGTGCCAGTCCCAAGCCTGGATAAATATAGAGGGTTGTGTCAGGAAGGGCATCTGTTGCAAACCCTATGCCAAATCAATATGCAAATCATAGCATGCTAGGAGGCAGATGATTTGCTGTGGCGACCTCTGTAGAAAAAAAAAAAGTACCAAGAGTACTTCACAAAATAATTACTTAGGTAAAATGTTTAAAAAGAACTGAATGTAATTTTTACTTATGTGCTGCTGCTATTACTCTTTCAAGCCTACCCTCTTCACCACACAAGATATTTATGTTGTATTTGTGACTGCTGTGAGGCTGGTGCACCTATTGGATGTGTTATTTGTAAGATAAAATTAAAAACACTGAGGACTTTCTATCTGCCTTTTCTCTCTCAAACCTCCTACCTTGGTTGTTTTCCCAGCGTGATGCCATTAGAGTTACGTAAACATCGAGGCAGCAAAGGGCAGCAGCTCACTGACGTCTTAAGGTTAAGCATTTATAAGATCACTCAGTGGTAGTCACATTTACCAGCTCCACTGAGGTAATACCGGTTTGGTACTGACCATTCGCTTTATTACAGGTCTGCAGTACACTTCATGGAAACATTCAATTTACCATGGGGCCAATTTTCTAAAAAGACTTTTCACTTGCATGGCTTCTTTTGTCTGCTAGGAATTAAAAAAAAAAAAAAGTCCAGTTACATCTCTGACACACACAGTGACCCGCCTGAAAATATCCAATCAGTGAAAAGAGTCTGGGCGGACTGAAAAGAAGCCATTGCCAAGAAACATTCAGTAAGTCTCCATGCTGTGTCATTTTTGAACGCTCTAATCCAATGGCCACACTATACATAGCAAGTACATTTTATATGAGCTTTACTTCAGAAACTCAGGTTGGAATATGTAAGCAATTAAATAGAATTACAGCAGCAGTTATCATCCTATGATCCCATTTACTATTATCTTATCCATATTTAACTTCCACTAAAGTGATAACCAAAACATACATACATTTTACAAAGCACCTCAGATGAGTATTGTAGAAAATGTTTTTGTTTTTGCTTACTCTGTGTAGAAAGCAACTGTGAGTAGATGATGTGTTGCTTATTTGACTTATTTGCATACCATCTGCATTGTGTTATGATTTATGTGATATTTGCAGAGGTAAAAGAAGAAATGAAAGTATGTACTCAAATAAAAAAATATTGTTACTCCACAAATAATATTACTCAAGAAAGGGGTAAATTTATTCACTGATATTACTTGAGTAATATGATAATTTTCTGCAGTTACACAGTAAAAAAAAATATATATATAAATTTTTTTTTAAAATACTACTGCTACTCCTGTTGCTGCTTCTACTACAACAACTGCTACTATAGTAATATCAAATATTGGACCAAATGGTTCTGAGGTGAGTGTACCTCTCACTTTGCCACTGAGGGCAAATATTAGTTTTACTTATTTAACTGAATTTAACTGAAAAATTTGCATTTTCTTTCAAAAATGTACTTAAATAGCTTGAATTAAAGTATATAGTTACTTTCCACCTATGGATTTTTTTTTTTTTTTTTTTTTTTGGCCAGTAGTATTAGTAATTTTCTCCAACAAGTTAATATATATATTTTTATATTACATCTGGTTAATATTAAGTACTGGTAAGCCCCATCATCAGTTTACAATGGTCACATTTGATAATTCACATGAAGGTGGTCAACAGAACAGTTTGTATCATTGTCCCAAAAGCTAAAATTACACTAATGCATAATTTCCTTCTGTACCACCTTCTCTGACAACAAGCTGAAATGATTGTTTCTGTCTCGTTCAACACAGAAATCCTGAACTGCTACAGGTGTGCTCCTCTATACACTGCTGTTTTATTTTTTTTCACATCCTGTTATATACGTCATGTAAGGTCTAAAGCGTTGGGGTTGCATGCCACTGAGAGTCCAGAGCTGACAGATTGCTGATTTATCTCAACATAAAGGTGCGCTTGACTCTGAACCTGGACCCGGGCCAAGGCTATGATTGGCTGAGAAATCTAAAGCTTTTGTATTGGAAACTGCCGGCTACTGCTTCATTCAACAGTCTGACTTCAGGCTGGCCTTGACTGACACGCAAATGGCCTGAGTCTCACGCCAGCACAACACAGCATCAGTGCTCTTCTCTTTACAACAACATCAGTTCAATGCCTTTTTATTCTGAAATATCAAACAAAAATGTGTGACGGCTAAAATATTATTTACACTATGGAAGTATGGTGTTGGTGCATTCAAGACATAGTACTTCACTTTCTACTTATCTCTCCATATCTATCTATCTATCTATCTCAAACTCAAGGACTCAAGTAAAAGTACTGTTACTGTTAAAAAAATTACGCAAGTAAAAATAAAAGTATTAAACATATTTAGAACTTGAGTAAAAGTAATAAAGTATTAGATGCTAACTTTTTTTGAGTATTTATTGCAAATGCACAACTACTGCTACTACAACTATTATTACTGCAATGACAAATACAACTACTACTACCTCCAAAACAACTACTACTACCACTTCTACTACTACTGTTACTACAACCACTACTAATACTACTACTACACCTTTTGCTACAACTTTTGCTTCTACTCTACCCAGCTTTGAAATCAACTCGGGACCTTCTGGTTGTGAGGAAATACTACCAAGGAAACATGAATTTTCAACTTTTTCCTCAAATTTTCCTCAAGAAAAGGTATAGTGTACTTTAAAAATATATTTTTATTAATAATGTTCTTATCTATATTACTTAGTGAGTAGTGGACATGTTGAGAACATGTTAAGAACAGGCCATCCATCAGAACAACCTGAAAACACAGACAGAACAGACTAAACTTAACTCAAAATGAAGAAAATAAAGATGCTTATTGCCTATACATACAGGTTGTATGGATGGTTCATATTACAAGGCCTTCTGCACGTGTCTTATTATACATTTGGGAACACACTGGTGTCATTACAGACCAATAGAATGACCCTTGGCTCACTTGACCCCTGTTATACAAACCTAATGCACACCTTGAACAAGCAGGCTTAAGTACACCTATCTGATTTCACTCTACTGCCAAAAAGGTCACCAGTGTTAGCATGGTTCGCTCCTTGGAAATCACATAAATAAAAGCTGTGATGTGCACAGTACGCACTATGAAAACCTATGTTGTAAAACACAGTAAAGAAACATATGCTGCAATTCCAAATCTAATACTATTGTTACCACTACTGCTGTTAGTACTACAATCACTACATACTGCCACTACAATTTTTAATACTATTGCTACAGCTAATATTACTGCTACTACTGGGATCAAAAATACTCGTTTATATTTATATTTATAACAATTACTTAAAGTAAAAGCATTTTTTCCTCAAGAAAGCACTCAAGTATTGTTGTATTGAAGTACACTGTAGAAAATGTACTCACAAAATACATACAAAAAAATGTGTAAATTACTTAGGTAAAGTATCTAGTTACTTTTATAAAATTGGAAATAAAGTGTTTTTTTCTAGTACCATGTGTAGTGAGTGTTTGTCTCTTGTTACAATGAAATCAATAATGAGAGACGATCAGTAAAAAAGTGATAAGTGGTTAAGGTGTTAAAGTGAATGAGCTAGGTTTGAGTCACAGACACCATGCTCTATCTTTAGACTGCCTGTGCATGGGGTATTTCGATTTACACATATGAGAACGTCAATACAAATTGGGCTGGAAGGGCTCCTAAGAACCAGATACGCACACAGCTGTTTAACACTTTTGTGACGTTTTTACATCTCTCACATGAAACAATGTTACCTGGAGCAAAAAAACAAACAAACTTGTATTCTTGTTATTTGTAGACCGAGAGTTCAATATAAACCTCTACATCTCTACTAATGGGGCAATAATTACAATACAGACTAGCAAATTTTTGGATGCCTATTTTAAGATATGTAATATTAACCATTGTCTTTCCAATATATTTATAACAGTCATTAATTCAACTATAAGCGCCAAAAATGATCAATCGTTATAGCAATCGCATAGATGTAGGCTATACTATTGTCTATCCTAGCATTAGTAAGAATAACGTAGGCTATATTTGTAAAGCAAACATTTATGATTGCAGTTCAAAAGTAACCAAAAATATGAAAAACCTTATGTATAAACAATGAGGTAACCCGTTTTTCCTCCTCCTTTTATGCTTGTGTGACCCTGAAACCACTAAGGTTCTTTTTCTTTCTGTTTATAAGTCTTTTTCTAAGGTGTTCATGTTTTTGTCATCATTCACCTGAAAGGTCAAATTTATGTCTATGTGCACTTATGCGTAAAAATACTGTTTTGCGATACTCCTTGGGTCCATGTTTGCACACAATATAAGGTAAACAGTTCTCAAGAAAACAATCTCAAATCTTTTTCTTTTCTGGTGCTGAGGGGTGGGCATGCGTGACGCACCATAGTAACATTATAATTTCGGGTTTTGCTCCTGCTCCCCAAGCTGGAGGAGAGTGACGCATGACGCGTTGGGAGGCGCGGCAAAGTTCTCCCATAAATTCCCGTCAGCTCCGCTCTGCCTCCAGACAGAGAGCACACATCTCTCGCTTATCTGGATCTTATTCTACCACTATAAGCATCGCAACAGCAGCAAGCATGATTAAGAAAACGTCCCCGTCCGAAAACGAGTTTGACATACCGGCTAAGAACTGCCACAGGATGGTCATTCTGGGCTCTACTAAAGTTGGGAAGACCGCAATCATCTCGCGGTTTCTTAACGAAAGATTTGACGATCACTATACACCGACTATTGAGGACTTTCACAGAAAATTCTACAGTATCAGAGGACACGTTTATCAGCTGGATATTTTGGATACATCTGGAAATCACCCTTTCCCAGCAATGAGGAGACTTTCAATTCTTACTGGTAAGGCTAAACATAATGTTAACAACTGATTTAATGTTTTTTTATTTGAGACTGCTATCACTATAAAAATAATACAAGTCACTAATGAGCCCACTTTTTTGTTCTCAGGTGATGTGTTCATCCTGGTTTTCAGTCTGGACAACAGAGAGTCGTTCCAGGAGGTGCAGCGTCTCAAGCGTCAGATCCACGAGACAAAGTCCTGCCTGCGAAACAAAACCAAAGAGAACGTTGACGTCCCGCTGGTCATTTGCGGCAACAAGTGTGACAGAGACTTTTACCGTGAAATCCAGGAGGAAGAAATTGAGCAGCTTGTCGGTCGAGATGAGCACTGCGCGTACTTTGAAATCTCTGCGAAGAAAAACATCAACGTGGACCAAATGTTTCAGACTCTCTTTACAATGGCAAAGCTGCCCAATGAAATGAGCCCCGACCGTCACTGCAAAGTTACCCTGCAGTACTGCGAGGTGCTCCACAGAAAGTCCTTCAGGAACAAGAAGTGCAAAGACGGGAACGCGTATGGAATTGTGGCACCATTTGCGCGCAGACCCAGCGTGCACAGTGACTTGATGTACATAAAAGAGAAAACCGTAGGGGGCAGCCAGACAAAGGAAAAGGGCTGCATCATATGTTGAAAGGTGATTTGCAAACGGACTATACGGACTTGTCTAAGCTCTTACGGGGCATATCCGAGTATTATTACTGTGGGCGTTTTGGTCCATGCAGAGTCAAATGCAGATGGCTCACCTTACAGGCTATATTGTAGTGATATAGTAGACGCTCTGAGAATGTCATAATAATTACTGTAGCCAATAGTGGCACTTATGTTTACATTTTGCTACTTTACCGGACTTGAATGTATGTTGCTCTATGAACAAATATGGATTTAATGTATTTATTGTCTACAACTTTTGTACAAAGAAATAATAAAATACTTTCTTACTCTCATTCTGACTTTTCCTTATTCTTCAACAGAAGCGCCTGCATTTCATTTTCCAGGACAGTCCAGCAATTGAGTTACATTATGTAGGAAAAAAAAAGTGAAATTAAGGTGACTACATTTCTAAGGTTCTACATAAATACAGTGATGCTTGAAGGTGTGGTGCCATCCTAAAACCAATCTACTCATATTCTATCAGCACATGTCCAAGGTAATAAAAAATGCCAGATATTTTGCAGAATTATAATTGAGTGTGTTTCTTAATGAGATTTGTTTACTTCTAAATGTAACTTGTCAAATAGAAAACAAAATAAAACAGAAGTACATTTATTACAAAAAATAATACAATGTAATAAAAAACTGAAACATCAGAAAGAGGCCTACCATACCAAACAAAACCTGTGTTCACAGACAATTTCGCAAATATAAAAACACTCCCCCCTTCAAAAAAATCTGTGTTATTAAGGTCCATAGTATTTTTCATTCTTGGATCATTCTTTTGCTTAGTTAGAGGTGAAGGTCTTATTGTGTCTGTCCTTTTGCAGAAATCATTATTGTAGTCAAATCATGCTCAAATCCTCAGTTTGAGTTCTTCAAAGATTAGTTGGAATCGAGTCATTAACAGAACAAATTGTGTCCAGGACCAAGTCTGTGTCCCCAAAACATTTTAAGTGGAGCCTGAGTCGAGTCATCTTGAGTTGAGTTGCAAGTCTAGAGTTGAGTCCTAACCAATTAAAAAGCACCAGACTCAAGTCCAGTACAAAATAATTCAATTCTAATATTGATTGAGATTTTAGGTTTGTTCATACATACTTCATAAAAGAACATTTCATGTGTTTGGCATTGTTTGGCACATACATAAATATAGAGTGGCATAAAAACAAAGTGTAACTACCAAGATCTTGAGTCCAAGTCCAAGCTACTGTCTGCAAGTTCAAGTCATCAGTTTAAAAGTCAGTGTCAAGTCAAGAGGTCTGTGAGAGGAGTCCATGTCTAAGTATGAGCCATGACAACAAAAGTCCAAGTCATGGAGGTTTAAAGTTAAGGACAAGTTCAGAACTAGAATAGCCATCTGCACCAAACCAAAAAAAAAAAAAAAAAAAAAAAAAAAAAAGGTTGAGTATCCATAATGTTTGGTCATACTCTTCACCCTTCGCGGTGAGGATGCACAGTCTCCACCGTCTTTGACTATATTTCAGTATATTATCAATGACGCCTTTACTTCATGATGCTTTCGGCACATCGAACATACAGAGACCTTTATACTTGTGCAGCAGCTGGTTCTTTGTGCGGACTTGCTCTCTTAGCGTGCCGAGTTGCTGCTGTTGCTCCACTGGACTGCAGTCTATCCCGGGCATATTGGAGATCTGCTCCCGTGCCTCCTGAATTTTGGCTTTCAGCTTGGCCAGTTCTTGGTGGACATCCTGGCTGTCCTTGTCCATGCTAACAAAAAAAATAAAATACACACAAGCAAACCGCCTTGAGTATGGGCTACCCAGAGTCCAGCTAGCGTTTGTTTTAGATAATTTATGTACGTTTAACGCATTTTAAATACACCACCGATAAAACCCAAACGCACAACTCATACATGACAACCTTACCACTTTATAATGTCATGAACCAAGGGCAACAAAGACCAGTCTTCTTTCTCTTTCTCTGGTATGGGTTGAGCAGCCGCCATTATGATCTACTACGGCGCAGGAATGTTACGTCATACATCGCGTCTGTATTTTTTAATTTTAATTTTTATTTTTGGCAATTTAAAACTGCCTTACTTTATAATCTTAATACGCCGCAGCAACTGAGCTTAGACTAGTATACTTTGTATTTTTCTATATTGTAATTTTTTGTAATCGTGGCTAATTCCCATTGTTGATTTACTAAAAAGGTGGGAAATAAATAGCCTTGCTAAAAAATCATTTGTACATTTACATACATGCTAATTCTCGAAACAAGATTTAAGTGAAAGTTACACAATTAAAATTAATAAACGATACTATCATTCTCGTCACTGCAATTCAATGACAGCTGCATAGTCTGACCCTTGGTTTAGTAGGAAAGATTTTTTGTTTGTTTTCAATTTCCAACACAATGTGTTTTAATGTAGGCCATATTTACCATTCCATAAAAATAACTTCAAATGTAATAGCCTACTCTTTGATTATAATGTTTTAATTATTAAAATAAAACTAGCAATTGTTATGGTGGTCAAGAGCCATAGTAACATATAAATTAATATTAAATTGGCAAATAAATCTAACTTAAAATAAATGTTTTGTTATAATCATTAAATCAAATTAATTCAAGCTGTTCTGACTGTTTACCCATTGCCAGTTTAAATGGTTTTAACCTTTATGGGCTATAGGGATATTCAGTGACCTTGTAAAGCCTATAGCCTACATTTACTGTCTGAATTAGGGCATACACTAATACACAGAGCAAACATCTCCTGTCTGTGATGTCAAGAGCTCTAACTGCCTAGCAACTTTAAGCATTTGACTTTAATATAGGCTATCCTTGTGTGTAAATGTGACACAATGTGTAGATAGCATAAAATGAAATGTGGCAACCTTGTGTAAACACTGATGTAGCTGTCTTTTTGTTTAATCATCTGTAATCAGTGTTTAATCAGTAATACAGTACTCAATTTGGGTCACATTTTTTATCATCAACCTCTCTCTGGCTGTTATCAACCTGAAACAGCAAAACTTAATTATTTGGTATTACAATATATTGTGATTAAAAAATGCAACATTTCTTTTTTCAATTTATTATTATTATTATTATTATTATTATTATTATTATTATTATTATTATTATTATTATTATTATTATTATTATTATTATTATTATTATTATTTTGTCACCGGTTCACACTGATTGCTATATTGAATTCAGGAGTTCAAAATTAGGGTTAATAAATCACAGAATAGCAAAGGCTATTTTTTTTTTTAAAGTGATGAAAGTTTATCATATTTATTTATATACACAGTTGACCTCATCTGCAAATAACAGTGGAATAATATAACTCTACCACTACCTTTCCAAATCATATAAAGTGCTGCAATTGAATACCTTTGGTAGTATCTTTGTTTCAATATGTGGTCAGCTGATGAAACAACAACTATAACCCAAATGCAGTATAATATAAGGTTGAAGGTACTATGAGCAGTATATATTTTTTTAATACTTCATAAAAATTACCCACATGTCCCCAGATGTAAATGATGTAAACATGTTTAAATCAAATATTAGTATTACTGATAACAATGGTACAGCTGATGTATTAACAATTTGAAAAAATATTTTCAAATTGTTTATGTTTTCATGCTTGTTTTGGCTCAAACCTCTCCATGGCCAATCGTTCAGTCATGCAGCAGCTGTGGACACAGCTAACAGCAAAACTAGTTGGCAAAAGAGCAGTGACAGTGACCGGCAACCCACAAGACCATGATTGATGATTTAGACTGTAGTACTGTTTTTAAACCAGTACAAGTGCATGGTGCTTCTATTAACTTTAAGGGGTCTGGGAAGGCTTGTTGGAACTAAGTATCAAAAAGTCAGCTGCTGGTCATAATCCTTTGAAAATGTGTTTAATTTACCCAAAAAATAAATAAATAAATAAATAAATAAATAAATAAATAAATAAATAAAAATGTGCGATCATGCATAGTCAGCTGACTGAGATAAATGAAACTCTTTGCCACAGCAAGGAGACAGACACTAGCAATGTTGTGTTTACAACATTGTACAGCAATTGTTTAACCATACCACCAGCTAATGTGTTCATTTTAGCAACACTTCTGCCCCCAAGTGAAACATTACAGAAGTGTCACACTTTAAAGGTATAACCATGCAAAATCCTCAACCCTTGTAAAAAGCGTATATTTTACCATCATCGATTGTTGTTTATGTTTTTGAGTATTCACAACCACTAACGGCAAAAACAGGATAGACAATAGTAATATATCACACAGAAGAGCCAAAGTGAACTTGGAGCAGAGTTGCAAAATATAAAAAATAGTTGCTATAAACCTGCTTTGTTTGGAATATTTACACAACTTTACCCCACTCTAAAACAAAACTGCATACAGGTAATTAATTGGGCTAGTAAGAAAAACTTTACTATATAACCACTAGGTGGTGGCCTTTGATTATTTTTAGACCTAAGCTGCTCACACTATAGGTCTATATAGCCAATATTTTAATGTTGGATAAATACTGGACAATCAACTTTTTTCTTGCAACGCCACAAACTTAAACAGTTTTCCAACACACAAAAATGCAACAATATTCTTGAAAATGTATGACTTGTTTATATATGCCTTATAAATGTTTATTGCAGCATCAGCATCTTCATGAGAATTTAGATTTGGAATGAACGTGATGTTTCGATTTAATTTGAAACCGTCTAAGACTGAACCAGGGCACTGTTAATATACACGGCAGACACAAGCTGACAAAACAAGCGCACCCAGCGTGCTTTTACCTCAGCGTGGTGACGTAAGGTCTTTGTGTTAGCAAATCACGGTGTGCGCTGGGCGGGCATTGTGAAGCCGTAGTTGAGTGTTAGCAGGCTAACTAGAGAAAGAAAGCTAACTAATCGTGAGAGTGGAAGTAGAGCTAACGTTAAAGGAAAAGGCAACTGTCAAAACAGCAAGGGGAACAGCACTTCAAGTGACGTGATAAATCTTGTAAATGACTCAATGAACATACTTCTAACTACTTAATCAGAGACCGTGGTATCAGATGCCCGAGGAGCAATTTGGATACTACATCGATTGTCCCATTTCCAAACGGAAACCATCTCTGGACACATAGTTCGAGCTAGCTAGGTAGCTAGCAAAGTAAACCATCCAGGAGACTTTTTATTGTCACCTAAATTCTCAAACTGAATGTTTCATCTGTCATGAGTCCGGCCGGGTGCTCCCATGTGAACGGTTATAAGGTGGATAATTGGAAACAAAATCTTCGAGTCATTTACCAATGCTTTGTTTGGAGTGGTACTGCAGAAACCAGAAGACGCAAGGTAAAAACACAGGAACTCTAACGGTACCTTCATAAACACAAGTTAATACACACTTTTCACCATGCACACACTGACACGGAACGTAAGTGCAAATTGTGCCCCACATGAAGCATAAATGCAGACTTGTGTTTATGTTCATCTATAGTCCAGATGTGTCTTCTATTACGGCTAGCCTAGCTGTGGTATCACCGGTAAATGGGCTAGCAAGAAACTGTTTGTAAAAGTACCAGGACTTGTTATTTCTTTGCTGTATCGAAGTGCAGCTCTACGTTAGATCAGCCTGGTCTCGCGTGCTTACTGTTTAAACACAAAGTAACTCAGTCTCTTTGGTAAGCTGTGTGTAAGCGGCAGCTGAATTTTGGTTCAGTGTTAGAGCAGTAATAGTAGGCTTCTATTACCGCACCAAACCGACCCATTGTGTTTTCACTCTCACTGGGTCCACTTGACCGGTGCACCACTTGTCTGCTCTCCTTTGTACACCGAAGTAGAGCCTTATCCTGCAGTAGTGATTCACCCCGGGTGAGGATGCTGGGACGCCTGTGACTGTTTTGTCAGATTCTTTTTGGTTCATCCCACACCTGCTCGGCCTACACACATCTCTGAATAGCACTCAGAAAAGTGATGTCATCAGTGAAATGAAGTGTGTGTTACAGATTTACTCACTCCATCTTCAATTCAAGTGTAACAAAGAAAATTGCATTTTTATTATTCTACAACGTTTTGTATGTTGCTAGATTATAATCTTTTTCTATTTCTTATATTGATTTTATATTTTATTCTGGTAAATAGGTGCTTCAGGGAGATGCAGGAGTGTCAGTAGTGGTAAGTGCATACCCCTTGCCAATTCTAAATCCAACAAACAGTAAGTAGAGAGTAGTTATATTCACCTGTACTCACAATTGGCTTGCTATCTCTACTCTTGTGCTGCTCCTAGAAGTGCTTCTTTTGAAGCAATGAATTGGCATTCAGTACTTGTGAGAGGAATTGTACAGGGCTACATCTTGGGTTTAGATCGCACATGTCATTGTAGAATGACATGTGACATTATATTGTATGTTATATTGTATGGTGAGAACATAGTTTGCTTTCGGTAGACCAATCATATCTTTTTAAATTTTGTGGCTGCATTGTTTCGAGGTATTTGACCCTGAATAAATGGTAATGTTGTCCTACTCTCCGCTTGATGTAATTAACTGCTGATCAATTCATTGGGCACAAAAAAATGGCACAACAAGAGGCTGTAGTTCTGAACCACAGTGTCAGTGACATAATTTAATTTTCCTTTGACATTCTTTTAACTTTTACATTCAGGAAAGATTTCTTTAACTTAAACAACATGTGAGAGAAGCACAGAAAAATAGACTGTAATCCTTATTCAAATGCTGTGTGCTGTTTCTCTCTTAGAAAAGGTTGTTATAGTTTGTCACATTCCACTGATTCTGCCTGCTGCTCCATTGTTTCACAGTTAGCTATTATTTCACATTGTACTGCATTAAATGACATCAGTGTAGTAGTTGTGCACAAGGAAGCATAAATCTATTATGGATTTCTCAGGTAAATACTGTCTTTCCTATTCTTATGTTACAGACAAAATTTGGCGATCAAAACTTGAGTATCAGCTGAGGGCTGTATTTGATTTCAGCAAAGCCATATAGCCATGGGGGTTCTGAGCATTATGCCTTCTTCATTGAGCTGTTTTGTTTGGAATAAGATGAAACCTATAGCACTAAACTGAGAGTTTTTAGTGTTATTTTAGACACATTAATTCATTCACAGCATTTTTAAAAATTTTGTACAGTGCGCCTTTACCTCAAGCTGTGGCCACTTTTTATATCACTATATGAAAGTCAATCACCTGTGCCGTATGAACAAATCTGTGTGGAAAATAAATCACAGTTAAATCATCGTAGCTTGTAGATCCATTTCATTACTGTTAAAAAAAAGCAGGGCGCTCAACATAGGAGTAACAATGTCTACCATGACGCTACATACAGAAAAGAAATGCATCAAACTGTGCTATTATCTTAGCCGAGTCAAATGGTTTAGATAGAGGCCGAGTGGGTGGGCTTGGCACTATTTTACAGCTATAACCGCTTTGATGTATTTGCTGTCACTTTGATTAAAGGGTAAGGGGCATGATTAGAGAGTCAACTGAAGTCAACTTTTTCATCCTCTTCTTTTGATAAATCATATATGATAAGAGGCCCTGCTCCTAAACCCCCTTTCCCCTTCAGAGAGCTGCAAATCCTCTTGATGATGAGAAGAATGTGCAGCACTTTTTTTGCATGTTGCTAAGAATTACAGAGGTAGGAAAGCTGGATTTACACATTAGGTGCCACCACACAACAACCTCTCTTTCAAGATGCAGCGAGGCATAGAGCAGATCTTCTTGTCAGATCGGTCTCCATCACATCACAGGCCTGCTCCCTGACTCATCAACATACTTTCGAGTCTGTTCCTCCTGCCTCCTCATCGCTAGTTCCTCTTCTGTGCGCACTCCTACGCCTTTTCATCCTCTTCCCTTGCTTTTGCCTTTTTTATTTGCAAACCTTGTTCAGCTTCTACTTCCAGCGTCTCTTGAACTTGCTGTTCTAAAACTAACTAAAGCTTTAATTTCTGTTCCCCTTTGCTTCAGAGTTGTTTGCTGTGGAATTTTTAGGTCTTTTAAAAAATGTATTGCCTAGCCTCAAACCTACTTCATCCTCTTTTGTTCCCATCATGTAGAATGTGTTTGATGATGTCAGACTTTGGTCTTTGGCTCACTTCCAGCGCTGTTTCCTTCACATCTCTTTGCTTTGTGTCACTGCCAGGTCTTGTCTGATGTGGCTTGCAGGCTGTCAGTCATTGTGGCTGTAGCTCAGTGACTCAGACTAAACGAATGGCACAAGGTTTGTAACCTTCTCTCTGATTAGTGCAATGCCTGGTTGCCCTGTGGCCACATTTTCACATGCAACATTTAAACCTTTTGGTCTCTGAGAAGCATTCCATATCTACAGTATGTTATAAACCAGTGCCCTTGCTTTAATTAGTCTTTTTCCTTTCGGCTTGCCACAGTGAATCGTCTGCCTCCATTTAAGCCTATACTCTGCACCCTCATGTCTCACACCAACTAACTTTCACTACATCCATAAATCTCCCAGTTGGTCTTCCTCTAGGCCTCCTGTCTTGTAGCTCTTACTCAGCATCTTTTGTTATATCAGTCTGGCCTCTCTGACTTTATCTGTTAAACATGTATTATTTAAGGTGTCCTTCTGAGGTACTCCATCCTACTAAAGAAAACTTCAAAATCCCACCTCTACAAGCTCTGCTACTTCCAGCTCTTTTTCTTGACTTTTCCTCAGTGCCACTATCTCTAAACCATACAACATAAATAATGCTGCAACACTAAAATATGGTCTCACATAAAATTATAATAAATTGAAAGTAATAATATGCACAAAGGTCTTTACAACTTGGGCCTTATTTGGGTCCCCCAAAATTTCATAGTTCAAATTGTTCCGAAAATCAAAAAAAAAAAAAAAAAAAGTCAGAATAAGTAAGAACATACTGCTAGGAATGATTAAAATGACACTAAAGGGGAACAAAACCCTTGATGCACCTTAGCAAAATACTATACTAAAAACAACCAGAAAGTTGGGTTACAATTCTCATGGTCTTTTAAAATATAGATCCCATGAAAAATGCTAAGTGTAATTGTGAGCAAAAGTTATATTACAACGTTATAAACATTGTTGCATTTTCATCCAGTTCCTGCTTCGGACCAGCATCCATCACTTCCTCCATCCATTTGAAGTAGATATGGCACTTCCCTTTTGACTGTCCGAGGTTTCACTGCTACAAACTGTGCTGATGGCCAGAGCCTGAGCCAGCCAATAGGACAGCACTCCAGCCCTCCCTTAGTACTGCCATCTGGCTAATGAGCTGTCAATCACTCTCCAGGGGCCAACCAAGCCAAAAACCAAAAAGCTATCAATCTTAACCACTATGAAAACTCAATTATTCACTTGTCTTTCTGAATTCTAGTGGCAGCATTTCAGGGGGCAAAGCATTTAGTCTCGATAATATTGGAAAGGTTATAGATTGAGAGCCTAATTTGAGATTATAAGGAAAACTGTTTCTTTTTTTGTGCCATTGATGCACAGTTTCTTCTTTCTGATGTCGTCTGTCTCTGAGCTGTTGGGCAGTGGGTATCTGGTAGCTGCAAGATCTGACAAATGATCAGGCAGCCTTTTGTTAAGCTGAAGCTTGACTTTTAACCATCTGTGCCGACCAAAAACAAAACACTCCTGCCTGCAGGGTCTGCCCTAGTGCCACGCATGTTGAGCTGTCTGCAACTATTTATAAGCATCTTCAGCTGTTTCCTCTGTGTATGCCTCTTAAGCTCACTACTAAATACTCTCAACAAATGGATAACAATAGAGTTGACAGCGTAATCATAGGACAATAAGGTGGCTTTATATGTTTCTGATTTGGATATTTTTTGGACTTGCAGAGCATATATCATTAGGATAGGAAAGATGAAATGCCTCATATTTCAATGGTAGAAAATTAGGGGTGTAACGATACGTTTTTGCTACGATACGTATCGATTAGAGTTGTTTTGATACGATTCAAGAACGATATTGGGTAATTTGGAATGATTTGATTTAATACCTTCATATTGATAATCGATACAGCAACTTTTTGCCAAAAATCATAAAAGTCTACTCTCAAATGCAGCATCGCTGCCAGGGTTATTATGTCCAGTAGACAGAGAGCAAAGAAAAGTTAAATATAACATTTTATTTCATTAAAAACATAAAAATTACATTAAAAAAGCCATATCTGGTTTTATTTTAACATGCAAATTTCTAACTTTGATATTTCCGATACTATCAATCGATATTCCATGTGTATCAATACACACTTCCTAGTTAAGGATACGATTCGATACAAGGTAATGTGTATCGATATAGTTGTATTGTAGAGAAAAATCTATACATTGATATAGTTACTGTATTGTTACGCCTCTATACAAAAAGGTAGAAATTGTCATGTGTGTTTACCTAGATAGAGTATTTCTGAGTTTCTGGAATCAAGGGAAACAGGCCCACCTACGCAAATCTAAAAAAACGTTTATAAGTGTTATTCAGTGGGAGAGAGTGCAAAGCAGAGTGTAGATAATAAGGGCAGAGGGACCAGAATGGCATGCAACAATTGTGGGCGTAGAGCTTCATAGTGAGGAACCTTAACTACTCACAAACTGTCTAACTTTACACCGTATTACTATTTTCTGGTTAGTTTTTGCTATTCACAATTTCTTCCTTTTGCATGTATATTTCATTAAATGACCATGATAAGATACTTTGTAAGCTGATGATCTGGGTAGAACCATTGCAGCATAGTTTTGTAAGCTTACGAATTAAAATGATTTACTAGTAGACAATAGCTTTCTTGTCTCCAAGTGAGTTGTTTTTTGTGCTTCATACAGCAAGTCAGGTTTATGGTGTCTTCATGGTTAATAGTCTGGAGAAGGGCCTTATTTGTACAGAGTATAGTTGAGATTATTCATCAGTAAATTTTGTTCTCATTTATCTTGTCCATTATATAAGTGAGCAATGCGTTTTAATTAAAAGAAGCATTTTGAACCTAAAGAACAAAGCAACATGGTGAGTCACTGCTCTCATAGCTTTTGTTCTATTGACTTCTTCCTATTTGTTGTAGTGATTTGAGCATGCTCAGTAGAAGCAGACCATTCTCCACATCATAATCATCGTTTTCTCTCCTCCTCAGTTACAGCTCATCATATTACTGGCTCACATATGAATGCCTCAACACAAATAACAAGCCAGGAGTAAAGCAAAGCAGTTTGAGAACAGCTTGTTCTAAAGCAAGCTGAGCTATGCCATCATGATTTGAAAGCAATTTATAGAATAAGCTCACACACTGCTCTTGAAAATCTACTGGAACCATCTTCCCAGCATCTTGCTTGATTTGAGCTTCTATCAGTCAACATCTTTGGTGGGTCATTCCACCTGACACAGAGGCTAGATTACTACCTGTCCAACACTTGTTCCAGTCATTTGAGCCAGTGTAAATCAATAGATGATCTAATAGAACATTAAAAGCCCTTGAAGGAGATACCGATCCAGTGATTTTGACACTGAGGAATAGATAGCATGAACTCTGCAGGAACAGATTTCTTTCCAGCTCAAAAAGTCAATTGTGAAGTCCTTGGGTGTGAGGGTATTCAAGAGTGAGATCTGGCACAGCAGAGCTTTTGAAATAAAAGGCACACAATAAATTAGAGTATCATGGAAAAGTCCATTATTTTAGTAGTTCATTTCAAAGTGAAACTCATATAGATTCAGTACACACAAAGTGAAACATTTCAATAATTTATTTATTAAAATATATTCTGTGTCTCCTAAACTTTGCATATTATTATAAGGGTCACAACTCACAAGCCAGTTCACTCTTTGTGCCGGTCCCAAGCCTGGATAATCGGAGAGAATTGTGTCAGGAAGGGCATCCGGCATAAAACCTTTGTCAAATCAATATGTGAATCACTGCAGGCTAGAAGGCAGAGGATTTTCTGCAGTAAGAAGTTAAAAGCCAAAAGGAAAGAAGAAGACAACATATCATTATCAACACAGTTTGAAATAAATAAATGCTTATAATATTTCACTCTGTGTGTACTGAATCTATAATATAGGCTTTTCTTTTGAATTACTACTGCTGAAATACTTTTAGTGGACCAGCTTGTCCTTGATTGCTTTTATCAACAGGATCCAAGGTAGGCAGTGTAGTTATCCTGTGGGACATATTGTGCTGTACCATATGTGATGGAGATAGTATGAAGTAAAACCAACCAAAGCCTCTTGTGTTTCATTTCAACAATACACTTTAATCTTGTTCAGACGGTGTCAGGTTGTTCTATTGTATCTGCAGTGAAAAGATGAATGTGCTGACAATACATGATAAGGTTATTAAGTTCATGTTAGATACCTTAAGCAAGGTGTGTGTTCATATATTATTACACATATGGGAAGGTAGGCACATACTCTAACGCCTTCATCCTTTTTCTTTTTTTCTTTTCCCATGTTAGACTATAATTTTAAGTTTTGTTAGAGTTGCACAGCAAATGTGAATAAGTGAGGTATTTTAATAGTCCCTTCCTTAGGGTTTTGGCAGTGGTTGAAAGAACATTGCAGTCTGTGCATTCTGTGAAGATGCAAAGGGTATTAAATGATTTCCCAGAATTGATCATTGGATCCACCGTGTCTACCCTCGTCTACACATATTTTTCTTGCTTACTTTGTTTTCAGTTCCTTTTTGTAGTAGTGTTGTTCTTGAAACACTTTGAAACTTTTCTTATTTTTACATTGTAATTACATCAGTTAAAAATAACATTCTTAGTTAAAAATAACCTTCTTGTGATGGCTGCAAAATGTTTTGTTATTTTAATAACAGCAAATGCAATATCAGTACTGCAAGAAACTAATGTATCTCAATAATTTTCTGGTTGTCCACTTAGCCCTGGTTTACCCTTTTTTTTAGTCCTGGTTAATCACCCAATTTTGACTTATAAACACAGAAACTTGCATTTCAGCTTAAAATCAGTTGAAATAAAAAAGATTCAAATATCACCAGGCATACTATTATTGTGATGTTCAACATAGTAATCACATATTGCATGTGTTTCTAATGTTATGCAGACTGACTAAGAAAATTAAGATTCTACGAAAGATTTAAAGAGGATCTTGAAAATGTGGTTTAATTTTGCATTATATTAAAGAACAAGAACCATCTTGTTCCGATTAATGTTTCTTCTATCTAGCTTGATGTATTAGACAAGGTACTCTAGCAGCAGTTGGTCTTCACATTCTGTTGCACACATTAATTTCACCACCCGTTATGGTTAAACAAGTTAGAGGCTCTACATGCACTGGTCTGTCTTTGATCCAGATCCCACCTGACTTCTTCAGTTTGCCTGCCAGCCGTTAAATCCCACTAAGCCTGCATGTGTTATAGTGGAGGATTCAGTGTGGAAATGTGCTCTTATTCAAGTGCAGTAGATTTGTCAAGAGGGCCAGAAATCTTGGTTTGTTGAAGTACGGACTTGGAGATACAAATCAAATTTAGCTTACAAGGAGATCAGAGCTTGGGATGGACTGCTGCTCTTATCATACTCATTGTGCCACTATTGTCTCCCCTCTGCTTTTCTCCCTCTTCTCCCTCATGCCCTTGTCTCTAGGCTAAATCGTGTATCTGTCACATGTGTGGCGCCCACCTGAACCGACTCCACTCCTGCCTCTACTGCGTGTTTTTTGGCTGCTTCACGAAGAAACATATTCACGAACACGCAAAGAACAAAAGACACAATCTTGGTAAGTTACATACTCAGAAAACTTTTAGTGTAAAATTTGTATACACAATAAAAGGCTTTTAGTTTTACTAAAGGTTGTCCAAACATTTTTCAGAGAGAGAGAGATATGAGAATGTAAAAATATCAAAAGGCCAAGAGTATCTATTAATATTTTAAATGTTTTTATGAGAATTTTGTTTTCAGTTACTGAAATAATTCTTATTAATTAATTGCCGTATTTTCCGCACTATAAGGCGCATCGGATTATAAGGCGCACCTTCAATTAATGGCCTATTTTAAAACTGTTTTCATATATAGGGCGCACCGTATTATCAGGCTCATCCACTAGATGGCGCTGCGCTAAAGGGAATGTCAATAAAACAGTCAGATAAGTCAGTCAGTCAAACTTTCTTAATAGAATACAAACCAGCATTCTTACAACTCCCTCGTTGAAAACAATGTATTTCCAACTCCATTTGTCACAGTTCAAAGCTACATGAACAGCAGTTCGAGCGCTCGGTTTTCTGTCCCCTCAATGTCGCAACTCTTCTACTAGATGGAGCAAAGGCCGCGCCTCCTTGCTCTTTTGCAGCAGGATCCATAAACACGCCTATGGCACACATGAACAGCTGGGACTGGAATTCCCCTTTATCGTTTTTACCGCTGTCACTTCAGCGACGCCCCCTGAATACGGTAGCCATAATTAACCAACATTGATCCATATATAAGGCGCATTGGATTATAAGGCGCACTGTCGGTTTTTGAGAAAATTAAAGGCTTTTAGGTGCGCCTTATATTGCGGAAAATACGGTAATATAAAATAATTAATTAATAATTCTTGGTAGTTCACCTGGTACAGTTTATACCATACACTATACAGGGTCATTCCCCTCTCGCAGACCATATTTCTTTCTTGTCAGTCTCCACTTTCTCTAATAAGTAAAGGCTTATTAGAGCCTGTCTTTGCTTAAAGTCCTTCCCAAAAATAAAAAAGGCAGATATTTTTTCTTGAAATGACATTTTAGCTATCCCGAACACCGATTTTAACTAAATAATATATTTTCTATATATCTTTTAGATAATTGTTCAATGTAATCAACACCTTTTTTATGGTTTGATAATTATGTTAATAATTGCACATGCATAGTTTTTTTTTTTTTTTAACTTTTAAATGGTTATAAAAAAGTAAAAATATAACCAATAATATAAAATATTTCTGTCATATTCACAGGCCCACGTGTTGTTTGAAAGTAGTCAAAATGCTCAGACAAAGCTACTCAAATGTTGTTTGCTACAACAAAGCTACTCAAATGTTGTTTGCTACAACAAAGCTACTCAAATGTTTGCTACAACAAAGCTACTCAAATGTTGTTTGCTACAACAAAGCTACTCAAATGTTGTTTGCTACAACAAAGCTACTCAAATGTTGTTTGCTACAACAAAGCTACTCAAATGTACTGTTGATGCCTGCCATCAATGTATTGTTGATGGCAGGCATCAACAGTACATTTTAAGACAGCGGCTGAGATTCATATGCAATCTCACTTTGTGTCATATTTGGCCCCTGGGCCTGCACTTTGGACACATCTGTATTAGTACCATGATCCACAAGTCACCCATGTTGCTTCTTCATCATGTCAGCCTTCACATTTAAATGCACCCTCGCTGCCCACTGCAGCATCAGCTATTATCAGTGAGGGATTACAGCATCACTATAGGCCACTTCTCCCTTTGAGCAGCCAAGAAGCTGAACTCCACTTACACTGCGCATCAGACCTTATCCAGTCAAATGTCATCGACAGCTTAAGCCAGTGTGCTCCTTATGCACCACCAAAGCATAAAACTAACTGTAGCTTCTAGCCCTGTGACTTTTACCCTTGCATGTTAATTATGCTAAAGTCAGTGTCTCTAATGAACACGATTCTGACAAGAGACTCTTAATTGTACAAAACAAAGGAAATAATGAAACAGTAGCTTTGAATGGCTTTAATTTGTTAATGCACGTCATTGGTTTGGTTCCACGCATTTCCCCAGCACAGGGTCCAACAGTGTTAATTAGCATTGAGTTTTTCACAGGAGCCTCTCTGACATTGGCACTCTGCTCCTCTCTACCTCTAATCAAATTAAACCAAGCTCCTGATCCTGCTAGACAGAACAATTCTTTTATATGACGTCCTTTCACATCTATTTTAAATGCTTTTATAGACAGCCTCTTTTCTTTGTGCTCCTTTCCACCCCTTTTACATCGTTTTTCTCTATTAATTTATTATATAGTTGATAAAAAGTGATAATATTAATAGATGCTGTTTTGTTTTGATGTATTTTTTTTTTTTTTACCACTAGGCAAAGCATGATGACAATACACCAATCAGACATAAGTTTATGACCAATTACATTGAATAACACAGATTATGTGTTCATCATGACACCTTTGGTATATATTAGGCAGCAAGTGAACATTTAGTCCTCAAAGTTGATGTTTTTGAAGCAAGAAAACTGGGGCAGCGTATGGATTCGAGTGAGTTTGACAAGGGCCAAATGTGTGATGGCTAGACGAGGGATCAGAGCATCTCCAAATCTGCAGCTCTTGTAGGGTGTTCCCGGTCTGCAGTGGTTAGTATCTACCTGGTATATTGTTTTACCTGATAAGTGTATGCTTTACCATTAAAACAAAATGCAAAATGACCAAAAAAAATAAAGCATGCAACTGAATCTTGTACATGACATGTTGGCTGAATTTTTATATGTGGGTAGCACCAAAAACAGAAAAAAAAAAGAGTCCAGTTGATGCTAAAAATAGGTTGTCACGGCAACAGAGCAGAGGTATTGTTGCTGCGGAGTTTGAGAATGAAATAGGTTCAAGTGTGTGTGTGTTTTTTTTTTTTTTTTCCTTTTTACCTCGAAAAGTACAGGTGAATGAGAAGAATACGCCTATTTGATCATGGCTGCCCTCACATCTTCCAAATGAGTTCCTCGCAAGTAATGAGATGGAAACCTATTGCAGTGACTGAAAATACAGGGTGGAAAAAAGCAGCACAAGTGATGTTGGATAGTAAAATAAAAGCAATGTGTGTGTGTGTGTGTACTCTAAAAACCGCCAGTAATTGTTCTACCCCTCTTTGTCTTTCAGCAATAGACTTATTATATGGTGGGATTTATTGTTTTGTGTGTCAAGACTACATATACGACAAAGACATGGAGCAGATTGCCAAAGAAGAGCAGAGGAAAGCCTGGAAATTGCAAGGTTAGAGCTGCTGTATGGCCTGTGTCAGAGCACTTAATGCAGCTTTTTATACAAGTGCTTTGTGGATTTTATTGTTGTAACATTTTATCTCTATACAGGCGTTGGGGAAAAATACACAACCTGGGAGCCGACTAAGAGGGAGCTAGAATTACTACGACACAATCCAAAGCGGAGGAAAATCACTACAAACTGTACAATAGGTAGGTAATGGACTACTGTACCACATTATATTAGAAGTACTTGAGGTCAGACATGCAATTAAATGTTCATTCTTAGTACAGCTGTATTGGTCTATGGCATGTCAGTATTAGATCCAGAACACAGTGCTCTTTCTCTAATAGATTAATTATGTTAATCTGTCTCTGTCCTTTAATCATTTGGGTGTTTGGTTCAATTTGGTCCCTTTCTGCCCATCAAAATTGTATGTCACTTATAATTACATTTTTTATTTTGAATGAAAAATGTACTTGGTAAACTTTTGTGGCAAACACTCAGGCTTGTGTGTGCTTTCTAGGACCAGTCTCAAATGTTTAAACCCTTGTCAAGCGCTTTGTTCCAGTACCAACGTTTGTGCTGTTGGGCTTAAACCAGAATCATGCTGTGTCTCACCTGTTTCCTGGCTATTTCGTCAGGAGTCTAGACTCAGTTTCTCTCCCTTAATGAATCCATTCACAGTTTTGTCTGCTCCAGGATACACACAGCTCCTCTGGCAGGCACAAACAACACAATATCTAGGCAGCCTCAAAGCCAATATCTGAGCGTCCTGCTGTTTATTCTCAGATTAAGCAGGTGCATGTGAAGTTCTCTTTATCTTCATTCACATGTTGATCTTATTGTTTCTCTTCTCCTTCCTGCAGGTTTACGAGGGTTAATAAACCTGGGCAACACGTGTTTCATGAACTGTATTGTTCAGGCCTTAACACACACGCCGTTGCTGCGAGACTTTTTCCTCTCCGACAGACACAAGTGCGAGATGCAATCAAACTCCTGTCTGGTGTGTGAGATGTCGCAGCTTTTTCAGGAGGTATGATGCAAAATTAAAAAAAAAAGTTGTCAAATTTATTTCTGCAATTCCACAGTGAGAAGCAAAGCTTGTTAATTGTAAGCCATGAAGTGAGATTTCCTGACAAGCATACAGTAGATTACAGAATGTCCTTGTGCACTGCAGAAGGCTGAGTCACTGCTGTACTCTTTTGTTGAGTAAAGAGCAAAGTGGAAAAGGATGAAAAAGCTGCCTGAATGAAATCTACTGACCAGGACAAGTAAATCCACAAAATAGTGTAATTACACCACCTGACCAGTGAGACAGAGTTATATTATATTTACAGTATAGCCATCTAACCCAGTTTTTTTTTTCAAAGTTATTCGTCCTGAATTTTACACATTTCCTCCGCTTGTTCCCTCACTACTTGGCCCTTTTCTCACACACTCTCACACACACACACAGATGGCAAATGATACAATAATGAGTCGACTCACCATAATCAACACATTCCTGCCCTGTCACAGCTGGTGTATTGGTAATCTCATCTCACATCAAGTAAAATGCCGCACACCTCTGTCACTTTTTGATTGATTTAAAAGAAGGGTTTTTGCCTTACAAATTCTGTCTTACATACCTGCTATACAGTGTCTTTTCTATTGAAACCCTGTCCTAAAAGCGTGAAGGCAGACTTCAAGGTGAATTATAGCCTAGGTTATTTTATTTCAAAATGAAACTGCAGTGAGCAGAGCGCATGTGATGTGTTCATGCCTAGTAATGAAATCCTTCTCTTCTGCATTAACAAGCTGGTGCTGTATCTTCATTGTAGATTGTGTGCAGCCCTGGTTTTGCTCTGCTACTTCAATGTCTGCATCTTCTGACCCTGAAATAGATTGTCACTCACGTAAATTCCCATGGCAACACAAAGACACTGCAATGCATTGTAGATGGCTGTACCTACTGCTACACACCTATTTCCCATCTCTCGGGCCACTTTGTCTTTGCTTTCTTTAACCTCGTAGGCCTCCTCCAACCCGTCCTTATAGGTGATGTGTCATTTCACCACTGAATCTGACAGAAGGCAGTTAAGAGTCAGACACTCATTGAGACTGATGGCTTCAGTGCTGTCGTGATCCTGCAGTGAATAATGAATGACATAGCCGATAAAACATAACTCAACATGCAACACCTGGAAAAATAGGTTAACCACATGTCTCATTTGTCTTCCCCTGCTCACAGTTCTACTCGGGACACCGCTCACCCCACATTCCCTTTCGGTTGCTGCACCTGGTGTGGACGCACGCACGTCACCTCGCAGGCTACGAGCAGCAAGATGCCCACGAGTTCCTCATCGCAGCATTGGATGTACTACACAGGCACTGCAAAGGAGATACCATCAGTAAGCTTCTGATAACCAGTCTTGGCATTTGTAGAGAAATAAAAACAATTTTGAGTGTGTTGTCATTCTGCCTACATAAAGAAAATATAAATTAAAAAAAATTATCTTAAGAGTGTAAGTGCATCTTGGAAATTTGAATATTGTAGAAAGTGAAATAATTTCAGTAGTTTAATTCAAAAGTGGAACGCATCTATAATATAAAAAAATGTATTTCAATCATTTATTTTAATTTGGACGATTATGATGATTATGTATGTAATATTTTAATTTTAAGAGATACTGAATTTGGGGTCTTCCTGGCTTTCTCATTTATCATAACATTAATAAATAAATAATTAAATCAATGTTCCAAATATTTCTGTGTGTCTTGAATTGAATTTACATATGTTTCTCTTTTATTGAACTACTGAAATACATTCACTTTTCCCACAATATTAAATTTTTTTTAGATGCACCTGTTCCTGTATAAGCTCTTCATAGATTTAAAAAACACAATTTAGACTCCCTATTTTAACGCATGAGTAAAATAACCCTTTAGAATAGAGCTATGAGATCTTCCTGTGGAGTGCAGTGCCTTCTCTACTGAAGGAGACTGACAATGTGTGTACCAGGGGGATGGCAAGCAAGCAGTGTGAGGAATTTCAATAGGGCCTGCTGCAGTGCAATGACAGGCTGACTCACCCACACACCCCGCAGTAAGCCTCTGTCCGATTGGCTTTGGGCAATTCAGGGAGTTGTAAAGTGCCAGATAGGCTCCGCTGCAGGGGAACGGTAAAGTGAGAAAGAGGGCCAGACAGACCTTCAGAGGTGCTAAAGAGGTTGTCGCTTTTATCTCTCTGAGTGTATTTATACCTCATGCTCTCTATCTCTTTTTCAGGAGATGACAATGGGAAGAAGGCCAACAATCCAAATCACTGTAATTGCATCATTGACCAAATCTTCACCGGAGGCCTGCAATCAGATGTTACCTGCCAAGTTTGCCAGTAAGCTTTTGTGATTAAGTCAATAATAAAAAGGTAGATTCCTCCTAGATTCCTCATCCAGGATATTTATACCAACCTCACTGTCTTGGTGTCTTACTTATGCAGAAGGGAACCGGAAAGGTAGAAGGTGACCCAGTATGACCTTTTATAGAGCATTGTGGCATTTTCATTGTTGGAGAAATGCATTCTGCCGTCAACAGACATGGCATAAGAAATAGAGGATGCATATGACAAATGTTGATTGTTAAAACGAG
Source organism: Bostrychus sinensis (assembly GCA_020698575.1). Lineage (NCBI taxonomy): Eukaryota > Metazoa > Chordata > Actinopteri > Gobiiformes > Eleotridae > Bostrychus > Bostrychus sinensis. The sequence continues at coordinate 19,288,806 of CM036253.1, read as the reverse complement.
AAATTATGATCACACCCACAGTGTCCAGGCGTATACAGGTGCATCTGAATAAAAAGATTATTATAGAAGGGTCAATGTATTTTAGAAATTCAATTAAAAAAGAAACATATGGATTCAGCTCACACAGAGTGAAATATTTCAAGCATATATTTATTGGAATTATCTAAAGTCAGTGTCTCATAAAATCAGAATCTGACATAATTCTACATAATCAGCACAATTAAAATAAATAAATGCTTAAAATATTTCACTCTGTATGTCCTGAATTTAAATGTTTCACTTTTTGTATTGAACTACTGAAATTATTTTTATATTCTAATTTATTCTATTTTTTGAGATCCACTTTTATGTAGCAGCAAAAGTAGCACTAAACCTAAAATCTCCTTGAGATTTTAAGATTTCACAATCTTGTCCTTGAGATTATTGTGGACAACACTCTTCTTCAAAGAATAACTGGCCCAATCATTCTGTCCTGTCTGCTGTTCTTATTTAAAGGTAAGGTCCCTGTAGACACGCTGTAAGGGGGTTGGCCAGACAGAGGCAGAAAGTGAGCGCTGTCCTCCCACCCCCTAGAGTTGTCCTGTCACATTAGTGCTAGCAATCTGTACTGAACCGCAAAACACCTCATTCTAGCAGGCTGCTCAGACCAATCTTTCACCTGCCTCTGCTATAAATAATGCATGTAATGTCTAATATACAGAACAACCATTAAACAGATTTCTGTATTTACACGAGTATTTCACCACTTTTATCTGACCACCTTCTGGTTAAAGAGGGTACTGCAGCTGCATGAGTAATATTGTGAGCTCATGTTCAGATTTGTGTGAAGTATATGCATTCTAGCATCAAGCCCCAATTATTTTCGTGTCTGGGATACAGTCCATCATGGTCACTGGACTGTAATAAAACAAATTCTTTATGTAAAGCCAAATTTTCTCTGATGTAACTCTTCATCGAATTGCAAATGATCTTGGAAGAACATTGTGAATATTATGCACATGCACACTCTAAAGCTCCAGCAGGATTTAGCCAAAACATGACCAGAATCCTCACAGGCTGTGCTCAGTATTTTTAGTCAGATGATGTGTTGCCATCGCTGCCATCCTCTCCATGACTTATTCATGAAACCTGTATTCTACAAAATGCATATTACCTGGTTATTCTTAACGATGCTCTTTTTTTTGTTCCTGCAGCGGGGTTTCCACGACAATAGATCCGTTCTGGGATATCAGTCTGGACCTGCCAGGTTCATCTACGCCTTTCTGGCCCCTCAGTCCTGGAGGAGACAGCAGCACAGTAAACGGGGAGAGCCACCTGTCAGGGTCCACCACACTTACAGACTGCCTTCGAAGGTGCAGCATCTTTTTTCTGTGCATGAGTTAAAACACATCACCACTATACACCTACTAGGGCTGCACAATGAATTGCCAAATTATTGTTAACGCGAGATCAGCAAGCGCAATATCCATATTACACAAAATGTATCGCAGTGCTACCGTAGTGCTCTGACAGAGATTGTCACAATCATTGTCCTCTCAGATCATTCAATACAACTATATTGTGACCAAATAGGAATATTTTAAAAGACCTGATATAGTCACGATTTCTAAGTTTAGTCCTGGTTTAGTCTTTTAATTTTAACAACTAAATGCAGACACTTTAATTTTTTTATAATAATAATTTATATATATTTCCTAATATATTAATGTGTCAAAGGAAATCCAAATATTGCTTGTTCTATCGTAATTGCAATATTTAACATAGTTATCACATACTGCATGTTATTTTAATATTGTGCAGTCCTAATGTCTACGCTAAAAGTCACATTTGTTTCCTAATGTAAGATGTTTTTTGTATGTATATCCATTGGCCTAGTCATCAGGATATTTTTTCTCCCTTCAATTCATTGCTGTTAAATTTTACCACATGTCATCAGTTCTTCCACCTAAAACAGAGGTCACATATGGTGCCCACTCAGAACCACCCTTTTATCTCCCTTTTCTGTCTCTCATCATCATCAGGTTACTAGAGCAGGTGTGACCTCCCATATCCTTCACTGCCTCTTCATTATGGCAATTTCTTTTCCACTCCTTATGATTTTTTATATCTCCCTCTTCCCCCTCTGTGTATCTCATCTCCTCCTGTGTCTAGGTTCTCGCCTTCTCTGCTTCAGATTTTTTTTTTCTGCTGCAGCTTTTCTCACACGCCTAGTTGCTGCAGCAAGTCTCTTAAAGGTGCAGAACTGGTTAGTGCTGTTGCCATGGCGACATAGGGGTTGGCAATACCAGGTTTGAGGCTGGGTGTAGTGACATTCGCAGCAGATGCAACAAAACTCAGCAGGCCTATTTTATCTGCAACCTTCTTGGAGTTATTGTGCTAAAAAAGCTTGTCTACAGTGACCACTAATTTGCTGTCTTATCATTACAGTAGTACATCAATGACTAAAACTAACATTATTCAGTAGTTCAATTAAAAAATAACTATATCAATATAGTACACACGGAGTGTCAAGTTTTTTATTGTGATAATTATGATATGTTATATTTATTGTATCTTATATGTTACTAATTTTATTACGTGTAAGCCATAAATATCACAATCAAAATAAATTCTTTATATATTTAAATATTTCTTTATATATTTCAGCCTGTGTACTGAATCTATATTGTATGTTTATTTTGAACTGAAGTGCTGAAACAAATACACACTTTTACATAATATCCTAATTTTATATATGTATGTAAGTAAAGGTACAATAACACATATGTATATGTGCTATTGTACCTTTACTTGCATATTTTTATTTTATATTTGCTAAATCTGTCATCCTTTTTTTTCCCCGTCTTTGCTTCTGCAGGTTTACACGGCCTGAACATCTAGGAAGCAGTGCCAAAATTAAGTGTGGCGGTTGCCATAGTTACCAGGAGTCGACTAAACAGCTGACAATGAAGAAGCTCCCTATCGTAGCATGTTTCCATCTCAAAGTGAGTCAGCTTGGCAACAATGTGCTGCCGGTTATCACTTGGTACATTAACTGTCACCGTCTCACAACTCTAGGTGCATTTAAACAAGTCTAAATTTGTCAGTTCAAAAATAGCACTGTAAAGCGTTTTGTGGATACATTTTAGTCAAATATCTCTAAGCTAAAATATTAGCATTCATCTTTTACAGTGACTGACACATTGGGCCTGTTACTTTTGCCAATTTAATTTTGTGTGGTTCTGCTGCGTAGCTCTGTCAAACTCTAGGGGCACCTATGATTTAAATGAATTACATAGCAGTCCACCGCTCATGTTTTATTTATCATACAATACTGAAAGCATATAACCTATTTTTAAAATTCATAGAAACAGGGTAGAACAAGATTATTTTAAGCCTGTTATTTTCCAATTTTGAGAATGGCTACATGTGTAATGGACAAAGTGAAAAAGCCCTTTTTGCACCATCTCTGGATGTTTTTAATGCAGTAATGATGCAAACTGATATCTCTAAATGTGCTCTCTTCCCCTCCCCCCTCTTGTTTTTCCATTTTTCTACCCCTTCCCCCCTCATCCCCTCCTTTTCTTTCTGACCATCTCCAGCGGTTTGAGCACTCTGCGAAACTGCGGAGGAAGATCACTACATATGTTTCCTTTCCCTTAGAATTAGACATGACACCTTTTATGGCATCCAGGTGAGCATTATATAATAGTGAACAATCACATGTGAAAATAAAAATACCCTCTATATGAAAAACTGGATATATACTAAATATAAACCTTTTTTAATAAAAAACAAAACAGAAGTCGACTTACAGTGTTTGACTTGAATTCTGAAAATATATGTCATGGTAGAGCATGCAGCAGTCTTGCCCCACCCCGACTCCAGCTTTCATTCAGCTCTAGAGACGCGGGGATGCTAGTGGTACAACTGGGTTGCATGCCTGATTTTATAGATTGAATAATGCTGCCACCTAGTGGAATTTGGGGACCATGTCACGCATGTTGATAAATTATAATATTTATATTTATTTATTTAGGAAGACCATTCATTTCAGTAGTTCTATTCAAAGAAAATCACATTATCTGTACTCACAGAGCGAAATATTTCAAGCTTTAATTTATTTTAATTTTGATAATTATGGCTTACAGTTAATAAAAACAACATTCTATATTTTATACATATAGAATATCACATTATAATAATTTATAATCATTTATTATTTAAATAAATGCTTGAAATATTTCACTAACATGTAAATTGGAAATGTGTGTTTCACATTTTGATTTGAACTCCTGGAACAATTTTACTTATTAATTATTTTTTAAGTGTGCCTGTACCAAAATTGTAATGTTTTTCTTTCTCTGTCCCAACACAGTAAAGAAAGCAGAATGAATGGGCAGTATCAACAGACAGTTGATGTATTAAACAACGACAATAAGTAAGTATGGCAAATTTACAGTAAACTGATGGACTAACCGTACTGATGTCACTGTAGACAATTGCATTAAAGCATGGCAAAACATTTTAATGAGCCCAACCATCTGGCTGTGACTTTCCCAAATTAAATCTAATTGCAGGTTATTAAAAGCTGCTTAGTTTCCTTCAAGCATAGCAATTGTAATACATTTTATTTTCTAGAACATTTACTGTCTATATATAAAGTCATGCAATTGATTAGGGCAAGTGTAGCAGAGAGGCAGATAAAAGATCTAACTTATCTATACTGAAGGCCGATTTGAACATATTTTTTGTTGTTTTGTTGTGCAGGTATTCCTTGTTTGCAGTGGTAAATCACCAAGGCACATTAGAAAGTGGTCACTATACTAGCTTCATTCGCCAGCACAAAGACCAGTGGTTTAAATGTGACGACGCCATAATCACTAAGGCCAGCATCAAGGATGTACTTGACAGTGAAGGGTAAGACAAAACATGCACTACAGGTGCATTCCAATAAATTAGAATAATGTAGAAACTGTGAAATTAATTCAATAGTTCAATTTAAAAAGTGAAACACATATATTATATACAGTAGATTCAGTACACACTGAGTGAAATAATTCAAACATGAATTTAAATTGTGAATCTAGCTGCAGGGGCTCACATGCTAATGTACTATTTGTGATGGTCCCAAGCCTTAATAAAACCTATCCCAAATTAATATGCAAAAAGACAGCACGCAAGGAGACAGATTTTATGTTGTGGCGACCATAAAGGGAAAAGCCAAAAGGAAACATTAGTAATTAATTTTTTTATTATTATGTAATATTATAATTTTATGAGATCCTTTTTATTTAACTTTAAGCCATAATTATCACAGTAAAAATTCTTTAAATATGTGGCTTTGTTTACTGAATCTGAATAACCTGTTTCGCTTATAATTGAACTACTATAAATAAATAGATTTTTCCATAATATTCTAATTTATTGACCTGTAGCCTTGTCATCTGCTGCTAATTACACACAACATTCTTATTCCTTGTTTCTTATGTCTACAGGTATCTCTTATTCTACCATAAACAGTTCCTTGAATACGAGTAGTGTTTTCTGAGGCCAATGGCAATGAACAACCACTGCTTTTGAACAAGTGAAGGGACTAGGGGACAGGACGGAAAAACACACAAACCTACCTGAATCTCTCTTGACTACCAGTCTGCTCCTCCAGCTCTAGGAGGACAGCGAATATAAAAAGTGTGTAATCATGCAACCTTAAAAAAACAAAACAAAAAACAAGCACTGAGCTACTTCTTGGCATCTACTTGACAAAACTGAATGAAAGAGGAGAGAAGGAGGAAAGGCCTTTGAGGGAAGACTTTGTCTGCTGTCCCCTGTTACCTGCTGCAAGGGTGAAGCATGATGCCGGGTCATGCATCTGAGGGCACATCTGGAGTTATCACAGTATTCTGACCCCCATTACCACCACCGACTACATCCATCTCTCTCCCATGGTGCTCTCGTTTCAACTTACCAAGCATTTAAACTCGATGGAAGACAGTTCAGTTCATATGCATATACAGTAAAGGGACTGAGCGCAAAAAAGAATTAAGATCAATGTATTATTATGAACTTATGAAAAAGAAAAACATTTTTAAAAGTATGGTTATTATCATTTGTGAATTTAGTTATCAAATACTGTATGAATCTAGTATGCATCTATTTTTAAGAGCAGAAGAGGAAAAAAAAAAAAAAAGTGGGAGAACCTAAAGATGCTGCCTTTGCCAGTTGCTGGGGAAGCGCTGCCATGGAAACAGATTTGGACCTAAGTGTGCTCATGTTTCATTATTTACCGTGTTGGTTGTTTTATTTTTAACATCTGGTTGAGGGCAGGGAATCTATTTTTTTAGCAACACATTAAATTTTTTTTGTTTACTCGTTTCCTCTTTTTTTTTTTTTTTTTTTTTTTTTTTTTTTCAGTACAGTCACGTGTACTTCGTTGTCTTAGTACTGGAAATGTTTTATTATACTTTCATTCTTGTGGAATTGTGGGTATAACGATGGCAATGATTAAATTGAATTGTATGTTGAATGTTGAGCTTTGAGTTTTATAAGGCATTTTGAAGACATAATGTGAACACTTCTGTATACAGTACAGTAAAGGGGAGAGCGCTGTGGTCTGTCCTCAAAGAACAGTTCTATTATACTCTGTGCTAAAACATACCTGCAATGCTTGTTACTGGACACTCCAGATCTTTCAAAATGTGAAATTCACCCCAATATTGCCTCAAGGCCTGATGCTCGTCACAATTTCTCTTTGACAATTTAACGGCGATTGTGTGCAATAAGAGAAGGTAACGCACTTGCTGTCTTAAGGCGGCCACAGCCTGCCTCATAATCCATCAGTGTTAATATTCTCCATGGCAACTGTGTGGTTGGTGTAGACCAGAGTGGTTTGTGGTGTCTTTGCTTCTGCAGTGCAGTAAACCCCGTCTCCGACCTGTCAGACTTTAAGTAATGCTTATTCCCATCACATGTTTTTTTGATTGTTTAAAAAAAAAATAGTCCCATGTGTATAAGATGAGGATCCTAGACTCTCACAAACAAGAACCACTACCCCTAGTTGTTTAGCTGCTCTGTCATTGCAAACAAACACCATATTCTTTTGGTCTGCTGCAAGACTTATATCAAAGACTTGTAAAAAATGGTCTATGGCATATCATGGAGCAGTTGAGGCTAGCCAAGGACATTCAGGGATGCAGCTGAAACGAAAAGGAGAGCTTCATTATCCGTTTCAGTGATTAAACTCAGAACAAAACTGGAAAGTCTTTGGACCATGTCTTCTTGTCTCTTCCTTCTTTCACACTTAAAGGCAATACAGGTTTTTTTTAACACACAAGGCTATCACACAGATAGCTTTGCATTTCACAGTCAACAAAAGTAACAGTGATAAATGGTTGCTCATTTACCTTAATCAGTACAAGCAGTTTGGCTAAAGAGTTTTTGAACCACACTTTAAAATGCATTAAGCGAAGAAACGCATTTTATTCTACCAGGCCTTTTTGTTGATCATTAAGTCCGTACATTGCTCCGTAACAGCTGTTTTCATTTCCTTGAATCTGGCGCCACCTTGTGGTCAAGGTAGAGCATGACAAGATCACAGAAGCAGACATGTACGCACTGAAATGGTAAGACATTTGTAACTAGAACTAGTTAAATTCAGTTTATCCAACAAATTTTAGTTGTTCTCTAAACTTAAGACTACTGATCAGGAACAGTTATAACATGGAGTGTCTTTTCCAAACCTTTTCAATCCTGTGATTTCCACAAATTTCCATAGATTGTACAGCAATAAGCAAACAAAAAGTTTGACTTGAGATCACACTTTATTCACAGGTAAACAATAAACACATTTAGAAGTGACAGTTTACAAATAGTGTAAAATGCAAATAAGAAAAGTATCTAAAGCAAGACCTAAAATGTTACAAAACACGATTAACTTCACAGAATTGTCTCATGTTCAGATCTGACAAAAAAAAAAAAAAAACAAAAACAATAAAAATACAGCAGATAACAGACTTTTTCATGTAACAGTCAGAATACAGAAGACAAAATCATAGCCTCTTTAAAACGTGCTACAGTGTGGCATTCCCTGCTACTACAATACAAACTATACAAATATACAGTATACAATCTACAATGCAAATCAGGTGCACTGGACAGCCTCTCAGCCTTTATAGAGTATACAGTTCTCCTCTTAAGAACATTATAACTTACTTATAGCTCAAGTCCAGAGTCATTCTTTACATTACTGTATTATGGTACTGATTGTTCTTATGGAACAACGATACAGGAACTTTGAAGCTTCACAAACATACTCTATAAAATCTTATATTTTCAGCTGTAACAGTTTGAACAGGTAGAGTACTTGGTCATGTTTGGGGCTTGCACGACCAAAGACTTACATATTTGCAAAATATACAGTGTATGAATAATTAAATCTATCTATAAACAAATTTGCACCTTCACAAAGTAATGACTGAACAAACAGCATTGTCAACACGATGACAGTGAAGGAACACCAAAGCCTGTGGAGGTTAAGTGTTCTAGCCCTTCTCAAATTCATAACCCACTGACAGGCAGAGCTGGAGCCGCTGGCCCAGATCGTCAAGATTAACACACTGTCGTGGATGAGTGGCAGCAGAGGAGATATTTCAAAGTACAGGCAGCGAGCCAGAACGAGAAAAGTCTCAGTGGATTCGACAGATATAACAGTTACAGTGTGTAAAGAAGTTGTGCATATGTTTAGAGACACCAACAGATGAATCAAATACAAACAAACACATAGACTGAAGTAGTTTTCTACATTTTAGCAGCATTTTGGTTAGAGACTATCTGCTTTTGTTCACCACACAGTGTAAATACAATGCCAGTATTGTAGCTGTAATCAGGCACAAAACAGCAATATATTCTGCTATTGACCAGACATTGTAATTCACATTTACATTTAGTAGGTGTTAAATTGTACTATTCTTCACAAAAATCAATAGCACATCGTGTTCTGCACAAAATCATTACTTATTTACAAGTAAGATTTATGACTTTGGAACAATGCAGTTTGGTCAACAGATAGCAGACTGGTCCTGAAACAGCACCTAACACCTATTTACACTTAAACATAAAACTATTATGTAGTGTGCTTTTGTACATCCTTTTGCATCCCAAATTATTCTAAAGGTTTTACAACCACAATTACCCCAAAAAACAGCAAAATCCAATGGTTTGCAAATCTCATATAAACATATGAGTGTGCTGAAACTTCGATGTTTTACTAATTCATGACAAATAATAGCTCATTTTGAAATGGCAGCAACACATGTCAAAAAAGTTGGGACGGGGGCAACAAAAGGTTTTACTAAAACACAGCCAAAGCCAGTTATATTAATTAATAACACTTCAGTTAAGATGCCTGAAGAAGCATCTTAGAAAGGGAGAGTATTTTCAGTATTGGATGTACTGGATGCTCCTGATCTTCAGTTCTTCAGTTGGCACTGCCTGATCAGGATTACATTCAGAAGTCATTTTCTCTGAACACAGTTAGCTATATCACAGGTTATAGCTGTATAAATAGTGAATAAAGTACATTTTTATGTGATTTGCAGATCACTACATTCTGTTTTATTTACATTTTACACAATGGCCCAACTTTTTCAGAATTGGGGTTGTAGAATAGGAGTTTACATACATCTGTTCAGTTCTTCAATGAAAATCTCTGGTATTTACAAAAAGATTTTAATTTCCATTTTTCTTCCTCTCTAATACGAACAGCTACGATTAATGTTTGTTCTTTGCAACAACCGACACATCGCTAATAACCAGATAATGGCCACACCCAGGGAGACACCACTTATATACTAGTCTGCAGGTCCCCATTGAAAAGAGTACTTTGCGTCTCAGTTGGGTCATTGATCATGCGAGACTTATCCTGCCTGCTATCACTGCGCTCCGCCTCGTCCAGCCCTCCCACCTTCTTCAAACACAAAACATTCTGAAAACTCTTCTTAAAGTTCTCCGACAGAAAGGCGTACAGTATGGGGTTGGCGCAGCTATTGGCGTATCCCAGGACAACCACGAAAGCGAACGTGGATCTCAGGATGGGCGTGGTGCTAATGGTGCCCGTCACTGAGGTCACATTGAAGACGTAGAAGGGCAGCCAGCAGAAGACGAAAACGGCCACGACAATGGACACCATGCGGGTTACCTTCCTCTCTGACCTCTTTCTCTTAGAGGAGCCCACACGGATGCCTGAAGATTTGACCTTAATGATGATAAACAGGTAGCACAGGCAGATGACCATCAAAGGCAGGAAAAAGCCTAAAATAAAAGTATAGAACATAAATGCTGTGTAATAGGCTTCCTGGGGCTCGGGCCACACAATAGTGCAGAAACAAACGTCATGTTTTGTGATGACTCCACTGTAGATAACAATGGGGAGGTTGACCATCAGCGAAACGCCCCATACTGCCAAGTTTATAGTCTTGGCCATACGAGGTTTCCGCCACTTTGTCGACTTGATGGGATGCACCACAGCCAAGTAGCGGTCAATGCTCATCACCATAAGGCAGAAGATTGATGTAAATTGATTTAAAGAGTCTACGGTCATCACTACCCTACACAGAACTGGACCAAAGGGCCAGTGGACTATTGCCAGTTGGATCGCAATGAACGGTAGACCCATCATAAACAACACATCAGCAACTGCCAGATTCAGAATGTAAATATTAGTGACGGTCTTCATCTTGGCGTAACGCAGTATGACGTAGATGACCAAAGCATTTCCGCAGAGACCCACAGTGCAGACCAGGAAGTACATGCACGTGATGACAATGGTGCTTGTTCTGTTGAAGCCGTAGTCTGTGTAGTTGCCACTGGAGTCCGACTCATTTTGCAGAAAACTGTCGTACATGAAGTGCTCTGAGAGATTTGGAGGAGACGACGGGAAGATCCAGGAGGCCATGGCACCTCAGCGTGGTTCTGCCAGATAATCACTTCCCATCTGCTCTTTTAAAAACCTGCAGTAGGCACAAAATAGCTTAAAATGACAGTAATTTTTGTATACAGTCAGTTGACAATAGCATTGGAATGGGTGAAGGTGTGTGTCATAAAAGAATTTAAGCAAGAATGTAAAGTAAAGTAAATGTGTACAAGACAGTGGTCAGACCAGCAATGTTGTATGGTTTAAGGACGGACAACCTGACTGATTTCACCATGTTGTTAACCTTCCAGGAACATCTTTCTAGTTGTTGTTCCAGGACCTTTCCTGCAAAAAAACTCTGTTCCACAAGAGATGACATTTCAGGGAAAGGTCAGGCTCATTTAGTCTCAAAAACAATATGGAGAATGTATTTGTTTTATAAGGCAATGCTCTACCAAATTAGAATGGGTTAACACATTACAACAGTAATTTAATGTATTTGGTTTATTGGAAAAATACTGGCTATTGAATAAGGGATTCTGTTACCTAAAGATACAACACAATGCAAAAACATAACCAGACATAATTTTACTTCTGGATCAAATAAAAAATATACACATGGGTTTGAAGGTAACCCTAATCACCCAAAACAAAGATTCTGCACATAATTTCATAATTCAGGCGCACATCTATGACATCATAATAAGGCAACTGGTTCTTTGCAAGGATGGTCCTGGGAAAGCAACAAGAAAGATGTTCCAGGAATGTCAGCAACACTGGGAAATCTCTGTGTTTAGAGACAGAGGCACTGAAGAAAAGACAGGAGGCAGAGCTTTAGATGTTGTGGTTCTCTTTGGGAGTGACCAGGACAGGACAGGAGAAGCAGACACCCAGATGACAATATTCCTTCCACTATACAGTTAGCTAACAGTTAATCCAACAATACACTTGATTTTTCTGTACTTGATTTAAAAACTGCTCTCAAAGAAAATTGTGCTTTATTACATCCATCATGTATATATTGAATCTGCCATCTTTGTAAACCTCTCATTACGAGTCTTGTCTTATTGATTCGAGGCAATAACTGGCGGTCTATGCACTTCTTGTAACAGTAAATATCACAGTAATGATTGCTCTTCACGCTTTATGGAAGTCATTTGATAGTTTTAGTTGAGGCCAACCTTCTATGTGTTGTTGATGCTCTCCATTGCTATCTGGGGAAATCAGTGTTCCCAATCTGAAGCTAAATGCGTCTCTAGGGGAAAGGCTTGTCCTTCTCCACATTGTTTAATGATCATCTTCACTGACATATTTTCTTAATTTATTAGATGCCAGGTATATGAGGCAAAAGTAATTGAAAGAGGAGAGCCAGCAGTCTAATTAAAGTGCTTGTCATATCCAGTGCCCAGAATCTAAAGCTTGTGATAACTTATGCCAATAACACAAAAAGCTTGTCAGGCTACTTTGTCTGTCTGTCCGTCAAAGGAGCAACACTGTCAGGTTTTCACGGGGTTTGCTTTGAATTACACCAAATGTCACTGGACACTGATCATGAATAAATGTGATTCATGAGTCAGAATATTGTATAACAAAGCAGTTGGACGCTCACTGGGGTGAAACATCTTACATAACAGATGGAGCCATATGGTAATTATTCACACAAAAACAAAAACAATAATGCCAATCAAACATTATCTCCGCAAAGTCAATTGGTGTGATGCATAATTGTATTCTCTGGTCATAAGTACTGAATGTTGTGACACCACAATCCAAGCAACAGGTTGTGTATTATTTCTTTTGCATGTAAGTATACTTGAGATGGCTGAGTAATTAAAAGATAAATCCACCCAGACAAAGAAAGATACAGAGAAAATCTGCTTACAATAGTTTTCTAACAAATCTACAAGCTTATGTTAGTACTTTGGCATGGGTGTATGTTTTGACACAAGCAAAGCCAGTCTGCACCAAACTTGAAACTTCAAATCTGTTTTGTTGCATAACTGCAATAATAATTCCATTTCTATAGCCTACTATGGCTTATTTCTTAATAATCGGCAATAGGAACATACCTGCTTTTTGTTTTACAGCCAGTGTGTCCTAAACGCCACTTTAGCAGTCACGCAGTGTATATTGCAAATCTTTTTTTTTTAATCTTCAGCGTATCCTCTAAGTTCTTCCATGCACCACAGACAGAAAATGATTTGTCCTTGTTGTAATTCCACGAAGGAGCGAGTTCAAAAATCACCAAGTGGCTGAACTCGTGTGTCTGAGAGAAGAGCGGCGGAGCGTCTGGACGCTGTTGCGCGCTCAGACTGTGCTAAAGGACTCCACACAAGAGTCACCTCTGACTGATCCGCGCGCGCACTCTCATACATACAGATGAGGGTCATTTAGACGCGACACTAACGGTACAAGCTTAGCTGAGTCGCACTGCAGTCGACTTATGAGGTTTTATTTTTTTATTTACGAGGTGTTTGGAATGTGTTCATGAACCCAGTGACTACGCTTGGTGACAGTTGTTATAAATGCTTTAATTAAAGCTATAGAGCGGTTCACTTTCAATTCTCATAATCCACGGATAAGTCTTATTTTGCTTATTGGGTACATTCTGGGTAGACGTGTACTCACTTTTTCCATGCTAAAAGTCACTGTGGAAAAGGTTTTTTCTTCAATCATTTTCATCCTGATTCGTTTATTCAATGGACACTTTACGCACAAGAAATGCAAAATTAAAAAATACAACACAATTAATGGACAGTGAATTACAATGTCTTGTTAGATGCTTTTAAAGTAAATGAAAATGTAAATCTAATCTAAGCTACATTTTTCTTTGGTCTAGACTATAAAAGTAAGTTAGCAGGTAGCTCATGTGTGACGCTCTCCGAACCACGAGAGGCAGCACTGAGCTGCGATTATAACGTTACAGGTGGGAAATCAAGTTCCCCAAATTGTTTTGGCTACACCTCTAAAGTAAGGACAAGAGAAGAGAATAAACCTATCAGTGCTGTGGCATATCAGGTTGGTTATGATGATGAACTCAAACCTGTAAGAAACATTTCTTCTTAAAATCAGACAATTTATGTTAGCATACCTGTGTGGTCTTAGCTGTATGTTTTTGGGTCAACTCAGATAAAAGGTAAGAGTAATTTTCTTTCTTTTTTTTTAAATCAACCTTAGAAATGTGGCATCATATTCCAGTATTTTGACACCATTTTTCTGGTTGAGTGGCATTAGTTTTCACTCGCTAAACTGGTACCTGCTTGGCTCTAAAACAAAATAAATCAGAATTTGACCCTTTTAAATGACTACTGTATACTCAGTGTTGAATGTTCCATTTTTCAAAATAACAAATCTCAGTTTTGCAGTATTTCACTACTAGACTGTTTTTATTGTTTTGTTTTTTTTATTGAATTTAGCAGTATTCGTTTCAACAGACATTTTATTTTTTTTTGATAATGATTATATTTAGAAGTAACACCATCAGCTGTTCATGCCAGTAGTAAAATAGTAGGTAATGGGCAAATACATGCTGCTCTGCACTGTGTGTTGTAATGTAATTTAATTGTAATTTTAATCAGTCCACCTAATTTAATCCTAATTAAAATCCATATAAAAATTACTCAAGCTCAAAAACTGAAATAAAAGGTCCCAATGGAAATTAAGCCAAGCATAGTCAAAATAGCTGACTATTAATAACCACATAACTGAATTTGAATTTATGTAAAATCTGACTTATTCAAAAAGGTTAACACTATTTAAATTAAAACATATTAATAGTTTTACAACACCAGTGATTCTGAACATCACTAGGCTAATTTACAACAGTCTCCAGAGTCTGTTTTTGGCATGAATCACCATAATGCTACAGGTCTCAGTGTGCTTTCTAATTACTGGTCTCTGCCTAAAACATTAATTGGGAATATTGATTAAATTTCCAATTAGGGCAACATTGACAAACTATTGTACGCCTGCAGTGGATGTGGTTTATTGAATGAGCGCCGTGCTGAAGCTTTTGGCATTTTTCTAATGTTCTTTATGGTGGACATAAATTAGGCAGGTGACATTAAAACACATTAAAGAAGGACACTGATTTGTCAGTAGTGTCAGTTAGGTGAGGTGTGAGAAGGTAAATGTCGAGTCATTATAGGAGCTCTGAAAACAAACTAAACCATCTCAGCCACCATCACGTCTTTTAGGAAAACAGACTGTATTGGGGGATTTCTTTTCGTTGGTACAATGAATATCACTTGTCATTTATAGTAGATAACAGGCAATGCATATTAGGCAACAGTTAAAAACATTGTTACTTGATCTTTGTCCAGATGGCCCGGTCTAACATGAGGTGACAACCAAACTGGGACTGTACACAGAGGCTGTAAGTGCTCACTCACTTCATAATGTATGAATACAGAGACAGTTATTATGCAAATCTGAAAAATATGAAGACCCACAATGGAAACCATGGCATTTGACAAATTTGACACGAAATTCAAATGATTAAAATGTTAATCTGTAGAAGCGAACTGCTCCATCTGAAATGGGATTGAGGGAAATAAAACGGCTGTGTGCTCCTTCTCTGACACTCATTTCAAACCTGTTAAGTGTGACTGAAGATGTTTATTACAGCTTAACATCTTTTGTCTTTTGTATCTCATACAAAAAGCTTTACTTCCCTTTTTTGCAGTAATGTACATTTTGCATGATAAAAATGCTTATAACTATAATAATAATAATAATAATAATAATAATAATAATAATAATAATAATAATAATAATAATAATAATAATAAATAAATAATTAAACAGCATTATATTTGTCCTAATTTATTGGTTTCTTTTTTCATTTCCTGAACCTTGAAATTGCTTTTATTCAGTTTTCATGCCAGATTTGGAAAACACATTTACTTACTTTATGGAGACACATGAGTATTTGAAAAGAAATGTCCTTGAAACATGTGGTTGATAATTACTAAATGTAAAATGTAGCACTTTATATGTATACTGTTTTGGCATAATTTCAGTAAATCAAAATGTCAAAAACATTCTGGGAGGGACTATAAAATAATATCAGTGCCAATTGTAACATTTGTGAGCCCTATAAAGATGCTGCCCCTCACAAAATTAGAGTATTGTATTTAGTTCAATTCAGAGTGAAACACATTCATTACTAATGGAGTGAAATAGTCCAAGCATTTATTTAGTTCAACCGTGACTTACAGATAATGAAAACTAAATTTTCAGTATCTCATAAAATTAGAAAATGGCATAAAACAAAAATTACAAAATTATCATAATAGTCCAGCAAAAGGGGTTACAAGCCAGTATACTCCTTGTGCCCATCCCAAGCCCGGATAAATTAAAAGGGTTGCATCAGGAAGGGCATCTAGTGTAAAACCTATGCCAAATTAATATGCAAATCTCTGCACACTAGGAGGCAGATGATTTGCTGTGGTCACTCCAAACGGTAAAAGTCAAAAGATGAATACATTACTTAATCATAATAATCACATTTAAAACATATAAATGCTTGAATTAGCTCTGTGTGTACTAAAGCTCTATAATACTGTATATGTGCTTTACTTTTTTATTTGAACTACTGAAGAAAGGATCTGATGTCTACTGTATGTTCACTGTATATCATTACTGAGTTGCAAATGATTTATTTTACCTTAAGTACTAAATCCCTTGTAGCCTTGCAGCGCTCTCAACTGCTGCACATTTGCATGCGAAAATACAATCAGAACAAAGCCACCAGAACACAGGAGCTAACACAAATTGCTTTGAGGAACTCAGAAAATGATAAATCATGCGGCTCATAGCAGGAGGCAGTGGACTGATCACATTTCTCAGGTGGCCTGTGGCTGAATGAGCTGTCACAGACTATAGGCCACCATGCTACAGTTATACTCCTCTAAAGGAGTTTTATTCAGCTAATCCACACTCAGAGACATGTGGTCTCTATTTTCACATAATATCATTTAGCAGTACACAGAGATTTATATGAAGATGTAAATCCCATAAAGTCTTATTCTATTCATAACAGAACATAAACAACAACAAGAAGAAACTATTTTGCCATTTCATGAAAATGATAGCACAATTTCAATTTGATGGCACAAAAGCAGTTTGGATGGAGCAACACAAGTCTGGAATAATGTTTTACAAATAAAAAACAAACAAACAAAAAACAGCTGGAGAAGCATGTTGCACCAATGAAGTTAATTGGCAACACTTCAATGGGATGTCTTGTTTATAAGGATTTTAGCAGAGTCTTTGTCACTAGTATTGTACGTATTGCATGCTCGTGGATCAAGAACACATCCAAAAGTCATTGTCTATGAACACCGGTTGCACAAAATCCAAAATAGTAACTTTTTTGGAACTGGAGTTCTACTCACTTTTTGTCACAGAAGGGCCATTCCTTGGTAATAACAAATTTTACAAAAAAATATCCCCTGACCATCTTGGATTTGCTTCAAACTTGATGTGACTAATGTTCAGGCCTACACTGCAGTGGGAACTCTCAAACTTAGAAGCTCCAATTTTGTCATCCATGTATCTGATTTTAGAGAGAAACTAAATTGTTTTTACTGTTTGCACTACTGCTGTATGCAAGGCCAAATGACTATAAAGTGTGATTTTATTTGATATACAATTAGGAGTATTTGTGCAAAACGTGTTTTAGATTATTTAGTTTTCGTATTTTGCGCATATGTTACTGGTCATTAATCCCATCAAGCTGAAGTTGAAGCATATCCGCGATGTTGAACTGAGAGGCATTTGTTGATTTCACATGGAATGACCTGTAGGTAAGTAATTGCCTCATAAAACATTTTGCCTCTACTGGTGTGGTTCTCCTAAGAGTTAGTGTCCATACTTCTAAATAACATATCACATTGCCTGTTACAGCTAAAAATGAAGATTTGTGAGTGCATTTTGTTTATGAATTGCCTGAAGGTCTTGCCTAATGGAGTGAAACACCAATCCTGCCTCAGTTCTACAAATGGCCCTAAGATACATTTATTTTGATGAAAACAAAATATTATGTATTTATAATGCGAAAATTGCAAAGCTCAACACAGCAAGAGAAAGATAACACAGGTGGACTCCTAGTGTGCAGTTATTTGAATATTAATTTGGCATAGGTTTTACGCTAGATGCCCTTCCTGATGCAACCCTCTCTATTTATCAGGACCTGGAACTAGCACAAAGAATACACTGGCTTGAGCCCACCGTAGCTAGAATCTATAAATATGCTGTTTTTTATGAATATTAAAAGAGCCCTTTGAATCCACATCAACTATCCTTTTGCATGGATTGAAGATAATGGACTGTAATCTTTCCAGATATAGTTTGGTATCACAGGCCATCTGTATTACTGTGAATGTGTGTGTTTAAATGTGTGTGCTAGCTTTGAGCCTGGGGCAGTTCTTTCTGAGAGGTGTAAACAGAATGCACAGCCATCTGCACTACACAGACCTCTGTGAACCTACTACTACAGCAACACCTGCTCTGTGTTATCGTAATACTGCAAATTAACTCTACCAGTGTATTATATTCCATAGTCTGTAATGGCCACACTATACATCCAGCAAATAGCTCTAGGGCCAGAAATAGCTGCATTATAGGGGTTCATAAACAAAGCAACATCTGACATATTGTATATGTAGGAAGTATGGTGTCTCCACTGTGCTACATGTTAAGTCTGGTTATACTAAAAATATAAAGATATGAAAATATAAAGAAACCATAGGGCTGAAAGGTGGGTTTTTATTAAAAATAAACCAATTTATGATGATTTCCCTTTTGCCATCCCACCATTTATCTATTTATCATCATTTATCTAGCATTTTCAACACCAACAACAGCTAAGCTACACTTTTTATTTTAATAAAACATATCACTGGACCAATTTGCCAATGTAAAATACTAATATTTGACATTGACACAAGTCGAATTTAGATTTGGACCGATGTGAAACAGTATTTATCCTGGTATATCACGTCTTGAAATGGTATAGTTTATCCAATTTATAGTTCAGTTTTTTAATGTTTTCTTTTTGTTTGTGTAAACAACTGAGAACAGACATATCTAGAGCTAAAATACATTTTTCTTTCTTACAGTGCTACAATGTTTTAGAATTATTGCCTAAATGTCATCCTCATGTTGTTTTTCACAGATGATTCCTATTATAGAGGAGTTTGTGGCCGGCTGACTACGATCTGGGGAGTCTGCATGTCCTCTCTTCAGGTATTCTTCAGGTACTCTGGCTTCCCCCTATGCCATCCAAAGATATGCATGTGCTGATGAATCTAAACTGCCCCTAGTGAATGAATGGGAGAGTGAATAGTTGCCTGTCAGTGTCAGCCCTTTGTCCAGGGTGTACACTGCCTAAGCTTCTGGGGTAAGTAACTCCTATCAGGAATAAGTGGAAGAAGATGAATGAATGATTAGACTATTTTCCTCAAAAGCAAAAAAAAAAAGTAGGCTAACGGTAGGTGAGGTTTAGTCAAAAAGGTTTGTTGTCCAAACAGAATGTGCAGTGAAAATGGTGGTGCACAGAAGTCTCATATAAATGTTGGGTTTTATAATCTGGATGGAAAGCAGCCTCTGTCACCTGTCTGCATTGTGCATGTGTTCTTTTTTCACACTGAGCAGACCTCCCTGCACTCACTCCATTATTACACACCAGCAGCTCACCTTTTGTTTCTAATCTTGTTTTAATCTCCTGCAAAATGTTATTGTCATCTGGACATATGGCTGACTCCATGGTTGTTAAGTTGGGAAACGTGGTTGGGTTTGTGATTTACTACATTTGATTTAACTACCGTATTTTCCGCACTATAAGACGCACCTAAAAGCCTTTAATTTTCTCAAAAACCGACAGTGTGCCTTATAATCCGATGCGCCTTATATATGGATCAATGTTTGTTAATTATGGCTACCGTATTCAGAGGGCGTCGCCGAAGTGACAGCAGTAAAAACGATAAAGGGGAATTCCATTCCCAGCTGTTCATGTGTACCATAGGCGTGTTTATGGATCCTGCCGCAAAAGAACAATGGAGGCGCGGCCTTTGCTCCATCTAGTAGAAGAGTTGCGACATTGAGGGGACAGAAAACTGAGCGCTCGAACGCTGGTCATGTAGCTTTGAACTGTGACAAATGGAGTTGAAAATACATTGTTTTCAGCGAGGGAGTTGCAAGAACGCTGTTTTGTATTCTATTAATAAAGTTTGACTGACTGAATTATCTGACTGTTTTATTGACATTCCCTTTAGCGCAGCACCATCTAGTGGATGCGCCTTATAATGCGGTGCGCCCTATATATGAAAACAGTTTTAAAATAGGCCATTAATTGATGATGCGCCTTATAATCCGATGCACCTTATAGTGCGGAAAATACGGTACATTTGAAGCACTAATAACAAAATACTGTGCCTAGATCTTCTAGTTCAGGAGTTAATGCTCTAGCCATTGAACCACAACACCCTTATTTGTGAAGTGCTTGTATTGTAAGTATTCTGGACAGAGATTGAAGAAGTACTTGAATAAAAGTATTGCTAGTTTAAAACAGTATTACTCAAGTATTTAGCAGAATTACTCAGGTAAAGTTAAAAAGCTAAATGTCATGTTTTTGCAGTTTTACAGTAAAATCTACAACACCAACCTCAACCCAACCCTTATTTATTTTGAGAAATAATTTTACTTAAGCACATTTTTCTTCTGTAAATACTTGTCACAAAAATTGAACTTTTACTAGTAAAAGTATGTTCACCATTCTGGTTATCTGTAACGGGAGCTTAAGTTTTACGAGCCTGTATCAATTTTATGATTTATGTGGTTTAGATCAGTATTATGTAATTAATTAAATTAAGTAATTTTTCTATTTCTGTTTTGAGTCACTATGTCTTCTCTACTTGTTGCGTTCATCTTGTGAATATATGTGTAAAAGTGAACCATCTGGTGTGGAGCTGCATGTTTTCTTTAAAATGCACGGCTCATGACTTTGATTTATTTTTTGTAATGGGAAGCTCTTCGCTCCAGATTAGTAATTATTTTGTGAAACGGTTATAAAGGCTTTGGATTAGAGAATATTTGGACTTGTTGCCCTTGTAAGAGCTGCTGTATTTACTTCCTGACTTTGAAAACAAACCACACAAGGACAGATGGCTGTGTAAGGAGATACAGAAAAGCACAAAGTGAGATGTTGGCTCTAATGTACCAGTGAGGTGTGTTGCTATACCCAAACACAGGCGAGTGACAGAGATGGAGAGCATAGCTTTCGTGGCTGCACCAGCAAGCCTTGTTTCATTAAATCATTGCCTGCCCCCTCTGAATCTTTAATATTGAACCAGCAGGAACATAGACGCTTTTGCAGACTGGGCTGTGTAATTGTGCAGAATGTTCTAAGCATACTGTAATGAAACATAAATATTAAATAAAATAGATTATGGGGAGAAATCTCTAGGTTATAGTGGCTAGTGCTACATCAATGAGATACATTAGTCAGCATTAATTTTGCATAGTGTGCTTTGCTCTGTGCTATTAACTCTGTATGTACATAGCAAGCTGTTTGATGGGGTTGTGTGTTCTAGATAAAGAACTGTGTTTGTATGATAGACTGATTTTTTACCTTAGTTTTTTGATGACATTGGTCTCTGGGTAGATTGGTTTGTTGTTAGTCTGTTAGCTAGATAACAAGAAAAAAAGGAATAATTATATTTTTATGATCATTATTGGATCAAGGAAGAAATTATAATTTTATAGTATGGATCTGGAACACAGTGTTTGTCCAAGAATTTCTTTTCAGGATTCTGTGCAATTGCAGGATAGGGCTAAAGGTGCTAACTTCAGGCACAACAGGTCATTAAAGGAACAAAAATTAGTTTTAGTGGATTCTTTACCATTAGGGGTGTAGCATTTTTGCAACAATACGATATATATATATATATAATTAGAATTGTTTTGATACAATTCAAGAATGATATTGGTTATTTTTAAACGATATGATTTGATATGATTCAACACCTTCATATCAATAATCGATACAGCAACTTTTTGCCAAAAATCATAGACGTTTACTCTCAAATGTAGCAGCGCTTGGCTGGGGTTGATTATGTCCAGGTGACAGAGAGCAAAGAAATGTTGAATTTAATATTTTACTTCATTAAAAACTTAACATTTACATCATAAAAGCCATATCTATCTTATTTTAAACATGCAAATTTGTAATATCGATTTTTCTGCTATTATTGATTTTTTTCCCTATGTACATCAATATACGCCTCTTAGAAAACTATATGATTCGATACAAGGGAGTGCGTATCAATATAGTTGTATCATATGAAAAAAAAAATGTATACATCAATATTGCTACTGTATTGTTACACCCCTGTATACCATACAGAGATATTTAGGCTTTGTGGCTGCATAGAGCATTTACCCCTGAACTAGAAGGGCAACTGTTTGAGTCTAGAGCTGGCCACTATACCTTTACTTTATTTACCATTGCGAGATGGAGGTTCACACTCTTTTTAGTCTATATTGTTTGTTCGTACAACCTCTGATATATGTTTTTGCCTTGCTGAAACAGTAATAAAATGATATAAGGTTGCAGAGGTTAGTGCCATCATTGTTTTCTGCATTTACTCTGGCCAAAATCACATAATCTGTGATTGGTGTATTATATTTAGCTTCAATTAACACAGAACAGCCATAACATTACAACCACTTGATAGGTGAAGTGAAGGCGTTAATGGGTGGGATATTTTAGGCATCAAGTGAACATTTTTGTTCTCCCAGTTGATAGCAGCAGGAAAACGTGGGCAAGGATTTGAGTGAGTTTGACAAGAGGAAATTGTGATGGCTAGAGGGCTCTCAAAAAAATGTTGTTCCTGGTCTGCAGTGGTTGCTATCTATCAAAAGTGACCCAATGAAGGAACAGGAACATTAAGCACATAACATTAAGACTGCCAGTAATAGGCCAGTGCAGTCATGATGTTATGTCCGATCGTCAGTACATTTACTATTTATCTACTTTATGTTTTGGTCATAAGCAACACTTCATTAACCACATGACATTTGATCATGGTGTGTAGTAAAATACAAATTAAATGTGTCTCTAAAAAGAATTCACATGTGGGTCTCTTTCCAATAGGAATATAGCCATAATGTGTTATTCTGGCTCTGGACAGACTGCCCACTCTTCTGTCACACCAAATGTTACCAGTATAACTTCCATTTTAGGCACTGTCACATTCCACTAGTGAGAGTAAAGCAGTGTGTTTTGGTGCACATGCCCTGGCTGCAGGTGGATGGATGGATCCTGTATTATATAAAAAAGAACAATAAAGAAGGGGCAGCATTCATTACATCTGCTGTTCACCGTGAGAGCTCTCTGGCTCCACATATGCCAGTAATATTGAAGCCCGAGGAGACTGCATTGTCTGCATAGAGCATCAGTGCAGGTCAATGCAAATCTAATACACCTGCATTTTGTATTTGTGTTTGTTTGCAGTTATCAAGGCTATATTAGGTACATATTATCCATGTTTCATCACACTGGATGAAATTAAGTTTAACGCTTCTTTTTGGTTTGTCATTTATTTGATTGCTTCAGCATCTACGGATTATACTGAACACAATATGAAGAGCTCCAGTGGGCAGAATTATAGCTGAATATCATGCTGAATTATTGAATTATTAAAATGTTCTTCTTTCCATTCGGCCTTTCCCTTTTGGGCACACCACAGCAAGTCCTCCCTTAGCATACAGTGATTTGGATATTTTATTTAAACCTTACCCTAGGTTTGCACCAGATGCGCTTTCTGGTGCAACCCTCTTTCTGGCGTAGGACTGGTTTGTGACTTCCTGTGGCTGGATTATGTTTTATTATTTTAAAATAATATTTTTTATCAATGCAAGTACTGACCAGTCTATAAGCCCTTGACATCAGTCTACAGTGCTCCCATTCCTTTATCCCCAAAATGGTGTATAGCTCTGTTTCTACAGATTCCTCAGCTATTTTTCATTTTGTAGTAAAAACTTTATGCAAGTGAAGTGTTTTTTTCTTTGATTATGTTGAAAAAACAGACACTCTGCCCTCTGCTGCCCTCTGCTGGCCTCTTCACCTGTTTCTTTATGGCACCAGAGGTACTTTCAGGAAAGGTCATGAATGGGGAAAAAACAATATACTGTATTAGCGTTTGGTTTTGTCAACTGCGATGCCTTGGTGGAGCTGTCCACGTTCCTCTAGTTTAACAATAATTTTGATTATTCAAACACTGTTTTTGTCAAGCATACTATTTTCTTACAGTCAGCTAGAAAAAGCATTCTTCTCAAGTGTTATTTCAGACTATAGAAATGCTTCCACTAAGGTTAGGTACAGGAAGAGGTGTTGTAAACATGCATTTTGACACCAACCACTGTTTTCTAAAATAAAGTAGGAAAATATAGCCATGAAGTTTTGCATAATATTAACATTAAACATTTAAATGTGTCAGAGTGAAGCTGACATCAGTGCAAATACCCACTGTGCAATGACCTAGCTCATCTCAGCAGGTGTTAGGACTCATTTGGCATGGAGTGAACCAGTCGCCTTATGAGCAGTTGAGTTTGTCCAGGCAACTTGTGTTCAGTGGAATAGTGGCACATGTAATGAAACCACTGAAAGAAACTTTATTTAAACAAATGATGGCAATAATATACATGAAATAGAAGAACAACACGCATGTCCAGAACAAATAAGCTTGTGGGCTGGAACCAAAAGACCATAAATAAAAATTAATATTAGGCTCCACACAACAAATGAAACTCCCATATTTTTTTAATTTTCACACACACAGGTGAGGTTTTGGGCACATGCCCTTCAACAGTCAATAATGTACATGTAATATGTACAAAGTGAGTGAGATAAGCAATTTAGTATTTCATGATTTGGTGTCAGAACATTCATAGCTGACTCTGTTTTATTGAGAAAGCAGAAATGAATTTGGCTTTGCATAACTTGGAAATAATAAATCTCCTGCTATGCCACTAACCATTTTTGTTTTTGCTACTTTAAGATGAAAGCAGCCACTGTGGTGGCAAATTCATTTCTGCAACATTTTTTTTTTTTTTTTAAGTGGCTCTCAGTGACAGAAATTAGGATGACAGTGTGTTACCATGCATGTACTTAGTTTGTAGGAACATGGACTAACTACCATATTTTGCTGACTATAAGTCGCTCCGGAATATAAGTTGCATCGGTCAGACACTCTTTGAGTTTGTCAAAGAAACAAGACCCTTTGATTAAAAGACAATTTTTAATTTTTATTATGGCCTCAATTGAGGATTATCTATCAACCACTCCACCTTTTCCAAAGCCATCCAAAGTGATCCCAGATCACAGTTTGCTTTCTGAGGCTGCTTTGGGCCACTTTGGGAAATTAAAACACCTCCACACCAACCTGACCTGCACTGTACCGCCCCAGTGGAAATGCTCGGATTGTGTCCAACAAATTTATAAATTGTACAAATTTTAAGCTCAATAACATAATATAGCATACAGTAATAAGGATTTATGAAAATCATTGGTATTTTTTATAATGGTGCTTAGAAAACATTCACTCTATCCCACTGAGGCTTTTTACATTAGCACCAGTCACATATATTTTGTTTATTGTTATACCAAAGTTCATTATATTTCTCATTAACGCTCCTTTAATGGTCAGAAAAAAATCATGCAGATATTTTTTCATGCAGCTCTCTGTGGGACAGAATCTATTATCTGTGAATCTCTTGGTGGACAGAGGACAGAAGGAAAAAGGCCAGACCAACCCTAATGCATGGCTTCAGGGTGGGTTCTGCACTTGAAGCTTTATCATGAAGTCTATTTAATCAGGCAAATGGCCTATAGTGATAAGAAGGATTGCATTGTTGTATATTACATATAAGGAAACACACATATATCACACAGTAAAGTTGTTAATATGGGACTGCAGCTTGTCGATAAGATGTCAAACAGACATGAATAGGTTTCCATGGAGCCTGTTGTGAAACCATAAATCAGTTCTTCCCCTTTGCTTCATCCAATCGATCTTTCACAGCTTTTACATAGGCTTTGTCATATCATTGTACACTGTTACGATGAAAAAGTATAACAACAGCGTAACTCTTATATTCCTATCCTCTGGAAATGAAAGCATCTGGAAGAAAAACTATTATCAACACAACACATGAAGTAAAACATGTTTTTCTTCAAACCTGAGTGTCACTGTTATTAATATTGGAAAAAATAACTTCATTTAATGGCTTTGGGATTCTTTTCAGTCTGTGAAGCTTTTGCGTCATTAGTTCAGCATGGATTTCTAAATAGTGGGAGATGCTGGCATTTTGTGTTTTTAATTTGTGTGTATTTTTAATGACTAAATATTTTTCTAACTACAAATTAGTAAAAAGACTGGATAATTACACTTTATATACAGTAATAGGACTGTATGGTTTTGGAAAAAATTTTGATTTTTTAATTATTATTATTATTTTTAAACAATATTGTTTGTTACTCTCGACACCGTGCGCAGACACAGTGGGGACCAGCGCTGCAGACACTCAGCAACACAGAGAACACAGAAAGATGGTAGGCTAACGTTATGCTAGCAGGCCACAGGTGCAACAACTAGTCTATAAGAACCAACTAAACCCAGTGTTTATCTAAGTGCACTCATAAAGTTCCCTGAAACAAAGCTATGACCACACAGTTTATGCATTTATTTAGCCTATATACGAATAGGTTACAGCTGAATATTAAATTATACTTATTTCATAGTTTTAAATTTTATATGAATAATATTTTAGGAAAAAAAAAATACAAACATAAAGTAGCTTATACTGTGAATGAAAAATGTCCAAAAAGGTTTAAAAACAGGATAATTAATGTTCTTTATAATATAAGAGAACTGTTAAAAGACCGGAACGATAAGCAGTATCAATAAGAGTAGTAGTATTGATAAAATCTTAATGATACCCATCCCTACTTGCAGGCATTACCTCATGTGGCTCATCGGTGTAGTGCACCGGTTTATCATCACCCATAACAAGAATGTAATTCCCAAGAGAGACAAAAAATAAGTTCCCCTTTTTACAAAGTTTTTACCTGATAATATCAAATATATAATTATTTATTGACTGTAAAATTTGACTTATTTATTTCAAATTATTATTCTTAACATTTTTATCTATTTATTATCTTTTTAACTGAAAACACGTTATGAACTGAAAAATTTGAGAGTCGCCTTTGACGGCAGCTATTGTGATTTGTTTTGTAATTATTTTCTTTCATTATTCTATGACCACAAGCAATAACTATGACTAACCTAAAATCCTAAAATAAGTCCTGATAAATCCACTAATGCCAGGCCTATGCTGTTGAGAAATTAACTGCACCATGAAAAAATAAATATATATAATTGTGTAGACCAACGACATCTAAATGTTATATTTAGGCCTGCAGCCAACGTCTCTCTTTAGAAATAGATCGGCACAATTAATTTCAATTCAGTTAAAC
This sequence comes from Bostrychus sinensis, assembly GCA_020698575.1. Taxonomy (NCBI): domain Eukaryota; kingdom Metazoa; phylum Chordata; class Actinopteri; order Gobiiformes; family Eleotridae; genus Bostrychus; species Bostrychus sinensis. The sequence goes on along the minus strand of CM036253.1, from coordinate 19,261,375 downwards.
TGCAGTGTTGTCAAAAAAATAAATACAAAGTTGCATGACTTATAAAATTATATGCTGATAAGGCATGGCATGTATGTGTTTGTGTGTGTCTATCTGTATATCTATCTATATATAAGCATGTAATATTATAAACCATGCAAAAATAGCTTTTTTATAACATTGCAATTTAACTGACTTAATTGTGCTGACCTATTTCTAAAGACAGACGCTTGGCTGCAGGGTTAAATGAACTAATGTTGATTTGGTCCTTTTTAGATATTGTTGGTCTACACACAATGTTCAGATTGGAAGCTCGGTTGTTGTGTGCCCATATTCACATGGCAACCATTAAACTTATTTGACTAAATTACTCAAACAGAGCAAATGCACTGGAGGTGCTGCTCTGAGCCTAACTCCAGGGACCATGTGAGGATAAACATGAGGTGATGGCAGACCATGTTTTAGCCAATGTACCACAGCCCTAATGGATAAAAACCATGAAGAGGCTCTGGTTGCATTACATTTGATCTGATTACAAAAACCCATAACAATGTAAGTAACAGAGCATTATTGATTGTAATTTGAGGTTTTAAGGTATTGCTCAAATTTACTGTAAGCAGCATGCGCTCATAGTGATTTGAAAACAGTACTGCTGTCTAAATGAAAACAATAGTTTGTGGATTGTCAGTCTCTCCACTTTTTTGATTGGACGATCAGCGATACAGTTTCAGAACCAAAACAACTTGGCCATTATTATTATTATTTTTTTAAATTGGTAATAACTCAGCTGTACCTTTTGTTATCAATAAACTAATATTTGATTTAAACATGTTTACATCATATCTTAGGACCCATGTTGGTAATGTTTATGAAATATAAAAAATAAATACTGCTCATAGCACCTTTAACATTTAAAATGTTGCAGTGAAACTATTTCATCTTCATTTACATGAGAAACACAGATTAGTAGACCAGGAAAGAGCTACAGTTCAACTTTATTAATTCCTAAGGGAAAATCAAGGTATCTCCAATGTCTTAAAAGTATAAAAACATATACATATATCAGTGTTGTTGGGTAAATATAAGTTAGTAAGTATATGCTAGCAAACATGTAAACATGTCAAACATATATTTGATTTAATGCTTGGTAACTAATTACATGCAAAATTACTTAGAATAAACACACATTTTTAGTTCTTCCATTTTCCCATCAATTGTTTAATGATTGAGTGCGTGAATTTTGCATTATATTTATTGTTATTATGATCAGCATTAAAAAGTCCTAAAAGCCTTGTATTTTGCTTGGAAAAAACCCAGAGGTGCCCTGAAAATTTGGTTCACAATATACAGATAACAGTGACCAGGAATATACAGTATAATATAATTACTAACACTATTGCCATTTTATGAGATTAGGAGTTTTGATTACTTTATAAAATGTGACTGTTTTGACAGTTTGGGGAATTGAGACTGGAGCCAGTGTTTGGTCCCAGCTCATCCTGCCCTTTCATGCCACAGCTGAGAGGTGTTTGTTTTGGCCTGTGTTCAGAGCTCTGCTTATCAGTATATTCCTTAGAAACAGCAGCTCTGCCATTCACTGAAGCTAACAGACACCGGCGAGACAGATGTAAAAGCCTTTAGGTAAACAAGACCAAATGCTAATAACGCTATACACATCTTTTCAAAGTGTATAATGAGAAATACAACTATTGTAGTATTTTCTGCCAGTAGAAAGTACTTAGAGCTACTATGAGTACTAGTACTCCCAATATGAGTGCCACTGATGCTACTATGAACATTTATTACCAATAGAACCACGGCTACAACTATTAATACTATGACTTTTACAACTGGTACTATTACTATTATACACTTTGCCACTGATGTCTTACTCATTTTGTGATCCCAAAAGCTTACTTGGGTAAAAGTACATATGTTCCTCAAAAATTTACTCAAGTACAAGTATGGTTTAGTAAATATACTGCATTTATTCACTAGGGGCAAGGTTGAGTCACCAGTTCATCAAACATATGTCTCTGGATGGTGGGAGGAAGCCGAAGTGCCTTGAAAAACTCCTCAGTATTTTTCATCCTCTGCTGATTTCCAAAATGATAGGTTAGTATATTAAATGCTTACAATGCACTTTGGGTAAGTAATTAAAATCATTTTATTGTTACTTTGCTGCAGGTGTCTAGAGGTACATTATGTGGTGACAGGTGTAGTATTTCATTCTGTCTTGGTCTCATAGCTTGTTTCATCTCGTTCACGACCCATCTGTCCATCTCCCACTGAGGCCAATAAATCCTCGGCCACAGTTCTCACTGGGCTTTTCTCAGCTGTCACTCCGACTGACAGACAGCTCTACATAAAGTGATCTATCCCAGCACACAAAGACACAAATCAATATTACTGAAAAGTGTTACATTGCACCCTTAGGAGTCGGTCACTGCCATAATTTCTGCTCGGGATCTTGTATTTTATTGTGTTTACACATATATTTAAGTAGGTAATATATCAACAAATCCCCAGGCAACACCTCGCAGCCTTACAGTATCAGACAAAGCCACTATAGGATGCACCGTAGCATGACGTAACCTTTGTTTAGTTTGAAGACCCAGTTTGAATTGGAGGTCAGTATAGTTCATTTTGACAAGCTGTTTCTACAGAAACCATTAAGGACTGAAGGACATAGTGTGGTTGATGACAGTAGACTTGTCACCTCCTCTCTGTGCTGTGCCAGCTGTCACTTAGTATGTTCTGCTAATGTGCCTTCAACTTATCAAGTAAGGTACAGAGCATGGTGGCAGGATTCTGTTTGTTTTGCGTTAATATTTTACCACAGTTTCATATTGATAATAATATGTTTTTTTTAAACAATAAAAATAATGTATCTGCATTTACAGTAAGTCACACATATTCATAATAACAATAACCTTTATCTTTCAGCTCCACCGTAAAGGCACTTATTTATTTGTATTTTTTGGGCACTTCTGTAGCAAAGATACAGTGACCAGATCTGAACTCAAACCAGGGATCTTCAATTTCAGGGGTAAAATGCTCTTTCCATTGTGCCTGTGCCTATATATTTAACAGTAGTAAAGAATCCACTAAATCATATTTGAAACATAGTCATTTGTTTCTTTACTGACCCCCAGTGGCTGGAGTCTGTATCATCAGCCATTGATATTTTTGGTTTTCATCAATACAACCATGGCTTTATTAAATGCTGTGGCAACTTCGAAAGGATAGGGAGAAACTGAAAAAGACTACATTTTAAATGTATATTTTTTCAGGCTAACAAGCTAGCCAACCTACAAAAAAAAAGAGATTTGCATATTGATTTGGCATATGTTTTACAGTGGATGCCCTTCCTGATGTAATCTCCTCCATTTATCTTGGGTTGGGACTGGTTTGGATTACAGTGTTTAGAAAAATACACGTTTTTGCAGTCTCATCTTAAGAGCAGCCACATTTTTTTTTAATGCCATCCCTTACTCAGTACTTGACTTTGACTTTCACCCTATTCTTAACACTCATCATGTTTACTTGTTCATTTCAGTGGAGAAACCCACCACTGGGAAATGAAAGAGTCAAATATTAGATTGTAGGCAGAAGAGATAAAACTACTAATGTGTTTTGGTTCTTCCCAAACAGATTGTTATTTTCCTCCCATTACTGCCTCAGCTCTTATCTGACTTCCATAACACGATGGGTCTTGTATATTGCTTGAAGTAGTGTCAAAATGATGCAGTGCATTGAATTATGTGTAAACAGAGACCGGATTCATCACACCTGGAGTGGCACTTGAGGTTCACTCCACAAGATGACAAGAGTTATGGGGCTTGAATGGACAAAAGTGGAAGCTATTGTTAAGATGTATTGTAAAGAGTAGAACACAGTTTAACCTAGTGTGTGTCTGGTAATGGTCAGATGGGACAGGCCTGCTTGGGCTGATAAGAAAGGAAGAGGTGAGGCTGCTATTAACAGTTAATGCAAAGTGGCTGGAAAGACCGTATAGTCCAGATTCAGTAATGACCATCTCAGTCTCTCCCCTCTTGTATTCTTACAAAAAAATCAGTCTTGTCAGGCCCAAGTGTAAACATTCACAGTCCAAACTGGTGGTTGACAAACAGGGCGGCAGTAGTGTCAGAGCCTCTTGTGATGGTGACACTGAAAGACATTAGCACCGATGCTGTTATACTAGTGGTGGGACATGATGGGAAAAAAATAAAAAATATATAAATATATATATATATATAATAAGGTAATAATAATAATAATAATAATAATAATAATAATAATAATAATAATAATAATAATAATAATTTGAGGCTTTAATTAATCACAATTAATCACATTTTTATCAAATAGCAGTATTTACATGTCAGAAATACAATATAGCTAAATAGCTTTAATTAAAAAAACTTTACCAATAAACAGTTCCCCAGTCTGTGTCCCCATGGCATCGAACAGAAGTGAGGGAGTTTTCAAACACTGTGGTCAAACAGGGCAATATTCAGCGTTGGTACATCTCTGTGCACCTCTTTGTGCATGTAGCAGCACATGAGTGAGCCCGATCCTTCGCGTTTGTCTGTCTTCTCTGAGTGCGTCAGTCAGCTGTGAGAACCATCAGAGCCATGTACTCTGTAGCTACTCAGTGAAGAAGCTGGGGGGCTCAGAGGAAACTGCATGCACTTATCCAACTGACCAAAGCTAAAATCTACCTCCACGTGGCCTTTTGGCATGCCCAGCCCCGGTTATCATATGCCAGATAGGTTCTGTGTTGCAATAGAATAGTGCAATTAAGTGTTTTTTTTTTTTTTAACAAGTTATATATTCTGTAATTAATTAATTGTAATGAATGCATTAAAGTTCCAGCCCTATGCTATACATTTACAGATATGACAATAATCCCTAGATGACATAGTTTTGTTTTGCTTTTGTATTGATTTGTTGTTTGACCTCATTTTATGAGTTAATGCTATGATTGGCTAAAACAAACCATCCTAGGCAGTCACTGGGTGCTTCATCCAATCGTAGCCAAATATTGTTCAGAGCTTTCCCTTTGCAAACACCTTCCCAGATAGTGCTGTTCTGTGTAGAGCAGTAATATCTGGCTTTTCTGGCTTTTCCCAGGTCAATAAAAGGCTGGAAATTAAAGCTTTAAAAATCATTTAGCTAGGAGCATTTAGCAACTAATTAAGTTAGACTTTTTTCTTATTATTATTAATCGAGCCACAGGGGGTCAATCTAGGCCAAGGGCATCCGACGGCAAACCCTGGCCAAAACGTGTGAAATGAAATATGAGATTTGAGGGTAATTGAATTCTGTTTTTCTTTTTTTCCCTGTACCTACCTTTTTGAAATTGGAGTTGTAAAAATGTAACACACAGTCTATCTACTATACAGCCTTACTTAGCCAACAGAAGAGTGTTAAAGATATCTTCATAATCACTTGTATTACACTGTGGTCTCTGAGCCATGACACAGATTAATTGTGTGACTCTGTGTTCCTGTGGGAGCTGACCTTTAAATGATGTTTCATCTGCTCCTCGTTCTCCATTATCCAACACAAAGCAATAAACAGTAACTTCTTCTAATGCTGTGTTCCCACTGAAAGCTGCTTAATTACCTGCTTAATGCCGAAATACCACGGAATAAAAGAGCTCATATAAAAGCATTCATTAGAATATAACACTGCTCATTAGCTTCTGTTGAAGACACTGCACTGACCTGATGCTCCTTATTGTTCCTCTTGAGAAAAAAACAAGAAGACTTTGTGAGTGTCTCTGCTTATTGTCCTCCTTAGACAATGAATACATAAAGGTACCGAGGGAATTTAGTGGCATTATCCACTAAACAGAAGAATGCGACTTTGGAAACAACATTTAGAGCAAATTATGGCTAAGGACATGCTTCTCATTATAGCAGTGATGAAAGAAGTACTTAAAACCTGCATTCAAGTAATAGTAGTGTTCCTTCAAACAAATAATATGCACTAAGTTTGAACTATTTGAGTAAAAGGTATTCAGTGTAAAGCTGACTTAAATACAAATGTTTTTGTTTTTTTGTCTGGTGTCTTTATAGGATTAGTATTAGTACCACTAACACTACTACAGCTTTGCAAGGTAAACTTGTTGATTAAAAGTAAAAAAAGTAAAAGTTAAATTACTTTGCACCTTTGCTTTATAGCTTTGCATGGAGCCTGTGAAAGTACAAATATCTCTAATAGGAGTCATTGCGTCTGTTGTCGTTCAAAAAAATAAAGCAAATACAAAGTAAAAATTAAAAGCAGATTGACCAAAACTCTGAATACAACATGGTAGCACATTGCTTTGGGACCCACTCATGATGTTTTTTTGTGTGTAGCTGTAGTAAACCCACACTGACTTGTGAAGGTCTTCTTGTGATGCACTTCCTGGAAATGTTTGAATTAGTTTTCCTCTTTTGCAGTTCTAAGTCAGCGGCTCTTGGTGAGAAGTGCACTTGTGATGATGTCCTAGGTGATGATGTGTGAGTAGTGCCCACACGTAAACAACGCCTCCATCAAAATGCCACTATCTGCATTTCCCCAAGCATCTTTCATCTAGTCCTCAAACTTAAACCAACACTTTTAACACCCTTATTGTGATATAACAAAACAAATCGTCCACAAAGACATATCCCTACTTTTGTCAAGATAAGTGCATATTAATAAATAATGCTTAACAGTTGGCACTCAAAGCCCTGCAGTTTTTCAGCTCTGGCTTCAAAGATTAAAAAATAAAATAGAATAAAAGCCATCACAGATTTGTCTCTTATCCATCCATAAAATCTGCAACAAATCCCTCCTTCAAACACACAAATTATTTAATGACATTTGTTTTGAAGGCACATATCTGTCTCTGAGCAGAGCCACGATGAATGCAGGGAGGAAGTTGCAGAAAGCCACAAGCTGTATGGATTTGATTAGATATCTTCACTGCGGAGAGGAGGCATTTGACAGAAGAGATCTTAAAAACATCAACAAATGTTTCCTAAAACATAACACAGAATTGCCACCAAAGATGTCGTTATATCTTGCAATAAGTAGGTTAGAAGTGTTATCCCTCGTCTGTGCATGGGCTTTCTGTGTCCAGTTTGCTTGGTCTATCTTTTTTTGCCTACTTTACCTTTTATCTTTATTTTTTGTTACAATATAACACTGGGTGTCTTTTACCCAATACTGTAACTGTACACCCTGAAAAAAATAGTACAACACATTGCAAATTTAAGTCCTTTCTTTTTTTTCATCTATAGAATGTCTCATAAAACAAAAAAAGCATCATGGAAGGAATTTATACAAATCTAATACACTTAAGACTGTGTGGAAAAAAGAGGGAACCCTTAACAAAACATGTGAGTCTTGTCTGGTGGGCCTGAAAGTTGTTAGTCTTAAATTAGTATAACAACACTCTAACAAACAATGGGATAAAATCACCCAAAATATTCTACCCTTTTTAACTAAGGCAGGGTGAAATTCACCCAAACACATTACTGTTGAAACAAATCTGAGATGGGAGCAGGGAAACATGACTACCTTCAATGACGTCAGTGAGAGACATGAAGCTACCCAAGGGTTTAGTTCTAGGGTTAAGTACATTTTAGAAGAATACTGTACTTTTTGAGTACAGATTCTACTTTTACTTGAGTACATTATTGTTCTCGTCTAGCATTTCTAAATGAGTTGACAAAGTTGGTGACAAAGTGGGGAGAAGCTGCAGTAGTGATAGTAGGAATGGTAGCAGTGGTAGTAATAGCGGTGGAAGTAGAAGTTATAGTAGTAGTAGAAGAGGAACGAGGAGTAGTAGTAATGCTAGTAGTTGTACAACATGAATTCCAGAAATGTTAGAACATTTTTTAAAATTTGAATAAAATGAAAACTAAAACACTTTCAAATCATGTGTGCCATTATTTTATTCACAATAGAACACAGGTAACATAACAAATGTTTACAGTGAGACATTTAACAATTTTATGCACAAAATGAGCTCATTTTAAATTTGATTTGATTTTGTTTTTGGAGTTGACAGTTGACATATTGTTTGTTTAATGATGTGCCAAACGTTCTCTATAGGTGACAGAACTGGACTGCAGGCCAATTCAGCACCAGACTTTACGACGAAGCCATGCTGTTGCAATAGCTGCAGTATGTGGTCTTGCATTGTCCTGCTGAAATACACAAGGCCTTCCCTGAAATAAAAATATAACATCTTTATATACTTTTCAGCATTCATAGTTCCCTCCAAAAAATGCAAGCTGCCCATCCCGTATGAACTTATGCCCCTACATACCATCAGAGATGCTGGCTTTTGAACTGAACACTGATAACGCGCTGGAAGGTCTAACTCCTCTAAAGCCTGGAGGACACGGCGTCCGTGATTTTCAAAAAGAATGTCAAATTTGGTCTGGTCTGACCATAGAACACTGTCCCACTTTGAAACCATTTTAAATCATTTGAGTCCATTTTAAATGTGCCTTGGCCCTGGACACGCCAGTGCTTCTGGACCATGTTCACACATGGCTTTATTTGTGCATGATAGAGCTTTAGTTGGCCTCTGCAGATGGGACGGCAGATTGTGTTTACCCACAGTGGTTTCTGGAAGGGCCCATTTAGTAATGTCTCTGACACAATCATGATGAGTGATGCAGTGTCATCTGAGGGCCCCAAGACCACGAACATCCAATAAAGGCCTTCAGCCTTGTCTCTTACACAGAGATTTCTCCAGTTTCTTTGAAACTTTTGACAATGTTATGCTCTGTAGATGATGAGATTTGCAAAGCCTTTGCAATTTGACGCCGAGGAACATTGTTTTTAAAGTATTTCACAATCTTTTTATGCACCCTTTCCCCAGATTGGAGAGCTTCTGCTCATCTTTACTTCTGAGAGACTCTGCCTGTCTAAAACATCTCTTTACATGCTACAGACCTGAAATTAATGAACCTAATTTGTTGCTAGATCTTCTTCCAGCTGAATCTTTGTAAAATTTCTTGCTTTTTCAGCCAATTGTTTCCCATCCCAACTATTTTGAGACCTGTAGCAGGCATCAAATTTGAAATGAGCTCATTTTGTGCATAAAAGTGTAAAATTTCTTGTGTAGTGTAAACATTTATGTTATCTGTATTGGCTCATGTGATTTGAATGTCTTTTAGATTTCATGTTACTCAAAATAAAAAAAAAAGTCCCAACATTTCCTCATACACCTCAGGGGTCAATACTTGGCCCTTTGTTATTTTCTCTGTATATTAATGATTTGCCAAATTCATGTGTTAGTGTTGAATTTCAAATGTACACCTATGACGCTGTCATCTTCTCTAGTGCAAAAAATATTCAAGAAGCAGCCTCTGTTCTTGCTTCAGCTATGGTTCCTGTAAATGAGTGGCGTTATAAATCTTGCCTACTATTAAATACAACAAAAACTGTTTATATGATGTTCACAAAGAAACCATTGGACATAAAACATTCAGCTGTATTTTTGGGAGGACAGGAACTAGAAATCGTCTCTGAATTCAAGTACCTTGGTGTGACACTTGATTCTACACTATGTTTCAAGAGCTGCATTAAAAGAATATCTAATACAGTGAAATTCAATTTAAACAGTTTTAAACAAATACGACCTTTCATAAAACTTGGTGCTGCTAGAATGTTTTTACATTCAATGATTATGTCACCCATAGAATATTGTGTTACATGTTTGTCACTGGCAGATGTAAATACATGCAAAATCATAACCTCACTCTATAAAAAAATCACTAAAGATTTTTGGTAGAAAACCAATGTCATTCCACATTTGTAACATTTTAAAAAAGTACAACTTAATGAGTTTCGAGAATTTAAAAAAATAAATAAATTTGCTTGTTTGATGTACAGGGTGTTACATGGCCCCACCTTCCATGCCTGACTTTCTTTAAAAAAAGGGCTCACAGTGGTCCCACACAGAAAAACAGCCTTTGGACAAACTGCTCTTTCTGTAAAGGCCAGGAAGATCTGGAACAGTTTTCCACTCTCCGTAAGGGAATGTCCCACATTACAAACCTTCAAAACTTACCTCAAGCAGTGTTGTGTCCTGTAACCACTGACTCTTAACGTCTTAGTAATGTACTGTATTGTGATGTGCTCTTATTGTGATTTATTGTCCTGTCCTATGTTATTATGCTTTTGTGTTACCTGCCTAGGGACTACATATGCAAATTAGCATTGTTGCTATAATCTGGGATATTTACGTCTTTCACTGTCTGAATAGATGTTCACTAATGTGCGCTGTCCTTATAAGTACATTTCTGGAATTCGGGTTGTAGTACAGGCAGTAGTAGAATTAAAAGTTGTTGTACTAGTATTAGTAGTAGTATTGGATTGGTGGGAGTAATAGTCAGAGAAATAGTACTAGTGGTAGTATTAGTAGTAGCTGTGTGATAGTAATAGTTGTAGCAGTTGTTCTTACTAGTGGCCAGGGCTTAATAAATCAAACGATGCCAGAACAAAAATTGCGCTTTGACACCAGAGTCCACAAGGCCAACACTGATACCGGAACATACACTCAACACAATGCTTAGGCGCACACACATGCCAAAATACCAAGCAACTGCTCATTTATACTCAATTTTAAATTATATTTTAACATATTTGTTAACATTATTATACATTATAGCGTTTCACTTCAGTGTAACCGTGGCGTAAGGTTTCCCTGCGTAACTATGGCTATGTAACAGTGACACTGACGTTTAACTGGCCCCGGGTCTCATCCTGTGACCCACGACCAGCGCGTTAGCTCTAGCTTCCATATGCATTTGAGTAAAAGAACTGACGTGGCACTGCGATGTTCCGGGCGCTCTCGGGCACAGTGAAATAACGCAGCACATCCAAAGCGCATCACGTAGGTCCCCTCCGCGTAACCAAAGTCAGGACAAACCTCAACAGATTTACAGTCTCCTGGCTGTAAGCAAACACATCACTTTTGACTTAAAGAGCAGCAGTCAGCTGTAGCTCCACTCGCGTTTGTAAAAACACACAGCCTACTATGGCTCTGTGCGCTCTGTGGATGCAACGGGGATTGGGCGGGGTCGGAGGACATCTGAAGCTACGCACAGTGGTACTGCTGTACACCTGCAGGCACCAATGGTGTTAACAGTGGTGAATAGATCTTTCAGTTTGACATGAAAGTCTTTTCCACCTGATTCCTTGATACGAATTACAGCGCGGGGACAATCTATGTTGAAGCCTCACGCGGAAATGAAGCACGACTTTTATGTTTAAAACATTGCACTTCTGTGTAATTACACCTCCGACCTTCAACACAGGTTTAGGAGGTCAAAAGAGTCAAATGTAGTCAACACTTTTTTCTGAGTTGTGTCCGAATTACGGATCCAAGCAAACAGTTGCCAGATCCAACTGCATCAAAATAAGGGAGTTTCCGGATCCTGTTCCTGCAAGATCCTGCTCAAATTAAGCCCTGCTAGTGGCTATACTTTCTACTTAAGTAAACTTACACTCAAATAGCAATTCTGTTGAGTACTTTTACTTCTTCAGGGAAAAGCTATTACACGTACTTGTTTCTGTTTCAGTACTTCCAGTTCTTACTCAAGTACTTATTCTACCCTTGTGTAGAGATGGCTATTTGTCAGTCACTGCCCATGACCATTGCCTGCTGTGTACTCCTAACAGTGGCTCTGATAGAGATAGATATAATAATGCATTTCTCTATTAACATGTTACTTAAATTGATGTTTGGAACAAACAGCTATCTCTTTGCAGATGTCATTACTGCAGTTACATTTTTGATTGGCAAAACATCCACTCACCACACTGTACTACTACACTTCATCATACAGTAATTCACAGTTGGTTCCCCGCAGCCTTCGTGATCACTGACAATTACAGAGTCTTTTATACACGAATGAAAGCTGCGTCGCTCTGAAGGATGGTCCTGGAGCGAAAATCACTTGTGAATTGGAGCAGGATGTTGACAGTAGGGGAGCCAGCAGCGATCTATCTGAGTACAGTGGCGCAAGTGATGACAGTGAACTCATTATTACTGTTTGTCCAAGTAAGACTGATAGTTCTGTGGTGAGAATGAAGACTCTCTAGACAAGCTTGACAGACCTGGACCTGGGACAATGATAGGTCCAGGTTCGGGACACAAGGATAATCCTGCAAATATACATCTTTGATCGGCTAAACCTACACTCTACTACTACACTAAGGCATTGATAGCGTAAGAACAGTAGCAGTACAGTTAAATCAAAATTACATTATTACAAGAAACCCTAAAAATATATTGAATTTACTATTGAGTTTACTCAAATAGAAAGTAAATATTTAAGTATGCTTTGTATATAAAATGTTACTTTCCACTTTTGGTTTAAGTTAAATAGGCAAATGCTCAAATTGCTATTTAGAGGCATTATTATATGTACTATTAGGAAGATCAATTGTACTATTGTATGTACTATTGAGAAGATCAATATGATTGAGTTTTTTGTTTTGTCCAGTGGTTTATGGTGGGCTACTTCAGCATTTTTTTAGAGAAACTGTGTCTATTGTGTTTTAGGTCAAACCAAAACCGTATCAATTAAATAGTGGTTTGCAGCTGTAATCCTCACATATAATAATTTTATTCTGAGACACTTTTTATAACATTCTAATTTCCTAAATAATTTTTCTAGAATTTATGCCATGAATAATGATTATTTTTCACTATTTCATGTAACTAAGACAATATTTGAACTGAATACTTGTTCCCAACTGGTGGGTCAGGACCTAAACATTGATCACAGGGAAGTTGAATATAATTTAGTTTCAATTCAGCCTCTCTGTGACCCACTTTTGGGAATCATTGATTTAAAATATCCTTACCTAATGTTTAACACATACAGTGGTTAATTGTGTACACATATAGAAGTTGTAGTGTAAAATTATTTAATAAATATTTCTCATTTAGATGTATGTGGAATAAAAAAATATAATTTCAGTTGATTTACATATTTGCTCTGATGATGTGTCTCTGTCTCAAAGCTACACACCTTGAGTACTTTTTAAAGCTTTGAAATTGCATTACTTTTACTTGGGTAGAAATTATAATACTTTCTCCACCTCAATCAGTGACCCCTTAATCCTAACTGCATAGCTATGTATAGTAGTATAATAGCTGGTTTATATACAGTCACTGTTTCTGTTAATATCTAACTTTAATTGCCCTTATAGAAGAAACATCTATCACTCTGCGTGTATCATCCTTGCAATTACATCTTTGACTAGCTAAACCTCCACTCATTACACCACACTACACATACAGTATAGCACAGTTGGTTCCCTGCAGCCTCCACGATCACGGGCAATTACTGAGTCAGGAATGAAAGCTACATCGCTCTGAAGGATGGTCTTGGAGCGGTAATTGCTTGTAAGGAAAGCCAGCAGTGATCTATCTGAGCACAATGGTGACAGTGATGACAGTGAACTGAAGAAATAATTAAATGTCTGTCCAAGAGAGACTGATGGCTCTATGGTGAGAATTAAGACGTCTTATCAACGTGGCACAGGCCGGTATGTGTCCCAAACCTGGATCTGGAACCATGGAAATGGTCCAACCACAAGGGGTTACAAGCCTGCGCACCCTGTGCTCTCAGATAAATGGTCAAAGTTGTGTCAGGAAGGATATCAGCCATAAAGCCAAATTAAACACGCAAATCTCTAATGACTTGCTGTGGTGACTGCTGAACAGCTAAAAGGAAAAGAAGATGGACTGTGTTGATGTTTTAACATGTTGTCTGGTCAGCTCTGCTCCCTCCACACTTGCAGATTCCAGCCTTTACCCCTCACACACTAACAGATTGTTGTGCCAACTATAGCCAAGTCAACTGTGCCCAGCTAGTGGTGACTGGTGCAGATTCTGCCCAACTGTGAATCCTGGGTAAAATCTGGCAAAAAAAAAGTCTTGTAGTGTGTCCCCAGCTTAAAGGCCATACCTGACATTCCATTAACTTTAGAGGAAAGGCAAAAAGGGCCAGACTTTGTTCAAACTTTTCTAAAACGACTACAGTATTCACAGACACACTCATACTACTGCTGTTTATTTTATTTGGCAATATTGTGATATTGTTGCTGTCACAAGCTGTATCTCAATTACACCAAAAATATCACCAATACTCCACCCTCAAATTGTTTATTTTGAACCAACTAAACCAAGTATTATGTTAGCTGCAATTACTACTAATGCTGCATGACACTTAAAGTAACGTTGATACAGTATTGTGTAGTTAGTAAATGTGATGCAGTGGTGCCACCTGCTGGACAAACCTCACACATGCAGCATTTCCACAGTCCCCGCTGAAGCCTCTGGTTATCTGTAAGGTTATAAAATATGTAAGAGGGCGTGTATCAGGGCTTTCATGCATGTCTCAGCTGTTACAAGCTCACTGTGTGTTTGCTTAACATGGGCAGTCTCCTGCTCTGGACAAAGTGCTCATTGTTGGACTGCACTTTTCCCTGTGTCTTTGTCTGGATATGGCAGACATATGACACTATGACCACTCATACAGTATACAGTAGTAGTCAATATTTGCATCAGCACAAACCAGCCTGTGTTTGGGTTATGCATGCACAATGATAGTGAAATATGTGAGATAACTTGTAACTGGATCTATTTGAACTGTAGTTGACTTTGAGTTTTTATGTTGTTGTGTAACTTCAGGAAGAAGAAGTACTGAAACTCAAAGAGCTTTAAATGTATATTTTAATTAGATAATCAAATGCTCAAAGTAATATTTAGAGGTAATTATATACTGTTATGATGACTATATTTTTGTTAATCTGTACTTTTACTTGAGTACATTTTCAAGAAAAGCAGCAGTAGCAGTAGTGGTTACAAAGCATAGTAATAGCAGGAATGGTAGTAGTGGTAATAGTTGCAGTAGTAGTGGAAGTACAAGTAATAGTAGGGGAAATGGTAGCAGTGGTAGTATAAATAATTTGTAGTTGTAGGATAAGTAAGTTCTGTCTTCTTAGGTAAACTTTACACTCGATACTGTACAATATTCTAAAGCTTTAAATGTATATTTTATTGTATTAAATCAAACAAATCAAACTTTAGATAAGGATTTGATTCTGATTCTGATTTGGACCTAAAAGTGGATTATAGGGAAGCTAAATGTACAGTAATTTCAATACAGTCCTGACAGCCCTACAGACTTTGAAAGAATGAATAGCAGTTAATTGTATGCAGTAGTTATGGTCTTTTAAAATGTCTGTAAATATTTATCCTTTAGAGTAGATAAATGCTCAGTTATTCTTCATCTAATTTACCCCTTTGCTCTGATGGGATGTTTATGTCTCAAATCTACACACCTCTACCTCCATTTCCTCCTGGACCCCACCCGTGATCTGCACTTCCCGGTTTCTGTGTCCGATCTTGTCCACCCGATGAAGGAAAACCAAACACAGACTGGAACAAAGGCTACAGTGTGTCTGCAGCAGAAGTCTCCGTCACCTGTGGTAAGAGTAAGTGTGATGTAGTAGAGCTGGGATTACACTGTTGGAGGAATGTGACAGTGACAGCTCGGACAACATCACTATTGTTGAGCCTTACACCCAAACCAGAGGCAGAGGTGCAAGGGGAGATGGGAATACCTCATATTCAGACAAAAGCAACTGCCAAGATGGGATCCTATTGTATCAAGTCACACCTGTTGTACATATTAAATACTGTATATTTTACCTAGTGAAGTAGTATCTAAGGCAGCTGCTACTACTACTACATCCATTACTACAATTCCTGATACTATTCTTCTTTACTTTCAGTACACGGCCTCCTAGTATGCATTGATTAACATATTGCTATGGCATAGAGTTTTTAACATTTTTATTACTTATTCATATGAAAGGGTTTAAGAACATGAACTGTGAAAGTACATATTATAAAAGTACCTAAATAAATCCCTTGAGTCTGTAGTTACACCTATTTTGTACTGAACACCTGCAAATTCCTTTAAACCGTAGAAAATCTTGGAATAACATGTATTGAGTGGAATTTTTTCACACATTTGTAAGGTGTATGTCATGCGAGGGGCTAAATGGAAGCACTGAGAGGCAGTGGACCTTGTGGTATGCTCCGGAAACCACCGTCCAGATGTGCAGAGGGCGGGGGACAGACTGGCCCGGTCCTGGAACTTACTGCAGTATAGTATGGTACAAGAGACATTTGACGCCCAGGTTTTTAAGTTTACCTTTTAGAAGTGAAGTTTTAGTGGTGTGGTTGGGTCTTTATTGATGTGAGAAATGATTAGTAACTTTGATGGTTTAAATGCTACATCTTGCTTTGTATAGGCTTTTTTGAAAACGTGTTGACCATTGCACTACAGCACTAATATACAGTACTGTGCATATGTTTTGGTGAAATGTGAAAAATGCTGTTAACTAAGAGTGATAAATACAGATTTTTTTTATTTTATTTTATTTTTTATGCAAATGGAAGGAATGGGCATGGGACAGATTCAGAAAAATGGCTCAAAGGAAAAAGCATTTACCCCTGAACTAGAAGGCCTTTGTGTTCAAGTCCAGGTCTGTGCACTATATCTTTACCTATTAGGCTTTGTTTAAATGGCATAACTAGAAAG
Source organism: Bostrychus sinensis (assembly GCA_020698575.1). NCBI lineage: Eukaryota > Metazoa > Chordata > Actinopteri > Gobiiformes > Eleotridae > Bostrychus > Bostrychus sinensis. Next base: position 19,244,771 of record CM036253.1, on the reverse strand, counting down.
TGTCTGTGAAGATAAAAGATTTAAACTGAAAAAGAGCATTAACTGTGACCATAACACAAAGCTAACAGTGCGCTAATAGCAACATGGGGCGTCCATATTACAGAGGTGAAAGTATATTTTCCATTGTACGCTAAGGGAGTGTTTCTGTAACAAGTGGTTGCTTGTGTGGCTCGGCCGGCGTATTGTAGTTATTAACAGTGGTAAGAAAGGAGTCTTTGTCTTGGCGATCATCTAAACCCAGTCACACGGGCCATCTTGTGCCAGAGAGACCAACTCCACTTTACCACTGCATTCCTGGGCTGTTTGGTAAGCCCATAGGGGTCCAGTCCTCCTCCCTCCATTTATGTCCTCTCTGGATTCCTCATTCCATCTTCATCCCAGTTCCCATTACTCTCACTCAAAGACCTGTACTGCCTGGGAACACATGGCAGCACTTAAAAACCCCAAATTTTAGATGCAAACACAGACATGCAATTGTAGTGCAAGGACTTTTGCTACATGCGATTTTCTCTGTAATGTTGATTATTCTGATTAGGAGCTGTGGAGAGAAGGGGGCAATTAGTTGGTTGCTTCATTAGTATACTCATTAAAGGTCCTGTATTGTTCAGTGACTCTAGAACAAACTGTTGATTAAACAGAGAGACAGACGTCCTGAGAAACACAACTGTATGTATACATTCCTTCAGTCCATCAGCCAGGGGTTGAGCTATTCGCCCATGTTTTAATTTCTCAGACATTATATAATATTGGTACTCTGTCCATTATATCCCTCCCTTCTTGTTTCTTCTTCTGATAGTCCGAAATGCATGCATGAAAATAATTTTGCTATGAGACAATATACAAGGTACTACTGCATTTTTCTATGTACAATAATTATGCATCTCTCTCAAAACAATCAACAATAACATAGTTTCAGTGAAGGACCCTCTTCTAAATTATAAGTCTTCTCTTTCCATCTGAGTGTTTTCATTAATTTGTGTCTAAGTGCCAAGTGCCTTGTACCTTGCGTCTAGCTTCTGATCAATGCAGGGTCATTTTGTATTGTTGCTGTCCACTTGTCATTGGAAGAGTCAGTGGTATGATGTGGAGCAAACTGACCCAAGGATTGCTCCGGTATGTGGTATGTGCCCTACCAGGTGAGCCACTCAGGTGCACCTAACTGGCATTTTAAAGTATGCTAATGTAGAGGAACACTTACATAACATGTCTTTTTTTTTTCAACCCTCTCAATTCTAAAGCTGCAAAAACAAGTGAGTGGAGTGGTGAAAACAGAGTGTCTCAGTTCCCTGGGCTGGTGCAGGGCATGTGTTTCAGAAACACCTGCTGAGGTTCAAGTGCATGGAAACCACCACACTGGACACTGTATGAGAGGATTACATAATCTGGTTTTAAATCACCATGAGGTGTTGCCTTTACTGCTTTTTAGTGGAAGTTTAAAAATATTTTATAGTGCATTTGACAAGTTTTTCCACAGACTATCCTGGGCTTAGTCAATCTTCCTGCAGATCCCAAAAACAGCTCCAGTGTGATGTCCATCTTTCCCTTCACCTCAGACTCAACCCTCTAACAGTTTATTGAACCGGACGACTGACCCGAACTTCCCAGGACAAGAAAACTTTCAATCTAAATGTTATTCTTCTTGCTTCTCAAAGGATACATTGTGTGTGGATCCAGAAGGACATACCAGGCTGTGAAAGAAGCTCTGTCTTGTTTTCGGCCTGGTGCCCCCCTCCCAGTCTCACAGTCTCTCTCTCACAACAGCTGCTTGCTGCTTGTGGAGGCCAGACATCTGTAGGCCTGAGACCGGCCCGCTGCGTTTCTCTGTTTCACACACACACACACACACACACAGACACACACACACACACACACACACACACACACACACACACACACACACACACACACACACACACACACACACACACACACACACACACACACACACACAGATCGAACCCACAGTCTGCTCTTACAAAGGACCACATTCATCCCCCTCTGCGGTCTCCACTGGTGAAGAGGGTGTCTGAAGCTCCCAATCTCTCTCTACATGTCTCTGCATTCTACCACCAAATATTCTGCCTTTCCAAAACTCCATGCATACACTCAAATGTCTGTTTTCCATTGGGATCTTGTTAATCATGCACAATCTCAAATCAAAAAGGTTCTGACGCTCTGTAAAATGTTAATAAAAACAACACCCAATGGTTTGCAAACTTCATGAAAATGCTATTTATTCTAAACAGAACAAAAACAACATATCAAGGTTTTGAAACCTTCATGAATGCGATGTGCATTTTGCAACTCATGAACTTTTCAAGCTTTTTTTGCCCTCATCCCAACTTCTTTGAGACATGTTGAGACTGCCATCACACTCAAAATGAAGTAGTTATTGTCATGAAATGGTAAAGCATTTCCATTTCAGCACCTGGTATAGTGTTTATGTTTTATTGTAAATAAAATATGGGTATATGAGATTTGCAAATGATTACTTTCTGTTTTTATTTACATTTTACACAATGCCTCAACTCTTTTTGAACTGGTATTGAAACATTTTGCCATAAACCAAACTAGCTCAAGATCATACTTGGGTCATTTTCTGTGTGTTCTTTGAAATCCTGGGAAAATGTCCTACCATTTGTTTGGCGGTGCCTTTACCTCTTAACCGAAGGGGCATTCCAGCACAGAGGACTTGCCGACTAAGTTCACAAAAGGATACTGAGAGAGGCCAGGGCGAACAGAGAAGCTTTGTATAAAATGAATGTGGCCATGAGAAGTTTGGGAGCAGTATGTGTTTGAGAAACATCACAAAGTTACTTCTTTAAAAAAAATAAAAGGCCTCTTTGCTAGGAGACATTTAACTTGCAGCACTGGAGCCTGAGGTCATTTGACCGGTACCTTGCCTTTTGACAGTGAGCTGCTCCAGACCACAAATACACAGTGAGGCAGTTTGATGGAGACAGCCAAGTTCTACAATTGTGCAATAGCGTGTTCACTCGAGTCTTCAAATCTAAATTTACTCCAACCTAAACTACTTAATGGTGTGATTTGGCAAAGGCTAACAGTGCCATTTATTGTCTTACACATTTATGGTACAGCAAAGAACCCTGCTACATTCTAATATAATCCTTACTTCACATGCAAGAAGTAAGTAGATGTGATTGGTATGCATAGTTGGTTGCATGATACAACAGCATTTATGTTGAAAGAAATCTAATTTAATCTACAGATAGTATTGCCCTAAAGTACTATTTTCAGCTGTCAGAGGTCACCACAGCAAATCAAATGAGTCCTATCTTCTGCATCCTCCTCTCACACCAACTAATTGTATGTCACCTTCACTACATCCATAAATCTCTTCTTGCATGTTTAATTTGGCATGTTTTTATTTCAGTGCCTTTCCTGACACAACCCTCAACCCATTTACTTGGGCTTAGGACTGACACAAAGAGAACTCTGGCTTGTGATCCCTTGTGATTGGCTTCCTCTAAAAGCCAGGTCTTTCTTGTAACCTATAGGGGGCATATGACTGAATGTTTTCAGTGTATGGACAGGGTTAGGATGTCTTGCTGCTACAACTTTCATTAACAGCACTAGCTTAACCAGCTAGTATTTCAATTCTTTCTTTCTAGCTTTTCCTTTACAGGGCTGCAGGCAGTAAATCATCTGTCTCCTTGTGAGTCGCATTATGATATGGCATAGGTTTTATGCCAGATGCCCTTCCTGATGGAACCCTCTCGATTTTTGGGGGCTTGGGACCGACACAAAGAGTACACAGACTTATGTCCCCTTGTGTCCGGATTTCTCATTCACTCTAATGTTAAAAAACAAGGATGCGAGTGTATCTAATGAAGAGCTCATTTATTAATGGCAGTAGCCCTAACGTCTCTTACACTGTGCTGAGTGTTTTCCATGTGTGTGTTTTGATCTCTGTGTAAACCATGTTTTTAACCCCAGTCATGTTCGATAGCTCAGCAGTAAAACCTTTAGCTTAGCTCCACACACATACAGCCGCAGCTCGACTTGTCTGTTCATCTGCTTCTGATTAGTGACGACATGGGCCAGGCCAAATGGGAGATATGGATCTCATTCCTCTCTAGACAAAGACTCATTCATTGGCAGAAATCTCAGATGTGGGAAGAAGACAATTTTTGGACTTAGACCTGGGCCTGTCCACTTCTGCCTCTTCATTTTATCTTCCAGTAGGCAAGACATGGAACACATCTGCTTGGAAAGATGAAGACCTGGGTGTCAAAAATGCTATTGCAAAACATACATAGTGTAAAGTTATCCTCTTGTTTTTTCAGAGCTGAATATTAAAAAAAATACTACAAGGAACAATTTGTTGCCTATTACAAGTGAATACTGGTTATTAATAGCACGTCAAACAGACAGTACTGTGCATTTTGGATCAGTGTCCTTATCATACCAGTTGCCTTTAATGCATATTGTTTGCTGTGTTGTTTTTGGCAACATAATGAATCAGCTTCATTGTGCCTCTTACCTAGGCAACCTTATAAGCTTAAAACAAACAGAAAACAGAGATTGCCCTCATTTGCTCATTTAGGTGTCTACATACACAGTGTGAGATGTAAAATGAATTTGTGCAAGAAGGAGACATGACACACAAAAAACAAAAAACAAACAAACAAACAAACAAAAAAACTATGCTCCAAATTAAATATGCAAATAAAAAGATTTTCTGTGGTGACCCCTGAGGAAATAGGCTTAAAAAATTGGAAAACGTGGAAACAGATTTCTGCATGATCTAACTGCAGAATGTATTTGTCTGTTTTGTTCTTATTCTCTCAGATAGATCTTTCACTTTCACATTTTCACCGCATATTAAATGTTATTTCACAGAATCTCCCAAATTGTAACCTTAATTAAAGCTGAGTGAATGTATTACTGATGACACTGACACTAGATGTGACTGCAACTGCCCCAGTTCACACTGTCCCACTTTTTTTAAATAGGAATCCTTATTTAAAACAACATTTAACTACTTCAGTGCTGGTTCAGTCATGCAGCTCTGAGGTTAATGACCTATCATTCAACTCCATTACTTTCTGAAGACGTCACACAGAACAATATGTGATTGCCATTGTTCCTGCAGGTGTGCTGTGTAATCACTCTCTCATAAAATAACACACTTTGTTTGGACTTACTCCTTTGTACAGTTAACAAGTGCTTCACTCCAATTTTGTGTCATAAAATCATTTATTAGTGAGAAAGGTCACTCAGAGATTTATTTCAAGCCCAGAGCTGATGATGTAAGTTGGCTACATACATTTCTCCGGCTGATAAAGTGCCTCACTTACTGTGTGTGTGTGTGTGTGTGTGTGTGTGTGTGTGTGTGTGTGTGTGTGTGTGTGTGTGTGTGTGTGTGTGTGTGTGTGTGTGTGTGTATAAGACAGTGCAGTGTGTTTTTATAGTATTGATGGATCCTGAATTGAACAAAGATGGGTGGATTCATAAGTCAATATAAGGCATGGTGTCTTGATGCTTTTCTAAAAACACTTTGCAAAGGTACAAAGTGTTTGTCTTAATGAATGTCTAACCAAATGTGATTCTACCATCACCAGGATTATGTTTTTGCAGGCATTGGTTGGATTTTTGTGGATTTTGATGAAATTTTCAGTAAAGGACTGAACAATCTGTCTGGCAACATTATACTAGCCTGGCCTGCCTGACAAACTCTTTTCCTAAGCTATACAAAAATTTTGTCTGGTACCCTTTTGGTAACATTTCTTTTCAGTGGCAGAACAATGACAATTATGAGCAGCTCTGTACTTATTTCTGAATGGGGACAGCAGCAGAAGCCAGTTGTACAAACTTGTGGAAACTTTATTTTTATTTTTATTTTTTTAATTTTTTATGCATTTATTGCATCTGATGTCAATGGGACTTAACTGTTGTTAAAATGGCATCAAGAAGAAGAACACACTGGAGGACTGAACAATAACAGGCTTCAGCAGAATCAACAGGTGATAAAGAACAGCACTAAATGCCGTTAATCAGGTCAAATAAGTTATTAAACTAGCTATTGTAGTTAGCAAAATGCTTTGCTCCGAGAGGGGAACCAGACTGTCCTGCTCGCAAAAAGGAAGTAGGAGAATCTGGCTCACCAGACTAACATTATACCGAGTTTTTTGGTGTTTTAGCCAAAACTGGGTTACACGGTGTAATGCCTTACTGGAGGACTAAACCTCCCCAGAATTTTCCCTTGAATGTCATCTGAAAAATCTAAACCAGCTCCTGAAGCCACTTTTGTAGTTTGGATGTTTGTGCCTCCTGTCCCTGTATGTAGCAATATATTTTTGACTTTGACCTTACTTCTACCTACCTATATGAGGCAAGGTTGAATGGCAGCATGTGTTCTTTGGGGACATGCGTCCTTAATAAATAACAGGTGCTTTAGAATCAATCATCATAATTTGAATTTGCAGTGTTTAGCATTTTCTATTTCATTGTGGCAAAAGAACTCAGGAGGGAGTTGAGTGACACATGAATATAATGTTAAACTTTGCTCTTACATTGTATACAGTTCAGAATAAACAATATGCCATTTTAATTAAACATGATAGCTGCAGTATGGGCGTGTCCAAGCAGTGTCCTAATGATGCAGCATGGCAACAAGAGCAGACATGATTGGACCATAGCACAGGTTTAATCTACAAAAACAAGCAAATGTTTTGGGCTTTTCTCTGTGCGCCCGGTGGTCTCCTCCCTTAGCACCGCATGGAGCAGGGTTCATTTGAAAGGCGTTGTTTGTTAAAGCTTTAGCGGTTAGTAAGTGCTTCCTTTGTTTGGTGGGAGTGCGGCGGTGGGGGGTTAATATCTCCCAGGGAGTGTGCACAAAGAGGGCCTTGAGCTCCCGTGGCCGGAGAGAGGACTGGCCAGATGAATGAGGCTGGGACAGGGGGCAAAGGTGCTACAGAGGGCACTGGAAGGTGGAAAGTGCACTGGGCAAGAATCAAAGGAGAGTTTGGAGATGGAGGTTTAGACACCAGAGGGGGTGACACCAGACTGAGTTGTTAGCTGCTAAGAATAGAGGCCTTCATCATTAGTATCCCAAAACAACCTCATTTAAATGCACTTTGACAATCTCATTGTATGCTAAGGGAAATGTGCAATCCCCTGAATGTAAAGTTTCTTTTTGCTATGACAAAAGTGATAAGCTCTCATTGGCTGATGACCAGAGTGCTAGCTAATTGGTTGGTGCATTTTTATTAAGTTATGGCTTCATTGTTTTCTGCTTAATACAGGATATATTGGTATGTATTTTATTTGTTTAACCAAGATAAGTTGACATTGTAGCAGAAACAATTTCTAAAAAGTGTAAAGCTTTGTATTTTGAGAAGTATTTTTAGCCAATCATCTAGCACTCTTAACCAACCCCAGGCCAACCATAGACTGTTTTTACCAAAAAAAAAAAAAAAAAAAAAAAAAAAAAAAAACTGGACTAAAGCACTTATTCAGTGCTACACAGGTGCCACCTGATCTAACTCCAGTCAGTAAAGAGGAAACTACTGATGTAATCTCTGTGACCAAACCCAGCCCTTTATGCCACATGATAGCAATCAAAGTCAACTGCAAGTGCCATCAATTCGTGCCCCCGAGGGAGGAACAACAAGTGGGCCTGATAATGAAGTTTAAGAGATTTAAAAGACTGTAGGAAAAAGGTCTGCACCTCACAGGAAGACAAGACAAGAGTGTGCTGCACAGCATGTGTCCTGGACCAACCATTCTGTAAGAGGTCTGGGTGTGGCTATGCAACAGAAGTGCACATTTCTCAATAAAGCATCAGTGTTGCATGAAGAACAAAAGGATTGGTGTAATGGTTCCTGAGATCATGATGCTCTGTAAATCATAAATGCTCTTTCCATTGATCCACAAAACCAGATCACAAAACTAATCATTTGTTCTTTTAGTGTGTGAAGTTAGTATTGCTACAACAAACATATCTCATTTTAACATATCTTATTCCCTTATTAAAAAAAACAAAACAAAATGGTCATATACTTTTTATGGGGTTGTATATTGTATTTGTCTTGTTTCCATGCCAGTCCTGTCGTAATTGTCCAACTTTAAATGCAGCTTGTGGAGTACCGTTGTCTTCATCATGTTCTCCATCAGAGGTTTTTTCAGCCTTTGGGAGACAGAGTAAGGGACTGTGTTATTGAACCCAGTTCTTCCCACGGAACTGCGACAAAAATCCTGCTGCGTCTCGGCCAAACCAATGGTCCCTTTGTGCCCAGTGTATCACAACAGACACTGCCCTCGCTGTGCCCTGCGACCTAGGACCAGGGTTTAGCTAGGACCAGGGTTTAGCTAGACTATAGAACTACATTACTCAAATATTAAACTTATGATTTTAGGATTTTTGTGGACATTTTGGGACAGTATTGGCTGGCTGAAGAAAGCAAACAGACTACAAACCAGCCCAATAATAGTAAAATAATTGAATAAAAAAATTTAATTAGTGTCAATTTATGTTTTGTATGGCACATAACTGTTCTGCTCTGCCTCTGTTAACATTATAATGTTAATGTTAATGTATAATGTCTTTGTCTGGTCAACATGAGCAATGGAGCCCGTTCCCCAGTAAGTCAAAGATTGCTTTCACTAATAGCAGTGGTGTAATAACCAAATCTTTTGAAGAAACCCTGCAGGCTTAAGAGGGGCTGACCGCTTAAGAAGAAATGAAGTTAAGCACCAAACATTAAACCAGGGACAGATTAGCAATGATGAAAACAGTTGTTGTTAAATGCTTAGAGGGAAAACAGGCTTGTTTAGTGTGCGGTCCAATAGCTGCTGGGGAGCTTACCGTCACACATCATCTATTGTGGCATGACTTGTTTCCAAGAATCTAACTGAAATAATCAGTGCATCAGTCAAAGATAAAATCATTATCATGTTTAAATGCAGACTCATACTTTGTTTCTAGGGCAACCAGAAAGAATACTTAGGATAATTATTAATGGTCTAATAAAATAAGCCGTGTGTTTAAAGCAACGTTAACAAATTTGCTGTCCCGGCTGGTTCGTCCAAATCTGTTACCTAGCGTCTTCAACTACAACAGTTAAGCTATACCCTTCCTGCTTAAATTTTAATAAAAAATGTAAAACTGGACTTCTTAGCCACTGCTGACACCACTCTACACCGATTTGTGAGAAACCATGCCTTCTTCAGGCAGCACTTCTGCACGTTTTGAGAACACATGCACCATCAGATCTTCAAGTACACGTACTGAGCCTTTCAGTGCTTAAACCATTGCCAGTATGAAGGAGTCCACTTGGAGTGAAGTTGGCAGGGCAAGCAGGGGAAGAGTGAGCCTTCTTTAATCCAAGTGTTTTCAGTTGAGATGAAGCAACAGCTCCCAAAAAGAAGATGATGGTTTTGTTATAAAATGTAAAATGCTAATGCAAAAATCTTGAAAAACATGGTAATAGGCTACTTTAAAAAGTCCTAGCTTTAAATTCGACTAGTGTTTTTTGTTGAATCATATTATTTGTTAGATAGATAGATTTTTTCCTATCAATACAGTACCCATTCATTTCCCATACAATTCTACTTCTGATCTCATGCCATTTGTCCAAATTCTCTGGTCAGTACTGATATAAAGCAGTTTTGCAAAAGAATAATATTTATTTTCTTTAATCCCCACCTTTCCACCTCTAGACATTCCCTAGCTTACAGAGCTGGAGAAGTGTGCCAACAATAGCACCGCTCCTTGGTTTGCTCTCCAAACCGCCCACAGACCACTGCCTGGACAAATCCAAAGAGTGAGCAGGTGGTGGACTAAAGGTTCTGTAAATATACTGGCAACTTATAAAACTGTGTGATACAGAAGTTATAGTCGACTGCATAGCTGCATAGTGCAAGTGTTGAAATATTAGATTTAATATATTATGCAAAATTACAGTACTTCTTCCAGGTGCACCACTGGAAAAAAAAACAAAACTGGAATGGTAAGAACAAAAAAAAAAAAAAATGTTTCAATTGTTTTTCAGTTAAGAATCTAAAAAAAAAAAAAAAAAAAAATATATATATATATATATATATATATATATATATATATATATATATATATATATATATATATATATATATATATATTTGTCTGAATGCTATGTGAAAAAAATTAAAACATAAATCACTGAGGAAGTTTAATTAGAATCTTAGATTGAAAAGAGAACATTAAAAATGGATCTAGTGTGCAGTGGTGTGGGTCAGAGGAAATGTGCTTGGCAGCTGCGGCTCACTTCAGGATTGTGTTATTTTTTCTTTAACAAATGCCAGGTATTTACTTTTTAAATGGTGAAAAGACTAATGTCTATTGTCTACACACTTCTAAAATAGCTCACTGAACATGTTTCATGGCAGTGTAGTACAAGAGCCATTTGCTTATGGCATTTATGCTGTAAAGGTCAAGTCAGTAAGTCACTGTAACTTTGATTTAAAAAACTTTTTGAAATTGATCGTCTTTTTAACAAGGATGTTCAGGCTGTCCAAGATGAGGCAGCAGTACAGACAAAGTGCAGAGTACAAGCAGGCATTAGACATTTGACAGATGTACAACACAATCACCGACATTTACAATCACAAGAAAACATAACATCTTAAAGACATTGATATTAAATATTGAGAATTAAAATCCTGCACAGCTGCATGTTACAGGTACAGCTAGAGACTAAAAACTTATTTTTTTGTTTAAAACCTAAGAAAGGGATGAGAGACCCCAACCTCATCCTGGCCTGCAGATCCAGTACCAGGGCCCAAAATAAGACAGGCTCCTCTTCCCTGACTCTGTCCACACAAAAAGTACCTTAAACCTCAGCCAGCTGCTGGCTCTGACACTGTGAGTGTTCTGGAGAGCAATGAACTTGGAGCAGATATAGGAAGGCAACTTTACTAGTATACTACAGACCATATACTTGGCACTATAGGCTTGAGATCTCAACAATAGGCCAACTGATGTTTTTCACAAAGTAACATTGATTTATAAAAGGTATGATCTTTAAGTTTGTTTCCACACTGCTTTGATGTCTCTTTTGATTTCACCTTTATCTAATTTTACCTTGAGTCCACTGGTTCACTGTATTATCTAATATACATAACATCGTTTACAGAGAGTGAGCGCTAAATAATATACTTATTTCATGGAAACTTATTTCAGGAATCTGGAATCTAGAGTATTGTTTCCTGGATCAACATTTTAGAACAATTATAGCCTGCATTTTTTTTGTGGTTCTCTGGTTCTGAAGAAAAGCATTGTTCTATGTACTTTTATTGAGGAGGCAGGCATAGCTGCATCATTCTTATTTAGTTCAATTTGTTCAAGTTTGTCAGTGAAAAGCGCTCAGTTGATGTGTGTTGTGTTAAGGCAATGAAAGAGGAGCTGAGGAGAGTGAGTTCAGTGTGACCTGAGCGTGCCCTGGAGCGCTGGTTTGGGGTTGGACTGGGATCCAGTGAGAGGTCAGCCATGGATCTGCTGCTGCCTCTGGCTAACTCTCAGTTTGGTTTAGGTTTCTACAGGGACAGGGCATGATGTCTTTGTCCAACTCTCTCCTATTCCTCATGAAGAAAATATTCTACAACCTGAATGATTTTTTTTCACATATCATCAGGATGTTCAGCTTTTAATGAGGAAGCTTATGGCCCCATTCAGTCATAAAAGTAGTAGAGCACAGACTTTCACCAAGGTAACGCAGTCTAAATCAAAACAGTGGTCCATCTTATGTCTTTCTGCTTTTCTGATTGGACGATCGGTGATGCAGTTTTAGAACCAAAACAAAAAATGGAAACAAAAACAACTTGGCCATTATGTAAAACATATTTGTAATTGTTAATAAATCAGCTGTGCCATTGATATCAGTAAAATTAATAGTTCATTTAAAAATGTTTACCTCATATCTTGGCACACGTGGGTCACTTTTATGAAGTATAAAAAATATATACTACTCATAGCATCTTTATTAATAATAAGAAGAAGAAGAAGGAAGAAGAAAGAAAGAAGGAAGAAGGAAAAAGAAAGAAGGAAGAAGGAAAAAGAAAGAAGAGAGGAGGAAGAAGAAAGAAGGAAAAAGGAGGAAGAAGAAAGAAGAAGCTTTTGTGTTAGTAGATGGTTGTCTGTCAGTATGTCTCTGACAGACAACCTGACTAACTGGCCATTGTAAAGGCCTTGTGTATCTCACCTCAGGCCCATAGTTGGTGGGGAAGCCTCTAGCCTCCTGCAACCTCCAATGTTAATATTTGAAAGAAAATGAATGTATGTGTTAGGAATAAATACATTGTCTGCAGTAGTTTCTGGCTCATCAACCTGCTCCTCTTGCCCCCAACTTTGTCAGGGCTGTCAGATTAGATTGCTAGTGTGAAATCAAATCCAGTGCATTGTATTTAGTCTCATCATTGCACTCATACTTGCTGCTATAACACCCATTGTATTATTTTCCCTGCATACAATAGTCTCACACCTTGTATTCATGCCTCCTCGTATCACTTCCTCACCTTTGTGTTCTGACCTCCCTCCTCCTTTGCTCCTTTCCATCTTACTTCTCGCTGCTCTGCTCCTCTCTCCTTTGCCGTGTGCTGTTGTAAACCCTTTCCGTGACTAGCTGTCATTAATCTTCCCTCTCTGGGGGCAGGATCTTGACTGTGTGCCAGCAAGCGCTTCATACAAAGCCAAGACAGCCATCCAAAAACACAGTGCAGCTTTTCTTGTTAGTGGAGCGTTATATGTTGCTCATACTCACGCTGCTTCAGACCTGAGGGCAACACTGCTCCACACAATAAAGGAATGAGGGGAGGCAGCCAACACTTGTAGGTTTAGTATGAAATAGTATTAGTAGTGATAGTACAAACAGTATAATGGCAGTAGTAGCAGACAGTACTTTCTAACTTTACACTTAGTATGGTGGTAATATGTAGTAATGTAGTAATATATATAACAGTAATAGTGGTAAAGTAATGCTAGTAGCAGCAATAGTTCCTGCAGGTATCAGCAAGTCTAATTTAATGCTTTTAAAATGCTGTTTTTAAAATTTTAATGCCACAAACATACAGTCGCGACAGCTTAAATTGTCAAAATTTATTTGCAAGTTTTGTGAAATGCAGTCCATAAAGCACCAATAATGTTGAAAGTCAAATATCCGATGTTTGGGTAATTTGGTCCCACCGGAAGCAAACTTGTTCTGCTCATCTATCACACTAGTGTAGGCTATATAGTAAATATTATTAATGCTTAACATATGCATATTTATATTTACTAATAAAATGAATAATGTCAGAGATTTTACATTTTTAATGCCTCTTGGAATCAAATTAAATTCTTTTCAATGCCATTTAAGGCCTTTATGTTTGCAAAATCCATTTAATTACTTTAAATGCTTTTTAATGTCCCGCAGGAACCCTGTAGTAGTGCAAACTGTACTAATGATGGTAGAAGGCACCTGCACCAACTCCCTACAGAAGAAAAACATTCATGAGTTACATAAGGCAGCAACTGTTTACACTGGGCTGAGATATTATCAAATAATAACACACCTATAATATCTGGAACACTGAAAGGAAAACAACACAGTTTATCTACAGTCTGCTGGATCAGTTAAACAGTTAAAAGTCAAAAATAGATAAGGTAGGTGTTAAAAGTAATTTGGTATTCAGCACATTCATCATTTTCTTCAACAGCAACACATCTGAAGACACAGCCAGATATAAAGGCTACTATCAAACACTTGTCAATAAAAAAAAAACAACAAAAACAAACACTTCATAATTAAATAGGTCTAATTAAAAAAAAAAAAAAATCTATATACTTTCTAATACTAATAGTGGTAGCAGCAGTAGGTTTAGTAGTATGAATAGTATGACAAATAAATATATTTTAACATAAAGTATTTCTGATGTCACAATGACCTTGCTTTAGTCACATAGACCTGAGCTAACACCTTTCTTAAAGGAACTATCTCCACAGATGCTTCCTGTTTTTTCTTATAGTGTCTACCTTACAATGTTTAAGGAGGTTTCCTCTTTCTAGTTTAATGGACACTGTCTATAAAACACCAGTGTAGGACTGCCCTCTGACTCTTGAGTTTTTCTGATCTACACTCTTCTTCGCTCCCTATTCAGTATTCAATACAGTATACATCACTAATGTTTGAAAAGGAGTGGGTTGAAGTGTAACCTTATGTAATTCCACCCCCTTGCAGTTCAAGATTTAAGCAGCTTCCTATAAATACAATAGTTTGATCAATCAATTACACAAAAGTCATAACAATAATAACATAAATATACAAAACACAAACAGCAATTATTCATCAGTTGAACACCCTTTGTATCCCTGAGTTTTTAAATTATTTTTATTAATCCACCTTTTTTACGCTCCCCCCTAATATTCACAACAAAAGTACCATTAGTTCAATTCAAAATGAAACTGATACATTATATATATTTTGTACACACAGAGTGAAATGTTTTAAGCATTTATTTATTTTGATTGTGGCTTATGACTTTTTCTCATAAAACTGGAATATGGCATATTACATAATCATCGTCATGATTACAATTAAAATGATGAAATGCTTGAATTATTAGAGTCTGTGAGTACTGAATATTTATTGATGTGTACCTGCATAATACTGGCTGCTTAAAATTTAAACAACTGCATGTCAGATTGTACAAATTCAAATACATGATATCCTAGCATTGTGAATTTTGTGTCAATGTGAATTCAATGAAATGCGTAATAGTTTCTCCAAAGTATCTCTCCTAGAATTACAGTCAACTAGAAACTTCACAGAGAAAAAAATGTCTATGTTTATTATGCCATGAGGTCACATGAGCACTGCACTGTTCCATTAAACTGCTGTGGGTCAGGAGTTGAGTAGGTGAACTAGAGCTGCGCGTCATCCTCAGTGTGTTGGCAGCAGACTCTGGACTTTGTGTTACAGCCACCTGGTGAGTGACAGAATGGAAGAATGCCATTGTGTTTCAACAGCTGACCCTTATAAAATGTAGAGCTGTCAACATCATAAAGACGATCTCTGAGGTTAACAGCCCTTTGTTGCTGCTGAAAATGTCTGTCAACACACAAGATGGAGTGAAGAGTGCAAGTGTGCTTAATTGTGCATTATCTCTTCATTAGGGCCCTTGTTTGTGAGTGGCAGCAAGTGAAGGATTTGTTTGACAAGGGGCAGGTGGTCATAATGTTATGCCTGATCGGTTTATAACTTCTGCAACTCCTTTTCAGCACCATTTCAAGATTTTCTTTCTGTGAAAAGCTTGGGTGGGGTACGCCAGCAAAGTGGGTTTGCAGCATCCTCTTTTATAACAAGTGTCCCATTCAGCCCCCATCCTCCAAAGCCCTTAAAATTCATTATCTGTCCCAGAGCCACCACATCATGTTACGTATCCACTTCCCTTTGCCCTCAGAGCTTCAAGAGCATTTAAAACCACCCAGGACCAACATGTTTCTCCTCAGGGATGCATGGGTACACCCTACTGAACATCAAAAATACACTACTGTAGTAATACTACACTGTGGCTTATAAGAACTACAAGTATTTAGTTATATTAATCTGTACATAACTATTGCTGTTTTGTACTTTATTGTGTAGACCTGTGTATGTGTCACAATACAGCAGCAAAAAACAATAACAATACATTGCAAATTTAACAGTAAAAAAAAAAAAAAAAACACACCTGTATGCTAGTACTTCACTATGGACAAAATGTACTGAAATACATTTATTAATAAACAATGGGTAGTGCAACTGTATTTTTCAAACAAAATTACTTTTTACATATAAGCAACAACATGATATTTAGTGTATATAGGACTTTTTGTAATTCCGTACATTGTTCTGTTTTAATACTGCTTAATTTATGGTATTTTTTTCATGTTCTATGGTTCTCAACTGATCTGGCCTCAGGACCTTCTATAGTGACAACTGCGGCCCAAGTAAAAAAGATATTTTAGGAAAATTAACAGATATTGAGGAAACTTAAGAGATATTTCAGGAAAATTAAAAGATATTGAGGAAAATAAGGAGATATTTCAGGAACATTAGAAGATATTGAGGAAATTTAAGCAATACTCACGTCAACCTTAGGTATAACAGTAACGTTATAGAACT
This sequence comes from Bostrychus sinensis, assembly GCA_020698575.1. NCBI lineage: Eukaryota > Metazoa > Chordata > Actinopteri > Gobiiformes > Eleotridae > Bostrychus > Bostrychus sinensis. The sequence goes on along the minus strand of CM036253.1, from coordinate 19,228,632 downwards.
GGATTTTTTGCTCTGGTTGAGTTATTTTATATATTATTCTATTCTATATGTCCCACCTACTGTTAAAGAGTGTAAATTCATTATTTATTTTTAAAAAACTAAACTTTATTTTTTTGTCCTGACAAAGGCCCGCGACCCACTGAAGACAGTTCTACGACCCACCTTTTGGTCCCAACCCACCAGTTGAGAACCACTGTTTTATAACACCAGAGTGAGAGAATAAACAGCATTTTGTTTCTCATTTTTGCCTTGTACATAAAAAGGCAATGACAATAAAAATCTTAAATCTTTTTATTTCGTTGCTTTAGAGGCTCTACATCCTGAAGAACATATTTCTAACACAGAGGTGCAGCAGTAGTGTTGGCTTCTTTTGTATGCACATTCCATTCAATTTTTCAACTATGCATGCAATGTTTTACAAAATATAACAATAATCTATCAACATTGGCATCAGTGTCACTTTTGCATGGCTACATCTGCTCTGGGTCAAAATGTGTGTGATTTTTAAGCAGTGGAATATGTCAACAATATGCACTAAGGCTCATTTTTATGTAGACAAAGCTTTACTGTACAGTTCTTTCAGTTCTGTGTAAATGTATAGTGCACTTGTGTGGGCTAGGAGAATTTTGCACCAAAAGCAAGACCCCCTCCACCTAAAATGTTCAAAAGAAAAAGTCAGTGCTTGATGTCCTTTAGCCTGAAGCTAACAGTCAGCCGGTTGTATTTCAGTGCGTTTGTCCAGAGGGAACACATTAACCTGCCTGGGCTGTCACGCTACCTCAGTCAGCGAAGGAGAGTCGGACCTCGGCATGCCATTCTGACACATCAAAGACACACCAAAGTGACTCCATACACGACACTCACGGTCGTCTCTACAGTCACCACAACAACAACACGAGTTGATCCGTCTAACAAAGTGTTGCAACACAGATTCCCAACAATCCCATTTTCCTAAGAGTTGCCCAAGAGCGATGTTATACAAAGGCATGTGTCAGTGTCAGTCAGACTAACTCTTGCTTTGAAGTGGTTGCTGAGTTGTACTTATGGGTGTTTCTTTATGGCCTAGAAACAGAGGACACTAATGGTAATACTCTGGCTCTGTAATTATAGATATTACTACTACACCAATGATTACTACTACTTCTTCTACTGCTACTACTACTACTATCCTCCTGCTATTAATATGACTATTATTACCACTAAAACAACTCCGTCGTCTATACTACTGCCAGTGGTGGAAGAAGTACTCAATTTTTAAAGTAAAAGTACAGCAAAATGTACTCAAGTAAAAGTAAAAAAGTACTCACTTTTAAATGTACTTGTGAGTAAAAAAGTAGTAGTAGTAAGTATTTCACAAAGATTCTAGAAATAGTGAATGTGTTAAATGTGAGGGATTTTGTTAAAAAACTGTGCTGTAAAATAATGGTTAACAGTGCAACAGAAGAGACTGAAGTACTACTTTACTGCATCTTTAATACAAAACTAATGATTTTAAACCAAACTCAAAATACTCTGTACTTCAAACCAATTCAAAAAAGTAGTGGAGTAAAAAGAACAGATATTTGCTCCAAAATTAAGTGATGCAAAAGTAAAAGTACCCCTTGTAAAATGTACTCACATTCATAAAAATTATACTTAAGTAAAGTAACTAAGTACTTTTGCTATGTTACATTCCACCACTGACTACGACTACTACACTACTATCCTTCTGAGACCCAAATTAACCTTTATCAATACATTTTAAAGTAGGTAAAAGGTTAAAAAAAATCTTCCAAATTACTTCAAATAAAATTATATTTGGGGAGAATGTAATCAGAATGTACTGTGTTTCATGCATTGCAGCCATTGACATATTTCTAATTGTAGCAGACATAATTCAGATGCCATGTGGTCTTGTGAGAATGTCTTCTGTTGTTGGTTCCTTGTTGCTAATGATTATGTAGCACCTGTCTTTCAAGATGAGCCACATCATTTTCTAACTTTGAAAAACAAACATTAGAAATGAATATAAGTTATAAAATACAAACAACAAAACAACATTTGTATAAGAAAAACAGGAAATCTAAAATAACCTAAAAAAAACATTTCATTGAAGCTAATACAGACATTTCTCCCTCCATTTCATCACATTAGGTATTGTAAACACAGTTGGCTCTATTCATGCTGCTCTTTTCTGTATGAAAGTGTGCCAGGACGCAGCAGCCATTATGCTCCAGCTCAGGCCTATCATTATGAGTTGGCAGTGGGGAGGACAGCTGTCAGACCTCAGCACAGAGAAAGTGACACACAGCTCCATGTTCCTCATACCTGTCCGTCTCTGTACACCTGCAAATGGTCCACAGTCAAAAACATCAAACAACATTATACAATTATTGTTGTTATAAAAAAGGCAATTAAGGGTTTTTACTGCGCTGACTTACAATCCATCACTGGGCTGTAAACAAAAGCACAAGAGGAATATGGATTGTTTGTGCAATATATCACAATGACAATATCAATTTATAAATATATATTTAAAAAAAAATCTTGCTGTTGCTTATTAGGGAAAAGGCAACCCACTTTCAATTCAATTCAGTCTTATTTATATAGCCCAGTATCACAGCAACAGTCGCCTCAAAGGACTTCACAAACAGTTACTCAAACATAAACACACAAACAGAGATGACACGCAATCAACACAAACAATAACTACACTAAACTGAACAGACCCAGGACATCCCTGTCCTTAGATCCTTCTTCTCAGTGAGGAAAAACTAAAAAAAAAAAAAAAAAAAAAAATTTCAAAGAACAAAAACAAACAAACAAACAAACAAACAAACAAAAAAACAACTCAAAATAAATAAATAAATAAATAAATGACAATAGCCTAATAGTAAATCAATCCAATCTAGTAAAAAATCTCTTAAATCAAGATTCTGAATTCAAGTCATTTTAACTAATGCTGATATTGTTTTGCAGTGTGTATATTGTCTATTGCATTGTATTGTCCATAAAATTTTGAATTTGTGTCTGTAGTTATATGATACCAAGTTATGGCTGCAAGAATGTTTTTCTTCCCACCACAGACTTCTCCATTGCTTCATATTCTCTATCAAACAGCCCCTTTGTCTGTGCATTTTGACCGGTGCATGAGGAAACAGAGCGCTGCATTCAGGACAGACAGATTATCTTGTTTGAATGGCTTTTCCAGAGCACCAGAAAGGCCTGCACAACAATAGGTAACTTGTTGTAGGCACAACAAATCTAATATTCATTTAACATAGCCCCGTTGTGGTCCACACATGCTCGCTGGTACAGTAACTGTTTGTATTTGCATAATGCTCTCAAACCCAATGGGGGCACTAATTGGGCCGGTCGGAGGGAGCCAAGGGTTGGACACAACAGACAACAGCAGACACAATTATCAAAGGAGACACGGCAATGTGAGGATTGAAATAATTTCTTTTGTGATAACTGACTGTCTGATCTTTAGTGAAAATAGCAGATTGAAGGTTTTTAGGGGTTATTTGTTGAAGTATTTATTTCTTCAAGACTGTATCAATGTTGCCTTTAAAAAAATCTGTCAAGAAAATATTCACATTTAACAGACTCTGGGAGAATCAGTGTAGAATGTAAGCAGTGGACTCCAGAGATGTACAACAAAGTGCTCCCAGCCTCTTGGGTTTGTCCTGGGGCGAAATTACAAAGAGCGTGCAGCAACCTCTGCTGAGCCTCCAGGCTGGCTGTTGTCTTTGTTAATAATAATAATAATAATAATAATAATAATAATAATAATAATAATAATAATAATAATAATAATAATACAAAATAGAATAGAAAATAATCCATGCCAGGGTCATAAATAAGTCTCATGTTTTGACACCCCACTGACAAACAATATTTGTACAACTTTGACGTATTCAATATTTCTGACTCCTCTTATTAGTAAGTTTCACATCTAGGAACATTATTTTCACAATTTACCCTTTTTTTAAATTTCACCTTTGTTAGATCTATCTCTTATGTATTTTATTTTTAAATATAGAATCAAAATAAGATCACCATGATTGCACAATGTCTGTATTGCAAAACACAAATGTTATGCAATAATGATAAAAAAGTTATGATCACCTGTTTTGTTTGGAGCCTAAAATGTTATTATCTTATGACCAAATAAAAAAAATAAAAAAATATGATGATTCAGTCTCAATAAAGTTCTAAATTTAACCTGGCTTAGATTTAGCGCCAGTTTTGACCGGTATGTCAAGAGATATGTATCTCCTCATGAATTAAAACTGAACTGAACTTTTACGATGTCTAAGGTTACCATGCCTTAACCCAAGGGTCTCCAACTCAAATTCGTCAGGGGCCATATATTGTCATGTCACTGGAGGGCCACATAAAGGTTCAGGTAAAAACTTGTATTGTACACGTATTAGTTGCTCTAGTATTTACAGTCTGTGTAGTATATGAAATTTTTAATAGTTTCACAACATTTGCTGCATAAAAAATAAAATAAAATAAAAAATCCTGAATTAGGGGTCACTCAGTTTTCTTGTATGTGTTGGTGATGATTGAAGTCAGCTGTCCTGGTGCGGTTGGTGAGGGTGGGCACCATGTTTCCTCACGTCAGACTGGGAGCACTGAGCTGGTATGTGGTTTGGAGCTGGAGAGATGTGCGTGACTAAGATTGGCATTGAGAGTGCAACTTGGTCCTCAAACCAGATTTGGACTTGTTTTATGACTTTCACTGTGTTTAACATCTGTTAGATCACAATTGTTCACACGCACCAACAAAAGCTTTGGAAAATCTTCACACTTTTCCCCCTTAAAGGAGGCTTGTCTAGGTCTTAAGAAATGCAATGCAAGATATAAATTTTAATAATACCATATAAATCGGATTGTACCAATATAATAATACAAACTCATTTTCCCAGCAGCCATCAATTAGCCAATGGAAGTGTGTTGCATTTTGGAGTGTGCCAGCGTATTGAACTCATTCATAATAAAGCCTAGGCCATTTTATTACAATTTGATAATAGTTGATAAAGCCATTTTTATTTTATTTTACAAGGGGTACTTTTACTTTTACTTCATTACATTTAAGAGCATGTATCTACTTTTTACTCTGCTACATTTTTGAATTGGTTTGAAGTAAAAAGTATTTTGAGTTTGGTTTAAATCATATGTTTTTGCCGTTTTGTCATTGTAGACACAGTACATGAGTATAAAAAATGCAGTAACATAGGACTCACATACAGATACAGTCTCTTCTATTGCACCATTAAACATTAATTTTCAACTCAGTTTTTCAGCAAAATCCCTTACATTTAACACATTTATTAGTTCTTGAATCTGGGCAAAATACTTTTACTATTTTTACTCACAAGTACATTTGAAATTAGGTACTTTTATACTTTTACTTGAGTACATTTTTGCTCCTTTATGTGTACTTTTACTTAAGTAGAAAAATTGGGTACTTCTTCCACCACTGTCTGTTTGAAGTACTTTTATTATTAGATTAAATATCAGCCCCCTTTAGAAAATGACAGGACCACGATAGTTTGTCAGTGTCATTTCCACAAATTCTACTCTAATAAGTTATTTTTTAGCAAATGGAACTGACAGAACCATTAAGACAGTTCAGTGTGGTAGCCAGTGTTAAGGCTTCCTCGTCACCTAAGATCACAGGTAAGTGACCTGCCCATTGACCAAATTTTTACTTATTATTACGTTAACCCACAGTATGCAGTCGTTTTTTTTGTGTTAATTATATTACAAAGTCTGTGTCATAGACAGCAAACCTCCATAGGAAACATATGCTGAGTCAGTGCTGCGAGGAATGTGAGAGGAATGGGGTGGAAGCGTAGCATGTCTGTGTGTTCGAGTGAGTGAGTAATGCTGAGTGGAAGCCAGAGCGGCCCAGGAGAGAACAAGGGGCGGAGCTTAGCCGAGGATTGCGTGCGGACATCAAATGTTTACCTGTAACAAAAAGAAAGGGGAAGGTGTAGAGAAGAAGAAAGGAAAGGGGGAAAAAAAGGCAGTGGTTTACAGGGGTGGGCGGGGACCTGAGACCTAAAGCATGAGCTTCGCACGCAACTTAACAATACTACCTTTATGAAGAGCGTATTGCGTTAGTCAGTCACAATGGCAGGAGATACCACTAGTCTTACACATGCACACACGTGTCAAAGAATTTTACAGGAATAGATAACAAAACCATGCAGCTAGTGGGAAAGCTGCCGAGCTCACACCAACGCCATCAAAGTATCCCGGGACTGTTTTGTGGCTACATATTATACGCTAAGTGAGAGCAAATGAGAATGGCCATGTGTGGAACAGCTGGGGTTTCTGTCTGACACCGGGGCACTTGTGTCCAGCCAAACTTAGCCCACAATCCCAAAACGCTTCAAAGCAGATGTTCGGGACACACTTTCAGTAGTTCATTTTTCATTCTAATTGTTTAACAAATCAAGACAAAATGAGAGTTGCCCTTTGTTGTGGAATTATTTAAAAAAAGGCTCTCCCCAAAAAACACAGCTTCCTTCTGATTCCACATGTGCTTTATCAGGGCTCTCCATCTTAGAGCAAAAAAAAAAAAAAAAAACAACCTTTCAGAGAAGCTGGTTTCTACTGTGGGCTGATTTTTCCAATGTAACAGGGTTTATTTTTAAGGTTAAGGTTACATAAAAAGGTGGTTAGTGGGAATTTTTGGTTAGTAATATTACTCAGCATTCACATACTGGGTATATATACTGGGTAATCCAAACAGTTAATAATGGACTGGCTGCTAAACAACATAGAAATAGTAAATGTAAATACAAATGAAATAATGTCCTTTTACATTACAGAAATACACTATATCTTAATCTATTTTGAAAAGGCAGTATTTGCATTAATCTAGAGCAGCCATTCTCAACTGGTCTAATTGTGGGACCTAGTATTATCCCTTCTTCAATGTCAGGAAAGACATTTTATCATCTAATATTCCAATTAAAATCTTTGGGGGAAAATAAGACCTCAAGTTCGGCTAGGCTTTATTATTATTGATTTAAAATATACTGACAAATTTCAAAAAGGGATGCCAGAATGTTTTTTGAGATAAATATTGAAACAATATTGAACCTTCCCTCCAATCCACTGTGTGATATTTAGATATAACACTTTTTATGTACAACTAACACACTGAAAAAAAAAAAAAGTCTTCAAATAAAATCTATTACATTTATGCATTATCTCCATTGATGTGATATCATTGATTTGAGTGCAGAAGTGTCAGGTGTGTGATTGTCAGCTTGCGTGTAAAAGGCAGAGTTATTGGGATTAAGCCTAGGGCGCCTGTGGTTGGTACAATATGTGTACTATAAATAATTTGACTGTGTATTTGGTGTGCTTATGTGAGAAGCGCTGGAGTGTGTTTTTACTCTGCCTCTCTCTCTCACACACGCCGCGTTCGCTGTGCTGTGAGCGTCTGCAGCCCGAGTGCAGGTACAATAGAGAGCATTGTTCGTGTGGCAGGCCCCTGCGTGCCGGGCCCCCTCCGTACCTGAGCTAGAGACAGGTGTATCTCTCCTAGTCACGCACAGCTCTGCCTGCACACTCCCAGCTGCTGCACACGCAGCTAAAAAAACACCCCTTCACATTCACTCTGCACTTTTAATATGCAACAGTCCTGAAGCGGATTTATAAATGGTTATGTGGCAAGCTATAATTTCTTATTATTATATTTTTATTGTTTTTATAACAAAAAAACAAACAAACAAACAAAAAAAGAAACCAAAACAGACATTAAACATACCTTTAAAACCAACATGTGTTGCTCCCTTGCAGAGCAGCCCTACAAGATCACCAGAAAAACAAACAAATAAACAAACAAAAAACTGCCTCATTTTAGGAAAAACTTTGGATACTTCTTTGTGGCATTGTGTAACAGAAGGGGAATCCACTGAGACAATGAGTATCTTCTCACCAGATACAGTATAAAAATTTATACACAATAAAATCAGCTGCCCACAGTGAAACTCAGCGACAAGTAAAAAAAAAAAAAAAAAAAAAAAAAAAAAGAACAGCTCACAACTGTAAGACTTTAAGACTTGGCTCCCATTGTTTATTTAAAAGAACTGATCAAAATATTTGGTTTGACTTTAATAATGGTTGTGACTGTAAGGTTTGGGACTGAAGATAGTATTGCACATCACTGACACAGTCTCTTACATTGTCTTGGCTGATTTTTATTTATTTATTTATTTATTTATTTATTTAAGAAAAGGGGGGAAATGCATATTAATAAACATTAGAACAAATGTAAATATGCCAGATTATAGCCTTGGGCTGATTTCCATCTGCAGTCCCGTGGCCGGTTGGTGTTATGGAGAGAAATATACAAAGAGAAAAACACACACCACAACAAGTACAAATGGTCTAAAAACATTTGCCCATGCTCCTGCAATAATTTCAACTTCCAGAAAAATATGGTTTTAAGCAGATTATTACTCATTTACAATGGGATTTTTACAGTCTTTGGTCTTTGACATAGAAGACCCAATAAACTCCATGCACCTGCTGCATGTGGTCATGTGTATTCAGGACAGGGTGTGTTTGTCCAGGGAAAATTCCCCTTTTACTGTGTAAGGCAGAGGGAGCTCTCCAAACGCCAGAACCAAATGTTCATATAATTCCAAAGTAAGAAAACACCCTAAAAATGTTGTGGAAAAGTAAAATGTATACACTGTTAATTGATTGTGATCAATTTAAAAACACACAAAAGTTTTTTTTTTTTTTTTTTTTTTTGTACACTTGGACCACTCTTCTTTTTAGGTTCTCAATGCTTTTTTTTTTTTTTGGTCTTCAGTTCTCCCTACAAATTCACAATTGGATGAGGGTCTGGGGTCCAGATCTGGACTCTGGCATGGCCTCTTCAATATGTTGATCCTGTTCCCTACCAACTATTTCTTTACCCTTTTGGCTTTGTGTTTTAGACCGTTGTCCAGGGGTATGTCTTATTGTACTGAGCAGTCAGGATTGTGAAGATTGACGTACTCACACCAGTAATCTTGACTCGCGTCACTCTCAAAACCTCTCCGTGACCCCTGTTTGGCTTTTGCTTAGCCTCATTCCCAGAGAGAGAAGCCCGGCGGAAATGAGCATATTGGCTATAATTGGAATTACACCAGCTGCCAACATCAGCTTTCCCTGACTGGAATTTGCCAAATACATTCCCAAGTGGGAACTCTGCCCTGCAAAGTGGAAAATCTGCCATAGTTGGAGATGGTTTCCAAGACATTACAGTTCATTTAGTCCTATATTATAAAAAAATCTGTATTGTGTGCTGCTGTAACCTTTATGTAGCCTTTCCTTCTCTCCCACAGTGCTCCAGCTCGGCACTCAGAGGCACATAAGGAAACATTTGTTCTCAGTGTGGTTGAATAGAGCCTTGTGTTGGATGTAGTCAAAGAGATACAAGAGGATAGGGCAGTCCAAATAGTGCTAACACAAGAGTTGGCCTCTGAAGCCCCTCTCTGTCTGAGTAATGAATGTTCTTTAGTTTTAATCACTGTCGGAGTGCACACTGGAAATATGACTGAGGCTCTTGTCCTGCTCCTCAGTGACTGGGTTGTAAAGGTCAAGGCTGAAATATTACTTTTACCACATAGTCATTCCTGTACTTATGTGGGCTAGGGCTGCAATAACTCATCAGATTAATGGATTATAATTAATTAGAGAGAGTAGTACTGTATATCCTAACCAATTGTTATTTTTGTTCACCAGATTATTAACGGATTAATTGAAGAAATGACAGATTATATATATATATTTGTTTGTTGCAGCCCTAGTATGGGCAAATAATAAACATGTTTATATTGCTTTTGTGTGTATTTTGAATTGAGATATACAAGTTTAGTGATGCATTGCACACTCTGCAGAAAGCTGATGCATGAAGAACCACATGCACAACATCCTTGGAATGCCACAAACTGAAAGACAGTCATCTTTTATTTACTAAGCCTTTGATTAGCTTCACTTGACCCAAACCAGCACAATTTACTCCTGATTAATCATTAGTGCTTATTGGCCCTAAGTGATCATGTCAACACAATCAAGCAGATAAAAATGTGTAACCTTCCTATTCATTTTTTTTATCAAGTGGAAAAAAAAAAAGTCTACACACGGCAGCAGCGGTGGCTTTGGAATGCGAGACAGGAATGCTGTTGAGTTACTATAAAGGGGGTTTGATCACTGAAAACAATGTCTTTGTGTTTTCATCCCGAGCTCTAGTCACGCAACGCTGTGCTGCACAAACCTCAAGCAACTTTTCAACCCCAACACACAAGAAAGCCATCAAGTACCTGCAATTGACAGAATCGCGTGCAGTTCAGGTGCTCCAGAATTGTCCTGGAGGATGGCCAAATGAGATGGCAGAGGAAAAAGTGGACTGGAGTGGGGCTGGCTGCAAGAGGAACACACCAGCTGTTCATTTAACATCAGACATCCACTGTGGGAATTCTGTCAAATATTTTAATTTAAGTATTATTGATGACATAGTTTAACTTTGTGATTTTTGAATAGTGCAGTCAAAATGTGTGTAAGCATTTTCTTGTCACTTTGCAATGAAATTAAATCCTACGTACTTTGGAATATTTACTTTTACTTTATGTACTCTTGGAGACACAAATATTACTTTTACACAAGTGCAGATATATATTTTTTTGCCTTGATGGCTAAGTGAGTAACATGTTTGCCTTGCAGTCAAAAGGTCCTGAATTTGAGCCAAGTTTGTATTAGTAGTACTGTAGCAGTAGTAATAAAAGCCACACTGGTTGTAGCTGTTTAACATGCTTGCAAAAAATAAACTAATACATTTTAATTTAATACTTTTTAAATTTGTACTCACTTAATCATTTCATTTACTTTTTACTTATGTTATGGTTAGAAGTATTTTAAATTATTTACACCTTGTATTTTGCTGTTATTTCAGAGCATATTGTTATTACTCTATACCTTTAGACTGTGCTCTATTCCCCCCAAAAAAATCCAGTCCTTGTTTTTAGTCTCAGGGGAAAGCTGTGATCCTTGAAATACGTACAAGCAAGCCTGGAGGTGGTTAGGACATGAAAGTGTGGTAAGAAAGACAAGAGATTCATTCATAGGGAGGTGATTCAAGGCACTGACATCTTAGTATCTGTGCGAGGCGACAGATGATCATTATTACTCACTCACACTGCTTACACTGCGCTCACACGCAACCTGGCATCTGACTGACAGGTGAGGACTGACGGCAACTGATACTGCACCAGCCCCTCATGACATAACAATATCCACTGCATGCAATATATTAACAATATTTAATTAAACTAGCCTATATTAACATTTTAACATTTTTTCCATACACATTTTTTTAAAAGCATCCAAGTAAATTTATCTTAAACAATAAAACTCGTACTGTATCAATATTACATTACATTTAAATTTACAGTTTTGTCTGTGTTTAAGTGAAAAAAGGCGAAAAATTGCCTAACTTACTCCAGTTGCTTTTTATAGCCTACATCGGCTTTTTAGGAATCTCCGCGACAAAACTACATTCCCCGTGATGCTTTGCGCGCCTACGTTGCCTGAGAGCAACATGTGCTGCCTCCTTTACGCTCACTATGGCTCAGTGTGTATCTGGCGGTGGATCGGAGCGCATCCCATCAAGACGCACGTTGGACTTAATTTGTGGATTATCGATACAGTGGACCTTTAAGATCTTCTGGCGTTTTTGTTTGCCACTGGAAATATTCACCATTAGCTGCGCCAATTTACATCACAGCGGACTAAAGGATTTGCACACAAGGGATAATAAAATAGCTGGTACATGTGGAGATACAACTTAATCGCGATGGCAGCAGTTTATAGATGCTGTGCCCCAGAGGTGATCTTCGTGGATAAAATGGGATGCGGTCTGTCTTTGGGATGTCCTGCACTCGCGCTGTCCAGGTCCTGCTGCCGGAGTTTTTTGGACTTGCACAATACTTGACGCATGGCCACTGTCACATATGACCCATTTCCTAAAGGGTCTGGTTTAGTTTGGCACAATGACGGGAATACCATCCTCGGCTATGTTTGGAAAATCTGTGTGACGTTTTGGATAATGACACTCATGGAACGTGCTGGATTTCCATGAAAATACAGGTACGTGTAAGATGTTACAGGACGTTAAGTGAATGCTTGTCTTGTTTATTTTTTTTAGTAAAAAATAAACGTTGTGTTCTCTGAACGCTCCCTTTAAAGTTTGTTTTGGAGTATTAGAAAAGCTTCTTCCTGACAGCTGTTAAACATTAAATGATCTGTTAGTGGTTGATCTTTTTAAGTGATCTCACTTCAAAATATGTTTTACTTTCATTATACCACATGTCTTCATTGTGTCATGGGCTGCAGATAGACTGCTTCTGTAAACAGTGTGTACAGTGTAGAGGTTTGACAGTGGTTCCCCACAGGCTCAGGTCCACCTGCTGTATGACAGTGCTCCGCGCTTCACTGAATCCCTGAAACACACTTCTCTAACTGTTCATGCTGTCAGACCTACTTACTTTTAGTTCAAAACTGGCTTTGTTGCTGTATTACCTCTCTGTCTGGCCTCCTTTCAGGCTACAGTATAAAAAGTTCCAGAGAGGGTTTTGCCATACACCTGCAGTGCCAGGTGCGCACAGTCCTGGCTTGTGTCAAGACTTGTGAGAGAGTGAGTGCAGCTAAATGAACAGTGTGGATACAGTGTCCACAGAGAGCCAGCCAGTAGTCCACCCACCTGTCTCACAGTGAGGCCATTCAGGTGAGACTGGTGCTTGCTTCAAGTGCTTCTCTTTTAGCTGCTTGTCAGTATAACAAGTTGCTGTTATAGCTGAAAGAAATCAATCATTTATGTGATCCAATTTTATATAGAGCAGGACTAATGCCACGCCATGAGAGAAACCTGGATGCCGTCTGCTTACACACTCACTGTGGATGTGTCCACTCTGCTGATGCATCTCCCTCAGCCATCAGCTCTCACTCCATCAACTTCCTCAGAAATGGAGAATTTCATCTTTTGTTGGTCAGGGACAGAGCCCCACTATATGTCCGTATACAGCACAGACCAGCCTGCCCCTCCTCTGACACTGACCCCCCCCCCAGTGCACCCCTCCATTAAAAATCTTCTCCAAACAAGACCCCCTTTCTCCACTGAAGAGGGACCCTCTGTCTAATGCCAAGTGACTCTCATGGCCAGCATTGACGGTGGGACACTTGCTTCACAAAAGGAGCTGAAGTGTCAAATAAACTCGGTCAGAGCCCCCGACACACAAGAATTCCTTTATGTGGCACCCTGGGAGGCAGACAAAGACAGACTTTGTGTCAGTGAGCAGGCCTTGACTAAACACCAGGCCTTTTTTACTCCTCACAACTTCTGCCTCTTCCTTCTCCTCCTCCTTTTGTTGTTTGAATGACAGAGCGGGAGCATGTCTGTTGACGTGACCTGGTTGTCCTGCATCTGTCCTGCACACGGCTATCACTGTCCCAGAGCACATACTTTATACAAATACAGATTCACCCATACATGCACCAGACACATCTAGAGAAATAATCTAACAAGTGATGTTGATGTTGCTGCTCTAGTGAAGTGGGGTTAAGATTAAGGAAAGGAGGACTTGACTTTCTCACAGGGCTGGCTGTGCTGCCTGTGCTGTCATATGATACCCTTGTGGTGAACCGCATTAGTGAGCTGAACACACACAGGGTCAGACTCTGGCAACCCTGTATTTACTTCACTTCATTTAACTCTCACACTTTCTCGTCACTGGAAATGGCTTTTTTGTTATGTGGATTGTATAAATCCCACCCAAAAAGATGAATCAGTTGGCTTGCATATTCATTTGATACAATTCAGATGACCACACTTTAAACTTTTTATAACTAAATTAATCACAGTATTTATTATAATATTAATAGTTACTACTTTGGTTTACATTGTCTAACTAACCAATCAACTAACATTTGGAGCTTACTTTGTGGTAATAATCGCAATAACAGGCCACGCATTTGAAATAGCAGAATTTTAGCATCTATAACATAGCATTATGGCCTAATTTTCTATGTTATCCCTACTTTGTATAGCGTTGGAAAATAAAAAAACATTTGCTATAGCACAGGTAAGCCAGTTTTATAGCCTAGCATTGCATCAGTCCCAGAGGCATGATAGCATAAGCGGCAAACTAGCCATGTAGTCCCCAGCTTGGCAGTTCAGGCAAACAGATCAAGTTGCTGTGGTCAAGCGTGTTAATGGTGTGTTTATGAGCTTAAGCTGAGTGGTGATTCATCATGTCCAAAGCAGCCGCTCACTTAGAGGCCTGCCACATTATCCACAGGTGACAGTGAGTGAGTGGAATGACATGGCAACAAACTTTGTCTGGATGCCACCACTGTCCACCACCGCAAATGAAAGGTCACATTTTGCATAAATTACAACCTTTTTTTTTTCTTGTAAACATTCCTTTAGCATTAGCTCATCTAGGACTAAATTGCGAGGGGGGAAAAAAATCCTTCCATCATGCGTGTCAGATAACCTTTTAATGACTTCCATGAGAAATGGTTGGAAAGCTGTTGTGTGTCGTCTTATTTGTTTGCATTTAGCATGGGCAGTGAAGTTTGTCCGAGCTGGAGAACTGTCATTTACTAGTAGTGCGTGAACAATGGGGAGCTTGTCTCCAGGGTGGTTGGTGGAGTTGGTGGGGAAGGGGGTGCAGCAGCGGAGGCCGGTGGAGCCAGGAGAGGGTGGCCTGAGATTGGGCCGCAGCCTCGGACCAAGAACAAGACCCTGTCTGATGGAGAGAACTGCTGACCCTTCCTGAGTAAAATGGCACCTTTGTTTTGGAGGTGTACGTGTTTATGCGTGAGAAGGAGAGACGCTTTGAAAAACTGGGTGAAGTGTTTGCTGTGTGGCTTTTTTTTCAGCATTTTCTATCCATTTTTACTTTTTCAGACTTGTCTTGAGTTGTTATTGTATTCGGCACAATTAGGACTTTTGTTTGTTGACAATATGGACAAACAAAATACGGTCAGATGGCTTCTTTTTTAGGTGTCCGGACTCAAAACTATGCAGAGACGAGCTGTGGTCACTTTTTATACAGCATTTTTTTACCACATGCATTACCAACTGTGCAAATACTGCAGTAACGTCTTTTTGTTTTGATTGTGGGAACGTGGATGACTGAGAATTGTAATAGACATTGAGGACAGTTGTATCATCGTCTTATGTAAAACCTGCCTTTAATTTCAGTCGCCATGGATTTTTTTCTCTTTGTGACAGTCCCAAGCTCCAAAATAGGTAGAGGGTTGTGTGAATGAAGGGCATCCTGGGTAAAACCTATGCCAAATCAACATGCAGACTACTGCACAAAGATGTTTTGCTGCGGCGACTCATGGAAGGGAAAAGCAGAAAGTAAAAAGGCCAGGTACTTCCTATGAAAAACCTGTAATTTTCTGTGTGTGGCGTATTCTTAGCCAAACGTCTCATACTAATTAGCCATTTTGTCCCTTGGCTTGTTATCTGATGTTGGGCAATTGATGCTTATAAGGCAGAGATCCCTGTTTTTCTCTCACGTGGGGAAAGATGGTTGGGGAGTAAATGCTTGCGGGTAATGGTTTTAAGATTGCTTTTAGATTACCATTGGGGAAAACCACAACATAGCAGCCAGTGTTTGTATGTAAGTATGAGGAAACTATTAGGAATTTGAGTGTTCCCACAACAGTCAACCTATGCGTGAGAGTGTAAGAGGAAGTTTCTTTAAAATGCTGCCAAAGAATATAGTCAGTGATTGAGCTGAATTTCCACTTGGCTTTTAAAATATCCCAGAGATATTGTTGGTCCTCATAGTGTTTTCTCTAAATGAGGGGTGTCCAAAGTGCGGTCCGGCAGCTGTTTATGGGACTTTGAAAGAGTTCATATGGCCCCTTGACCTGGACCTACAGCAGTACAGTTTTTCTAAAAGTCTATGAATAAAGAAAGGCGTATCAATGTAGAAAAATGCACATTAAAAAAACAAAACAAAAAAACAAAACACAACACTGGTCCTATTTCGCAATGGTGCAGATATAGTGCAAAAACCAAGACTCAAACTCAAAGATTTTCTAGTTCAGGCGTAAATGCTCTTTAAACTGAGCCACAAAACTTATCTCACAATGGTAAAGAATCAACTAAAAGTGATCATTTGTTATTTTAGTGAGTGAAGTCTGTATCTTCGGTCCATATGGTAGTAACCTAATGTTGGTAAGTTACATATTTGTCTACCTAAAATAAATTCAAGGCTGAAAGGCAGACTATATTATACGGAATAAACAGAAATACATTTATAAAATACTTGAACTCTGCATTTCTATTTAAACAATTATAATGTTTGGTTATTAAAAACACATTTTTTTATTAACCTGTGCATTTAAATGTATGTTACATAGGCCTACTCATGATTTTGAAGAATTCAGGAAAAATTGTCAGCTCTTGAACATTTTTACACTTCCAAATTTGTCCTAAAAGTTGCTTACCCTTGCTCTAAGTCGAATAGAATAAATGCATAGAGGGCAGTTTCTTCTTCTTCTTGTTGACTTGTTTTTGACCCCCACCCGCTCGTCCAGAGCAAACAGCAAAGATACACAGTACAGCACAGTGCATCTCTGTCAGCCGGGACAGACAGCGGCCCATTGAGACGAGCCACAAGGAAGCTACTCACGCACCTTTTCAATAGAGACACTATTGGGTGAATACACTCCCTGGCCACTTTATTAGGTACACCTGTTTTATTATTTTTAGGCGCACATATCTCTAAGCAAAAAATTATATTGCCGCAACTCAATGCACTTAGATTTTCAAGACAACCCAGCTGAAGTTCAAATGTTCTTTTTCTCTGGAGATGCTTGAGTGTGAAAATCCCAGTGGATCAGCATTTTTTGCAATACCCAGACCAATAACCATGGCATGTTTAAAATTACTTAAGTCACCTTTATTCTCCATTCTCCATGACTATAACAAGCGTGCCTTATAATATGGCCGGGTGAGAGTATGTGATGCTGTGGACCGGCCTTGACCTGAATACATGCAGGTAAGGCTTGTTTTTGTGCAGAAAGGTCACAGGGTCAACCTTTTGAGCATGCTTTGGAGTGATTCCTATGCAGGTATTCTGTTGCCTGCTTTACATGCAAGCTATCTTCAGCTGCCAAACATTCCTCCTTCTCTCAAAATGGCCTTGCTTTTTGGAGGGAAATCTCACACATTCCTTTAAAACCTGTGACCACAAACCTCTTTTCTGGGGTGTGGGTCACCATGGCAACATCACAAGCATCAGCACACCTTTTACAAATAAGGCATCATTATTCACGATGTGGGCACTTCTCTTTTACTCCTCTTCCCCCTTTCTGGGCTTCTCGGTGGGAAGGATAAAGGAGACATTTTTGGTGTGAAGAGGAGCGTGAAATTGCCAGTGTGACCTTCCCGGGACGCAGCAGACCACCAGGCTCCTTACCCTGTCCTCCTTGTGTGTGTGAATCTTTAGTTTGTAGAGATTTGTGTCACTCTGACAGCTTTTAGTTCACTTTTATTAGCGGCTTTGAGCAAATTAAACCCATGCAATTAAATAGGATTGTTAGGCATTATAGTACCGTGTTGTGGATTTGGTGCTCATCAGTTCCCCCGTCCAATAAAAGCTTTATTGATGTAAGCTGTGTCTGTTGATGGTTAGTACTGTAGTATTGTCCTTGGTGGTCCATTTTCCCACCGTGACTTACAATAGTCTGCATGTTGTTCAAAACCCTACATAAATATCATTGATGTACTTATGTCTTTTTTAATTAGGCCTGCCTTAAACTTATTTTGTAATAAAATAAGCTTTCAAGGTTGTGTCTGTTATTGTTGAGAGCCCAGTGTGGCCTTCCTTAAATTGCCTACATCAACAGGTTGAAAAAATTAAACTGTGCTGCCCTCTAGTGGATTTGGTGTGTAAAAACAATCTATTTGCAATGCATTTCTCCACTTGATCTATTATGGTGGCGCTATTGAGTCAGAGAGCAGCGGTGAAGGGAAAGACTGGGCTTATAAAGGTTCATCTCACCAGTCTAGAAAATCATGGTCATTATCAAGTCAGTGATGTTTCAGTAGTATATTATAGCAGATTTATTATACAGAGTAAAATATTTCAAGCATTTTTCCCTTTGATACAAATCATCACAATTAAAATTAACAAATATTTCAAGTATTTGTTTATTGTGTGTGTACTGAAATATATGTTATAGATTATGCATTTCCTTTTTAATTGTACTACTAAAGCAGTGTTTCCCAACCACACAAGCACATTGCAGGAGCTACTTGGAGTTATTTGTAGTACCTTCTCTGAAAATATTTGGCTGTCAAAGAAAAATCCAATACTAAAGGGCAAAACAGGGACTAAACCTGAAGTAAAGTTGGTAAGAATGAAAGTGCTACAATCCTTATGTTAAAACGGGGCAGATAATATAAGATTACTCTTCTTTCTTCTCCTTTTCATTATTTTTTATTTTGCTGACATGAATTGTCTGTGCTTTTTCTTTTAAATTGTGAAATAAATAAATAAATAAAATAAAGTAAACAACATCTAAAACCAGGACTAAACCAAGACTAAAACCAGGACTAAACCAGGTCAAACCAGGACTAAATCGGGTCTTAAACCAGGACTAAACCAGGAAAAAAAGATCTAAAACAGAACTAAAATAGGTCTAAAACCAAAAATAAAGTCCAAGTATAAACTGGGTCTAAACCTGGTCAAACCAGGACTAAACCAGGAGTAAGCCGTGTCCAAACCAGGACTAATCCAGGCAACCAAAAAGGTTGGGAACCACTGTACTAAAGTAATGTTACTATTCCACGATATTCCAATTTATTGACATGCACCTTTTATATTACTTATTAATACTATCTTATAATGCATT
Source organism: Bostrychus sinensis (assembly GCA_020698575.1). Taxonomy (NCBI): domain Eukaryota; kingdom Metazoa; phylum Chordata; class Actinopteri; order Gobiiformes; family Eleotridae; genus Bostrychus; species Bostrychus sinensis. The sequence continues at coordinate 19,209,693 of CM036253.1, read as the reverse complement.
CTAATGCGGTGTTGAAACGTCCAAGTGCATTACTTGGCGCGATGTCTTTGTGTTACCACTAGATGGCACTGTCGTTTCATAATCTGGGGTATACTGTAACAACCAAGTGCGCAAAGGCTACAATGCCGCCAAATACTCATGCAAAAATATAGTAGCCTAAGTATTGTTCTGAAAAGGATAAATATAAAATGTTTTAAGTATAATATGCGCGATATAGACATACTGCGCAACTATTAGCATCTGATATAGGCTACACTCTAATAACAGGACAGTGTCACCAGTTCACTCATGCAACCTGTAATCATCAGAAAATATTATAGAGACAACTGAATTTTCTTTTTTCCCCATTATACTCTCTAAATAAAAATCTGGGTATTTGTCCTTGTTCATAATTACAGTACACACAGTTTTACATGCACTCGGCCTACTTATCTTGTGAAAAGGGCTGTGAAAACGTGCTATAAGTGAGATTTCTCTCTGCAGTTTGTTGTTAGTGACACAGATTTAAAGGGTAATTGTGTTTCTAATTTAGATGACTTAGTTTCATTTGTTTCCACATGGTGCTCATTTTGCAAGAGGTGTTTTGTCACGTACTTAAAGTTTAGGAGAAGTGTTGAGCCATACTGGTCCCTATATTTTTCAACAAAAAAAGAGCCTCATTTGTAACCACTAGATGGCACTGTGTCCACATGAAACTCACCTACCTCTTATGAGAGCGAAACCCAAGCTTGTTGCAGTAACCCTGTGATCTGTAGTGTAATGGCAGTAGATTGGCATTATTATCTTCTTATTGCTCCTGATTGGAACTCATCTCGCTTTGAAGATCAAAGATGCCGTGTTTTTTCTGTGCGTACCGACGCTGATAAACCTGGAGTGAACCTCAATAAAGCTAACTGCTCTCTCTGTACAGCTGTCCCTCTCTGTACACATGCTCCTGAACCAGGCAAAGTCAATAAGAAACATGTCATCCTTTGTCTCTGTTGAATAAAATAAAAGCAGAAACCTGTGTCTGGCTATGTGAGACATGATACAGAAACTTGGTAGGTTCATTAGGCTTTTGTCAGACATTATGGAATGCGTATGGGAGAGATAGTGGCAGCAACAGGTGGGGCCACTTTTGATTGGACGGTGCATGTAGTATGACTGTGATGTTATTTACAACCCTTTCCTACTTTTGTATACCGCCTGTACAACTGTCTAGCTTGCATGTAGTGAGCAAATTCTTGTAAGCATAATATTATTTGACTGTTTTAAAGTCAATTGTTGTCTCACCACTTCTGAATACTTCCGTTTACTGACAACTTGCATGCATCAGTTGAATGCTGACCAATGTGCTTCACTATGTAGTAATTCAGGTTTTCTTCAGTTGGCGACTGGTTTACAGAAACCAGTTGGAATCATGAGTAAATGTATTTTCATGGTGAAACTCTATGTAGTCAGTGCAATACTCGTGTGAGCTTTAAGTGGTAAAGATGTACTTACTTAATGGGTAAAAATGGTACTTTCACTCAAACTTTTAAGATCTCTTAACAAGATGTTGGTTGCAGCAGTCATAGTAAGTTTAGGAATAGTTATAGTAGCAGTGGTAGTAGCATTAGTAGTATTAGTAGTAGCAGAATTTCTTGTAGAATAGAAAAAGTAAAGTACAAGTAGTATTAATCAAATTTGTAGTAGAATTAATAGCAGAACTAAAAGCAGTAGTAGTAGTAGTATAGCATTAGTAGTATTGTAGTAGCAGCAGTACTAGTAGGAATAGTTGTAGAGGTAGTGCTAATAGCAACAGTAGAAGTTACGGAATATAGTATTAGTATCAGTAGTAGTGGAAATAGTAGTAGTACTGGTAGTAGCAGTAAGTATTTTTAACTAAAATAGACTTTATATTCATTACTTCAGTATTGTTCTTGCTTTTATAAATAACAGATTTGTTGAGTATTTTTACTTCTGCCTGAGTAATATTACTTTGAAGTAACAGTACTTTTACTTTTATTGAGTACTTCTTCCACCTCTGAAAGATATAAAATTTGTAACCACACTCCTTTACTCTGTGCAAAAGGAAAAAAGTGCAAGTTGGCCACAGTTTACTTTGAGCCCTTTGCGGACAGCTTGTTAACACTGGAGCTTGCTTACTTCCATTCGGAACGGCTAACGCTAACCCACAACAGAAGTGAATGCTTGCAACACTTTCCCAGCTGCTTATCTCCACCATCTCCTCTAAGCTTTTCAGAATTACTCATCTCTTCATAATAATCAATCATCTAAATCCTTCAGCGGCTTATGATAAGAGCTACCGCGGGCTAACCAACCCTAGAACCTGACCAAACGTGTCGGACTCAGGTAGGCAGGCAGGTACTGTAGAGACTCACATGCCTGCAAGGGAGCGAGCTTTTCCCAAGATCATGTTTATTGGCACAAAGGGGGAAAAAAATTAGTTGAGATATGGAGCAGGAAGTTTCAACAAATGTCTGTCTGGTCGATGGCTCTGGATCAACTGTTTATCAGTGATAGTTAATCATTGACATTGGCTGCCTGAACAGTGCAACTACAAATTCCAAAAAAAGTCATTTGCAAATCCCATAAAACCTTTTTTTTTTCCTGTTGAGCATAAACAACATATGAGGTGCTGAAACTGAAATTAAAATGAATCATTTGAATTTGATGACAGCAAGACATCTGAAAGAAGTTACGCTGGGACAACAACAGTTTTTCCTGTATTTTGCAACTAACATTTCAGTAAGATGGCTGGACAGTAACATTTTAGAAAGTTAGTTCCTCTATTATTAGTGTAGGATGCATGATATGCTTGTGATATTTATGTTCTAATTGACTATGCATTAAAAAAAACAGTTTGAACTAAAGTTATAGTTGTATTGTGTATTGAAGAGTTGTCAACATGATCCAGAAACACACAAATTTAAATTCAAATGACCATAGACATTTTTCTCAGACTATTTTAAATGAGTTCTGGCCCAGAGACGACTGCTGTGACGACTGATATGTTGTTTTTTGCATTTTACACAGTGTCTCAACTTTTGGGGATTTGGGGCTCTGCTAAAATTGACCACATAGTTTTTTTTTTTGTTGTTTTTTTTTGCACCCTGCAGTCATTGCTAATGATCCATAGTTAGTGGCAGCATCTCTTTTTACAGCTCTGCACACCGTAATGCTCCCCACTTTCTTCTATTCCATGCATTTTCACTCCTAAAGTTGGTAGACTGCAACCTAACACCAGGGGCTTTATGGGTAACATTGGCAATGCCCCAATTAAACAGGCACAGGAAACCCTAGCTCAATGAAAATGAATCACTTTGCCTTGCCCTTGTGCTGTTACCCCCAATCGGATCTACAGCTTTCAATCAGCAGAGGCCTAATGGGCTGCACGTGTGCCAGACTAGAACAGCTGGACAGGGAGAGCCTCTGTGAGTAGGCGATATCAGTTGAGCAATGTGGAAATAGTGTGGCATATGGACTTTAGCAATAGTGTGTGGCTTGTAAGCTTGGGTTTTGGTGCTGTGTAGTGAGGGAGGTGGTTACCTGTGTTTATGTGTTTTTCCTATCCATTTACAAAGGCCGCACTCCCCTACTGTAAACCCCGCCAGCCTAGACCCATCCAGACATCTGTTTCTAAACTCCAAGGCATACACCACCTTTTCTATTTTAGCCATACTTTGGATTTGTGTCTTGAGTAGTGCAGCTTTCTGGAGTCTCACAATATTAGAAAAAGCATGCAAAAAACCTCTTTCCTATTTCAGGATCCATCCAAGTCGGTTTTAAAATGTATATAACCTGCATTTGATTTCATGGCCTGTTAATGCTGCAGCTTCCACATTTTTAAAAGCACAGTCACTCTAGTCGAAGGGTCAAAGGTCACTGCTGTGAGGCTTGACTCTGCACTGCTCTCAGGACTTGGCACTGTGCACGCTAAGGGAGTCTTTCTAGAGTCTGGTAGTATACAGAGAAAGAGGCAGAACAGATTGGGGGAAAAGGGCTTTGGAAAATGTGAGTTAAGCAGTCAGGGTGAGGGTAGCTGTACATGGCACAGTTCCCTGTTACCAGTTGCCAGCTTATCGACATATACGATCCACGCGGGCTGCTGCACCCCTGGATCCCTGCATCCTTCACGCTCGCCAGAACAGTAAAGATGGCCGCCACACAACAATGCCCCACATGCTACTGATTGTATTTTATTAAAGTTTACTTATTCACTGACTCACGTTGAACAGACTGTAGGTGGTTATGTAGTTTAGAGACTCTGTTTTAAGGGGCAGATGCTATATGCTATATTGAGCAACATGGACCATCCCCTGTGTTTGTTTCTGTAATAATTTAAAGCCAAAATAAAATACATGCTATCCCAGGGGCTAGACTGCTTTTCCGATAAACACTTTGATTAAACAACTCACTTTTTAGCCTTGATTTGTTGCTAAAACACCTCAGGGGGAAAAACTTTTGCCAGTCCTTGTCTGTAATTCTGCACTAGACTTTGCAGCTATCACTGTCTTTGCTCGCCTGAGTGAGTGAGCTGTTTTGGAAGAAGCTCGGGGCCCAGCGTTAATTTCAAGGAGCAGAAATAAACAGGCATTAAACAGCAGCATGTTATTAATTATCTGGGGCTGCTCATAAGTGGTGGTGTGATTGTGTAATGTTTATGTATGCTTTATGCAGTGTGTGAGAGAGTGGTAGTACGCACATGCTGTGTCAGGCCACTGCTAATTGCTCAGTTTTATTGCCTTATGCAACGGTAAAAGAGACTCTTGGCACTAAGACGAAAGGAAGACGGTTGCCGCATTACAGGCGATCATTCACACAGATCAACAGTATTTTTTTAGTTTTTTTTACTATCTCAAACTCAAAGCATAATAACTTAAACACATCCTTTTTCTTTTTTTCTCTACTCTCCTTCAGCTAACCCTAACCCTATATTTTGGAGATTGTTAGCATTTGAAGTGTTCAAATTTTCACTTCTATAAAATGTATTGCACAAGTAATTGTTCAGTGTGTACTTTGCTGTACATATAAACACATCACTTTTAACAAGATTACGGACCAAATTTTTGAGTGTAACCCTGTGCTGTCAAGTCGACTTACTGTGTGCCACTGTGCCCTCTCATCAAAGCTCCAGGTCTGTGTCAAGGTCCTTGTAGTGATTATGAAAGCAACATAACAGTCAGTTGTGTACTCCTGCATTTCCCTACGCTTTACTGTAGTGCAATGAAATTTGGCCCAGTCATAAAGTCATAAAAACACCTTACGATGTCTGGATTCTGGAGCCATAAAGCTGTAAAAAACTATTGTGAAAACCTGGATTGAGTTGATATAGTTATAATGGATAGTGCAGTACAAATGAAAAGGGCTGTTTTTTTTTACGGGTAAGTGCTTGGGAAAATTCTTTGAATTCCCCTAGTTCACACAATTGCTCTACTTTTCCCGCCTTAAAGCCAATACCTGTGCCTATGTGGGTGAGTTTATGTCATAGGGAATTTAATTAGTTCCTCAAAAGAAAACCGATGTTTTTTTTTTTTTGTTTTTTTTTTGTCACATCATCATGCATGCACTAGAAACAAGTTCAGTTCAATGTTATTAAGGGTGCTCCGATCGATCGGCCGCCGATCATGATCGGCCGATCATGGCTAAAAATAGAGTGATCGGTGATGGTAAAATGGGCCGATCAGAAGGGCCGATCAAATTACAATAAACACGCGAGGCTCTCACATTTACTGTCCTGCAACTCCGGTTTGATTAAACAGCAGTAGCGTTATTTTAGCAGTGTTTTTAAGTTAAGCCCTGGTTATAACTAACACAAACCTGCCCTGGAGGCGCTGCTTTGTGTCCCCGCTGTGTCCCCGCCTGCTTTAGGAGCGCACGGGACAGAACCGAGGCGCAGCAGTGCATGTATTTGCAAACACTAACGTAAATAGAGCTACAGCTAACCCGCTAACAGTTACGTTAAAAGGATTAAGAAAGTTCAGAGTCTGCCTGTGTCTTGTTGCGCGGAGAAAACTGCGTTTTGTGGCTTAAACTGCACCAAATGGCTGCTAATGGAAAGAGAAAGTAAAAAGGCAGCCCATGTGTCCGTGTGTCTGAGAGGAGCACCTTTCATCGTTGTCTTCTCTGCTCTCTTTGTACGTTTTCTTCATTCAGACGTTGTCAAAACTGGCATCAGGAGCTGTCTGCTCTTTAGTCCACTGTGTTTCAACCTGGTTTGGCTGCGCATTATGCGGACACAGGCGCTGCACCCGCGGACTCGCATTAAAGGAACCAATTAAGAACAGCTGATTTTTACATCAGCGGAGCATTCAAACAAAGCCACAGACACTGGGCACACATTAAAGACCAATAATGCAACAAAACCTCTTCTAAAACAAAAATAAGTAGAATTTTGTTGTTCTTTTATATTTACAAAGGCTACAGTATTTTTCAAATGGAACTAATAATAGCCTGCATACAATACATTACTACATTGAAGACCACGTGATCGGTATCGGCCATGATCGGTATCTGCTGATCACAGCAGAGGCTGATCGGTGATCGGCCTCAAAAACCCTGATCGGAGCACCCTTATTATTTATATACAGTAGCATGGGACGAGAGTTACAAATTTGCTATAGCTGTAAACTCTAAATGCACAATACATTAGTTGCATACGTTGCATGTGTATTGATGGTCAAGATGTTATGTGTTGCCGAATATTCAGCTCCATACACAAACCACAGACTCTGTATTCTGACATCTTTCTATCAGAACCAACTAACCCTCTTTAGCAATTTGTGCTAAAGTAGCCTGGAGGAGTCTTTGGAACACTTGCTCCCTAATATATCCTACCCACTAACAGAAGCCATGATGAAGAGAAAATCAACCTACTTGCTTCACCTGCCAGTGGTCATAATATTATGCCTGATTGGTGTAAACTAATTGTAGCACAGAGCTTTTCCCAAGTTAACAGCTTCAGGTGTAGTAGTAGTATACATGTGGGCTTTTCTTTGTAGGTGGGCCACATCACAGTTTGGTCACAGTGGGCGCCCTGACCATGGATGTTCCACTTGCCTGCCTTTTTCCTTTGTCTTTCACCTCCTCTATCTGTCTTTTTATAATTGTGTCCCAGACCCAGACATGTCCATAAATAAACCGGGGGCTCCCTCTGCTTAACCAGAGCCTAGCCATGTTTATGTTCAGTCCTGCATGAGGGGGGGAGGGCATCTGGACATTTCTCTGAGCTCAGGTGGAATCAAGATGTGTCACCTAACACCACTGGAACTTAAAACACAGACAGTGACCCATATGAGATTTGTATTCTTTAAATGAGGTCTTTAATATTTGGTTACATTTAAAATATGTTTGGAGCTTACCTTAAATTTCAAGAGCCATATTAAAATCATCAATAATAATATGACCTCTTAAGATATTTTTCACTGATGATTCCTATTCTATTATTTTACTTTTCTTTAGCAAATCAACTGCCTCCTAGGGCCATTGATTTCTCTATTCATTTGGCATAAATTTTACTGACGCAACCCTCTCCTTTTATCCAGGTTTGGGACTGGCACAAAGGGACACTGCCATGTGACCTCCTGTGGCTGGATTCCTATTTCGTCAGGTAGTTTAGTTTTAAAAGCTTAATTTACTTTCACACAATTGAATAGGCTAGAATTCTGCCTTCACTGCTGTACTAAAGAATGGTTTCCTCAGGCAGACAGTGGCCAGGATCTACTGTTTATTTGTCCAGTGCTGAGTGTGCTCCTCTGGTCTTCCATTTCATTTGGTCCAGGAGCCGGCCTATTATAACTAATGAACACTTATTACCTTGAGCTGGATCCCGAGCTCCCTTCTACACATCCCATCTGTAGCTGTTTGTTTTACTTGTAGCTAATTATTCAAACAGAGCAGTAAAAACGTGGGTTCGGGCCTTTGCCTCTGGTCTTTACAGGTTGTCCCATAAAAAGGGCCCATCTATGAAAAGTGATTGAGAGGTGAAGAGGTTTTATATGCACACACACACACACACGGGTGGTCTGCTGCTCTTTGCTGATCATCTTGGCCCAAATCCAAGAATTTCCTGTACAATCTGACATTCTCTGAGTCTGCGGTGTAGTATAAACAGTCTTTGATATTAGATAACAAAAGTATCTCGGAGTTTACACATTGTTTTATGAAGTGTGGATTTATGTTCCTCGTCTTTTCTCTTTCAATATGACAGATTTGCAGTATCATGACATCTGCTTAGCAAATGTGATCTCGATGAATCTCAGTACAGCCTGGCGATGTAGTTTAATACTGCACACATTATAACTGTTACTTAACACAGGTTTTTAGCGACTGAAATAAAAAGGTCAAATTGTACAAGATCATTTTTATCGAATGTTCTGGCAGCCAGTGGTATGGTCATTTACACTATAATAAATTAATAACCCATTGGTGACAAACTCTAAAATACAACCCCAAATCTGGAAAAAAATGGACATCATGTACAATATAATATATACACAATATAAAATCTTAATTTGATGGCAGCAACACATTTCAAAACATTTGAATGGGCAACAAAAGACTAGAAACAAACTCAGGAGCATTTTGCAATTTCTTTTTCTTTCCTTCTCTCCCTTACCCAAGTCCAAACAAAAATTCCATCACTTGACCACGTGTACTGTGTCTTGTTATGTTGTGTTTTTGTATGTATGCTTTTGCAAAACTGTATTTAACTTTCTGGAGAGCATGTGGAGGTGCTCGTAGTAGCTGCGGCCTGGAGGCTTGCTCCAAACTCAATTTCACTGTACTTTTTTGTGCATGTGACAATAAACTTATCTATCTGTCTATCTTTGAGTTTTTCTCTTCTGGGGTTCCCACAGAAACTATCTGCTTAGTGTGCACTGATTTACATAATTATTTTGTGTATGGTGGATGCCCTTTCTGACACACGTCTCTCTATATTTATCCGGACTCAAATAAATGCATCAAATTCAAAATGTGCTATTATTTTTATAAAAAGGTAAAATATCTTGGTTTCAGTACCATCTGTTTATTTTCTACTGTGAATTAAAAGCATGTTATGAAATGTGCAGATCATTGCTTTCTTTTTTTCATTTACACTGTTACAACATATTTTGAAATTAGAGATGTATTCATTTTAATGCAAATACATTTGGAAGAAGTAAGACATCTCTCTCTCACAACACTTTACATTTGACACCAGCTTCTGAAGTTTCACTCTGTCTGTACCAGTCAATCCAAAAAGATGGTGCTCAACTTTCACCCCCTTCTTGCTCTTTCAGTTACTTTGCTCCAACCCTTCCTGCCCCACAGCCCTTGTTATCCCGAACTGGAATTCCCCTGCAGTCAGTGTCGGACCTATCTGTCTGTTTTTGCCTAATTAAATATTGTTAGAAGGAATGCCAGGTAATGGGACTTTTGTTTGCTGAATACAAGATAACAGAAACGAGAGAGCAGCAAGGATAGTGAGGAATAATTCTACCTCGTTCAGTCTACCTCTGCACCCTAGAAAACCTGAAATCTTATACGCTAAAATTAAAAGGTAGTGCCAGTTCTAGGTCAACTCCACGCTCTTGTAGTACATTTCATTTTACAAGCTATCATTGTAAAAAATCTGCAATCAGATCCTGAACGCAGGGCACCACACCTATAAATCTAGCACAATTATAAAGGCTTGTGCTGGCTTGATACTTGAACTCTATGTGCGTCAATGGCACAGCTGGCACCTTGGCACTATAGGTTATAAGGTTATATCAGTCCCCCTTGTATTGCATTAGCTTTGGAGATCTCACAACAGCCGTTTTACAAGCCCATTTGTCTTGTTTTGTGCTGAGAAACATGCTGGCAACTCAGCAAACTTTGGAAAGAACAGATTAGCACATTATGCCATGATGTGAGGATAAAATATTTAGGGTACAAGTGTGCCCTGGGCAACAGTGTAGAGTAATAAGTAAGAAATAGGACAAGTCCAAGTATTGCGTTATAGTGCAAATCATAGAATACAAGGAAAAAAGTTTCCCTGCAACTATGGAAGTACTCAAAATATGTACTTATTGTAAAAGTACTGTTAATTCAAATTGAAAAAAGTACTCAACAAAACATAATATTCTTATTCTTCTACTTACTAGTACCACTGCTACATCTACTACTGCTATTACTACTAATAAAATATTAGTACATTTAATTTGTGCTCAAGTAAAAGTACTAAAATGTAAATGTATTTTGCTATTATAAAACAAAACTACTACTATTCCTACTAATACTAGCAATTTTACAAAGGTCAATAGTTTGAAAAAAATTACCTGATTAAAAGTAACCTTTTTTGCCCCTACTCCTACTACTACTACGACTACTACTACTACTGCTGCTGCTATTACTGGGGACAAGGAATTATTCAACTAAAAGTAAAAATATGTTAAAAGTTACTTTGCACTACTGGACCCCATTGAGAACTTCATGGGGTGCTATGTCCAACTTATCAATTCTCTTTTGTTCCCTCGCAGGGAAAACTGTCTGATAGAGCACATTTTTCTTGGATTCCCTACAAAGTCTTCCTTCTCATACTTTTGAAGATGTATTTTTATCACAAAGCCCATGGCAGGACTATTTCTTTGGTGTCTCACAACCCCCTGCCGACTGTCTACTTCCTCTTTTTGTTGGACTTTTCAATCATGTTTTTCTTTCACCCCACGTATAAGGCCAGTCCTTCTATAGAGCAGTCAATTAAAGAGCCCGGCTGATAGAAATCCATTTTGAATGTGTGGAGCTGTGCTGAATGGGAGTTGTGACAAGCCGGCAAACCATAGTTAAAAGAGTGAAATTGAACCAATGTTGGATCTGAAAAGGTTGAATTCCCCCAAAAAGGCAGAAAGATCTTGTTTTGAATTTCCATCTTACATTGATGACATAAGCATCAATTCCTGTTTTCTTTTTTTATTTTTGGAGGAAAGGAGTACAGCACACACAAGAACATGCAACATATGAGGTTTTAAGATCTGCTTAATACGATTAGGCACAAATGGCCAGGCTTATGACGTGGCAAATGCGGTGTGATTTAAAGCCTTTGAATTATGGCCTTGGTTGGTTTTGACATTTCATATTTCTGCTACTTACATTGTCAGAATACTGGCTCAAGTCATGCACTATTCCCTCTTTTTTGGCATCAGTACTTGCAGATAAAATCCAACTTAATTCCAATGAGTGGCAGGCTTTTTGTGTTGTGAAGCTGAATATTCAGCTGCAAAGAAATGCAGTTTGTGTACAAAATAGACATTTTCTGGAATAAGCTCTATGCAGTGCTGCCAGAGAAGAACACAGAGGAGGTGAGACACAAGGTAGGAGGGGGGTAATTTCCACATTAAGATGAAGGAATTCAAGATAAATTTAATCTCACAATCCTCTTCAGGCCCCCAAGAGCTTTACAATGAGCATGCTTCGTCTTGTTATGAGACACAGTCAGAGTGAAATGGAGACAGAGAGATAGGTAACTTCTATGTTGAAGTTCATGTATGTTTTTAAGGAGGTGATTGGTAATGTTAAAAAAAGCACAGAGAAGACAGATGCTACAGGTACATTAGCAATTGAGCTCTTGTGACAGTATAGGTTGATGCAGCCATGAAAGTAACTAGATACTTTTACTCAGATAAATGGAGGCTACTTTCTAAGACTTTTTCAAGGTGATCAGGCATAGTAGGTCAGTGTCGGTTAAATTTGCAGGCTTTCCAAGCAGAATATTGCCATCATGTGGTTTGGGCTCTACTCGGACATATGGTGCAGTGTATTCATAAAATGTAATCGTTCCCACTCTTGCAAAAACACCGTTAAACACTTTCTGCATGCTGAGGCAAGAATTCAGTCAAGTAGAGTGACCCAGACACAGCTGAGCATAAACAATAGAGGCCACATGTGGACACACAAACCCTTACATACATTCACTTCACTCCCATGCAAAATATGTCTTTACGAAAATGCTGTTCCTGGTATTGTTAGACATAAAATTGACTTAAGTTGGCCGCTGTGTATTCCTCAGTCGTTGTGACTGGTTTTATTAGCACACTGTGTTTACTTGACCAAGTGTAACCTGTGGCTTACTGAGATGAGTCATCTTCCGCTGTCAAGGTGGTATGGCGAGGTCAGCTAGAGTTCCTGTCTTCCAAAAGCGCTTTGATTGACATTGATTTTGGCTTTCAGTTAGTAGTTCAGGTAATTAAGATTCTTGCACAAGCCTATAATTATGCTTTCCACTGGTATGTCACCCGTGTACAGTATACTCAGTTTTTTTTTGTTTTGTTTTTTAATTTTTTAATTTTTTTAATTGTACATTAGCTGTATATCTAGTGCAATGCTTGACATGGGCTGGTACTCAACCGGTCATAAACCCATGAACCGGCATGTCTGCATTTTAGACTAAGCCTAAGAAGGCATGCCAGCTTGATGAATTTGCTGCACCTCACATTAGAGCACGTAGTCAGTGTTTTGAGGATGTAAGACATGTGCTGTGTTAATGCTGTAGTTCAGTAGTGCTAATTGGATGTCTAATATGATTAAAAGTTAAATAATATAAGCTTTTACTTAAAAAAAAAATCTCAGTTGTACATCCAACTTTGCAATAAGAATAATCAGTGGTGGTCAGAACACTTTAGTGCTATTATTGGTAAGATTGGTAAGAGGAAGTCAAAAAATTGAATTTCCGATACTAAAATACAATATGAGGATATTCTAGTCTATTTTAGTCCATATTAATGCATGATGTTTTTTTTTGTTTTTTGTTTTTCTTTTTTGCACTGTGCTTCTCTTGAATGAATTGTTCAAAAGTAAAGATTGAATTGAATGAATTGTTCAAAAGTTTTGCTACTTCCACTGCTGAATGCATAAATACTATAGAATTGCACAATAGAGGGACACAAGCCACTGTACTTGTTGTGCAAGTCAAAAGCATGAATCAATATGCAAATTACTTGCAAGAAGAATGATTTGCAGAGGTGACATCCCAGGGCGTCTGGTATGCAGTTCTCTGTCTGTGAAGTCTGCATGTTCTCCTGGTGTTACTATTGCACATATTTACTGCACTGAGCACTGTCCAGCATGTACCCTTCCTTAGGCCCAAAGTAGCTAGAACAGACTCCATCCCCCTTGTAACAGTCAAAAGTAGAGGATTAGGTAGAATATGAATAAATGTCGCCCATCCTTAACCCAAAAGGCTTCATGGCATAATCATAAACAATAGCGTTTGCTGTGTCCATTCAGCACATTTTCAGAAACTCAAACCCAGTTTCAGGTGCTGACAGGCTAATGTGGTGTGATGTGGTGCCATGTGCCTAAACACGCCTTTCCCTACTACTAAATACTGCTTTCAGTGTTGATGGCGGCTGTGGGCACCGGGATAGAGTTTCCAGCAGAAGCAGGAAGTGAGAATTGGAGGGTTCCTGCTACTACCATTCCTCTCCTTCCTCCTGGTCATACATGCATCCAAACTCAAACCATGTGTGTTCTCGCCCTGTGGACCTCAATGCACTGCCTGCCTGGCTCCTCGGCAATTGCTAAAGTCTTTTTAACAACATTTGATCGCAGGAAACATCCAGTCCCTCCCTGCTGCCATTGTTATTTGAGTCCCCACTTTTTGTATGTCTATTGGGAAAATTGGAAAAGTGATTCCTCGTTATGTCCGGTCTCCATAGACACACCCCTCCCTGTCAGCGCTTTCGTTCAAAGTTAGGCAGACGATTGATGTGACTGGGGGGGAAGTACAGTAGCCCGTCTCTAGGGTTCAAAGTTCATTTCCTGATACTCAAGCTGCCATAGGTTAACTAGGAGCAGATTAGACAAAAAAAGGATTACATTTACCTTGACAATGAAGGGACTAAGTCAATTAGGGACATGTAGTTTTACGGTAATTCCAAACATTTTCAACATTTGTCATACAAATTAGGATGCAGAAGATTTTTCAACAATGCTAGACTAGAAAGAGCAAAAGAAAAGTGTATGGTTGTGCACGGTGTTGTCAAAGTTAATTTTTGAGGTAGCAGTGACATGTTCTGGCAAGAGAATATCCCTGAGATGAAGTATGTATCCCTTGATGGAAAGAGAGGCTGATTAGATGGAATATTGGTCTTTGCACTCAATCCTTCCACCTCAAAACATGTGTTTACAGAAAACACTGACTGACAAAGGGATAATCTGCTGAAAAAAAAGTGCCTAACCTCTTTTTCCCCTTGTTGCTCATATTACCTCCACCAATTAGGTTATGTTTTTGCTGCTTTGCTGGTGTAATAAAATGTTTAGAAAAGGTCAGTAAAGGGAAGAAGTGTATGTTTTTAGTTGGCTCACTAAAAACTAGATACAGGGTTTTCTTCTCAGTACCATAGTGCAATTACTATATTTTTGGTTTGAGTGCAGGTCTAGGCACTACATCTTTACCATTGGAAGAAATGACATTAAGATACTAACTCCAAATACAAGGAGTCAGTAAAGGAACAAATGATTGGTTTTATTGGATTCTTTGGATAGCTTTGGGGGTCACAAGCCACTGTACCATGTGTGCCTCAATAAAGCATTTGTCCCTGAACAAGGAGATCCTTGGTTTGCGTCCAGATCTCTATTTTTATCATTGCGAGATAGGGCTAATGCCTTGGTGGTAGTCTACACTATGTGATTGCTTCTAATTTGCTTTAGATTTGTGTTCCTTTAGCAATACATAAGCATAGTGAGTAAGATGGCCAAGATCTTTTTTACTTCATGTAAAAGCCAACCATAACCCTTTTCTTCCCATTCATTTTTGTCTAGTGAGACATACTGGACACCTGTAGCCTGCCATTTCTTCCCAGAGAGTAAGAGGGGAGTTTTTGGGGGCGTGGTGGCATCGGCAGCTTTTAATCGAGACGCGTTGACTAATCGCCCAAGGATTAGGCTCTTAGACAAGGCCTCTTTCATTCTAGCCCTCAGTATACCGCAAAGACTGCACCGAGATGGAGAGAGAGAGGAGAGAAAAGCATTTTTTTGGGAGGTGGGGGGAGTACAGATGGCATACTGTACCTGTTTGTGCTTTGTTTGATCATGTCTGAGCCCTCTGTATACACAAGACTTGTTTTGAGGACATGCATTGACAGCAGAATCCCCTAACCTAATTATCTGTCCAAACCACAATGTTCAAGCACCCACATTTTCCTAAACTCTGTCTACAGGTCTAACTAGCCAAATGGTATACCTCTATCTAACCTTGGACATGCATTGACAATTAAGCCCCAATACTAATGCTTCTGTATGCACCCCTGGACATATAATTATTCATTTATTTGAGTGTGGTCATCACCAAAGTAAAATGTAAAGTGATAATAATTTGAGATCATATTGTCTAACCATAGACTTGAAGTGTCAAGGCTAAGTTCTTGCACACTCCTATCCTAAGGCCAAATCTTTCTCCAGTTTCGGACTAAAGACAGCCTCGCATTTTTCTCATAGGAGTCACATACAGGGGCCTCCACCAGCCGAGGTGTTAATAGATACACTTCCCTACACCAGTCTGTTCTTGTACTTCACGCTACTAAGCACTGAATGAGGTAGAAATGATTGCATAATTGATTTTGAACAGTAAAGCATTGTGGTAAAACAGTTTATGCCTCTAAAACATCCTGCCCAGAAGATGACATGCTCTTTCTCCTTGCTTACAAACAAACATATGCTCTCAGAAAGTAGAACAGCAGAGATGTGTTCTGACTAAGATCGAGTTTAGCTTGCCGTGAATTGTGTGTGTATGTATGTTTGGGAGTGGGCTGTGGACCTGTATATTGTTGCATGTAAATGAAGCAGGGAGACACTGTCGGAGTCATACATGTCTGATGCTGCCCAGACCTCTCTGGTGAGGTCATGCAAAATGTACAGCAGGTCACACTGAATATGTAAAATAGCACTCAGCTGTTTTTCTCAGTTTTTGAAATAATTAATTCATATTTTCCACGTTTTCTCACATTTCTGTGAGCTGTCACAGGTGGCTGATGTCTTTCCCATGGGCCTCAGATGGGCCTGGACAGTGACCAGTTAGTGGCAGGGCCAACACAGAGACATAGACAAACTATTCACTCTCACATTCATTCACAATCCACAGCCTCCTTGCTGAGAGCCACGAGAATTGTGCCACTGAACAGTTATTTTCTATGATTATTTTTGTTTCCAGTAAGAAGCTGCCTTTCTCTGTCTTTGTTTCACACCTATCAGAAAAACCTGTTACTTGGTAAATCCTGTCTAAATAGAAAACAATGGTGCAAGAGCTAAGTTGGGTCTATGACAGAACAAAGGTGGACAAACACAGAGCAATCTTTTGGGGTAGCATGTTCCAGAGTTCTTCTATTGTTCCACAGATTAACTGGACTTAAGTGTGTGTTTGCGTTGAACAGACTTAAACCTGTAGGCTCAGATCTTCTGAAGGCTTATTTGTGACTGATTTGTTAAAGTGACAGTGTAAAAAGGCCATGCGTACTAAACCTAGGTATGCAGCATCAGCCATATAATGTATGGGATTTACATAGTGGCCTTTTGTCCAATGAACAGAAGTGGAAGAAGCACTCAAAATCTTTACTCAAGTAAAAGTTCTGTTACATCAACATAATATTACTCAAGTAGAATTCTTTAACAAAATTGTTACTTAAGTAAAAGTAATTACTGAATGTAGTTTACATAAGTGCAAAGTCTATTTGAAAGTTTTGCAAAACCCACTCCTACTATTACAATTACTACAACTACAACTACTATTACCCCCTTTGCCAGCAAGGACAAAACTCATTTAGAGACGTTTCCTCAACTAAAAGAAATGTTTTAAAGTTGAAGTACAGGAGGTTGCAGAAATCATTTCTATAGGTTGTATAGATGAGGTTACATGCACTAGGTTTAAACTAATTCTAACTTGTTTTACTTGTTACTGGGTTAAAGGGGCTTCCTTTTATAGGAGACTGTTTTCTCAGAATCCACTTCCTTACAGTGCTTGCTCTCAAACAAAAAAGACAGATTTGTGTAGTGGCAGGAGCAGCCTGGAAGTAGCTGCCAACTTGGTTTTGTACTCTATGAGCCTTTTTACTCAGCTGATGTTCAGAATGATAACAAAGGAAATAAATTATGCCACTGAAGAATTTGTGGTTGGAGAGAAAAGTGAGAAATATTTAACAGAAACATGGGAGTGGAAGCTGAGGCTGCAGGATATGAATAGGTTTATGCATTTTGTATGCATCTGTGTATGTATGAAAAGCTGGGAACTCAGTCTTCAGCCCCGCAGGTGTGTGTGTTGGAGGTTGTCGGGACTTGTGAGGACTGCTGTAGAGGTGGCTACGTGACAGTCGTAATGATAGGCTGCGGCGGGTAAAGACATGAGTGAGTGCGCTGCAGGCAAGAGTTCGACTTGGCTCCTGACGACATACAAACACACACACCCACACACTCATGCAGCTTTTTGCACACAGTCAACAATGTACCTTATATCAGACTGCCATCCCACACAGTGATAGCAATTAGACTCATCGGGACGAGTGAGCACTTGCCAAGTGAGGAGGTCCCATGTAGTCATACAAGTCTACAGTCAGGTGATCCTCAGGCAACCCGACTAGGTTTAAATACAAGAAGCAGCTTAAAGCAGGATACAGGGGGGGTCAAGTTCAGGTTAAACTTTAGACGAGTATGAGGTCAAGTGGTGTGACTTGTTGCTTACGTCCTGACATGGCTTAGTTAGTTGAGAAAGATCCGAAATTCCTACAAACATGCATAAAATAAGTGCTTCCTGCCTCACAGCAAGGAGGTTATGGGTTCGATTCCTGCGCCAGCCAACTACAATCTCTCTGAGAGTCTTCATGTCCTACCTGTGTTACCATGGATTCTGTCCTAGTAATCTGGCTTCCTCTTGTTGTTTAAAGCCATGTATGCGTTGAGAGAATTGATTTAAATTGCCCCTATAGTGAATGAAGATGAGCTTGAATAGTTGTCTATCAGCCCAGTTACTAACTTCTCATTGCCCTGGGTCTAGCCTATCTAAGGCCCATAGTTGCTGCCGGGATAATTGCATCCATATGTTAGGAGAAATGGTGAATCTTAATTACTTCTATTGAATGAAGATGAGAGTAAATGGTTGTCTCTCAGTGTATCTCTGTGTCAGTCCTGCTACTAACTTCCCATTCTCCTGAGTAAGGCCTATAGTTGCTGCAGATAGGCTTCAGAACATGCATAATAGGCTAATCCTCCAGCCAGATACTCCCAACCAGTGATCTGTACATATTTTTGTATCTTTACATTTTGGGTTAGACATTGAAAAAGTGAACTGACTTAGATTAGTCTCTTCCTTCCTGACAAGCTTGTACCTGGAGCTCATTAAACCTCTCCCGTCATTTTCAGTCATACACAAAGATAATAGTTCTCTTTCACAAAAATACTTATTGTTGTGGGTTTGCATCTTGGAGGAACGTAACTGGCTGCGGTGGTGCTGAGCCGTCCCACACAATAATGCCATATAGACAAGCTTCTTACAGACAGGGGCATTCCACAATCCACTTTGGTCGCATCTGTTTGCTCTTTATTGTGCTGCCCCATTCATTATCACAGAAACATGTAAATACATAGACACTCCTGAACAGACAGAAAATCCTTTGTTTGGCCTAGCATAAGTTGGACCAGTGTTTGCATCCTAAACTATGCTGTGGTTTGGTTTAGGATGATAGTGGTTTTTTTTTTGCAAGATCAAGGTCTTTATGCATTGTAGCCTTTTAGAAATCAGGTACCTATAATTTACAAAATATAATAGAAGGCAAGATGCAGCATTTTCTATTGGCCTTTACATTTTTTTTACAGTTGTAGTATAGCAGCAGAAGTGGTAAGAGTAGTTGTAGTAGTAGTAATACAGCAGCAGTAGTGGTAAAAGTAGTTGCAGTTAGTAGTAATTGTTAGGGGTGTAACGATAAATTTTTGCAACGATACGTATTGATTAGAATTGTTTCGATACAATTCAAGAACGATTTTGGCAAATTTGGAACGATACAATTTGATACAATTCAACACCTTCATAGTGATAATCGATACAGCAACTTTTTGTCCAAAATCATAAAAGTTTACTCCCAAATGTTGCATCGCGGCCGGGGTTGATTATGTCTAGTAGACAGAGAGCAAAGAAAAGTTGAATATAGCATTTTATTTAATTAAAAACACAAAAATTACACCCATAAAGCCATATCTGATTTTATTTTAAAATGCACATTTCTAATTTTGATATTTTTTTTATGTTATTGATTCCATATATATATATATATCGATACGCAATTCCTAGAACACGATACGATTCGATACAAGGTAATGCGTATTGATGTAGTTGTATTGTAGGGCAAAAAAAATCGATACATCAATATAGTTATTGTATTGTTACACCCCTAGTAGTTGTGGTAGTAGTAATTTAGCAACAATAATGGTAGTAGCAGTAGTGGTAAAAGTAGTTGTAGTTGTAGTAATGTAGTAGTATTAGTAGTAGTGGTAGTAGTGACAAGGGCAGTTGTAGTTAGTGGTAGTTGTGGTAGTAGTAATGTAGCAGTAAGAGTAGTAGCAGCAGTAGTGGTAAAAGTAGTAGTTACTAGTAGTTGTAGCAGTAGTAATAATAAAAGAATACTGGTAATTTCAAGTTCAAACTCAATTTTACATTCAATTTTTTTTTTTTTTTTTTTTTTTTTTTTTTACTTTTACTCAAGTAATATTTTTGCCTACCTCTTTTACTTCTACTTGAGGAATATTACTCTGAAGTACAGTCCACAGTACCTTTCCCCCACTGCACATAGTATTCTGGTCCTAAAGTCACCATACCTAGCTTGCACCCTGTCATTTTTTACTAAAACCATTAACAAAAAAGTTACATCTGAGAAACTTTCAAATGACGACAATTATTGTGAAAGCCTTCTACAAAAGAAAGCAATAAAAGTGTACTTGATGATGGACAAACAGTGGGCCACCATCACTTTGGGTCTTTGCCTTTTGTCCGTGGAGAGATCAGACGCTATTGTGAAGTGCGTTCTTGTCAGATTATTTTTCTATTCGATCATATGTTCTAAATTGGACTCTAATGGTAGGGGAGTTCAAAGAGGATATTTCCTGCTGTCTCATGGCTTAGTGCAAGTTCAAAGCCGTCCCACTGTTAATGGCAGCTGGTCCGACTTTGTCCTACTGTATAAAGAAGCTCCTACTCAACAAAACATCTCTGTGACTTCCCATGATGCACCGTTGAGCGACTTATGATTTAGAAGACATTAAGCTGTCTGGAGAAAAAAAAAATCAAAGCTTCACTACTCTATAAGTTGTGTCTTTAAGATTTCACTTCTTTTCCAGTCCTTAAGATGACAGAAGCCCGGAGGCATTGTCAGAGCTTATATTTGTTATTTTAGTTGGCAGAGAAACAATAGCTTAGTTTAGACAGTGCATTCCTGATTACTGACACAGTGCGGTATGGAGGAGGATTAGTGTGCGCTGTGGCTTTTTTAATTCTTTAACTGTGGCCTGTGAGCAACACCTGGGTGTATCCGTGACAACAGGCAGCACAATGAGCAGACATTTCGCCACCAACCGGTTTGACAGAATGTGCGGCAGTGCTTGTGCAAGGAGGGTCACTACATGTAGGAGATAAATGTTAGAGTGAATGGCTACTACAAAATCAGAATAAGGTGAAACCAATGCAGTGTAGTATGGCAACAACGCATTTAAAAAAAATTAGGGCTGGGGGCAACAAAAAACTGGAAAAGCAGGTAACCCCTAGGTGGTAGTAATAAAAACATAAGTAGTAAGGAGCATTTTGGAAAGAGCTTTGTGGAGTCTCATTTTTTATTATTAAATGCATGGGATGATTGTGATCTTCATGCCAAACGGCGCTGTATTAAAAGTATTATGCGTCTGTATTGGAAATCACTGCACGGATCAGGAACACTTCCAGAAGTCATTGTCTGTGAACACAGTTTGCACAAGTGTAAGCTACAGCTGTATTCTGTAAACAAGAATATAAGAACATGAGATTTACAAATGGTTGCTTTCGGTTTTTATTTAATTTTACACTGTGTCCCAACTTCTGAATTTGGGTTTGTAATGGAATGTTTGTTATGATGCACATCATTTTTGTCCTCAATTCTGCAGATGTTTAAGTTTTGCTTTCTGTAAAATGATATATCCTGAGATGTCTAGCACACCCACATCTGGTCTACAGTGAGATTGTCTGATAGCTCTAACTGAGGTTGCATTGTTATCCATTAAAAAACATCTTCTAATGCTCAATTCCCAATCTTATCAACAGGAGCCCTCAGTACCCTTATCGAGCATGCTAGAAGCCAGGCCCACTGACATCATAGTCACTTGGGTTTACACAGTTTTGTGCTTGTACGAGAAGCATGAAGGGCTGGTGTGTATGTGTATGTAATGTAATGTAGAGGTATGTCCCCTACACTGTTAAATATCTTTGAAAAAATATAAAAATGAACCAACAAAATGTATCTAAAAATGTGTTTTTGTTCTTTACCCTTAGGTCCTAAGACAAATAAAACCCAATTTTATAGAAGCAAGAGATACAATACTTAACACGCAGAGTAATGCTATTGTTTGTCCCTAATGTATATGTCAGTGTGTGTCATGGGATCAAAAAATATGGATAAGGATAACTTAAACATTTGAATTACCCTATTGTATTCATTTTTTCTGAATGCATCGCAACTCTGTACCAAAAGACTATAGTAACAACTATGTGACTGCTTCTTTTACAAAATATAGCGGGTCTGCGGTGCTGCTTTTTATACATCCCTGAGCTGGCTGCAGTCTACAGCTGTGACCTTATCTTAAATGTCTCAAACAGTGTTGGCAATAAACACTGATAAGTCTGGTATTTAGGACGCTTGACTTCTGTGTCATACACAGTTATAGGTAACTGAAGGAAAAGCATTATCAGATTTGGACCCATCTCAATCAGTTGATTCACTATTACCTCACCTGGTGCCGTCAATGACGTCTGATTTCACTATATAAATGTTAGCCATATAGTCCTTCTTACCTTTTGGCTTTCCTGTTTTATCACAGCAGCAATTTGCATATTCATTTTCTTAATCTGCCAATTAGGAAACAGAAATTCAGTGTCACCTTTCTGCAGTAAAATTTCAATCTTTTATTGAGGTGTAATTACAAATACTTATTTTACAATACAAGAATTAATCATACAAATAAGTTCTGATAGCATCTAAAAGTAACCACATAGCTACGAAACAAACATACAAAACTATTTCAGACAGCTTTAACTGGAAGTGCACTGGAACTGGACTTGGCCTGTTTCAGGAAGCCTCTCGCTCCCAGCAAGTGGTTTTGTTTGGCACCGTCCCTTTGTTGACACTGTCAGGTTCCCATGTATATTAGGTTGCTGCAGTGCGGACCAATGAGCACCGCGATGACATGCCGCACACAAAGCGACTGGCATGGCACACTGTCACCTGTCGCTGCTCCATTATAATGTATGTTTTGGAGCGGCAATTGTCTTTTAGCATTAATATCAGCACATGACACACTGTGCGCTTTGTACCACGCTGTTGCATCACTGTGGCATCACGCACATACCAGACACCTTTATATTCAAGTGGAAACATCTGCTTTTTAAGAGCCATTATTTATCCTCGCCCATGTCTGCCCTGTCCTGTTGATGAGGAAGTAGTGTATATTTTCTTGATGGCTCATCCCTTTGTGGGCACTTGTGGAAACTGAATCCCCCAGGCAGTAATGAAGACTGTTACGGGCTTCAACTATAGGGGCTTATGGTCGGAGGCAGCGTGGGAAGTTTGGTGAACTTCCTGACCCCATACACCACCGCGCACATTGACCCCCGTCACGTGACCAAAAGAATTTTCTGCATCTTTTGTTTTAGCATTCACTGCACTCACGGACTCGAGAGCAATTTTGCATACTATAGAATGATCAGTGGCTTGGCACTTTGCCCCACTATTCTCCTCCCTGTGTTATTTCCAAACAGGATTTGCGGGCAGCCCTCTCCTGCATCTTTTAAATCACTTCAAGCGCTACTAAAGCTCTTTTCTCCCGAAGTGGGCACCAATCTAATGGCATCGTTTGAGCCTGCACCCATCCGGGGAATCTGCCCCCTTTCTTTTTTTTTTTTTTTGCTTAAGGTTTTGTGAACAGTGTAAAACAAAAGGCAGGCCCAGTGAAGCGCATCTCAACTGGCTGGCTGAATAGAGGGGCCCCTTTCATGGCTGTTTATGAGCACCCCTCTTCAAAAACACACATACAAATCACATCCAGTTTTCCCAATGGCTCTTCTAGTGCAGAGATGAGAGGGAGGGGTCACAATCATCTGGTGCAACTCTTTCTTTTTGTCCCAGTACAAGATGGATGTCTCTTCTATGTCTCCCTGTCTTTACTATAAACTTGTCATGTAATAATTAACATGTTATAAGAACGTGAATGTAACCCTCATGACAGAATTGGGTTTTATCAAACATGGGACATTGATGGGGTGGGACTTAACATAAAGATTTCTTTCAATTAATACACAAAGCATAAATTGGCTCTAAAATTAAGGATTTTAATGTGCAGGCACTCTTCAATAAGAGACACTCCCATTGGCTGTTGAATAATGGCTGCCAGGGGAAGTTAGAGAAAGTTTTTTTTTTTTTGTTATTGTTACATAATAATAATAATAATAATAATAATAATAATGGATTGG
This sequence comes from Bostrychus sinensis, assembly GCA_020698575.1. Classification (NCBI taxonomy): domain Eukaryota; kingdom Metazoa; phylum Chordata; class Actinopteri; order Gobiiformes; family Eleotridae; genus Bostrychus; species Bostrychus sinensis. The sequence goes on along the minus strand of CM036253.1, from coordinate 19,186,004 downwards.
ATTTATATTGCGCTTAACCAGCTTGTCAAGCTCCTCAAAGCGCCTTACAATTTGGTCCATTATTCATTCACTCCTGGTGGCGGTGAGCTACTTCTGTAGCCACAGCTGCCCTGGGGCAGACTGACAGAAGTGTGGCTGCCATTTTGTGTCAACGACCCCTCCAACCACCACCAAACACAGTCACACTGACACATTCATACATAGGCAAGAGAAAACATAATGGAAGAGAAAGAGAAAAACATAATGGAAAAAAGGGAGATAAAAAGATGTGGCAGAGATACATCTGTCTAAAGCAAAACTCAGTCCTAAAAGTTTAAGGTAAACTCCAAATTTCAGTTTTACGTGTCATATACAGTCATATGTAAAAGTTTTGGCACAGCTGATAAATATAATTATTTTAATTTATAAGCTGTTGGGCTTTTGGATCAGCAACTTCATTTAAAATGAGACGGGTGCAAAGTTTTGTGCACCCCAACAGGAAAATTAAATCAATATTTAGTTGAGCCTCCTTTTGCGAAAATAACAGCCTCTAGATGACTCCTATAGGCTCTGACAAGTGTCTGGGTTCTGAATGGAGGTATTTTTGACCATTTCTCTTTACAAACTATCTCCAGTTCAGTTAGATTTGATGGCTTCCAAGCATGGACAGACCTCTTTAAATCAACTCATAGATTTTCAATGATATTCAAGTCTGGGACTGTCATGGCCACTCAGTAACATTATACTTCTTTCTGTGCATGAATGCCTTTCTGGGTCCTGATCTGTGTTTTAGGACATTGTCTTGTTGGAATACCCAACCCTGCCCTAATTGTGTGACTGATGCTTGAACATTGTCCTCAAGAATTTGAAGAATTTGTAAAAATTGGAATCCATCCGACCCTCAACTTTACCAAGCCCCACAGCCCCACAGACCCAGAGCAAGATGGAACCGCCACCAAATTTGAGAGTAGACAGCAAGTGTTTTTCCTGGAATGCTGTGTTCTTCTTCTACTAAAGCATACTAAAGAGTATGCTTTTGAAAGGGATTACATAAATTTGAGACAGTAATTAAAAGCCTGTTTTCCACTGCGGCAGTATGTAAGGGTTGGGTCAGTATGGGTCAGGTTCCATTGTCAAAAGGGGGACAAAACGTCCTGCTACTTTGCTGCTGCTCAAATAACACTGAGAGCCAAAAAAGAGAACTCAAAACAACAAATAATTCTTGTCTTCTTCTTGCATTTTACACCAACAGGAACATTTTAATTTGTGTTAGTATGTAAAATGCACTAAAAATAACCTAGTATTCAAAATAGACCATATCAGGTGTTAAAACAGATACTTTACAATTTGATGAAAATCAATAGTTTATATTAATTTTGATGGTAGCAACACATTCACACATTTAGCCAGGAGCAACAAAAGATGGGAACACTGATGTTTATGATGTAAGAGCTAAGGAAAGTAAATAAAGTTTAGTTGAATATCTTAAAGCTAGATGAGCATCTGCACACTAAGCCAAATATGTATTGGCATTGTGAGTTGTATATAGCTATATTTGATTATGTGTTAGTGCATGACTCTTTAGAAGAAAACTCAAGTTGCACCGCTTGCTGATGTATGAATCACAGGTCGCACACGAAGGTCACCGAGCTGACAGACTGTGAGTGATTCAGCCTCCACAACGATGTAACTACCTTTTTCCGCTCAGTGTCACTTCTTGTTCGACGGGTAGTGTTTGACAGACAGGAGGAATGCAGGTGAAGGGATTTGTTTTGTAATGGCGGGCCATTCTTCGGGTGTTCTTAAGCAAACAGTGTGGCGCTATGTCCTGTTTTTACTGGTTTCACACGTCACTGTTCAAACTCTCAAACAGGCTCGTCCCCAAGAGTACATGGTGGAGGGCAAACATCAGCTCTAATACTTCACCACTCTGACCTTCAGCTACCTGGATACACACGCAGCACACACATGTACACGCACCTTTGGTTTATATAGACAGGCCATGCATGACAAAGGATGTGTAAAATGCTCTTTTAACCTGGAATATCAGTGCTTTATTTGCTGTGCATAGAAGTTAAAAGATATTTTGACCAGTGTGTGACTTTGGTCATGGTGTGCAACAGTCATAGATAAAAATAAGCCATTTTGCCCATAAAAGCTAGGGGAGAGGAGTTGAAATGGTAAAAAAAAAAAGTCCTAAAATCTATACAGATATAATTTTGTATCCATTCGGGTTTTCACTTCCTGGGTCTGGACAAACACACATTCCACCTCCACCTTAGCTCCTCTGATTGTTGCCATGTCTGATTTAAAATAATGTATGTGATCGCTAACTTCTTTCCTTTCTGCTTTGCTTTTCTGGGGTCTTCATAGCATTAACAAATTTTTGCCGAATCTTCTGCAGTAGTTAGATTTACTAATTTACACTTACCTACCTCCACCTCAGCTCCTCTAATTGTTGCTTTTGTCTTAATTTAAAAGACTATCATATGTAATCATCAACAAGGAGGTCCAGCTTGAAAGTATTTTGAGCACTTTTTTAGAACAGCAATGGGTACGTGACACTAAAAGCATCATATTTAGCCTCAACACTGGTCTCATAAACTTGGGCGGAGTTGCTTTTTGTCAAGTACTCTATGACTGCCCCTCCTTAGAGTGCTAATTGAGTGCTATGTTAATGCCTGTAGGTAAAATTCAGAGGGGGAAAAAACAGTAGGAATTATATGGGAAAGCAAGAATAATAAATTTCCAACTGCTCCCTTAATTCCAACAAAATGCACTGAAACAATATAGTGTCTATTTAGATTTATGGCAGGCATATGCAGTGGGAATGTAGTGCTCCCAGGACGGTATGTCATTGGTCAGATTTTGAGTTAGGGTGTGGACCAGACTCCCTACCAAGTAAGTAATAAGACAAAACAACATTACTTACACAAATGAGTGGTCTACTTTGACACAGCCACAAAACGGGAGAGTTTCAGTGAGATGTTGGATTAGATGTCCCACTGTGCGCGCATATTTCTCAGACCTATACCTCCCAAAAGTGGGTTCCTAGCTTATCGTTCGCCTCTTCAGCGGTCTTCGTCATGCATGGCCAGTGTTAATCTCTCCTGTGTGCTGTAAACCACCCCTAATAACCCTCCACGCGATTAGAGCAAACATCTTAATAACAGTGCGCCTCATTATCGGCTCGCACCAGAACAGCAAGCCCTGAAATTGTGCACATATGGATCAGATACAGCAGACTTACACCAAGATGTTAATAAAATGTCAGTTTTTGTGTCAGGAATTTGATATCATGCAACTTTCCATTACCTATTGCCCTATCCCACAATGGTAAAAGATATAGAGCGGAGTCTGTGGACCTAAACCAGGGTTTTTAAAGCTCAGGAGTAAATGTGCTCTCCATTAAACATGTCTTACCAACATGTTTCTAGTCAAATCAACACAACTTTTCACACTTGCACAATTTGTATATGAAGCAGTGCAATTATTGTATCATACACCCTGAAAGAATACATAAGATGCATGAAAAATAAGGTGCCGAACCCACTTGGGGCGAGAAGTATAATTAATTAAATGTTGATTTCCCAAACTACAGTAAAGGAATGTGTGGTATTGTGCTGCAAGGCTTTTTTTGACATTGCATTAGTCCACTGTAATCCCTTTGTGTGTGTGTGTGTCCTTCTCACCTGTCACTAGAGCCTGTAGATGTTTACACAAGTTACACACCACTAACAAGGCCAGATGAGGAGCTGTCAGTCAGAGTGGAGCACCACACGCGGGGGGGAAGGAGGGGTATGCCCGCTCCACCTGCACCGTCTGAGCCACTGTCCTCCAGGCACTATCGCAGGGTGTAATCCTTGACACCGACTCGTGTTTACGCTTGTGTTTTCGTTACCATGTTCACACTTGCATGCTTTAGAAATAAGATGAGAGTTATGCTTCATTGACTCCTGAAGTTCTCACCAACCACATGCCCATTCTACAGTAAATAATCCGTAGCATCTGTATGGACTTTCTACATGGTTTTGATTTTTATATGAAGCAACAACAGTCTTCAGGGAGAGACAATATAGATATCTTATTTTGTATTAGGGTAAAACAGTTAATAATGTCAATATAGTCTTGTTCACCATGTTTTTAGGCTAAAAATTTCAAATATATCTCAAAAATGATGTAGGAACAGCAAAGGTTAACATTATGTAAAGCCACTTCTTAATTCTGAAAGCTCTTGGATCCTGTTCATGGAACATTGGTTGTTTCCTCATATACAGTACTCCGAGTATTTGTCTATTTTTGTTTTATATGGTGAGTTCTTCGTCATAAGTGAAGTCATGAGTTAGGAGGAGAATGTTCTGGTGCCAGTAGCTGAACTCACTTTTTTATTTTAGTAAACATGCTATTTTTAGAAGGTAATCCGGATCAGCCAAAAGTGAGTCCCATACTCCCCAAATGACACACCTTTCGAGAAGTGACTCCGTACATCTGCTATTTTTATCAATACTACTTAAATTTTCCTTTTGTTTTTGTTCCTTCTATTCTGACACACTATAAATGTTACACTCCTGGTTTTCATTTAAAGATTTCTTCGGGTGGATTCTTACCAAGAGGATCCTAATTCCCGCTAAAGGAAGGATATGCTTGGGCAGTGTTTATGAAAAACCACTGACGTTAGTAGCGGTTGAGGACCAGTAACAGGTCCTGTCTCCCAACACACCCTCCTCACAGCGCTGCCCAGTAAAGAGTCACTCGTAACTTCAACTCTTCAAAGTCCACTGCCAGTTGGATAATGATCTTTGGTTTGCCATTTTGTGGAGAAGCCGTGACGGTGCATAAAGTTACACGCGCTGACAGAAGCCTAATATAAATACTGTATTGAAATTCTGCGGTTGCTTTGCTGTATGATGTGACATTGATGAGATCCACCCGTCTGCGCACTGTTATTTCTGTCTTTGACCCATTATTACCAAGCTCCTGTACATTTAAGTGTTGTTAAGTGGCCTGAGGTTGTAACCATTTTTCCATTTGTACCTTATTTTACATGTTCTTGCAAAATGAACTCATGTGGATCAATGCTGTGAAAACCACTGTATTCTGTATTCATGTTATGCCTGTATATGTGTAATAGCAATGTTTTTTTTGTTTTGTTTGTTTTGTTACAGTGACAGGAGCAAATTTCCTGGAGAGAACTGTCAACTTACAATTGACTTCTGGCTTTACAAAGGTGAGTGTTTAAAAAAAAAAAAGACTTACTTTGGTGTGTTGCACCATGCGTCTTTTATTATGCTTGTTTAGCTGTCATAAGGTGACGCAATAGTCTCTCCTCACAATTTTTTGATTAGTCGTAAGAAAGAATCATGTTTAGTTGTACCCAAGAGCCAACAAGTACAGATTTTGATAACATTACCCAGCTCAATGGCTAGAACATTTACCCATGAACTAGAAGATCCCCAGCTGTGCACTATATCTTTACCATTCGGAGATAGGGCCAGTGCCTTGGAGTGTTTGTAGTTCTTTATTAGGATATCTCTCACTGTGTACTGGTTTAAAACTTGTTTTTGAATGTCTGAATGATTAAATGACAGATTCAAGTGACGTCTCCTTCACATCTGTCATCACAGTCATTACTTTTGTTGATAGAATACACACAGGTAATTTGCCTGAAGTTTTTGTTTTGTGGTTTGTCACATAAACATTATTGGCTTTTAATTACCAGTAAACCAGCTTGTGTGTGATGACATTTAATAAATCAGCAACATTGTATTATCCTATTTCCTGTAGAAAATGTTACTAAAAAATTAACCATTTAGTGATAGATTTAACTTGTAGTGTAGCTTTGGCATCCCGTGTGACCTTTTATAGTTGTAGTTTCAATAAATGTTCTTATCTTTAGACAAGATAAAGAAACACTTTTCCCGGTTTGATTTTTTCCCTTCTGTTATTACAGCTGGGTTACATCAATTTTATTTACATATTTTTTTTTATTTTTTTGAGTCTGTACATATAGAGTAATTGACAATAAAGAATATTGAATTTAAAATTATGTACAAAAAAAAGTAACCCATGTGCAAAATTTTCAATTAATGCAGTCATTCAGTTAAACATTTATTCACCTCTTTTTGCTTATTCATGTTAGGGGTTGCAGGTGGCTGAAGCCTATCCAATGGCCAGTTAGTTAGTAGCCAGACAAACTTTTACCTTCTTTGGACAGTTAGACAACCAGACAGCCCACACTATTATTATTTGTTCTTTGCATTTGACCCACCCTCCATGGCCAAGCATGCTGAACATTTTGTCTGTAATTCTAATTAAAACAAAATTAATAAGATTTTTGTGGTACTAATACATTTTGTTGAGCCTGCATTAATGAGTGCCATTCTCTCACACAGCCCCTCTGTCCCATACCCCACCTCTCCAGAGCAGACCCCTGGGTGATGCCCCTCTCTCAGCCCCTCGGGGCCCTTTTGACTTGACAGCACTCCATGTTTGCCCAATCATTTGGGAGCCGGATGCAGAGAAGAATTGTTAACTACAGCAGGTCAGCCTGTGCCCCCCCCCCCCCCCCCCCCCCCAACCCCAAACCTCCTCTGCTCTCCTCCTGACCTGCTGTTGACTCATCTCCATGGCAACGGGGCAGGAATTTGTTTTTTTTTTACTCATGTGTCGACTGCCAGCCTGCTCCTCGCCAGCCCCTAACTCCTCTCCACCCTCCCAACCAATCAGAAATGAGATGGAAGTCACATGGTCAGGAAGTTGTGAAAGTATGTTTGTCACGGTATTAGAAAAGAAATCCTGAGAGGAAAATATTTGTGCATTGTAGGAGTAGCAACATTATTACTCTTATTTTTCTTGACACATGCAAACACAAACTAGATTAAAATTACAAAACTGCCAACATAAGCTCACTTGATACCATTCACTACAATATTATTATTTCACTTTTCTTGTTGAAAAAAGAAATGTGGTAGGTGAATTGGTGAAATTAAGTGAATGAATGTGAGAGCGAATGGTTGTCTATCTGTGTGTGTCTCTGTCAGCCCTGCGACTTACTGACCCCTATCCAGGGTGTACCCCGCTTAAGGCCCATAGTTACAGGGATAGGCTCTAGTACCCACAACCCCTAATGGAAAGAAGTAGAAGAAAATGGATGAATGAATTTAAACTAAAAATAGCATTTAACCTATTTTTTTAATGTTATTTTTGCACAAGCAATATTATACACTTACAGACCAGCCACAAGGGGTCACCAGCCAGTCTACTCTGTGTGCCAGTCCCAAGCCTGGATAAATGTGGAGGGTTGCACATTAGAAAGCAGACAATTTGCTCACAGAAAGGAAAAAACTATTCTATCACATCCTATAAAGCCGGTGCATTACAGAAACTTGCATGCATGTAGGAATTCTGTATTGACTTCATTTCTTACAGATCTTTTTGAGTTGTTTTTTGCTCCGAACCTATCTTGAAACTTCCAGCTCAATATATATCGACTTGTTTAAGTGTCTTGTGTGTGTGTCTCCACTGGTACTGTATTATTAGCTTAGGGCAGGTGAGTGTTTGCTTACCTGTCTCCCTTTATGAGGCCATTGTTTGCTCAAGGAATGCACTGTGTCCAATTTGTCCTTGAGTGGTATTGTTTGGCTCATCCAACCAGTGCCGTGAGCATTGCAGTGCTGTGCCAAGTGCAAAATATTGTGTTTTTCTTCACTTAGAGAGAGAGAGGACTCTTTGTGCCAGCCCGAAACCTGGATAAATAAAGATGGTTGCACCAGAAAGCCAACTCAATATGTAAATTATTGCACACGAGAAGGCAGGTCATTGGCTGCGATCCCAGAAGGTAAATGCTCAAAGCAAAGAAGATAAAGTCAAGTTAAGCTAAATGTAGTATTGGGCTTAGGTCAGTTTGGGGACAAAATTGTGTCTTTGATTATGCAAGCTGGGAGTGACAGGAAAAGTGCATGATGGGAATTAATGAGAGCATAATTACATTTCTAACAAGCATGTTCTGTATAGACATGAACTCTGAGGAGGCGAAGTTGGCTTTCTTGCTTTACACTAATGAGAAAATCATAGCATAGTCATTCCAGCTCATGAAATTGAGCGGTTTAAAAAGCCCCAGCAGATGATATGTGCCAAAATACTATTACATTTTTTGTGTATTTCTCAGTGTATTATCAAGGATACATATATGTGATGTGTAAGTATATTTGACTTTGCATACGTGCATGTCAGTTCATATTGTGTCAGTTTGTGAGTCTGTCGTTGGCACCGTCTGGGTGGTCCTCATGGCTGGTTTGAGTGTAATCCCTCTGCTCCATAAATCAGTGTCCAAGCCAGGGCCGGGAGCTGATCCTGTGTGACCGCTGGAGCGAGGGGCTTGAGGCAGTAAGCCCATAGACCAGGCGCTGTCCCGGGTCTGGCCTGGCCACACGTCAGCTCTCCACACCACCTTTAAAATAACTCAGCACGCATGACTGACTTTGGGAAAAGGCTTCAAACTGCAAGTGCGTACAGGCCACCAGTAACATAAGCCACAGAAATGGATTGTTGTATTTTAGGCCAGTGTTATTTTTTACAAGTGTAAAGTGCAATTGCAATTTAAGTAGTCCCTGCCATGTAATTGAGACAAAGATTTTCAGAAGGTTATGTTTTTGCTGGCTTTGATTTGATGATTGGTTGGTTGGTTGGTTTGTGTGTTTGTTTATAAGTCGGTTTGCAAGAGTAGGCTAAAGAGGAAATTATCTGTTTTTTGGATCCCTAACTATCTGGATCCAGCAATCCATATCCTGGTTTGAGTCTAGGTCTAGGCATTGTATTTCTGCCACTGCAAGATAGAGCCAATGTCATGTTCTAGTTTACAATAGATCATGCATGACCTCAACATAAATAACCTTGTTATCTGGACTATCTATTCAACAGTTGACACATCTATTGACCAGGCATAAATTCAATAACCAAACATTTTGTTCCAACTTTTTTCCCCAAGTATAATTACACTAAAAATCATTTTAAAAGCACAATTTGTTTGTTCTGAATAAAAAGTGACTTGTGATAGCCCCCAGGAGAGGCACTCATGTTTGAGAGTACAGCAAGATTAAAGCAACATCTGCGTCTTTGTTTGCTTTCCTGTCTCACGGAGAACGATGTTAGGATGAAGGCTCTGTCCGAGTGTCTCATGGCTCCGCTCCTCTCTCCACTCAGCTTTTATCTTGGGTCTGTCCAGCCCTAGCTCCCTGCAAGTGCACAGTCCCGAGACCTGTGGCATTAATAAAGATAATGCTGTTTGGAATAATAACAGTCCATTCTGGCCAATAGAGACAACAGAATACAAAAGAAGCCAAGATGAAAGGCCACCTCTGTGACTCTTTTAGGGAACATATATCAACATGTTCGCACACAAATACAACTGACCTTATGTGGAGTTTGACCCTCAGGTGCCGAGATGCAGAAATGCAATTTGTTCTTTTGTCTGCCAAGATCACAGAGGGAGACCACTGACTTTTCTTTCTTTGCGATTTTTTTTGCCCACTTCTTTTTATTCTCCTAGTTCCCCTATGCCGTCACAGAGTGCAATTTAGTTTGATGAGCAGGTGGTCTTTTTGAATTTCACAGTTTTTTGGCTACCACCTCTGGCGTGTGGTGGCTTGGATTCAGTCATGTAGGATTAGGGAGAAAGAAAAAAGGGGGGCGAGGGGAGGTCCAGTCTGCAACCTGAACAGCATCCAGTCAGAACAACACAGAGAGTAGTGTGAAAGAGTTATTTTGTTGCTATAAAGCTGCACCCCTGATGGCTTTTTTGTTGTGTATCGGTCAGGGGCAACATGCTTTGGGACAGGGTTAAAGCCATGAGTCACAGTGCCCAGCAGGTAAGAAAGAAGAGCGTGGTGGGCCAGACAGACCAAGAAGCAAAACGTCTTTTCCACCCTGAATTTGACCAGCGGACCTGAACAAAATATCTCAGCACACGATGTACAATAAGACTTAATGAACCATTGCATCTGATGTCAAACAAAACTCCACTTCCTCGACTCCACAAATGAAATTACATCCTTCACTGACTGATTTACCTTTGATCTGTGTTTCATAGTGTGCTGATAAATAGCGCGCCCTGTTGCTATTCCAGAGGCAGGAGAATTTATGGTCCAGTATCTTTATCTGTGGCGCATACCTCACAAATGGTCGCCGTGGTGACCGCGAGACAAGCAATCGATACTGTGTCAATAACTGGAGGTGTGCTGTGAGCTCCACCTCAGTGCTGGCTGACGTGTCACTCGGCCAGAGATTAGCCAAGACGTATTCAGCCAGACAATGACGTAATAATGTGTATTTTGATTTTATGAAATTTAAAGGGGATGTAGGGGCAGTCTGGCAGCCACACTTCACGTCAGTCTGCCCCAGGACAGCTGTGGCTACAACTTTTCATATTATATTGACGAAAACAGTAACATGGGATATGGCTTTGAGGCCTAATATGTATGCACTGTTACTTATATCATATGCATAACTTGATGTTCATATGAGAGCATAACAACAACAACAACAAAGTAGAAGCATCAAGTCATTAGCCCTATCTTGCAGTGGTAACAATATAGTGCCCAGATCTGGACTGTTCTGGACAGTTTCTTTAACTGGAGTTGGTATCTTTCACCTTATCTTGCCTGGTACAGAATCCTCAAAAAAATCACAAAACATATGATTTCTTCTTTAGCCCTTTACTTACCCCTCCTGAAAATGAAATCTGAATTTGATTGTTACCTTTAAATTTATCTTGGTATCACACTAAGAAAATCAGCAAACCAATGCTGCTTAGTGAAGGTATACATGTTCATTTTACCTAATATGTGTAATTGATTTGAGGGTCCTTGGTTTCCTATTCCAAATCTTTGGAGGTGCTGTTTCCATGTGTGTGTCCTGAAGTGTTTGTCATTTTGGTTTAATAAGTGGCCACTTCTCTGTGCACCAGTAAACAACAGGGATTGGATCCAGACGCTGCTGGTTCCTGTTGGAGCCCTGGGCTTCCTAACTAAACAGAAAGGGAATGTTCGTCATTTGTTTATTATTGGTATTATTTGCCTGTTTCTAATCCCCTTGCTGGATTAGCGTTACTGAGTTCACTATTCCACCTTTATTTTCCATAAGATCCACCCTTTGACATTTACATAGGCGTTTTGTGAAGCACCTACAATTGTTTGCATTTGCTATATGTATTTGCATGCAAGCTACGGTTTGTGTGCGTTTGTTCAGTTAAATGTGTTGCTTAGGGGTGTTTGTAATCAAGAGGATTTTCTATCTAACTGTTGCTTGGAGCATGTTGTTAAGTAGAACCAGGTTAATGAAAAAAAATCTTTGTTCATTATGCATGCATCGCTGTCCAGTTCTATTCAAATGAAACAGCACTAAATGTTTATAGGAACCAATTAATCAAAAAAAGCTAAATGTCACTGAAGTGTAATTTGCTTTGGGATTAATTGATGTCAGTCAGTGGTGTGAGTGGTGCTAATGTTGGTCTTGTGAGACAGTACTGGCCCACTTCACCTAGACCAAAGTGCATACCGAGCTATTCTACCTTATCTAATCCTGAATATGTCAAAAATCTGTTTCCATTTTCAAAGCATGTCCTTTAACATGTCATTCATTTTTACCCACGGTGTTTTTGTGGGTGTAAACATTGTCCTTAACATTATAAACATGTATAAGTTGATGCACTGTAGCTTAGAATGACAGATGTGTTATTATTTGTATTTATTTGTGCGCTCCAGTGACACTGGGTTAAACAAGTGGTGTGTAATATTTTTGAGTTCATGTCTTTGGTTTTGGGTTAAATCCAACTTATTTTACACCAACATTGCAAGACAAAATTAAGTTTGTTTTCTGTACCATTGCGAGATAGGACCAAAGATACACACTTCAGCCATTAGGGGTCAGTAAAGGAAAAAATGGAGTGGAATCTTTGTTACTTTGTTATTATCATTGTATATGATGGCTTTGTGGCTTAGTGGATAGAGCATTTCACCCTGAACTAGACTGAGTCCAGGTCTCTGCATTGTATCTTAACCATTGTCAGATAGGGTGCTCTCTGAGTTCTTCTATTTCAGATTCAGAAATCCAGAAGCACAAATTCAGTATTAATTTCTTCATTTTTAACTTTTTCTCTCAGAGAGCATACTGTGGTTTTGTCCTTAGGAAAGACATTTCACCCACATTGCTCACCCCAGTCACAGTATGTGGCTGGTTGCAACAGGAAGGACATCCAGCGTAAAAATCTGCCAGATCACCACGCCAATGGTTCACTGCAGCAACCCTGAAAGAAAAAAAGAAGCAGCTGAAAGAAAGGAAAAAAAAATATTGTAGTCATCTTGCTGAACTTTAATTTCTGCTTTTATGTCTACACATGTCTGAGCATCAGGGGAGAATCTGGCTTATTTTACACGCTTAATCCATGACACTGTGAACAAATTAATATTGGTTCATCATCTGCATCTCATCTTATTCTTCTGCAAGTCATTCTGTGATAATATTTAAGTTGTTCAGGCCTTTTTGTTTGCTTTTTTGTTCACTTTTTATTTTTTCCTCTCAGCTTTTCCTTTATTGGGTTGCCACTGCAAATCATCTGCCTCCTAGTGTTCATCATTCTCATTTAGATGCCCGCTATTAAACAGTGACTGATAAACCATTGCCGCTTAAATCATATAACTGCAGTATTTTTGCTTTTGAATATATAAGACATGTACAACAATGCCTTCACCAGACCACACCACCACATGGTAACATTAATATTAGTTGTTGCTAATGGCCTGTAGCCCTCCCTCTGCATTCTTCTACACTACCCTGGTCTGAGTCGGTGCACATGGAAGCTATCCAGCAGCATGCTCCCATCTTAGCTTCATGGGGTGTTAGTTAATTGGTGGTTTTTGGTTAAGTGTAGATATGCTTCACTATGCATATCTTCCTCAATGTCCCCTACACTATTTGCCTTTTTCAAAGTGTCCTTTAATTGGCAGTGCGGTCACAGTCTCGTGCTCTAACTGTCCCCTGTGGAACCTAAATGTGACCTGCTTGACCCTGGGGCCCTTTGGGGGAGAAAGTTTAGTGTTTGGCAGCTCTTACCAACAGCTGTGATCAACTCAGCCAAAACTTCATTCTTCCCTTAGCTGTTTTTATCCAGTGTTAGAGTTAGAAAAGTGAAATCTGCTTGATTTCAACACCTTTTCATTACGTGTACCTTTCCTGTATGCAAGAGTCTGACAGACCTCAATTCAGTTCTGTCATCGTGATACCATTCTTACCTCCTTCACTTCAAAGAGTATCAAATTCAGTCTCCAAAGAACCTGCATATCCGACCTGACGTATACAGTACACAGTATGAACATGGCGGAAGAAGTGCTCAAAATTTGTACTGTTACTTCAAATTAATATTACTCAAGTAGACGTAAAAGTTAGCTACTCTACAAGTAAAAAGTAAAATTACCATGCACTACTAATATCACTGATACTGATGCTGCTTGCTTCTACTACTGCGAGATGTTACTATTACTGCTACTCACTTTGCTACTGAGGTTTTATTTTCTTTACTCATTTAGAGATTCTACAAAGTTACTTGATGAAAAGTAACATTATATCCTCAATAATTTACTCATGTACGACTACTACACTACAACTGCTGCTGGAACTGCTGCACAAATGTACGATTACTGCATCTACGGCTATGACCACTGCTGCTACCACTAACTATCACTACTACTATTGCTAGATTTTATACTTTTACTCATTTAGATATTCTAAAATTACTACAGTAAAAGTATCTGAATGAAGAAAGAAAGGACATCTGAGTTAAAAGTCATGATCATGTATGGCCTGATGAAGACCATACTAAGGTCGAAATGCACTGGAATGCCCCTCACTTGAATAAAAGACTTTAACTCATGTCAGAGTGCCTCAGATCTCCTTCCTTTCTTTGTTCAGATGTCCTAATACCTCTATCTTCGAAGAGCACTTGACCAAAGACTTAACACATCCCGGCCCATTGACGCACTCACAAATCCTAACTTTTAAGTAAAAGCATGTTTCCGAAAACTAACTACATATCAATAAATGTAGATAAGTAAATGACTCCAGTGAGGATCTAGTAACTTTCCATCTCCACCTTGTCTCTCCACAACAGGCTGCATCAGCACTACAGAGCTGGGAGCACTGTGATCCCTCTATGGGGTGCATGGATGTGGGTCCAGCTCGACTACACTTTAATCTCTTTCCCTTTTAACCACAATAGAAAACATGTGCTTACTTCATGTAGGGTTCAGGCCCACCATGAGAGAGGCTGTTTACCTTCACTCTAAAACTAACACTTTAGAGCTCCAATGACCACTGCTTCTTACTACTAGGGATGGTCAGAAACAAGTTACAAGTTTACTTCATTATTAACGTTTTTAATACTCTAAATTTGTACTTAAATTGGACTATTTAATTACCTCTGCAAAGATTATTCTGTTAGCAAAATTACTCAAATTTAGTTTTGACAATATTAGTTGGAAAGTTTTGGTGTGGATTAGGAACACCGTTTTATGTTCAGGAATTTAACATTTCTGTGCAATTACAACTGTAGGATATAAATGCTTTTTGGCTTTATGGATAAAGCATTTACCCCTGAACTAGAGCATCCCCAGTTTGAGTCCAGGTCTGTGCACTATATCTGTACCATTACGAGACAAGTTAAGATTCACAAATCCAGATGCCTGCTGATATATCTGCTTACTTTACCAAATCCAAAACCAGCTTATTTTGTTAGGTTAAATAGTAACTCTCTCTCAGTTCACCTTGTTAAATACACAAATTACATTTTTATTTTATCTCCTTTAAAATGTTCCCTTAAATCGCCATGTTTGTTGCAAAAAAAAGTCAAACATTGTTATCGTCAGGTCAAAATTAGGAGAATTGAGAATGCGGCTATATTTACTGAAATAGCCTGCTAACATTTTTCCAAATGCAGAGAGTGAATTAGGTTATAAAAGTGTCTTTCAAGCCTTTTTTGGTGCATGTAATGTTGACCAGGTTTTACTTGAATTAGTTGTTTCCAAACAGCACACAGAAATGCAGTAGTGTGAAACAGGAGCGGCCAAGTGCCAACCCGGAGGACAGGAAATGCACTCCAGATGAAGATAATACATCGTGGTGTGTTTTACTTTTGTGCACTTTTGTTTTGAGGACTCTGCGGTGGAGGGTTGACCATATCTAAGTTATCACAGCGCTGCTATTTACAGTAACTTTATGGTGAAATTATATAGAGATCAAAGTGACAACAAAAGCGTGGAATTGTGACAGTACATGGGCAAAATGAATAAAGACTAAGCAGGAAGTAGAACATTTGAAGTCAGTGAGAATAGCATTAGTTCAGAGGTAAACATTTCTATTGTACTGTTTAAGCTGTATACAATAAGAGTGTATAGCATTTTCTTTGCCCTTCTACAAACTACTGATTACTCTGATTCATACATTTAGTAGGTTTTTATCATTGTAAGAGTTAATGGATTTGCCCATGAACTAGTAAATCCTTAGTTTGAGTCCAGGTCCCGGCTTAATTTGTGTTTAATTTTTCAGTCCTACTATAATTCTGCTGTGTGAGTCAAGGCGGTCAATGTTGCCATTTTGTAACAATCTAAACAATCTTATCTTTGATATTGGTTTTAGAAAGAGCACAATAATTCCCACATGGCCTATGCCTTTTAGCCAATGTTGTGCAGTTCTTTGCTCCTGACTGGTGTCACTGTGTGACCGTGAACCTGATCTTGGTCTGCACAGGTGTGGCAGGTGATCTGAGGGATGACTGAGGTCTTCCTGGGACAGCACAAGCCCTGTATAGTTTGTGCCCTTTTCTTTCCCCTTATCTGGCCATCCTGTATGATCGCAGCCTTCTCACATGTCACATCTTCAGGTCAAGTTGAGCCGAGTTCTGTCATCTAACTGTCACTGCTTCCTGCCACCCACAACCTTTCACAAACTGACCTTCAACACTTTGTAGCAAGGGCAATGTTGCTCATCTTCTTAGGATTTTTGCTTGCATGTGTGAACGGGAAAGCTTCTGTGACTTCCAATCCAATTTGTTAGAGATGAAAGAGAAAATATTGAAATACTTTATCTGTAAAGACAAATTAGATTTAGGAGTTAGCTGTGCCAGGAGAAATTTGGGCTTTGAATTATGTGTTTTGTCGTGTTGAAGCTAATTGGTGGAGACTTTGCTCATTACGAACTGTTTCTCATGTGTTGTTCCATTTCAACAGAAAAGGCCGATTTTTCCTGTATTAATATTATTTTGTAACCTGACTAGAATTTGAATCATTTGCAAATCATGTATCATTTTGTTCCTGCTAAGTACACTATAAACATGTTTCCACATGCCCTCATTCCTTCATGGCACTGCCAAACAGCAGTTGGCCTTTGCTGAAAGCACTCCTTCCACAACTTCATTTACTTTAACTCAGAAATAGCCTAATTTTGTTTCTTAGTCTAAAGTACAATAACCCTGTAGTCTTGATTTGTGTTTATTTGTTCATTCATACATTTCCTGCCTGTTTGGTTATTTCACAAGTACATTAGGGTTTGTGGGATACAGTGTGATTAAACCATGGGTGTTGTGCAGACCTGAGCCTTGAGCATTTTGTGTGTGTGTGTGGTTTTTCAGGCCTCCGCTCAGAGATGTAATCTGATTTGCAGAAATGAGCAGGTTGTTTCACATGACTGGTTTAAAGGAGGACTGGCGTAAGCTTGTGCCAGTGTCCCTCTGTGTATGGGTGCTCGGCTCGCATGCCTCTGTCTACAAGGACTTTCATTCTCAATGCGCGCTGCAGAAACACAAATGCTCAGTACATGTGAAATACAGCTGAAGTTGCAGGTTTTCTGGTACATCTACATGTATTGTTTTCCTCTGGAATAAAAGTAAAGGAAGATGAAAAGTATTACCACTTTAATAGTCTTCAGCTGCAAGGGGTCATAAGCGAGTGTACTCTATGTGTCGGTCCCAATTCTAGTTAAATGAAGAGCAGGGCATCTGGTAGAGAATCCAATGTAAAACCTATGCAAAATCACTTTGCATATCACTGCACAGTTGGAGGCAAATAGTTTGTTGTGGTGCTCTTCTTTTTTTCCCCAAGCCTTCTCCGACTTTCATAAAAATGTTTTAGCCCACAGATACTGGGAGATAGCATCATCAGCTATATGATGTAACTTCAATTATACTTACTATACTATACTTTTCATTTTGGGATAAATGGTTTGAGTCCTATGTGTCAGTTTGACGTTATGAGTGGCATCACAGCTTATTGGTCTATTATTATTTTACTGTCTATGATCAAAGTAATTCATCTCAGCTTTCTGTTTACGCTTTTCTGTTTACTCTTCCAATCGCAGCTTTATCATTAAGTAATGGACCATCAGAAAATGAAAATCAGCTGACTGAAATCATTGTATAACCTCAGTTGACTTTAGAGGACTTCTTGGGTGACATCCCTCCTATGCCTGAGTCCTTGACATTTCTTTTTTAAACATTATTTGTAGATGTTTTTGTGAGAGGAAACTCTGGTTGTTATTTCAGGCCTGGATGTGGTCCATTGTGTGATTTGATTTGGAGAGGAGAAAGCGGGTGAGAGAGCGTGGTTTAGTCTGTCATCTTGTTAATAAATGCAGGTTGTTTTCCATTCGGAGGGTCATCAGTGGCGGTCATCTCAGGCAGAAGGTGGTGGGCTATAGTTTTCACATGAGAGGAGTATATTTGACTAGTTCGGGGAGCTCATAAGCAGCGCAATGCAGCAGTCAGGAAGCTCTGATCCCATCGGGTGTATGTCAGCAGGGGCAGTTTTTCATCAGGCAGTAATCTCACCACACAAAGGGGCGTCCAATATTACAGACCCCTACCTCAGAGCTAATCAAGGCCGGACCAAGCCCGCGTCCGAGCTCGCCAACTCTCAAAACATTACCTCATCTGATGGCTTAGCTTAGCCACATGCAGCTACAGTCTAGCTCAGTGGTTCTCAAACTGTGGTACTTGGGCTTTCATAAGTTGCTTGTCTCAGAGGTTTTGTTTTATCGAGAGTAATTTAAAAACATATGATCAGGATATATAAGCAGTGAGTAATATAGTGGCATTTTCAATAAAGTAGTAACTGTAAAAAAAAAAATCCTAATAAAAATGGCAATTTTTAATCCACGTATACTGATCAGGCATAACATTATGACTACCTCTCTATTCTTAAGGCTCTTTTATACTCCCATTTCAAACGTAAATCAATCTGTCCATTCCAAGTGTTGTCACAGCATTTGGACTTCTTCACTGTTTGTGTTCAATGTGTTCAATAACCTTTATGGGTCTATCGGCGACTGTCAAAGATTTTACCAAGATGGAAGAAAAAAAGCAACAACCACAAGAAAAAATGGTGGCAATGGGAATCATTTTGACACCACATTTACTGAAAAAGAGCCCAAAAAAAGGAGTGGAAAATAGTGGTGGTCTGTTCAGTCTTGGAATACACCGTGACTAACGTGTCACTCTTCAAAAAGTTCAGCTGTTGTCTTCTGCTGACTGTTGAGCTCTGTTCACTACTGTCCCCAGTGGTCAACAAATATACTGCTGGGGAAATGGTCTAAATCCAAATACATATTTAACATAGAGTATAAATTAGCCTTTTATGGTCATAATGTTGTTATGACCACCTGCTTATGATACAGCTACAAACTACAATGCACTCTGTATTCTGACACCTTTTATTCAGAACCAGCATTCTTCTGCAGTCTGTTGTTGCAGTAGCTCGTCTGTTGAGTGAACGTGCATCAGTTTAGCGGGAGCCACACGATTGTCTGTTGGATGTGGCTCCCTCTATCATGATGCACATTCACTCCACCTGTCACTGGGAACACCCTGCAAGAGCTGAGTTTTGTAGATGCTCTGATGCAGTGGTGTAGCCGTCACAATCTGGTCCTTGTCAAATTCAAATCCTTATGTTTGCCAATTTTTCCTGCTTTCTAACACATAAACTTTGCGGACAAAATGTTCACTTGTTGCCTTATATGTCCCACCACACACGATGAAGAGATAATCTGTGTTATTCACCTCACCTGTCAGTGGTCATAATGTTATGCCTGATCAGTGTATTTCAGTGCAGCACACTTTCCTTACACTTTTTTATATTTACTTGAATATAATAACACAAAAGTTTATAGTAAGAGCCAAATATTATAGGTGATTGTAAAGTTTGAATCACCGGCCTAGCTACATGACAACTTACTTAGCTCTGCGTGCTTCCTTGAAAGAAAGAAAAAAACTGGAAACACAGACAGGATATAAATGAGTTGGGTTCAGTGCACGACTACCTATGGTGCTCGGTGCCAGGGTAAGGTATTTTAAAAGGGAGAGGAAAGAAAGAATCATTTTACCACGTCCTCCAAGAATCTCTGGGAAGCAATTTGGCCGTATTGCGTTTCTCTCCCCGCTGTCCTGTTATTGCTGTTTTACTCCTCAACTCTTGGAGCTTGCAACCTTTTAAGTTCAGGCTTTGTGTCACACGGAAAGAGTGCATTTTTCACCACGGTAACGAGTGAGGGATGGTGAAACTCAGAATGCACCTTTGTATGCAACTGGATAAAAACAACTCTAGCTGATGTCTGTATCAAGAAACACTTGCACTTATTACCACTATATCTACCTGAACCAGTTGACTTTATGACAGAGGAGCAGCAATCCAAGTAATTTTAAATGGTACAATGGAAAAGCCAGCATTATCCCAGTTTACCAGGTGCCCCAAAGCTCCACTGAAACCTTAGATATACATAAAGCAGAGTGCTGGCCTCTGTTGCTCCTCCAGATTCGATTTTTTTAAATGTTCTGTGAGGATATCTGAAAACCTTTAATAACGTGGTCATTAAAAAGCAGACCTAGTTGTGCAATATTCTCCCCTACTACTTTTAAGGAGTCACACGGGCCAGTCATTGCAACAAATGACTATGTGCAGTTTTCAGTCCTTGTATTTGTTTTTGCTATGCCTATCTCATAGAAGTGGTTTTTAGTGTCAAGAACATACAGAACCGTCAGCCACCACCATCTTTATTAGTCAAATGTTTTAAGCAAGATGCCCGTTCAGATGCCACCATCGCCATTTATCCAGGGTTGGGACCAACACAAAGAGTACATTAGCCTGAGACCCCCTGGCCACTGTGCTTTTTATAATTCTGTTTGAACAATGCCTTTCTGAGTTATTTACAGTGTCCTTTATCTTTTTCAGATAGTCCACCAAAAAGTGCACCAAAAAGAGGCTGACTACCTAAAACATGTAAAAGGTAAGGATTAGTCTCTTATTACTCTGTGCTTATACAATGCATTACTATTTAGGACATTGCTGTTATGTCGTGTCTGATGTTTGGAAGTTAGAGTTTTAATCGTTTTGAATCATACAAGTAGCCCAGCAAAGTGGCCTGCCATTGCTTAAAAATGCCTTTTGAGAGTATGCCATTGGGGTGGAGTAATATTAAGAATAGTAGAATAGTAATAGTGTGACATTAAGAACTGGATCCAGTTAGACCCACAACTAGAGTAGCAGTAGTTACCAGTTTGCACACACCTCATAACCATTGAATGAGAAGGTGTGTCCAAACTTTTGACTGGTACTGTGCAAACATTAAATTTGCCACCGCAAAATATTATAAAATACACACAAGTATTATAGAGTATTATATGACAGAACATCATCAGCCAGGTCATGCCTAAAGTCAGGATAAAAAGTTAAGTCTGAGAAACAAGCAGTAAACAAACATCATTCTGGATAACTGCTGGGTAGGTTTACATCTGAGACCTGATCAGGGTGGTGACACTGGCCTTCTGCCCATGTTCTTGCATTTTCTCTAATTGTGTAACTCAAGTCATGACAGCTTGGTAAAGAATGCAGTGGCATAGAGATATCACTTCAAACAGAGCAAACCTCAGATCCTTTCAGTGGAACTGAATGAAGATCCGCTTTGATGGCCCACCACAGAGTCGGCCCTTCAAAGAGACCTGTTGATGGGATTGTGCAGGGCAGCCAGCAGCCTCAATGAGCACCACTGTATGTGTGCAGCCCTTGGGCAGTCGTGGGTGTTCGAAATGGAGGTCAAACATGCTTGACCTTAACATGAATAGTTCTCTGTAGATGTTGACTTTTTTTTTCTTCTACCTGCCTCTCTGGGTAAATAAAGAGAAACTGTGTGTGGATGGCAGCGTGCCAGCAGACAGGTACAGTAGATGTGCCGATGATGGCAGTGATAGAGGCCTGGGGTGCAGACAAGCGTATATGGGCATGCTCACTCTGGGCAGGTTGGAACCTGGTTGTGTACTGAAGCTGCTTACTGGCACTGCTCCAGCCTGGGGCTTAGCAAAGAATCATGGGAAGTCAATGTCAGAATGAAGGCCAATACAAAGGCAAAGTAAACCAAGTAAAACATGACAAGATTTAGACATGTCAGTCCCTTTATATGTTCAAGAATATTAGGGCGATCAAGAATTTAAGACAGGCCCAGTAGAAGCTGTGAAAATAAAGAGAGGGGCCACTTCCTGTTGGCTGATGGAACGTGACTCACCACAGGTAAACCAGCTCAGAGGAGCAGACAGGCAGAAAGCAGATGAGAAACACTGATGGATGACTATCCAGTATGACACGTCCCTTCTTCCCCAGGCAAAGATCAGGGCTCACCCCCCACTCACTGCCATGACAACAGGTGGGATGGGGAGTACACAGTGTGTGGGGGGCAGACCGTGCAGGTCGTCAACAGGCCACCTACCTGCATTACCTCTGCCAGAAATGTTCTGGATAAACTGTAGATGTTATACACTGATCAACATAGTGCTTATCTAAGCCTTAAGTCATACAGCGTGTAGGTTTGCACAGATTCTTTTGGCCCAGTTCCATTCTAAAGCAGATCTAGCTGTCTAGGGTTTTTTAATAGATTGTAAATTGATGGATAAAATTACATTATGACTTTAGCTAAGATAAAGGTGGTTTTGCCTGACTTATAATAATGCATTAGTCTTATATAGCACTTTTCTAGACATTCAAAGTCGCTTTACAATTTGGTGCAATATTCACTCACTCCTCAGTCACACTCAGTGGTGGAAGTGTGGCTGCCATTGTGCGCCTACAGCTCCTTCAACCACCACAAACTCACAGTCACACAGGTGAAGTGTCTTGCCCAAGGAATCAATGATAGTATGCAATGCTGGCAGCTTGAACCGCCAACCTTCGGGTCAGTGGGCAAGCATCTATACTGACTGAGCTACTGCCATTTCAATGTTTTGACCTTCAACAGGAGAACATTTGAGATCATGTAACTGTTTTGTCTATTATATTTTACTTAGACTTAGGACTATATTAAATTATCAGCTTATACTTTTGCAACAGAAGTTGACTTAGACCCATTTGGTTGCATTCAGAGACCAAGTGGGCTGTAGCTGAACGGTAATTTGGCTTGGTCTTTTCTTTTCATACACTACTGAAACTCTGAACAGCTGAAGTTTGCCACCACATGTTACATGATCCATCCAGCTGTGAACAACACTGTGGGTTGTTCCTTTCTGGTGCTAACCCAAATTCAGGTTTAAATGTGTCAGTGTTTGGTTGTTTTGAAAAGACACAATAGAGATTTATGTTCTTGCAAGAAATTGTTTTAATTTCTAAATTTTGGTGTTTCTAATGAAGCTTATAATTTGTTCTAAATACCAAAGTAATTGCTTTGTGTTATTTTTGTAGGATTACATGATATCCTGGTTTGGACACTGAAGATCCAGATGTTGGCTCCTGGCGTGGAAGGTGATGAGCCCCATCATCTGACAATCTCACTGCAAGGATACAGCCCCCGCAGCTTGGACGTGAAAGAAAATTTCTATGACATAAACGTAGCTGGACAGTGCAATATATTTTTTTACTGCTTCGACTTCTTAATGGAAATAATCAGTCAATACTGACAAAAAAAATACAATGTGTGCATATTTACTGTAAGGCAATGGATCTACATACATATCCTTTGTAAAAAATCTGCTTCTGATATATTCCCTGTTCTATGCCATACTTTTGAGATTCACTCTGATATTTTTGAGACTGTATCATTTAACACTGTAATTGTTACAGTATTAAACAGTATTAACAGTTTATAATTCTAGTATTATTGAATAAAGGTACAGTACTGTGCAAAGGTCCCAGACAGATTTTTAAGAAAGGAACAAAGAAATGTGTATTATTGTAGAAAATACATAAAGAAGAAAAATGCAAACTAGGAAACTTTCAAAGAGACCTTAGCCAAGGCACTGGTCTTATTATGCAATGGTAAAGATATAAGTGCCCAGACCTAGACCCAAACTCAAAGAGCATCTAGTTGAGGATCTAAACAGTGATCGGGATCCACATCAAAATCCTTGGCCCATTACTGACTTTTCCAGAAATTTTCATGACAATGCTCTTAGAAAACAACATTTTTAGACATCACTACAACATTTGCACAGTACTGGAGAATATGAATGCTAGTTTAATAAATAATGTTGGTAAAACTTTCTCTTTTGTCAAAGCCATGTAATAAAAATTCTTCTAATACTTTAAAAATGTAGTCTGTTGTAAATGCCAGTACAAAGAGGCCATTGTCTCCAAGTATAATAAAGCTAAAGCAGAAACCTGGAAATACATAGCATTGTGACAAATTGGCATTGCATCATGAGGTTGTTTAGTAAGTCTGTCAGGAAATTGATTATGAGTATGAGTAATGGCCGCGTGATGTTTGTTGTGTTTGTGAAACCACATAAGCATTAATAAAGTGTTGGTGTATGGTTGTTTATATAGCTCTCCATAATTTAATCCTAGGCTTATTACCAGCCTGTCTTGTTTGCATTGTCAAATCGACAGAGATTACCAATAGAATGCATGCATTACGTAAAAATGAGTCTCGCTGTGATTTTTTTTTTTTAATAAATAAACAAAAAATATATATAAAAAATCAAAACCAACAAGAAAACAAACACAAATAGCACAGAAGTCAGTCATCATTAAAACTTAAAAACAAATAGTGGCACTGCCTTGCACAGCATCTTTGCCGGGCCCACTGCAGGTGATCCAGCAGGGGCTGCCATACCCCATCCATCCCATACTCCATCCTGGATAGCCCCGAGACGCTCCATGATGAGGACCCTATATATATTTGCCTTTTGATTCTTTAAAAGTAATTTCCTAAACCCATGAGAGTAGCCTTTTTATAACACAGCCTTTAATCTTTATTAATGTATCTACATGTATTAATTTTTTTTTTTTTTATTATTAAACTCATTTGAACAACCTTATTGTATCTCTATGGCTAGCTGGCTGGACTTTTTTCATACATGAGCATTATTTCCATGTTGTATAGGTAATAGAGCATCTATTGGTCCCATATCTTTCCTTTCTATGAGAATTACTAATTTCCTTAATAGAAAAAAGAAGGAAGCATTGACATCATGGAAAATGCACCTGCTCCATTTGTGTTTTTGTGTGCACATTTCATATAATGTCACAGTCAACTGTAGGGAGTTTTTGTTATTGTTGTTAGTAAAAAAAAAATCCCCACAGCTCCCGCCTCCACAGTGACATTCCCGCATACACTACGAATGCATGTATTGTGCTCAATTAATCTGAATGAGTTTAGACTTGACTTCCCCATTCAACTGTCGTTCACTGTCAATTTCAGCTGTGATCCAGTACAGTCTGGCCCTTGGCAGTTCTGAGGGCCTGGCGGGGGGGGGGGTTGGGGTTGGGAAATGAGTGCTGGACTGGGGCATACTGCAGTTGCTAAGGGGTAATTATTCTTCAAGGGGTTGCTCATTGTTGTCTTTTTCCTCTGCCATAAAACAAAAGGCAATGCAGGCTCAGTTCAATTGCAATGCGTTTAGGCTTTTTATTCAACGTTTTGACAAGTTTTCAAAGTATCATAGGACTCAGATTTGGAGGAGGACAAGGTCAGTGTCCTGTGAAAATGGGGTGGGGGGAGATGTCAGGGAACCCAGCGCTAATGTTTTGGAAGTCGAGCTTCATGACATCTTTATGGGAGTGCTTACGGTCAACAGCATTAGCATGTTCACAATGCACTTCCCTGCTTGCTGCCTCCCTCTAGCTCTCCGCTGCTTTTCTCTCACACATACACACACAGGCGAGTTTGCAACGGGGGGAATGACCTCTCGGCAGCTCTCAATTCACTGCACTTCTATAGACCTGAAAGGACCAGCTCAACAAAAGGTGACATAATTTTCTCAGGGGTTTGATTGGCCCCCTCAGTGCTACAGGATGACATCATCTACCCCCCCCTCTCTCTCTTCCCAACATATCACTACGAGCTCTAGCACACAGCCAGGAACCACCCCCAACCCACCCCCCCTTCCTGTTCTTGGATGCAAGGTTGCTAAGACAACCTAGCTAAAGCCTGAAGGGCGGAACTTGGCAGGACTGTGTCTTGGCTGTCTGAAATGAGTTGTATTTGCCGTAAACAGAAGCTGGAAAGTGATATGGTGAGGTGGACATGGTCTTCCCTTGTCACGCTCAAAGAATCTGAGAAAGAACTGTCAAATCAGAAGACTCTCAACTGTACTGCGGCAGGTTCTCAGTATAAAGAGGGTGTACTTGCTCACTCTCTGGTACTGTCATTATTTATTCAGCCTTAATGGAAGATCTAGGAAACCTTTTCTACCAATGGATGCCAACAAAGTGTATTTTGTCATGAAAGCTGACAGAAGGAGTCATCCATTCTCACATCCAATCAGTTGGGACACAATTAAAAGACATGACACTAGTTCTTGGATTTCTGTAAACATCCTAGTGTCTGTCTTGTAGGCTTAAAGGCACACTGCATATCCTAAACAAGCATTTCTCATGTGAAAGGTCCTAGTGATGTATAACTGTGGTGTGGCTCAACATCAAGTTTGCAGTTCCCATGTTTCAGTCTAGCCCTTTTTGTGTTCTTTCAATTTCTTTTAGTGCAAAGATGTTTCCAAATTTCCAGGGTATATACCAAACTATTCCACACATTACCCCTATGACGACAAGAAATAAGCCCAAAGCTCTCCCACAGAATGTAAGCCAGGGGAACTGTACCCCTCACGCTCACTCCAAATTTTAAAAGCCACTTTGCATTATACTTTGCATATGTAGGACCATATATACTTTTTATTATACCAAATCACACATGTACAAATGGACATTTCCCATCGGAACAGTTTTTAATGAGGATAATTTGAAGTGAGGTTGACACAGAGCTGGGAGCCAAACCCTGCTGGTTTTAAAAACTTCTGCAGTATGGATGGGTCCAAGCACTCTCCAAACCATTTCTTCTAATTGGGGCTGCATCGGAAGAAAGAAAAATGACACAATATCACTAGGTCTTGGGAAAGGTTCATGTTGAAACGTATGTAATGCATGTAACTCACACACGTAGCTTAACCCTTACTGCACTGCCTTATCTTTTCTATTTTGCAAAGACACGTTTTTTGTCAAATAATAAACTATATTTTTTATACAATGTTTATACTTTTTTAGTACAGAAATAGCAATAGTAGTAGTAACAGTACATAATTTCGTTCAGTACTTTTTGACCTGAGTAATATTATTTTGAAGTATCCATACTTTTACTTGACTACAGATTTGGAGTACTTCTTCCACCTCTGCTGAGCTGTTTTATCATGTCATGCCAAGCTTCCTCTCTCTCTCTATGCTAATCCTCATTGAGTAGAAGCAGTGGTGTCCCAGGAAGCAGTCCGGGGACAAGGAGGAGGAGGGTGGGCTGAAGGGAGCAGGCCAAAGGCTCCCCTCACGTTCATGGGAATGTGCAGATCTATTCAGCAGTAATTATCAGCATCAATGCAAAGAGGCAGTGGTGGGGCGAGGGGCAGGGGCCAGGGGGTGTGAGAGAGTTTGGGATGGGCACAGCGGCGGGACAGGCAGAGATACAAACCACCAGGATGAGGTAGTGTTTTGGTGTTGCTTAGAGCTAACATGATGTGATCTGGGGAGTATGTGAGTTCAGGTTCAGAGCGGGTTGCCCTCTCCTTCAGTCTGTCTGCTCTCTGAGGGAGTGATCTGTAAAAATAATTTTAATAGACAAAGGAACTTCATATCAGCCAAGGAAGCCATACCAAAAACAAATAGTATTTAATTACACTATTTTGATAGATGAGACAGAATTTACAAATTAATAATTTTAAAAATATACCCAGGAGACTTAAAAAAAAATGCAATAAACATTTCAAAACAAGGGTATTTTAAGCGTGTTTCTACATAAGATCTGCCACCCTAATTATATAAATTTAAAAGTTTTTTGGAAATTAACTCACAGCACAGTAGAGTAGTGGTTAGCAGTCTTGCCTCACAGCAAGGTTCAATTCCTAAACTGGATGGGGCCTTTCTGTGTGGAGTTTGCATGTCCTCCCAGTGTGTGTGTGTAGGTTTCCCCTGGGTGCTCTGGTTTCCCCTAACACTAAATCCATGTGGGTCAGATTGCCCTCAGTCACAGTGGCCCAGGACTAAACCTCCATCTGACCATCTATGCAATTTTGTTGTATAATGACAAATAAAGCACTTTACTTTTCAAGAGCACAAACAAAGCAAATGTGCATGCAAAAAAAAGAAAACATTAAATTTGCTCTTTAAGATTTCTTACAAAAAAAATGTATAATAAACGAAACAGTAACAGTCAATAGAGCTTAAGGATTAAATTGGGACTGTGGAATGATCTATTGAAGTGTTTTTTAAAATAATTTTGTGTTTAGTATTTCTAATATGTCATCGCTGTCTGTGTGTGTCAATTGGCGCAGCTCAGCAGATAGTTCCAGGTCTGTGATGCCAGCTCTCTGTCCTCTCACTCTCATAGATCACCCTGACAGGACGTTCACTTCGGCTTTCAGAATTCCGGTGCGGAGACCACCTCAAAGGTTTTGGTTAGTCTGGGTTTGGTGAGAACGTCACTGCAGCCTGTGCAACACCACAACTGAACTAATGCCGATGGGCCCCAGAGCCAAATCTGTCCAAAGGGGGAAATTATGACAAATGATTTTTATTTTCACTGTTTCGACAGTCATCCAGCCCTGATGATTCATCAGGCTGTTTTTACTACTCTGACCTTTAATGATTGGCTTAGATTTAAAATAGTAAAATAGAATTTGTTTTTTTTTAACTTATATTATCTTGTTTACAATGTCAGCAGTGTCATGCATTGTTTCCTGTTAACTGGAAAGACTAGAGCAGTGGTTCTCAAACTTTCCATCCAATTACCATCTCTAAAAATATTTGGCATTCCATGTACATTAAAAAAAAACAACTAAAAAATAAAAAAAAAGTCTAAACCAGGACTAACCCAGGTCTAAACCAATGGATAACTTGGTGCTAAACCCAGAAAAATACATTAACAAATAAACTAACCCTAATTCT
This sequence comes from Bostrychus sinensis, assembly GCA_020698575.1. Classification (NCBI taxonomy): domain Eukaryota; kingdom Metazoa; phylum Chordata; class Actinopteri; order Gobiiformes; family Eleotridae; genus Bostrychus; species Bostrychus sinensis. The sequence goes on along the minus strand of CM036253.1, from coordinate 19,157,586 downwards.
TTTTCTTTGCTTTCAGTTTTTCCCTTGGTTTGCCACAACAAATTATCTGCCTTTTAGTGTGCAGTAATTTCCAAATTGATTTAGCATAGGTTTTACTACAGATGTTCCTCCAGACACAACCCTCTACGTTTATCAAACAACGTATCAAACAAATTTAAAAATCTACTTATTTCATTTTTTTTTTTTTTTAATGTAGGTACCACTAGAAAGAGCCTTTCTATATAACATGGTAAAAAACTCAGAAAACTTGATTTTCCATATTATATCCCTTTTTAAAAAACAAGGGAGTACTAATCTGTTAAGACTCATTAACAAGATGATAGCTTGAGGGACAACTATACTGAAGAAACATTACAGGAATGGTCTGTTATAAAGACTCAGCCTGCATGTATTTACTTAGATTACAAAGAAAAAATGCCAATAGAAAAATATCACTACATACATAGTTACAGATAACACTAAATTCATACCAGTTCCATACACCAACTGCAAGAAAAAAAAAAACAACTGTGGAAAGCATTAACTACAATGACATTTGAACATCTTGTGTAATATGATAGACCCAAATTGTCTGACAGCACATTACACAAAACAATTGCCATACAAAAAAACCCTTCACTGACATCACTACATTTCAAAACCTGTGCTTCCTCAAATTGACATTTTAAACCCCCTTGCAGGCAAGCTCCTCCAAGTATTATGATTTTTCTACTACTACTACCACTACTACTATGTTTCTATTTAAGCTCTGTAATTGTAGTAGTAGTAGTAGCAATCTTTGTGTGTGTTGTACAGTGCTTTGTGTATTCAGCTTTACCTAAAATGACATTTGTACATTTTGCAGTTATTCTCTGCATTGCTAAGATAAATACACAAACACCAGTATCACAGTATTCAACTCTGACATCAGAGTTCTGTTTTATCAACTTGTTTAAATAATCTTACCCTCAAAACTTTCAAAACGCATGTATTTTTGCCTTTCATCAGAACCAGGACTGGTGACGCACTGTTAATGTGCTCCATCTGACAGTGCACTGTCTCTCAGGCTGCAGGAATCCTCTCTCTGAGGGAAAGGGCTGACCTTGTGACCCACACACACAAAGTTCCTTTTTACACACACCACTTGAATTTCGTTTTGTGATGTGTAGAGCTGGCACAGAGGTGAGGAACAACACAGACCTGGCACGTCTATCTATCACAATGAAGGTGTAAACAACATGGCCGTCGTGTGACTTTGAGGCTGTGACGTTACTACACCCCTCTGTGACGCCCCTAATTTATAATGTACACATCCACATCTCATCCAAAAAAGATGGAACAATTTGTAATTTTAAATAAATAACAAAAAAAATTATAAAACCATATTTTATTCACAGTATCTCCTTTTGAAATTGGCTGCAGCAACACGTCTCAAAAAAGTTAGTACAGGGCAACAAAAAGCTGGAAAACAGCTTGAGCAGCAACTGTTTGGGTTAACTGGCAACATTTTAGTAGGATAGCTGGCTATAAAAAGAGCATTTTAGGAAGTCAGTGTACATTCCTAGCCTTCTCTCTTTGACGCTATCATCAAATTTAGAAGAGCTCTTGTTTGTCATCAATTGTTAAAAAAATCTTGGTTTCAACACTCAATATGTTGTTTTTGTGCAATTGTTGGATTTGCAAATCAATGAATTCTGTTTTACTTTACATTTTACACAGTGTTCACAGTTTTTCAGAATTAGGGTTGTGAAATACACCAATTTAAAGACATGTATTTCACAGTTCTACAATAACCACTGAATTTGTACTTGGACAAGAGTGTTGTGTAATGACTAGGGCTGTGCGTCGTGCATCCTGTAGGCAGAAATCTGAGCAATCTAGGATAAAATTAGGCCAGCTTTTATCTTGAAATAGAGAATGATCAAAATACTGCAGACTCAGGATTTTTCCTTTCTCTCTGCATTTGTATTTCAAAGGCAGCTTTGTCTTGTGCTTCACTCGTCTTGAAATGCAGCCCAGAAAGTTGACGTGGAGTGATCTTTATCTGCAAGTCCCAAAATGTCTCTGTCCAGGCCAGTAACTCAAAACGCTTCCTTTAGGTCTTCGGCAATTATTATTTTCATGTCTTGTCTACAGATGACAGTATTACTTTCTTTGGTTGGTTCTAGTCAAGTGTCAATAATAGACAAAACATCTACACACAATTTACTCCAATAACACACAAGTCAAAATTTAGAGATATGTGAAGTCTATTCATTACAGTTTAATTCAAAACCTTCCTCTTTCCCTTCAGGTTTTCCTTTCTGGTTTCAGCACAAGTCATCTGCCTCCTATCATGCAGTGATTTGCATATAAATTTGGTATAGGTTTTACACCAGATGCCCTTCCTGATGCAACCCTATATATTTATCTAGGCTTGGGATTGACATAAAGAGTACACCGGCTTGTGACCCCTTGTGGCTGGTTTCAGTAGTTCATATTACCTAATCATCACTTCACTGTTTTACTTTTTGCATCATCTGTTGGTTTAAGAAAAATAGAAAAATAGTTACCACTGCAAGTAAAATACAAGGCATCAGTCTCATCAGTCTGCAGGACATTTACTCATGTTGATCTAAGAACAAAGCAGAGAAAATTTTATCAGATCCAAAACATCTGCTTTATAATGCATTTGAGCTGCTCCCGTCAGGACGTAAGTATCGATAACCAGCCATCAGCAAAAACAGAACCAAACAACCGTTTGTCCCACAGGTAATTGGTTAATTGAATACATTTTTAAGTCTAAATTCCTAAATAATAAACTATTCATCTCTGTGTTCATCTGGTCTGTACAGGGCAAAATCTATTTTACATTCACAATTTTAGAATTTTTTGATAATTAAAAATAGATTTTCTATCAAGCTAAAGTTTTTTTATTGTACAAAATGTATGGAAGTTGATCTTTGAAACCTCTTAGTAAAGGTGTGGCCTGGTCAAAGCCTGTTTTTTTGACTTGATTTATGTTGGATGTTAAATAAACTGTATGTAATGTGCTTAGTGTGGAATGTTTTGTTTTATATGTTAAATGTTTTTACTCAACACAAAACAATTTCCTTAGGGGGACAATAAACTGTTACCTACCTACATTTAAAATAAAGAAATACTTACAATATTTGACTCCTAGTGTAATGAAACTATACAGTATATTATATGAGTTTCATTTTTTTAAATTAAACTATTGAAATAGTAATTAACTGGTACATTTTGTCACATTATTTTTTGGTAGAATAAACTGAATGCTAACCCTTAACTAACTCGTATTTTGTATGTTGCACAATAAGTGGCACTCTAGCTTGAAATTGAAAATCCTTCCTCGGTCCACAGAAATATTAATATGGATGTGCGGAGCTGGCTCTACCAAGACATCAATCACTGCCAGTGTGTCACACTTTTTAGGCTGGACCTCTGATGTAACTCAGTCCGGACCGTGTCACTTTTTCCAGTGGCTGGTCTTTTGCATGTCTTAGTGGTGAAATGTTTATGTACGTAAGAGAGGAGCATGTTGAAAGAACTCCGCGCCGAGTCTGCAGTAGCTGTTTATATTGTTTTCAGGGTGAAAAGATGCAGAAGCACTTTGGAAAAAAAAGGATGTTTGCTCTTTTATAAACCACGGGAAAAGGTTTTTGATAGTTCAGAGTCCCACGTATAATCCCCCTGCGAACAGTGCTGGTCAGACTATCCCATCTCTCTGTGCTGAAGTTTGAATGACATTGTCCTCACAGGTGTGTACTGTGTTTGGGCCAGGTGTATAGTTCTCATGGGACCCACTGCTAAGATCTTCTGGTCAAACTTGAAATCTCAGTAACAGCAGGAGTGGAATTAATTTTCCCACAATGCAGCTTATTTACTATCCCAGTCGTTTCCCTTCAGGGTTTAAACTTGCTGTTTTTCTGCCATCAAATTCAAAATGAGCTATTGTGTTTTATTCAGTATTAAAATATCTGCATTTCAACACATGATGTTGTTTATGTTCTATTGTGAATAAGAGATGGTTTTATGAGAATTTTAAACCACTGTAGTGATAATACTTATTGCATGTTTTAGTTTTTCTGATTTCTGCTTGCTCAGGTTTCTTTGACCTACTGTCTGAAAGTGTCATAAGACGCTGTCATAAGAAGTGCGCATCAATTTGGCACTTACACTGACCTCATTCCAGTGAAATGAAAAAGAAACTTTAAAGTTATAAATGAAGAAGTACAGTGGATATGCCAGATTATTTCATGTATGAAAGACGTCTTATGACATTGAATTTGGTTTATTTAGCCTCCGGGTGTTCCCCTTACATGGGTGAGTATGTCACAATATTTCTCATTAATAAAAAAGGGGAAGTGGTTGTGACTTTGCGGTGTAGACTTAAGGAAGCTGAGCTACAGTGGGGCAAAAAAGTATTTAGTCAGCCACCAATTGTGTAAGTTCTCCCACTTAAAAAGATGAGAGAGGCCTGTAATTTTCATCATAGGTATACCTCAACTATGAGAGACAAAATGAGAAAAAAAATCCAGAAAATCACATTGTCTGATTTTTAAAGAATTTATTTGCAAATTATGGTGGAAAATAAGTATTTGGTCAATAACAAAAGTTCATCTCAATACTTTGTTATATACCCTTTGTTGGCAATGACAGAGGTCAAACGTTTTCTGTAAGTCTTCACAAGGTTTTCACAAACTGTTGCTGGTATTTTGGCCCATTCCTCCATGCAGATCTCCTCTAGAGCAGTGATGTTTTGGGGCGGTCGCTGGGCAACACGGACTTTCAACTCCCTCCAAAGATTTTCTATGGGGTTGAGATCTGGAGACTGGCTAGGCCACTCCAGGACCTTGAAGTGCTTCTTACCAAGCCACTCCTTCGTTATCCGGGCAGTGTGTTTGGGATCACTGTCCTGCTGAAAGACCCAGCCACGTTTCATCTTCAATGCCCTTGCTGATGGAAGGAGGTTTTCACTCAAAATCTGACGATACATGGCCCCATTCATTCTTTCCTTTACACGGATCAGTCGTCCTGGTCCCTTTGCTGGAAAACAGCCCCAAAGCATGATGTTCCCACCCCCATGCTTTACAGTAGTTATGGTGTTCTTTGGATGCAACTCAGCATTCTTTCTCCTCCAAACACGACAAGTAGAGTTTTTACCAAAAAGTTCTATTTTTGGTTTCATCTGACCATATGACATTCTCCCAGTCCTCTTCTGGATCATCCAAATGCTCTCTAGCAAACTTCAGACATCCTGCACATGTACTGGCTTTAGCAGGGGGACACGTCTGGCACTGCAGGATTTGAGTCCCTGGCGGCGTAGTGTGTTACTGATGGTAGCCTTTGTTACTTTGGTCCCAGCTCTCTGCAGGTCATTCACTAGGTCCCCCGTGTGGTTCTGGGATTTTTGCTCACCGTTCTTGTGATCATTTTGACCCCACGGGGTGGGATCTTGCGGGGAGCCCCAGATCGAGGGAGATTATCAGTGGTCTTGTATGTCTTCCATTTCCTAATAATTGCTCCCACAGTTGATTTCTTCACACCAAGCTGCTTACCTATTGCAGATTCAGTCTTTCCAGCCTGGTGCAGGTCTACAATTTTGTTTCTGGTGTCCTTTGACAGCTCTTTGGTCTTGGCCATAGTGGAGTTTGGAGTGGGACTGTTTGAGGTTGTGGACAGGTGTCTTTTAGATAGATAACGACTTCAAACAGGTGCCATTAATACAGGTAACGAGTGGAGGACAGAGGAGCCTCTTACAGAAGAAGTTACAGCTCTGTGAGAGACAGAAATCTTGCTTGTTTGTAGGTGACCAAATACTTATTTTCCACCATAATTTGCAAATAAATTCTTTAAAAATCAGACAATGTGATTTTCTGGATTTTTTTTTCTCATTTTGTCTCTCATAGTTGAGGTAAATCTATGATGAAAATTACAGGCCTCTCTCATCTTCTTAAGTGGGAGAACTTGCACAATCGGTGGCTGACTAAATACTTTTTTGCCCCACTGTATCTGAAGAATCCCTGCAGTGGTGCACTGTGTTTAGTGTTTACAACCCCCATTTCTGTGAAAAAACAAAATCCAAACCAAAATCCAAAAGTTTGCATGCCTTTTAAAATCATGCTTTATTCACAATAGCACATAAGTTATCAGGTGTTGAAACAGAGATATTTTACTATTTCATGACAAATAATAGCTTATTTTGCACCGACAGCAACACATCTCAAAAAAGTAATACATTATAGAATATTACAGTCTAATGCTCTTACACAGACATCTTACTGAAAGTTGCCAACTAACTTAATAAGTTGGCAAATGCTTCTCCAGCTGTTTTTTAAGCCTTTTGCTTGATCTGTGTGTAATGCTGTGGTTATACTGAATACAACAGGCCAGGGTTACCCAAGGGTTAAGACCGAACTATGACACCACTTATAATTATGGTCATTTAAACAATTTGAAGGATTTATTTATCACTTTCTTTTACAAGACATGATAAACATATTTGTGACTGTGGGGGAAAGGAGTTGAAAGTTTGATTGATGAGTTGATGTAAGATGGGGGGTGTGAAGCCACATCCCGGGACAGGCTCTCATCCTGTCAGCTGACCTCTTGTGATCAGCTGGTGCTACACGTTGTGCGCTGGGTGACGTGTGGGTTGAGAGGTCTTTCCTTAGGGTCTTCAGTTAAATCAGTGCTCATCTTGAAAATGTGCATTGGGGTGACTTGACCTTTTGGCCCCCGGAGTTAACCTCTCAACGTTATCTCTCCCCAGGGCCAACTGCATGGCTATACTGAACACATTAACCCACTGACCTCCAGGTTGTGCTTATTGATACATGGGATACTTGACAATCATTCAGTAATCATCATTTAAACTGCCAAATACACCAATCAGGCATAACATTATGACCATTGACCTATTATTGGCGGTCATAATTGTATGTGTTATGGCCACTTGTCAAATATGCAACAAACATTGATGCACTGAGTTTTCTGACACCTTTCTGCATTAACTTCTTCAGCAATTTCAGCAACAGTGGATCACAGACCACACAGGCCAGCCTTTGCCCCCCATGTATATGACCTGTCCCGGTTCAGCACTGTTTCTTCCTTGGATCACTTTTATAGACAGATAAATACTGACCACTGCAGACTGGGAGCGCAACAACTTACTTTGGACCTGCTCTTCTAACACATCAACTTTGAGGACAAATGTTCACTTGCTACCCATATGTACCCCACCCAAGCCACAATGAAGAATCTATGTTATTCACTTCACCTGTCAGTGGTCATAATGTTTTGCCTGATCAGTGTATAGTTAAGCAAAATATCAGAGAAAGGGCATTTGAGGTCATAATTATGGCATTAACACTCTTACATCTACTGAGGTTGACCGTCCAGGGCTGCTATAGTTCAGTCAGGTGGAATGCTCACTGCTGGGTGACTGCCACGAGGTAGCACCTCCCTTGGTCACTGATCTGGCCAGCATGCAGAGGACTTAGACCAAAAGCTGGGGATTATCTCCACTGCACTTCCACCCATACCACCCACTAGATCCATGCAACTCAGCACCATGCAGAACCCTCATTTAGTAAAGCAGTAAGGAAACATATCCATATACAGACTAATATAGCATTGATACAGCAAATATGGTAACATTTACTAACCTTCTAATCCTTTTGAGTGTGTTTTACATCAGTATTGTACTCATACCTTCCTAATGTTTCAGAAAATTGTATGTAATCAGATTAACCAAGAATTGTCCATGTTTTTCTATCATGTGATAACACCAAATGCCACGCTGAAGTACAAACCAAAAGGTGACTGCTTGTTTCTATTTTTAACATTTTTACAGAATGTTAAACGTCACACAGTATAATAAAAGTTATTTTTTATCCATCATACAGGAATGGAGCTGCCACTTCTCTTTGGCAGCTAAATAAACTTGTTTTTCGTGTCTTCCATGGTCTTCTTGTTAATGACCTTAAATCATCAATGCCAGTCAAACAACATGGTGTCTCTCAATAGTCTCATAAATGTGTCCTAATTTAGATTTGATGCAGGTGTAATTGTGTATTAGGTTTCATCACTGCTCATTTACAACATCATACAGTACAATTTAAATGTGTGACTAATTTTACAGAAATGTAAATGAGTAATGCACAGTTCATATGATTTACCTTCGCACTAGGGTGGTGGCAAAAGTACTCAAAATCTGTACTTAAGTTAAAGTACAGTTAAAGTATTGTTATTTTGAAAATAATATTACTAGAAGAAAAAGTAATCAGCGCAGTTATACCTAGGACATTCTGAGACAAGCAAATGCTATCCACTTTGCCACTGAGGTAAAAAAAAAAAATTGTTTCTCAGATATGTGCATCATAAAGTTTGTGAACTATGTACTGTATAAATGTAAACAACTTGAGTAGCTGCTTAATTATTATTCAGTGTGTCACAACATTTGCCAGCATGCTTTGATCCCTGCATTTTTGCCAGATCAACAAGAGGCGTTTTTTTTTTTTTTTTTTTTTCTTGTGTCAAGCCATCATTGCAACATAGTGCATTCGCTCTTATCTGTGATGTGATTTATGATCTCACCACTTCTTTTCCCCAAGTCACACCAGCGCTAGTGCACCGGCTCACACCCTGACAACCATCTACATGAGGTCATGTGGCTGCTCTGACAAGCATCTTGTCTCTATGTCAATTCAAAGCAAACAGTAGCATAGGATGACTAAACACAGTTGTATCAAATCAGTTAGCAAATGGTTGACCCTACAAAGTAACAAAACTGCAGGACTATTTTATATAACTTAAACTTTAACTCAAAGTAAGTACCTTTTCCCCAAAAGACACTAAAGCATACTTTTACAATCACTTGAGAAAAGTTTACCACAAAAGAATTTACCTTTTATCTAATGAATAAAATTATGATTTGACCTGAGTAGCTAAGTGGTAGTAACAGTAGTGGGAGTTATAGTAGTGATAAGGATAACAATTTAGTAGTAGTAGTAGTAGTAGTAGTAGTAGTAGTAGTAGTAGTAGTTGCACAAGAAACAGTAGCAGTAGTAGCAGTGGTAGTATCAATACCATAGTTGTATATGTAGTAAATAGTTATTAACCATAATGTTACACTAAATACGTTTTTTACTTTTTGTTTCTAAATAATTTTGACTCTTCAATTTTACTTTTACTTTAATAATATTATTTTGGAGTAACAGCCCTTATGCTTGCATGTAGATTTTGTGTCCTTCTTTGACCTCTCCTTTTAAGAGCTTACTCTGGTTGAAATGTTGTACTCTGTGTACTGCAAAACAGGTATAAACTTCAGACAGAATGTACTATATTTCTGCTGATGCAATCTGAAAATTTTCTGCAATAGTGAAAGGCAAATCTATCCAGCGTCCCTTGCTCTCAAGCTCCGACAGGCCAAACCTGCTGTGGATGTGAGCAGACCTGTCTTGGGATAGCACTGGCATTGTGTGTGTGTATGTGTGTGTGTGTTTCAAAATGGCATAGTGGCGCTGGTTGGGAGATGGGGCAAAAATCACCGGCCTGATGCCAGATTAGATAATAGTGAAAAAAGGATGTCAGTGAAAGGTGGTGATAGTAGATGTGGAAACAATGATGTCACTTGCTTCATGGTAGGTGGCAGTGTGCAGGAGATGGAGGCAGTGCAGAGATAAGGGAAGTTGGAAGGTGTTTAAGGAAGCCGTTGCTGTGGTGCAGTTTATATGAGAATGCACACGTAACTTTGTGATGAATGTGATCTACGACAGATTACTTAGTCTCTTCATGCGCACCATGAAGAGGCATGCCATGTGCAGAGCATGGTAGTGGTGCGGTAAGGAGCCCAAATACTCTTTGTATTTGTGCATCAACTGCTGCTGCAAGTCCTGTGTCCCCTTAATGTGGACCCCTCAGCAGTCACGTAACATCAGCTCTAGAGTGGGACCACATTTAAAACACAGTGGGAAACACAGGTACCATGTGCATTTTTCTTATTGACATAAACTTGTTAATGGTTTTATTTTATAATAATGGGTGCGCAATGGCAGAGTGGTTAGCATTCCTGCCTCTCAACAAGGAGGTTGTGGGTTTGATCCTCAGGGTGGCTGCAAACAATCTCTCCAAGTGAAGTGTGCATGGGTTCTCTCAGGATACACTCTCCCTCTATCCAAATTGGTGAATCATATGGCCCCTAGTGAATGAATGTGAGAGTGAATGGTTCTCTGGCAGTATATGTCTTGGTGACTGGCCACTGTCTAAGGTGTACCCTAAGGCCCATAGCTGCTGAAACATAGGCTCCAGCCACCCTTAAATCCTAATGGGAATAAAGAGATTTATAATATCATTATAAGTAAAAAGAGCATAGTCAGTCTTGCAGCAATAAAAAATACACTTTTGCTTAGCTATAGGTTGTATGGGTAAGGAAAATAAAAAAAAAAAAAAAAAAAAAAAAGTGCCAATACAGTGCCACTTTTTAGCACCAAAATAACATGATTTATGAGAAAAACATACACTGATCTGAAAATACTATATATGTTGCATTTCATTACTTTCACTGGCTATGGTCATACACTCCTGTCCACTGTGGCCACACTGACTGTCATTAACTACTAGAAGTAACACACAAACTCACACACTATTCAGAAATAGAACAGCTAAAATAAGTCAGACTTGTTCTTAAAAGTTTATCAACCAGACACATACAGAAGCACCTAACCAGAAACAGGATGTTCTGAGGCTAACTAGGAAGGCATGGTGTCCAGTGCCGCTAACAATGTGTACAAATATTTCTTGTTTTTGGGCTTTGTTGCCAGAAACCATTTGTTCACAGCTTATAAATGTGGTCTATATAATGCCTGCTACTTTTGAGAAAAGTTTAGCTTAATGGAAATAAAGGTAGATTTATGTAGTAAAGGAAATGCTTGGTGAAGAGCTACCATGTGACAGCCACAACACTTTTATTGTAGAGTTTGGCTGTTTGAGCGAGGACGGCCTGTGGTTTGAGGTGAGAACACTGGCCTCACAGTCTAGGTGGGCCTGGCTCTGAAGGGACACCTGGGACTGGTTAGCGTCCTGGCTAGGGCTCATTTCGATACAGCAGCTGGACAGGGTTCAGCTCTGTAGGAGAGGGATAACGCTAACCATGAGAGCAAAGACACTTTCAAAAGTAAGCATGACATAAGAGGTGCCTCACTTCCCACAAAACATCAGCAGGAAGGCAGATTAGGTCACACATGCAGGGTCTGTTTGTGAGAACTGTTTTGCAGCTCAGTATAGTGTAAACACAAGTTTCAACCAACTGTGTAGCACTATGTTTAGCAGCATGTACAAGCCCACTTCTGAAAGCAGGAACATTGTATAAATAAATAATAAAAAATGTAATCATATGCAACCATATTTTTTTCACAATAGCACATAAACAAGAGTATTTATATTAAAAAAACAGCTGGGGGAACATTTTGCAACTAAAGTGGCAACATGGGTATAATTTGGGCAGCAGTAGCTCAGGTGGTTGAGCAGCTTGCCCAATAACCACTGAGAACTACCTGCATACACACTGATGCATACACTAATTTATATCTCATCACTTCTTTTTTTACCATATGACTCAGCAGGACCCTATAAATGTATATCTCCTAAATACTAAACTACCATTTTTAAACAGAAAGCCTGATAATTTCATATTAGTGAATCTGCAGGGTCTTTACCCAGGAGCTGGTTTGGTTTAGGCGGGTGTTGTAGTCATTTCAGAACCCACTGCTGCTCTCACCAGGATTGACCCGACTAGACGACCACAAGCACTTGGCCGGCACCACATCATTTTGGGGTTGCCAGAACTCCTTCCATGTTTTGTGCTCCATTTGGGCTTTCTTCATCCATCCCAAAGAAAACCACAAAGCGGTGCGGCTGATGCAGCGATGAAGCCGCAGAGCAGTGAGGTCATAAGAGTGTGCCCTAGTCCCACTTTTGGCACGGCACATGGGAACTGTCTGTAAATCTCTCTCTCCTATCCACTCGTCCTTTTCTCTTTCCTCTCCTCCATCACCTCTCCCTCCGAGTGTGAAGGATCTGACATTCTCGCACCTCATCATCTCTCCGTCTTCTCAGAACATGTGGTATCTATATCATCTTCATATATTACTCATCTTTAAATCGCTCAAGATCTTATCCGTGCATGCCGCGCTGGCTTTCCCACAAAGCACAAATCATTAGACTCTCTCTATCTTGGCAGGGCGAAGTGCTATGACATAGTATGTTAGTGTCATCGTGCAACTGTTGCTGCTGGTAGTGTTGTATTGTCCTTTGCATTCAGGTACTATTACATCCAGTGCTGGAATATTAACTAGATACTTTTATTTAAATAAACTGTTAGAAGGAAGTTTATTTTCAGAGTTAAACATTTTACTTATTTGAGAGAAAGAATGTTACTTTTACTAATAAATGCGCCCATTTACCATTTTTAACTTGAGGACAGAATTTGAGTACTTCTTCCACCTTTTCCATGTTACAATCAGTTTTTAATCCAAAGACCTAGCACTTAACATGATGTAAAATTAAAACAAGACATCAACTTAATAAATAGAAAAGAATGACTCTAACAGAGACATTGACAAAAACAACCATGTATTTTGAGCTTCTGTAAATGAAAAAAAAAGCTGTTGCTTTAGTAAAGCCTGGGCAAGCCTTCAAGGGCAATTTTGTTGTCCCATACAGTGTTGAATAGCAATATCCCTGTTATCCAAACTGTACTTGTCCACATGATAGGACACGCCGCGCTGTGGAATATATTGCCTGTCAGTCATACATTACCTTGTCCTCACACCTTCACAGACACAAAGGTGCCAGCATTGTTCCTATACTGCTCCCTCTTCCCAGGCTTTACTTCTTTATTTTCGATGAGTGAGGAGAAAAAAAAAAAAGAATCATTTCCTCCATCAGAACGTGTCAGGTTTCTGTCTCACACAAACAGACCCTTGTCTTTTAGTGCAATTTAGCTGTCCCATAGCCATGAGGGCTGTTGTTCCCCCTTCACTTCATTATAGGGCATACAGAGCAGTTCACTGAGAGGACAAGCCTTTAAAGATCTTTGGGAAACAGAGCCAACTGAACATACAGTAGAACAATAGGGTGGTTGGTAAAGTTCTCAAAAACTTTGAGGTGCACCAGAAGAAGAGGTTAACCAGAAACTTTACTCAAATTGTGAAAAAAAGACTAAAGGTAAAAAACATAGGAAACTTCAGTACATTTTGGAGAAAACATTTACATTTATAAAACTCCTCTTCCTCTTGCATGCAGTGATTTGCAAATTGACTTGGCAGAGGTATTATGCTGGATGCTCTTCCTGACCTAACCCTTTCCATTTCACCAGGCAGGATGCCTCAAGATTTTTGAGTTTTGGGGCCAACTCAAAATCTCAAGTTTTCCACTACAAATATTTTTTGTTCACTTATTCTGATGTTCATATGTCTAAAAACTTGAAATTTTAAGTTTTACGCTCTATTATTATTTTTTAACTCACCTTACAGCCAACTTAATACCCATTGTTCAGAAAAAAGTAATATTTTTTGTTAAATTTGGTTATCATATTATTATCAATAATAATATTTTTTCTGAACAATGGATAATAAGTTAAAGTGAAGTAATGACAGAAAAGAACGACTGTGTTTAGCATTAGTATTTGCTTGTGTTTTATTAGAAGCTCGTATAATGACCTACTTGCCTGAGTTACAAAGTTGATATTGATGATCATGAGAAGAGCTCAGAGGTTGGGGCAGTTCATCCTGTTAAGAGTTAATCTACCACAAAAAATAAATAAATAAATAATAGAAACATTCATTCATCATTTTAAAGTTCAAATAGTGTTGCTTTAAGTAAACATTACACTCAATACTCAAAAAAAAAAAAAATCTCTCAAATAATAATTGTTGGAGTACTACTGTTTTGAAGTAACAGTACTTTTTAGTCAAGTACAGGTTTTGAGTTTTTGTAGAAGTTACTGCAACACCACAAAAATCTTTCAGTGCAATTATTCATAGTTAGCATAATTGACTTGGAAAAATGCAGAGTGCAGTATACAGTTAAGTATTGAGCTGTGTTGCCAGGTCTGGTGCCAGAGTAATAGTGTGTGCTGGTCCCACCCTGCTGCTGCCTACTGTGTCTCCGCCTCAGGCCACAGTCAGTAAATTGTGATTGGATATACAGTAAAGGCTGCAGAGACTTGTTTGGCCTGTCACTGTAGCTGCAGTGTATCAGGAATAGTCAGTGAGTCGATATCTGATTGCAGTGTATATAACAAACATGATAAGTTAACTTGGAAAGATGTACCAACTATTCTCATTGTAATACATTATACATATATATTATGCTTATGGGCTTATTCATCATGTTTACTGATGGAGGCATATTGTTTTGTTTTTGTTACTTTTTTTTCACCATAATTTGTTAGAAGCATTAGCCTAGGTTTGCCTAATTCATAAAATACATAAAAATATCTTCAGCAGGTCTTCATCTGTTCTTTTATGCAGGATGGCCTTGCTGGTACAACCTTTTCTATTTATCCGGGTGTGGAACTTATTTCTTACTTATTTCTTATAACTTATTTCCAGTGGTATTTCACTGGAAATAAGTAAGTATGATAATCTAACTTTAATTAGCAAATGTCTTAAATGCATTGACTACACTTGAGGCTGCATTACCAAGAAATATTTTATAATGTTGTGTTTAAACTATAATATACTCTTGTTGTTTTTGTCCACACTTTTGTGGGGATTTTGACAGACACCATTACAGACTGGCAGGCCTGTCAACAGGTTTGCTGAGGCTTGGGGCAAGAAGGCTTCACATGGGCCCCTTCATAATAGAAAATACAAGCAGAGAGACCATTTCTGGGCCCCTCTGACCCTGACCCTACTAAAAGGGGGCTTTATCATGTTAACTGGACAAAAAAATAGGCTAGAAAAGATAAAAAGAAAGCCAGCCCTGAATCTAGCCACAAGGGGTAACAAGCCAGTGTATTCTTTGTGCCAGTCCAAGCCTGGATAAATCTGGGCATATTGAGCTTCCAGTGCAAAACCTACACCAAATCAATAAGCAAACCACTGCCAGCTAGGGGCCAGATAATTTGCTGCGGGGACCTCACAGGCCAAAACACAAAAGTAAAGAAGACTTAAAGACAATCGCGAATTGTGAAGACGAAATTACAGCTTATAAATGTAAACAACCTCAGCTAACCTGCATGCTAATATGTGACTCAGTTGCTGATTGGTTGACTAAGACCATGTGATATAACAAAGCAGTGTAGTTCACTTTATTCTACCATCAATCTATCATCATAACACAGCTGTTCTACTTTATACTGGTTACCTTAATGCCTCATGCCCTTCGAGGAAAATTAAAAAGGGAAAAGAAATTGAGATGGAAGAAAATGAATAGGCACTGCAAAGTTTTATGATAGCAATCAGCTTGTAAAATCGCACAGGTGATGATTTCACAATGCAAAAAATAATTTATAAATCATGTACCTGGAGTATGACAAATGTTGTGCCAAATCTTACACGTGACTTTCAGACCATGACTGTAAAAGATTGTGTAATGTTTGACTTAACAAGATAGATGCATGTTTTGCAGTTTATCTCAGATTTCACATAGGTTAGTGTCACAGTGTGGAAACGTAAAGCCACCAACCTGAATCCCACTTCTGCTTCTTGCACAAGGTTGAGATATTTGACAAGCTTTCATCTCCAAAAAAGGGGTGGGATCTTGTGAACCTTCATTATGACCACATGTCAACACATCTTCAGGTGGAATACTTCAAGGGCATTTCCCCTGAGTTCGTAACTACAACACAACAGTAGAGCAAGAAAAACAATAAACGCCAGGCAGTATTCTGGGTGTTTATTTAGTTCATAATGTTTTCAGGGATCCAACATATTTTATTGTACTACTTTTTCAAAAAATGGCATTGTGCATATTGAGGGTTGTCTAGGGCATAAGTGACACAAACTTTACAGCAAAACAAGGACCCAGTTTGATAAGACATTTCCTTAAAATCTTCCTCCTTTCTTAAAATCTGGTGTAAAACGTTGGCTAAGTCAATATGTAAATAACTGCATGCAAGAAGCAGATGATTTGCTGTGGTGACCCTGGAAGAAAAAAAAGTCAAAAGAGAAGAAGATACCAGCGCACTTATAGAGCAGTCATATTATTACATTTTTTCTCACCCTTCATATGCAGCATAACTTGATGTCACTGTACTACATGAGATTTATTTCTGAAGAATTGCCCCTAGCTGCTTGCATCTATGCAGACCTGTGGCTCATACAGAAAATGTGAGTCATGCACAACCCATAGGTCTGTACCCTGTAAACTGAGCAGGGAAGGAGCAGTTCCAGGCTGGAATGTGCTTTTTTATGCTACTGTTATATACATATACCTTGACATTGACAATCAATGACAACATTGATTGACAGTCTGTATACATAGGTCTCACTATGTCACTATGTATGGCTGCAATATACATATATTACCTGTCCTGTTGTAGGTTGAACTTTTTCAACTCTATTTCACAACTCTTACTAGGAATCTGTGTTGGTTCCTTTGAAAGCATAGCAGTTTTACGTGGATAATGCTGAATATAACATGTTAGTAAATGTAAGAAGAAGCCAGTGTACTCTTTGTACTGGTTCCAAGCCCAGACAAACGCATAGGATTATGTCAGGAAGATACCTTGCGCAGCAACCTGGAATCTTGTAAGTTATGTGAGTTTACAAACTTACAAAAGTTCATCTTGTTGGGCTCACCCTTCACCACCCACAGTCTGAGCTGGTGGTGGTTAGCGACTGGTGTGGCAGTACTACCACAAGTGGGCAGGTTTTAGGTTTAGTCCTAGTCTTGTAAACAACATGACGATGCCAAAAAATGTATAGCATAGATACTGCTATACAAAAATGTAAAAAAGGGGGAGGCATTCCAGATTGATATTGCTCTGTGTGAAGAGTGATATATACTGTATCAATATGGCTTTTGCCAGGTTGGTCAGGAAGGGCATACAGCATAAAACCTATACCAAATTAATATGCAAATCTCTGCACGCTAGAAAGCAGATGATTTGCTGTGGCAACCCCTGATGGAAAAAGCAGAAAGGAAAAAAGAAATTCAAAAACTGTACATTTCTTTGTAGGCAAGGGAGTATTAATTGGGGGATGCTTAGTGTAAGATGTTAGTAACAGCAAGATGTATCCTGATGAAGGTGTGGTGAATATGGGCAGGGTCAACATGCTAGACACAGTAGGAAGCATCTCTGTTTTTTGACAAAAGAAATGATAGTGTTGCAGAGTGAAGTGTCCCTAAATGGTGGGGTGGAAATTCTGCTCTGACACAGGCCTGTCAGCACTCCCAGCCACCATCTCGAAAGCATTGCTATTGCTATGGCGACTGCCGAATGTTTTCTTTAATAATAGGCAACCGTGAGCCTGTGAGCGTCCCAGCACACAGATCCACTTACTCATACTTTAACGACACCTGTCAGAGAGGCTAAAAACCTGATGAGCTCAACAGCTACTGCAAAGGAATACACACTGTACACACACATGCTCGCTGCTGAGTGGAGTCATCAGTGCAGTCAACAGATTGAAAGTCAAACTCTTCATAAAACTGGCCTGAAGGGAAACAGTTTTGACAAGGAAACTGTCTTGCTGTCTCTGCTTGACAAAACTTACATACAAAAGGCTTACGTACATTTAGTGGAACTCTGGGGGAAGTTAAAGACAGTCAAATTAGCCATATTGTTCAGGGAGGGATGTTTGGGAGCCTGTATGTGATGTTATCATGGCCCTCCTGATAGCATCTCACCTTGAACTGATCCTGCAAGAGGCGAAATGGGAGAGACGATTGGTCACGTCTCATTGCAGTAAACTACACAACATGAAGCCTTCGCAGCACAAGGAGCTGTAATCCTCAATGCAGTGTGATTACATGTCAGGGCATACTAGAAGTGGAAAGGTTTCTTACTCAAGTATGTTTTTTATAGAAAATTGTTTGTAGTCTATTCTTAAGAAAATGTACTTATGGCATATACATACTTGTGCACATTTTTGAGAGAAAGTTGTTACTTTTACTCAAGTACATTTATAAAATCTGTAAATTAGTAAAAGTATTTTTACCTCAGTAGCAAAAAAAAAAAAAATGTATATATATATATATATATATATATATATACTAATCAGAAGCAGAAGGTCACAGTAGTAGTAGTAGTAGGAAGTAGATCTATGGGTAGTTGGAGGTAGATGTAGTATTATTATTAGTAGTAGTAGTAGGGTGTTGTGGTAGGGGTAGTGTTACGGTTGGGGCAGTGGGTGTAAGAGTATTATTAAAAGTATAAGTAGTAGTAGTAGAAGTAGGAAGTGTGGTAGTAGATTTTGATGAGCAATAGCAATACCTTTCCTCAAGCAATGATTCTGTTGAGTATTTTTACTTATTGGAGCTATAATATTTGTACCAACAGTACTTTTACTTAAATACAGACTATGAGTACTTTTTCCACCTCTGGGGCATACGGACTCCTCACTTCCGATGTATCTCACTTTATAATGTAATTTTGCTATGTGTTCATAAAAATATGAAGATACATAATTTACTCTCTTCAATATAAACATGTCATTATGGAATATAAATCTTCTTGTGGCATCCTATAACTCTTAGAATAACAAGCCCAATCATAAAATGTGTTTTTTCATGTTCCTAAGTGAAGGATCTACTTATTAAACCTGTGTACTTAAAGTACTCATTCAAGGGGAAATACATCTGGTTCTTTCTCTGATGCCATTGTTCTGTATGGGAATGGCACTATAACGGAGAGTACTTGGCCGTGGCTCTTGTAGTGTTTTTGTCAATCACTTCAGGCCCCAGCGGAAATGGTTGCCTGTTGCGTGGGCCAGTAGCCACATTGGACAGCTGAAACCCTGGGAATGGCTCAAAAACACAGGCTCAGGACACTTCTATTATCGCTCTGCATGTAGTATTATTGTAGTGATCTATAGAGAGAGAAACCCTCTACATAGGAATGAAAGAAATGGGCACAAAAAGTCACTTGCCGTTAAATAGTGAAAACACAAAAAAAGGAAAACTGGAAAAAAAAAAAAGAAAAATCAAAAGAAAGCATATTGTCATTCCCTATGTTGCAGGTGTCTCTGAAAAATTCAGAAGGGTGCTCTCCAAATACAGAATATCTGTGCAATTTAAACCCATGTCTACTGTCCAACAGCAGCTGGTCCATTCAAAGGACCACACTCCTAAACGCTGCAGGAGTAACATTGTTTATGCAGCCAAATGCTGCGACGAGTGTAGATACTTGTACATAGTTGAGACCAAGCAGCCTCTACACAAGCGCATGTACCAACACCAATGGCCCAGTTCCTCGGGACAGGATTCAGCAGTGTATTTACATCTACAAAAACATCAGCACAGTCTTCAAGATCAGGATGTCCACATACTGAACAGAGAGGAGAGCCGCTTATAATGCTGTCTTTAAAGGGGCTATATTATGCAAAATTGATTTCTGAGCTTTCTACCGTGTTATAATGTTGTTTCCCCATCAAAAACATATCTGGAGCTGTGTTTTGTTTAATTCATGCATGTTTGAGTAATCTTCTATTCTTTTACATTGAGTTTGTGAGAGGACAAAACGGCTCATTTCACAGGTGTCTGCCTTTTCCACCTGACCACGCCCCTCCCCTCTCACGGCCCAGTCCCGTTCAGGAACCACTACTACAGCTCACGCCTCTTCCGCAGCTACCCAAACAAACCCACCCCCGAACTGCAGCGGACAACTCAAACACCGCTTCTGCAACGACATGTGTTTTTGTGAGGAGCACTAAAAGGGCATGACAGCAGAGGGGACAGCGGGGAGGGAGGGCTCTTAAAGTGACAGGGACCTAATCCAAGTGTTTCTCACAGAGTCAAGTAATGAGTTTCTTCAAATAAGGTTTTTACATTTCCTGACCAACAAAATGTATCATGCTGATCTAGATGTGTCCTGAATTAATTTAAAAGACTCACAAAAAAGCATAATTTAGGCCCTTTTAATACTGTACCTTGACGTTTTATGAGTGACCCAGCTTGTTCCTCTACAGAGTAGAGGAGGAACACCTCCATAAGCTGATGAACCAGCTTAACTGACACAGCCATTTTGTTGAAATGACATGCGCTGAAGTGACACTGCCATTTTGACAGGACATGTCACACACTGACTGATCATGTGACTGTCAGCTGTGTATTTATTTATTTTACTTTATTGTGTTACATCGTCAATTGTCATTTTAAGCATGCTTAATGATAAGCAACTTTTGGAAACAATATTTATACAGGTTATAAGCAGTTGTTGTTTTTTTGTTTTAGTTTTTTTGTTTTTTTAATTTATTTTTACAGCCACCTGTGATAAAACAGAACAAAACAACAACAACAACCACAATAACAACAACAATAATAATATCACAATACTAAAATAATTAAGCTGTGTATTTAATGCCATGGTGATGAACACCGAAACATCTTTGAAAAAAAACTAACTCGAAGTCCAGCAGACTTAGTGAATTTTTTGTTATTGTGTGATTTGTCAACCTGGATGTGTGCCTATGTGTTAAAGTAGTGTTATATCAACATAATATAACTGAACTTCAAATAAATGTACTCTCCAAAATTATTATTTGAGTAAATGGAAAAGAAAAGCATTGAATGTAATCTCATTAGTATTAAAATTAAAGTATTTTACTGCTATTACACAACAAAATTTGCTGCTATTAGTAGAAGCATGTTCTGGTAACTGGGTCGTACATCCCAGTTAATGCCTATTTAGTTTAGACACACACTGACAAGTCCCTCTAACATTCAAATCTAGTATGACTATACCACTTTGAATACTACTAAAGATTTGACCAATTTACATGAGTAACACTCTCTCTCCCATTCTCAAAAAGTGGGGTAGTCAGAAAATTGAGGAAAAGTATTATAAAGTGTAATTACAATTCACTAACAAGTCAACAAATGCAGAGAATACATTACATTTGGACACAAAACAAGACATTTTTAAATTACAGAAATGATTGCCCAAAAAGTGTAACACATTTGTAATAGTGTTCATCTGAGCTCTCTTCAAGTGACAGGTTATATGTATTTGGCATTTACATAAGGGCGTTTTTTAAAGGGGGGGATAAAGTAACCTAGTTCCAAACAAGCACCAAGTGGGAAATTATTAAGTCTGGCAAAAAAATACTTTCCAAATAATTCTGTAATGAAAAGCACTTGTTCTCAATTTGAGTACAGTTTCTTGGAGCCATAACAGCAAAATCAGCACTTAGGAGCAGATTTTCACAAACATGATTTACTTCAAATTATCATGTTTTTTTTTCTTCTTTGTAGAACTACATAAACTTACTCAACTATCACAACTGCTCAGCTGAGTCACCTATATCAGAACAAGCAAACGTTGTGACACAAACTCAAATCCTTGCAGTTTGTCATCATTCAAGCTCCTTTCTGATCCTGTAATCGTTCTATAACAAAGACCAGGCCATGCAAGTAAATCTGATTCAAAGCAATTTGTTCAATTATATGGGTCTGGAAACTGATACTCGGTGTGAGACTTGAGTCCCACTGCATCCAGGAAAAATCCTCGTGCTGGGGTTGTAACTGTTATAACACGTTGCTTGAGCACATTCTGTCAGATGTTTGGTGCAATTTGTTAAGTGTAACCATTGACACACAAAAATATTTAGGAGCAGTAGGTACAAATTGTGGTCAGTGTTCACACATAAGTTATAATACAATACAGTATATCCAATTACTGCTGGCTGTGTTATTGAAATGGCAAGTAGTTAAATAAGTAGGAGCTCAAGCTAATATGCAAATATTCATGTAAAGTTATCTAGATTGTGGTGTAAAAGTAGAAATAAAACAGAATCTAAGGGCCATGCTTAGAGACACACACAGACAAAACCATTCACTCCTTTATAAATCACTATGGGCAATACAAAGTCACCAAATCTCCTATCACATATATTATTATCAACAGTAACACTAAGAGGACATGCAGACTCCGCTCAGAGATTTTGCGTGTTGGCCAGTCCAAGGATCAAACCCACAACCTTTCTGTTGAGCCCCTGCAGTGCTAACCACAATGCAGCCCCTCATTTGTAAGCAGTTAAAATGTCTGGTGTTCCAACATAATACAGTTGTCAAAAAAAAAAAAAAAAAAAAAACTGACTCCACACCACTGACTTTATTAACATGCATTTTGTGGCACATAGTTCTGCCAACTACACAGAAAGGATATCCTTCACTCAGAACACTGATGTGTCCATGCATAAAAAAAATCTATAATTTAATACAGCTGATGAGCTGATGTCATTTCTTGCACAATTATGATGGTGGTAAAAAATGATACAGTTTTGCTTTGTACTTCCAAAGCTTTCCTACATGTGTGTGAGTGAACTGTCACAGCTCAGTTGTTGTTTGCAGTGCAGCTGAGCTTCATGAGAAGCTTTGACATCATCACAGCTTTAGGTTTGAACACAGTCCATTTTCACTTCTCATTGCTTTTTCCCTCTTTGAGACATCAGAGAGATACAGACGGTTTTCACCACCTTCTCAGAGGAAGTTGTGAGTCTGTGACAGTCCCTCGATAAGCCGCTCTGTCAGTGTTTCCCTCTACATACTAACAACAGGCTGGAGTTAGTTCTCTGTGTGGTTTGTACTGTGTTCTGCAAAACTAGCTCTGGGTGTCCTGTGGCATACAGGGGTGCATTCCACGAGAAACGTGCACTCAGTGTCTGACTCCTGAAAGGAAGCTTGTGCCACAACATGCATACTGTTGGCTCTGTGGTAAACCTGTTTTTAACACTGGGGGTGTGTTAAAATTTCCATTTAGATGGAAATAAGGCACAAGGTATTAGTGAGGTCCTGCCCTTTTACAGTTGAGTTCATGATAGGTCTGTGTTTCCCAAACTTTTTCAATATATCAATCGGCAAAAACGTTTGCGACCAAACTTCCTGGTTTGGGTTAGTGTCATTTTGATACATTTTAGCATAATTTTTTTTATTTTATTTTACATTTTTTAAGTGTAATTTTGACAATGCCTATGAATTTCACAAATCTTTTTCTTAATTTTTGAGCCACTTTTGAGTCTTAGCCTTGTGTTTGGGAACCGCAACAATATAAGGTGTTTGGGAGGAGTGCTAGGTCATCTACAGTATAAAAGTAATTTGAGGTATTAATTTAGAATAAGCAATGTTATTTTTTCTTTTAAAACTTCCCCATCCTTCTCATATCTCACAGTAAAAATGTAAACAATATACCTAAAACCACTAAACAACCCTGCATGAAGTAGATAAATGAGAATTAGCAACACACATACCGCCTGTTCTTCTGAAAAAACAAAACAAAACAAACAAAAACAAAAAACAAAATAAAAACAATGTGTGCTAAACATCTGGGCACTGCAGACAGCAGACATAAACGCATACAACTACACAGTATTGAAACCATTGTAAGTACTGCTCTGGGAGCTAGATTAATGGTGAGAACACAGCACAGAGCAAACAAGCAGCAAAGTGCAGAATACCTCATGAATACTAATTTTGGGGGTTCCTTTGGGGGAGACAGCCCCATGCGACAGCCTGAAAATGTCTTATTGCAAAAACACATGACAGACAAAACAGCATTGTGTATGTGTGGTGTGAAATGGTGACCCCATTGGCAAAAAGCTGCTGTTAGAAGTGGAAACTGGAAAACAAATGTGGAAGAAATAGGTAGGAGCTTAGACTGTTTAAGTAGTGCCAAAATGTTGACATCTCAGGTACCAACTAGTCTCCTGTGGGACACTTGCCTATAACATCACAACTAACCACAAGAGGTCATCCCTAAAAACATTCCAAGTTTCCGTGTAATCATGTTTTTCACTTAGATATTTGGTAATCCCATATCCCTTGGGATGCAACATACAGGGATTAATCTATACTCAATACATATGTTCAGTATGTTTGCTGCCTCAGTGTGGCAAAGCCTGAGTAGGAACTGGGTCAACTGCCATGAGGAGGTGATTAAAGTTTAGCTGTTTGACAGGCCCCAAAGCTTGACAAACAGAAGAAAGCTCTTTTTTAAGCTTTTTTGTTTCTCATGGAGGCGAGGGATGGAGGTAAGCACCCAAAATCAAAAACCATCCCATCCACAGAACATTTACATCAATGGCCTTGGACTGCAGATTTTTATTTACATCGTGGACCAGTTTAGCCTATCTCATATCCTCTATTTATACATATAGCTAGAGTTACATATGTATTATAAGCTAAAGCTACTAGTAGCTAAGCTTAGCCAATAGCTTTCTACTACTAGCAGATAGTAGCTAAAGTATTCAGAGTAGCTAAAGTTTGTGTAAAAGTAAGTGCACTCACACAAGGACAGCTTGCTGTGCATGGTTGTCCTTTCCTCCAGTTAGACTATTGACATTGTAAGCTGAGCCCACTTTTTTCACAGTGATAACCTCCAGAAAGCATGTTGTGTTAATATGGTAGATAGCATTAACATTAGTCAAAAACTTTAGGTGTGGAAGTTATATGGACAGCCAGTTTGATAGCACCTTTAAATACAGGTTTAGTCATTTAAGATGCTACTCCAAGTTAGCAGGATGTCAGACAAAGATGTGTTTTAGATACATCTTATTGTGTGCTTAATTATCTTGCTCTATATTATTGTGATATATTTTATATGTTCCTGATGAGTCATATGTGTGCTAGTGAAGTAGATCTTCCGTAGAGGCCTATTATACGGCAGCGCTTCATGGTTCATGGTTTACTGTAGCTGTTGCCTGGCTATAATTTAAAGCAGCTGATGGAAGCAGTGCCCTAGAGGTTACAGCAGCTCTTGCCCAAATATCCCTCATTATACATGAACAAGCCCACCCCCATCTGCCATGCCCCAGCCCTCACCTCATCTGCAACCAGACCTGCTGCATTAATGACATCCAGTTTTTGGAGGCACTATAGAACCGGGCCTTTTATGTGGCAGCAATAAAATAGTTCTTTGCCTATGCTTAGCAATGGTGCTGCTCTGGGCACTAGACCATTAAGTGAAAATAAACCTAATTATTGTCTGTGTATTCCGCTTTGGCCACTAGGCCCGGAGCCTCATACTGCTTAACTTTTCTTAAAACCCGACAGTGCATCTTACTGAAATAAGTTAAGTAATTCAGTTAGTAAAAAGCTCAGATTAAAATTCTTTGCCTCAAAGCTTTAAACATACCAGCACATATCACTTAGAACTTTGTATGTGCAGTACAGTATTTCCACACGGTTAATGCACAACACACCAGTGCCATGTAGGCTGGCCAAAACATTGAATTAATTTGATAAATTTGCTTTTTTATCTTTTAATTATGTCAAAAATAACCCTTTTGTAAAATTGAATTTAGTGGAAGTTTTTCATTGTTTTTTTTTTTATCCTAAGGACTGAGGGTGCCTTTTTACAGTGAGGTTGGATCTTTCACTCAGGAGGGTTTTCCCAGCAGCCATCGCAAAAGGAGATATACGGTGTGATGTTGATGAAATCCCCAGACTGATTTCCAAGAAAGCATACACTAAATACTATTGTGAATTCATATGTGTTCTTTATTTCTTTACCAGAATAAATATATTTTCATTCTTGTTACCAGAGCTCCCACTTGTAGTGAAGATGTCAGCGTAAAGAATAAAGCTAACATTCCTTGCTTCAGTTTGCTGTTACTATAACAGCATTTCTCACAGTATACAAAGAATACACCACTGCAGGTTTACAGCATCTTAACCAAAGACTGTTGTAAAAATTGTACAGTATAATACAGAAATTATCTAAATATACATTCTGATCATTTACTGAATTTCCCTCCTTGGGTCAATAAAGTATCTGTCTATCTATCTATCTATCTATCTATCTATCTATCTATCTATCTATCTATCTATCTATCTATCTATCTATCTATCTATCGATTCTCTGTTTACATAAATAAATTTTTATGGTTTCAATATAAAAACTGTTTATCCATTGTCTCCTGTTTGTGTAAAATATGAACCCAAATACTCACTGCCTTAAATCAATGTGATCTGCAGTTACCGAGAGCAGGACTAAGTGTTTTGACCTAGCTGTGAAATGAGTGAATGTGCTCCTCTGATAGCAATTTGATAATTTTGATGCAAAACTTAAAACTTGCTTTTGGGTGAACAACAAGAAAAAACTCTGAATGGAGAAAATGCATTAAAGCAATGAACAAAGCGAATTAGTTTTGTGTTTTAGAGTTTTTATTTAGTAAAATTTCTTGTATTCGAGTAATCTTAATAAAATTATCTGTAGCCTCAAAAAAAGGTTTTAATAATAATACCCCAACAATAAAATTACATTATTTAAGGCAATGGGTTTACCAGAATGATTTAAGTTGAATTAACATGTTTTTACCGCATATGAATCCCGTAAGTAGTGATACATGTATCCAATAACTGAAACAATGGATTTTACTCTCCAATCACAATCAGCAGGTTTGATCTTGTTGTGTCCTCTTTCGGCACATAAAATCTAGCCTGTAAGTAGTGTTTTTTAAAGTTTAACCAGCGGATATATCTGGTAAATCTTAATCTAATAATTCCCATTTGGCCATGAATATGTATGTAAATGAGGTGGGGGATTGCGTAAAAGGGGCAAATGGTGTAAGTCTGACATGCTATAAACATAAACCATGTGTGTTTCGCTCTTTGTCAGTAAATGCACTCAGATGCTTGCACCCCCTAGGAGAAGACTCTTTTCAAAGCAGATCCTCCATTTGACTCTCAGTTCAGCCCAGGTCCCTCCAGGCAGCCACAGACCACTGTAGCCTCGTACAGCTTGTCATTTCCGGGAAGCTCCTCCTCAGAGCGTCTCTGATAGATAAGAATGATGTGAGTACAGGCAGTTCGGCCACAGTAAGTCTAAATATGTGTGGCTGAGCTCAATAACTGTATTTTAATGGACCGGAGGAGCCAGGAGGCATGGGCAACCGCAGTTACGCAAGAAAGAGGATGACAGCTCATAGGTGAAGTTGAAGCAACATAAAAGTGTCCTCAGAGAGACACAAAGACAGAGAAATGTTTATTTGTTTGGTGTTTATTTATTGGTTCATTCCTTAGCTGTCCATAACCTACTGCTAGATATGGCATGTACTAGAAGCATTGCCAGCCTTAATAATGCCAATAATAATGGCTTTGC
This sequence comes from Bostrychus sinensis, assembly GCA_020698575.1. Lineage (NCBI taxonomy): Eukaryota > Metazoa > Chordata > Actinopteri > Gobiiformes > Eleotridae > Bostrychus > Bostrychus sinensis. The sequence continues at coordinate 19,130,336 of CM036253.1, read as the reverse complement.
ACCCTGTCTAGACGAGGGACGGTTAAATTGGGTGTGTAAGGGTGTTTGGGGCGCACGGTGGGGGAGACCACTGCTGGAATGGGTGAGTAAAGTGAGCATTCTATTGAGGTCTTAGTTTTGCTAATCTCCGCCATGTGACAGCACAGCCAGATTTGCTGCCATGGAATGCCACAGGCTGTTGTGCTGGGGACAAAAAGAGACAGGGGCTTTAACTGCAGGGGGGCAACACTCCCTGGTCCTAGCGAGCAGCCCAGCTACTCTGAGAGGGAGAAAAAGTTCTCATGGTTTACACAGACACACCCCCACCTCATACTGCAACACTTTTAACAGTTGTCTACAACATGCACACTAGCCATTAAGTGGTGGACATGTTGTAGACAAGGGCCATTTACAAGACACAAAACTGCAAAAGTCACCCGACTGCATAAAAAAAAAAAAAAAAAAAAAAAAAAAAATCTGCATTCACATGGTCTAGCTCAGCTGTCAAATATGCTGTGGTCATGTGTATACAAGCCAAACGGTGATTATTATTATTCATTTTTTGTGTTCATTACATAGTGTGTTTTCATTATTTTATTAACTTATGCCATGTTGTTTAGATATATTGTTTTTGTAAAATATTATTAGGAGATGTATAGATCAACAATGGCTTTGAAGTACTTCAAAGAACAGCAAACAGCAAACTAAAAATTTAAAATAATTTGACCACAGTGACATGTTAAGCTAAAAAGTGGTTTGTTTGTATCACAAGTCCTAGGATCAGTCAGTCTTCCTCCTTACAGGGTGAAAAGCGGTCACTGTGCTGTTTGGTATCAGGTGTGCACTACACTGAACATGAACCAGAGAACGCAAAGAGAGTTGTTTGAAGAGAGCACAAAAATGCTACAAAACCAGAGGTAAACCCTAAGGTTCAGATCCATCAGTGTCTGGTTGCACCAGACGTCGCTGTTGAACCAAAGTGGACTGATGGAAGATGACCAAGGAGGACTCTCCTATTCAAAGTATAACATTAAAAAGCAAGACTGGAATTTGCCAAATCATGTCAGATCTGTGTTTACAAATGCAAAAATTAAGGATAAAAAAAACAAATACTGTATCTAGTGTGAAACATGATGGAGGCTCAGGTACATTCTGGTGCTATTTTGCTGCAAGTGGCACAGTTTTAAAAGTGTGCATGGTACAATAAACACTCAAACTATTTAGGCATTCTGGAGTGAAATTTTCTGCTCAGTGTCAGACAGCTTGGTCTTGGGTCCTCTAACAGGACAATGGCTCAAAACACATGTCTAACACACCCCAGAAAAGGCTAAGAACAAAACTTTGGACTATTCTGAAGTAAGTTTTATAAGCCCTGGTTTTTTAAATGTATATGAAGTCGCTCATTTTTCTCCAAGCTAGTATTATTGATTTGTTTTTTGTATACAATTCTATTAAACAACAACAATTTAAAAGAAATATCTGTTTTACATTAGTTAATTTTTAGTAAATTATGATTTATTATTACTTTTGTCAGTTTTATGTTATTTCAGGTAACATTGTCCACTGAAACACCGATGAGCTTGTCATCCTTGGTTGACACACAACACTTAGATAATATTCTGTGCTCATTCATGTTTTGGGTGACCTGTGTCACACATTCAAAGGCTCAGCCCCAATTCCCTGGATCGACCAGCTCTTCACAAAACCAGCCAAATCCCCTGGAGCCCCAGATCTGCAGTCTGGGACGGACGTGAGAATCCTGCTCTAGTTGGGGTAAGGACATGCAGTTCTGTCAGTGTCAGCTCCACCCCCTCTGCCCCCCTCCAGTGCTTTAATTAAAGAAATAATCAGCATTTGCATCACAAAGGCTCACGGAGCTCTCACTATTAGTGGCCTGTTTGCCACCAGAAGTTTAATGAAAATGTAACATCATCTAAACCCTCCTTCACAGATTCTCAGAATAGCTATAGCAGACTCAGAGAGAAAGCTTGGACCTTGAGTTGGTTTAATTCTTTTGTATGATAAGCACTGGCTGGCTCAATCCAGCCCCACCAAATCCTCTTGAGTGGGGCCAAGTGGCAGAGCCGGGAGCTCTGAGTGGACCAGTCCGGGTTGTGGAGGATGACAGGAACGCACAGGAAAAAGGAGAGAGGCAGTAACCAAAACAGCCATGGCAGCTACGGGCCCGGGCCAAATCCCTCCTTCATATTCCTGCCTCCGCCCAATCGTCTTCCCCCCTCAGCTGTCCCGGGCCACAATAGGTTGAGCATCTTTTGTGGCATTAACGGTTTGTAGGAGCAGCAAAACAATGTATGAGAAGTGAGGAGCACAGGGTTCCCACACACATGTCCACACACCCCCACTGCAACCAGCTGATCGCGCCCCCCTGGCTCCTCCCGCTCCCCTTGGTACCCCCCTTTCACACACTTTCCACACATGCATGTACAAACACTCAATCGTACAAAGCAAACTCTCTCATCCATATAAACATACATTGCCGGTTTGTCAGACATATTTGCTCATGTTTAATGCATGAATTGAAATTTATGACTTGGTGCAGTTGTTGATATAGCGGTATGCTAGCGTGCACACATGAGCAGACACATGCACATGGAGTTTAATTGCCTGCTGAGGCCAATAGAAGGCCAAGGAAATCCTTTTGTTGCATGAAAGGCGAGGGCTTGTCTGGGATCTTGATTAATTTGTACTGTCATATGTGGGAGGGGTCTTTCACTTGGCAGCGCAGGGTGGGAATGTCACTTACTCAACTCCAGATTCCTTCATGTCAAACGACTGACAGTGGAACGGGCCTCCAACTATCTGCAGAGAATCATTTTGGCTGAAGCTCAGATAATCAGCACTGGTTCATGATTACAGATGACTTATCCAAAGCCAGAAATATAGATTTTAATAAAAAGGTACATCCATTCATGATGAATTCAGATTCTGATTCATAAATATATGACAGCTTGTCATCTCGCCATGTTTTACCTTATGCAACTGTTTTCTAAAAATCTGATTATCATTTTTATGTTACAGTTTTTTTTGTTTCTGTGACATTGTTCCCTGCACAAGATTTCACTAAAGTCATAGAAAGAAGTGGATGTGCTGGTTGTGTGGTATGAACAGCTCCTATGCCAAGTCTACTTAGATTTTTCTATTGTGTCATCAAGAACATGACAGGCAGTGAATACTCTAACTTAGTTATTGCAGTTAGTCTAGACACAAGGGGTTACAAGCCAGTGTACTCTCTATGCTGGTCCCAAGAGACAGGAAGGGCATCCAGTGTAAAATCCTTGGCAAAACATGGCAACCCAATGGAAAAGTGGTTAGCTGTTACTGTTTTCCTAGTGTCTGTGGGGTTTTCTCTGGGTACTCCATTGTCACCCCATCAACTTCAAAACATGCACAATATACTAATCCTCCTGCTAGTAGGTACACCTGATCAAGATTCTGGCACAGTTATGGAGAAGGGTCCACTGCTCCCGGCAGGTTGCCCCAGCAGCATTAACCGTTAAGCATTGGACCAAGAAAGCAGAACAAATTTCCCTACATAGACAAGTATACCATAACCTAACCAATTCCATTGATTATGCAAGTCACAGCACAGAAGAAGATATTTAGATAATGCAGTTGCAGTTGCAGTTTATAAAACTCATAGTAACGCAGTCCTTAATAATAGCTTACTATTGAGAGCAGTAAACAACTTTTTGATGTGTTTTTGCAGTGTGTTTTGCCACTCTGTCAAAATGCCGTTCTGTTAATGTGAAATAACAGGTCATGGCCCTGCTCAGTCCGCTTTGCTCTCCTAAGCTCAGTCTTCCATTTGTCTGTGTGTGGCACTCAGTGGATTCCCACACTCCACTGCTCTTACGCTGTCAGGCCTAATCACAGGCCGGATCTGTATTGATTTTCAGCCACCTGTGCCAGGCGCCATGCTGCTCACAGGGGCTCCAGGCGCTCGCTTCCTCCTCCTCTGCTCCTCTCCCCTTGCCCCAGGACGGCTACTGTCTCCCAGGGCAACTGACATAGAGTGTGCGGCACAGTCCATTTGTCACCAGTTGTCAGCGTTTAGTGGGGCAATGATGTGTGGCAGCATGGGGGAGGTAGTGAGGGGAGAATAAGACAAGGGAAAAGTTTGGGATGTAAGGTGATGTAGGTGGAAGAGCCCCTTTCAATGGGATGTCTCATTATGGAGCCAACTAGTGCCTCCTGTAAACTGCAGAGAATAATAAGAATAATAATGAAAATAGATTGGATTTTTATTGTGCTTTACTTACATCTATGAGGCATAACATTATGACTACCTGCCTATTATTGGTGTTGATACGGTTATGTGTTATAACTACCACACAAGCCATGTCTTTGCTCTCCACTGGGATCACCTATGGCCTGTTCAGCACTATTCCTTCCTTGAACCACTTTTGATAGATACTGACCACTGTAGACTGGAAACCCATGAACTGCAGTTTTGGAAACGTTTCGAACCACTCATCTACCATCACAATTTTGCTCTTGATTCAAACTCAATTTACCCATTTTCCTGCTTCTAACACATCAACTTTTAGGACAAAATGTTCAATGGCTGCCTAATATATCCCATCCAATTGACAGGTGCCATAATGAAGAGATAATCTGTGTTATTCACTTCACCTGTCAATGGTCATAATGCACAATTATCCGATACCGATACCAATCCGATACAATTATTAAGTTGGGACTATAGGATTGCACAAGGGGTGGTATGTGTTAGTGCAGAGTGCGAGCCTCATATCCTTGTTTGTTTTCCTTAATAACCAGAGACTTTTGGAGAATGTCAGGGACTGGATGTCATTAGCGGGGTGCGGCCGGTCCCTAGTGAGACATGGACCAAGTCAAGCTTACTCACTTCCAGCTCTGAGTCAACAGAGACGGGGCACTGTTCTGCCATCACAGCCCGATCACTATGACCCTGAACTCATTCTGAAGAAATTGGGAGAAGAGTCCCACTAAGGGAGACACCTTCTTTTAATGGAGCTGTTTTTATTCCAGGGTAAGTGGTTATTTAGGCAGTCTATGTGGAGAACCCTCTTCTGTAAACTTTCACTGAGGGCTTGATACGCTCTGGGTATTTATTTATTTATTTATTTTTTTGTAGCTAAGGAGAAAATAACATAAACGATTGGTGACTGCTGGACAATCTGATTTCCCAGTGTTGCTGACATTCCCAGAAAGTCTTTCTAGTTGTTTTTCCAGCCAGAACCATCCCTGTAAAGAACCAGTGGCCTTATTATGATGTAATAATTCTGTGCCTGAAGGGTAGAAAAAAGCCCTCTTTTATTAGCATATTAAATATATTAAACTTATTCAGAGTAGATATATCAATGCTAAAGTTTCATTTTACATCAGGGTGTTTTGAGGATGGTTACACTGAGCAGTACCAATGTCCATCTACCAGGATTTAGTTTGGCACTTATGGTCAAAAAGGCTTCAGACTTCCACCTCATTAAAATTATTTGACACCTTTTTTGAGGCTCAAGGTTTGACAAAGAAGCTCACATTCTGCGTGGATGCCATCTCAGTGTGACCATGATTTTCTTCAATTTGGGGAAGCAAACACAGGTGAACTACTTCTGATACACATTCCACACAAATGGGCCTTTTCACAGGCTGCCAGGCAAATGTGTGGACTTGGCCCTGACTATGAGTGTTTCCAACAATTATGAAAATATGATGAATGTAATCTTTAACAGTAAGTGGTATGTGTTTAAGGAAGACTGTGTGTGTTTCTGTGAGGATCTAGAGTGCTTTTGGCTGGCTGTTGCCCTCCTTGGTGCCTCTGTGCAGTCAGCATTAATGACTCTTCAGCAGGGGGTGTCATGATTGGCCAACCTCTTTTAGTCTGTCCAACTTTTGGGTGCAAGGCTGAGGGATCAGCTTGTGTAAACAGTGAGAGACCATTTCCATGCCCATATAAAAAGAAATCATCTTACCCGACGCCTGTTGTGGAGGGGTCACATGATCACAAATAGCCATCACAATTTGGCACAATTTTAAGACAGTTACTTCTTTTAGTCAGATCTACTATTTGGTGCTACAGTCCTGTGGTATTCTTGTGGTTTCCTGAAGCTCAGAGTTTGGAGATCAGGAACAATGCTGTGGGCTTGCTTTTTCTCCTCATGGCTGACTGGTTTGGAATTAACTCATTACCCCTTGTCCGAAGCGTGCAATTAGGCCTTGTACCACAATTAAGCCTTCATCTTATGCCTCAATAGCCACTAGCCTAAGCACTCACTGCCAACGCAACATCTACTTCTCATCTCTACTGACTGATCAACTGGCCACAGCTACTAATTGTAATGACAGCTATTGTTTCGGCCAGTCTTCTGGTATTGATTAGATCCGTATGTGCTACAACCTTTGAATGACAAGTAGCACAGTTGCAGAAGTGAGCTAATCCTGTCAGTAACATTTTAGGTCCTATAGGGATTCTCCAGACTTTTTTTTTCTTGAGGGTGGCCCAGAAACAATGCTTCCCATCTGGAAGCAACCTTTTCCTAAGGTCTGGACAAACTGATGGATGAGGGGGAGCTCTTGGATGTCCAGCTGAGACCGCCGACAGAGACCCAATCCATCACTCCTATTCCTGCTCCAATGACGGGCACCCATCCCAAGACCCGCAGGTCAAGGATTCTGTCAAAGCATCTCCAAAGTTCCTTCTGACCATGGGCACACTAATTCTTGTCATTGTAAGTGCATTCTCATTCTTGAAAGAGTACTTGTCATTTATCTACTTGTGACTGTCACCTCATGGACAATCTTCTCTGTGTTGCTTAAAGGTAGAATTGTATGAGGAATTTAATTTATTGGTAAAAAAAACTGGGACTTTAAACCAGGATTTTGTTCCCTAATATGGACAATATACACAAGACACAATGCATAAACATAACCAGATATAATTTTATAGTTAAACACTACCACAGACATTGACCCTAACCTTAACCATTGGATTTGAAGCCTAAACTTAACCCTAATGACAAGCAAGGTTAACAATACAAGATTTCTTTACAGCCAGAACCTTAAAAAATGTACAGATCCTTTCCCTAAGACACAGTCTTATGACATCATAATAAGATGACTGGTTCTTTGCGGGGATGGTCCAGAAACAACAACCAGAAACATGTAATTGGTCAAACAATAAGAGCAGTATTCCTGTCATTTCTTCAGAAAAATAATGCTTCTGAGGTTTGTTTGGTTACATGGAATTAATTCAAAGGTGAAAAGTCCAGGCAGGGTCTCATGAAATTATCAAAAAAAAAAAAAAAAAAAAAAAAAAAAGTTTTGTTTTTTGTATAGTGGTAATATTGTAATGATTTGTGTATTTTTTTTATATTGGTCATCTTAATTTAATTTTTTGTTTTCCAAATAAAAACAAATAAATATGGCTTATTTGATATAATTCATTCTTATATGTTAATGTAATATGAATGTGAGGGATTTAATTAAAAATATAGAAAAATGCAAGTTTAATATTTTATACAACAGTAACAGTAATTTTTAAACAAATAAGAGTGGAGATAGCCAAGGTTATAGCAGTCTGTTGTAAGTTTTAGTGGCTATCAGTCTGGACTCCAGTTCTCACTGATCAGTGGTGCAGGCGAAACTCCTGTCTGCTGCTAACAGAACTGTCCTGTTCTCTCATTTTGTTGGTTTAGTAACAGATAAAAAAAAAAAAAAAAAAAAAAAAAAAGCTTTGTCAAGTGAGGACAAGGAAAGAACTTCTTGAGGTGATTGTTCCTCTGAACTGCACTCTTTTTCTCACTTGCTCCCGCAGTAACAGGTGGGCAGTAATCATAAACATGCGTGTGCTCCTCACCCTCTCTGTTTTCTACTGCTGGACTGGCTGGTGGACTTAGACATACTGAATAAAAAATGCACCAAGCTTATCATCGAGATCGACCATTGTGATTCAACATAAAAATTAGATTTTTGACACCGCTCTAGTTTTGTGTCTAATGTACAGTAGCTTTTCAGTGAAGACTGTTATCCTGATTTCAGACAAACTCCTGTGAGGTGACTGAATAGAAGTCGGACTGAAAATTCAGTTTAGTTGCACAAATCTAGACTATGAAGAGTATGGAAGTGTACAGTGATTATAAAGTGCTACTGCTAAAATCTTGACAATCATGAAGATTATTTGCTGAAACCAATGGGTCACATAATTTCACTAATGAGAAAGCTCACAGCAGGGGAGGAAAGGAGACAAAAATAATGACCAGCTTACTATTGCCAAATTCATGGAAACCCATTATCTGATTCAAGTGCCCAAAATAAATTTGAATCTCAAATAATAGAGCCCTTTAGTGAAGCAAAACACCATTTGGGTCATATAAATGACACAAGCTGCATTTTAAGTCTGAACCTTGCTTCTACGTTTTTGTGCTGTCCGTTGTTGTGGTAGCGCGAGTTAGGCCAGAGGACATTCCCCATAGGCCTATAGGTCTCTCTGTGCATCTTAATAGGTTGCCCTGGATATGGCACTGGAGTCCAATAGGGAGATTATCGGGCCCGTCTGCCTTCAGGAGCTCTTAGGGTTGGTGTCTTTGTGCGGCATGAGAACAGGCTTGGAGTGCACCCAGCAAGAGGAGTGGAAATGTGTTTGACATACGCTCGGCGAACATGGCTGGGGAGGCAAGAACAGCAGGATACGATTAATGACCACAAAATAAGATTGCTACAATATGGCAACCCTGGTCCCCCCACCTTCTTCACCGTGGGGCTGTCATATTTCACCAGTTTGCCTACATTGCTGTGTGTCTTTGCAGTGTGTTTGTGTGTGCATGTACTGCTCATCTAGAAACAGGGTCTTTCATCTTCATTTTGTCCTCTCTTCATTACTTTTGGTTGTGATTGTAGACCATTCACATTCGATGGTGCATTCCTGAATCTTACAGGGAAGTCAGGGAGGATACAGGTCTTTGGGGACTTGTTGCATTACTCTGTACATCCACCAACCTTTAACAATGGTGGATATGATCAACAATAAGCAATGAGATGCAATGCTAACAACAAAAACAGTAAGTCAGTCACTGAGGTCTTCTTCAAGAATAACAAAAGCTTCACGTCGAGCTGCAGAGGGAAATCTGGAGGCCAAATGCTCCCAGACTGTTGTTGGGCTAGGGAGACTCCACTGAAGCGCTGGGGTCAAAACCCATGGGCCACCGGGGCAGAGATGTGCAGGGGTAGAGAGGGCACAGGGGAAGGAGGGATAGACCTTAACTAGGTGTCAAACAGACCCTGTGGATCTTTGCACATGAGCAGCGGCATAGCTCAGCCCGCACTGTGATGTTTGTTGACACGTCTGGGAGAGAATTTGGAAGTATTCAGTGCCATCATAAATCAGAAGGAGGCTTGATTTTTCCCATGGTTAGGAGCCTCATGGGTAGATCACTTTCATGTATTTTCTTCATAACTGTTTTTGTACTAAATTGCATGATTTGTAATTTGTTAAGATTAAGTGTGAATTATAAAATGCACCCAATGAAAAGTAACAGTCTGACGGGTCCAGAGAATGAAAAAGCAAATAATACATTAGTAAACAAAAAACAGTGTCTCATAACTGCAGGCATTATATGACATTAGACTACAGTTTCATTTAAGTCTCCCCAACTTTTCATCAACAAGCATTGGTCTTTTAGCCTAATATTATATCTTTTGACAAATTTCCTCACTTTTTGTATGCACTGGTTAAGCTGTAATGTGTAGTTTATGTGTTCAACATGTGGCAGAGCCCATCAGCCTCACTATGCACTCTCCACACCTGTTCTCCCAGCTGTTGCCATAAAGCACTCTGGGAGCTGATGCTAATTCCATGTATTTTGTTCTGGTTCAGATGGAAAGAAAGAGCGACAAAGGGAGAATTCCTCATGGTCTAACTGTATCATGCGCTATATTAAAAAGACAATTTCAACTTCTAGACTCTTGAGGTATTTGGAAAGACCTAGCCTGCCTGTGGTAAAAATAATAGGGGCACAAAGCAGAACAAGCCTCTGCCATTCCTCCTTCTCTGCACCACTCTTGCATGCACAAAGCAAATGCAATACAACAACTTACATAACTTTGAAAAATTATTGAAATTTGTACTTACTTGCTCAATAATATACTCTTATGAGCATTATGTGTCTATCCACAAGTATAGTAATAGATTGCTTGTGTCCTATTAGCTCCTTTAGCTAAATTGAGTTGCTTCTATTTATTACACACAACTTTTTGATAGTGTTCGCATTCTCCTATGTCCCATGGGACGGCCAGTCAGACACACAAACCTAGGCAGCAAAATTTACCTGCACGCTTCCAAAACAGTAAAAAAATTTGTTAATTTATATTTTGTGTGTAATTAATCAGACTTCTGCCAAGTTAAACCACGTCTATCTCTGCAGAAATGTGTTTTTTTCCCTGAACTTTACTTTTACATGTTTACCAAGTTATGTTTGTCAGGTTATTTGAATAAGGGATTAGTCTTAACTGTTTCTCCCATATGTGGAATAGCTAAACACAGTGGGTTGTATGTTTAGCATGCAGGGCCACGTATGACTTCGAATAATGCTTCACTTTTTCCAGAAGAATTTTGGCACTCATGGTATTATGATTGACTATGTTCAATTTATCTCTCCACTACTGCTATCCAGTAAAAATGGAAGAATTTAATCACACTCAAAGGTAGAGTTGGCTTATTTAGCTCTGATTTCTTAAATGGGACTGTTTTAGATAGAGACAAAATGAAAATGCAATATCATTCTGTGAGACTTTTACAGAAACCCATGTAATCCAGTTTATGTGCTTTTGGTTGTAATTTAGACCAAAAGCCAGTATGATGCTTGTGCAACAATTAAACAGGAACATTTTAGAAGGGTTTAATAAATATATGGGCTAAAGTGTGAGTTTCTGGCCAGTCAGCCTTCAAAATATATATTATTATTTTATTTTGATTATTTTAACTTTCTCTATTGTTCATCAAACATGTATCCTATCTACTTCCTGTATGATGCATTTTACACCTACTGGCTGTTACATTGATCTCTTTTTTAATCCTATCATTTAAAGAGCCTTGCAAATTGGCTAAAGTTATCAGGTATAGACTGACTAAACCTCATATCAACCCAGGTTTTCTTTTGTAGATCACAATTGTAACAAAAATATTGCATATTCTATTTTATTTATATTTTGAATAAATCAAAACATCTGTGATAGAAATGTGTTAAAATGACTAATAAAACTGTTTTGCTCTCCAGTGCAGAACCACCCACTGGCGGTCCTAACCTAGCTTCCTAACAGGCTGAGTGCAGCTCATGAGGCCTCAGACACGCTTAATAGGATTATGGTAATATAATTTTGTGCCGCTGACCTCAGGCCGCTGCCAGGTTTCTTGTAGATCCTTGGACAAAGGCTGGGAGCTCACCCAGGCTTCAAGCAGGCTGGCTCAGCTTCTTGGCACAGGCCAGTGTCCTCATGGGGCCAGCACAAGATGGATGACTGGAGGGCAAAGTCTCACTTCCTAAAGACTACTCCAACAGGGAGCACAATCAAGAGGGAAAAAAAAGAAAATTTGAGTTAGTCATTTGATGTTGATGACTTTGTACAAGCTGTTTTCATTCAGTGTACGTCTTAGTGTAGCCATCTATAAGATCAGGATGTAGGAACCCCTCCAGTAGCTTGAATCAGCGCAGACTGCAGTTCTTTAGCTGAGGCTGAAGTTCCCATGGAAACAGCCTTGTGCTCAACTTGTCTAGTTCTGTGATTTAGCGACGTTTGCTCCATTAGATGTGTCTTATTGGTTTAGCAAAGTATTTTATCGACTGGACAATTTGAAAGGAACTTGGTGCAGGGGTCAAACTGTGTCTATGGGTATATCAAAGCAGGGAAAGTGTTAAGTAACTACATACAGACAAAAGGAAATAAGAGAATGAGAAAAGTATATACTGTATGTCGGAAAAAACTCTTGTAATTGGACTGTCCACTCTTTGAATACTAAGGAACACACCAGACCAACAAAATTATCAAACTTTGAGAATGATCTAACTTTCAAATTTTTCTTTGTTAGACATTTTATTGTTGCCCAATCGCCATGGGTGTATCAACATTTTCTTTTCCTCTTCCTTTTGCCCCTAAAAAGACCACCCATAGGGACTGGAGGGGGAAGACGTCTCTGTGGAATAATAATGGGGTCTTCCTGGGAAAAATGCCCATGAAAATGGCCTGTCTGAAAAAAGAAAGAAAGAAAATTTTGTTCTTGTTTCCAGGCCTTGACTGAAACATCTATCAGGCCACTGCTGCTGGTCACAGGGGAGCAGGAACAGTGGCTCAGGGGCTGCTTGGGTCACTCTGCTACTAACACTGTTAATGTCAGAGGTAGAAGAAGTGCTATAAATCTGTATTCCAGTAAAGTACTGTTACTTTAAAATGAATAGGTGCAAGTAAAAGCAGCCAACAAGTAATTAGTGTGAAGTTTACTTAAGTAGAGAGTACGTAATGCTACTACCATTTCAACTACCATAACTAGTGTTTCTACTAGGGACAGTTGTACATAAGTATGGCTAGTGCTACCCTATACTGGGAATAATACTATTAGCACTACGGCTGCTGCTGCTACAACTAAAAACTACCAAAAAAAAAAAAAAAAAAAAAAAGTAACAGTGTCTGAATTGACTCTGAAGGTATCTTTTCTTAGAAGTACAATGATCAAGTAACTTAACATCTGGCTAAGGTCAAGGACAGCAGTGAAGAGAGCTACTGTATGCTCTGTAGTTGTCTGGTTAGGACAGAAGTTGTTTGTGGGTTTTTTTTTTGTTTTTTTTTTAATTTTCTGGTTCCTAAATAAAATATTTCAGGGAACTTTTTTATTACTCCATAATGACCTGTTTTTAAAAGTATATGATTTGAACTATTTATCTATTGGACAAGACAGTCTGTACCCACATGAAAACCCAACCAATGATTCACTTTGGTCAGGGAAAGCATCAGTATTGATGTAATTTCCTGCTTCCAGAGTCCTACCACATGAGACGGGATTCTGACGAAACCTGCAGGAACAGCTTTTTATCAAAACACAAAACACTTTATTCATGACTGTTACCACACAATATTCTTCATAATTTAAAAAATGATATCTTGTATGTTTCCTTTTTGTAAACCTTTTTAGGGCAGATTGAGAAAATGATGACAGATGGGGCTTTAAACTGATTCCAATATTTCATTTCATTCTTGTTAATAAAGACCATTATTTATTTTTATAATTTTGGTTGTCATGTGCCAAACTTGTCTTGATTATTCTTAATTTGCTATGTTTGGTGGCTAGCGCTTATTGCTCCATCAAAAATGTATTATTGTCTTGTTAAATTTACAGTACCAGTCTTGGGAACACAATAATTGCTGTTAATATGGGCTTTTTTAAACAATGAAACTAAATTAAGTTGATTTAATATGTTAGTTTTAACTATAAAAACTTAAAATAAAAAACAATTATTAGTCATTTATCTGTTTCAGTTGTCAACACTTTTGTATAACAAGGAAGCATCAGGATCTGCATTACCCACATTCCTGTGAGTTTTCTGCACAGCTCCTGCAGTGCACGGCTCTGGGCTGTGCTCACTGGCCTCCCTCTGGCCTGGAGGTTTGTGATGAGCCCTCTGCCTGTGCTCCAGGCCTGGGCCGCTGCTGAGCCCCTGATGGATGTGCCTCAGGGGCTCTCTGTGGGGGGGTCACACTCTCTGCCCTCTGAAGCCAGGACATTCACTGGGAGGCTGTAGATAACAAATATTAGATGCCTAAGTGTATACGATGCATCTTTTGATAAACAACATCCTAAAAAGTTAGATGAACAAAATGCAGTACATAGGTTGCATTAAGCAAAACAATGTGAGATAAACGTCTAAGTGTAAAGATGTTTTGGTGTTCATCCAAGCACCATCATTATTTTAAAAGTTTAAAGGAACCGGAAGAAAGTCACATGTTCAATCATTGCTGTCCACCAGCTTATGGACAAACACCAAAAGGTTTTTACTCTTAAACTTTGAGTCCTGTGATTTTAACAAAAGGTTTTTAATGTTTGGAATGTGGGTGTTTAGTAGACAAAAATGGAACCCACATAGACAGACAGTATACACAATATATCTATATGTGTTTAGTTAGTAGTAGTTATCCCTTTCTATCTTTTAGTGAGTAGAGTATATTTTGTCTGGACTTCTTCACTTGCTGATTGTACCATCACTGGGTGTAATTTAGTAGCATACTTCAGATTTCAACACAAAGCCATAGTACTTGATTGTGTTTACACTGTCCCTGATTTATTGAGGTCCCTTCTGTTGCGGTATTACTTGTCCTGTAATGAATAAACAATATTCAATGTCTGTTTGTTTCTTTAAGTCGATGTGTATATATTGGGGAGGGTGTAGACATACGTCTTTTCAAAAGGTTGTAGTTAGAAAACCTTATGAGCTCATGGTCTGAGAAGCCCAGAGCAAAAACCACTGCTCCCAGAACGACAATGAGAGGACAAGTAAAATAACCAACGCACTGTTTACCTCAGGCTGATCAAATGATAAGACAATAAGAAGAACATTTAACACTGATTAGGATCTCCAAGTCAAAACTCTCAAGCTGATGGCCTGTCATCGCTTGTATAGATACGTATATAATATATTTAACCAGGATTAAAACAATTGAAAATAAATGCCCAGTGAGATCAGAAAATTCTTAGTTTTTTGATTTATTGCAAACAATATAATACAAAAGATAAGCTTTTAAGCCATTTTAGGACAACTGCATTATCAAGTTGACAATGAGAACTAATGATACAGAACAGGATATAAAAGGAACAAAAATCATCCAGTTGATTCCAGCAAAAATAACATCTTCCAGAATAATGATTTGTTAGAAACGAAACAAAGAGATAATTTCCAGTTCTCCTCTCTAGAATTCATTGTGATACATAATCTGTACACAGCTAGGACGTAAATAAAAAGAACTTTTAGACGGAAACATTTACAAATGATAAATTAAACAAATCTGTATCACAAAAGACAGCACACTATCTCTGTTAGCTGCTGCAGGAAATAAACCATAATTGGAAATAGTTACTTTCACATAAAATTAATGCTAATGAATAAATTAGGAAAAGTGTACGAAAAAGAAAAGGAAGAATTATGGAAAGCAGGGCAGGCTCAGAGCTGCTGAAAGAATCAGGTCAAAGGTCACTTCCTGTAACTGCAGGAGCAGAAGTCAGAAGTATGCTGAGGTTTTGACACAGTGATGGCAGACAGCAGCCCAGAGGCAACTATGGCATCAAGGCAGCAACCAGACAAAAGTTACAACTAGCAACACAGTAAGGCCTCAAAGAGAAGGGCATGGCACTTGCTGAAGCACAATACTCTGAGTCAAAGCAAGAGCAAGGCGGCACAAATCTGAAGGATTCACTCATGACACAGTCACATTAAGGCCAAAAGCTCTACTTTGAACCTGCTGCTCAAAATTTGCATCTTAAAGGAATGACATCAAAATATTTACAATAAAAAGGCGGAATGTTCATTATAAGACAGCAGTGTCAGTAAACAGATTCTTTACACATCTTACTTCCTGTACAAAAACACCCAAGAGAAGTAAGGCCACTTTTTACCCAGCATTTCTGCTGCAAAATCTTCACATGATGTTGGTGCTCATCATGACAGTGAAGACAGGAGCAGATACATACACAGTACATACTAAAATATTTATAACCTGTATGTCCTCACAGAGGATTATTTAACAACAAACTGTATCTAAAAAAATAGAATTACAATTTTAAACAACATATAAAAGGCACTGTCGGGAGCCAATCCAAAGATATATATTCAGAATATAAAAAGTCATTGTTTTTCTGTTGGCAAAGTGTGTGTTACATTTTCAAACATGATGTGCGTTTCAGTCAGTGTCCTCACGGCCTGGAGAGCTGTGTGTAAATGGGCTGCTGCTCCCAGTGCTGTGGACTGTGTGTTTGCGGGACAGAGGGCACCCCGGCGCTGTCTGCGATGGGGGTGTACATGGGCCTCTGGCTGGGGCTCATGTAGCTGAATGTAGAGTACAGGCCTGAGCCTTGTCCCGCAGCGTGGCTGTAGTAGGAGTTAGCCCCCTGGTGCTCTGTATAGTCATACTGTGCTCTGGTGATGGAGGGGTACGAGCTGCTGTAGTGCTGCAGGTTGAAGGAGCCGTAGGTGATGTGTTGAGGGGAGCCCTGCTGCTCACTGTAGTGACTGGGACTTAGCTGCTCTGTCTTGATCTGGGTGGTCCTCTGTTGTTGTTCTCCACTCAAGTTGGTCAGTGTGTGCTGCTGCTGTTGCTTGGAGATCCAGCCACTATTCTGGGCCACCGTGGCACCGTTCATGCCATAGCTGTTGGTGTAAGCGGCCTGTGCGGCGCCCGCGTGGCTGTGGGGGGGCAGGTACTGGTCAAACTCATCTACGTCAAAGCTGCCCATGTTAGAGATGACCTCACTGCTCAGCTCTCCAATGTCCACTGCTCCAAAGTCGATGTTGAGCTGGCGGCTGGTACCCTCCTGCACGGGGCGACCCTCGCGCTTCAAGTCAGCTTTGCTGGAGGGAAGATCAGTCTTGGGGGTGGTTGGAGGAGTGGGTGGACCCTGGGACTGACCTGGGAAAAATATTTAAGTAAAATTTGCATTTTAGTTTACATGTTGCTTGTACATTTGTATAGCCTATGTAAATAAATTGCTATTTAGTAGGAATGTACTGTTTTTTAACCGGTAGATGATTTTAAATAATTTACCAATGCATCATTAGCCAACTTCTTTTTTCATGTTTTTAATAAAGTCATTGCTGACTCACCAGAGTGCTCGCCTGGGGAGTGCACCTCGCCCATGCTGGACGCGGGAGAATCAGCCTGCTGCAGTGCCTTGAAAATGGCGTTGGGTGAGATGTGGGTTTGTTCCCCGTCCTCGGGATCGTTTTGTCCGTTCTTAACCGACTTTCTCCGCCTTGGCTGGTACTTGTAGTCAGGGTGGTCCTTTTTGTGCTGCACTCTCAAGCGTTCAGCCTCTTCCACGAAAGGCCGCTTCTCAGCCTCGTTAAGCAATCTGTTAATAATGAAAAAAAAAAAAAGGTATTTAAAAATGTCAAACTTAAAACAACACAATATTCAGAAAGCTTTTAGAGACAGGTTGTTATATTAACATGGGACCATTAGGCTATTAGTTTGGGGGATGCAACCTTCTCGACAATTTCATATAAAATCCCTAATCAAAATTACGCATAGGATTGGTTTTCTACACAATGTTTTTGTAGGCCTAATGTTAAAATGTTTACAATAACATAGCATACATAACCTAGCTTATGAGCTGCGCAAATAAAGTAAATTTAATAGACAGCAGATAAAAAGTAACATGTAGTTTTTACCTCCAAAGCTTTCCGAGAGTCTTGCTGAGCTCCGCGTTGTGCAGATGTGGGTACTGGTCGGCCAGTTTCCTGCGTGCAGCCTGAGCCCACACCATAAACGCGTTCATAGGTCTTTTGACGTGCGGCTTGTTTTTGCTGGATCCGTTGACGCGCACGGGCATGGGTACGAGAGTCCAGTCGTAGCCCTTGAGCACCTGCGAAACGGCATCGCGGATGCACACGGGAAACTTTTCCTCGTCCGTCTCCTTCTTGTAGTCGAGGCCAGCCATCAGGAGGTGGTTGTCTGACGGCCGGGTATTCTCGGTGTCCGAGCCGGAGTGGGACGGGCACGGCGAGCCCGCCGAGTCGTCGGACATGCAGGGGCTGGGAGCGTCGGAGTGACACTTCTCCTGTTCCTCTGTCATCTTCAGGTAAGGGTCGAGGAGATTCATAGAGCTACTGTCCGCGTTAAAAAGAAGAAAAGTCTTCTTCTTAAGTCCAGGGACCGCAGTGACAGCTCCACACAGGTTAACTATCCGTCGTGGCCACAGTTTCTTGCACTACTTTGCAAACTGCAAGTGACAGTTTCCAATGGCAGAACTGTGGCAGAACTGTGAGGCGGTGACTTAACTGAAGGCTGAGACACGCTCCGTGCTCTGGGAAGGTTAGCAGAGAAATCTAAAGAAGCGCAGCCGAAGCCTCGATTTATGTTGGACGGCGAGAGCGCGATTGGGGGAGACTTGGAGGAGGCGGGACGTAATCTGACTCTGCTCCCAGTGCGCTCCGAGTCAACAAGTGAGACGGCAGTTTACCACTATTCCTTTAGACAACTAAACTACGAAAGAAACGAAGATTTTAATAGGCAATACCCCACTGCCTTTTTACTGAAAGCCTGCACAGTTTAGCAGGATTTCATGAGGCCACAACATTACCCATTCTTACAGGATCAAGGGCTTTTTTCAAATAGCCTATAAGTTACATGCATATACCTGAGAACACCTGCATATGTACCCTAAGACATAGGTTATCAAAGAAAAGCTATGATGTTTATCACAATGTTACTTAAAGATAGAACCTATCAATAGGCTTTATTATTTAGAATCATACTAGTAGACTATGTTATGAAATTTTCAGTTTATTAACCATCATTACGACGTTAGTTGTGACGGTTCTGGTGCTTATTTGAGACTTTAAAAGTGTTTGACTTGTCTATACTTTAGTGAGATTCAGTGCAGTCTGTCGAGACGATCGGGTCTTCAGTTTCCACAACGACCCATAGGGGGCGACAACGCTCCAGAAACTTTAGACATTTCACACCTATTTGATTGGTTTGAAGCAAAAAATATATGGTTCACAAACTCGTAAAACATGTGGAACTTTTTTATGTGATTTATTTTTATATATCACTTTAATGTTATTTTATGTTTTAATAATAAATATCATAAAAACAAAGTGGAGTTCTGGACTCTAAAGGCTCTTGTATTATGAAATGTGTAATATTAATATATCTTATGCACAAGAACAACCACACAAATAATAATAATATTCAAGGCATGTAACTTATTTTCACACACATTATTATTGACAAAATATTAAGTTGAGCAGTCTCTCCTCCTTCTCTAATGCTTGGAGGTATCTAGTTACAAAAGTTATATACTATGTTGTACAGTCTGCCTTCCCTTGTCCCCTTGACCCTGACATTTTCATTAAGAGCACCTTCTTATACCTCAGTGTACATGTTGTTACAGATTCTTGTCTCTCTGCCTTGTCAGCTTCCCTGCATGGACCTGTTTGATATAATACAGTTCAGACATGGTGTTCTTCCAAAGGTCAGTGTGGTAAGAAACACAGGAGGTGAACAGTGTTTTTGTTTCATCATCACTTGATAGGTGTAATTATGGTAATTTTTGTAACACTTCAAAGTAACTCTAGACTTGGGCCAAAAACCTTGAGCCATTTCCATCAATAAAGTAGGACTTACAGTGAGAATAGCACCATCTGGTCACTTAATGACAAATAAAATGGTTCTCGAACTGTGGTACAGGTTCCACTGGTGGTACGTTGACAACTCGTACTACTCAGGAGTCAGTTCTGATTTAGGTTAATTTAGCTTAGAGCCTATTTTATTTATGTTTTAGTCTGGCTGTGTTTGGGGATTAAATGTGAAGTGTTGACCCCTGCTCAGTTCTGGTTTAGTCCTGCCTTAGTCTCAGTTAGCCAAATGTTTTTTTCTGAGGTGGTACTTAGTGTAAAAAGTTTGGGAATCACAGGTCTATTTATTTTCTTCTGGTGATACACAGGAGTTGCCACCGGTTGAGTTTCCCAAGCAAGTGGGGGAGGGGTTTGTCCCAACAAGTAGAAGAGGAAACCAGGGATGGCTAACACAGAGGCATCAAAGGTGTAGTGTGGCATGTTCGCGCCCCCACCTCTGCTGACTGCACAGGAGCCCATCAGACTGTCCTAGTACTACCACAGGTTCTAAAGGTGGGTCCACCACACTCACGGCTGCCCGCCCGCCCTGCAGCCTGCCCGCAGCCCGAGCCGATCTTGGGAAACTTCTCAGCTTGACTTCGAGCCACGGCGTTAAAATTTTGAAGCAAACACTGGGGGTAAACTGCCAAATCATGTCTTCCACCTCGCAGATTCCACGGCAAATGTTTGAACAGGCCGCTCCTCACAGTTTTTTTTTAGTTTGAAACTCAATGTCATTTAGATGAAGGTGTATTATGTGTTTTAACAACACATCTGACTACTTTTATTTTTCTGGTTTTATAGTTGCAATGTATTTCTCCAAATTTGTCAAGAAAATAAAGGTTGATTAAGCTAAATGACAAGTTAACATTTAACCAATACTGCAAAATTAGAGCCGAGCTATATTAGAAACACATGCAATATGCAATATGTTCAATATCACAATTACAATATGATTGAAGATACCTGGCATAAATGTAAGACTTTGTTAACTATAGACATAATAAAAGTTAATTTTAGTTTGAATTTAATGAAAACTTACAAGGCTCTGGACTTACTGGTCGAAACTGGAAATTAAAACATGTTTAAGATTAAAACTAAATTTAGGTTTTACACAACACAATTATCTATTGGTTCCTGACACTTGTTTTGAAAAGTCCACGTTTCCGTCAGATGGAACACCATAACATTATTACAACACAGTTGTTTGCCAATATTACAATAACAATACATTTTCAAAGTATTGTGCATCCCAAGCATAATGTATGTGAACTAAGCAAAACAATCCCATAATGTAAATGGGATGCAGTCAGACATTTAAAGAAGGAAACTTTAGTTGATGATATATAGTGTTGCATAGATATTTGTGCCTTGAGCTGCACACAACTGACATTACACCTGTCTGAGACTTTCCACAACTAGTGCCAGCTGCCCTAGACATGGCAGCAGACTGTAAGATGGAGACCTAAGAGAATTTTCCTTCCGGCTCATGTTTTTTTTTTTTTTTTTTTTTTTTTTGGTTCTTGAAAGAATTTAAATTCTTACAAATGTGCCCTAGTTCCCCAGATGTTTGCCAAAAGCAGATCAAGGCAGGTCTGGCCACAGGTGACTGTTGACCCTAGGCATTTTAGAAAGGGTAGAGTTTGTACAGGGCTTATGAAAGCCTTGTCACTGTCACAAGGATGGGCTTATATTCTCTCACACCTCCATGATATCTAGCCACTACACTTGCAGTGCAGTAAGCCTAATTTTATGCCACTTCCAATGATAAATAAAAATCAGTGTAGTTATGTTTTTAAATTAATGTATTGACCTATTAGCCAGAAGAAGAACTGGAAGTGACAGTACTACTTCAAATATTCAAGTAGAAGTAAAGTACTCCATAAAATTGTTAATCAAAAGCAAGTAAAAAAAGTACTCAGTGTAAAGTAAGTTGAAAGTACATACTTCCTGTACCACTATTGCTGCTACTATTTCCAGTACTACACCTCTTATAGCACAATTGATCTCTACGTTACTTCCAGCAATAAAATGCAGTCCATCCTGGCCTTCATCCTCTGATACTGTGAGAGATACTTGCTTATACACACTTTCTTGTATACTGTATCCTCCCTATGTCCTCTAATAGAGATAGTGAGGGTGTAATCTCAGCTTTATTCTGCAGGAAATTAACTGATTTTGGTTCAGGTACGTAATGGAGGCAATTATTCTTAATACATTGGAGATATACCACTATTGAGCTATTAGCTGTAATGCAATAGCCTAAAGCAATTGTGATGATTATAAACATGTTATCAGTTAAGAGTGGAGGAAACATAGGCACTGATACATAAATTATTACAGCATACAGATGGTGTATTCCAAAACAGGGGGTCCTAAAGGCTGGGTCAGGACAAGAAAGTGTTAATACTTCAGATTACTCTTGAATGGCTGAACATGTTCACTTGGATTTGATATGTATATAGTCTGCTGCTGCATATTTTAATATTGTGCTGAGCCAATACAACAAAATGTAATTTTATATACATCTGTTGTCTAAGTCAAAGTTATTAAACCGGACCTAGAAGAAAGTCACAGTTCCCTTTGAAATATGAGTCCAGATAAAATAAAGGATAAATATAAGGAAATACAAAAGGATAGGAGGCAGCTTGTGTTAATCCCTCATAGTAACTATCATGACACACACCTGAGGACTACCTGCAGTATAGAAGTCAGCTGAGTGACTCCTATGAGGGCTCAGGTGGCCTGACCCAAGAGCCAGTTTAAATGACAATGGGATGCTCTAAAGGCAGGTCTGACCTGCAATCAGCTCTGAATGACAATGGCTCATTGTCAACATGATGGCAAACTGCTGTTGTGCATCCTCACCAGGGGTTCCTTCAAAACTGACAAAAGGCACTGGGCTAAAAGGCAACATCAAGTAACATCCTTTGAACAGTTTTATGTGTTGTTTTTAGTGGTGTTATATGAGCTACTAAGCCAGTGTATTACAAGAGGATGGTGGCTGTTAAAAAAACAAATAAAGGGGTTATTATCAATTAACATGAAGACTGAGATAACACAATAAACTAAACCAATATAAACAGCATAAAAGAAAGACTGAACACAAACCTACGCAACAGGTGAGACCAACAACTAGTGTGTTTTAGTGTTTTTTTTTTTTAAGCATGACCCCAAAATATCTAAATAAAACTAAACTAAATCAAAATAATATAAGTTTTTCTATGTTTCCTTCCTGATATGTGCCCAACCTCCACTCTCCCATGTCTGGATGTTTACATTGTTTTTTGTGTGGGGAAACTCTCTACTGCTCGATTTTTCCCAGTTTTGTGAGGCATCGTGCTGACCTGGGCTGACGGACACTGCTCACAGCTCTTTGGCACTGCAGCTCGTCAAACGTCCCATCCACAGCTCACAGTGATGTCAGAGTGGCACCTCTGGCTGCACACAAAGGCATCATTCACAAACACGCAGTACACACTCTGCTCCTGACAACGTAATGGAACTCTGGGTCTTTCCCCCTCCTACCTTTTCCTATTCTCAGCTGAAAACGAGACCTCTTTGTCATATGTGTTGTAATAAACTAAAAATATACTTAGGTGTTTCCCCATTTACCTGTTGCACGTTTGTCCTTGTTGACATCATTATTTATTGGCCACCTTAGTTTGATTTCATCCAACCCCAACTCAATAAAGTTTGTAAAATGTAAATAAAAACAAAATTCCAATCGTTTGCAAATCTCATTAAAACATGATTTATTCACAATGGAAACTGCTGAAACTGAGATATTTTACCATTTCATGACAAAAAGATTTTTATTTTGAATTTGATGGCAGCAGCAAGTCTCAAAAAAGTTGGGATGGGGGCAACAAAAGGCATTTTAGAAAGACAGGGCTACATTATTGGGACCTAAAACTTCAAACTTGAAACTGAAAATCAAGGCATGGCTCAAGAGGACTTCCTGAAGTAATCAATTGTTTATATTTACATTTTACACTGTTCTTTATTAGGGTTTTATTTTGGTCTAAAAATAAAAAAAATGCCCATTTGGGAACAATGGCTGTAAACTCATATTTCATTATCCTCCCACCTTGGCCCAGTGCTTTCAGCAGAGCTCATTTGTCAAGCTGGTCAATGAAAAGCCCCATTCTTCCTCCACAGTCACCGCGATACTAGAAATGCCAAGTTAATGAAAGAGTGATGATATCCAATCACCTTCCAGAGCATCGCACCTGCATCAGAGGCACTGCTCCCAAAACTCTGCTGAATCCTCACAAATGGATCCCTTACAGATGTACTTCCTCTCAGCTTTTTGACGCTGATATCACTAGTTGCCAAGGAAATAGGAATCTCTTGTGTGGCCGAGTAGATCCAGTCCTCTTAGGTGTTTCCACTGGGGATTTCAGCATTAGACCGTGGCAATGGGATTAATAGCTTTTCCAAAGGCCAGGGGTGAAATGAACAATGGCATACTTCAAGGGCTTTAAAATAGTGTCTTATTACAATTAGGAGAGTCCAGTCTAACTTTGATAAATCCTATTTGCTAGAAAAAAATGCATTTACTACCTAACTTTTTACATTTGTTAGAGATTCAAGGGCCGTCTACACCACTATACAATTCTGTTTTGTTTCAGAATTACATTTCCAGTGCCTCAAGTACAATGTTTTTGTAAAGATGGTGCAAATCTTTGGAGTCAAAATGTTTAAGTCTTGGTTAAGTCCAGCCCACGGTTTTCAGCATTGTTGTTCACGCTAACTGACAGTATAACAAACAATACGCATTGACTTTTGTATTTCCCAAGTCAGAAATGGAAAGGTCAGTAATGGGTCAAGGACAAAAATATTAATTTTGTGTGGATCCAGACCCAGATGTTTTGATTCAGGAGTGATTTTTTAGATATGGATCAAAAATACTAATTTCATTTACTAAAAGAATACGTGATTTGTTTTAGTAGATTTTGGGGGATTTGTGGCTCAATGGAAAGAGCATTTACCCTTGAACTCAAAGCTCTCCTACCATTGCAAGATAGTCTCAGCTCCCTGAGTGCTGCTAGTTCTGATTTTCCTTCTTTTTTGCAATTCTGTGTAAATAGTACAATTGTACTTTAAAAGAGAGCAATAATGGGGCTGAACACAACAGGCTTTTGTAAATGTTAAAAAGAAATTAAAAGTAATGTCATGTGGGCTGGGTCCATATTTTTACCCCCAAAAATTACAAGAAAAACAATATCTGGTAAGGAAAGAAATTCTGTATATTAATTTTTATCAGCTTGTGCTCCCTTCTCTTTGCACGTTTTCATCTTTTTATTTCCTGCCTCCTTCCTCGTTCGGCCTGTCTAACGATCACTTTGCAGCCTGATCAGGGGCCAGAAGTGTAGACAGCGAGAGGAATTAAGTGAAATCCGTGCCAAACATAACACAAGCCTAAGACCTGCTTGTCTCCGCTCTCTCATTCCTTTACTTCTTCCTATTTCTCCATTTGGTTGTAGTATAGTGTTCGGGACGGCCTTGGCGCAGTGGGGAAGCGCCATCTAATTGCCCCAGCTCAGCGGTGGTGGCCCCAGGTCTCCAGGAGCTGGCCTCTCCAGCTCTAGTGTTACACTTTAAGGAAATTGTCCTTCAGTGTTTCCTGAGATTCAATATTTGCACAACTTTCTCGACCATAGGAGCAAAAAGGCAGGAGCTGGAGAGTTACTGACTGTGGCGCCCAGTGGTGTCCTGTCCTGCAACTAGTTACCAATCAGCCAAACAGAAGACTCTCCATGGTGTTGGCGAAGATGTGGCTACGCCAGAAGATGGTAACAACAGCAAATAAGAAGTTTTTATGTGAGGTTGGACAATTAGAACACAGCATAATATAAAAAATTGAATAAACAATTCTTTTAAATATTATAATTCTCATGGACTATTCTTATTCTCAAGTTTATTTTTTTATAAGTGAGTTTTTTTTTAAACAAGCTTAAGAAAAGAGACATGACTTTATTTTAATGGACTCTCTTTTCATCTTTAGAGGCAAGTTTCATTTTTGAAGGAACACATTTAAAAATAATCCTTTGCTTTTATTTTTCTAGTTGGCAAAAAACTATTTTGATGATGCTACTTTTTAATATAGACATTTATTTTATTATTGTGTTTTTTTTATTTGAGGGATGGGTTTATTTTTATAGCAAGATTTAAAAAGAATCTATAGCTGCTTTTATTTTTCAAGTGCACAAAAACAATTTTGATGTTGCGCCTCAATGCCTGTGTATAAACTACATGTTGTTACATATTACCATTTCAGTTAAAATAATTGTTTTTGAATTTGATGGCTGCAACACATAAAAAACTTCAGGTGCAATAATTTAAAAATTCTGAAAAATGTTGCCTCTTGCTGTCTAGCTTTTATTCTCCATGTAATGGTAAAATGTCTTACTTGATTCGTTGTTTAGGTTTTATTGGGAATAAAATAGGTATGGCAACTTACTGAGTTATGATTTTATTTATGTTTTACACAGTTTCTTTTTAAATCAAATTTGAAAAGGTATATTAAAAATGGGGTCCAGATTCGGTAACACAACACACTGATGAGATCCAGATTTTACTCAACATGAGCTGGATGCCAGTGGATGTCAGTGCTGTCAGTGACCAAATGCAGTAAATATTCATAAACAACTCATATAAAAAGAATGCAGTTCCTTCTTTAAAATCTGTGTATTTACTTTGATTTATACAAAAAGAGGTGTAGCTACTGAAATGTTGCATCTTACAAAATTGGCATTGTCTTTACAGAAAAGAAGGCAGCACTCTGTAATTAGGTGTAAGAAAGTCTTGTTTAAAATTAAATGTTTCTTGTTTGTTTGAAAGTAAATGTGTTTTTTTTTTTAAATTATCATTAATCAGTGATGTTCTCTGTGGATGGAGATAGAAGCCATAGATCCTTATTTCTGTTCTACGCTAGGCACAGTCTGAGTATTTTAGACCACTCCGTTCAATAATCTCTGCGGTCCAAGTACTTTTTTTGCCTTCTTCTCTTTCTAACTCCCTCTATTGTGCAGTCTCTATGTGCCTCCAGCTCTCACTCTGTGCCTAAAATATAGTAGTTTCCTATTCCAAAATGACTCCAGCAAAGTGCATGACTTGATGCCAATCCTCCCTTAACACTTAGTTTGTAATGTGGTTTGTAAAACCGGTTCTGTCCCGTACATCCACATTTCAAAAGCAGTCAAGTTCTAGGCACAGTTTTCATGTTTCAGTGGCATAATGTAAGGTAGATAATATATACTTCACCAGTCATAGTCTGTTTTTAATTTTTAATATTTACAAATTTGGTTTGAGCCATTTTGATTCTACTCTTCTTCACTGCATAGCAACATGAGGTCCAGGTGTATTAGTGTCCCATTGTTTTTGTTTTTTTATCCTACATTTTTAGGCCTTTTGTTCATTTAATTCTGCTTACAATTCTTTGGAACCTTCCGGCTGTGCTGTAAGGGTGCTGTCATCCACACAATGAAGATTAAATTTATTCCTCCAACAATTTATTCCTTTAAGTCATCTGCTTTGTGAAATATGTATTCTGCATGTAGGTTGAGAGTTTTGGGTACACATTCTTGACGGACGCCTCTCTCTCTTCTAGTCTTATTTGTAATGTTTCACTCTGTAGACCCAGTGAATAAATACTGGAGACAGATACTGCTGGGAAATTACACAGAATCAATGTAAATGTCCCATAGTGAATAAATGAGAGAGTGAATGCCCTGCAACTAACTGGCTTTTGTTCAGGGCGTACCTTACCTCAGGCCCATAGTTGTTGGTATTCATAGTTTTCAGTCATGGGACGTTTTCATTCCACTGGAGGGCAAAACAAACATGTCTACGTGCAGTAGATATGAGGAGATACAGCCAAATAAGCATTTAGATGGCCTGATAGCTCAGGACAAAATACAATATTGGTGACCTGTGACCCGTATGAGGCACCACTGCCCTGTTTGAGCCTCTGAAAACAGTCAGGTCACTGCCAGAGCTGAACCCGTCTCCCTATACTACCACCGTGACACGAAGCAGTTCATAAATGCACCAAAAGTTTTTTCAGTCTGGGTGGGACATCACCCCAGGGTATGGGAAGGGCATTCATTTTTCATTTTAAAAGATGAGTATGACAAACAGACAGACACAACAAACTACTGCTAAGGGTAGCTTAAGGCAATTTCATTTGAATATGTTCACTGCAGATGCATTGTGTACTTAAGCTGCTAACCACTGTTCGCCCTCCCAGGCAGAGGAACTACTTTAAACGCACAAATCTATAATCATCTTATTTCCGAGTACATTTTCTCTGATGAGATTGTGTAGAAACAAGTTCCTAACTTGAGTAAACAGTGGCTTTAGCTAACCCCACGACAGCTGTGGCTACAGTGGTAGCTTAACACCACAGAGTCTGTAAAAATGTGCTATAAACAAGTGATGGTTTATTACTATTATAATGAATTTGAGAAACTATTTAATGTTTCTTGATTCTTCATATTTGGAATAAAATGTTACATAGTGTTGCTTTAATTAAGTGGGGACTCTTGAGACCCTGGACCTTGCTGATCAAATCTTCCACTCTCACACTCTCTTCTTTCCCCTCTGGACCCTATAGGCGCTTTTCCACTAGGCAGAACAGTACGGGACGTGTCAGTAGGGGATGCATTAGAACGTGTAGCCCCAAAACCTGCTTGTGTTTACTTTATTCTGGGTCCAGGAGACCGGCATCTGTTACTTAAACACTGACGTCACACAAGCGCAACAAAAGTTGTGTTAATAAATGAGATAAAAAATGTGAAACTCACTTTCAAATCATAAAGGCGCTGGCAACATTTAATAAAAAGACGAGCGTAGATCCTGGTGTGTGTCTGTGTGAGACTGGTGTGTGCCTGTGTGAGGCTGGTGTGTGCCTGTGTGAGGCTGGTGTGTGTCTGTGTGAGACTGGTGTGTGCCTGTGTGAGGCTGGTGTGTGTCTCTGTGAGGCTGGTGTGTGTCTGTGTGAGGCTGGTGTGTGTCTGTGTGAGACTAGTGTGTGCCTGTGTGAGGCTGGTGTGTGTCTCTGTGAGGCTGGTGTGTGTCTGTGTGAGACTAGTGTGTGCCTGTGTGAGGCTGGTGTGTGTCTCTGTGAGGCTGGTGTGTGTTTGTATGAGGCCGGTGTGTCTGTGTGAGACTGGTGTGCGTCTGTGTGAGACTGGTGTGTGCCTGTGTGAGGCTGGTGTGTGTCTGTGAGGCTGGTGTGTGTTTGTATGAGGCCGGTGTGTCTGTGTGAGGCCAGTGTGTGTCTGTGTGTCTCTGTGTGAGGCTGTTGTGTGTCTGTATGAGGCCGGTGTGTGTCTGTATGAGGCTGGTGTGTGTCTGTGTTAGACTGGTGTGCGTCTGTGTGAGGCTGTTGTGTGTTTGTATGAGGCCGGTGTGTGTCTGTATGAGGCCAGTGTGTGTCTGCGTGAGGCTGGACCTAAAGCTGTATTAGCTTCAGTAAACAGGAGATTACTTCCGGTTTGCTGCCAGCTTTTGGTGCATTAAAATAATTTCTCTGTGCCACTTTAACACATTTTAACGACTGAACATATAACATATAATTTAACTTGTGTTTATTCCAGTCTAAATTAAAAATTAAATGTTTAGATTCTCAAAGTGAGAGCCATACTTTGGAAACAACTGTTGCTAATATACGCTAGCTTTATTTTTCGAAAAAGTTGCCTCAACATTAACTCGTCCTGTCTTGGAATACGACTGTTTATCACAAGGACAAGTACGTGTTTGATTAAAAATATTAATAATAATAAAAAATAAAAATAAAACATTTTTGCTTTTATTTCTGTCCTTTTTTGTTTTTGCTCAAGTGAGGATTCTCTCTCATCTAATCAAATCGTAGCAGTGCCCACCTCTAACTGTTCCAGGTCACTTAACCGTCCTGGACCGCATTACGGAGGAGTGCCAAAAGTAGAACAGTTTGGACTGCTTTTTGGGAACACTTTGGAACACTTTGGGAAGTGGAAACACCCCCGAAATCGACCCGTCCTACCCCGTTCCGACCTAGTGGAAAAGTGCCTTGCAGCTTCTCGGGGCCTAGCATCTGCACATGCTGGTGTATAGACTGCTATTGTTCCGGAGATAGGCCTCAGTGATCATCCCGTGGAGCTCTGAAGCCACAGTTCCAGGTCAGGGGAGTGCACTGAGGTGGAGGTGCTAGGTAATTCTAGATTGGTAATTATAGAGCATGCATGGCGGTGCAATATAATGGTCACAGTTTTCAGATAACCTGTTTTGTGAGTCAGAGTTTGTCACCCAGACGTCGAGGGACAAAACCTCATCATTGTGTGAGGATGTCTCTCCCGCATTCCTTCAGACTCAAAGCAAATGCCGCTATCTTCTCTCCACTAAGTCAACCGCACACCTGAGTCACTAATCAAAGTCTTCCTTTGTGGAAACCGAGAAACAATATGGTCGTCCTAAACTGAACACTGATTTCTGACTGATGACTAGACCACTGCTTATGTGCACACAAGCAGGAAAAGAAAAAAATATAAAAGGTAAAAAGAATACAGTTTTATTGTATCAGTAGATAGTTAAATGTTTTATTGACATAGTGAGGAATTCAAAGCAGAGAGCACACCCCATTACATCCCAACTGTGACCTCATCTGTGTAGCCAACCCACATGACAGCCAGTGTGTTCCTCTGTTACTATCACCCCAGTCGTCTTGTTCTTATACAGTGAGTAAGCTGTAAATTGGACACACGTTTAATGCACATTTGTTAGGATTTTCAATACAAAGACTCTTTCAGAACCATGCTTACAATGGCAATTTTATATTTTGCTCAATAGGCCTTTTAAAATGTATACTTGAAGCTTTTACATCCTCTCAGTTTCATGAAAATTAATAGCGGGCCACAAAAAATATATGCAGAACAGAAAGCAGAAAGGATGCTCTTCCTCAACCCTACATTTATTCTTTTTTTTTTGTGTGGCACCAACTCCCAAGCTAAAGGAGCTCATAATTTCTAGACAATAACAAGCACATAACAAGAGGTACTTAGCTTTTACTTTCGGAGGTGACAGACTAAACGAACAGTAGCCCTTAGTCAAGAGCAATAACTCCATGTTCCTATCCATAATATGCCAACTTTCTACAGCCAAAACCAAGCTAACAACCAAGAAGCAGCCATAAAAGTTTTTTTTAAAGGATGCTATGAAGTCCAGACTGATTAGTTAGCAAGCCTCAAGCTACTGCATTAGCCAAAGGAAGCCCAATCACCATCATCATCACTGCTAGACTTCTCCAGGAGCCAGCGCTGCATGATGTACTGTTCTTCACTGCAGCACTCAGAGCCACCTCCACCCAAAAACTGCCGGGAAAGAATACCCCACCCATAAAAGCTAATATTAAGTCAGCGAGCCAAATGACCGCAACAGAACAGTTTATCAAGAAGCTATGGCTGTACGTTTTTTCCAACACTCATCTCTGCTCCACACTTGTCTTCACAATTACTGTCTGTGCACTGTAAACTGTGTGGGACTGCACATGAAGGACTGGAATACTGTGAAAGTAGCACCAGATGTGTGCGTGTGTGTGTGTGTGTGTGTGCGCAGGACCTGGCTAAGAGGAGGGAGTGAAGCTGCAGATCCAGAGAGGGCATGCATACTGAGTGTCAGGCGATTTAGCATAGGTAATATGTTGAAAGAAAGTTGGGTCGTTTGTTGTTTGGATGTTTAGATTTGACATTGAAATGATATTTTCCAAAACTTATGTAGTATGGTATATCCAGTTCTAACTCATTGGCTACCATAACAAACATTTGATACAAAGGAAAGATTTGTTAGTGTTGTTGAGCAATTTGAAATCATTTTATTTACATGACCTTATGAATGTGTTTTAGACAAATTAGTTTTGACTGATGCAATTTAAATCGCAATGTAACCTAGCTAAGTAATTGTTCAATGATTTCTTGCTTATCCTTTTTTATTAAGGACCCCTCCCCCCCAAAAAAAAAAAAAAAAAAAAAAACATAGAATGGAAAGGTAACACAATGCTCACAAACTTTACCATACTGCAGGAAAAGTGCAGTCCAGTGCATTTTCAGTACCTGCGCTTGTTAAAATATAGTTGAAAGTATTCAATGCATTTCCAGAAGCCCTCACTCTGCCTTCAGGATAGATGCAGAAACATGACCTCCAGTTTACATTTGCAGCACAACAAACCAGGTCAGTGTTCAGCAGAGGACTAGATTTTTGCATTCCAGTTAGTATCTTTTGCAGCTGCAAGGTAGGTCTTTTTCACTTTGCCATGTCTGTGTCAGCAACAAAAACTTATAAAAAAAACTAAAAAAACTAAATAAAATAAATAAAATTCCAACACACTAAAAATTACAACTTGGATCCAATTCTATTTTCTTTATTTATTTGTCTTTTGCACATTGTTAGTATAAGTGACTTTACTCAACATGTACAGTCCAACATGATTTAGATCAATGAAGTAGAATATGGTAAGAAAGTGAATTTATTTTAGTAGCACAGTTCAGAAAGCTTCAATGTTGATATAGTAAACATTTATTGATTTTAATATGTAAAATAATCAGTGACTATGGTTTAAGAGTGTAAAATATAAAAAGCAAATGATATTGTAATGTCAGTAAAATAACTTTTGCATAACATGTATATTTGGCTATAAAAGCTTATTAAAATAAGAAGGCTCCTAATGCGCCTCAAGGTTTTTTATGTGGATGTGGTAATACTGTAGCTTCTTGTCACTGATTTTGAAAGAATCCACTTAGGGACTGGCCACTAAAAGACACTACAGCTGTGCAACTCCAACAAGTTTTTTTCTTTTTATTTATATATTTATTTTTACTTTTTTTTAGATTCAAGACCATAACACTAGGATTTGGCAGTAGCTTCTCCCATCCCATCCAGATGTTGCCTGGCCAGTACACAGCACACTTGTCAAGCGAAGGCCAGTGACGTTTCAGTGGCAATCGTGCTCTTTGTGCTGGAGTGGAACACAAGTACGCACAAGTGAACGAGAGGAGGAAGAGATCTGCCAACAAACGCACGCTCGCCAGGAAGTAATTGTTTCCATGCTGCTCACTGGAGGCACAAGATTCTCTTTGCTCAAATCTTTCAAATGCAACATGAAGTTACATGTATACACAAGCTCTGCGGTGACTTTATCATATAAATACTTATTAATCAAACTGTGGAATTTGAGGAATACACCTGTTTTTTGTTATATTCTTGAAAAATTACTTGTCGGTAAGAAATTATAACTAACTTTTTGGTGCTGTGACTTGGTGAAATTGATTATCAATGACAATGGCTGCCAAAGATTTGTATTTGTTATTTTTATGAAAGGTAGGTTGGGTAACAGAGGTGGTGTGATTAGGAGGAGTCTTTGCTCTGTTGTTTATCTTCTCAATGCACACCCATCACATTTGTTTATCTTTTATTTACTGCAAGCCTGTACATAAAAGTGTATCTTTATATGCTTCATTGTCAGTGGTCTATGTGACTATGGACTGTATTAACTGTATTAGTTGATACCTGTTGCTGCACTACCCAGTTATATTTTCTCTGTCACAACAGTATATCTACCGTTTTTGCCTTTTTTTAAATAGAAATGTAAAAATGTACTAGACTTAAAATACTAATAAATCCAATAATCTTTAAAATTTTAGTGGTGAATGGAGGCCGATGCAAATTTGTGGTTATCTCCACCTTGTTATAAATATTCTGAATGCATTACCAATATTTATTCTTCTTTATATCACAATAAAATACACACTTTTTCCTACTCTGTGCAGCAGCCATTAGTTCAACAGCCGATAGTAGTGTCCCTTATTGAAGTGTGTGTGTATTGGAGATGACATCTTAAATAGTCTAATTTTTGTCACACATGATTTCTAATACAATATATAAAAAACACATACTTTTCGTGTAACAGTTATATTTACTGTCCTAGTTGAAGCCATATTTCTATATTTATTAGTATTCAGCTTTAGCTATGAAGAAAGCCAACCTTAAATTTGATTGGGTGTTGTTATAGAGCGTACGAATGGGGCCAGTGGTGGTTTTATAGCTCCTGCTTTTATAAGCCTGAGATGGTGAAGGTGAGGGTTAGTCACTGAACTTTATCAGCCACTTGAGGATACAATGCCTGCCGTGGAGCTACTTTAAGACGTGATGCAAAGCGTGTCATTCTTCAGCTTGGGTTAGAAAAGAAAAGCTCAAATTACACCCAGGGCCTCCTCTGGGTTTCAGCACGGATGCATGCACTCTGATGATGCCTTCCTCCTGTTCTATGGGACTGAGGCGGTGGATGGTGTCCATGTGTGAAAACCTAAATAAACCTACAGCGCGTTTCAGAGAGGGAAATACAAACACCTGTCAACTGTGTGCTAAACGCAGACTATCTATTAGATGCTTGTGGAGATTATGGGCATGAATTCAGAAGAAACCTATTTTCTGTGGGATTTTTCTTGAGTAAAGGTAATAGTATTTGTTTTTGTTTTTTTTAAAAAGGTGTTTGTTGTAAATGTCTATTAGAGAAAGGCCACAGGCTGAAGAGAGTCCACTTAAAAGTCAATGAGGCGCCACATTCTCACTTAGCACTAACACCCCACTTTTCCAAGCTGTAAATCTGTTTGTTTGTTTGTTGAGTACACATCCCAAAATGGTCTGATGATGCAAATCCATCACATCAACTCTGAAAAAGTGTCTAGTACAGTATTTACTCTTAAGATAAAGAGCCAAAACAATAAAAAATAAACTGTGCGTATCCTAAGAAACACATTTAATGTATTAGTTTACATAATATATGCTGGTGGCTGATTAAAAGATAAATTTGTATAACATCCTAATGTTTTGTTTTTTATATACTGCATAAAATGATTACTATATATGTTATAAACCCTGGTGCACATTATGTTATAAATGTCCAGGGCTCAGTGTAAGTGGCTGATCCAGTTGTGAACCTGCAGAAGCTTAGTGCCTAGTCAGAGGTCAAAGGTTAATGTGGTGCTGGAGGCAATACAAGACACTGTCCTAAATACAGTCCTTTGTATGTAGTCCTGACTGTCATTCGACCCTAGGGACTGTGCACTAGACGTTTAAAAGCCGATTTGTCTCATTTTCTTGACAGAGGACATTTGTGACAATTTTGTAATTACTATTTTCTTCTGCTCCTACAGGGGTCACATGTAACACAGTACTGATATGCTATCTTTAAAGACTTTGAATTGCATTATAAGAGCATTTCTTTCTATTGAAGAATTGTTGTTGTGCATGTGGCCATTTCTTACATTTGAGCTTAAAATCTAGATTTGAAGTTGAGGCTTTAAGAAAAACTGATGCCCAGCATTAACAATCAACAGCCATGTCCTACAAACTGTGCAGCTCAGGTAGACCGCCACACTCTTGTGTACAGCTGGTGTGATTCTGTCTGTGTGAACGTGCATGGCTCAGTGCAAAGCAAGCACAAAGATGCGACGTGTCAGGAGAAAGAGCAGCTCCCCACTCAGCCGAGTGTGTTGAGACAAATTGCACTTTTGCTTGGCCCTGACATTTCATGCAGCCTGCGTCTTGCCAAGGAGCCTTCAGAGACCTGGAGGAAAAGCACTGCGCACGGTGAGCCTGTCTCATCTCAGAGTCCACCCATGCTCCGGCCAGTTTGCTAAGGCCAGTCTCAGGCTAAAGCTCCTAATTGTGTCTCTGGATGCAGTGGTTCAGAGGAAATGTAAGTGTGATGTGAATAAGCCCACACGCAATTACAATAAACTAAGTCTGTGGCCCTCTGTAAAGAGCCATCACAGTGCAAATTCAACTTGACCTTTGTATTTTTGGTTCAGAGAGTGCTGGAGTAGGAAGGCAAGACACCTCTATAGATTATGACATGATTCATTGCTATCCACAAGTGCCTTTCAGTGCAGCTATGGACATATCTAACTAAGACGTGGAATAAAACTTGTTGGCAAAAAGCAAATATTTAGTTTAAAATGTGTTAAACAAATGAAGTGCTATTACAGAGGCACTCCCATACAGGTCTTAATCAGAAAACTAAAAGAAAACACAATTTCCCCTGCATACATGTATACTGTAAAGTTAGGTTGATGCTGACACTCTTCTCGCCTGCGTCAGAGGACTCTCCCATACCGCTGATGTCACTGAGTGTTTCTCACACCTAGCTGAAAGCATTCAGCACTGGCACAGACTGACCGCAGTCTGGCCAGCTTCCTGTCTGACCGTCCTGGGCAAACACAGAAAGAGACTGGATCATCCACCTGTTAATAAGGCCAGGTCAGAGGGGCCACAGACTGCGGTTGAAGGCACTTGGAGTGGAGTTGTATTTTTTAATAGAATACAGTCAAAAGCCATGACAGCAGTAGCTTACTTAATGGTGTGCCCCAATTAATCCAGCCACAAGGGGTCACAAGCCAGTGTGCTATTTGTGCAGGTCCCAAACCCAGATAAATAAAGAGAAATGCATCAGGAATGAGAATTCAGCATAAATTTTATGCCAAATCAATTTACAAATCACTGCACACTAGAGGGTATATGATTTGTTGTGGCGACACCAGGAGGGAATATAAATATATATATATATATATATATATATATATATATATATATATATATATATATATATATATATATATATATATATATATATATATATATATATGTATATATATATTTCACTGTGTGTGTACTTCTGTAATCTATTTATGCTTCACTTTTTGAATTGAACAAAATATTTGTTCTTTTCCACAATATTCTTATTTATTGATATGCACCTATATAATTCATGTCGTTTTCCTCATAATTTTAATAATGACATTTAGGTGAATAAGTGCCATCAGTGGTCAGAAAGAAAGAAATCATAACGTTAACAATTTAAAGGGAGTAAATATATTCTTTACTCTTGGTCTCTTGTTGCTACAATCATTATTGGGGAAATCCGACCACCTATGTGAATTTATCTTATGCGTGTGCATGCAGTCGGCCAACCATCATGTTTATGTAGTAGTAATTGGTGGACAGGTGGGATGGAGGTCTGTTGTTTTACTTAACCTCCAGTGTGGAAATTCAGAACCCCAGCTAACTAGACCTCGCTTAACCTCCTGACTTTAGCCCCCAATCAACATGTGGATATTAGGAGCAATGTAACCTCTGCCTTTGTGTATCCCAGAACTGGTTTGTGGTAAGAAGCTGTCAAAATAACCCACTCTTGTATATGTTAAGCAACGGCAACAAGTCCTCTACAGTAATTTCCAGAAATCTGTCCAAATTGCTTAAGTCTTAAATTATGTATAATTGAGGCCTGCGTTAGGTTACTGAGGGGAACCTCCTATCGTGCGGTGGACCCTAGTAATTTCCATCTGGTTAATGATGGTCAAACGGGTGCTTTACCAAAAAAGAACCCATGCAAATTGAAAAAAGGTCACCATGGATGAAGCCCAGTGTGGTTTATTTTACTAAATGGCATCAGTATTTGTGTGTGGCTTGCCACTTTAAATGATAGATTTCTCTTGCCATACAATGAGTAACTGTCAAGTTCAAATGGGATACACACTTACTATTGACCCTTTAGTGTTTGTAAACAATAATAGGCTAAGCAGACCACAATACATTTTTAACTGATGAATTAGCATTAGCGTTAGCCACCAAATATTGAAAAATGTATTTACAATGGTTTTGGGAACTGACAAGAAATTGACTACATGTATGTAATGTCAGTGATTGGTTAGAAAATATTTGCAAATACTTTTATGTTTAGCTGTTTCATATAGCAATTAGCATAAAAATAGCATATGCTAAAGCCTAAATAATATAGGTAGGCTAAAGCTTTCCCATTTCTATGTCATGCTTGACATATAGTTACAGAAATGTGACTGGCACCAATAGTTTTTCAGTACATGCTCAGTTTGAATCCATCTATCACAAATTCTACTAATAATTCATAGTAAATCAACAAATACTGTATATTAACAACTAGTCATTTTGCCATCTAAAACATTTTCTTTAATGCTTTTAGTTTGCCCTCAATGAATGGGAAAAAAACACTAGTCTTGTGCAAGGTCATGAAGAGTGTATCACTATGTGAATTTAAATATTTAAATGTAGCTAGAATTATGCAAATGTTGGACTTAATATCTAAAGTTAAGCATCTACAGCTAGTGTACACTATGCTAGTATTATCTTTTAGTACTTGTCTCAGTTGAAACATGAACTTTCTAAATATCAATGATAACAGGCTTCTTTGCACGGGGTCACACTGCATTAGGGGTCATGGCGAAACAGACTCTTTCTTTGTGCTTTGCCAATGAAGTTTAGGACTCAGGCTAATCAGGGGGGCGAAAGCGTACACCGCTTCCAAATCAGCTCCAGCCAGGCCAGCTGAATTTATCTCAAACTTATTAACTTTGCTTGAGCTCAAATTGAAACCAGCTCGGGCCGCTCACACTGCAGAGGTGTTGAGTGTGAGAAGTGACAGTATGATTTACAGAGGGGAACAGGGGCAGGGGGTGGGGTCTGCAACACCAGTGATGAGTTTTTGAGCTTTTACTTGACATATTTTGACTTTATAAAGAGACAAATTTATGTCAGTGTAGTTGCACAATGCATAATCTAGGGAAATGAGTAACACTGTTTTGTTCTTTAAGGCTTACAATTTATAATAAGCCTCTGCGACTTCCACGTAGTACAAAAATAATTAGATACTACAATCTCAATTCCAAAAGTTGATACACTGTGTAAAATGTAAATAACAAATATCTCAAAATCATATTTCCTCCCTAAGTAGAAAAATGTTACAACTTCAATTTTTTTTTCAGTTTCATAAAAAAAAAAAAAAAAGCTCATTTTGAATTTGATGGCAGCAACAAGTCTCCAGAAAGTGGAGGGGCAACAAAAGGGAAAGGGACAACAAAAGGCTAGAAAAGTCTACTAAAAGTAAAACTTTAAAGAGTTAAGTGGCAACATTTGTGACCTGTTGCCAGTTAAACTAATAAGTTGAAAATTCACGCAAGGCATTTTTTGAATAGTAAACCTTTCCTAGTCTTTAGTTGTCTAGTCCCACCTTTGTGAAATGTGTTGCAGCCATTTATGTTCTATTGGGAATAAAACATGATTTTATTTAAAATGGTTTCCTTATGTTTTTGTTTGTTTGTTTGTTTTTTTCATTTTACACAGTGTCATAACCTTTTAAGAAATGGGGTTGTACCCTTCAACCTCTGCATACACAATGTGTGTATGTAGTGGGCCTTTCAAAAATACCTTCCTTTAGCGTTCCTATTCTAAAGGTGCATTATCGCAACTAGCACATAAAATTTAACTGGGAGCCAGTAGATTTTTATTGTTCCAGCCCAGTCTTCACAACACAGTCTCTAAACATATAAACCATTGCTTCACCTCTTTTTGTAGTCCCAGTATTTCTTGTTCACTAAAGAGGAGTTTGCAGATGTCCATTATAAGACGCTGGTTAAATCCTGGTTTGTTTATATGTTGTGCAGTGTGCAGCTCTGTGGAAGTCTGCTTATCCCTCCCCTCTTTGTTGGGCCAGGTGTGCCTATTCTTAGAGCTGTGCCCGGGAGCCGTGAGAACACACATGGCCGAGCCCTCTCTCCCTCCTCTATCTGATTTTTTTTTAGCCTCTATGGCATTTTAGCAAACAAAAGTGCTGCCTAATATTGATCTGGATCTCTGTCCTATTTCCCCACTCTGTTCCCTTTGTTTTTCCCAGGTCTAGGGTGGCTGCTTTAAATCAAGATCTCTTGACGTTTCCTTAATGTCTAATTAGCCACGAGTGGGCATGGTCTTTGATTATAGGAAGTGCCTGGGGTGAGATTGCAAAGATGGCTGAATTTTGACAAAACACTGCAGACTGATCAATCACTAGCTGACATTGTTTTGTGCTTAATTTGAGAAATATGTCCCTAAAGTCATCTTATTCAATTTCAAATATGCAATTTCCTCTGAGCAGCCAAGTTAATACTTTTCTTGGGAAAATAGAAATTCATCTCTATACACTGACGTCAGGGGCACGGTTATCTACTCATCAGTATGCAGGGTATTCAGTTGATACATATATTTATGCTTAACATATCATCATTTATCCATTACAAAAAAATGCCAATTGGCCCATACAGAAAACTTTTTTTTTTTTTTTTATGTGTTCCAATGTAACCCTTGTTTTGGTCACGTTCCAATAGCCTTCAAGGCTTCCCTCTCTATCACAAACACTGGCCAGATGGCCGGAAAGTTGACTTATTTCAATCTGCTAATTCCGGTGGTTGGCCCCTGCCCCCCACACCACTCCTCCATCCCTCTATCTGCTCTCTGTAGACCAGTGCAGAGGTATGCCGGCGGGACAGGGCCACAGTTGTAGACATGAGAATTACACTGATGGGATGCTTCTCAAAAACAGAGAGATAATTTTGGTTTTAATGAGCGCTAAGTAAACTAGGCAGCACTGAAATACTGAATGACCCACTACAAAAGTAAATGTTTTTTCTTATGCTGTATAAACCAACTATACTGCATTTACAATAATGAGAAAATTGGAAGGTTTCTGTTTCAGACATTTGGTAAAGATACAATTCCTTCTTATGTGATTTTAAAAATGCCCAATGAAATGAAACCTGAAGCTGACTTGAAATAGAGGCATTGAACATCAAGGAAATAGTCATTGAAATACAATACAATACCATTAACAGTATTCTGTATAACAAATATAGCAACAGCTTGTTTGCAGCTGTCTAGTACAGTTTGGTTCCACATGGCGGGTGCACCTGCCTGTCATTGCCCAGTTACCTGCTGTCCCATCTGCAGGCCACACTTCACTGATCACCTTTCATCTTCCCATCCTCCTTTAAGCGAGACCCCACACTGACAGAGTAATGTCCCTTATTACAGCCCACATTCAAATTAGAGTCGCAGGTCAGCAAGCAGGCTATGGGACATCAGGCTATCATTAGGCTAATTGCTGGCTTGTGATCATCCTCCTTCCTCTAAAAAACAACTGGTCAGTGTCCTGAGCCCCTGCTGCTTTTTGATATCACATTTATTGCAAAGGATAAGCAAATTACATTCTGAACATTTAGATGGAAAGCCTACCGAAACTGAGTAAACATCTTCTCAGTGCAGGCTAATGGTGCATTCAAGTGGTCTGGGTCCAATAGCACTAATGGTTTATAGTGCTAAATGCCAATGAAAGTGTTTTTTTTTTGCTTATTAGTCATTGTTTTACTTACAAATGTCTGTCTTACTTGAAAACCGTACCTCCCAAAAGCACTTGAACATATATTCCACAACAATTATATGGTTTATGTTTACTACTACTACTACTACTACTACTACTACTAATAATAATAATAATAATAATAATAATAATAATAATAATAATAATAATAATAATAATAATGTTTGGAGGTATATTGCATTTTATGAGCTTCTTAAGTTTCAGTGCTGGTAGTGAGATAATTGGGATGAGGCAATAATTCTTCTACCTGTACCTTCCTCTACCTGCATGTAAACATATTGATTGATAGATTTGATCTGTGGCTTGGACAGGAAAGCCGTAACGACTGACTAAAGTTATTGCGTCAGCCATTTCCCCCATGGGTTCTCTCTTCCTCTGTCTCCCTCACCACTTTCCATTCTGGTCAAGTCTGGCTTTTAAGCAAAACCCCTTTACTGAAAAGCGAGGAGCCCACTTCAGTAGCCCCTCAACAGTGTGGCTACCTGAGAAGGAAACTGAATATAAATGGCTGACAATAGGCCGGGTGCTGAGGGAATAGGTCAAAACAGCCATTTAGCAGGTGCACCTTCGCAGCCTCCACACAGTTCCCACACATATCACAGAGACCGGTGGCCTACCCCAGAGAGTAGCCCTGAATCACCGTCCAAGATCAAGTAGCGATCAATTAATGGGAGAACAAGGCGTCTGCTGGGGGGATGTCCAGTGTCCCACCCTGCCTTGCTTTGACTCATAGAAGTGGCTATTTGCAACTCTATCTGTGCGGCTGCTCCGAGTCAATGCATGCAGGACTGGAGGGGGGGACGGAGATATTATCGGGGAGGGGTGGGTTGACTGTGAGAACCGACGCTGGCATTTCACTCGGGCCGGGCCTTTGTTTGTCCGACCCAGGGCTGGATTGGTGCTGCTCTGATGAGGTCACCTGCATGGCACAACAGTGGGGGTGGGGGTGGGGGGGCTATGCCATTTGTCGACCGGGATGAGAACTGGGATGGCTGAAAAATACGCACCATTAGGAAAAAAAGGTGTTTGCTTCCCGTGTATGGGGAAGCATTAATAATTTGACTTATATAACCAAAATACGTAACCGCACACACTATCTGGACTTCAGCTTGTGTTTGACATTCCTTCCCTATCTGACCAAATGAATAAAAA
Organism: Bostrychus sinensis; assembly: GCA_020698575.1. Taxonomy (NCBI): domain Eukaryota; kingdom Metazoa; phylum Chordata; class Actinopteri; order Gobiiformes; family Eleotridae; genus Bostrychus; species Bostrychus sinensis. The sequence continues at coordinate 19,088,576 of CM036253.1, read as the reverse complement.
CATGTTTGCTCTTGGCTAGCAGGTAGCGATATGCCCACATTGATCAGTGAGTGTAACTTGCTAATTGCATTCTTGCAGATAAGCAAATTGACTTAATGTCGCTCACTGATAAAGCTACAGAAGGAAAATCACACACTCAGGACCACTATTTACCAATTTATCAATATAAACACTGTTATTTTTAGTCTATTTCCTCCAAAGATCTATAGATGTAGGTTTGCAGTGCATTTCCCATAGGCTAACAAATGTGTGTCCATATTGTGGCTTTACTTTATAAGACTGGGAATGTGGTAGAGGGTATTCATAGCTTTTCCAACCCAGGCAGCTCCCCAGTGGCACTGTAGCCACCTCTGAGGTCCAGTAGCGAATAAAGCTGTACATTATAAACAGCCTTATATAACTTCACACCCTTAGCTATCATTAAAGCAGTTCTTTTACCCTTTAGGTAACCAGTGAGGCTCATTACTGCAATGATTGATGGCTAAACTGTGCTCCTAAGGATAGTAAATGTGGGTGATTTGTCTGTATGAAAATATAATAATATACACAGACATTTTGTGAGAATATTTTTAAGTTACCACCAGGGCTATTTTTATGATATGTTTCATAGCAAGACATGTATAACAAACATTACTTTAGGGATGGTATTAGCCCATTCATTCAATTTCCACTTCAGCTGATTAAATGGTCCCTTTCTTGTCAATGATCATTCTGTATACACTTCTATGGCAGCAGACCGCAGAGTGACGGACAACTAACCTGCAATTACTGTGACCAGACAACCCCAACAAACCAGCCTATAATCATCACTACCAGGCCAAGAGGAGGGGTTGGGGTTGGGGGGGGTCAGTGCAGAAAGCAACCCACCCCCTGAGACCAAAGGAGGACTGTGAAAGGTGGCCTGCATCAGTAAACAAGAGAAGTCTTTTGGTCTTTAGAGGGCTTCCACTGGTTTTCTATAGAGTCAAAGGGCGTCAGGACAGCTTCACCAGTGCTTGTTATGGCAAGGTGGGTACGGTCTCAAAGGAGCTGTGACACTGACCACAAACACAACCTTTTGACCTGAGCATCACTGCTAACAAGCAACACATGGCATTATACAGTATTAAAAACCAAACAGAGAATATTTATGCTTATTAAATGCGCTTTTATTTTGTGTTACCCTGACTTGAAACTACCTTTAGGTCAGTGAAGATGTGGAAAGTAACTAACTTGGCTCAGGAACATATTGTAATATTTTTAAATGAGTAAATTATTATTTTATTTCTTGTTTTTTAACCTCAGTGGCAAAGTGAGTAGTAATGGTAAAAGTAAAAGCAGCATTAATCATAGTAGTACTGGCCCTTGTAGTAGAAGTAGCAGTAGTTTCATTCGCACTTTGTGTAGTACTTGTAACAGTAGTTGTACTTTAATGAGGAGTTCTACTTGAGTAATATTATTTTGAAGTAACAGTATTTTTACATAAGCACAGACTTTGCGTTCTTCTCTGGGTAAGTGACACCTACAGCAGAAATAGGTCTACTACTCGATATATTTAGCTCTGTGTTTTTCTTTGGAAAGCAAATTTGATTTCTCAGTTCATTTAAATTTATAATAGTTAAGCAAATGGAATATACATACATGTACTTTTTGGGATACGGCAGTTTTATGGCAACACAAACAGAAGATGTGGTCTTAACAGTCCAGGTTTGATGCAAACGCCTGTGGAACCTTTTATGCAACCTGGCGTCCAGGAGACTTATAATAATATTTTGCTTTCCACCCTTTTGAGCCTTTTAGTCCATGCTAAAGGAAAAATGCTAGCTCCAAAAAAACCACACAGAAGACCAAAAAATCCACAGGGTCAAATGTCCTGAGTGGGCCATTTGCCAGTTATGTTCCACAAGCAGGATGCTCACACACAGACCAGCTCCGAACTCGCCAGCCTTCAGAAACATATGAAAACAGTAACAAATCCTACCAGGAACTCTCCACCAGTGAGCCATGAGGATACAAGAGGCTACTTTAGTGTAAGAACATGCTAGATCGGCCAAGAAGATTAGCCTGTGTGCTAAAGGCTGTCATGTAAATCTCCTTATAATTGGCAAGGGAATTTGATTTGACTCATGCTCAGTGAGAGGCCAGGGCTTATTATTGCTGCCCAGTTAGTGCATACAGAGAGGTCTGAGCTGCTCCTACTGAGTGGATCAGATATCTGGTTCTTTTACACTTAACATGGCTTGAAGATAGCTCTGATAACAAAATATAATTTTGTAATCTAGTGATGTCGAGTGTTTATCTGTGTTTTCTGCAAATGCTTAAAGAGAGGCCTGTACGCTCCAGTGCTTCAAACTCTGTAGATGGATTAGAGTACACTAACAAAATAACTTCTTCATGATCTTATTCTATTTTCATGATGTTCTGCCTCATTAAGTCACTAAAATAAGTGACCCCTACCTGCAGTGGGCCAAAGTAGTCCCAGTGTGATTAGAGGCAGTTTCCAGAACAAGTGATTTAAGATTGGTTACTAATTTGACAAAATTGAGGCAAGTAAGTAGCATGACGCAGCGGGCCCTGACCCTCTGGTTAATGGCCACATGCTGTTTGTGCCTACAGGCTGTATTAAGGTCACAAGGACCATACAGAAGAGCGCAGCGGAGCCAACCACCCGCTCTGAGCTCTGCAGGAACACAGATGAGCACCATAATCCAGGATCCTTTAAAGTGTGACTGATGCCATTCTGTTTGGGTCTTATGACTGCACATCTAGCCCACGGCAGTCTGGGAAATGTTGGGTTAATAAAAGGTAGAGACTGACCCACAGCAGGCTGCTCTGGTCCTGCAGGTCCTGGCTCTCAGACACTGACCTCACAAAGGAATCTGCCACAGTGCCAAATTCAGTTTTCCAGTCCACTAATAGTGATCTCAGTGTATACCAATAACAGATTTAATATGACAGACTGCCAGAGCAGCAAATGAAAACGAAATACTGGCACACCCAGTATGAGCTGGACACTGTTTATTTAGTATCTGAGAGTGTATGCATGTTGAATTACTGTTTAAGTTATATGTGATTCCTCTCCCAACTTTCAATGTGAAGCATTATTGATGATGTACATCAATGCCTATAGACAAGTCATGGTTACATCAGCACCAATAAGAGTGGGAGTGATGAAGCTTTGATCACCAACCAATAGTCTGTGTCGACCAGAACATTTGGTTTAAGGAACAGGGATCAGGATTAGACTCGCTGATCACTAGACTGAGGACAAGGTAATGCTAGGCCTTCCATCTGAGTGTCTGTGGTAAAGTCTGTGATAAAAAATTTCATTCAGTAAGCAATTTTATTTTTTATTTTTTTGTCTTTTAGTTGTGCTAACACCAGGTGCACATTTATTTAATAATGGGCAGGAATGTTTTTTGAAGATCAATCAATTAATAAATAAATAATCTAATCTTTTAAACTGCTGCCTGATGTATGTATACTTTAGCATACAGTATAATGCATCTGTAAGACTAGTTTTAAAGAGAATTCTTCCTGGCAGCACAGGATCTACTTAAGCAGCTCGAGGGTCTCATCCTCGTAAGCCCAGATAAAAGTGTTTCACTCGCCAAATCCTTTTTAGGCTCTGCTATGCTGAGCTGCTCCAGATGATCATTTCAAGCCTGGAGGAAAGACAGTTTCAGATTCATTCTCAGACGCACAGCAGAAAATGTCTCCTCAGTGGTTAATGTCCCACCTGCAGTGCCCCACATGAGCCAATTTCTCAAGTCGTGGTCACATTTCAGGCCTGGTGCTTTAGGCAATGGCTGCTTTTTAACAGTTATGATCCTTTTTCCTGGATGAGTGGACCCCTGCTGGCCCAAAACTGATGGCTGTCAAACACTAAAGGACTGGACATGCATCACATGGAAGTCAGCTGCAGCTCTGATTTACAACTTGTCCTGTGATGCAATCAAATAATGAGAGGGTGTGACCAATCTGATATTTGTTGAGTCATTTCAGTAACAGTTTTTTTTTCCTTTTAGTTGTGCTAACACCAGGTCATATTGCGTATTTAGTTAAAAATAAGCATGAATATACATGGATAATTTATCATACAGTATACTGTCTGTAAAACTGGCAGGACAAAATCTACTTAAGCAACTCGAGGGTTGTGGAGAGTGAACTATAAGCCATGATGAGAGGTGAGCCAAAAATAAGATATGAAGCCACGGCTGTAGATAATGCTAATGAACCATCCTGTGGTGAAACAAAACGGGTTAATTGTGCTGGATTCATCTCGTGCTGAGCCACAAAGGCCAGAGGGAGGTTACGCTTCCAAATGTAGATTATTGTAATCCTCCAGTAATTACTGAACCACATCTTCTCATGGGGCCATAGAGGCACATGATAAGTGTGGACACGTCTAATTCACATTGGTGATTAATGGTCACAACAGTAACAATTCAACATGTGTCCCAAGGCATATACTGTGTCCATGTGGCACCTAGTTACTATCTGTAAGACAACTGAAACTGCAAAAGGTTTATTTGTGTAATGACTATCAGCTATGCAACTAATAAGGAATGATTCATATTTGTATATTATAATGTTATAATTAGTATTTTAATAATAACTGTAAATTATATTGTATGAATGGTAATCCAACTACAAGGGGTCACAAGCTAGCCTGAATAAATGGAGAGGGTTGCATCAGGAAGGGAGTAAATCCTATCCCAAATGAATATACAAACCTCATACTAGCAAAAAAGAAGACGATTTGCTGTGGCAACCCAGGAGAGGAAAAGAAGAATAGCAGTTTGAGTGTTATTATTAATCGAACACAAGGTTAAGTTATGTTTTTGCTACAATAGTCTTTTCTTTGTTTTATTGCTTAAAATTGTAACTTCTTGTCTTCTATTTCCATTCAAAGCCACAGAAAGCACTCTGGCCCTTTCTGGCTTTTGACAGGAAGCTCATGATTTGAAATATATGCCTCATGCATAATGAATGGGGCTGCACAGGATGTGAGAGCTGTGCATCCAGAGAGCACCTGGGCCAGACAAAGATGCCCTTTCTGCCCACGGGGATTTGTGCCCTGGTACCCGCTGTCACCATCGGCCGCTGACACCCAGCTGCAAGGCATTCAGACTCTCCACACACATTCATCTTATCAAAGTCGACTCCAAAAAGTGACACAGCCCGCTCACACATAAAGACGCCATTATAGGTTTATTAATGATAGGCTTAAAGCTGTGGTATAACGTTTAAGAAAGAAATAAGTTACTATTGTTTTAATCTAAGACACACACAACCAAAGATACTTTTACTTAAATGATTTGTTTAAGTATATTTTTTAAGAATTTGTACTTTTTGAGTACCTGTACAACAGTAGTACTTCTTGAGTACATTTGAGGAAAAAAAAACATACTTTTACAAAAGTAAGTAAACAAACAAGTGGCAGTAGCAAAGTGAATAAAAGCGGCATAGTAACAACAGCAGTGGTAGTAGCAGTAGCCTTAGTAGTACTAGTAGCCAAACATTTTACAAACTGAAGTAAAAGTAGTAGTAGTTGCTGTAATAGCAGTGATAGTAGTAATAATTTTAGTAGTATTAGTAGTAGGACCGATAGTTATGTCATAGTAACAGTGGTGGTAATAGTGGTAGTTTTAATAATACCAGTGGAAGTCATTTTTAAAGTAATAGTAATAGTAGCAGTGATAGTATTAGTGGTAGCGTAATATTAGTAGAAGTGGTACTACTATTACCACACTACTACTATTAATATTAGCTATAGTTGTACTAGTAATAGTGGTAATGGTATGCATAGCTGTAGTTGTAGTAGCACTATACGCATTAGTAACAGTAAGTACTTTACACTCAAGTAATAACTAAGTACTTTTACTTCAACTTACTTTTTCTGATGTAACAGTACATTTACTCAAGTACAGTTTTTGAGTACGTCTTCCAGCTCTGCACACAACTGCCTCGCACTGGTTTAGAAATGAGATGTGTCTGAGTGTAAGACGCACGGGGGAAAAGTTACATCCTTGCATGTATTTTTGTATCTTTTCCAAACGCTATCACCCCCAACAACTTATCTAGCCACGTGCAGATGCAAGGACAAAGAATGACAACTTGTTGATATGCCGGACTGCTACAGCAACACACCACCAAATGTTAGCACTGACCTCCCAGCACAACACAATCTTGTCTGCTTTCCTAGACAATGCTAATGAGACTAAACCGAATAATTAGTGTCCTGGCATTCATTTAGCCTTGCATGATAAATGATTAATATATGCATCGCCCCAAGACAAAAAACAAAAAGGGCCAGTGGTAGCTACAAACAACCACACACTATAACATTCTAGTTGTGACCGTGTGCGACTTGGCAGAGAATGACCCAGTAGCATTGTTGCAGTGTTCAAGTCTCGAGCATGGCAAGATTTATGCTGGTGGGGGTGTATTGGAATCCTCTCATCCAACCCAGCTGCATAGAGAACAAAACCAGGCCCCAGCTGCAGATATTAGCATGGCCAGACCTCTCTCCCTCTCTCTCTCCCTCTCCTCTTTCCCCTCCTCTCCTCTTCACCCAGTGCCCCCCGTCCCGTTGGCTGCTCTGTCCCATGTCCACAGGGCTTTTGTGCCTCGCTTTGTTGTAATGCTAATGACTCAGCCTACAAGAGAGACAGGGGAAAAAAAGGAGATGTTAAAAGTTGATTGCTGGCAAAATTAAAAGAGAAAAATCAAATAGGAAACAAAGGAGGGCAAAATATAAAAGAATCTTTAATTAATTATTGAGTTCTATTGAAAAAGTCAAGTCATTGTTAGCTGTTAAAAAGCCAAACCATTAACGCACACACACAAACGTGAGTGGACACACAAAATGCAAATAAGGCTGTCTTGTTGTTTGACTTACATGAGAAGAGGCTGGGCCGGTTTTAAATGTAAATAGCTTTAAATGTGAATGTAATTGTGCCGGGCTGCTCACTCCTTTAGTGAAGCCATGTCAGACAGTTCACTTACCTGGCTGCTTTCTGTGGACCACCGGCTAAAGATTACATGTGACAAAGCCCATATGGAGTAAGTTACAAGAGTAAAAGAAGTTTGGCAAATCCAAACAACTTTCTTCAATAGCTGTGCGAGCTGTGACAAAGACCAGTGTGCAAAATTCAAACATACAATCTGTAACATGAGCGTTGTGGTTTAATATGGATTCATCAAAGCTGCCAAAGTTATGCAATTTCAGTGAAACACATTGCAGTGAAAGTTCCCACCTTTTCTGTGTTTTTGTCCCACTTATGTCTGAAACCCAACAGCCCTTGTCTATATGGCAAAAATATCACCTAACACATTTAACACATTGGAATCTAGCAAGATTTCATTCGGCCCTTGGATTCAAAGCAGCTTTTTCTGTACTGCTCTCATGTCACACCTTACCTTAACCCTAAGACCTAACCCTAACCCTAAGTACTGACAGGAAATCATGGAGAAGAGCGTAGGGAGCAACGTTTGATATTGTTGGAGTCTGGACCCAAACCCATAGTGTTGAGGTGAACTGGAGTTTCTGTGTCCTTCTTTAAAAACGGTACAACCCTGGCTTAGACTATCAACATTGGGAGCACAAAGTTTTCTGCTTTTGCTGGATGTCTAAAGAACAACAAATATAAGTTCTATCAGCCAAAACACTATAAAACAATTTAGTCCACAGTGGTGGCTCCAACCCCCTTTCTTCACCTCAGACACTAACAATTATTGTTTTTTCCACTGCCTGCTCCTAGCTGGCAGTGTGCACACTGAACTTGTGCCACTACAGAGATGTACTACAATGTTCAAGCAGATGGCGTTGAGACAGCGCACACCCTCTGTGTGGCCCAAGCTCTTGGCAACTAACAACTACATAATGCCACATGTTTCACTTTCCTGACCTCACTTATAGTAAATGTATGCAAAGTGTCACACGAATGTGAGGTATACGCAATGCTACCCAGACATTAGTAAGGATTTCCCAGTCCCAGCTCTTTTTTCCCCCAGAATAACTGCATTTTACACATATTCACAGAGTGGCTTATTCTCACAATACATTTTCTAAGGAGGAAGTAACATTAGTCACCAAATATTGCAAAATATGAACAATGAAGGTGGTTTTGCCAACTGACAGCCAATCGACATTGTATGTAGAGCCTGGTAGGAAAACATTAGCCTTTACTGTATGACTGGCGTATCAACTAGGGGCTAAATAATATAGATTTCAGATTTCAAAGCTATGGACAAGTATCTGCTTTACACTTCAGATATGGGTACTATTAATTCAAAAGTATTCAAGTCAATATGGGTACCATTCAGATTTTTTCAATACCAGTACTTAAAGGGTACCTGGTTTTTGATACTGGTACCTGAGTGATACTTTATCTGATACCTAGTGTGCTAATTCACCTTCTACAATTATAAAACACAATAAAATTTAACAAAAGACAAATTTTTGGAGCAAAATTCTCAAATTATACAAACTACTAGTAAGTTAAAACCAGTAGTTTGTATGATTTATTCTGTTATTTATTTGATACATACATGCAAAAGAACATTAAAGGTCCCACTAAGTATTAAAACTTGGCATTGAATAAAATATATATTTTTTTAATACCAGTAGTATCATAACTTTTCTTTTGGTATGACAAAGGTATGGTTTAATGATACCCAGCCCCACAAGTCAACATCAGTAATCAATGTGCATATGCATAACTGCATGTTCTAACGAGTTCTTTTTTTAAATTCCTTACTTTCTTTTTCCACTCCCAGGGCTCCTCATTTCTTAGCAACTGTAAACAAACAGGTCATGACTTCGCTGAGATAACCACTGACCCTAAATGTACAGTAGTCTGACTTTTAAACCCAGGTCTCACAATTAGATTAAGCCCAATGATGTGTCACTCATTGACTGTTTATTGACCTTAGATAGGTCACTGGGATAGGGAGAGATCCATGTTCTAAAAGCCTGTTGAAGCTAAATTCAATCCATGTCTTAATTCGGAGGTATTTATCTGTTGGCGTCAGCCGGGGACACTTAAGTCTTGTGGGGTAACGTTTGTCAAAATAAATCTTCCTGTGCATGACTAGTGGGGAGTGACAAGTGTGTATTTAATAAACGCTGATTTGTTTACTAGCTGAGCACTTAAGACCATAGAGTCCCAGTGCTGGATAGTTAAATGCATATTGAGATGCAAGGCCACTGCTTAAGTCTGTATGGCTTTTGGACGCACATAATTAGTCAGAACCCAAATTCTGGACACTATGTACAATTTAAATAAAGACAAAATGGAATGGTTTGCGAATCTAAACCATATTTAATTCACAAAAGAAAATCAGGTGCTGACAGTAAGATATTTTACCATTTAATGAAAAAAAAGAAAGATAATTTTGAATTTCACTGTAGCAGTGCACTTGTTAGTTATTAGTTAGTACTGGGGCAGCAAGGGTTGTAAAAGCAGATGGTACTAATGGACATTTTTCAGCTTAATTTTCTAGCCCCTGTCCCAGCTTCTTTGAGTGTGTTGCTGCCATTGCTCAGTTTCCACACCCTATGTTCTCTTATGTTCTATATATATATTTTAATAAGATTTATAATATTATATTTATATATTATAATAATTGCATTCTGTTTTTATTTAAAATGTTCAGTCTTCCAAGCTTTTGGAACCAAGTTTGAGTACAATTATATTATGGGTGCCTTGAGAGAAAAATGTATTTGGTTTGGATTCCAGGATTTATACAACCAGATAACAAAAAAATAAGATGATACAGTCCTACTTACTGAACTTTTCACTTCTCACTTCACTGACCATTTGGTTGGCAATCAAATGGATATTCTCAAGTTCACTTTGTTTCCTGACCTCTTCCTCTCGTACTTCCTTTCTGTACAGTAACTTTGAACATCTGTGGCTGTTCTTTAGACTGTCAGCCCATAGTAACAACCTCCTTAAGACACTGATAAGATTTCAGAGCAGAGTCTCGTCACTAATGCCCTTATAAAACACCTCACCCCATTGCATTAGAGCAAAAACCACCTCACTGTGACCTCCTGTAACCTCCTAGGACAACATCAGGATTGCCACTGGTAGTTCAGATACATTTTTAGCTCTTGGAATACAATAGGGTTGGCCAGTTGCACGCCATCATGGACGGCATATGGCAGTCTGACTATTAAGACATCTTTCTACTCAAGAGGACAGACAAACACAAGAGATTTAGTGCGCTAATCAAAGCACTGCCGCCTGATGGAAATTGGCCGTAAATGACATCATCAGTCTGTCCTCAGCCCACGATCGGATTTGTACAAAGGGTAAGGATGGTTGAGCAAGAAGAGTTGTTTTACAGTGTTAAAGGGAAAAAGCATTTGGTCTGAGACCAGCTGTAAAAAGAGGTCTGAAGAACAATCTTTAACAGCTAAGACTTATCTTGGTGAAGCCCAATCAAGAACAAGGGAAACAAAAATTAAGATGATTTTGGCAAATGGCAGCTGACAAACCAAATGTGTGCAACAGGTGAGTGGGTAGAGAACATTAGAGAGTGGCTCACTGTATTCAAGGGGCACAACAAAAATTTGAATATCATGGAAAAGTTATTTATAAATTATTTCAGTAGTTAAATTCAAACGGTAAGATGTGTATACAGTATTTATTATTATTATTATTATTATTATTATTATTATTATTATTATTATTATTATTATGATGATGATGATGATGATGACTACTACTATTACTATTATAATTGTTATTATGTAAAATTCACATTTTATGAGTTATAAGCAGGCTTGACAATAACACTAGCCAACCGGCCAAATGCAGGTAGCTTTTCATTTTAGCTAGTAACACAAGTACTCCCACAAGCCACTTTGGCTGGTTACATTTTATGAATACCTATCGTATATCGTAACTTTAAAGGTTAAGCCTTAATTTATGCTGCTCTGCTTGAGTGTACACCATTTAATAGGGATGAATATCCAAATTTTACAGTATGGTATTATCATGATGTTAATCTCACAGCACAATATTCAATGCGGTATTGTGGCACAGCTCAGTGTATTGTAGAAAGGCTCAAGAAAACATTTTCTAAAAATGCCCCGACGAGCCTTTAGACATTTAGTTATTGTGATATTTCAAAAGATTAAGACTGTGTTTAATAACAATAATTTTGTCATGTTGCTGCACTGAAGCGGAGCAAAGGATCATGGTAGTTCTGTGTAGTTCCTGCTGCTTGTTTACCGTAAGTCCACAATAATGAGACTTTTGACACTGCAGAACCATAATTTTGTCACTATTGTTACATCAATTTATTCTGTGTAGGTAAACCTTTTTTTTATCCTGTCCATACATGAAACCAAATTTTGCATTTTTATTTTTTATTTTTGCATAATTAAACTGTAGCTAGTAAAGGCAATAATTGGCTATCAACTTCTGACAAATACTAGCCACGGTGGCCAGTGAACAAAACAGTAAATGTCAAGCCCTGATTATGTTACATTTATTATTTAACCTTTGAAACTAGCTCATTACCTGATATGTATCGTCGTTACTAACTGCCTGTGTGTGAGTTAGTTTCATTATGATGTTTGGTATGTTTTCTGTATTTGATGACAGTGGTGTTTACATGACGTCTGTGCAGCATCAAACATGGCCACGTTTATCCCAGGACACTCACTGCACCGGTAGAAGACTAATCTACTAAAGGATGATGGATTGTGTTTGTAGAAGTCACGCTTTTGGTTTTGATAAACAACCAGAGCCCAAGAGGATATGGGGGACGTTCTTGGAAGAGGACCTGAGATGTTTGCACACTTTTCCAATGGATTCAACTTAGAAAACTTTAATTATAACATTTAAACGGTGCCGAGTCCTGGATTTTGTGTTACACTCATCCCAGGGTTAAAATACACACATTGAAAAAAAAAAAGTGCTTTTAAAAAACATTTGGACCTGCAATGAAAATGTCCTGAGGTGTTAGCAAACGGAATGTAAATGGATAATGGTTTATGTTTTTATGGCGCTGTTGTGTTGGACTTAGAGCAAACCAAATAGTGGCCAACTTTTCCTGGCAGCAGACCTTTATTGGTATTCAGTGATAATTAAAAAGGCTGACTTATGCAAAAGCTTACATTTGCGCATGTAGTAAAGAAGTGTAAATAAAAGGAAATTAATGAAATGTGCAGAGTTTTTAGTGGCGCCATGGAAGCGGGCCATGACTCGCACACATTAAGATAAATCAAAATCGTCATACAGTATGTTGGCATGTTTTGACAGGAAATAAAGTGCCTTAGTGACGTGTGAAAGCTGGGGAGACAAATTAGTAACGTCCACAAAAGTAAACACAAGGTAGTCTCAAGACATTTGTGTTGTTTTTGTTTTGAAATCTTGCCCATGTGTTTGACGAATGTACTTTTTCTGCACTGTATGCTATATCCAAACAGAAAGTGTTAAAATTGATGCAAACCCAATTTCAAAAAAGTTCACAAAAGGACACTGCATAATATATATTTCATAATCTGAGTTTCAATACCTGATATGATGTTTAGGTTATATTTATATATAATAAAAAAGGAGTTGCATGAGATTCGGAGAGCTTTGCATTTTGTTTTAATTTACATTTACATTAGTCTTTTTTTTTTTTATTGGAGTTGTATACATTGAATGGCTCAATCTAAAGTTCGGTGCACTAAAATGTATAGAGTGCTATTGCTTCACTATTTTTGCTCCCCCTCAAAGCTGTAAGATTTAAGGTACAAGTGTCTGATTGGGTACTCAACAATGATTGTGTGCTGAATGGCCTCACAAAGCCCAGAGCCAGTTTGTTTAAAGCAGGCTAATCCAAGCGTGGAAGCAGGACACTGAAATTGCAGGCCTCCCCGAAAGGTGATCTGGCGGCAGAACCATCATCGTCCAAGTCCCAAGTTTACATAAGATAAATAAAATTATGAGGAACTGAAAAACAGTGCAGTTTTTCAAGTGCATTTACTCCTAGATGGCACAGGTTTTTGCTGTTGTGTAATAAGATTTGGTGACTTCTTAAATTAATGGCAGAAAGGAAAATGACAAACTAGAAGGCATCTTTTTTAAAAGGATAAAAATATAGTGCCCAGAACTGGTCTTGATTGTCCTGGTTCTGTCTAATCTTTCCGAAAAAAATATTATTAAATCCAACCATTATTTATTATGTTGCTAACAGAAAAATTGACAAACGGCATGTACCCTACCAACATTATAAAACGCACCACATGCTGTTTTTATTGCAACAATCTAGATTGGGCTTATATTCATAAAGACACAATATACTCCTACTAGAACATGAAAAAAACAAAACAAAAAAAAAACAACAACATTGTCATACTGTCATAAAACTTGGGAAGGTAGGGTATGTGCTCAAAAAGAAAACATACGCTAGTAACGTTAATAATAATGAATAAATACAAACACTACATTTAAATTATTAATTAAAAGCTGAGAATAATAATTATTATTGTTCCTGTTTCATTTTGATTTACTATGCTCTACTGTAACAAGATGTAAATATTCTAATTTGTCTGTATTACATCTGTTGTAATTCTCTATTACCATCCTCCTTGTTCTGTTTGTCTGTTATTGTCCTCTATTTGTCTTTGTCCTTTGTCCTTTTTGTTTTGTATTGACTAAATGTTGTATTATTATGTTTGGCAAAAGTAAAGAAAGAAAGAAAAATTGACAAACAAACCAACAAACCGACACTGGAGAAAACACTTTATTGGCAGAGGTAACAAGTTTTACTACATACTTCTTATTGGTTGGTGTCCTGCTGTGTGGAGCACTACCGTCATCCTCCTAAAGAATTCTTACTTACAAGGGAGCTCAGCTTGGTTACCACTGGTCAATTGGAGGTGACAACCGCAAACTACACGTACTACACCAGCCGTGTGCTAATCAGCCATGTCTGTGAAAATAGCGCCATATGGATTTCAGAGCATGGTGCTGAGGACTTCCATAGCCCATGCTACAGAACACCTCTGCCAGTCCCGTCTGATGTAGTTCCAACACAGGCCAGCCTAAATGCTTTGTGACTGGATAGTGAAAGAGGAAAGTGTGCAAAAGGCTGACATGAGGGTAGACTGTAAATCACTACTACACCAATTTCACACTTCAGAGCAAAACACTGCATCTGGCTATTCTTTGTAATGTCAGTATTCTGCTCAGAGGAAAAGTAGTACTCAAAAACTGCACGCAAATGTACTCAAGCTAAAAATATAATATCTCTAGCATCATCTGAGTGCTTTTGTTACAGTGTCATTGATGAGGCTACAATTTTATAACAGTTGAAAAAGTTAGGGCAGCTGATAACACAAGAACATCTTCACTTGTACTGTGTTGCAAAGAAGACCTGCTACTAGGTTCAAGTTCATGCTCGGCTAAATCAGCACAAATGTAGTTCAGTCAGCAGGTTTTTTTTTTGGTTTTTTTTGTGAAGAAAAGAGGTGTTATATACAGGCTAGACAAGGAAAGGTCAAGGTCAAGGGAGGACCAATCACAGATCCTCAAGAGATATAGGGATTTCCTCCTTTATGATGATGATTATTATTACTTAATGATATGAACTGTATGAGGAACATATACTGCTGTACAGCTCCATTCCCACAACATTCCTCAGCATATTCATTAATGTGTATATTTACAGTAGCCGGACCAACTGGGCAGCCCAACGTTAATGAAGCCCCTGGAACAACACTGGTTTTAATGAAGCATGGAAACCCCAGTGTTCTCCAAGCCACTGTTTACCCTGTTCACTAATTATAATGGAATTCAGATGCTTTGTGTTTACAGTAGCTGAAATCAGTGAATGGTTTTCTTAATCAAACTGTGCTTGAGGTAAAGAAAGCCACATATGCTCTATCATTAAGTACCAAAAGCTATTCTGTCTGCCACTTAGGATAGTAAAACAAAACTAATTTGTGTACAATTTAGTATTTTCCCCTTTTAACTATAGCTGTTCTGTAAGTTGCTGTCCTTTTCAGAGCAAAAAACTGCATCAGGTTATTGTGTATACTGTCAACTAACAAAGAAGTAAAACAGGTATACATTGAATATTGTTTTAATATATACTATACAACTACTACTGCTGCTGCTATTACTACTACAATTACTACAACTGCTGCTGCTGCTGCTACTGGAACCTGTATCAAAATACACTTCATGTGGTTTCGATGATCTCACTTTCGGCTTTTAAAAGAACATTAACGGTCAGTTTTAAGGACTTGTATAAATGTTTTACAATTTTTTTATTTTTTTTTTATTTTTTTTATTTTTTTTTTGCATATCTGTAATTTTATGTTTGCTCTCCTCTTCCCTTTCCCTTTAAGTGTTCTCAGCACTTCCAGGTCAACATTGTAAATAAGAATTTGTTCTTAATGTTCTACCTGGTGAAATAAAGGTTAAAAAAAAAAAAAAAATACTACCATTAGTGCTATCCTTGAACTGTACAAATAACACTGCAGCTGCTACTACTGAGGCTTCTGCTGACGCTGCTACCCACTTTGCCATTGGAACAAAAAATAATTTTATTTGTTTAAAGAGGTAAGTTTACTCAGAAAAGTACAGAAAATGCATTTCCTTCACAAAACCTACTGAAGAAAATGACTTGAGAAAGTTGTGTTCCAATTCTCCTTCTATTCTGTCAGAAACAATTTTGAGGGAGCTCTCTAACTTCCTACGCTGATTAAGTTACACCAAGGGGCGTAAGTTAAGACTGTTATCATCCGGTGATCCGTCAGAGCAAATAGGACATCTTCTATGCACAGGAAATGCATGCATTCCACATGAACTGAATAAGTCAAAAAGCCTTAGACAGCCTGTGGACAAGTGGTTCGTCCCATGAATGGCTAAAATGAGGGAAAGTGAACAAGTATTGTTTGGTCTGCAATCTGTCTTCAAGAGACACAATGCCTCATTGATTGTCGTCTATGTGGCCCCTAGATTCAAGTTCAATGCCAAGGAATCAATAGGGGCCCGGCTTGTCAGAGGTCAAATGAGTGGGAGGGGGAAAGGGAAATGGATGTATTTAAAGGTCAGGGAGACACAAATACTAAATAGCATCGTAATTTTATGGTTATAAAAGAATTTACAAGGAGCAAACGTGCATAGTAGAGTGCACCTGGAACAATACTGTCAATCTAAATCTTCACTTTAGGCTTTTCCCTTTCGGGGTCACCACAGCTGGATCAAGGAGAGATAATAAGATTAGGTGGCAATGACCATTTAGGTGGGCTATCAATAACATGATGCTAACAGATGGATAAATGATTTCAGTTTAAGCACTGAAATTATCAGAACAAGTCCACTGAGTGTATGGGCTTTAGAAATGAGAAGGAGCACTTCCTTGTTTTGAGTAAGACCAAATATTAGAGCTCTTGCAATTCAAGGTTTCAATAAAGTAGCTTGTACATTTTCTTTCAAATGCATGCGTGTGTTGTACGGGCAAGCAAGGCAATTAAATCTAAAAAACATATTGTTTAAAACTATAACTAAATTAAAGTGATATCTCTCCAAACGTCTGATTTTTCAGTTCACTTCTATAGTGAATCAGTCTATTACCTGCTTCCAGTCACTGTGTAGTTTTCTGTGCCCTGCTGGCCACTCCAGTTACTGGCGAGGCAAGCTTGCCTGGAAAATCCAGACTGATATGTCTCTGTATTATTATACAGAGAAATATCAGTCTGGTCACCACGTCCTCCGCCGTGGTTGGATTCAAATCCCAACCGTACCGTGCATTTTGATTCACTTATTTAAGTCACGTGTTCTTCGCGAGCAGCTTCCGCAACAACAACAATCAAGGTGGCGCACTGAGGAGCCAAGTTTGTTTCATTCAGCAGTAAATTCCGTTTTAAATGACCAAAAACATATCGAGTCATTAAAACCACAGCAGCTTGCAGCACTAGAAGCCTTTATTTAAAAAAAAAAAAAAGTTTTCGCATTGCTTACTTTCTTGTCGCTTTGTTAACATCATGTCCACCATTTTCTGATTGGCTAACTCCACTGTCAGTTTACTGAGGTTTGCTTCGCGCTAGAAATCAAATTGATTCTATGGCAACCAGACTTATCCGCTGGTACAGCGGTAAGTCTGGAATTTCCAGGCAAGAGGCAAGCTAGGTTGACTCTGCTGTTCAGTTGTGTCATTTTCATCTCTGTGGAGTCATGTTGTACTGTTTCTGCCTAAGGACTGACAAGCAGAGGGCCAAGCCGCTTGTTCAGGAGGATCACACATGCGTGCTGTGGTCAAATTTGTGGAAAGATATTGTTGTAATGTTATTGTTTTGTATACAAACATGGTTAACATTAGTAACTATATAGGAAGAGTGTGAAATAGTTTGAAAAGCCTTTTACACAAACACTAAAGGGACTGCAGTTACCTAAGTGGCTTTTAATTAAATGTGTTCTTCATGAAGTCAAGGTATGTCTGCTTGTCTGCATGAAAAGTCATTGCACGCTATTGATCAAATGCTGTCCCAAAAGAACAAAAGAAACATGCCTATTATAAGTCCAAAAGCCACCGACACCGTAATTGTTTGTAATTGTACTTTGATAATAAGAGAAATGTTCCTCAAAGCAAACACTCCCTTCGTGAATCACTTGTGGCTGAGAATGTATCCTTTTGAGTATTAGTCAAGCCAGCGTCCTAATACTGTCTGTGTCTGGGACGCCTGGCTTCTTGCCACGGCTCCACTGTCTGAAGGACACATGTTAAAAAATAACATTGTCTCTACAGAACTGTGTACACATTAGATGTATATTAATCTACTACAGATTTTTAAGCTGTAATGTTTGTAGTTAAATTTAAATTAACGATGACTGACCAGTGCTTTCCCTGATAATTAGATGGGACAGGTGAAGAATCAAATTGGAAATATGGGGAAGGGTGTGTGCATCCATAACACACATTTTTATTATAGCGTCTATGTAACTGGATCTCTAACTGACTCGCATACAGCATGAGTCTATGCTGTTGTACAGAGGAAATTGGTTATATATTTTACTGAACACAAGCTATGTAACAGGAAGGATTTGTGGCAAGAGACTGTCAGTTCAAAAGAAAAAATACAATTAATTTTTATTTCTCTCCAAAATGTGAAATCAAATACAGTGTTGTCACAATAGAAGCCACAATTTACCCAATGCAGACTCACACTAAGTAGCTGAGTGATTTAAAGACCATTTACTGTACACCTTCTGTAATTCAATGTGCAACTCCTAAACAAATATTTAACTTACCAGAGCATTTACTTTTTCGATTGTCTGTTGCTTATGCAACAGTTTAAGCCTCTAACCCGCACTTGAATAAACCTCGGGACTCGTGGAGAAATGGTTCATTGCACTGCCATATAAAAGAGGAAACATAAAACACATGAAACACCAAAAACCTGTAATTATTGTCTGAGTGCTGCGGTGAAATTGTGGGAGGTACACTTTCTGATGGTTTGTTATAGTGGGATCTTCAGATCTTCTAGTATGTCTGTTAATTTGCAGGTACATGTCATTACAGATACTAAGCCATGTAATAAGATCTATCTTGTGGCCATTTTAACTACTTAGTTTTTTTAATGGGGTTTGTTTTCACTTCATGTTATTTTATGCACCCCAAATTTTGTTTATAAACACAGGGCTAATTTTGCATTGCTTACAGAGCAGCACTGATTAATGACTTTTCCCTCAGGCTGGAATGTTTGTTAAACTGTAAAAACATTTGTAGGTGCAAAAACGTAAGTGATACAGCAATCAAGTTTTTAACATCACATGCATCTTTACATTTGCAGTGTTATATTTTATGTAACTTGAGTCATTAACTGTATTTGACTGTGGGGCCAGAGACTGAACAGAAACGTGTGACTCACCCATCAAAGGAATGTGTGGAGCCTACACACACCGAGAGCTGTCTGAAGTTCATGCAAAGCAGCTCTGTTTATCAGTCAGGGCTGTCTGACGGAGGCCTGCTCCACTGTCACCATCATCTCACTCCCATAAAAATGAGTGCCCTTTGAGTAAAAGCATGTTGAGCAAACAAAAATTAAAATGAAATGTTCTATAAAAGCATAAAAGCATTTTTACAATTCATGATAAACTTAACAAACTTAAAAACCCTTATAATTGGAGTTGGACTACAGTATTAGTGCATTCAGATGTAAAGTACAAATAGATATAGGGTAATCATAATTTGCAAGCAATGCATAAGTACCAACACTCTCATTCTGGTAATCAACATAATCAACACTTCTTTTTAATTACAAGAATTCTGCAATCTAAAAAATTTTGTTGTTTCAAAAAATGAGAGACTTTTACTGAACAATCCGATGTGTTTTTTTTTTTTGCTTTCTTTATGAGATGAGCGTGGAACTGACAAATGGCCTGTATAGTTTAAGGTCACCCACTACAACATCCTCTTTTGACTTTTTTAAAATTTGCCTCATAAAAATCCTACTGAGACTGACAGCTTTGCATTGTTGCCCACCATCCAGTTTACTACAGCACTATACTAACTTCTGGGAATTGCTCATAGGTCTACTACAGTATATACAGCACATTTATTCTTGCTTAGAAATATACAGTAATTTACACTACAACACTGACATGTACCAGTCATGCAGACATTAAAACAGATGTTTCACCCTCATTATTAAAAGTCTAGATTTTACACTATAAAATTTCAGTGCAGGGTTCACTTGGTGCAGCCTGTAGTCTGTGTTTGGTGACAGGTCAGATGCCGGATCCCAGGGGCCTCCTGGATCAGAGAGATGATAGCTGTGTAATCCTCAGATCAAAGACACACATTCCTGGATGAGAAGAGCTGCCTATAGACACTGTCCATCCTTCTGCCTCTGACTACACCTGTTTGTCACTGCAAGGAAGTCTACACAACATTCCTTAGCTGCTACAAGCTTGTTTCAAATAGTTTTCTGAACTATTTGGGGGCCATGTGTAGAAAAATACCTGTGAGGTTCTCTGTCTGACACTGAGGAGTATTCTGCTGCAGGTCCATAGTAGCTGGAATAGGCCGCACCCATGACTCCTGCAGGAATAAGCAAAAAAGATAACATTATTTGCAATTTTTTGTGTTTGTCCCACTTACCCTGACATGCATACCTTTGTACATTTATTTTTAACAGACAAAGAATAACCTTGTTTTAAGTTGAGAAGAAATGTAGGTAATTTGACAATGTTTGACAAACTGAGAAAGTTGTGTTGTGGTGCAGGTAGCAGGTAAACCCCGTGACTGTTGGCGGTCTGCAGCTGTGTGTGAGCACCTCTATTTGCTTAGCCATAAATTTAAATAAGGATGTCATACTTTTGTGTTTACTGTGTGGTTCTGGTTATTTTAACGCCTCACTCTTCCTTGTATCAAAGCAACCCCTGCGGCCCTGTTAAGGAAACATCCAATGCAAGGACTATCTATGTAAATCAGCATAGATAACGGCTTGTAAGTACACATAAATGTATCACATGACTTCACACTTCTAAGGGAAATATTTCAAGCAATGCAGTGTGAATTAACCTTAGACCTGTTGGTTGGAACATAACAATGAGCTTTAGTAGCTTTAGAAACAAAACTACTGTAAATGACCAGCTTGTATTTCCATAGACAAACAGGGAGACCATTCTGTGCACCTGGTCCTCCAATGTTCAGAGAAATCCATTAGGGAGAGGTCTTTCCACTTTCATCTGAAGCTTTTTGCTGACACAAAGTTATGAATCTCAAACTTGATGTTCACTCCCATAGCTCATTGCTCATTCTGTAATCTGAAAGTAGACCCTTGGGGAATAGACCCAGGCTGCAAGGTGAAAGGCAACACACAATATGTTGTGAAGTACAAACCCAGCTGACGCCAGAGTAAAATGAAAGCCATTTCTGGATATCAATATGGAAATATATGCTTCTCTTTTAACACACCCCCTGTAAAAACTATTAGTGTCATGGTTATGTTATTTTTGCTTTAGTGGAGGTCTGCCATTACAATTGACCGTGTTAAATATGTGTACAAGATCATTTATTTCCTATCACAGTAAGGCTAAGCAGGTTGATATAATATATGAGGAAAAAAAGACAGGGAATTCAACAAAGTGCAAGAGATAACTCAAATGATCTACTGAAATACAGTTTACAGGACAGTGTCAAATTTATGAAACCAAGTACCTGCCTTTCCAAGGACTACAAACGTTACAGTACATATAAACTGCATAGTTTACACAGCTCTCAATATTTTTAATAATAAAAAATTAATATGTATTATTGACTATAAAATACAATTTCCTTTGAAATCCTAGGTGGGCCTCATGTGCAGAATGCATTACAAATAGGACAACATTTTGTAATTTTGTGTTACGTAGCGGGGGCACAGTGGCAGAGGTTAGTGCTCCTGCCTCCCAGCAAGGATGTCCTTCCCATGTTCCACCAGTACTCCATCTTCCTCTCACTGTTCAAAGACATGCATGTGTTAGGTGAACTGGTGACTCTAAATTGTGTAAATAAATGTGAGAGTGAATGGTTGTCCAACTGTGCATGTTCCTGTGCCAGCCATGCAACTTACCGGCCCCTGTCCAGGGTGGACCCCGCCTAAGGCCCAAAGTTACTGGGATAGACTCCGGTCACCCGAGACCCCTAATGCAAATAAATGGAAGCTGAATAAATAAATGTTAAATAGTTCTGTATCTCAGAGACTCCACCAGTTAAAGGTGTATTAAACAAGCAAACACAAACAATTTGAAACACAGAGGGTCCTTGTGCAGGGCTCCAGACTAACTTTTTTTTTTTTTTTTTTTTTTTGCCAGGGGCACTGCAACCCCTGACAGAAAACTTTTAGGTAAAAGATTTAGGGGTAAATGCCAAAAATCTGGATCACAAATATTAAATTCCCCCTATCTATGCAGGCTCACAGGTTAATTGAAATATGCCCAGAATGAAGAATGTGGTCTGAGGAACATTAACAAATGATGGCAATATGTCTAAAAAATAAAATCAGATATGTATAGTTAACCTCAGACAGTCAGCCCATAAAATAAAACCAAATTAACTGGAAATAAACGACTGCTTTTCACAAAACAAAGAATTACTCCAACAAATTCTACTGCTCTTGCTGCGTGCCACACCAACTCCAATCAAAATGATTATTTTTCTCCTTACCTACTGTATTTCCAACCTTAGTCACCAGTTACAGTGCTTACACAGTGTTTACACTGTAACTGGTAAATATTTTAAGGTGCACATTTGTTCCCAAAGTCAACAGATCATGGAGATGTTAAACGTGTTCAGGGCAGTTTTGTAATGATGATCCCTATGGATAGCATGCAAATGTCACTTTAAAAAGAGAGGATGTTACTCCATTAGGCTCGCATTTGCTAACATTCACTAGAACCAACCCAGTCTCGCTGAGGAAATGTTCATGTGCAGCATGTTTAGGTGCAACAATTTGGAGGATCTACATTTACAGTTTAAATGTTGTGATGAGTGTTTTTACGTCATACAGACGAGACTGAGTGGTGAATCAAACATAGGCATTGGTAGCTACCAGTTATTTGCACCTAAGAAGAGTGACAGTATAAAAACAGTGCATCCACCAATACCGGTTCTAATTTTTCCAATCCATCGGAATTGTCTGCCTCCGCCGTTAACGATCCCTGATACTGATGCGCCTTGGGCAGTTGCGTTTGTGAGCAGCGGGTTTTGCGCACAGACCCGCCCCGCCCTCGAGCAGCGCTTCTAACTTCTTTACTTTCACTTCATCTTCGATGGGTAACCTACAACGCACGAGGCTCATCGCGCAGTGCCATGTTGTTTTTCCTCTTTCTTTTAACGCACACGCGCTCACAGGCGCGGAACCTGGCGCGCTCGCGTCACACGGTGTGGACACGCCAGAGCTGAGGCCAGAGCTGAGGCCAGAGCTGAGGCTGGAGTAGGCTACAGCAGAGGTAGGAGCTAAACAGTGACACCAGGGGCTCATTCCCATGCATAAGAAACACAGCAGCCTATGTAACGGAGTGAACGATTGAAAGAGAAGCCACCGTAGAAAACGTTGAATACGTGCGCCTACCTGAAGGTGATGTGGCCCTTCCCTGCTTCACACGGTCACGTTAACACAGACTGCTGTTTAATTTAATAAGTCTAATGAGCGATATATTTAGACAAACTGGTGCAAATTGCTCTTGCTGATCTTAAATCAACATTAGAGAACAATCCTGTTAAATCCAGGATACATTTCCAGTAATTTAACAACTCTAACTTCAATACATATTATTTTTGTGAACCCAGTTTAAAAAGACCCACACACTAAAATAAAAATAAGCTTCTATTTCTGCTTCATAATGAACTGTAGGGCCACAAACCTATTTCATTTTATTCACAGATTTATCAGGAATCGATAAGAGAATTGATAAAGAACCAGACTGATAAGCAGAATTGACAATGGCATTGCCATTGATAAAATCTTATTAATTCCATCCAGTTGTGGTATTAATTAAAATTGCCAGAAAAAAATATTCTTGGTGACATTATAAGCATTTGTGGGAAATGCTCCTTGTTAGGAGCCGTGTGAAACCATTTTGTATTTACTTTTTCATTATGTCTCTTAATATTTAGATAAACTGGCACAACGGTCTACTGTATACTGCTTTGAGAGGAACTGTCAGGACAAAGAAATTTAGTCATAGAAGGGCACAGAGAAATAACAACAAAGTCATGTGATATGAACAATAAATAACTCTTTGATCGTAAATCAGCTATGGATAGAAAGAGTCCAGTGCAGATCCCTTTCCCAGGCCTGTATCTCTTGCTACATTTGGTAACATGAAATATTTTCATTTGCCTACAACTTAAACATAAGGATTTAGACTGTTGGCATTATCATGAACAGCAGTAGATCTACGTGTTCACAAGAGTAGGTTGTTGATAGTTGACCATTGTTCATTGTTGCTTATCTGATAATGGCTGAGCATCTCCAGAGGCTGAGGAGGAGAGTTTGTAGCCAGCAGGCGTGAGCAGTCAGAGGAGCTGTTGCTGAGTGCAGCTGTCATCAAACATCTGTCTCAGGTGGTGTCTCTTGCTCCACCCTGCCAGAATGCTCTGCTGGACTATTTATTATTAATAACATTTGAGTTCCTCATTAAAAACAATTACATTATACAGATCTAAGCCAATGAATGAGAATAAAATAAATAAAAGTGTATTTTTTTTTTTCAGTAGTTATTTTCAAATAGTGAGTATGTTGATATAGTGCACAAAGTAAAATATTTCAAGCATTTATTTATAATAATTGTGATGTTATGATGATATTTAATATCATCATAACTATATATATATATATATATATATTATATATATATATATATATATATATATATATATATATATATATATATATATACTAATGAGACTGAATTTTGACACACAATGAATGTATACGCTTCAGTTAGTTCAACCACGCCAGTTCAGAATCTGCTGTGCAACAACAAGCATCATGTAATAAAAGACACCAGAAAGCTTTCCTTCTGCAGTATTTCTTTATAAACTCTTCAACTTTAAATCTTGCTATTCCTTTAGTAATGTACACACAAAAACATCTGACAAAATTTCACTTTACAGCAGCACTCCAGTAAAAACTATTATGATCCAGCACTACGTAATGTTTAAGTTGAGCGAAAACACCAACTAGGCCAGGGTGGGGTGCGGGGGTATAATCCCTGACAGTTGCTTGAGTGTCCTCAGGTCCTGCCTAAGTGTACTCACTTCATATTCAAAAAAGCAAACGTAGGGAGGGACACAGCAGCAGTAATTTTCACTAGATCAACACCTGTGTTTAAACAGTGAGTAGCAAACGAAGTCTCTCTCAAAAGGACACTTGTCTTCAGGTCGGTTTGTGTGCTAACCTCTGCAGAAACACTGTTGCCACTGTTCAGGGCAGATCAGTACAATGATATGAAGGCATTGGAAAAAACAGTGTACCACCCCAATTCCCCATAAAAGGTTGGGGCACTGTAAAATGTAAATAAAAAACAAATGTAATCTCAAAAATATATTGTGTTTTAAAAAGTTTGGGACAGCGGCAAACATTTAACTAAAACAAGTCAAGTGTCCCAACATTTTGGGACATGGGGTTGTAATATCTTCTAATATCCTATGTTAAAAATGTGTGGACATATTAAATCATGGGCAAAAATTTTGGTTTAAATGTGAACTGAACCAAAGCCCCACAACCTCCATAAATAAAAGTCATTTGGCCGTATTTTCCACCTCATTAGGCCAGTTCAGTACTGAGATGCTATTAATTTGATATTTTACACATTTGCCTTACAAGTGATATGAACCAAATTAAACTGCAACATTATATCTTAAAGTTAGGGCTCAGGCCATTAGCGGCATTTTCACAGTTCTCAATCAGAGTAATAAATTGGGCCGTGTGGCTAATTTTAGCTGAAATCCAATCCTCCACAATAAGTTACAAGCCACACGGGAGCCTTTAGTCCAACTGTGTCTGCTACGGCAAACTGTAGAAAAAAAAAGTATTTTCCAAAAGTAAAATGAAGTTTACCATGGCTAACATTAAAAGTGGGGAATAACTAAATAATTTTGGTCAAGTAGGTACATTTTGAAAGTGGTTGCATTCATAGTTTAAGCAGTAGTTGCAGTTTTAGAGGTAGTTTTGAGTTGCTCTTCCACCTCTGTTGATTTGTGTATTAGTCTGAAAACCTTTAGTGACATTATATGCTTTCAAATGGAGTGTACGTGCTGCTGCTGTCTACACTGACCCTTCTTCATCTCACACCCTCTCATCTGACTGCGTAGCCCTCAGCTCCACACATTAGCAGTGACGCGCTCATGATTAATTGTTAATCAGGAAGGATTTAGTGTGTATTTATTTCATGGCGCTGCTGGCAGAGAGCTGGCGAGTCCGACTATGAGAGCTCCTGCTGGCAGCGGGATGTGGACTTGGGACTGTGGGATTTGGACCCAGTCTGCCTAGATATTCATCTCACAGAGGTGTGTTGTCGGTTCTGAGTGACTGCAAATATTTCCTGTCTACTTCCCAGTTTCTTGCTTTTCACCATACTCTGTAATCACCAGATCACTAGATTATGAAAGACATTGCGGGCAAAATTGAGCTGTGCATTGTGTAAATCAAATGAAACCTTCAATTTAGAGTTATTTATCAAAAAATATCAAGTATCTAAACATGAGAAACAATGTATCTGAACATGAGATGAATTTATTTATTCATTCATTCATTTTATTTGTCCCTTTCATGAAAATGCACAATAATAAAATGTACATTTGACATATTTCATAAGTGATGTATTTTTATGATTGGAAAGGAGCAGTGGGAAGAATATAATTTTTATTTTTTTCTGCCCCTTTATTTAATCTCAAAGAAAGAAAACCTTAGATGGCCTTACCCATTGCCTTTTTGCTGCCTACACATCAGCATTTAATCATACCACATAACACACAAAAATATACACAAAACTACTACACTTAAACATCCAAACAAGTTCCACGCACATATTGTCTAAATTGTTTCACTATATATTTTTTTTAATTAAAAAATATTTGTGCAGCCTTTCTGTTGTGAATTCAAAATTTTTACATAAACAACCAAACAAACATTATTTTAAAGTGGTCCAAGGATTCAGCAGCATTATAGGGCATAAGAGCATTTAACTGCTGCTGGTCTTATTGAAATGGTCATGAAATGTCAGTGCCAAAAGTAATGTAAAATGTATTCTGAATTTCTAAAATGTATGTTTCTAATGGATAAATATGGTTGTATAAATACTCTGTTCATTTGGTGTGTATAAATATTGCAGCTTTTTGTACTTAAAATCTTACAAAAAGTCATTTAGGAGAACTGTGGTTCCCAAACTTGTTTGTGTTGTGTCCCCCCCTAGGCTTTTTGTCATACCACAAGCACCATCTTCACTCATACCTGTTGTCAAGTGGTTATAGAAAACATCATTGTTGATTAGTACAAACATATTTTATACTTACTCTGTTGTAAATGTTAATTCTCCTGAATTAAAAAAAAATAAAAAAATAAAAATTGATTAAATAAATAAATAAATAATAATAAGTAAATGAATAAATAAACTATTATATTAAGTTGTTTGCCTATATATTTTATGTTCAAAATTAATAAAAAAAAACCTCATAAATTAATTACACAAAAATATACAAATAATATTTTTAGCAGTTTCACCTCCTTTTAATCAAAGAGACAGCTTTCTTGTTTTTCATAAGTTTAAAAAGTTTAATATAAAAAAGATCATAAATATTTTCTGTGAATGTGAATTAATGTGGCTTACGCTGTTTAAATTCTCACCACTTGATCAAACTCATTTAACTCAACTGCATATAGTCATTTCTAATGTTATGTACTGTATGTAAAACAAAGGTCCACAACATTATGTCCAGCTGCTGGGCACTGAGAGACACCAGGAGCTCCCTCACAGTGCAACACTGCCACTGTGTTGACCCCGGAGCATACAGAGTCACAACAACCACCACAACACTGCCACGGTGGACACAAGCAAATAGTTTTACTGTAGTTGGTTTTACTAGCTAGAAATCCAAGTTGTGTTTGTCTCTGCATCTCACACTGTCATCAAGTGTATTAACTGTAGCTGTATTTGTATTTTATATTATTTCATTTATTTTCAGCACATGAATAGTTCATGGTAGGGCTGTGCCAAAAATCAAATTTAAAGTTGAATTGCGATTAAGTACAGGGTCGATCTCGGTGATTAGCTTAAAGCGCTTTAATTCGATCTGGATAAGTTTACAGACAGTGCAGCCACAGACAAGGTAGAGGCTGAGGAGCGTACTTAGCCTATGTTTATGGTTCCAGTGCACCTGTTACAGTGGGAGCCAGAGAGAAGAGGAGTGGAGTTTAGAGGAATAACCAAATAAAAGGTACTACCCATTTAAAGGCAAAAAAGTGAAAAAAAAAACAAAACAAGCAGTGACAGCAGCAACTTTGTCTTTAGGAAGAGTGAAAGGAGTAGCTAAGCTCACATTAGCATTTGCTGTGCTGCACAAAAACAGCAGTCCAGAGAATAGTTTTATACTGCAATTAATCCATAGGACAAATGGGGAAAACACTTCATATATATTTCACCCATCCTAACACCACAGACACACCGCCAGGGCTTTGGAAACAGGGCGCGCACGCCATGGTTTTGTGATCAGTGATGTGTGATGTTACTGGTGATAGGTGTTTATTAGGAATAGTCTGACAAAATGAGACAACTAGGTCTAGAAAATGTGTGGAGAGACAGGACAGTCCTATAGACTCAATGAAGCCAGTTTTATTTGTTTATATCATTAGAGTTATTATTGTATAAAAACTAGGGCTGTCAATGTTAACGAGTTAACGCATGCGATTAATAGAAAAAAATCTGTTTTGCCGTACACCAGTGCTTCTCAAAGCGCTTTGGAGGGCGTCAAGCCGTGTCGGGAGTGCGTGACCGTCTTGGAAATGTGCGTATATCACAACATTGACTTGCTTTCACGGTGAACGACCTGCGCGTCCACGGAAGAGAACCTGCCTCACACACATTTGCTCGTGGTTCGACTTCAGGACGAGTCCACTTCTTTGGCCGCTGCACTACAGCTCTCTCCTTTCCCTCCCCTCACGAGTCTGTGTAAAACTTTTTACTAATAAATGTTACGTGTGCTTTTTATATCGCTTCTTTTCACTGCCTCCGTCTGTGCGCGTTCCTGGGAGTTGTGCATTCTGTGCGTCCTGGACCCGTGGTGAGAGCGGGGGGCGATCCATGGCCATCCCTGAACTTATGGACCCGCAAACTCCTACAAACCATTTATTTGCGGTGTTTTGTTTTGTTTTTCCATAAAGTGAGCGTCAGTTCTCGACTCAGAGCGGCAGCCACACTGTGGACAGGTGACTGTACCCCGCCCCTGACAGGTGACTGTTATACATTGTGATTAATCGTGATTAATCACAGCCCAAGAGTGTGATTAATCTGATTAATTTTTTTAATCGATTGACAGCACTAATAAAAACTAAAACTTGCAATGAAAGACTCTACATTAAATCTTCCACTTTCCAGTTAAAATAGAATCTAAATAAGGATGAATCAAAGTCATGATTATTAGTTAGGGCCTGAGGACGAATGTGTGAGAGCCCTATTGTAACTGTATAGATTTGACAAATAAATGCAAATTTTCAGACATTAAACAAGCATAAAACCCCCTGAGATTTTGCACAAAACTCAGGCCCAGGCCAGGTGTAATTTACATAAGGTTTGCAAAAAACAGCATTACAAAATGGCTCCATGGCGACCCCTGGAAAATCAAATAACATTGTGCCTATGGGAGTCGACCGCCAATTTTTTTAATCGCAGACAAATGAAATTTGGCACAGTCATAGTTTCTTTTTGTTCGTAAATACAAATTCTCCTGCATTTTTTCTTTTCAGGTCAAGGGGCGGCAGTAGCTCAGTTGGGAGAGATGGTCTCCCGCTGAAGGTTGGCGGTTCAATGCCCCCACATGCATTACTTACTGTTGTTGTGTCCTTGGGCGAGACTCTTCACCCACCTTGCCTGTATGAATGTGTCAGTGTGACTGTGTTTGGTGGTGGTTAGAGGTAGGAACAAAATGGCAGCCACACTTCCATCAGTCTGCCCCAGGGCAGCTGTGGTTACAGAAGTAGCTCACCACCACCGAGTGTAACTGAGGAGGAATGAATAAGGCCAATACCAAATTGTAAAGCGCTTTGAGGAACTAAGAAGCTTGTAAAGTGCAATATAAATCCAATCCATTAAATAAGAATCTCCTTGCCTTTAAAATGAAAATATAACAATATTCACTGTTACATTTCATAATTTTATTGTATATTGAATATTAAAAATAAAAAACATAAAAAAAATAGCCTTCTTAAATTCATAATAAATTTTCCATAGAAAAAATAATTTGAATATATCCCATTTGAACCTACTGAACTTAAAAAATCTACCAAAAAATCATATTCAACTACCGTATTTTCTGCAGTATAAGACGCACCTAAAAGCCTTTAATTTTCTCAAAAACCGACAGTGCACCTTATAATCCGATGCGCCTTATATATGGATCAATGTTGGTTAATTATGGCTACCGTATTCAGGGGGCGTCGCCAAAGTGACAGCGGTAAAAACAATAAAGGGGAATTCCAGTCCCAGCTGTTCATGTGTGCCATAGGCGTGTTTATGGATCCTGCCACAAAAGGACATGGAGTCTAGTAAAAGAGTTGCGACATTGAGGGGACAGAAAACTGAGCGCTCGAACGCTGGTCATGTAGCTTTGAACTGTGACAAATGGAGTTGTAAATACATTGTTTTCAACGAGGGAGTTGTAAGAATGCTGGTTTGTATTCTATTAATAAAGTTTGACTGAATTATCTGACTGTGCCATCTAGTGGATGCGCCTTATAATGTGGTGTGCCCTATATATGAAAACAGTTTTAAAATAGGCCATTAATTGAAGGTCATTCATTCATTCATTTTCTACCACTTATTCCCATTTGGGGTCGCGGGTGACTGGAGCATATCCCATTAACTTTGGGCCGTAGGCAGGGTACACCCAGGACAGGGGCCAGCTTGTCGCAGGGCTGACACAGAGACGAAC
This sequence comes from Bostrychus sinensis, assembly GCA_020698575.1. NCBI lineage: Eukaryota > Metazoa > Chordata > Actinopteri > Gobiiformes > Eleotridae > Bostrychus > Bostrychus sinensis. The sequence continues at coordinate 19,057,943 of CM036253.1, read as the reverse complement.
ACAGACAGACAACCATTCACTCACACATTCATTCACTAGGGTCGGGTCTTTGGACGGTGGGAGGAAGCCGGAGAACCCGGAGAGAACCCACGGTAACACGAGGAGGACATGCAGACTCCACCCAGAGAGTTTGTGTGATGGTGTGTTGGTCGGCCACGACCTCCTTGCTGGGAGGCGAGAACGCTAACCGCTCTGCCAACGTGCACCCCATTTTCTAATTAATTGAAGGTGCGCCTTATAATCCGATGCGCCTTATAGTGCGGAAAATACGGTAATATTCTTTAGCAGTTTGCCCTCCTTCTCATCAGTCACTGAGACACTTGAGCTTGTCTTTCTTTTTACTTTCAAAGTTGAATATGAAAAGATGGCAAATATTTTCTGAGCGGTACCTTTACCCCTGGTTAGGAAACACTTCACTACAACAGTGCACACATGCTGACTTACAAACTCAATTATATTTGTTGTATTTAATCTGAACAAAACTTTGGTCTGTGTGGGATCTCCCTCCTTGCCAATTACTCACAGTGAAGCTTTGGCGACACCTAGTAGTGACTGGGACCCTAGCCTATGGTGCATTTTGTTATTTTTTATTTTTTATTTATTTATTTATTTTTTTTTTTTCACATGCTTTGAGAAAATATTTAGAATTGGAATCTTCTGGTATTCAAATCAATTGCTGCAAGTTAAACGGGACAGTGGCTCGTCAACCCCTTTTGCATGTCAGTAATGATGTTTGACAAGGTGGAACTCTCTCCACAGTTTTATTTAATGTGTAAACTGATGAACTATCAAGAGAACTAGAACAGGTGCTGTGCTGTTGTTAACCATCTTATGTACGCTGATGATCTGGTTATTACCAGCCCATACAGTCAGAGGTGGTTCTAGACCACTTGTAACTGGGGGCCACACTGGGGCCAGCCTTTTTGCTGGGGTACATGAGATGTTTTGAGGTAAATGGACTGGGACTTATTTTATAAATAACTCTGATATATCTTTGTAAACATGATAAACATATCCTCCTCCTTTTATAACGCTAGAATAACCCTTGAAACAAATTTACAATATAATGTGTGAATTTTATTGTTACTTTTACAAGGCATTTAGGACACTTCAAAGGGGTGGCCACTAGGGGCCACAGGCTCACAATTACAGGGGCACTGGCCACCCCTGGCCACTCCCTAGAACCGGCCGTGCTCATTGCACACATTTGTAGTCTCAACATGGAACAGAAAACAATAGTTTTCCATAAAAGTAAAACATTTACATGTTTGAACTCCATATCAGTGATTGACAGTGGCCACAAGTGTGCTAAATTTGTTGCATGATGGCTGGCAAAAAGAAAAAAACAAAAAGAAAAAAAAACAAAAAAAACTCAGGCAGAACCTGAGGAACCAGTGGGTTCCTGACACTTGCTGACGAAAAAAGCTTTGAGATCGGCCCCCACGGCTGCTGCTCAGAGGCCTGCGATTGTGGCTTCAAGTTGGGCTCAGCTGCCGTCCCAGCTGATGCATCATCCAGCCGCAGCCCCAGCTGTCCGCTGCCCAGCCCGTACCCACAAGGCAGGTGTGAGCGTGGGTCTGAGGGACCCACCAGTCTGACTAAACTGCTGCACCTCACTTACACTCATAAACTCTGGTGGCTTTGAAGAATGAAATCACTCAGAAATGACTTGGTGATCTCACCGCCTGTTGCCATGGGGAACTGCCACCATTGGCTGACAATGTGATTTAGAAGTTGTAGATTTGATCATAAATGTGGGTCTTTCCATAATGGAGTCAGTGTTTGCAACTCCTGTTTAAAAATATTCTTACTCCTGAATATCCACTGCAAGATCAACTCCAGAGTTTACTCAGTGTAAACAGGTTTCAGCAGCAGAATATACCTGCTGTTATGTCTTTGTAAACATATCTTCCTCCTTTTATAATGCTAGAATAATCCTTGAAACAAATTTACAATATAATCTGTGAGTTTCATATAGGACACTTCAGAGGGGCCCCCCCTGGCCACCCTCTAGAACCAACCCTGCATACAGTGCTGGGATGCATCTGTTATTAAAGGTCTGCTCAGAGTATGGCAGCAAGTTTGAAATTAAATACAACCCCTCCAAGAGTTATATCATGATTGTGAGAAGTAGAGAGGATAAAAATGTAAACTTTCCTGTGTTTTATTTATGTGACAGGCCTCTTACAGCCTGCAGAGAGATCAAATACCTTGACATTTTGTAACTGATGACTGGCGTGATGACAGAGATTTCCACAGACAATGTTGTAAACTCTATGCACAGGGAAACATGTTGATGCATAAATTTAGTATGTTCTCTATTCCTGTGAAGTGTTCTTTGTTCTGAGCTTTTTGTACACCTCTGTATACAGCTCAGCTCTCATGGAACTATAAAGGAAACAGTCTCTGTAGACTCACTGTGGCCTACAATGATGCTTTTAGATTCTTACTGAAGGATTCCAGGTGGCACAGTGCTTGTTTTTAATTGTAAACATAAAATCAAATAAAAAATCGAGATTGAACAATATGGGAAAAAAATCTTGGTTATTTATTTTTGCCATATCGCCCAGCCCTAGTTCATAGTGTTCAATTTAACAACAGAATACAAGGCAGAAAGAAAACATATAAAAATAATAAATTAGCATGTGCCCAGCAACCTAAATCTTTTCTATAATACAGACTTTACACTTTACTGTGGCACTTGTTAGTGGGTGGCATATATAGTATTTGAAAGAACATTTTGTCCTCAAAGCTGTTAGAAGTTGCAGGAAAAATGGGCAAGAGTAAGGATTTGAGGGAGTTTGACAAGGGCCAACTGGGATGGCGATGTGTTCCCGGTGTGCAGTGGTCAGTAACTAACAAACAGTGACTAGTGACTCACATGGGCAGTGAAGACAGGCCTGTGGAGCGCACCAAAGACGAACAAACTCAAATTACAATACAGTACTAGCAGTTAATGCAAGTTCTGATAGAAAGCTATTAGGCGAGTGTTATGTGTAATGTTATGCCTGATTGGTGTAGCTCCCACAGCCTTGCCCTTGGAAAACATAAAATAACAGAGTTCAGATAAAATCCCAGTGTGCATTGTATCTGACTTGTTTACACTGACGGATTCTCTTACCACTTGTGTTAAACGTAGCCCTCCGTGTTATTTCACCACCAAAGTAAGAAAACAATGAGTGAAAATGAGGCAGAGTTGAGAGGCGGCTTATGTGTAAAATAACAAAGACGTGCGACTGTTTGAATCTGATCGAGTGTCGAGTGTTTCCTCTAATGCTTCTGAAAATAAACAGCTGGCCCGATGAGGTGAATGGAGGCTTGGTTTGGCTCCTGACCGCTGCTGCTGTCCGGAGAGCTTGTTTTAGGGGCTAGTCCTGGCTCGGAGCAGTAAAATGCCCCCCATCAGGGAGCCAGGCGCCGTGTGAGTTAAACAGGTTAGTGTGTTGTGAGCGCGGGCTGTCTGAACCTGCTGCGCACACACACACTCTTTCGAAGAAATAGGAGTTGGACTCGAATGAGCTTAATGAAAAATACCGCAGAAGGCACACACATGTTCTTACGCCATCCATGGGCTACAACTCTCTACAAGAATATGTCAACACTGACTGGTAAAAACTACATATGGTTCAATGATTAGGCTTTTTGGTGTTATTATTTTAGTTTTGTTTCTATTTTTTCTCTCTATTGTTGCCATATTTGATGATTCTATTTGTGGCCTGACACTGGATATTTTCTTTCTAGATGAGTGGTTCTGGTGACAGTCCCACTGGTGATACGCAGGATTCTTCAGTTGCTCAAGAATATTTTGCAGTAGTAGTGCTGATTTAGTTTAATTTAGAGCATTTTTATTCCTGTTTTAGTCTTGCACTGGTTGGGACTTATATTTGAAGTCTAGGCCTGTTGTTTAGTGCTGATTCAGACCTTTTTAGACTTAGTTTATGCTTAGTTGCTTATTTAGGTTTAGAGTATTTGCGTCCCTATTTTATCCAGGAGACCCTTCCCCCAGCTCATAAACCACATGCTCCTCTAGCGCCCCTAGTGGCCACAGAGTGCGTGTGCAGAGATATCCTGAGTGATGCAGTGTCCAGACCAGCTTCTGTGTCTGTTCTTTCTTCTGAAGAGAACAGTCGGGCAGGGCTTCACAAGTCAGTGCCACCAAACCACCCCAAGGTGTGTATGATGCAGAACCCACTGACGGTGACCTCATGCCTTAAAATGCTTCTAAAAATAGACTTTTAACATGTCTGCTGGACCAAACCCATACAGGACCCACACCCCAGCCACAGTCTACCTTCTTTGGTTTACTGAAGACTTTGTTTGTTCAATCTAGAGACAACAGCATGGGTGTTTTACAAATGTCACTTAGTTGGAGCTTATCCTGTTGAGAGAAGACCAAATAAAGACATTTTTATGATCTAACTTCCTTGACATTATCAACTCATCGGGGCTAGTGATAATGAGGTAGACAGAGAGAATGTGGGAATTTCACATACAGACAGGTAGAGACAAGACTGTAGCCACCGGTGCAACAAGAACCACAATTCATTCACAAAAACCACAGGAAACAGACCATCTACTTATCTGCTAACCTGTTCTGATTTCTTTGTTTAGTCTTTAAATATGCACATTTACCTGCTACACAGGTCAAGCATAACATTATGACCACCTGCCTTATATTGGTGATCATGATGTTATGGGACCCCTGGTAGGCCACAAAGGTACTGCGGGGGGCCGCCAGAGTTTTGAAATGAATTACAATTAAGTACTTGTTTAGAAATATTATTTTAGGCAACTTTTCAGGGTAGCTTCAGGTTTTGTCTTGTGAAATTTAAGACCTTTTTAATGCCAAATTTAATGCCAGCACTCTCAACACTGAATGTTACACTAAGGAGTTATCTGTACTACTCTCTGAAACTTAAAGGTTTTATTTTAAAAGTCTAATACAGATGAAAAAACTCCTGTCCTGCATTAAAAATATATATATGAAAAATGAACCATGCATTTCAATGATAAAAATGTCTTTAATAAATATATTTTATTGTGGTGAAATTAACATAATGTTTTGACAATTTTAGGACCTAGATGAGCAAAATTGAAAACTTACTCAACAGCCTGTGTTTTTGTAATGTTTTTTATAGAAATCTATGAAGGAAAAACAAGACATAATATTTTACTCAGAGTTAAGTCTTTTTGTTGTGGGTCCACAAGGGATTTTCTGTTTTTTAGGGAGCCGTGGCACTCCTGACTTTGAGAATGGCTGTCTTTACCAATTTAAGTTATAGCAGCCTGTCTGTTGGACAACAGGAGCAGCCTTCACTCCCCACGTAAGCTGTAAGTTAAGAAGAAGCTCTGATCCAGTCATCTAGCCATCAATTTAGCCTTACTCCTCATTTGCTATTGGCCTCAAATGCGTACCCATGCCCATTTTTCCTGCTTCTAACACATTAGCTTTGAGGGCAAACTGTTCACTTGCTGCCAAATATATCCCACCCTTTAAGCGGTGTAGTGATGAAGAGATAATCTCTTGTTCATGTCAGTGGTCATAATGTTAGGCCTGATCTAAGCTCCAAACAGGTTTATAAAAAACTATTTAAAATGCTAATGCAATACGAGCAAATATAAAGCCTCCAGAGTGAATACTTCTCACTAAACGGCAGTGCCAGCTGACTGGGGAGAACTGATGATTGGTGGTGGGTAATGCTGAAGTGCTTCCAGCTATATGATTCTGAGGAAGCTCGGGGCCTCGGTTTGGCTCTGATTGCTCATTTGAGTTCTAGGGCTTAAATAAAGACACTTAATCACAAATGCTCAGTGGAGATTTTCCCGGACTTAGCAGGGCTGAGCCAAGACCTCAGGCAGTCACATTTCTGGACTGGTTGAAAAATATTCCCCCTCAGATTACTGTGTGACTCACAAGAAGTACTGACTGGAGGAAATATGATACACATATCAATTAGATCCCAGCACAGCATGGTGCAAACGCCAGTGGCAAGTTTCATTCAGATTACTGCACATATCTACTGTATGATATAACAGTAAAACTCTTCTGAAGCCTTTCACCAAATCTCCAGGTGTAAAAATCACTTCATTGCTGACCGAATCATATTATATTATTATTCTTTCAAACATGAGTTAAATTAAATAATAGCAAATAATAAGGCAATGGGTGACAGTTGTACAGTTTTTAAATATTCAACTATCTTCTTAAAAAACTATAATTATTAATACAGTGCTAATTATATGGATACAAAACATTATATCTGGCTAAATATTTTTTTACATACACGCAATACATTTTTTTGACTTGAAATTGCATTTAAAATTTCCAAGACGTTTTCAGGTTGTAGTAATATTTCTAAAACTTACTGCAAAACACTTTCACTGTTCTTTTATGAATCAGGGTCAATTCAATTTCATTTTTGGTGGTCTGTTTTTATTGTCCTAACACATTCTACATAGCTGTTTACAAGCAAAGCAAGCTCTGCCCACACTATAAAAAAGTGGCTTAGCACACCTGGAAAATAAAATGCTGTTGGTGAGGGCCTTGTCTTCCAGAGCAACATAAAATCCATTACTTCTACTCATGACTAATTGGTTGTTAACACCCTTTTACTGAACCCAAGCACCAGGGTTACACCACATTACCCATAATTGGACACCAGCTAAAATGAAAAGGTGATACTGGGTGTGGAGCCAATCGTCACAAAGGTTGAACTAATAGTAGCAAAAGAAGAAGTCAAAAACACTTCAACAAGCCCCTGACAGATGCAATGTTTATTTTCTGGCTATTTTTAGTGTCTGACGCATATAAAGAGCTGAAGTTATCTGGCTAAACCTGTTCCAAGAAGGAAAAATCAGTCGGATTCACAGAAAAGGAATTCACCTTTAACAGGAAGTTGGCTTATTAGCTTTCATCAAGGCGTCAAACGAAGCGGTCAAACCAGTGACTGTCTGCAGTGCACAGAAGAGTAATTCAGTCTTTGCAATGACATACACCAATAAGGCATAACATTATGACCACTGACAAGTAAAGTAAATAACAGATTATCTCTTTGTTGTGGCACCTGCTAGAGGGTGGGATATATTAAACAGCAAGTGAATAATTTGTCCTGAAAGTTGCGGTGTTAGGCTAGCCTGTGTGGTCTGACCCAACAGAAACGTTACTGCTCAAATGAAGAAGTAGTTATTGCTTAACTCTTAATTCTGAGAGGATAGTGTCACAAAACACAGGCTGCATATTAGGCAGGGGGTCATAATGTTATGCAACCATTCACTTTCACATACATTCACTATGTGCCATTTAGATCAGTGCTTCTCAGCTGGTCTGTCTTCAGGACTCACCGTCACCCCAACCGAAAAGCCACGACCCAGAAAGAAGAGAGACTGAGGAAAATTAAATAGCACTCACTTCAGTGCAGTGGTTCTGAGGTGCAACATTAAATCTGCTTTTGTCCATTTGAAAAATAAAAGCAGAGGAAGATTTTAAAATGTGCTAAGTTTATTTTATTTTTGACAACTGAGCTTTTTTAAACAAGTCTTTTAAATTTGGGACATGGCTTATTTTAATCGAATCTAATACATTTTTAGAGGTGGGTTTCTTTTATGAGGCAGCGCATTTAAAAATCATCAGCTTTGAACAAAAACAACTTTGAACATGCTCCTTTTTTATTATAGACATGTATTTTAATTTTTTGTGAATTCTTTTTTAAAATTTAGGGATGGGTTTCTTTTTAAGGCTAGAAAAAAAAAAAAAAAGTCTACCTTGCTTTTATTTTGATATTGCACCTCAGGGTCACCATACTTCCCCCAGAGGTTTAACAGTTTTTTTTTTTTTTCTCTTGAGTTTTTTATACTCCTAATGTCCCATACTGCCACCTACTGTTAAGGAGTGTAAATCAATTATATATTTTTAAATTTTTTAAATTTTTTGCCCTGGTTAAGGCCCGCGACCCACTGAAACAGTTCTGCGACCCACTTTTAGGTCCCGACCTAACCAGGTAAGAACCACTGATTTAGGTGAACCATTTTACCTACACCTCCATGTCTTTGGACAGTAGGAGGAAACCATAGAAGCTAGAGACAAGCCACAGTAACATGGGCAGGAACATCTTTATTAAAGCCATTTGTATCTTCATATCAGATGTGTTACTGTTTCTGCCTTGATTCCTGGATTTGACAACTCGAAGCAGCTTTTACAGTGGCACCATGTCAACAGGCCTCGGTGTACAAAGGGCCAGTTAAAGCCTACAAAGCGCAGATGGGGTGGACGGTCTCCCGGTTGAGGGACCGGCTGTCAGGTCTCGGCCTTGGATAGCTGGATTGTTAACACCCCATAGAGAGACCTGTTGGCCTGGGCTATTACTCATCCTGACACGCATGGCGTATGTGCCACTCTCTTTCCACAGTCTCCACTGCTTCACAGGGTAACATGGCTCTGTTATATCCCGAACACACTGAGGCAAGAGTGACAAAAGGCAATGAACCAAATCAGGCACCTATCAATTATTATGAACAAGGCATTTTACTGAGCAGGGGGTCACATTAAGGGGTCAGTGGATGGTCCTGAACTTGTAAAGAGCAAGAAATGCAAGTTTTATCAGCATGTTTTTAAGGCGTCTGGACTGATGTAGGGCTGGATGATAAATCAGATTAATTTGATTAATTTGCGTTTTAAATATTGGACTATAAAAATTATGCCATTATGTAAAATCAAATTAATTAAAATAAAAGAAATAGCGTCGTTCAAGCATTGCAAAGTGCACTGTGTTGTGGCTAATGCTGTTGCTGGCACCCAGAAACCCATAAATACTGGCCGTGGAGACTCTGCAGACGCTAAAAACACAATAATAATAATAATAATAATAATAATAATAATAATAATAATAATAATAATAATCTCAGAGGAAAAAGTTGTCATTTTACCTATGTAATGTCTTTACACTAGACTAGACTGATGATACATGTTGTTGGAGAGAACAGACTGGACAATTCTGCAAAAAGATCACCAACGTGATCAGGATTTTAAGAAAGATAAGAAGTGTTTATAATTCAAAATTATAAACAACACTATGGCATTTAAAAAAATAAGATAATATCAGGATATTTGTTGTACTGCAGGAGTGCCCAAAGTGGTTTGATCTGGCCCGCGAGGGGCCTCTGTTATTCATAATGGGTATCTACTTTGATTGTAATATGCACTGAAAGTTTTGGGAACACTGTCAATGGTTGGTAGGTAGACTAACAAGTCTATGTTGTATATTCTCTATAGAGATGAGGAACAAATGAAGGATAAATGTTAGTAACTAAAGGAAAATGTTATGATAGATCTGTTTCCATTTGATCTCATTGCATCTCATTGATCTCTGCAAAAAAAAAAAAAAGGTTGTTTGGGCATTATATTTTTGTTTTTGTCTTCTGAGGGGAGAGGTTGGGCACCCCTACTGCAAGGGTTTGAACAAAGGGGTTATGGTCTGACCTGTCTTTACTTTTTTTATATACTATATATATATATATATATATATATATATATATATATATATATATATATATATATATATATATATATACATTTTACAATTTAAAGTGTTCAATGACCTTCCTAAACAAAGGACATTTTGAACATGTGGCATTGTCTTTAACTCTTTGAGAAAAGTCTATGCTGCTATGAACATTCAGTCAACCTGATTTATCTTTTCAGGGATACACCTCATTTCAAAATATTTCAAGCAGACATGGACAACTAGGTTTTGTTCTTTATATATGATGCTTCAAAACTCACATTTAAGTAGCTGGAGCACTAGAAATATCCCATTCTCCTCAGTGGCATTGTTTTAAATAAGGGCACCAGTCATTTCAATGTGTTCTTTCAGACATAACAACAATCCAGATTTTTGTTATATATATATGTTTTCTATTTCCCATTGAACCTGAAGGAAATATAGGCAGGGATTTATAGGAAGAAAAAGCAAATGTTCTACACACTGCTAAAGTCATTATGCGCTTTCTCTTTCATCATGTCCAGGATAGGCCTCACAATGTCTGCTGCATGGTAAAATCGGATCAAATTTGGGGCCTATAGATAATGTATGTGTTTAATTTACAATTTCTTAACCCTGTCCAGAGGTGACTAGCGACGCTGCTACTCTAAGGTGTAATCAGCAAAGAGAAAAAAAGGAAGCCAGATGTCAGGGTTTTTACAAATGTTCCCTTGGAGAGCTTTGATTTAGCTTCTGCACCACAGTTAATCTTACAGTGTTAGCACTGAAGGGGGTGTCCACATACACATACAAATTATATTTCAAAAAACAAAATCCTTAAATTCCACCTTTATATGGATGTGAGAATTTAGTCTGATGATAACTTTTGTGTAAAACCTAATTACACAATTGTTTTTTGTTTTATTTTTTTCTTTTTGGCCTCTCCCTTCTGAGGTCTCTGCAGTAAATCATCTGTCCCCTGTATGCAGTGATTTACAGATTAATTTGTTAAATGTTTTTTTTTTTTTACCTTTCCTGATGCAACCCTCTCCATATGCAGTATCTGGGGTAGGGACCAGCACAAGTAGTACACTGGCTGTTGACCACTTGTGGTTGAATTAACTACACAATTGTTTTATTGATTTTATTTTATTTTTTTCTTTGACTGTGCGAAATACAGTATTTCAGATGTTTTATTTTCCTAAAGGTACGCCCAATCAACCAAACAAAACATTATTATTTTAGTTACCCCCTCTACATTTTTTGTGTGTGTGCAAGTTGGTTAACTACGGTGGCCCTGAAGGTCAAATCACACCAAAAAAATCAAATCAAAATTGTGTGCATGTTTTTGCATTTGTGTGTGTTTCAGTGTGACTTGCCTTGCAGGACCACCACAGTGATCTCATTAAAACCCTGATTAAATTGTTGGCCTGGTTGTACTTTTTACAACCACACAGTAATAAACAAACCCCTGTGAATCCAGAAACACATTTGGGGCCTAACTGATGAGTCTGAGATGTCAAGATGTACACATTTATCCCTGTGTCCTTCCTGAGGGACCTTTACCAAAGTGGAAAAGAGGAACATTAGTCAAATTTATGGAAATGATCTGGAGGAGCCTGTCCCATGATGCTCAGCTCTCACAGCGGGTGCCATGCAAACGCAGACGATGATAACTCCAGCTGCCGTCTCACCAGTATCGGTCTGGGATTCCCATCTAAAGGCCACTGCCTGGTTTTGTAAACAAAGGGAACGCAGCGCTCCTATTGGGGACGGTATCAATGAAATGTGGCTTAAACTGAGAGATCGATGCATGAGATTTGTGCAATTACATCTCATAAACTGTCTATAACATACTAAAACAATAGGCTATGGTTATTTTCTGAAAGTTAATGTTGAAGGTGCACAGTGATTAGTGTGTTTGCCTCTCAGAAAGGAGGTTGTGGGTTTGAATCTCTCTGAAACAATTGAACACCCAGATGACAGTTTTTAGATGACAGCAGGTCACCCTTTCTCTGGAAAAGTAATGATGAGACACAGCACTAAATAGAGCCAAGAAGAATATTTTTACAAAGGTAGTGAATCACCATTTGGGGGTTTGTCTGAGGCTAGCCACTTAAATCAAGAGCACACGTAATGAAATATCTCACACAAGTCGTTTTAACTGTCATTCATGGGAAAGCAAGCCAAAATTTAAATATATTTCTAAGATGCTACTGGTGAAAGCAGTTAGGCCAGGAGTCACAAGTCAGTGTGCACTTTGTGCCAGTCCCAAACCAGAATAAATAGAATGGTTTGCGCCAGGAAGGGCCTCCAGCGTAAAATCTATGCCAAAGTGAATTTAATTGCTGTACTTTCCCCAGAAAAACAGCCAAAATGAGAGAAAAAAGACCAGAAAGCACTTGAAGTTTTAGCTGGTTATTTCATATTCCACATTAAAGCTTTTTGGCTATCACAACTTGTTCACATTCCTGAAGACAGCTCCGATAGATCTAAAGTTTGAGATGGAATCAACATCTATGAAAGAACACCAAGACAGTTTTTCATGATGTTGAAGGTGGCCTCTGTGTATCAGCCATCTCACCTTTTTCCTTGGCCCGACTTGCAGGTGCCAATGGAAATGCAGGGTGGGTGCCACTGACCGTCATGCCATAGCTCTCTGGCCTCACTGCATTACCAGCAGGCAGACAGGAAGGGTAAAAACCTGGCCCTGGCAAATATGGACAAATGCTGTTTCAGAGCATGTAACGTGAGCACTGGAGGAAAATGCTCTTAGAATGACACACATTACTTGCCTACATCTATTCATCACACCCTCAGCAGACTCTCACTCTGCCAATTTACGTCTGTACAAATCTCACTTACTCTACAAATCTCAGCACAACTTGATTTTACTTGTGCCGCTTTAGGTTTCTGATTTTATTTATTAAAAAATGTAAAACTCAACCAATTTATCACCACTCAAAAAACTAACATACAAAGTTTGCAGCTTCCCTTGAACATCCTTCATTGAAAATACTGTATGTATCTGCATTTCACTTTTCTTTAGCTGCAACCAGGTTACAATGCACATTGTATTGCATCACTAGTATAATAAAACAATATCAGGCCGTTCAGATCACTGTGGAGTTGCTCCCTCTGGTGGAGCTTCAGGAATGCTTCTGACACAATAAAAAATCTGAGCAAAGGGTTTCACGTAGTTAAACAAAAAAAAAAAAAAAACCTGCTTTGCAGTAACTGTTGCGAAACAGTCTGTGAGCCTTATTAAGTTAAGTTCCATTTAATTGTTGCATCTGGGGAGTTATTAATCAGTCAATCAGTCACCCGCTGCTGTGACAAGTCGTCTGGGCCTCAGGCTGCAATGAAAACCACAGACAGCCGTATGTAAATGGGAATTAATTAACAAGTTTCAGTGGACATATTTGGACTGAAAACATTGTGCGCAGGCCGAAGCAGAGCAGGAGAGTCTCGACAAGCCCGCTGTGGTTACATCCCATCTCTGTTGGACAGAATAATTTCACCTAATTACCTTCGCCATGTATAAATAGAACTCTTTCCACCCAACGGCACTTTAAAGACATGTGCTTTTTAAACACCTACAATTAACCCTCTTGTGACTGGGGCCTTGTGTCTACTAACATGTAGCCCACTACTCTCTCAGCTAGAGTCCCAGTGGATTTCCCTCCACTCTCACCGAATCCGGGCTCCCTGTTCAGGCCAGTCCACTACAACTCTACCTCAGCTCGCATTCATTAAACACTCATATATCTCATGTTGTGTTTTTCTCCAGTCAGATTTATTGGGTGACTGATACAGTTTACAATGTGTCATGAGCAGCTCGAAACACGTCATGACATACAAGCATCATGCTTACCAGGTTCTCCCTAAAACATGCTACACTCGTGTGATGCAGTCACAAAGACCACAGAGAAAAAAAAAAAAAAAACAGACCTGAGATGTTGCATGTCAAATGTATGAATTTGATTTGACCTGTAGACTTGTGCTGTAGACTATCATAAGACACTTCTATATAAAAATAAAAGTGTGTGATTTAGCTCCAGAGGTAGATGCTGTTAGTGGAAGGCATCCAGCTGATGAGCTCTTACATGCGTGACATTATAACCTTTCAGATAGAGATATAGTTTTTCCACAGCCACAGAAGCACCCCACTTTTCAATAAGACATGTAAGACATTTACATTGAGCGTCTCTGCTGGTACAGATGAGGTAAGTGCTGCCACACAATGGTCCCTTTGGAGTGTGTTATGGCTATTTCCAGTCTAAGGTAACTTAGCAACAAAACACAGAGTAACATCTTTTTATGCATATAAAACTTTTTGCCATTTTAATTGATTTGTTGTTTAAGTTCTTCAGTGCATCATATCCAAATAGATATTTGGAAAATGCATAGTACAGATGTGAACAAGTCTATAAAACAAAAGTTTGTCTGAGATATAGCACCTAGTAACAGACCAGAGAACCGCTACTTCCTCCCTGAGGCAAATAATTCAGTGAGCGCTAACTCAGAAAAGGTGAAGCTCACAATGGATTTCTCAGATATTCAGCTCTAAACCACAGCTTTCCTCACCCAGCACACCACCTATAATCACTGTGTCAGACTGCAGCACGGCTGCGACCTCAGACAAGTTGTTCTTGGACAGGTACCACACCAGTGGCGGGAGTCAGCCACGCCAAAAGTGCAAGTGTAAAGGACTTTTCTCCAGACTGAAGCAAGAAAAAATATAATGACTATCAATTTTAACAAGTTCTAACGACAGCTTTGGTCGCTGACATGGGCCTCATTTGTCATGTTTCAACCACTCTGGTGACATGAGTTTACACATGACACACATACTCACAAAAATGGTTCTTTTTGTTTCAAGATGTGCACTTGACTTATGTGACTTTAAGTAGACAGACTTAAATCAATTAAAAGCATGCAATAATACTTTCTGAATAGCAGTAAGGAGTAGAAAAACTATGGGCTGCTTGTGCTCTACTGTGAGCTGACCCAATATGACACAAGCCTCTCTTTACCCTGGACCTCTTGTTGTTACTAATAATGACATTACCATTGCTATTGTAGTTTGCTTAATGACGTGATTATTTCCTTGAACTTGTGCTTAAGGGCAAGAGGAGCAGCAACGACCAGCTGTCGTTGTCCATATGAATGATAGTTATAGCTGACCGCTAACATATTTCAGATACACAATTTACACAAATGTCAGAGTAAAAGTTATGCGTTCATAAAGTAATTTGAGTTTAGTTTGAATAAAACTCTGCAGCGTGAATAGCTGGACTGTCTACACACACTTACAAAAAGTATAACAAGTGCTAAACCTACATCATATGCAAGTAGCTATATGCTAAAATCACTAGTGTTAATTGGAGTTTACCTACTCACCAAATTGCTGCAAATAATAGCTCAAAACAGTCTGAACGTCATCAATGCATTTTAATCTCAAAGCTAAACTACAATTGCTATTTTGGTTTGGTGTTATCGGCTTCCTAGACAGATGTACTGTATATGTATGTGACAAAAATGTCTTTGACTGCTCCAGCTTGTTCTCCAATGGCTCTCTCTTTGGCCTCTGAAAATATTAACTTTAATGTCTTTGGCCAAAAATGTAGTTGATTTAGAACATTTAGAGGAAGCACGTAACCATTGCAGGACTTGGCCTTGGCTTGGATAAATAAAAGGATATGGTTTCGGCAGCAGTGACAGTCCCACGTTATATATACTGTAAATGTGTCATCGGGCCTGTGCGTGCGCCCTACAGTGATAGTTTACCTGAACTGATGGAAATTAATGGCGATGTGTCACACTATCCAAGAGCCTCTGACTTTATATATTTTGACTTCTGATTATGGCCCACATAATCACAACTTTTTTCTCTTTGGTTCTCTCCCAAGCGTAGCACACGTCTATGTTGACTTTGTGGTTTTCTCAAATTGGGCTCAGGCTCCAGGTGGCTGTGTTTCTATAGCAACCTTTAGCCTTATCTGCTACTGGGGAAGCTGAACAAAAAGACCTTTCACTTTCAGAACTTGAGGGGCCCATATTATGCTTTTTTCTAGCTTTTTGACATAAATTTGGAAATATATGCATCAACATTTTTTATAACTTAAAATAAATATTTTTTCTATAATGTATATGTATTAAAACTGGTTTCTTTTGGGAAGCTGTTACTTTTACTTTGCAGAAAACATTTGGATTAGGTGCCTGTCGCTTTAAGGCCCTGTTGGCCCTCCCTCTTCACTAGGTCAGCTCAGTGCTCTTTGCAAACCCCAGACTTTATATCAGCTGGAGTGAAGAACTGTAGGGCTGAGCCCTTTCTCTTCCAAAAGCCTTCTAAAGATACTACTGCCTCTTCATCCTCTCATTTTAGTTCACATGTGAATAAAGTTGGAGGAGTTCAGCCATGAGAGGAGAATCTCTGAGTGCTTGTACTGAGAGCTGGAGAATCGACAGAGCATGATATAATAGCTAATAAGCATGACTATTAGCAACATGAAGCTAAGGAATAGATAAACAAGCTGACTGCTTTGTAGTGGCCCAGGTTTAAGCACTGAAATGATCAGTTGAGTCTTCCTAACAGAAAGCAGAGTTTTGTGTCTGCATAGAGCGGTAAAACCAATGTATTGTGGTCCTTTTAACTTATGGCGCCATTCTTTGGAATTACTTTATTTATTTATTTTATTTGAGTCAAAATAAGTTTTTTATAAGATTATTCAAATGCAGTTCACAAATGATAATATTTTTAAGGCAAACTATTAAATACACAATCTTCAAGGATTCACTGATACTTTTTATTCATTATTTATAACCTATTGCACATTTTTTAAATTTGTATCTATTATATTGCTATTGTTAGTGTATTTATCATAACAAAAACTACAATTTTGTTGAAAAAGCTAGCAGGAGAAAAAAAAATAAGTACAAACAAAGCAGTTCAAAACAACTTAAAATTATTTTCTTACTTACTTGACATCCCTAACAATTTAAAACATTTAGAATAAGTGGCTCCACCTTTAAGCAGAACTAGATACATCTGCCACGGCTGAAGCCTCTGGTGGTAGCAGTAGTTACTAGTAGTAGTAGTAGTTAGATCCTGGTGGGACTGGAAACTCAGTTGTCTAGCTGTGAGTGCTGTGCTGTATCCACTGCACTACAGTCTAAAGTCTCTGTCTGCTCACACAATCAGAGAAACTGGGAAGTCCTGTGAAGAGAACACAGCTGTTGGATAATTAAACTGTAATTCATGAAATGTTTGCTCTGTTCTTCTGTTTTGGTCACGTGACTTAATGCAAGTCTATGGAGAGAAAAAAAGAATTTTTTTATTATATTAATTTTTGTTTTTAATTTTTTATTTTAATTTTAATAAAAATTTATCTTTTATTTTATTTTATTTTATTATCTTTGAAGTTTTTTGGATTGTTTGAATGGTCTGGGACTAGTTGGCTCCACAAACTTTGGTGGAATAAGAATAATAAATACAACAAACATCTAGCTATGGTTGCTGAAGCTCTCAGCAACCACACAATAACTTTCTTATTTTAGTAAGATGCACTATTAGGTTTTACAGGAGGAAAAAGTCTGTATGATGGTGAGCTGACCTGGTGCCTGGTGACTTGAGGTATAGCTCTTTCTGATGGATGCGGCTGCGGCTAGTCGTGATTGAGCCGAGCCAACTCCTAAAGCTCACTGGGGAGGAGAGTGTTTTCCTTGGTTTAATTCCTAGGTCAGTAGATTTATTTAATGTAAAATGCCATTATTACCCAAAGAGGAAAGAAACCAGACTATCCCCTGTGAAGTCATAAAGCCAAAGCACTTGATTTTGTCCATCCATCACTGTAAGTTTTAAAGTCTTAGTGGAGTTTTAGACATTCAGTATTGAGATAGTTTTTTTGTTAGGGCCTGTATAAATAGTATCTGTCAAACTGTCAAATGTCCAACTTTGTCAAATGACTTGACTCTGTCTTCCATCAATGCAAGTTAGGAGAAATGAATCCAAGTATAGAAAAATGCAGACAACCACTAACAACAGCTACACAATGTCAACTTTCAAGCTTTTTAAGCCTTGCATGTGGTAAATGAGAAATGAATGCACCTGACCTGATTCTTCAAGTCTAAACACGGTGTCTATCTACACTACGCTGTGTATTGGCAAAACCTGGTGATAAGAAGAAAACATGCAGACAGTGACATATTTATTGGGAATGTCTCAAACCTGTGCACAGGTCTGTGAAGAAGTGTTGGCAGACATCTTCATCCTGGGTCATTGTAAAGGCAGCTTCTGACAACTGTCACACATGGGACACAATAAAGAAAAAATATTTTACAAGCTCTACATTTTGAATACTGGTTTGTTTGAAATTACAAGCTCACTCTTTTACAGACTGGAAAAACACACTCAATATATTAAATGAAAACAAGATATTTTATTTTTTGCTAATATACTAAATCGTTAGTTAACCAAATGTGAACTTGGCAATTTCACAGACTAAGACCATAAGCACAGAAAATGTCCTTGGTCCTAAACCTATAGAGGACCGTGAGCGCCATGTGCAAAGGAATAAAGGTTTATTATATAAGTTTTTAAAAGAGCATTTAATAAATGGATTACTAAATAATTTTATTAAAAAGATTTTTAAAAGATAATTTAGGAAAATGATTACTAAATGCTCTTTATTAAAGTGTTTTTAAAAAAGCATTTAGTAAATGGATTACTAAATACCTTTAGTAAAAGATTTTTTTAAAGCTTTTAATAAATGGATTAGTAAATGCTTTTATTTAAAAGAGTTTTTAAGAAAGCATTTAATAAATGGATTACTAAATGCCTTTATTTAAAAAAAGAATTAATAGCATTATTCTTTAATGCGTTTAGGAAACGGTTTTATAAATGTATTTACAAACCCTTTTCAGAAAAGTGTTTGCAAAACGTATTAGCTTCACCAATTAGCCTCTACTTTTAGCTATTCTGTGATATTCCTGGTAGGAATGTGCGATACCTTTGATTCCTGTGATTTAATTGCAGTATCAATACCAATCTGAAAGTATTGATACTTTAGTGGTAATGACAAACAATGTTATTAATATGATACAAATTCTACTTGATCCTTCATGTGTGCTGTACAGTAATAACAATGTTCTGCTGCTCCAGTGGCATAAAGAAGCCATTATTTGTAACGTGTATGCATATAGTCTTTTATAATTAATAAAAATTTAATTAATATAGAAGAATAAACAATGGTTGTGACTGTAAAGGGTGGTTTCAGAAATGTATTGGTATCATCGATACAAGGCTTGGTATTGATTAGTATCGAATCGAAGATAAGAAAGCTGGTATCACACATGATTAGTTCCTGGTCCTCCTGGATAAAGTCAAATAAAAAGCAGAGCGATGTAACGAGCTCTGTGATTGGTCAGAGCCAGCTGAGAGCACAGCTCTGTCTGCTGCTGCTCTGTCTTACCACAGGACAGAATGAAACAGAGCAAATGTATGGTGTGTGGGACAGAGGGGAAACAGCAGCTCACGCTCTCCCAAAACACTTCTGGCAACTTTTGAAAGTTGTTAAGGTTTGCCAAAAATTTCGTTAGATTTGATGATAGTCGCTTTTTAGAAATAGTCACTAAGGCAGTCTGAAGTCACTAAGTCTAGCCACTAATATTGTTGCCGGCTACGTGTTGATGTCTGTGGCTCTGACCAATATATAACATTTTATTCATTTCTCAACTATTAGATGAAAATGGGAACTTTATGACTTGTTAAATTTTTTTAAAAACATTCGGTTTCCCGGTCACCGCTCGTGAATATAGCATTGTTTTTTATGCTATACCAACAGGGTACATACAAATTTTGCAAGGCGATAGGATTTCAACAGTTGGTGTTCACATTTTTGTAGATGGAATAAAATTTAAAGATGATAAATGTAATAAAAAAGACAAATAACTACTAATACAGCAACACCTAGATGTAAATTTTATTGGAATTGGATTGGGAAAGAATTGGAGTTTATAATAACAGCTATATTATACAATTATTAATTTAATTAATTAATACCCAACAAATTCTTTCATGGAAAAATTCATCAAAAAATCTGATCCTTGCATGTTCTGTAGTTTTCAAAATGAATCTGTTTTACATTTATTTTATGAATAATTTTTGTTAGATTCTTTTGGTGTGTAGTTGAATATTTATTTAAATCTTTGTGTGGAGTAGAAAAAACTTGGGGAAAAGAGACAATTGTTTTTTACTTTGGAATCATTTTGAAAAAAACATATTTTTATATTGATTTTTTTTATTTATATGGCAAATATTATATTTATTGTTGTAAATGGAAAAATGTTAAACCTAATATACATCAGTTCAAATGTATTTTAAGATATTATTTTAGAACATTAGAAGATCTCCCCAATAAAAAAGCTGATTATACAGTATATTATCCTTTCATAATGAATTGAAATTTCTATTTAAATGATGACAATACATAATTCATATACGCCTACTTTCAGCATGTATATTTTACTTATTGGTATCATTTGTTATATGTGATCATTTGTTTATGATTATTGTATTGTTTTAATATATTAAAAAAGACCTGTATTGTAGTATTGCATTCTACATCTTGTTTGAAGCATAATGCCACAGAGCGTTCAAGTGTTTCAGTCTGTTGTGAGTGAGACATGAGACCAGAGTACTGTCATTCAGAAACTTAAATTGTTGACTTGTGAACACAGACATTTAGAAGAGCTCTTGTGTTGATTAACTCATTTTACACTGAAGAAACTTAGTATAATAAGTGGAACCAGCCGTAAAGAAAATGGAAAAACAGTAAAAGAAATTTTGACAGAACACCCAGGGCCAGTGCTCAGAGAGGTGGTTCTCTAATTAACAACGAAACAGAGGCACCTACAGCTCCACAGAAAGAAAAAACACCCACCCCAGCCTAAACCTTGAGACTTCCCCCTCTCCCAACACCAGGTCAACGTTAAACACTCACCCCTACTACTGCAAAGAGACTCATTAGATCACGGCCAGCAGAGTCAGTTTTTCCCGAGCACGAAGAACAGCCACTGTAGACTCAAGTTAATTACATTTCAAAAACACAAAATGTGATTCATTTGTGACTTAAACTGGGCATCTGGGTATTGCAACATAGGACTTATACCTTAGTGGAGGTCTGCGGTCTAAATGCTACGTATGTTTGTATTCTTTGGTACTCCCTCTGTCAGTACAAAGCTCAGGAAACATAAAACTGAATTTGATATTGTGTTGTAAACATAGATAATCACAGTCACTGTAAATCAATATGTTATGATACTGTAACAAAGATGATGTAAAACTATATGAAATATGTGTTATTTAACGATGAGGACAGTGAACTGTATTTCACAAACAAGTTGCCTTTTTTCAGCAGAAGTGGAGGTTTTGTTATTGGGATTAAAATCTTAAATATATTATCCACACACACACAAAATGGCACAGCCGTTTTTGATATTAATACAGTATTGACAATATTGATATTAATACAGTATTGACAATATTTCATCTACAAGAACCAAGTGAGCCAATTAAGTTTTTCCAAAGTAGTGCCAAAATTTAAAAGGATGTTTTCTCTGTCACATGCAGGTTTGGGATTGTTTTCTTATTTGCCAAATGACTACTTCCATTTAGGAACATAAACAGTCATAAACATCCCTTCGCAGGATCCACGTGCAACAATGTCCCACATTTATTTCATTTACATCCCTTGTGGTAGTGATCCTTCAGCACTTGACCTTAATGCAACTAAACTAAGTGTGTATGTCGGTAGCAGGACGAGATCCGTTTTCAGTCAGAGTCCTCTGTGCCAGTACTGTACAATACAAGCAAGCAGGGGGTCCCAGGCAGGAGAGTAAGAGCCGGTGAAGAGGATGGCGCTCTGTGTGCTGCGAGGGAGTGAGGGTTGATGGACATGACGTGTCAGCACTCAGGAGTTCCCAGAGAGAGCACTGCCGGTGGCCCTAACATGGACGTCTTTCCGCAAATCTCTCCCTGGGCAAATATACAAAAAACTGCATATTGGCTGGCAAACAGGTTGTCGTCAAGTCCCACTCTGCTTGTTACAGCCATTATTACTTATTACTAATGTTTCAGGGTCCATTCAATGTACAAAAAAATATCATGGAAAAATCTATTTGATTTAAGTATACATTTCCCAGAGCGGTATGATATAGAGACTCATCAAAATCATCAAAATAAATACATAAATACTTGAAACATCACTGTCTATACTATATGGATATGCTCACTTTTTGGATTGCTCTACTGAAATAAATGTACTTTTCTACCATATTCTTTTCACTGATGTAGGACTGTAAAAAGAATCTAGGTTTTCCTTCTCAAGACCATTTTGGGAACAGTAAACCCGGTGAGAATACAAAACATCAACTGAGAAACACGTGGGCCATTACATTTTCAAATGGAGTGAATGTATGAGTGGGAAATCCCAAATTATAAAACTGTTTGAACCTTCTGGGGGCGAAGTATATAGTTTACAATACAAGTTAATTATGTACATTCATCTGTGGTTACTAATGGAAAGCTTGTCCCTCCTGAAGGCAAACTGTAAAATAATATAAACATTTAGTTAAACATGGCTACTTTATTGGTCCAAAAGCCCAGCAGATTTGCTCAAGCTGCAGCCCTTTTCCAAGTTGTTATAATCTCCCTCGTTTTACAGTAATAGGTTTTAAATGTAATAAATACCAGGGACACGTTCTGAGAAAAGTCGTAAATCACCGTAGGTCTGCAGAGTGACAAATTACTGATTCAACATTGCCAAAAACTGACTCTGAGCACTGGCTGCAGAACTATGAAGTCACACCACCGACTGAATGCTCTGGGAAGATGGTGAAACGTACAGCATTCAACAGTTTAGGATCCAAAATATCTATGAAAAGGTTGGCAATGCAAATGATATCCAAGCAACAGTGCAGTGTTAAGTATTTTCTTTAATTTTGTTTATATTTTTCTAAATAAAAAATAAAAAATTAGTACATCCTTGTTATTAACTTTTGCAAAGAGGGAATATGGTAAACCAGCATTGCCACCGTCAGAAGCACACGTAGGCCTTATTTCTCCAGGGCTTCACATTTTAAATGGAGCAATCCCACCCTCGTAGATGGATGCAAATGACGAAAAACGACTGGAAAGATTTCCACTCAGCACTCTACCTACATACAAGTGTGTCTACTGTACGGACCT